>CM060450.1:175430322-177830322 GCA_030545235.1 Helianthus tuberosus
GAAACCAGTAACTTATGGACGAAAACGGTGATTTGCCCGACTCTTGAACACAAATTTCTACATGTGAAGTCCGATTTTAACTCAAACGATTTTTTTTTTCTAATTTAACGTCTTAACTTATTTAATTCTTTTGTAGAAAGTTACATATCAATAATAGATGTTACTAATTCATGCCTTTATTTAAATTTATTTTTTAACGGCAAACTAACTGCTCCTAAATACTCATACACCTGCAACTTGCAGGATTTGAACCCTCCACCTCATAGACAGAGCGAAGGCACCATGTTACTAAATTCACGCCTTTATTAATTTATTAATATTAATATTTACCTAATTTATATTCCTCAAATAATCATATATATAATTATACAATGTTAGATTCACAAGCCGAAGTGTATTTATATAATATAATTTTTTTATTAAAATTGAAGAGTGTTACCTTGTGAAGCAAATATCTTGTTCCATTCACTTGGACCACAAGATCACTTGAAACTTCAGAGGAAACTGACCTGAATTAATACAGAAAAGTCGAATTATAATAAATAAATCGTGTGAATACAAGCTTAAATTTAGGGGTGCTAAACAGGTCATGTTCGTGGATTGACCGGTTCAACCCTACCCAAACCCAAAAATTTTAGATGAACCCGAACACGACCCGGACCCGAAACTTGGTCATACATATATATACGAACGAACCCGAACACAACCCGTTCAACCTGAATTTTTTTATTTCTTCTGCAAATTAATATATTAAAATCAAAATTCACTAGAAAAAACACAAATATATATATTTAGAGAGAGAGTATATCGTACAATATGCCTTAACGTACGCTGCGTACGCGATGGCAAATCACACGTTATGTTTTAAAAAAATAAAATCGTATGTACAGTAAAATAGTGAAATCGCAGGCACAAAATAAAAAATTAAATAAATAAAATCGCATGTACATTAAAATAGGGGAAATCGTATGTACAAAAAGAAGTAAAATCGCATGTACCAAAAAAAAAAAAGGGAAATCGCATGTTGTAAAGAAATTTTCGCATGTTGTAAGGGAATCTCGTACGCGTCGTACGATAAGGCATATTGTACAATAACCGGCCTCTCTCTGTATATGTATATATAATACAATTACATTTAAATTAAAAATATTATGTCAATTTCTCTTTTTAGGTTATAATTATGGCATAAAATACATACTCAATTTAATTTGACATAAAATATTGTAAAAAATATAATACAGTATAAATAGGTTAAAACGGGTCAACCTGCCAACCCATCTAGGTTGACCTGAACCCGACCTAACCCGATTAGACTAAACTCAAACCTGCAAATTTCGTGTTAGGTTCGTGTCGTGTTTTCGGGTCGTGTCAGAAATTCATGCCCCTATTTAAATTGCCCAAATTATGTGAACTACAACAATAGATATATAGAGTTGATGGCATATATATATACCTTACTGATTCAGAACTGAAGAAGGTATCAGGGCGAGAACCAAGTTTCATAAACTTCATGGCTGAATTGTTTCTTGTTGAACTTGTGAAGTTATGTTTGTGTTCTGTTTTCAATTTATGATTGTTTTCATGCATGATTAAGTTCAATGAACTGATATCAATCATTTCTTCCACATGAAACAATGGCTGTATTATTATATGAACCAAAACACATAGCACAATTAGAATATTGCAAAATTCCATGTTCATTACCCTACATGATTCAGGTAGCGGATCTAGAAAATTATTATAAGGGCAACATTTCAAAGAAAAAGGGGTAACAAAACTGAAAAAACGTTAAATTTTTCCAAAATTTACACTACCATCGGAAGGTCAAGGGGTAACGGAGGTTACCCGTTACCCCATCTTGAAGGGTAGATCCGCCCCTGGGCGTATATAAGTTGAGTTCGGGTCACTAAAAACTTGAATCATGCCGAGGTTCAGCTTCAACTTATACATGTAAAACTATAATTAAATAGTTAAATAATATACGTTACGCAATATATAAAAAAATTTAAATGATAAATATATACAATTAGAGAAAGTTTAAATACAAAAGTCCTTTAACGTGCCAAGTGTACGCGACCACCAAATAACGTGCGTAATTATGCATATAACATGCGTAATTAGGTTTTACTCATGTGCGTGAATTGTGTTTTTGTCCATGCGTGATTTTGTGTTCCAACCTATGCATGCTTTTTTTTACTACATGAGTAATTAGGGGTTACTCATGCGTGATTTCTGTGTTTTGTTCATGCATGATTTTGTGTTTAACTTATGCGTAATTAAGGTTTGAATTTTATAACGTAATTAATTTACAAATGAATATACGTATGCTTTGCACGTTAAGCGGCTATTGTAGGTTAACATTTCCCTATGTAATTAAACATTTAATTAATAATTAATGAGCTGAAAACAATAATTCCCACAAAATTTATAATAGAATTTCAGTTTTGGGCCAGGCCCATGATCACTATGCCATTTTAGCAAAGCCCGTTTCACTTGGACAGGTTTTCCAATTTACATTACCATTTTTAAACTCAAAGTACACATCACTCCACAACATTGAACTTCTCTTTCTAATTTCCTATCAAAGCAGCAGCAACAACAACCATACCTGGTAAATCTTATCAATAACTTACTGGTAGGGTCTGAGAAGGATGAGATATAGACAAACATTACTTCTATTCATATGGATAGAGAGGCTGCTTCCAAAAAGACTCTGGCTCGAAACCAAACTGCATGCAAACAATCTGAACTAGACATATAGTAATATAAATCTACTGGTCACAAAATACGTGGTGATATAGTAACATAGAGTTGATAATTAGTATAAGTAAAACTAAAAACCACGTCAACATATATAGTCATGTTTACGTCATCACAAAAAGTTCTACTTAGCATCAACATCATAATGCACCCAACATTGATACTTAAATACACATGTGTATTTCAAACTAAGTTGTAAGAGGTTTGTATTTAAAATTCTTGTTTGAAAAAACATTTAAATTATTTTTAACCTATATAGAATATACCATTTTTTATTTTTCACTTTACATACCATGACTATTTAAAATATTTACGGTCATATTTTATAATGAAAATGTCACAAAAAAAGTAACAATAATACAAAAATGATATTATATAAATTCAAGCATATCCCTTGAAGCTAACTTGCACCATACCATCTCCATGTGCATTAATGTCTCCTACTTGTTAGAGAGACCACCCAACTAGCTATCAAATTCCATTAATACACTCACAATTGGTGCAAGTCAATATCATCACGACACCAACGATGACCAAAACCACAACCACAAATTTTCCATAATCGAAGATAGAATCTTGATACTATCTTGTTTTTCAAGTGAAGTCAAACATACCCATTTAGATACGTAGTTGAACGAGTCATGTAATTGTATATATACGATGGTAAGGTATACGTGTGGTAGCGTATGAGGAGATTCAACGAAAATAACATGATGTGAAGCTATTAATCATTGAAGCTTGACGGATTCACGCGTATTTAATGAGAAGTGTTTATCGAGTTAATTACACATATAATACAAGGTCATTGAAAACTAAAACGTTTTTTTTTTCTAGGAATCAAACACATATTTGCCTTGAAACATAAGGATCAATATGTATGAGGCTGGTTAACGTACATGACTACCTTATCGTGCGAAGCATACGTGAGCATCTCAACCGTACATCTGACCTACCATAGACATTCAGTTGAACGCGGTGGCACAACAGTAATTACCTTGACATAATTACGCACATTATTGTATAATTACGTATGGGTTGAGTTAAACCCTGATTACGCACGTTATTTGCATAATTACACACGTTATAATGCCCAATTACGCACGTTATAAAAAATTGGCATGCCACTAAACATGAAAATTACGCATGTTAAACTCAAAATTACGCATGGGTTATTTCAAACCCTAATTATACGCATGTTATATACATAATCACACACGTTATAAAACAAATAAGGAATGACACGTGTCTCAATCTCCTGCTCACGTGTCTTCACACGACAAGGTACTATTGTATCCTATACTTTCTCCAGTATGTATAATGTATCTAGACCGGATGTTACAAAGACGTAAAAGACTCATAGGGATATTATGATACCATGACTTGATTAAAATAGCCCATGTATGCAATCCAAATTTCAACAAGTTTGAATGATTGGATATGTTTTTCTAGTTTTGGTTGTTTTTTTTGAACGGTGAGAATCTTTTAACTAAACGTAACGACTTTTATCATCATAAAGTAGATAATATAGTGATCTTGGACTCTTGTGATAGTGGTACTTCTTTTCCTCTTTGATAAAAGCTAATAATGTGTCATTATTAGAGGACTAAGTGAATCGGGATTTCAAGTTACGTCAACAAACATTTGTTCTTACGTGGTCCTCGAATATTTGATCTACAAACTATAAAGTCTAAATTTTTGTTTTTAAGATACTATATATATATTAAAATAACACACAATATGATTCATTTTAATTTTTTTTTAAGAAATTGATATTATCATTTTAAATTAATTTTCCTAAAATTTTTGTTCTGTAAAATACTATTTATATGTATAAATAATATACAATATGTTTCATTTTAATTCAATTTGCCTAAGATATTTTCTAAGATATTTTCAAATTAAATGCTTGGAAAATAGTTGAACACTATTTTAAGAATTGAGTGCACGGTCACTATCTGTGATTCATCCATTTTATTATTTTCATATCTATTTATTTATTAAAAATTACATCATTAGTATCAACTTTTACAAATAGTTTCATACTAACCGTTTGTAAAAGTTGGAATCGATGGTCTGATAGTGTAATTTCCATTATATATGTATGAAAATGGGTAGGGTTGTAAACGAACTGAACGTTTAGTGAATAGTTTGTGAATCATTCGGCGAGAAGTTTGTTTGTGTTCCATTCGTTTAATAAATGAACGAACACAAACAAGAGATTTCGTTTGTTTAGTTAAATGAACGAACATGAACAGAGGCCGTGGTTGTTCATTTGTATTCGTGAACATTCGATAACCTGTTCGTTTGTGTTCAATAGTTCATTAATGTTTTTAGTTTTTATATTTTACTTAAATAACTCAAAATTCCATCAACTAAAATATTTAAGAAGTATCAATGTATTATATATTTGATTCGTGAACGCTTGTTTGTGTTCATTCGGCGAGAAGCTTGTTTGTTTAGTTAAATGAACGAACATGAACAGAGGTCGCGTTCATTCATTTCTATTTGTGAACATTCGATAACCTGTTCGTTTATGTTCTTGTGTTCAATTGTTCATTAATGTTTTTATTTTTACTTAAATAACTCAAAATTCCATCAAATAAAATATTTAAGAAGTATCAATGTATTATATATTCGGTTCATGAACGCTTGTTTGTGTTCATTTGTATCCATTTGTGTTTATGAACATTAATTTGTGTTCATAAACGTTCGTTGCCTAAAATTAAAAAACGAACACGAATATAAAATTTCGTTCGGTTGGTTTTCATGAATAGTTCGTGAGCACATATATTTCTATAACAAACAAACAGGAACAAGGTCTTATTTGTGTTCGCTCAGTTCGTTTGCAGCCCTAAAAATAAGTAAAGCACTAACCGTATAATTAATTCTTATTTTGATAAAACCAAACCGAATTATGATCCATCATATAAAAATACCAATGAAGATTTTTTTAGGAATTATATTATCATATGATATGAGAAACTACTAGGAAGATGATGATGATAAAACGACGGTTAATTTGTAATTAACTCTATGTTTGTTTTCAAAATTGTCAAACGTTAAACGTGTCTTAGGGGGTGGTGAATGGGTAGGTCCAAAGTTTGCCAACAACAGGTTTCTTGGGTTATCGGTCTATCCAACAAAGCGCGTTTACGAGGCTAAGTCTATTGCATGACTTTACCAAACTACCCTTTCTTTAGACTTTTTCCATTCTACAATATGACCAAACTACCCCTCACATCATGGGTTCATTTGAGCAAATATAGGCTAATATATTAATCAAATATATGTCATCTTTTTTGAGAAAATATAGGCTATGTATTAATCAAATGTGTCATCCTTTAAGTAGATGATAGATTTTGTAGAATGACTTGACTTGCTATGTACCAAAGCGCATTTGTTCCAATGTTATCCAGGTGTGTAAACGATCTCCTTCCCTTTTAGGTCGCGGGTTCAGGTCTTGTTGTAAACTGTAAATCAGATTCGGTTGTTGTATAAGTTGTTGTTTCGCGAAAAAAAAAAGAGAAAAGGAAACTTGAGTCGCTATGTTTTGTGCTGTGTATTTTGAGAGATAAGAGATAATGTTTATCAATATGAGTGTTAATGGTCCCGCTAAAAACGAAGAAATCAGCAATTAGGTTAGTCTAACGAACATTTTTTTTAATCTTTTTAAATATGCGATTTCTTAAGCCGGGTTGAATGGTGTGCTTTAGGCCCAAAAAACACAAACTATGAAACAAAACTGTTGTATTGGTTTGGGTTTCGATTTTCAATGCTTTAGCTTGCTTAGATTTGCTCGTAGTTTCACTAAAAACTGTTCAAAATCGTTTGTTTCTTTATAAACAACTTTTTTATGGAACATCAAACATATATCACAAACTTATAACAAATCTTGATAATAATTGAAAAAACACATACGCTTGCATAAAAAACTTCACATCCGACTTGTAATTATTACGTAACTAAAACAAAACCAAAACCTAAGAATTTATCGAACAAATACTGGTATTCAATTGGATGGCCTAACTCAATTAGATCCAAAAGGTTAAACCTTTTGCTTTTTGATGCCTAAACTACGAAACTAATTTGCCTAAAATATCTCAAATACCAAACCTAACACATTACATTACATTTCGGCAAACTAAAAATACACAACGTCACTAAAGAGTACAGGACCATTTTCATAATGTAGAAACCAAGATCAACAATAAAGCAGAATATAGCGGGTTAACGCCAACTTACACTTCAGCAATCTTTGGGCGCTAAACATCGCTTGGTGGGCGCCAAGCGCAAGGCGTGAGTGATATAACAGACGTGAATGAGAGATGCATGGATAAAAATAAATACCAAGAAATATTTAAAACTTTAATTTAATAATAGAAATGGAAGACATGAACAACAAGGGCAATTTGGTCAATACAAAATATTATTCTTTTATCAACATCCATGTATATATACAACCATACATTACCTTCAAAATGTATATATTCATTCATTCATAGAGTAATTTACAGGATACAAAAGAAGAGGTAGAAGACAAGACAATCAGCCACCCAAAACACCCATTTCATCATTCTTCATTTTTCTTTAATTTCTTTAATTTCTGCGCTCAATTTCTTCAATTTTTATCTGCTTCAAAATCTTGAAAAGATAATTTAAAAATTGAATTTTGGGTCACCCTCTAATTGGTTATTAATTTGGGGGTGATCTGGTTGTTCATTTGATCGAGAATTTAGGGTTTGAATGGCGTTTAATTTGTCGAATTTTCTAGAGAAAGTTTATATAATGGCAGAAGGGGGATCTCGTTATTGTTCTAAGAAATCAGATGATATTTGCAGCAATATTTGCAATGAGGTAATTTTATATTTTGTTTAAATTAAGTTTTAATTTTTGGGTTCTTGATTTGCTGATTGCATTGTTGATTTTAATGAAATTCCCCTGTTTTTTGTTTAATTTTTCCCCAATTTTTTTAGGGATTTGATCATTGATATATATGTTTTTTTTTTTTTTTTTTAATTTGAAACTTATTTTGTTAAAAAAATGGTATTTGTCTCAATTTTGTTGAAGAATCTGCAAGATTTAGTTGGTTTTTATCTGCAAATTTCTAGGGTTTTATCACTTTATGTTCATTTTACACATTAAAAGTTTCTAATTAGAACCAAAATTTTGTTATAGAATCATAGTTTTAGGAATTATTGGTCATTAATTTGTTATTTGTAATAAAAAAAAATATTGATTTTGATTCAAAAATTTCAGTGTGTTATTTGCAATGAAAAAATCTTGCTTTTGATCCAAAAATTTCAGTGTCATTCAATGGATTCACATCTATCATGAAAATCGAGTTATTCGATTCAGTTTTAAACAGTTTCGGTTAGTTTTTCGGTTTAATCGGTTTGAAACCAAATTATTGAACACCCTTATGTTAATGTAGTTAAATTTTTTAGTAGGTGTTTGGGGCTGCTTATTTGAACTGCTTATAGGCTGCAAATGAACATTCTTTGAGTTTTTGATGATTAAAAGTGTACATTTTGATTTGCAGGATTCGGGTCAATCTTCAACTATATCTAGAGTAAAATGCATTCTTCGCGGGTTAGATTTAAAAGCCCTGATCTTTATATTCGTGTTGGTACCATCGGTTATCTTTGCGCTATATGTTCACGGTCAAAAGATATCATATTTCTTACGTCCGTTATGGGAAAAACCGCCAAAGCCGTTCCACGAAATCCCACATTACTATCACGAAAATGTCTCGATGCAAAATCTCTGTAAACTTCATGGATGGAAAACTCGTGAATTTCCACGACGTGTTTTTGATGCGGTTTTGTTTAGTAACGAGGTTGATCTACTTACGGTAAGATGGCACGAGTTATACCCGTATGTAACTGAATTTGTACTGCTGGAGTCGAACTCGACATTCACCGGAATCCCAAAACCGCTAGTGTTTTCAAGCCATCGTGATCAGTTTAAATTTGTCGAACCGAGGTTAACTTACGGGATGATTCCTGGAAGATTTCAAAAGGGGGAGAATCCGTTTGTTGAAGAGGCGTATCAACGATTAGCATTGGATTATCTTATAAAAAAAGCTGGGATTGAAGACGATGATCTGTTAATCATGTCGGATGTTGACGAAATCCCGAGTCGACATACGATTAACCTTTTAAGATGGTGTGATGATATCCCACCTGCTTTACATCTTCGGTTGAAAAACTACTTGTATTCGTTCGAATTTCTTTTGGATAATAACAGCTGGCGGGCTTCCGTTCATAGGTATCAATCGGGAAAAACAACGTACGCTCATTTCCGCCAGTCAGATGTGATCTTGGCGGATGCCGGATGGCATTGCAGCTTCTGTTTCCGCCGTATAAGCGAATTTATCTTCAAAATGAAGGCGTATAGTCATTTCGATAGAGTGAGGTTCAAAAGGTTTTTGAACCCTGATAGGATTCAAAAGGTTATCTGCAAAGGGGCCAATCTTTTCGATATGATCCCCGAGGAGTATACGTTTAAGGAGCTAATCGGGAAAATGGGACCCATTCCGCATTCGTATTCAGCGGTTCATCTTCCTGCGTATCTTCTTGAAAACGCAGACGATTATAGATTTCTCTTGCCCGGAAATTGCATGAGAGAAAGTGGCTGAACGCGACCCGACCCGACCCGACCCAACCCAAGCCTGAACCTGAAGCCGAACCCGAGGGTTAAAAAAAGACTGTGACTTTAAAGTTTATAGAAATACCTCTTTAGTATTTATATGTTTAAATGCTAATGGAAAATGATATAGAGTAGGATGAGGTCATGGATTTATGAGGTGATTAATGTAAATATTCTCTCGATTATTCGTTTGTTAGTTTGGGAGGTCGTTCGTCACTGGTCAGACTGTTAGGACTGACCATTGATCTACGCCTCCTTTATTATATATTAGAAAATTTTGGACCGAGATTGATATATTTTCATCTTTTCTTCAATTCGTGTTTCGATATTCGCGGGTACAAGTAGGGAAGATTAAATGAAGAGATGTTTGAAATATTTAGGTGTCTTGAAGTAGAAAATCATGATAATATGATTCTTTTAAGAAAGAAAATTTTGAGAATAATCATTTTCTTGATATATTTTTACATCAATGTATGTAATTACTTAATCATTTTCCTGATATATTTTTACATCAATGTATGTAATTACTAATTTACTATAGATGTGTATCCAAAAGAGAGTTAAGCTTATACATTTTAAAAAGGGAATTTTAAGGAATTTTGATATGTGAAGATAAAATAAATACGAATATTATGTGTATATAAACGAGATAGAGAATTATGTGGAGAATAAAAAATATGATCATTTTTATGTGATTTGAGGCTGGCGTGTCTTTGATATAATAAGTTTATTCTTCAAGGAATTTGGAATCTTGGAAACTGACATTGTCTTTCTGGAGTATATGTTTAAAATTATATTATATATTCTAATAAAAATACTTATCAACAGATATAATTATACTATTATCAGTTATGATAATTTTACATTTATTTGGTTTACCCGAAGAAAAATCAGATTTTCTTCAGAATAACAAGTAGCATCATGGTTCTAATAACCCAATGACCAAGAACTAGTTTAACACCTATGATAATCGCCTAATCGGACGTCTAGATACCACCTAATCTCGCACCTAAGAGAGATTTTAACTCACACCATACCACTAGATCATCAGCTCATAGGTCCGTTATAGCATGTACAAAACATTTATTACATTTTGATACGATAAACTCTTACAAGGAAACAAAACATCCGAACCAACGTAATAAATCTTTACATATAATGCACTTCACCTATAGATTTTGATATAGCTTGCTATTTACACAAACCTAATACAACAGCATCAAGTTATATATACATATTGCCAATAAGCATGAATGTATACAACACATGTATGGATATAATGTTTCATTTTAAGATGTCTGTTACCGGGAGCATTTTGAGCAATCCACATCATGAGCTTTAATCCTTATGCCACCTGAGCAGGGCAGTCTAAACTATCAGTCGAAGAAGAGTAAGAGGGGAGCCATATTTCTACACGGGTCCCACCTGCACCAAGTGACGCCTCAACCATCCGAGGGGAAATCACTCTGAGGACACAACCGTAATTTTCCAATATCTCGCGGGCAACAGTTAACCCTGCTATAAAGTTCCATGTCATGTTGTCTTCTACCATACCTTTTGACGAAAGATCCGCTCCAAATGGTGTAAGCGAATGCATTTGCGTCTGCAAAATTAAATAATATAAGTACTAAAGTACATAATTAGTTGAGAGTAGGTCGGTAAACGGTTAACATACCATGTAGTGCATGTCGGGTCCATCATCATCGATTATGATAAGAACACCACCAGCTGGCGCTGAGGTGGACACAATCTCAACCATTCCTCCAACATTCGTGCGCAATAAAGCACCCTCGATTAAATTGCTTAACGCCTGGCGCAAAGCAGGTTCTTCAACTGCAACCTCCAACAATTCAGGGATTTCACATGCTTCTACGATACGTTGTTGTTTATGAGCCAGCGGTTTGAGTGCACCCACAAGATCAGAGAGTACATCAGATGCATTGCATGGCCTTTTTTACATGAAAATTAACTATTAGTATTTCAAATTTTTGGAAAAATGCGGAAAAAAAACAATGTAACAAACATCTAAACCACCAAATTACTATATGGTATACACACCAAAATTACTATTGTACAATGTAACAAACATCCTTGTACAATCTTCAGTTTATGTCGTAAGTGGTGGTGTATTTAGTAAAGTTGGCGGTGTACAAATCAATAACGTGACTTTTTGTCTTACAATAATGGATGTACTAATGATAATCGGTATATCTTTAAAGAATTACAAGAAAATATGAGTAAAATACCACTTTGGTCCCTGAGGTTTGGCCAGTTTTGGGACTTTCGTCCAAAAGTTTGTTTTTTCGCATCTGGATCCAAAAGGTTTGAAATCTTGCTATTTTCATCCGGCTCGTTAACTCCATCCATTTTTCTCCGTTAAGTCAGGGGTATTTTCATCTTTTTATTAACTTAAAGGGCAATTCGGGATTTTTACCTACTTGTTTTGTTTTGTTTATGCATAAATATATATATATATATAGAGGAAGGTTAACGTACATTACGGCTTAACGTACATCACGTACGACAGGTAATTACGCACGTTCATTTTAAAATCACGTACGTTATAACTCAAAAATCCAAAATCACGCATGTTGAAACACAATAATCACGCACATTGAAAACATTAATCACGCATGTTATATAACAAATCGCGCACGTTGTTGTACGTGAAGTACGTTAAGCCATAATGTAGTAATGTACGATATACTTTTTCTATATATATATAGGGTTGGGTTCTTTGCAGAACTCATATTTTATGCAGAACTCTTAAGAACCGTTTCAAGCCATGGATCTAATAATCAATGGCTGAAAATAGAGCAGAGTAAAATTGTAATTCATAGCAAAATTGAGTATATAGTTATAAAGGTTATAAGGGTATAATAGTAAACAAACAATAGTAATAAATATTGAGAAATCATAATTTATTCCTTATTTTTCTCTAACTTCCCAATCCACATTTCTTGTTTATCGCATCAAGTAAAATCAAGAAATCAGTTGTTACTTTAAAGCTCATACTCTATGTATGTATATCCACAGATCATCAAATTTTTCAAGTTGAATGTCTATTTCCAAGTAATGTTAACATACATCTAAGTATGATATTTAGTTATTTGCATATATGTAAATATTCACATTGATAATTAATTTTCTCAAACTGAATTTCAATTTACATATATGTAAACGTTTAATATACGTAATATTTACATATGTGTAAATATTCATACTAATTATCACTTTATTCAAACTACAGTCTACATGTTTAATTACATTTATGTAAATCTTGAAAATTAAAATTTTAAACTAATAGTCTACTTGAAATTCACTAAGGAATAAAAAATAGATCTAACTCTAGAAAAAAAATCACGAGCATGTAAATCTTGCATTACCATTAATGTCGACGTCTTTATACATTCAAAATAGCACAAAGAAATAAAAACGTTGGTTAAATGCATATTACGTAGATCTAAAACTAATTTAAAAATGAGAAATTTTAGGAAGTATTGGTGTGTAGTCAAAACTAACTTTTAAATATAGATAAATTGGAATAGTGAATTTACGCTAATGACCTTCGTTAAAAAAATAAGAAAAAATTAAATTAAATAAAAATGAGTGGCTATAAATGGTTCTGCAAGTTCTGAAAATAAATATAGTTCTGAAATGATCCTCACCCTATATATATATATATATATAGGGAGGAGTTCATGCGAGAACCACCCTTATTGCGAGAACCAATGTGAACACAACCTAAAAACCTAACCCCCACCCCAAAAAAAACCTAACCCCCCCCCCCCCCCCCCCCCCCAAAGCTAAAATGCTAAAAACTAAACCCCCAAAAAACCTAAAAAAAAAATTAAAAATTTTTTTTTTTTGGCTTCGAAAAGTAGCGATTTTTATATAAGAAATATTAAAAAAAAAATTTGTGTGATTTTTAGCTATTTTTAGGCATTTTTTGTTGTGTTCACATTGGTTCTCGCGGTTCTCGCAATAAGAGGTGGTTCTCGCATGATCTTCTCCCTATATATATATATAGAGAGAGAGAGAGCGGTTAACATACATTAGGCCTTATCATACTTCACGTACGCGACACTAGTAACCGTCAGATCAGGATTGAAAGCGTGATAATTTGGATGCGGGATTATTTAAAACATGCGTGATTATTTTCAGAAGCTTATTCACATGCGTGATTAATCTGAAACATGAGTTCTATGCGTGATTTTCAGTCCCATGCGTGATTTAATCAGTTCCAAGCGTGATTAATCAGTCCATGCGTGATAATCACATATATCTGACGGTTTAGAACACGTCGCGTACGTGAAGTACGATAAGGCGTTTTGTACATTATACTTTCTCTCTCTCTCTCTCTCTCTCTATATATATATATATATATATGCTTGTAAGTGAAAAAGACCGAATTGCCCTTTAAGTTAACAAAAAAAAAAAAACAGAAATACCCGTGACTTAACAGAGAAAAATGAATGGAGTTAACGAGCTGGATGATAATGGCCAAACCTTTGGACGAAAGTAGTAAAACTAGCCAAACCTCAGGGAGAAAAAGACATTTTACTCTTGGTTCTTTTTATGCTATTAGCCATAAATGTTATTATAACTAATATATACTATTGCTAGATTTTAGTGCAAGTATAAGTTTTAGATGATTGAAGCGCCTATAAACCGTACCTAATATTCTGATTTAACAAAGGTGCAAGTGCCATTGGTGGCATGGGCATTTCCAAATCCCCGGATTTTGAAGAGAGAGAGAATGGCCCACCATACTCACGCCCCGTGGGGGTAGAAGTGTCATCAGAGAAAAAATTGGACAACTGAGACCTCATTGACTCGTGGGTTGACTCGTCTATTTTCACTAGATTTTCTTCGTTGTAGCGAATTATATTAGTCTGAAAGAGAACAGAAACTATTAATAAAACCAATAAACATTTAACATTTATATAGAAGCAAATATATATGTATTCATGCAGGAGCAAACCTTTGTCATATGGACGGCGTCTTGCAGTTGTTGAAGAGTGTCTCCCATACCATCGCTTATTACCATTATGTCCTCAGCAATATCATATGAAATCTATAATAACATATTCAAGAAGTCACAAAGTTAACTTCTGAGAAACAAAAAAAATGTGAGGATATTAACAAATTTGAGCACACACCTCATTTTTCTTCACATTGACAGACAACATTTTGCTTAAAGTACGAATGCTAGAAAGTGGACCACGAATCTGTAGAAAAAAAAGGATTAATAATCATAATATTGTCTAAAGAAGTTTTGTCCATAAGAGGGATGAACAACGGGTTTTAAGCCACATGGAATATAACATTACTTCATACTTTTTTCCAAGTCTTAGCATCCAACTTTCAATTATGCACGTTATATAAATCAACTTACGACTTATTACTGATTTTAGCAACCAACCTCATTTTAAATGGTTTTACCAGCATATTGATGTCACTTGTTGAGACCATGCTAGTTACCGCATCATATGGGCACATATGCAATATAATGCTTTAGGTGGAAAAAAATACATATATATAGGGGAAGGTTTAAATGAGAACACTAAATATTGTGAGAACCGTGAGAACGAATGAAAAAACTGCGAGAACTTGGTCAAAAACAATTCAAATCAAATTTCGTTAGTTGGGACTGTTGTCGGCCAATAGGTGATAGTTGGGATAATTTTAACTCCAATTCTCCTATATATATCTACAAGTTTGAAAAAAAAAAAAAGCTTTATGTATTTATACTTAAAAAATAAGGTAACATTAGACACCATGTAGCAAGTACATATACAATAAATTATATTATAAATAAGAAGTCACGCCAACAATTATTCAAGAATCAGTAAAAGATGACCTGCTACTACGTAATAAAATGTAACTCGGTTGCTAAAATTGATAATAAAACGTAAGTTGGTTTCTATTTGGGCTTAAATAAAAGTTGGCAGCTAAAACAGAAAAAAGTGTAAAGTTCATATCTAAATCATGCCGTTTGCCCTACAATTTTTATAGTCAGTAACGTGAAACAAGAGTATAAAGTCTTACTTGCTCAACAAGATTACTCATCCTAACATTGTTTTGCCATGAAGATTGCTGAAGTAACATTGCTTTCTGTGGAGGAACATACACAAATGAGTACTCTTCTAAAGATCGTTTTGAACTAAACTAATAGAGTCGTCTCAAAACATTTGGTCGATAATATTAATATATTACGCATTAATCAACAGTTTTTATTAATAAACTAAATTAGTAATTTACCTGGTCCATAACATATGCCATAGCGACGGAGCGGGAGATGTTTATCGCATTTAATCTCTGTTCAGCAGAAAAATTGTGCAATTCCGATGTTCTATCTACAAAATTTTGAATTTCCCATGATTTTGAGATTGCGTACGGGTACACCGTATAACTTTCCTCAGGTGATGCGCCTTGTTTTATATCATCTTCTTCTTTCTGTATTTCTAGTTTCGGAATTTCAGCAACCAAAAAACCGACAACAAACGGGTGCTTCACCATCGGGAAAACCAAAGCCCGGGACTCGGGAATAAATTCTGCCTACAATCACATTAATATGTATCCTAAATTGAACAAAGAACAATCAGAAACAAAAAAAAAGTATATCCTATTCCTACATTTAGTAACATAAAAGTGTACCTGCTGTTTCAAGAGAGAAGCTTCCGCTGCTCTTAATCCTGTTGGGATGCTAAAATCACCGACTAATATTAGTATTTCAGCCGCATTTCTTCCAGGATAGACAGTAACTCTACGCAGCTCTAGTCTGTCCATAACATAACTACCAGCCGGTCTCACATAAACCTGAAAATCAATAGCATGTTAAATAGTTAATCAGGATTCAAATGGCGCAATAAACACCAGAATAAGATAATGTTAAAGGCAACAAACTAAGATGCTCCTTATGATTAAAATCAACTTTGTAAAAACACACTATAATGTATAGATCAATGAATACTACACCTCTAAATATAGACGATCACTTTGGATCATAGTTGTCGATAGCGAATAGCGACAAGGCACCTATAGACTACGTAGCGAATAGCACCAAATAGTGACGGCTATTTTATAAATACCGATTACACTAGAAAAGGAATTTTGAAAATTTTTATATGTATATTACATCAAAATACCCTTGTATATATGCTATTTTACATGTATATTTAGCATAAACCTATAAATCCAGCTATTTTATAGCTATATCTAATTGCTATTTACATAAAAAAAATCGCTATCATCGCTATTTGTCGCTATGACCCATATAGCGACACTACGTCGCATGGCTACATAGCGCGCTATAGCAGTCCCTATAGCCGCTATTAACAATTATGCTTTGGTTTTCTATAGAATTTCCACTATTATTAAACCTCCAATGGTAGTGAGTTTTAGTTGTATTCTTTGTTTTGCAAACCCTAGGCTACCACTAGGTTACATTATTGTTACTATAACTAAAATCTACAACCAATTCAATAAAATTCCACCTGTTGTAACTGTAACTGTAAGGAATGTTGCTTAATCAAACAACAATATCACAATAGCTTGCAAAAGAAGAAACTAACCTAACGCATGTTAATCAGGATTCAAATTGTGCATTAAACACTATAATAAGATAAAGCTAAAAGCAACAAGCTAAGATGCTCTGTAAGTAATATTATCAAACCCTAGGTTGCCATTATGTTACATTATTCTTACTATAACTACAATCTACAACCAATTCAATCAAATTCCACCTGTTGTAACTGTAACTGTAAGGAATGTTGCTTAATCAAACAACAATATCACAATAGCTTGCAAAAGAAGAAACTAACCTAATGCATGTTAATCAGGATTCAAATTGTGCATTAAACACTATAATAATAAGATAAGGCTAAAAGCAACAAGCTAAGATGCTCTGTGACCAATATTATCAAACCCTAGGCTACCACTAGGTTACATTATTGTTACTATAACTAAAATCTACAACCAACTCAATCAACTTCCACCTGTTGTAACTGTAACTGTAAGGAATGTTGCTTAATCAAACAACAATATCACAATAGCTTGCAAAAAAAGAAACTAATCTAATGCATGTTAATCAGGATTCAAATTGTTCATTAAACACTATAATAAGATAAGGCTAAAAGCAACAAGCTAAGATGCTCTGTAACTAATATTATGATTATCAAACCCTAGGTTGCCATTATGTTACATTGTTCTTACTATAACTACAATCTACAACCAATTCAATCAATCTCAACCTATTGTAACTGTAACTGTAACTGTAAGGAATGTTAATCAATCAAACAACAACAATATCACAACAGCTTGCAAAAGAAGAAACTAACTTAACACACAAAATTACCGATAACAGAGCGTCAGGATCCACAATCCGACGAAACAAATCCATCTGTTCAACACAAAGCGTCTGAAAATCAGAACTCGGAAGCACAAGCGCATTATTCTTCCCGTTCTTCTCACTCCTCTGCACGAATTCCACCGGGGACGTTGACGCTTTACGAATAGCGGCGGCGATTGCGGTGGCGGAGGTTACCATGACGTCATCATCTTCGCATTTGTCAGTGTTATTATTACCATCATTATTGTTGTTGTTGTTGTTGTTGTTGTTATTAGTACTGATACTGACTTGACGGAGTGCTGCAGTGGTGTTAGGGTTGCTGCAGTGAACAGCGGTGGTTGTGGTGGATGATTTGTAAGCCACGTGAGTCACGTGACGACGGAGATGGTGGTGGTGATGAAGATTGTGGTGAAATTGAGGTGAGAGTGAGAGAATCATTGCTCTGAGAGTGATGGAAGGTTCTGGAATGTGGAAGAATTAGCGACGGTTTTCTGTTGTGGCAGTGGTCGCCGATTTGCCCAAAGTGGATAAAGAGGGAGGGTCGCGATTGTGGACATAGCATGTGACACAATTACGCTGTTTTTCAATTTTTTTAAGTTTTTTTTAACAGCTATTTCATAAAAAAAGGGCTAGTAGCAACAAGCTAGACCAAAAAAAAATCAATATTGGATTTTAATAATCCTAACTATTCGTCGTTGGCCACCAACAATCTCAACTTTAAAAATAACCACTGGCAGTCCTAACTTTTAACATATTGGCCTCCAATGGACCCTGACTAACAGAACTCTAACGCCGTTATTCTCCGGTCGCCAGAAAAACGTTTTTTGGCCGAAAAACTCATTTTTGGCCGGAAAACTCAACATTTTTGTCCCGAATCTCTTTGTAACCTTATTATGGACCTTTGGGAACCTTTTTCTAGTAGAAACCCCAGTTATTAAAGTCGTCGGAAAACTCCTTTTTCGCTGGAAAACTCAACTTTTTGGCCGGAAAACTCAATATTTTCGTTCCAAACCTCTTTGTAACCTTAGATCGGACCTTTAGAAACCTTTTTATGGACAAAAACGGTTTTCCGGCGGCCGGAGACTAACGACGTTAGGGTTTTGTTAGTCAGGGTCCATTGGTGGCCAATATGTCAATAGTTGGGACTGCTAGTGGTTTTTTTGAAGTTGGGACTGTTGGCGGCCAACGGCAAATAGTTGAGATTATTAAAATACAATATTCCAAAAAAAAAAATACACCTGCAAAATATTATAAACTAAAATTACACCAATTTCTTCATGAAACTCCTTACACGAAGCCCTATTCTTTATCCATAAGTATCCTAACGACTTTATATCTTCAATAATCTTCGCGATATTTGTTTCCTTGTTTGAGAAAATTAGCTCGTTTCTCGCTTTCCACGTACTCCAACAAGTCGTCATTATGATACCTTGAACGATCTTTCTTTTGACCTAATCCGTTTTTAAACTCTTGTGATAACACAATAAATCCCGAACCGAGAATGCAAAAATTGAAGGGGCATTACACCAATTACTTATCACCTGCCAGATTATAGTGGAAATATAGCATGAAGAAAAAATATGGTCGCTTGTTCGGTCGTATTCTCCGCACCACTTACATAAGGCCGACTCCACATTCACATTTCTTCTAGCCAACGCGCATCGAGTTAGGAGTCGATCCATCTCCGCCTTCCATGCCAGAATGTTTACTTTTTTCGGGATCTAATTGTTCCAATCCATAATAAAAGGGGGATCATTCAGTCGTTTTTCGAACAGGGCCTTCTTCATAGAGGCTACTGAGAACAGCCCGTCCTTGTTGTTTACCCACACCCAGCGGTCTGAAGCATCAGAGAGACATACATTTTGTAAAAGGCTTTGGCACCCATCTAGTTCCTTGCTCTCATCAATGGATAAATTTGAATTTTCCACCTCCATTTCCAAACATAGTTCTGCTTATCTTTGATGTCACAATCTTCAATCAAGCAACCTTTGTTTCTTTCCTATTTAAAAATGTTTGGGAAGAGAATTACAAGTTTTACAAGTAAATTACAAGTTTTACAATCTTCAATCAAGCAACATAATTCTGCTCATTTTTTTCTAAGTAGATTACAAGTTTTGTCCTTTAATATTGTACCAAATTTCAGGCGGTTTCTTTTGCCTTTAAAATTGACGAGTTTTGTATTTAACGTTTCAAAATCTTGCATGATATGTCATTTTGCCCTAACAAAGTTAGTTTTTATTGTTAAATCTTGTCACCCAATGGTATTTTAGTCTTTTTACCCATTTAATTAATATTATCTAAAAAATAAAACAAAATAATTTTAAAATATTATAAATATGTACAGTTATATATATTTATGAGCTCCAGTCGTCACTCACCCTCTCCTCTCTATATCACACTCTCTCAACAGCCTCTCCTACATCCACCACCGTCCAGCCACCACTAACTGCATCCACGACCGTGCAACCACCGCCAGCCAACTGCATCCACCACCGCCTCCCCCTTCAACCCACCAGCCACCACCAACTAACTACAACCCACCCCCTTCATCTTCTTTCTCTATATCACATGCTCAGATCTGTAATGGATAAACGGTGGCGGGTTGGGGTTTCGCCGGAATTGAGACGGTGGCGTTTTCTCTATTGTTGCGACTATGTGTTTGCATCCGACCAGCAATTCTAGTTTGGACTCCTGTTCGTCGACGAAAGTTGTCTCCATCGTGAACCGATAGCAACTCCGCCACAACATCCGACATTGGAGTTGTTCTACACCTTCGGTCTTTCATCACAGATGGTTTTGATGGTGGTTGGATCTGATGTCACACCCCAACCGATGACGGAAACATCGGGGCGCGGCACTGAGTTAAACAGATTGTCCAAGAGAAATTCCATAACAACTAAATTACCGGATAGTTAATATTATGTCTCATACCATTACCCATTGATGTGTGCAAAATGCAACATATAAATTACATCAATTATGGCATAAAACTAACCCTTTTTTAGTATTAATATTGGAAAAAGTATGCTTTTGTCTTCCTTTTGTATTTTCAGGATTAAATGAGCTGAAATTAACAAAAGAAGCAAAAAGACAGCTAAATCTAACATAAATACAAGAAAAGGAACAAACGTGACATGCCCGACCCCCCGACAGCATCTTCCCAAGCAAAATCAAGAAAACAGAAGGCTGAACACGCCCCGTGCTCAGTGAACACGGGGGCGTGCCCAAGTGCCAGCAGAAAAGACAAAGCTGTAGAAGCTTCTATCGCCCACCACGGGGTCGTGCTCAGCGGACACAGGGCCGTGGTCAACTCTAAGATTCGCAGGATCTAGGGAAATCTTGATAGTACAGATTTGCTTCTGCACACGGGGGCGTGCCCAGTGGACACGGGGGCGTGGTCAACTGATGCAGACAAACTGCAATTAATGAAGAAAGAGAAGGATGTGGACACGGGGCCGTGCCCGAGCTTCTGTTCAGCCTATAAATAGGGGTGCTTGGCTCAATTGCAAACCATCCCTTGGCACACCACCTCTCTCACACTTCATCCACCACCATAACACCATCATCCACCACCATCATCCATTGTCCATCATAGAGTGTGTGAGTCGTCTCGGGATCCAAGATTGATCGTAAGAGTTATTGACAATCAAGGCCATGTTTGCCTAAGTCTCTTACATCACTTGGTGAAGACAAAGTGTCTAGTGTAATACTTTTTATTTTTAATCTTTTCGCACTTTTTACTTGGTTATGTATTAATGACTTTAATAACTAGTTTCTTATGTTGAAGGTGATTTTTCCTTATCGTTTGTCCGTGGTGTCTTGGCATTATTTTACTGTCTATATAAAATAAAAGATTTTCACCATTCATATCTCCACGGTCTATATGGAGGTATGTTGGCTACCTGGTCGGGGGTTAAGGGAACGGTTTGGTAAGAGTCTTGCCTTGTTCAGTGTATAGATCCTGCAAGGACCTGGGTCAAATTTAGTAGGACCTCCTTCAATACTTAACGGTATTGGATGGCGGCGGTCCAAACTATTTGATCCCCTCATATGTAAGCTACTATTAATACTTTAACCCGGCTACTTAGGACTGTATCCCTGCTGACTCATACTACTTAGCCGAGGGTAACGTCACCTTCAAAAGAGGGGCCTACCGTAATATGCATTCCTAACTTAATTAATTATCTTTCAATAATCCGACCCTTTAGGATTGTATCCTTGCTGACTCAAACTACTGGGTTGAGGGTAACGTCACCTTCAAAAGAGGGGCCTACTACAATAACTAAGATAATCTCTTAAAAAGTGCAAAAGTGCGGAAATAATCAAAGGTTACACTAAACACGAGTCGGAGCCAAGTGATTCATCTTGTCTATCTGTTTTTTTTTTTTTTGTTTTTTTTTTTTTTAGTATTTTAGTTAGTTTTTATTTTTCTAGTTTAAAACATTTTTTCTAACTTTTTGATTTGATTAGACGTTAAGGATAAACCGGTACTAAAAGCTCTTGTGTCCTTGGATGACCTCGGTATCTTGCCAACACTATACTACGCTCACGATGGGTGCACTTACCCATATGTGTGTTTGCTGTTAGTAAAATATCGTGTTTTATAAATTTAAAACTTGACTAACGTGTAAAAAGGGCTTAAAAATATACTTAAATCCATATACACACCAACCCGCATCACCCATCAAGTATATCAGTTATTACAGACATAGTTATCTCAAAGAAAAATAAGGCTGTTCCGGCAACTCATAAATAAATAAATTGTTTGTTCGTTTCTAGACTCTCATTCCTACTTGATTCCACAAAGCAGGTAAAGCACAACATCCTAGGCATTCAAACACCTGTCACATACGTTAAAATAGCGGTCAATACACATAGTGTAAAGGTGAGCATACAAGTTTAATAGTAATAATAGAGTTTCGAAAGCGTTTACGCATAACCAGCATGTAACATGTATAATGTGAAGCTAGTAGGTTATCGACAATGAAATATGCACAGACTAGACCGCGAGTTGTAGAATGCGCAACACACATCACCATTGTGACATGTGAAGAGGTAACCTTAACAACCCCTGTCCACGACAGGTGCTGAGTCTAAACAAATAGTACTATCGTTGCTAAGGCGTCAGGCAACAATCACTGTGTTAACATAACATACAAGCATTCATCGAGTAACACGTATCATGCAATAACGGTCAGCGTATAAATAGTGTTTGCCTTGTGTGATTGATGTGATTTAGAATAAGTAACGTATGTAACACCCAGAAGTGCGTAAAGCAAAAAGGAATCGAGTATACTCACAGCGATGGAAGTTAATGGATTGAAGGGAGCGCTAGAGTGATTATCCTGAACAGTTAACGGTAGCATAAGCGAATGAACGGTGCGATAAATGATGCGAAGTGAACAAGTGTCGAATGGTAATCCGATCGGATGGCCATTCGGTCAGATTGACATTCGTTTGAGAAGGATGTGTTTGTGTATGATGGCTTTGAAGTTTTCGTTGTAGCATTTTGAAAACATAGAAGTATCTCAACCTTTCAGGTCGTTCGATCGAACTGTCGTTCGATCATATAGCGATCCGATTGGCAGGACACTCAGTGAGAACAAGTTCACAGTAGGATGGTCACTAGATCGGATGGCAATCCGTTAGAACTGATGGTCTTTGAAAATTCTGAAAATGTTTAAGTGTTGGAGTTCAAGTGCAATCCGATCGGATTGCGGTTCGATCGGATGGCAATCCGATCGGACGACAATCCGTCCCACAATCTGATCATCTTGAAGCTTGACAAATTTGCTAAGTTTTGAAACGTTTTGCGGTTTGCTCGAGACAGTATAACAACGTGTCAAACAACGGAAACTCCATCAGACCCAGGTTATCCGATCGAACGGGAATCTCCCCAATCCGATCAGTTAACTGTTCGTGACAGGCGGTTTCATGTTCAACCAGAAATATGTTGTCTCGTTGATAGGATTCAGATCTCAAACTGGCACATCACTTGAGAAGAGTAGAAGGCATGAATGAGCTCCGATTCTATTGGTTTTGAGTGCATTGAGTGTAAAAGAGTTGAAAGAAAGTTGGAAAAGCATCTTTCAATCCATTTAACTTTGGAAATGTTTAGATCTATGCGAAATTGTTGTGAAATCATGTGGAAATCCTTCAGATCTGAGTTGTTCTTGGTGGAATGAAGCCAAATCTTGAAGTTCATAAGAACTTCATGATGACGTCATCCTAAAACACGTCAAATCCGTTGATTTTACGGTTAAAAGTTCAGATTCAAATTTAAAAATGATGAAGAAGTGTTTGTAGATCATAGAAGTACAAGTTTTGAGTTTAAAACTTACAAGAATCGCGGGAAATCGAGAGAAAAAAGGGCCTTGAGCGTGCTGGTCGAGTGAGAGAGAGCTGTCACAGGTGATGTGACAGGGGGTATTTATAGGTTGCCAAAAAGGGAAAGTGGGTGCAAGTGTCGGATAGCCCACCGATCAGATGACAATCCGATCGGATTGTCATCCGATCGGTGGGCTATCCGATCGGATGGCAATTCGACCGGACGACCATTCGATCGATTGGCCATTCGATCGAAGTGGTCCGACGAGTTGAGTTTCGGCGTTTCGTTTCGCGTGTTGAGCGTTGCGATGCGTTTCGAGTGAGCGATGCGATAGTATTACCCATTAGTTACACAAATAACCTAACCACTATATCTAATATACAATCACTATAAATAACTTGCGTTTAGCGTTTGCGATTAGATTGCGATGCGATAGAATTGCGATTGCGATTAAACACCTCAACATAAACATAACATGCACGAGTAACACATAATAGTACACACATGTAAAACAATATCCAGAACATATAATTCAAGTTGCGATGCGATAGCGATGCGATTAGCGATAAGTCGATTAACGATTAAACATGCGATCAAATAGCGATTATTAATAGATACTCCACATAATACAACTAAAGCAAATAAATAATAGAATTCAATTACAAGTCAAGAAGCACAGTCAGTAGTTAAGCAAGAAGTGACAGCTCTCAATTAGCAATCTTTTCTTCCTTTGACTTTGACTTTGACTTGTACTTTGACTTTCCAAAAAGCGGGTTGTTACAGCCTCCCCTACTTTAGGAAATTTCGTCCCGAAATTTAAGAAGTAGGCGTAACAAACAGTTGCGGGTACTTCGCCTTCATGTCACTTTCGAGTTCCCGAAATTTAAGAAGTAGTCGAACATTTTGGGTACCAATAACCATATTTGGCAATTTTCAGTACCGGTATTTTGTTGACTATAAAATTGCCAAAACGCCCATTGATTTTCTTATTTTTTCATAAAGAAAAGTTTGACTTCATTTAAATAACAAAAATTTTATGCAGACCAATGTTACATTATCCAAACCTATAAGAGCCAACGTAGACTGAAGTTTGTGAGAAGCTAGCTTCTTGATAGTGTTCGAGACTCCGACAGTAGAAATGGTCATCATCCTTTGTCCTATTTGTACATCCTTCAATCCAAAACACAACACACATTTGTTAACATGACCTGATCGGTTTAAATTTGTCCTATTTGTACATCCTTTAATCCAAAACACAACACACATTTGTTAACATGACATGATTGGGTCAAAAGTAACTATGAATTCATAGGCTCATGGCCTAACATCATTTTTACCTTAAAAATATAAATAAACAAACATGAAAGGAAAGAATTATCATAAAAACTCTTTTCAAGAAAAGATACATTAAAAAAAAGAGAAATTATACAAGTGATAATGTTTAAAGTGAACCTTGTTCAAGCATCGATGAGCAGCAAGAACCTCTTTCAGATTCAACATCAGTTCACCCATTCCCATGAATACCACATTCGTAACCCTATTGTTA
The DNA here is from genome assembly GCA_030545235.1 of Helianthus tuberosus. Taxonomy (NCBI): domain Eukaryota; kingdom Viridiplantae; phylum Streptophyta; class Magnoliopsida; order Asterales; family Asteraceae; genus Helianthus; species Helianthus tuberosus. The sequence goes on from CM060450.1 coordinate 175,455,958, forward strand.
AATACCTCCTCTATCGCCAACACCTACACATAAAACAGTGAATCAAAAACCATATACCATATATTATTATCATCTTAAAAAAAATTCACTTGCTTCGTTGGTTATCAAAACCTGCTCCACAATCTCGTGCGCTTTAAGGTTTCTAGCGAAACCTCCTTTTCCAGTAGCACAAAATGAGCAACGTAACGGGCAGCCGACCTGAGTAGTCAAATCAAGATATCTTTTAAATTAAAAAGAACCATAAGAATGAAAGCGAGATAGTTATCCTTTAGAAGAAAGAATGAAAGATCACCTGTGATGAAACACAAGCTGTGAGGCGAACCGAGCCTTTATCATCTATTACCGGTATGCCAACAGTTTCCACCAGTCGATTATCTTCCAGTTTTATCAGCAACTAAAGTGTAAATCAAACACTAAAGGGTTTTAGATGCAATCAAATGGAAATTAGGTTTGATTAAGGTTTAAGGAAAAGAAAGATCATTAACCTTGATAGTGCCGTCAGTTGCAGTAACAGAACTATGCACAGATGATCGTCCAACCACCCAACTAGCTTCTTGGAGTTCGGTTCTGAATGCCAGAGGCACTTTTACATTTAACAAAAATATTCAAACATTAGATTGAAAATAGATAAAATCTAACATTTTCCCAAATTGTTAGGAATGACAACAGTTGTGATCTTATAAACGTGAATGACAATAGTTATGATCTAAAATAACAAAGAGAGAATTATAAACCAACAATACATAAGCTACATAACATTTAGAGGATCGCCAATAGAACCGGTGAACACACGAAAACCAAAATGTCAAACAAAACAATAAAAATTTTAACTTTAGAGTTCGACTCACCTGGCCTATACTTGCATCAGAGAGTGAACTTTATGAAGCGCAAAGTGGGTTCTAGACAAAATTAGTTCATTATAAAAAAATATTAGATGACTAAAAACACTAAGTTTTGCTTCCCAAATAACACTGCAACTGATATGAAGCGCAAAGTGACCGAGTTATTATAACAATCATCCTTGACAAACTCTAAGCTCCAACTACAGGCTTCGTACAAAAGTCAACTTTATGAAGCGCAAAGTGACCGAGTTATTATAACAATCACCAAAACCAAAGTGATTATTTAGCACACTTGAGTTATAGAACACATCAAGGGCACCCATTGTTTTCAGATGACATCAGCTCCGGCTCAGATGTCCTGCTCACAACATTTTCATCATTTTTAAAATTTGTTCCTTAAAATGGATGAAAATTTAGAAAAAAAAAAAAACAGTAAAAGCAAAGTTAAAAGTGTAGATAAACTTAGTGATTAATATTATCATGTTGACCTTTCGTTTTGGGACTCAACATACTCGTAAATAGTCATCCTCATTTAATGGTACCCGCCGGGGATTGTGTAGCAAAGGATTATCCATGAGCCTTACACCTGTAGCAAATCATACATATTTTCAAAAATTGAAATATTAGGACCGATTCGGTGTACATAAATCTAGAAATGGTGTATAACCAGAAGTTAAAAAATCTCAGTACATCTTATCTAAATTACACGGCATATTTTCAACAAATCATTAACAAAATCGCACAAAACCTCATCGTATGCTTTCATTTAACTTAATTAGCCAACAACACTTACATTTACACGAATAAGGGAGATATGAAATACTAAAATTTACTCATATCGTCTGCTTATCAGCAACTATATACTCAAATTATGATTATAACTCAAAAATTCTAGACCAAACCCTAACAATCTATAAAACATACGAAATCCATACGTAACTCTATATAAACATGCACAAATCCACCAAACTTACATATATCTCCACACATATCTTATCTAAACTACACCAGCATATTTTCAACAAATCCTCAAACAAATTAACACTAAATTAACCTAACAAAATCACACAAAACCTCATCATATGCATTCATTTAACTCAATTAACCAGAAACACTTACATTCACTGAATAACAGAGATATGAAATACTTAAATTCAGTCAAATCATCTGCTCATCCGCAAGAAATAACTCAGACACTTTAGACCAAATCCTAAAAATTTGAAATAACATATCAAATCCATACATAACTCATGTCTAAATCTGGTAATAACATATTAACCTACACAAATCCACTTAACATACATATCTCCACACATATCTTATCTAAATTACACCAGCATATATTCAACAGATCACTAAACAAATTAACATATTAACCTAACAAAATCACACAAAACCGCATCATATCCTTTCATTTAACTTAATTAGCCAGAAACACTTACATTTACGCGAATAATATGTAGATAACGGAGAACTGTCTGCTCAAGTTCCGAAAAATATAGCTGAAACACTCAAATTCGGTCAAATCATCTGCTAACAAACAACTGTAAACTCAAATTCTGAAAAATAATCAACAGAAATTAACAAAAAAGTCACAAATTATCGTCAATTTAATCGTATTCAGATGAAGCACAAATCTAGGGTTCGTAAAAGGACGTTTTACAACACCATTTTTTACTCGCTGAAATTACATATACCTGCTGTAGGAAAACTTCTGCGAATAGATATGAGAGGACGATTAGGACTATTCTAGAGGAAGAACTGAAGAGGAGATAAGAGAGAGAGAGGGGTATTGAACGGATCTGATACATGTAACTCGAATCTGCAACTCCATGTAAGAGAGAGAGAGGAAGAACTGAGGAGATAAGAGAGAGAGGGGTATTGAACGATTAGGAGATAAGAAGAGGAGATTAGGATGATCAGAGAAAGTTGGTTTTAAAGAGAGAATGATGGAAGAGAGTGAAGATCTTTAGCTGAGATGTGGTTTTAGGTGTATGTTTTAAGAGAGAGGGGGGTATTGAATAAATGGTTTGAATTTTGAAGTTTTGAAACTGGAGCCATATTTTGAAATTTGAAACCGGAGCCATATTTTGAAATTATAGTTTGAATTATGTATTATATATTATAGGGTAAGGATAATGTAAAAAGGGCCTAAAGTGTGAGAAGTGTATTATAACACTATATATAATACTATATAACACCATATAAACACCGTATAACACTATGTAACACCATATAATACCATATAACATTATGTAACACTATATATCATTATATAACAAATATAACACTATACATCTATCATAGACATGCTATCAGACAACCTATAGTGTTATATTTGTTATATAATGATATATAGTGTTACATAGTGTTATATGGTATTATATGGTGTTACATATTGTTATACGGTGTTTATATGGTATTATATAGTATTATATATAGTGTTATAATACACTTCTCACACTTTGAGCACTTTTACAGGATCCTCTACCATATATTATATTATTTAGATTTATAGATTTATATATATATATATCGGATTTATGACATCAGCTGATCCAATGTGGTATAGCTAATAAGTTGACACATAGGCAAAATTACATCAGCCTCTAATCTCCTTTAATAGATAGTATAGATTTGTGTTTTTTAAGTAAACTTTAAATTTAATATATTAATTTGTGTAAAAAAAAAGTTTTCAGGCTGAACGGGTCATGTTCGGGTCAACCCACGAATATTCCGGTCGGGTTCGGGTTCATTGGTATGACACAATTTTTGGGTTCGGTTCGGGTTCGAGTTTGTATAAAATTTTTGGGTTTGGGTCGAGTTGAACCTGCCAACACGTGAACACGACCCGTTTAGCACCCCCTATCTTACCCTCCTCAGACCCTACCTTAGCTTTGCTATTTGCGGGATTTACTGAGTATGATAATGATATTGATGACCTTTATCATTACATTTTCTCTCTCCTCCACTCATAACCACTTTTAAAAATATTAAAACATTTATAAGGGGTGAACAATGTTCCCCTATATTTATAGATGAACAATAACATTTTCTCTCTCCTTCACTCAAAACTAGTCACAACCATTCCTTATAATACAACTAACCCACTCACATAAATATAAGAAATCCATTGTGAATGCTTTAAAAAAAAGAAACAAAATACCTTTTGCACATAATGAAATTACTGAAATGAAGCATTACTAGGCAATAGTTACGAGAAAATAAAATAAAAAATAATAAATATGGGTATCTTATTCATGTATATGATTGTCACAACCCCCGATCCCTGATTCCCGGGAACGGGCGGACGCGATCTCAGAGTTTTGGTGGTATCAGGTTATTAAATCTCGCAGCGGAATTTACATCAGGACCGTAGTTAGGAAATGTTTATCAGAGTAAAACCACCTTATTTAATATTAATAATCACATGGGTAAAACCCAATTTTCTTATTACAATACATTTATAGGGACAGACCCTATTTTATTGAATGTAAAACATCGTGTTTTAGATAACTTTTATAGCCACTTATTTTCCAAGCCGTCAGTGCTCTCGAGCTGGCTTTTTCCCAGTTGGCTTTCACATTGTGTTACCTGAAACATGTGTTAAAAATATTTTGTCAGCGGGAAATACTGGTGAGTGAATCCCAGTTTAATCAAGAAACATTTTGTCAATTAACACAGTATTGAGAGCGATCACATTGTTTATTTCTACACAATTACTCATTCAGTACTGTCAATCCTTGACTTGTGGGTCATATTACACATTGGCTAACTCGTTGTCCAATGGTAACGTACTGTCATTCCGACTTACTACTCGCAAGTAATAAATTTTGTATACAAAACCCCAAATACCGGCAGTAATTGAAGAACTACAAAGACTCAATCACCGCTTAATCGCATTGTAAACAATTAAGGTTTTGTAAAACATTCCAAAAATGTTAACAAAAAGAGGATAAACTCACATTGCTGTCTTAGGCTTTTCGTAAGGGTTTCCTGGATAAAATCTATAATTTATACAAATGTACATTGATTAGTATCATAACCCTTTGAAATTATTAATGATACCCTCCCCGAGACGGCATTCCAACAACTACGACGGACAGAACCACGACAGTTATTACGGAACCCTAAATCAATCGGGCAGCGTAACTATTATGAAACCGGGATTATAATACTTACAACGGAGCAGAACCTCGCTAATTAGGGGTATAATACCCGACTATAATGTTTATAACTTCAGAATTTCGTTTAGAATGAAAGAAGTGAGCGACGGAAATTGAAACCCGAGGCCTCCTTTATATAGTTGCTGATATTGACTCTCAGACGGCCCGCGTAAGGTAAGGCTAAGCCTTACGCGGCCCGCGTCAAACATCTGGTCAACATATAGCTTGTCCCGGTCATCCTCTAGACCGCCACGATGTCGACACGTGTCAGCACCGGATGTCTCCGCGTTTCATGATCTCTAGCGGCCCGCGTAAGTGTAAGCTTAAGCTTACGCGGCCCGTATGAACTAAAGGAATCAACCATATCAGGTTTAGACCCTGATACGGCCCACGTGAGATGTTGGGGTGGGTCTACGCGGCCCGCCTCAACTAAACATTTAATGTTTTTAATTTATTTTATAACTATAACATATTTCGGACTCGGTTTTCACATAAGGGGTGTAATAAAAGACATATAAGGGTATTTTAAAATATAATAGAGTGTTGGAAATATTATGAGGATGTTGGTTTTACCGAGGGTTGTTACAATGATTCAGGTAAACATGTATATGGTTCAGGTAATCAGGTTGAGTACCACCTAATACCATACGTGCAAAATATTTTTTTTCCAATCTCATAGCTGAATATTCGTTTCATATGTTTCTGGTATTTCTATTCGACTTTTTTTGCGATACCTATCAGTGCGTCAAGATTTCAGTACGCTTGTGTCAAGATATTTAAGAATCATTAGGATCTAACAGTGCGCCACGAGGTGTATAAAGGTGCATCAAGACACGATGTGTATAAAGGTGCGTCAAGATTTGAATCTTCACGGCCATTTTTTCTAGATGCATATACCCACCCCACGTGACGCCTTCTGGTGGCTTCTTAGATCACCTCAAACGCTTGGTTCCAGAAGACCACATGGTATGGATTTGGTGTTCGGTCTAGGACATCACACATACAGGTGTCATTTGGAAGTGAGCATTGGTCCAGGCATCTAGATTTTCATACGAAGATGGCAAAAGGTGAGCCTCTCTCTCAAACCAACAAGAACATGCGTGTGTAGATATTTATTTTGTTTTTAAGGGGTATTTGAAAGTGGATGTAACATTGGAGAAGAAATAAATATGTGTAAAATATGCGTGAAAATTTGATGTAACAGCTTAGCTTATGTGACACAATACCTTTCTAGCATAACTTCACACACATGTATCTTAACATCTCACTTTTATAATTTTTAATTGTTATCCATGTATCATGAGTCATAACATATAAATAAAGTAAGAATATTCTTTAATTCGACTCACCAAAGGGCACGTAAAAGAGTTCGAATCCGAAACCAAACTCGAATTATCTCACGTATCTGAAATTTCGAATTTGAATTCGGATAGTATTTTAAAAATGTTGGAAATTTGTGAAAATAACATTTTTCACAAATATAGGAAAATGATTTCTTCCTATTTTGGACTAAAAATAAATATAAGAAAATGAGCGGGTTTTATACATTTATTTGTGGGTTTTTGTTCTATGTTGGAAGAGCTTCGCAACAAACTAAACCACGTCCAAAACGGAGCTAAGATGAATGAGATATCGATGCTCAAAGTTTGGTGTTTGAAACTTGAATGCTGAAAAAAGTGGGAAAGTGGCACCTTGTCCCACATAGGAGGAGAGATGAAACTTAAAGGGGTATTTAAGTGGGAACTCTCCATCATTATTGTTTCATGGAAGCACTCACTAAGTGTACTCGCGAAGGGTGCGGAGCACTCGCACTCGCACACGCGCGCGTGCGTTGCGGGGGTGATGAGGCGCAATGTGGCGCTTTGATGGCGCACTTGCACTTCGCCCGCTTGAGAGCCGCCTTTGGATTTTTACCGCGTGCGCGTGGTGGAGCACAAGGGTTGCAAGGACCAAGCGGTTGGTGATGTCGCATGCAGGTGTATGACCCTGGTGGGTCCGCGCGCAGTGGCGCATGACGTGGCAGTCATGCGCGTTCGCGCGCTAGTACACATGGCATGGTGGCGCGCACTCGCGCATGGAGCATGGGCACTGAAGTGCGTGTGCGGCGCACCAAAGTGAGCCAAAACGGCGCGATTGTGTGGCGTGCTCGTAGAGGCTCACAGGTGACATGGCGCACGCGCGAAGTTGCGCATGGGATTGAGCCAAGATGGCGCATGCGCGCATGGCAGTGAGCCAAAATGGCGCACGCGCGCAAGAGCGTGGAGACTTGCGCGCGCGCGCGCGCACAGAAGCTTTCAGCAGTTAATGCCAGTGCAGTTACACTTCAGCATTTGAAACTGACGAATCAATGCGTTTGACTGAGAATTTAATGACGAATTAAAGTGCATTGAAGACGTTTAATGCAATTTAATTCTCTCATTAAATCCGTTTTTAAGTTTCTTCAAGACCTGCAGTATAAATAGGAGGTTCCTGTTGCAGATTGCAGACCGAAATTCACTAGCTCTAATCTTATTTCTCTCACAGAATTCTTCATCTTCTTCAAGCTTTAGGTACTCCTTCGGGTTGGAGTCAAGACCGGCAGTGCAACTGCTTGCGGCTGTTGTATCCTGGAAATAAACGTGTTCTCCTGGGAGACACGAAATTTGTTTTAAGGGACCCGTGTCTAACACGATCCTGAGCCAAAAACATGTTTTCTTTTTGTAATTCAGTTCTTGTTTTCTATTTTTCATTTGTAACAGAAGTATATTTTAGCTTTCTCTATTTCAGTTGTATTCAAGTTAATAATAAAAAGAATTTTATTTATTTTACACGAACGGATTCCTACAATCTTAAAACAAAATTTTAAAACACCGTTCGTGTAAGACACAAACAATTCTGCTGTGATTCTATTTTTTTTTCCTCACAGCAGGTTGTGTTTTAAAAAAGGTTTTTCTCTGTTTTGATTCAAAGTAGCGACTTTGTCAAAACAGAACTCTGCTTCTACTCCTTTCTTTAACTGCGTTCTAAAAATCATACTGTTGTAGTCTTCAAAGTTGGACTTAGAAGCTACACGGCTGGTTTTTCGCACTCATAAAATAATAAATTAGCGCATTTATTATTTTGAAAACAATTTTATTAACTTGTTTTCTTGGAACTTTTCAGAATGTCGACTGAAAACGTGAATACCAGCAACACTAATGTTGTCGTTGGAACCCCTGCCAACACTGTGGGAGCGTCCACAGTGGCGAATCATGCTGAACGACTCGAGAAGTTCTCGGGTCTCCACTTCAAGAGATGACAACATAAGATGTTCTTCTACTTGACCACCATGAACCTTGCGAGGTTCTTGACTGAAACCGCTCCCCAACTTGCGGAAGGGGAGACTGACGCTCAGGCTCTGAGCGCGGTAGGGGCTTGGAAGCACTCGGATTTCATTTGTCGAGGCTATGTACTCAACAGTCTCTCGGATGCCTTATATAATGTGTACTACAATATCAAGACTTCCAAAGAATTATGGGAGTCTTTGGATAAGAAGTACAAAACGGAGGATGCGGGAACAAAGAAATTTGTTGTCGCCCGTTTCTTGGACTACAAAATGTTTGATAACAAGACTGTTATGAACCAAGTCCAAGAGTTGCAAATTATACTACATGACATCCATGCTGAGGGAATGGTATTTAGCGAGACATTTCAAGTGGCAGCCATGATCGAAAAATTACCTCCTGCTTGGTTGGATTTTAAGAATTATGTTAAACACAAGCGAAAGGAAATGACGATTGAGGAACTTGTCGTCCATCTTCGTATAGAAGAGGACAACAGGGTGGCCCAAAAAGGCACCATTTTGCAACCTTCGGCGAAGGCAAACATGGTGGAAGTTGGGGAATCCTCAAAGAGCAAGAAAGACAAGGGTAAAAACAACAACAAAGGGAAAACAAAGGTTAACAACCTTGGACCGAAAAAGGGGGTTGTGAAAAAGAAGTCTGCGCCTTTCCAATGTACTTGTTACAACTGTAACGAGACGGGGCACCGTGCTAACCAATGTAAGAAACCTAAGCGTGAGCATGCGCACATGGTTGATGAGGATGGTATGCCTCTCATTGCAATGATAACCGAGGAAGCGGCTATGATTGAAGAAGTCAACGCAATGGGTGAAAGCCCAAAAGGATGGTTCGTTGACACGGGTGCAACCCGCCATGTTTGTGGAGATAAGGCTCTTTTCTCTACATTCAAGGAAGCGTCGGGTGAAGAAAAGAATTTTAGTTGTCACGGTTGACACGGGTGCAACCCGCCATGTTTGTAACAGAAGTATATTTTAGCTTTCTCTATTTCAGTTGTATTCAAGTTAATAATAAAAATAATTTTATTTAGTTTACACGAACGGATTCCTACAAAAAATTCTCGGATGTTTTGGATACCGACAGAAACCTCGCCCATAGCACGGTGGATCCCACCAGATTTACTGAAAAAAAATCCAAAATTTACATCAATGTGAAAGTGTGAAAAAGTCAAGCTCATAAGAGCACAAAAGCATTGAATGTGGCTCGCGCTAGAACAAAACTAATGGCCCAATAAGTCTCAACTTGAGTGTGGACTAAAGACTTTTGAGACCACAACTATTAGATATGGACCATCCGCCATTAACACTTTTAACACCAACCAACTATGGTCACACTAGGTGACAATTTTGACTCTACACCCATTTTGAAGATTGACTTTATAAAATCAACAAGTTCAACACCATTCATAAATTCTTCATAATGCTCTTAAAAGATTTTAAATCTCTCTCTTCTTCTAAAAATGAAATCTTTTTTGCTTAAAGTTTCTCTCCTTCTCTTCTTCTTGTTAAAGATTACCAACGGAGATGTGCTCTTCTCGTCGTTGCCACGGTCTCTTTTTGTCGTGGTCTCTACTACGGAAGGTCAAGGTAAAACCGCACTCATAGTAATCAACTCGTGTTTTGTTAGAGTTTCGTATGTGTGTTTTACTTAATTCTAGTGGTTTTGATGCTTGTAATCCGTTTCGTACAATGAACACACACTATAAGAAGCATATTTGTGTGAATAGTGCCTAGTGGTGTCAGTTAGGAGTGTTCTTCGGGTTATTTTTTCGGGTCGGGTTGTTCGGGTTTTTGGTTAGGAAAAAGTGACCCGATAACCAACCCATTTAAAGTTCGGGTTGTCTAGGTATGGGTTATTCGGGTTCGGGTTAGTTCGGGTCGGGTTGTTCGGTTTTCGGGTTTAGATGTAAAATGAAAAAAAAAGAATGTTTTTTTAAGAAAATATCATCATATATATCATGTTGTTAAAAAAATATCATCACATATTCAAACATCATTTAACAATAGGTTATAATAATATTCAAAAGGGGTGTTTGGGATTCCTTCTCAAAACTCCTTTTCACTTTTATTTCACTGTTCAATAAGTTAATAAGTCAGGATTTCCTGACTTATTGACTTCTACACTCACATCACAAGGAATCCCAAACACTCAAAAAGTCCTTTTCCACTATTCAATAAGTTAATAAGTAAATAAGTTGGGAGAATAAGGAATCCCAAACACCCACAAAAGTTTCAAAACTTTTTGTTTCAAATACAAAACACTCCAAATCAAATCGTATCTATAAAAAAAGATAACTAATGTTCGGGTTTTTATTCGGGTCGGGTTGTTCGGGATTTTGGTTGGGAAAAAGTGACCCGATAACCGATCCATTTAAGGTTCGGGTTGGTCGGGTTTGGGTTGTTCGGGTTCAGGTTTTTTGGTTATTTTCTAATTCGGGTTTGGGTGACTTCGAATTCGGGTCGGTTTTCGGGTTTCGGATAAAAAAGAACCCTAGTGTCAGTTGCCTCGGGTTGGTGGGTTGGCAGATTGAATTAATGAATCCGAACACAACCCATAAATTTATTTGTCACCCTTAAAATCATGTAATATGAACACGGTCCGGGTAACTCATTTATCTAAACAAGTCAAACGGGTTAGCTTATCGTAAACGAGTAAGCACGTTGTAAACATGTAATATGTCATAAACGTGTTGGATATATGGGTTAAGTGGGTCCTAGATGTGTTTGGCGAGTTATGATAGATGGGTTAAATGGTTAGCGTATCTAGGACCACTAGAGTATCAGCGTCCACCAGCAGAACTAGAATGAGTTATTTTTAGTGACAATTAAATATGTAACTTGCAGTATTAAAAGCGGGTGAAGATGATATAACCGTTACCTTTGGATTAAACCAAACGGTCACAAACCAAACCGACGAATCATACAAGAAAGTGAAAGTAAAGCTTTGTTATGCGCCGGTTAGCCAAGTGGATCGAAAATGGAGGAAAACAAATGACAACCTAAAGAAAGACAAAACATGTCAGTTTACTATATACAACAAACCTTATGAGAGGAATGTTGAAGGATTCAAGTGGGATATTGAGAAAGATGTGCCTACGGCCACATATTTTGTGAGATCATATGTTTATAATGATGCCGATGAAGAAATCGCGTACGGGCAAACAACAAACGATAAGAAGAGTGATAACTTGTTTAAGATTGAAGGGATAAGCGGGCGTAGTATGTCGATTGATATTGCGTCCATTTGTTTTTCTGTTTTTGCTTTGTTATCGCTCGTTGGTTTTTTCTTTATAGAAAAAAAGACAATCTAAAGTCAAAAGTTGACTTGAAGTTTGCTTAAATGGGTGATATAATGTGACATACTCACCATGTTTTGGAAAACCATACGAACTTATTTGTACTAGACGATTATAAAAGATATACATAATACAAATATATTATATGTCTAAGTGTTTATGTAGTTAATGTATTAAGAATACCTTCCACACAAACTCTTGTAATCTCAAACATCCTTTGAAAATATGTAATCTTAAATATCCCTTTGAATTTAGAGATGTAAACAAACCAAATGTTAAGAGAACCATTCATGGTTTATACGAAGATGTTCATTTATTTATTAAACAAATGAACATAAATAAGATTTATTGTTTTTCATGTAATTGTTTTGGTTTTTTCTCCGGGCTAACCGTTTGCTAGCCGGGAGTGTTGTTTTCATATACTTATGTTCCTTTTATAAAATAAGCAAACATAAAATAAACTTCTTGTTTGTTTATATATGTTTCACAAAATATGTGTTCTTGGTTATAGAGAAATAATATACAATTGTGTGTATATATATTTATATACTATTAATTTGTAACATAAATGGGCATTAGTTGGTTGTATCTCATGCTTAAAGTGTGTTTTGTGGATGATGTTTATGCATAGTGGATTTGTACATGATGCTTAGTGGTGTTATACCCTATGTTTTGGGTTTTTTTATTTTTTTATTTTTTAAATTGATGTTTCACTTTAAACCCAAAACTACTTGATTTTGTAGTTTTAACCCAAAAGTTTTTAGTTTTTCCAATTTAACCTCACAACCTTTTTACTTTCAACTTTAATCCCCTATGTTTTTTATATTTGCAAAATTTTTCGTTTTACGTTTAGATATAAATTTTGCGACTTAACACGGCACAATGTGTGTGGTTAACGATTTTACGTTTTGTTATACGTTTCGTTCTAAATTTTGTGAGTTAACATGGGGCAACGTACGTACGATTTTACGTTTTGTTATACGTTTCGTTCTAAATTTTGTGAGTTAACATGGGGCAACGTACGTGTGTGGTCCAGTGTGTTTACGTCGTCTATTTTTTCCCCGTTTAATAAGTTCGTCACAACATGCGAGTCCTAAATCGAGTTAGTTATTATTTTCTATTTTTATATGTCGGTCTAATTTTTCCACGTTAAGATGCCGCAACTTCAATGTTGGTGGTCGTTGGCTATAATGTGACATTGGTGCTATTTGTCACGGTTTTACACCCCGTCGCAACGCGGGGAGCTTAATACGATATGTTATTTATATTGATACACGTCATGTAACGTAGTAACTATGATACCATTAATTAAATTAAGATTATTTGGTGAATTACTTATTTGTATAAGATAGTAATACAGACTTAACCGACAAAAACATCTTTAACACATTGTACATGTGAATCTGATCAACAACATGTCAATTTCGTTGATCGCGGCGCAACGTGCGCGACTCAATCTTCTAGTTAATCATAAATTTATACATAAACAAACGATTTTCACAATTACATAAGAAAATAAATGTTATGCACAATTTTTTTTGAACAGCAAAATGTTATGAACAATTTAACTTTGATACAGTTTATGTGAGTCTTATTCTACATCACTTGTGTTTTTCATTTGTCTCTTAATTCATATATTTTTGAACCAACACGAATAAGCGTATTTTCTCAACAAAGGAACACGGACAAAAAATCTGTTCGCTCAACTGTTCATGTTCATTAATTTGTTTGGTTAATCGCTTATATCTAAACAAATGAACACGAACAAAACTCTTCCTTAATTATTCGGTTTATTTATGTGATTACTTAAAACTCAACCAAAAAAAAATGTTTTATTTATTCATTTTCTTTCTTTAGTTTTTAATTTTTAATAACTAATATAAGAATATCGTAATGCTTAACATGGACCCACTCATGGACGCTTTCTGAACACCTGGCTAGCATTCCTTGTTAATCACTTAACCATGGCTCATTAAGTTTTTTTTTTCGAACGGCGGCGCTTTATGTTGTGTAATGGGCTATTGCCGGTGTATGGTGTGGGCCTAAATGACCATATTTTAGCCCCTAAAAAGCATGGTATCATTTACATTACTTGCCTTCTCTGCCTAATAATTCTTTGATTCCTCCTTACCTTTTGTTTCTTTGTTTCAACTTTCACGTCACCTCAAATATTCAAACCTTGTCATGTTAACAACCCTCATTTTCATACTCAACCACTTGGAACCACTCATGTTTCAATCACGAGAAACCAACCCTCATTTTCAGCCACGGGTACAACGGTACCCCCCACCCCATGACTCAGGTGGTCCAAACGTTCTAGGGTCACAAGTACCCCAACGGTTCCAACCATCTCCTCCATCTGAGTCACTCTTACCACACCCGAAACCACCAAGTTCTCATTTGCCAATATCCTCCCCAGGGTCAGGGCAAGGGCCAGGGTCAGGGTCAGGATCAAGGCCAGGGCCAGCACTAGTACCCGTGTCTATACCTCCAACGGGCCCACAACACATACACCCCCCACATACAGCCCGCCAAGGTACATCCTTCTCTCGCCACCATTCACCCCCTCTATTGGTCCCACCGCCACGAAAAACCAAACATCTAACATGGCTCATTGCTATATGTTGTGCTTTGTTTTGGATTATTGTAATACTCGGGGGCTTAATTCTTCTCATAGTCTACCTTGCGTACCGCCCACATTACCCTAAATTTGACATTACTAGCGCGAGCCTTAATGCCGCATATCTTGATCTTGGGTATCTTCTCAATGGGGATATCACTTTGCTAGCGAATTTCACTAATCCGAATAAAAAAGTTAGTGTGGAATTTCGATATATGGTTATTAACCTTTACTTTGAAGGTACTCTTATTGCTGCTCGGTATGTTGAACCGTTATCAGTGTCGCCAAGAGCGTATAAACTTAGAGATGTTCATATGATCAGTAGCCAAATCCCCTTTTCAAGAATACGTGTTGCGCATCTAAACGAGCAAATGAGAACCGGAAGAGTCATGTTTGAAGCAAAGAGTTATCTTCGAACAACATCGACTATTGGTGGGTTTTTTCGATACTCGTATTGGTTATACGGGCATTGTAAATTTGCAATGAGCAGTCCTCCTAGCGGAACTTTGGTTGGAAAAAATTGTGTCATGAAACGATGACAACCGAAAACAAGAAGATTTTGGTCTAAAAATATCAACGACGCGATGGCGAAAATTATAGTGACAGTTTATTGTTGTTTTGATTTTGATTCGAATATGATTTGCAATGATTTGTCTTTTATAAGATTGATTGTAAAATTGATTATGTGAGTACATCTATATTGGCAATGTTGTATTTGCCAAGGTGTATAATGGAATGGGTTATGTTTTTGTAAATATTTTTAATGGAATCATTTCGTACATTTCTCGAATTTCTCAAAAATGGCTCAAAAGTTTTAAAATAATCAAAAAATGGTTTTTTTTAGCAAAGCCACATGAAGCATAAATACTATTTCTAAAAGATGGAGACTAAACGTGAAAGAGCGTGAAACCTAAGGGACCATTCGGGCAATTAACTCTTTTTATTATCTACTACTATGCAAGTTTAAAAGTATAAGATATTTATGTTTTACACTAACAAAATTATAAACTTTATATAATGATATTGATTATGTTTTTTAGTTAACGGGCAAAGAACTCATTTATCTGACATTTCAAATGATATGACATCTATTACCTTATAAATATACTCATTATTTATAACTAGAGGGAACCCGCCACTATGTGGCGGAGTGTTCAATCACTACAAGGAAAAGGAGCAATAACGGCAACAAAATTCGCCAATAAGCAGTTGGGGTGTGGCATTAGGAACAAGCTCGGGGAGCTGAGGTGGAGGGGGTCCCCGATCAGGAACACCCCCTCCCCCCCGATTAGACATCGATGCCATCGGTGATTTTCTCCTGTTCGTCCCGAGCTCCAAAATTTGACCGTTTGGACCGTTGCCAACGGTCCAATTTAATTAAAAAAACTTAAATTCATTATTTTTTCCTATTTAAATTCTACACATTCCATTTTTCAATTCACAATTTCACACACTTTCTCATTCTCTCAATCATCCTTCACCCTTTTATCCAAAAAAAGTCATGGATCCGAGCCGATTGAACCCGGGTCCATTCTTTCCAAACACACCCCCAACTCCCTCGACTCAACCTCCACTCGTATACGCCACGACACCCATGGATCCGTTTTCGTTCAGTGGTTTTAGTGAAGCGTAAAATCCTTAGCAAATGCAATACCAACATCAACAACATTTTATGCAAATGCAAATGCAATCACAACCATTTAAAATGCCACAACCAACTGGGTAGCCCAGTTGGCCACCGAAACCCACCTCTTCCCAGAGGTCCCGGGTTCGAGTCTTGGGAGTGGCATATGTCGCCCAGTGTAAGAACTCGGTATGGGGAATTCACCGCGGAGCTAGCTTGGTCGGGTAGCGGCTCCCGGAGTGGGATCACTCCGGCGGTTGAGAGGACCGTGCACTATCCCCCCCCCCCCCCATTTAAAATGCCACCACCCCAACCGTTTACTCAAACCACACACGAGCATGACTTTGTTTCTTTAGCCGTAGATGACGATGTTATACCCGAAACGCAACCACAAACGACAAAGGCAAAGAATGAGAAAAAAGAGCTCAAGAAAAGGCAATCGGGAAGGCGAAGAGCATTCCTTGGACACCCGATGAGTTGGAAGCACTTGCATGAGCGTGGGTTAAAGCTTCTACCGATCCGATATTAGGTATAATTTTTTTATTTTCTAAATAAAGTTTAGAGTAAAATGCACGGATAGTCTCTGTGGTTTTGTAAAATAACACCTATAGTCCCCAACTTTTAGAAATTACGTCGGTGCTCCCTGTGGTTTGACAGTTTGTTACTTGGATAGTCCCTGGAGTGGATGTCCGTTAATTTTCTTGGTTAAATCTATGTAAAATGACAAAATTACCCCTTATTAAAACAAAGTTTAAAATATTAAAAGAAATCCATTACTAAATAGTTGTGGGACCCACCAAAACATCATCTTCAACGTCACCCTTTCTTCTCCATCTAGCACAACCCTTAGCCCCACCTTCTTGCCGGCGACACTACCTAAGTCACCGGAAAAAACGAGTTCGTCAGCGGAAAAATTTTGTAAAATCGAACGCATAATTGGTGCAATTACGGTGTTTAGATTGGCTCTGCAATTGTTACGGTAGTTGCGACTAGTGGTTCTGGCGTAGGTGGGTTTCAGACTTGTGGTGGTTTGCAAGTGGACGACACACATATTTGTGGTGGTTTGCAAGTGGACGACACACATATTTCGGTGACCAACCCCTCACTATAATCAAGTGACCACCCCACACCCACTGATTAAAACATGTATGCAGAACCATACTAAACACTCAAACATACTCCATATGTATGTACACAATCCACACATAACTTCAATTTCATCACTCTTGTTTTCCAAAATCGGAACATACTTCATCTGTAAACTCATATGATTCCCGTCTGAACTAAAGTCAGTTAAGCCTTAAATCACCTGTAAAATCGTTGACGGAGAACATGTGGAAGATCCAGACTCGACTACAAATTCATGGTGAGAAGCATGTGAAATTCATGGGTAGAGAACCTGTAAAGGGTGGGGTTAAGGGTGTTGCTAGATGGAGAAGAAAGGGTGAGGTTGAAGATGATGTTTTGGTGAGTCGCACAACTATTTATTAATGGATTTCTCTTAATGTTTTAAACTTTGTTTTTATAGGTAAGGGGTAATTTTGTCATTTTACATAGATTTAATGGAGAAAACTAACAAACATCCACTCCAGGGACTATCCGAGTAACAAACTGTCA
The DNA here is from genome assembly GCA_030545235.1 of Helianthus tuberosus. Lineage (NCBI taxonomy): Eukaryota > Viridiplantae > Streptophyta > Magnoliopsida > Asterales > Asteraceae > Helianthus > Helianthus tuberosus. The sequence continues at coordinate 175,473,439 of CM060450.1, forward strand.
AACCATAGGGAGCACCAATGTAATTTCCAAAAGTTGGGGACTATAGGTGTTATTTTACAAAACCACAAGGACTATTCGTGTATTTTACTCTAAAGTATAAATATCAATATTTGTAAACGTTGATTATATTTTTTATTTATAAACGTTGATTGAAATTTTTTTATTTGTAAAGTTGATTATACTTTTTTTTTATCTAAAAACGTTGTTTATATTTTTTTATTTTAATGTGTATCAAATAATCGATATAAATGATGAACCCGAGTTCGAAGATGAAGCTCCTACTCCTGAATCAAGACGACGAGTCGGAAGGGATCGTGCTAAAAGGGAACGTGCGAAGGCTTCGGGTTCAAAGACAACGAGCTCGAGTGATGTATCAAAAGTTGATACAATTCTAGAAAAAATTCAACCAATTTATGGGAGTGCAAGAAGAAAGGTACAAGAAGAAAGAGAGAAAAAGAAGAAACGGTGTTGCTCTCAAGGGAGAGACTAGAGTTTGATAAGAGGTAACTCGAATTTGATATTCAAAATCAAGAAAGGGAAGAGTTCCGACTAATGAGAACCGATATCCAAAGCATCCCATAAAGAGACCGTGTGGTGCTATCGATAATGAGGGACAAAATCGTGAGGAAATGGCTTGTAGAAATTGGAAGTGGCTTTTTATTTTTATTTATATTATGTATATCTTTTTTCTAGCCCCTGTAATTTTATTTTTAATTAATGAAAACTTTTTTTTAGTATTAAAAAAATAAAAATAAAAATAAAAATAAAAATGAAAGGGTGAAGAAAGGAGAATCACACCCCACTCATGGGGGAAAATGATGAGGCGGAAAAAATGTGACGAGGACGTTTAAATACTTATAGCTAGGTATTCGTAGGTCTAATTCAAATATTTTAAATACTTATACCTTCAAGTTTTATGTAATTTTATTTATTTAGAAAACGTATATCACACAGGCACATAACCTAACTTATCCCACATATAAATGTTTTGAGACTTTAAGGTACATTATAATATAGTGTTTCAATTTAATTAGTTTATCCCACGTATAAATGTTTTGAGACTTTAAGGTACGTTATAAGACAGTGTTTCAGTATAATATTATAGCTTCTATAACCAAATATTTAAATTATTTTTAATAGAACATTAGTTGTGGCTAAGAATAATTCCTCATATATTCTTAGCGTAATTTTTAGTTAATAAATAAGAGTATTGTTGACATTGACTTTATCATTCGACCAAATTAGTTGAGACATCACATATTATGATGTAAGTGGACATGATTTATTATTTACAAAATCTTCATGCTTTTATAATAGAACCCCAAAACAAATTATGGAATAAGGTTTTGAGCTATTATATATGAACCATTTATTTAATGAGTTATGCTAGAGTTGACTGGTTAAACTCATTTAATTAAACTTGTTCATCTTCAGGACGTTTATGATCTGTTTTACTTATTTGTTACAGCCCATAAGTTTTTTTTTAATAGATTACAAGTTGATTACAGACTATTATCCCGTATGGATCATTTAGATAAACGGGTTAAACACGTCATTTTCGGGTTGCATTTTTAAGCATGTCTCACTAGCCAGTATTTTTGACACAAAGAAATATATGGGTTTTTCGGATCCAATGAATTAATCCACCAACTCACCAATTCGAAACCCATCGACCTTCACAATTGACAATTCTATTTTATAATTTTAGTAAACTATATATAATAACTTATATTATTATTAGGGAAAAGATCAAATAGGAAGTTTATTTTGGCTAGGAAGTGTAGGAAGCAATAGGATTAGGACATGTGGCAACATTTAAAATAAAGAAAAATGGTATTTTAGTCAATCCAACCATTTCTTCTTCCTTTTCAAAACCCAGTAACTTCAAAACCCACCATTTTCAAAACCCACCATCTTCAACCATTTCTTCACTTGCTATCTCAATAATCACTACATTATAGTGCGATTTTCATCACCAATCAATGATTCAAACACCCGATCAACGTGTTCTTCAGCTTTTTTGAAGAAAACCCAGCTTAATTTCATTAAAAAATCTTGGTTTTTCCGGTGATTTTGGAGATAATCACTCGATTCGTTCGATTCGAGCGCTGATAAGTGTTTCAATCATTCAAAATTCGTCAATTGTTGAAGAAATCACTTCGATCCATGTAAGAAATTCTTTAATTTCATTTTTACGATCTGGGTTTTTGATTTACTCATTGCGTTTTACGATAATGGCGGGGGTCCGGGGTGTAACACCCCAAAACCGAATATTTAATTTGCTAGTTTGTTATCATGTTTAACAAAATGAGGTGTAATAACGGGGTTAGTAAACCTAGTTAAATGTCTAGCAAATTAAGTAAAGGAATGAAATTAAAGCCAAATATGATGGTGTCATGAACTTAAGGGACTAATGGTGACATATTAGAAAGTTGGAATGATTAAATGAAAAACAAGAATAAAACACACACACATCAGGCGTGTGTGTGTGTGTGTTCGACGCCAGAGCCAAGAAGCAAAGGAAAACCCTTCTAATCACTCAAAATCAGCCAATTGAAGCCCTAATCGTGACTAAATCTCATGCATGTCAATGATTTGTTGATCATCTAGGCCTATTAAAGCTTAAGGTAAGAAGAAATTGATAGTTTGGTGATTTTGAATATGTAGGGTTTCAAGAAATTCCATGTGTTTATATGAAATTAGTATGATATTGAACTAAGATCATCATCTAGAACATCATGAATGCTTGAAATCGATTAATTCAATGTTGGGAGTGAAAACCCACTTAGAGTAGAATGAATATGTGTAGTAAAGTATGAAATTGGATGAGGGAATGTATGATGATTGTTTATAATGATAAATTGTTAGTTAGGGCTGAATTAGAAGAGAAGTTATGTGAAATTCTATGGAATATTGATGTTCTTGATGATATTGACATGGATTGGTCATGTTATGCAAATGATACTTGTACACTATGCTTAATTAACGGTACGCCCACCAAGTGTATGATGAAATGCCTAAGTGATGATTTTAGATGAATTGTGTATAATGATGGATGGAAAAGTAAAGAATGTAATAATGAAGTGATAAACGATAGGTTAACATGAAATATGCATTTTTGAAATACATATGGGGCGTAGTTAGATCAATGTATGAATGTGTAATGACATGATAAATTATATAAGCTTGAAAAGATATGACTTCGAGTATATGCCTTATGTTTGTTAGAAATTGACTAATGAAGGTCAAATGTGGAGCATAAGATTAATGTGATTGATGCTATGTGTGGTCTTGTATGCTAACAAGGATATTAATGTATTGACATGTAAGGATAAATAACATATATACGGACTCAAGCACGGAGGCTAACGGGTCAAAAGTAAGCATGGAACCTATGTTTGAACTTGGTCGCTCAAGGTAAGTGATTTCCGTAATCACTTCTTAGTTTGTTTAAGTAATATAATGTTTTAATTATTAAGTTCATATGAAGTTGAGGTCAAATCAATAGATTATTTTAATAAATGCACTAACGGGTCGAATAGTTCGTAGATGAATAACAAGCCGAACACATAATAGTTAAGAAATTCCTTAACTCGGATGTTGGAATTCAAGTTCACATGATAGAATATTAATTTACACTCATGTAGGAAGAAACGTGACACAAAACAGATGAAAAATGAGAAAGTTATGTCCGTTTCGGTAAGAATTATTAGCTAGGAAAAGTGCAGAGTTGACACGGCCGGGTGGTGAGCTGACACGGCCGGGTGAGGGTTCTGCCAAAAATATTATTTATGTGATTATTGCATCGTAGGCTTAGGTATATTATCCGTGGACTACGATGGGCCTCCCAAACATAATTTCGAGTGTTTCCTTGACAATTATAAGTTGTAAACCCAAGTCTAAGCCTCATGTAATTTATATACGAGTATGATAGATGTATGTAATGAAGTTGGACATATATTACATGTAAATGGTATACAAGAATGCGTACAGAACACGTAGGTATGAATACATGATTGTAGGTATGATTGAAGGTATATTAGGTATGTAGATGTGTATGATTGTAAGTATGTATGTGTGCAAGTATGTGCGAATGCACGATTTGGAGGCGTTGAGAATTAGCATTACTAATAATGCCCTTGGGTTTGGAATGTAAGTTAATTAGATGCATTTAAATGGTTGACGTCCTTTTACGAAGATGTAGTACTTGAATATGTTGAGATTACGGGTTTGCTAATCAAGTTATTATTGAGTATGTTTGAAAGTGCAGGTTTATGAAGGTCGGACTTTCGAAGTATTGATATAATAATGAAACGGTTGAATGTTGAAAGGATAATCGGGTTGAAGTAACTTATGCGGTTAGAATATGCTATGGACGTTTTAGTTTTATACAATATTTTATGTTTGGTCGTCATCATCTACTAACGGGTTAGTCGTATGAAAGTATATGTCATACCCATTTAATTGGGTAATTAAATGCGTGAGAGAAATGAAAGTACATACACGAATGGAACTAAAGTGATGGTTTTATAAGCAAATAAGTATAATGACTAACTTTTTAAAGCTTTGTTGTTGAATGTAGGTAATTCCTCAATTTAAGCGTCTTGGAGAATTGGAGCGAGCACATGTTCATGATATGTCATATCAAGCGCTTCCGCTAGTTGCACTAATGTTTTTGGGTCAAAATTCTATTTTGTACAACTTGTTAGTAGACATACTTTTTAACTTGTGATGTCTAAGTTTTTAGTAGTGTCGTGTCGAACGAATTGTAGAATGTTATTTGTCTTACTTATGTTTATAACAGGGGTATATCCGTGTTACGGACGGGTCATGCCCAAATTTTGTCAAAAGCATGTTTTAATGTTGTTATTTTGAAGTCTTTTTAATTACCCTTGTAAGTAATGTAAAAAGAAATGCGGGTCTTACACGGGGGCAGCGCCCCTGGCGGGGTCCAAGGGGCAGAGCCCCTGGCTGGGGTTGAGCTGTAATAAAAATCATCAGAAAAATTAATTTTCCAGAAATTGGCTCATTTCGAAGACAGTAATTCTTAGACAATTCAGACAGTTTCCAGACAGTTTTATATGTCCATTGCGTTTTAGAAATAAGAGAGTTTTATGTGTTTTCTGGCTATTGCGTTTTAGAAAAAAAAACATTTTTAAGTGTTTTTAGTCATTGCGTTTTAGGTTAAACACATTTTTGAAGTGTTTTTAGTCATTGCGTTTTAGGTAAAACACATTTTTAGGTGTTTTCAGTCCATTGCGTTTTAGAATGAGTCATTTTTAAGTGTTTTCTGGTAATTGCGTTTTATAAATAAGACATTTCTTTGTGTTTTTTGTGCATTGCGTTTTAGGTAAAACACATTTTTTTTGTGTTTTTGGTGCATTGCGTTTTAGGTAAAAACACATTTTTTTGTATTTTTAGTTCATTGCGTTTTAGAAAGTACATTTTCTTTTGAGTTTTTTGGCTATTGCGTTTTAGAAATAAGACATTTATTTGTGTTTTCTGGCCATTGCGTTTTACAAATAAGTCATTTCTTTGTGTTTTTTGGTGCATTGCGTTTTAGAAAAATGTCATTTTTAGGGTTTTTTTTTCATTGCGTTTTACGTAACTGGGGGTTTTTCTATTGCGTTTTACGCAACTGGGTTTTTAAATTTTTTTTAAATATAGCAATAGTATACTCGTTTTAAAGATAAAAAAAACGCTCGTTTTTTTGGTGCAATTTTTATAAAAAAAATAATGTCGTATGAAAGAGTTATTAACGTTTAAAAAATGGGGGGGGGGGGGGGAATTGGAGGAGAGAGAAACTATTGGCTTGGATTGAGTAGAATGCCCCTAAACAAACTCACGCGTCTCTTTTCTTTCCTTCAATTTTCCTGATTTAATCTTAGCCATTGATTAACTAAATGGATGGTCAAGATCACTTTCTTGCCTTCCTAGCCAAATAAACTTCCTATTATATCTCCACCCATTATTATTATTATTGATTATCACTATTGTGGTTGGTCACATTCGAGACTCAGTGGTGGTTTGATACGGGTTCAATCCAATGTTTTGGAAATCCAACCAGACTGGTCGGACCGGGAACCGGGGATCTGACAGGTCTGATTCACCCTATCAGACCACCGGCGATTGGATCGGAAAATCGGGTGGTTGAACCGGATTTTGATTTATTTTTTCAATCTTACCATATATATTTTTATAATATTTACGGGATAACATGGTTCTTACATCTGATCCGACCAATTCGCCCAACGTACTGTTAAAAACCGATTCGACGTCCGGTCCGGTCCGATCCTGAAAACACTGGTTAAACCAAGACCCTAGTATGTGATTATATTATATACATCCTCTAATGGGACATGGCATGAGGGTCTCGTAGAGGGCAAGTTCAATTTACCCGTCCGTCATAATTTTTTTCATCAATAGATGTATCCAACGAAATTACTTGAGTTAAATGCTTGGTTGGTCCCTGTGGTTTTCAAAAAGACTTGGTTCTAGTGGTTTACTAATTACACGCGTGGTCCCTAAACTTGTAAAAAATGCACTCGGTTGGTCCCCAGCCCTAACATCAGTTAAATTTCTCAGTTAAGTCCATGTTAAATGACCAAAATATCCTTCCTTATTAATAAACCCACTGCATCTTCATCACTATCATCATCTTCATCACCTACTATAAATTCATTTTATAACCCTAAGGCAGGCAACAGACCAGCCGCACACACACAAACCAGACACCCCACTCTCTCTGATGAGCTTCTCCGGCACTGGCCGTATTCCGGCGAGCCGTTGCACACCCCTTTAACTCCGACAAGCACCCTCCGACAAGCTTCTCCGGCTCCGGCCGTATTTCCAGCTGATCGGTCGACGGGTTTCTCCGGTGAGACACCCCCACCCCGTTCATCTTAAATTCACCACACCAACCCTATTCTCCCTCGATTTTTAACGGCCGGCCACCACCATTTGGTGGTGGCGTACGGCGGCGACGGATCAGAGAGACGGAGAGGGACAGAGAGAGAGAGACTGAAGTGAGAGAAAGAGAAAGACAGACGGAGCTCGGTGATCGACGGCGGGGGATACTCGCTGATGTCTGGTTGTTCGGAGCCAGGCACGGGTGTTCATGGATGGTCACAGAGATTCGGACCTGAATCAACGGCGTGGTGGTTCCGTTTGAGTGGTGGCGACGGTGGTTGTTTGAGTGGGAGCAGCTGAGGGTGATGCAGATGCAAATGATGATGGTGATGAAGCTGATGCAGTGGGTTTTGTTAATAAGCAAGGGTATTTTGGTCATTTAACATGGACTTAACTGAGAAATTTAACTGATGTTAGGGCTGGGGACCAACCGAGTGCATTTTTGACAAGTTTTGGGACCACGCGTGTAATTAGTAAACCACTAGGACCAAGTCTGCAATTTTTGAAAACCACAAGGACCAACCAAACATTTAACTCAAATTACTTTGTGTAGTCTAACTTTTGAATTGCCTCACTAAAGTATATGAAAATACATATTTTGATCATCTAGCTGAATTGTTTTAATATCATAACGTATAAAAAATTTATTTTGATTGTTCTAACAGTTAATTCAACTTTAATACACCAATAAAAATTATCTACCTATATTAATTCATAAGATATGAATGAATAATGACGTTTTTTTTTCTTCTATTTTTTAAGTTTTAAATTTACTCAAGAGACTCAAAATAATATACATCTTCAATCAGATAGTTTTTTTTTTCGTATATAACTTTCGTTCGTTAATTTTTTTTTTACAAAAACTAAATATGCGATATAATTTTTTAACCGGATTGAACCGGGGCCCACCGAAAAACATCGGTACCGTATTTGCACTATTAGAACATTTAATGGTATTCGTTTACTATGGTTTTCAATCGATGTAAACCATGTGTCAACATACTTATGGACTTAACACGACTTTATTTTTTAAGTGTTCTCTTTCGATTGAAATATTGGGTGTTGGTACTATATTGATACCGTAATGAACCAGGCCGATGTCGACCAGATTCCTACCATGAACGTTATTTTTGTCCACTGCGTCTACGATTCATGTAAAATCTTTTAGAAATCGGGTCGGCCTCGCTGCGGAGCGCGGGTGTAATTATCAAAACTTATTTCCAGTCAATGCTTGCAGAGTAAGGTTCCAAGTTTTATACCTCTTAATTACATAGCAATTTCTTTTCCAAAAGTCAAGTTTGACCAGTTATATAGTCAACGATGTGACATTGTAGCCAATTGTATTTATTTATTGTAATCAAACACACAAATATATATACATGTAAAACACTCAAATATCTTAGGTACGATCAAGTTTTGGTTAAAATGGGTGGCAAGAATTCAAGAGAGACGACACCAGACTCCAGTTATCAACGGTCAAATAGCGTTACCTACACCGCAAGGCATCATCCTGCACCGGCACCACAAAGAAGGTTGGATCGGAGATATTCAAGAATAGGTGATAACTATGAGACACTTGAACAGGTAACTTGTGAATCAAGTAACGTATAATTTTATAAAATAGTCGTGAATCAAGTTACGTATAAAAACAACAACCATATCCAGTAAATCTCACAAATAGCAGGGCTATCGATAATAATCAAGTAACGTATAATTTTATGAAATAGTTATAACATGTAAATGAAATGATAAAATATTTTTTTTGTGAATCCAGTAACGTATAATTTTATGAAATAGTTATAACGTGTAAATGAAATGATAACAATAATAATATTATCTTTTAGGTTACATCCGCTCTTGCTCAAGCTGGTCTTGAATCATCAAATCTCATTGTTGGCATTGATTTCACCAAAAGTAATGAATGGACAGGTTAGTATATTTGATAATTCGTACCAAAGCGCATTGCTCTAGCGGTATCCGGTGACTTTATCAAGGTGAAGTCACCAGTTGGAGTTTCGTTTGTGACAAAACGTCATGCGTGAACCAGGGTTTTACCACACTGGCAGGGGTGGACCCAGGTTGATGGGTGGGTGGGGGGCACACCCCTTGAAAAAAAAATTAGTTTATTTTTTAGGCGAAAAGCCTGATCACACCCTTAGAAAATAATTTTTGGTTCCGCCACTGCACACTGGGCCTTCGACGGTGGGTTCCCCTGAAATTGGTGACGGGCTGGGTCACTAACGTTGTCTACAAACACGGGTATGGGTGGCCTTTTGTCTGTGGGTGTACCCGGTGGCTTGGGTTTGTTAGACGTTCAAAACGTTTTTTGATAATTCGTAATAACGGTCGCTAAATATTTTATTTTAGTCGCTGTTATCAGTCAGCATATGTTTTGTTATAGGCTTTGTCGCTGAATCTTTTATTTTGTTGCTAATCATAGTCAGTATATGTTTTTTGTTACGAATTTGGTCGCTAAGTAACGAATTTTTAAAACAAAATTAGGGATGAGATCATACAACGGGAGAAGTTTACATAGCGTTGGGGCGTTACAAAATCCTTATGAACAAGCAATATCGATCATTGGGCAAACGTTAGCGGCTTTTGATGAGGATAATTTGATCCCGTGCTTTGGGTTTGGAGACGGTATAGAATTATACTATAATTCATCTTGTAAGCCGGGTGTCTTACGGTATTTGTTTCATTGAGTTGTTTTTTTAACGTGTTTTGTAGCCTCAACACATGATCAAGGTGTATTCAGTTTTTATCCGGATTCGCACCCTTGTCAAGGGTTTGAGGATGTTTTGAGACGTTATAGAGAGATAGTTCCTCAACTTAAACTTTCAGGTTGGTACTAAAATGTTACACAACGACAAGATTTTACCGGTCGTTATATTATTGAGTATAGGGCTACAAGAGAGTCAAGCCGATAGCAGCGGGGCCATGATTTTTTTCATATGATGTCAGTTTTTTTGGGTATTTGGATATTTAACAACGTAGCGTTAATATTTCCGGGTCAGGTCACATCTAATTTCAACTTTAATAACGTTTAAAATCAGTTAGCAAATCTAATTTCAATTTTCAAACTTAAAAGAAAGTAAGAAAATAACATTTACCCATGTTTGATGTTTCATAAAACCAATGGCCAAATGGGGACAATGTTTTTTTTTATGATAAAACTAATGGGGTAAACAAAATAAAAAAATCATGGGGTCATTCGAACTTTTGTTATTATACATTCTCTATATGAAACAACGCGAAAAAGATTGAAGTCGGTTGACCTTGAAACCATATATTCAGGGCCGTCTCCGAAAATCACACACACAAGAAAAAGAAAATTGGCCCTGTGTGAGATAAAAAATTTGGTCCCTATTCATTAATCCGTTATGTTTGTTTATTGATTTGTGCCAAGTCATTAATCCATTACACACTAAAACAGTTGGACTTCTGAATTTGATTGGCAAAAGAAATCGGGGCTTCGAAACAGTTGTGCTTCTAAAAAGTTGGGCTTTAACGTTTTTGGTTTATAATTCCAGGTAGGGGTGAGCAAATTAACCACCATAACCGATAACCGAACCATAACCGACGTAACCGAACCACTAATAACCGATAACCAATATAACCAATGGTTATGGTTATGAACTTTGTATAACCGCTCAATCGGTTATGGTTATGGTTATGGTTATGAAGCTTTGGTTAACCGATATAACCGAAACCTAACCGAACTTGTGATGTTAACTTTATATAATGGATTTGTGTTTTACAAAACCATATAGAGGGTTTTTACTAAGATAAAAGTATGTTAGTAACAAAATGATCTTGATGTAGATGCCATTTATTTTGATAAAGAACTAAGGTTTTATGGTCATAATTGTTTTTGTTTGAGAATTACCTTATTAAAAAGAACCCTAAATCGGTAGTTAAACCAAAAAGTTTAGTCTCCGTTATTTTATAAAATACGCTCAAGCTAAGTTCAAATCGTGCAGAACCCTATTTATTTCATACCTTGCTTGGTTACTTAACCGAAATTAACCAAAACCGAACCATAACCGACTTCATAACCGATTAACCGTAACCGAAGGTTGGTTATGGTTATGGTTACCAAAACTCCATAAACGAACTAGCGGTTATGGTTATGGTTAATAGTAAAAACCGAACCAAACCGACCCATGCACACCCCTAATTCCAGGCCCTTTAAGATTTTTTTCTTTAAAAGCATACAAATTTAAAAAAAATATTATAAATTTTTACGGGCCCGATTTGGGCCCAGAGCGGTCGCCCATCCAACACTTGCTCTGGGCCGACCCTGTATGTACCTCTGCCACTGCGAGCCAAACTCGAGGACCTTAGACAAGCTCAAACTCAATAACTTTAACGAGCCTTCAAGATACAAGGTCAAGAAATTTTAAGACCGGCTTGAGCTCAACTTGAATAACTCAAAAATATATAGGGTATGTTTGGCAAAAGTAGCTGGTAGCTGATGGCTGGTAGCTGTTGGCTTAAAGTTGGTAGCTGGTAGCTGTAGCTGGTAGCTGTAGCTGGTAGCTGTAGCTGGTAGTTGTAGCTTTTTAGATATATTTGGTGTTTGATAGAGTAGCTGGAGCTTTTAATAAAATGACCAAAATGGACATAACTAAAAATTTAAAAAGTTTGTGCATTAAAAAGTTTATTATATTTAGAGGTTAAAATAGTCATTTTTTTCCCCTAAAAGCTTGTAGCTCCTTCTAAACACTACTAGTAGGAGCGTTCAACCAAAAACTTCAAGCTCCCAACCTAAAAGCTTCAAGCTACTTCAACCAAATAAGGCTTTTTACTGAGTAAGAGTTTTTTCTTAAAAACTTAAAGCTAAAAGCTCCTAAAACCTTCATACCAAACATACCCATAAACACTAATATATATTCAGATTCTATAACATAGCACCTACAAGTTTAAGGTTCACTTTTTATATATTTTTGGATAGTATTTTGTGCCAAAACTATAACTCTAATATTGTAGTAAAAATCATTTTATCGTAGGACCGACATCGTTTGCACCTATAATAGAAATGGCTATGACGATCGTTGAAGAAAGTGGTGGTCAATACCATGTCTTGTTGATTATAGCCGATGGTCAGGTGATCCCTCAAGCCTCAAGCACGCTAACAAGAGTTAGTAAATCCTAAATGTATCGCGATTTATTGAAAAACCTTATTTTTTTTACTTCGATTTAGGTAACAAGAAGTGTTGATACCGGATCTGGTCAGCTAAGTTCGCAAGAACGCAACACCATAGAGGCCATTGTTAAAGCAAGGTAGCATTTGACATGGGTTGCTTAACGACACATATTAATACCTAATAAATACGTCATTTCAATCATACCTTATTTCAAAATATTGTTTTATATTTACCAAATGTTAATTATTAACTATTTTAATATTTCTTTTAGTTGGCCTCTGTGATACATAGGTTTATAACCTAGCGGATAATATATGTAAAAAATCATCTATTGCGGAGTGAGCTTCATGCCGCGAACTATTTGAATATCTTACCTTTGACATCATTAAATTTAGGGGTTTGCCCTCAAAGATCTTCATAACTCCTTGTTTTATCGTTGCAGTAATCACCCGTTATCAATAATACTGGTTGGGGTTGGTGATGGTCCATGGGACTTGATGAAGGAGTTTGATGACAATATACCCGCTCGAACGTTTGACAATTTTCAGGTTTGAAATAACTTAACCGTCACTAGAAAACATTGCATGTCTTTTTTTGTGACACAATTATTTGCTATTGTCTCTTGATAGTTTGTGAATTTCACGGATATCATGTCAAAGAATGTCGATCCATTGAGAAAACAAACAGAATTCGCGGTTAACGCGTTAATGGAAATACCTTCGCAATACCAAGCAACCCTTCAGCTCGGGATACTCGGGTAAACTCAAATATTTGTTTAGTATCAATAAATCAAGAATCATACGCGTAAAATAATAAGATGAACTTTAAGTGTTTTTACTTATCGTTACGTTGTTGATCAGTGCCCGAAGAGGTTATTCTCCAGCCACCGTTCCACTTCCTCCACCTTCCAACGACATTTTACGAAGCCCGAGTGTTCATCAATATCATGTTAATGAGATGCCTACATCTTCAAATTATACTTACAACAATATGGTAAGTATGTGATAAGAGTTTTCTATTACTCTAAAAACATATGTAAATATTTCAACCACTTAACATACACAAAATGTTGTTAGTAGGTGTGCCCTGTGTGTCTTGATAAACCCAAGGATATGGCTTTCAGTTGCGGGCATCAGGTGCGATTTAAAAGTTAAAACCCAATATGTTCTTTAGTTAACATATATGCTTTTAAATTCTTATTGTTATTGTTATTGTCGAGATAACAGGCATGTTGCGAGTGTGGGGTTGGTTTGTCATTGTGTCCGATTTGTGGGAATCTGATCGTGACCAAAATAGTGTTACATCTATAGACTCGAACAATGTGTGAAGATATAGAGTAACTGTATAAGACATTGAGTGTTTCATTTATTTGTGATATATTTTGGCTTGTGTTTTTTTTTCATGAAATGGTTTTTCTTAAGATTTTTACTAAAACAAAAATACAAATATGTCCTTTTTTTATAATAACAAATTTTTTGGACCCGCACGTTGCAGCGGGACTGTTAAAGTGAACAAAAAATAAACGTAAAAGCGTTAAACAACGCACGCACGTTGCGTAATGTAACTCGCCAAATTTAGACCGAAAAATAAAACGTATAAAAAATAAACAAAGAGAGTAAAAAATAATCGTTATTTCTACCACCATAGTCGCAATATAACAAAAAAGAATTCGAAACGTGTCAGATTCTATAACTTTTTTTTGATATACAAATAAATAAAAGAAATAAAAACAAAACAGGTCCACCTTCATGAGTTGATGTGATTTATATAAAAATAGAGTTATCAACTTAGAATTTTTTCTAACAAAATATAAAGTGACAAAAAAAAAACTACAAAATACAAAGCAATTTTGAAGGAAGTTAAGCAACCCTTTGCCTTGCCTAGGGATGGCAAAAATACCCGAGCCCGACGGGTATACCCGAAACCCGACACAAATGGGACGGGTATACCCGATACCCGATGGGTATTGGGCCGGGTATTGGATTAGTTTTAAAAAATTTTGCGGGTATGGGTCGAGTATGGGATTAGGTGACACCCGACCCGATTACCCGAAACCACATACCCGTTTACCCGAACTATATACCCAAAGTTTTTAATTTATATTTTTATTTTCCATTAACCCTTATCTATTAGTGATTTATTTTAGTATGCTCATCATGTGAAAAAATAAATTTTCTTTTAGCAAATGTATTTGATAATAGTATTTAATTTTTGTATGTTGTGAAGTGTATACATATAAGTGTATAAATATTATAAAGTTATTATTAATTTATGATAAAACTTATATGTATGTAATGTATATTTTTAATTTATAATAGTTGTTGCATAAATAAAATTATATAAGAATTATAGAGTAAAATGCACGGATAGTCCTTGTCGTTTTGCAAAGTTTCACCTATAGTCCCCAGATTTTGGAAATTACACTCCTAGTCCCTGTGGTTTGACAGTTTGTTACGCTGATAGTCCCTGGATTGGATGTGGGTTAGTTTTCTCAGTTAAGTCCATCTGAAATTACTTATTTACCCTTCCCTTAGAAAAAAACAAATCTGGATTACTAAAAGTGTGAGGCCACCTTATCAACCGGCCACCCACCTCCACTGCCACCCACACCCACCATCACCATAGCCACCCACGGCTGGACAAACACCCACCCCAATTCCATCAAATTATGGGCCGATCACATTCAATTAACGGCAGAGTCATCAACCGACGTCGAGATAACGCCGTCGATCACCTACGCAGATCGATGCCGGACGAAGATCCAAAGGAATTACGTTCATTTCTAACGGAAAAAGACGCTGAAGACGAAGAATGTGTTACTGTTACCAGAGATATATCGATTCTTCCAGACGCGTGTCTCGCGTGCATCTTCCAGTTTCTCAGTTTCGGCGACCGGAAACAATGCTCACTCGTGTGCCGCCGGTGGCTGGAGATCGAAGGACAGAGTCGTCACCGTCTCACTCTCAACGCACAATCGGAACTCGTTTCCGTTGTGACGTCACTCTTCTCTCGATTCGATTCGGTTACGAAACTCTCTCTGAAATGCGACCGTAGATCTGTAAGCATCGAAGACGACGGACTTGTTCTAATCTCTCAGCGTTGCCGGAATCTCACGCGCCTGAAGCTCCGATCGTGCCGGAAATTGACGGATATAGGTATGGAAACTTTTGCTAAGAATTGTAATAATTTGAAGAGGTTTTCGTGTGGATCGTGTGCTTTTGGTGCTAAAGGAATCAACGCTGTGATTAATAACTGCTCGTTGTTGGAAGAATTATCGGTTAAGCGGTTACGTGGCGTTGGTAATGGTGGTGTAGTGGAGCCTATTGGACCAGGTTTAGCTGCATTGTCTCTTAAGTTTATTTGTTTAAAGGATCTGTATAACCCCCAATCTGGAATTGGGGTGGGTGTTTGTCCAGCCGTGGGTGGCTATGGTGATGGTGGGTGTGGGTGGCAGTGGAGGTGGGTGGCCGGTTGATAAGGTGGCCTCACACTTTTAGTAATCCAGATTTGTTTTTTTCTAAGGGAAGTGTAAATAAGTAATTTTAGATGGACTTAACTGAGAAAACTAACCCACATCCACTCCAGGGACTATCAGCGTAACAAACTGTCAAACCACAGGGACTAAGAGTGTAATTTCCAAAATCTGGGGACTATAGGTGAAACTTTGCAAAACCACAGGGACTATCCGTGCATTTTACTCATAATTATAATAGTAAAAAATGTATTTGGAAATCCCAATGTATATCTTTTAACAAACTAATGGGTATACCCGATACCCGCAGGTATACCCGGTACCCGACGGGTATTGGGTCGGGTATGAGACACGATTTTACAATCGGGTATGGGTATGGGATTACCAATACCCGACCCGAACCCGACCCATTGCCATCCCGCCCTTGCCATGTTGAAGAGAAAGGGCTAGAGGGTTCTGCACTAAAGGAAAGTACATAGAGCATGAAAAGTATTACAAAATTAAATAGTATATTTGAGAGTGAAAAGAAATTTGTAAATTAATATAGGGATAATATGGTTTTATGTAAAAGAAAACGTGTTATATAACATGTTAATGCACTAAAAAAATAATTAATATAGTGATAATATGATTTCTTGTAAAAAAAACCCTGTTATATAACATGTTGATGCGCTAAAGAGACTAATAGAGCTCTCTGGCTTGAAAAATCGGGTTTCGTATCGTTGTTTAGTAGTGGTTTAGTTTTAACCTCCATAAAAAAGATTGTTTGATAAAGAACCATCTTTTGTTACCTTATTAGACTATGTTAGACCTTAATCACACTCCTCAACAATTAACCTAATTGGAATTTTGTTGTGGTTCCAATCGGTACAACCGAATGACCAGAAAATAGATGGAAACTAGATTAGAAATATAGAAAGATATTGAGATTTTAATTCATTTCATTGATAATCCCTAATGAAAATACTATTGGCTATTTATAGCCTTAGGTATATATCTGAAACAAAAAAGATTATCTATTTAACTTCCACCACTAAGCCACTAACAAACTAACCTACTATAAGGCCGGAGAGTGTGGGGCGCCACTCAGGCCAACTCAGCCTCTATAGCGTCCCAGGGCGCTATACAACAACACCGAGGAATTCAAGAGGGGGTGCCATTGATGGGGCTCCATCATGGTAACCAGAGAGAAGGACTTTATCAGGTGGGGCCCACTTAATTTAAAAATAATTTTTTTTAAATTTTGTTTAATAGGAGACTCCATCCACACCATGCAAATTAAAAAGGGCGTGATAAAGCCCCATGACAGAGGTGGATCCTAGGTGGTGCTGACGTGGCCTGATAAATCCCCTAGGGGGCTCCAACCACACCCTCCAGCCTAAACATGGATGAAAGTAATTAAACACTAAAGACATGCATAGAAAAAATGGACTACATGGGTTCACTGATAAATGGCACACATCAAATTTCAGGTTATATTATTAGACTATTGTTACTTTTTTACCAGCACAAAAAGAAAAGAGTAAACTGTAATTTTGGTCCCTGTGGTTTGGCCAGTTTTGCTACTTTAGTCCAAATCTCAAACTTATTACATCTGGGTCCCTGTGGTTTGCATTTTGTTGCCATTTTAGTCCAAATCTCAAAAACTCTCAGATTTCTAAAAAAAAACTGATTTTTTGTCCTTTTCTGAAGGGCATTTTGGTCATTTTACCCACCTGCCCAACTACCCATCCCACCCCCACCCCTTTTCTTCTTTCCCCCTTTCTGCCGGTGATTTGTTTCTCTCTCTCTAAACACACACATATATTCTTTCTATCTCTACCTTCATCTACCACCACCATCTCCCACCTCCCACCACCACCACCACCATTCTAACCGAATCTAAACACCAATCACAACACTTTTATCAATTTCACCTAATTCAAACTCAATAAAATCCAAAATCAAACTGATCTTACACTCTAGATTTACATAACACGCTCAAAATCAGATTCAAAGAAGAACATGAACTCAACAGTTACCTCTAATCCATCGTCTTCTCCAACCCTCTTCAACCAACATCTCCCTGCAACTAATCCACCACCGTAACCACAATCCCTTTACAACCACCACCCCTGCAACCCATCCACCACCGCAACCAACAACCCCCTGCAACCACCGCCCCTTTCAACCACCGCCCCCTGATTCTCTCCAATCAGTCCGTTTCAAAGATTTGATCAAACCTGTGAAATCGGCGTCCCCGCCGTCTTCTCTGCTTCTCCGATCTCTCTCTTTCTCTCTCTCTCTCTCTCTCTCGTCGCCACCACCACAGTGGTGGCCGGCCAATAAATCGAGGCGGAATGGGGGTGGTGTGGTGTATTTGAGATGGAAAAGAGAATGGGAGATTGAGGGATGGTTGTGGGTGTTCGTTGTCGGCAAGAGATATCACCGGAGAGACAGGAGAATGCAGAGGAAGAGGAAAGGAGATGGGGTGCGGCTGTGGAGGTGGTGTAGATTAGGGTTCTTCAAGTCTGAATAATGCAGAGGAAGAGGACAGATGAATGGAGGAACCAATTGCAATTTCATGGGTCTGATTTCGAACGAGGGTTTATGTGGCGGCGGTGGTGTAGAGAGAGAGAGAGAAAGAGAGAGAGGTTGGTGATGGTGGCGGTGGTGAGAAGGGGGAGGAGGTGGCGGTGGTGGTGGTGCATGTGGCGGCAGAGTGGTGGTGGTGGCAGCGGGCTGCAGATCCGGTGGTGGGGGTGGTGATGGTGTGGTGGTGGTAGTTCAGACTTCAGAGAGAGAGAAAGATGATGAATAATGTTGAAGATGAAGGGATATTTGATTTTGTATATATAATTGAGTTATAATAATATATTAATGGTTTTAGGGTATTATATATAAATAATTGAGTTATAATAATTTCAAAATGACTAAAATACCCCTGAGGGTAAAGACAAAATATCATGGTCATTAGTGGGGAATCTGACCAAAATTGAAATTTGGACTAAAATGGCAACAAAATGCAAACCACATGGACCCAGATGTAATAAGTTTGAGATTTGGATTAAAGTGGCAAAACTGGCCAAACCACAGGGACCAAAATGGCAGTTTACTCAAAAGAAAAATACATATCATAAACAGGGGCGGACCAACCTTAGGGGAAGGGGTAGTCTCCGCTACTGTTTGGCGCTCCGGCGGTGGTGTAAATTTTAGAAAAATTTGACATTTTTTCGATTTCGTTACCGTTTTTTTTTTTATAAAACGTTACCGCTACGAAGATTTTCTAGATCCGCCACTGATCAAACTAGCAACAAGCTAAAAGATAAACAACATTCCAAGTCTAACTAGCAAAAAGTTAAAAGGAAAACAACCGATTTCGTAACCAACCATCTCAGCTAATATTCATTTTACGATTTCTATGAATAATTAACAATAGAATCAAAAGATAAATATTAATTTGTGCTTCAAGTTGTTCCCATAAACCATACCATACCGCAAGCGCCATAACACCCATGACCAATCGGGTTGAGCACATAATGACGCCAATCAAAGTCTTTTGCGATTTAGCCATCCAAACCAGTGGCGGACGCCGCGGACCCATGATTTGTTTTCATGGGGGACGGTTGATGGGCTTAACCAAACACTAATTTTTTTTAAACCGCGGTCACTAGCACTCAAATTTCAAGGTCTTTCACGGATTTTAGAATCCACACAAATTGACGTTGGAAAAATTAAGCAAAATTGATTTCTAACTAATATATCACAAAAGAAATTGTAACAAATTCCAGTTAGGTTCGAGCTTAAGACGTAGATTGTGTATGCTAGAGTGCTCTTTCTAACTTGGTCTCGGATCTAGACATTTGATGTGAGTTAGCCAGGTTGGCCCGGCTCTATTATTGGGTAATGAAAGCTGAAAGGGTGCACTACGAGTAGTGCGACACCATGTCGAGCAGCCAGAAGGGATCCCCATCGACCTAAACGTGTTCTTGATAATAGAAAATGTATAGTACGTATCAGATAGAGTATATGCATCTTGACACAACGCTAGAATTTACTATAATCTCGATGAATGTTTTGGCGATTACACTAGAAGTTTGACCGCACAAAACCTAGTTTGCGAGCTTATTTTTACACTAAGTTTTCTATAAACAAATTTTTATTATTTTCACTATTTCAAAGTTCACAAGATGAGAATTTGCTGTCGACATTACCGTATCTTTGATTATTTTATGAGAAATAAAACCTTTTTATACATTTTATGATAGGATTCCTTGCATCACATAGATAAATGTTTGAAACTATATAAGCTATATAAAAAATTAAAAAAAATATAAGCTATATATAAAATAAAACATCTCTTTCAAGAATCATTATGAGATGCTACTTATTTTCTATCATATATTAGCATGATTATTAATTAATAATATAAATAAGAATATAGTTGACATTGACTTAACATTATATATCTATTAAAAGTATAACATTTTATTAAAGATGGTTGTAGTTGAAACATCATACATTATGCAAGTTGACGTGATTTGTTATTTATAAAACGGTTTATATATAAACATTTTATTATATTTTTTATTTAAATTATAACTTTTTTTACAAATTTTAATATATAATTTTAAATAATATCATTATGATATTTTTATCTATATTTCAATAAAAAAGTTTTATCATAGACACAGTCATATCAATATGATATAATTATATGAGAGACAATTTCATTTGAGATAAAATTTATATCTAAAAAAAGATAAAATAAATCAACGAAACGGTGCATATACAAAACATTACATATTAAAAATTGTAAAAATAAAAATATAATTTAAACTACAAGAATACCACATCAAAAGGTTGTAACTAATAATCACACGAGTGTATAGCATGACCCTTGCATATTACTGTTATTACTACATATCTTCTTTATGTTCATGTGACGTTAGATCGATGATCCAACGACTTCTAAGACATATCGTATAATACAATTAAGGGGTCTCGGGTTCAATCAACATCAAGAACTCGTGTCATTAGGGGCTCGTAGAAGGTGAGTTAATATTTAGTTGGTTTGATAGACCATGTGATATTTAATATACTTATTAAACTATCAATCATAAAATGTAATGGCTTGTAGAATACTACGTTTAAGTAACAATTATAACTCGTTTTAGGGACTTAAAAGAATTTAACAAATAAAAAACAGAGTCACAACTAGAGGGGTTCAGGGTTTCTTTGACCTTCCAAATATTGATATGTTATTTTCATTAATAAAGGTCTATAACTTTTAAATCACTGTTTCAAAAAGTAGATATGAAACAAATAATAATAATAATAATAATAATAATAATAATAATACATGTGATTTTGTAGTTAAAGAGTGTAAATATCCACCACTGATAAAAGGTTAAACATCTTGTGAAATAAAAGTAAAATTCAACACAAATTGACGAAGCTTGAAAATTTTCACCGGGAGATCAGAAGTTATCAGACTTAAATTTCTTTTTTCTATCGCTTTGTTTCGAGGTGATATGTTCGGGTCGGACGTCAGTGATTCAATTCGGGTCAGGTCAAACATTAATATCAAATAAAAAACGTTCTCAAACATTAAAAAGTAAACATTGTTTAACAAACAGCTGAACAAAGACACCAAAACATTAAAAAGGAGAGGAAGGTGGGTAGCCGGTTCAGCTGGATGAAGAATTATAGTTCTGCCCGTCTTCCCTCTACTTGTTCTTCATTCTTTCTTTTGAAAAAAAAAGTTATGTTTTTATACTTCCCCATAGCATAATCTAATAACATAACAAGTTAACAAATCACCCTAAATTTCAAGCTCTAATTTCTATCTAAATCACATTAAGATTAAACAAATAAAAATAGACATAATTACAGAAAAATTGAACAAGTTTAGGGCAAAAATTCTGCCCCAGTTTCATCCCTAATTTCAACCTAATTAACATATATTGGAGGCCTAGTTAAACCTATAGATTAAAAACACATACCTTATGAAGATTGAAGAAGAATCATTCGAAGTCGAACAAGCAGCGCAACCCCTACGTCTGGTCGAATACCAGCGTCTGCGATTTTTTCCCCTTCTGTTCGCACTTCCCTGTGTCTGGTCGTATACCCACCGAGCGAATTTGGGTTTTTTTTTAATAAGTTTGACTTTCTATTTGGGCTATAGTTATTAGGGCAATTGAACTATAAACAATACATTCTTTCAAACATGTTCAAATACAATTTTTGGGCCCAAATAGAATTATTTGGGCTATATAATATTCGGGCTATATAAATATTTTATTTGGGCTATATAAGTAATTTTTTTTTTTATAAAACCGGGAGTTGAAAATGTATATACCTAAAAAATTATATACGAAACATACATACATAAAACTAGTGAACGAAAAATTCGGGAGCCACCCTCCCCCCCCCCCCCCCCCCCCGCGCCCCCTTGAAAGCTGCGTCGATCATACACAATAGCTATAAACTTTGTAACATGAACACTTTTAACAAAATTTAACAAGATCAAAATATTATCAACTCACTAATACAATAGCAATATATATCCCCAAATATGGGATATGGATTTAAAAAATCTCAAAATTACTATCGCTGTTTGCCAGTGAATATACTTTGATAATCAGATTTTATTGGACGATAAAAAAAATATCTTTATTTTCCAAACAATTAATTCAACTTTAATATACTAAGACCATGTGTAGTGGAAGGGGAAAATAATGCCCCCAAGTGTGGGCATTTTACGCCATGTGGCGGTCCAGTCAGCAAAGGGGCATTATTGGGCGTTTTCTAAAATGGGTGTAGTGGGGATGGGGCATTATTGGGCATTATTGGGGGCATTAAATAAAAAAAGAAAAAAAAAGAAAAAATCTTATTGGATAGAACAAGGGGAGATGAAATCTGATTGGACAAAGACAAAGGGTGTTGGGCGTGGTTTATAAAACGCCAAAGGGGTTTTTTTTGATTTTTTGCTTAAAAAAACGCCCCATGTAATGGTGCATGGGCGTTTTCAGGCGTTTTTTTTTTGAATTTTTTTTAAAAAAAACGCCCCACTACTTCTTTTGAAGACTTAGTACCTCCTACTTTTCAACCTCATCATTTAGCAATTTCTTTCTCAAAAATTCAAGTTTGACTAGTCAAATAGTCAACGATGTGACATTCCAATTTAAATTAAAACCAATTTTATTTGGAGTTTGCATTGTAACTTTGCAATCATTTGGTGCTAGCCGCTTGCTAGATTAATAAAGGTTTATGTTGGCCGTTCAAAAAAAACTTTGCAATCACACCACACACAATATATGTGTGTGTAACCTCGAGATATCTTCAATTATAGTAAATATGGGTGACAAGAATATTAATACAAATCAACGGCCACCAAGCGTTGCTTACAACCCAAGTCATCATGATGCATCAGCCCCAGAAATAAGGTTGGATAGAAGGTATTCAAGAATAGGTGATGACTACGAGACGCTTGAACATGTAACTTGTGATTCAACTTACGCGTAATTTCATCAAATGATTCTAACACTCTATTTTAGGTTTCGGACGCTCTTGCTCGAGCTGGGCTTGAATCGTCGAATCTCATCGTAGGCATCGATTTCACGAAAAGTAATGAATGGACAGGTTAGTATATTTGATTTTTCGTAAAATTGTCGCTAAATCCTCTATCTTGTCGCTAAGGGTAGTCAGCATATGTTTTTCTTACAACTTTGTCGCTACGGCTCTGTTTGACGCTTGTGGCCGTTTTGTAATACACTTCGTTGCTAGAATTACTTTTCGTCTCTAATTGTAGTCAGGATGTGTTTTTCAATTTTTGTATCGAACTTTGTTGCTGAAATTATATTTGTCGCTTATTGTAGTCAGCATGTGTTTTTGAATTTTTGTTACAAACTTTGTCGCTAAAATACTTTCCGTCGCTTATTGTAGTCAGCATGTGTTTTTTAATTTTTTTGTTACAATTTGGATGGAGTTAGAGGCGGGGAGCAAAATGGAAAAACCATAGCAAACTATTGGAGGAAAATGACTATTTTTAAAGGTTTGGGGCAAAACCGTTAAAGTAACCAAACCACAGGGAGCAAAACGGAAGTTTACTCTGTTTTTAATTTTAACTTGTTACAAACTGTCACTAAGATTCTCCCTAATTTTTTTTACCCGTCGCTGGTTACAATCAGCATATGTTTTAAAATTTAGCTTGTTGTTACAAACTGTCGCTAAGCTTCTGTTTGTCGCCAATTGTAGGCAGTATATGTTTTCTTTACAAACTGTCACTAAATTCTTTATAGTGGCATTCATAGTCACCATATGTTTTTGTTACAAACTCTGTCACTAGTTCCTCTAGTTGTCGCTATTGTAGTCAGCATATGTTTTTGTTATGATCTTAGTCGCTAAAATTAGCAAATTTATAAAACAAAATTAGGGGAGAGATCATTTAACAGGAGAAGTTTGCATAGCATTGGAGTTGTACAAAATCCTTATGAACAAGCAATATCCATCATTGGGAAAACATTACCAAATTTTGATGAGGATAATTTGATCCCATGCTTTGGGTTTGGAGAGGGTATACAACTATACTATAATTCATCTTGTAAGCCGGTTGTCTTCTACGATATTTGTATCATTAACTTGTTTTTCTGAATGTGTCGTTTTGTAGTCTCGACACATGATCAACGAGTATTCAGTTTTTACCCTGATTCGCGTTATTGTCAAGGATTTGAGGATGTTTTGAGACGTTATAGAGAGATAGTTCCTCATATTAGACTTGCAGGTTTGTTTGCCACACCCAAATTGTTTAACAGCCATATTATTAGTGCCATTTTTTGATTCAAAATAGTAAGGCACCTCTTGATTTAACTCACAAGCACCCTTAAACACCTTAACAACCAAACCCAATCAACATGTCTTCGTTCTCTTTGCTTTTGATACCTTTGGTTCCCTTGCTCCTGAAGCTGTTGGTTTTTTGGAAAAAGTGCAGAGGATCGTGCACAACAATTTCTCGACGCCAAGGAACCAAAGTTTTATTTTCAGTAGAATTGGACTTGCTATTCAAAAGGGGTTGAGGCGCAGCATGTTGTCCGTTTACCTGTCATTCTTTTGTAATTTTTCTATCGTTTTTAAATCTAAAATTTTGAATTGGTTCATAAAAAAATCCAATAAAAATTGAAATTGTCCAATTATTGTTTACAATGAGATAATTTATCTATAAATGATAAATAAGTTGACAAGACAAGAGTATCTATAGATCATTTGTGTTCTCTAACTGATCTTTGAAATCAATATTATGATTTTGTTTCTTATAGCACGAGTGGATTTATTGCAAGTCTTTTGACTTGACCCCTGACCCATTTTGACTTGACCCGTTTCAACATGTCTCACCCCCCCCCCCCCCCACACCAAACACACACACACAAAGTTGGATCTGCCACTAAGCATATTTACTCTAATTTCCCGCACAATTTGTATCGGATGTCATCTATACACACACTGAGATTTATAAGGTTCACGCCATTATATATATGGTGTAAGTATTGAGAGAAGCTCCATAGTTATTGAGAAAACCTAGAAAATTCTAACCTTCAACATTTTTTTAATTTTGAAAAAAAAAAATAACGCATATAATATACATGTTTTTAAGAGTTTTGAGCAAAAAAAAGTGCGGAGAGGATATTTTTAAAAAAGATAAACAAGTTTTGCGCAACGTGATTGTACACAAAAACTTGTTTATTTATTTTTTTAAATTTTGGTTGGCGCTTTTTTGATTTTTTTTTTTTGCTTAAAACCCTTAAAAACATGTATATCACATGTGTAATTTTTTTTTTCAAAAAAAATGTTGGGAGTTCGAGTTTCTTGAGTTTTCTCTATAACTATGGGTTTTCTACGTATATATATAGTTCTAATGTAGTAAAATCATTTTCAGGACCGACATCGTTCGCACCTATAATAGAAATGGCAATGACGATTGTCGAAGAAAGTGGTGGTCAATACCATGTTTTATTGATTATAGCCGACGGTCAGGTGATCCCTCAAGCATGCTAACCGTCAAGAAACCTTAAATCCGTCACAACTGAATTAAAACTAAAAATAAAAAAAAACCTTGTCTTTTTTTCAGGTAACAAGAAGTGTCGATACCGAATATGGTCAGTTGAGTGTACAAGAACGTAAGACTGTCGATGCCATTGTTAGAGCAAGGTAACATTTGACACATTGACTGTTTAGCCCTTAATCATATTAATAATGTTCGGTTTTATGGTTGCAGTGACTACCCGTTATCAATAATACTGGTAGGGGTTGGTGATGGTCCATGGGACATGATGAAGGATTTTGATGACAATATACCTACTCGTGCCTTCGACAATTTTCAGGTTTGAAATAACTTCACTAAGCCCGACAAACTGAGAAGGTTGGGTTGGTTTGGTTGACGAGTGAAAATGGGCTCGGATAAAAACATCGTATGAGCAAAATGAGTTTAGATCAAAATTGGTCGGTTTAAAAAAAGTACCAAATTGGTTCTGGTCAAAACAAATTCTAGTCAGTATATAATCAAGTTGAAATGAGTCGTTTAAAAGAAATTGTACCAAAATAGGTTCACCTGATATATTTATTATGGTGGCTAGTGATAATGGTGGAGGTGACAGGGACCGCGACAATGTCAGTGGCGGAGACGGAGGTCACACCGGTGGCAGTGGCGACATGGGTTGTGGGCTTATTTAGTCGTGGCGACGGTGCTTGCAAATATTGTGGAGGTGGTGGTGCCAACGTGTAACGACAGCGATACTGAGAAGACGAACATGGACCACTGTTATACTCTAAGCAAATCTCACATCGACCGTGGCCAAGAGATATCTTGGTTCATAAGGAATGGCCAGCCTCTTTAAATCACTAACGTGTTTTGGGCTTTTGTGGCTGTAGAGCACATGATAACTCCACAGTTAAGCGTGCTCGGGTGGGAGAAGTACTAGGATATGTGACCTTCTGGGAAGTCTCCATAAGGGCAACCAAAAAAAATCCGTATATGGGCCACCCATAGCAGGAAAAGCGGACAATATTGGTGGTATGAGAGGCCGGATGTTACAAATGGTATTAGAACCACTCCTGTGCCATTCGGGATGGTGGGGCAAACCTCATCTAGAACGATGTGTCCTTAAGGGGGTGATTATAACGATACCAACTAGTAAAATTTTCCCCAGTGTTGCGGTGGGAATTTGATCGGTATCGGTTCGTTTCATTATGGTATTGATACGGGAGCGGCACTATGTATAAAAACCGAAAGAGAAAACCAATACAAGTGTGCCTAAAAGTATATCGACATGTGTTTTACGTCAATCAAAAATCATAAAAATGAATATCGCTAATGGTTTCGATAATCTCAATACTGTTACCAATGTTGTTCGGTTAGAATAGATTCGGGTCATCACAGCACCAGTACGTTAGCGGTGGTTTCGATAATCTCTAATGGTTTCGATAATCTCAATACTGAATATCGCTAATGGTTTCGATAATCTCAATACTGTTACCAATGTTGTTCGGTTAGAATAGATTCGGGTCATCACAGCACCAGTACGTTAGCGGCACTCGTTGTAGCATACGATAAAATACATTCATATTGTAACACTCTCACTATTATAAAAGGGTTTTAGTACTAAAAACGACAATTAATTGTGTTCTTACGAATACACGTACAATTAAAATACGGGTTTACTAAAAACTTTTACAGTTTAAAAGTTTGACAACATATTGTATATGAGTTCGCCGTTTAAAAGTTACGACGCAACGCAGTGCGGAAGCTTGTATCTTGGTCGTGTTCGGTTCTTCGTTGAGCTTGATCTTCGTCCGGGAATCCTTGACATTTACCTATGACCAAAACCAACTTAAAAGTTAGCTTTGGTAGTTAAATAACAAGTTTAAACAAGTTATATGGGTCAAACAAACAAAAATTAAACAATTTTCGGAATCAGGAGGGGCTAGAGGCTACACCTAGCCCCTTTTTTGACAGCAAGTTGCTTAATTGCTGCTGCAAAATTCCCAGCCAACCCAAGTTTCACGAAAACGGACATAACTCATTCGTTATTGATCCGTTTTACACGGTTCTTTTTCCCACTTGATCGTAATTTGATTTTCCATCATATGGAGTTAAAATCCGACATCCGGCTTAATAAATTTTGAGACTTTTATGCCTTCGGCTTATTACCTTTTTACAAAATTTTGACCCGTTTATGCATTTATCAAACAAACATATTTGTTAGATCATTATTTCACATGAACCTCTTCAATTCAATATTATCTACCATGTTAGGTTCTAATTGCGGGTTTCTTATACATTTTAACCCGTTTTCGCTCGTATGCTTATTTTGACTCGTTAAGGGTATTTAAGCTATTTAGTCTAAACTAGCTCCTTTCTTCCACCCTTCGCATTCCCGTATTAGTTTACTACTTATATTTCACCACACTATACAAGTTCCTAAATAACCCATATGGGTCGTTTGCCCAATTCACCCGTCAAGGGCTTTTTGGTCAATTTTAGTCCTTCATTTACGACGAAGGACTTCCACTAATTAATTGATCACAATACCACTTTTAACTATAAATCTAACTATATGTACCTGGCTCGGGTCATAGCATTGACCCGTTTACATACCTCTTGCTTTAAATTTTCTAATTAAAGCAACGCAACATATGTTATTTCCTGTAATCACAAAACTCAACAAGTAGTCGTCAGTTATTATTATCAAATGGTATTAACACACCATTTGACCCGTTTAGTCGACATGACCATTTATCAACGTATGATGGTATATTAATTCCATCATGCTCCTTGAACCAATTCCGGTTCGCGCCGTGAGTTTTACTACTTAAAAGACATTTTCTTAATGTGTCCGACCCGTTATAACTTTTTACCAAATGGTGTCTTTATTTTTTATCACTATTATTTTAACTACTAATTTGACCCATTTGGTTGTCAGGTGAGTTCCATCACCTCATTGACATACCAACTCAACCATTTTCGCTATATCAACCTTAAACATATTTTAACTAAGCTTGTTTATATAAATGTAACGAGACGACAAGTCGCGTACCTTTAAAGCGCTCCCTTCAAGCGCATGTCCACTCCGGTTTGTCCGCTTGAAAACTCGACTCCTTTGTCTATAGAGTTCAATCAACGATTTGTTTAGAACTCCATTCATGACATATAACACACATTTCACAATGTTATTCGAATATGCATTTTTATTCGAAATTAACATCTTAGCTTTCTCTTAGGTGTTTTAACAAACACCTTATGGGCAGAAATTTACATGATTCATTATCAAGTTCAAAACTTGTCATATAGCCAAATTTAACATCAATCGGACTATTTTATATAAAGGTTAACATCAATAAATCAGAAATCGCTTCATAAATATCAAATTACACTAGAACAACATTCGAAATCCTAGTGTTTATCAAGTTCACAACAACCCACTAATCACATTCAATGGTGTTCATGGAATTTACTACAATTAGGCATGATTTCATCATATACTTGTCTATGGCTTACTCCTAGATACTATATTGTTCCTATTCCATCCATATAACAAACATGCAACCATCAATTTCGAATTTTCTAAGATCACCCAGAAATTCAACTAGAGATTTCCCATGAAATTCACATACCTTATGACTCATTTTTCAGTGGAGATCACTATTTCGTGCTCGGATTTCGTTTTGAAACAGAATTTGGCCTTCAATTTGGACAATTTGCATGAACTAGGGTTTGGTGGAGGATGTTTGGTCGCCCCCTGTGTTTTTGGTCGAACCAGACACACACAAGTGTGTGTTTGGTGTTTTTAATTTTGTTTTAATAATATTAGTTTCAAACTTAACACCTTTGGTCCCCAAACTATTATTAGGTTCTTATTTTAGGTGTTTTTAACCTTCTAACATATTACTACAAGACTTCTTTCTAACTAGGTTATTTTTATTCCTAGTTATTTTAATGGATTCGGGAAATTATAACCCGTTTTATTTTAAGTCCCGTTAACTCGGGCCTTATATATATACTTTGTTTTCCTCAACAACTTTTATTCCTTTTTTTTAATATTAGGTTTCTTTATTTAATCCCTAATATTTACCGGGTTAATTTCACCACTAACGGTATTTTACCCGTTCATAAATATTAACGTGGTTTGATTACCAAACCCGTTTTCGGGGTGTTACACATATTTTAATACAACTCCGTTTTCAACATAAAGTCGGTTGAAAACATTAAAAACGAATATTGGTGTCGATTCTGATAACACTAATACTGATGTTCAGACGGTCGGTAATCAGGGTAAAGAACACCACTTAAAAGAAGTTACAACACTTCCATTGAACGAGTGATACCAATGTAAGACTCGTCTTAAATTAGCACGATTATAATATTAAATACGCATTTTATGTGAAAATGCGACCTTTTAAAAACTTTGTCAAATTAACGTTCATACATGATTAAAGTACTCAAATTATAGTAACAAGTGTTTACAAGTTTCATTTTTAAACTAGAATAAAATAAATCAATTGCGGAAGCTTCAAAGACATGTGTTCGGTTCTTCATAGTCGCTTGATCTTCATCCGAGAATCATAGACGTTCACCTATCATCAAAACCAACTTAAATGTTAGTTTTGATAGCTTATAAACATGTATAAACAAGTTCCATAAACAAACAAACAAAATAAAAATAAAATTTCAGAGTTTTGCGTCTCGCGCCACGCGAGAGGCTCCTTCTTTTCCTTCGCGTGCCACGACAGCTCCCGTATGTCACGCCCGGGGCACGGTTCTCCTTCGCGTGCCGCGGGGGAGATCGTTTTCCAGCAGGTCCGCATCTGGGACCTGCATTTCTGTCAGCTATGTTTATTTATCAAAAATCAAACTTTCAAATGCCATAACTTCTGATCTAGAAGTCCGTTTTACGTGATTCTTTTTTCCTACGCGTTCGAAATTTAATTCTCCATCTTATGGAGTTAAAACCTGATATTCAACTACTAAAAAAATTCAGATTTCAAGCTCTCGGCTTGAAATTCCTTTTTAACACTTTTGACCCGTTTCATGATTCATTAAACCACTTTTGTTTAAATCATTGTAAATTTTTGAGATATTCATTATCTCAAAACCATTAACTCGTGAGTTCAAAAATTTCATACATTATGCAACTAAAGGTTGAGTTATATGCAAAACTTCATTTTGACCCGTTAGAGGGATTTACCATTAACTTAAAATTTCACTCTATCCTTTCACCCATCATTTTACTACATTAACGTATCTACCTATATTTCTTAATCTTAATGCAAATTCCTAAACGACCTGTTTGCCCAATTTACCCATCAAGGGCTTTTTGGTCAATTTTAGTCTCTCATTTTACGACGAAAGACTTCCACTAATTAATTGACCAAAATACTACTTTCAACTATAAATCTAATTATGTGTACATGGCTCGGGTCATAGCATTGACCCGTTTACATACCTCTTGCTTTAAATTTTCTTGTTAAAGCAACGCAACATATGTTATTTCCTGTAATCACAAAAACTCAACAAATGGTCACCAATTATTAATGTCAAATGGTATTAACACACCATTTGACCCATTTATTCGAAATGACCATTTTTTCAACATATGATAGTATTTTTAATACCATCTCACCCCATGAACCTATTCCGGTTTGAGCCGTGAGTTTTATTTACTTGAAAGGCATTTTCTCAATTTCTTTGACCCGATTAAAACTTTCACCAAAATGTGTCCTTTCAAATCTTTTATCTATTCGTTAATCCATGCCCGGATTACTAATTGTTCATCATCTCACGTCAAGTTTACCTTATTTACCCATTTTACCATAATCTATGGTTTTTGGCATTCTAACTTGTTCCGACCCGCATTATATCATGCCGGAACATCTTATTTCATTTGCAAACTACTATTCATATTTCATACTCACAATAAACATTTGGTAAATAATAAAAGGGGGCGTAAGCTTTGCTTACCTTGCATCCGGTTCTGCTTTTCTTCATGCTTAGCTTGTTTGATCGGCTTCCTTCCCAAGCTCCACCTAGCTTGTCAAGCGTCAAACTATCAGCATAATTCGTAAGATGGTTAGATTAGTCATTTTTAATCTCGACTATTCCACCTTATGCATTTTCTATCAAATTATCATTCGGTCATGTTTTAAGGTCAGTTTGACTTTCAAAAGTCAACTGTCCCTTTTTAAAGTATGAAATGCACAATTGAGTTCGACGAACTCACTTAGGCATTTCTTCGACTATTCGGTAAGCGCTATTTTTAGGCCACTAACTACATTCATCCACATAGTTTATAAACATCTAGTTCCATAAAGTTCATACTATTATTAAAAACCCATTTCACACACATGTACTAATTCAATCTTAACACTTATTCAAGAACTCTCTTCTTGAATATAACAAATAGGATAATTCTAAATCTCTATTCTATCTTTATCTATCTTTAAATCCTTACACTTCATGCAAGAACTTCAATGTCAAGAATTTCATCATAACTTTCAAAACCCCATTTCAAGTCATGCATGAGTTTTCACTCGAACTTACAATTTATTCAAGTTTCTCGCTTAAACTACCAATTATGATGATTCTAAGCACATATATCATCATCTTCACTATATAGTCAAAACCCACTTAGCAAGGTGTGGTAATTCACCCAAACACCTAAATCATAACAATTTACTTCAAGTTTCTACTTAGGGTTTGTTCCTAAGCAATCATACTTCACTAATTTGGCCATAGCCTTTACGATTCATACATAAATCGAAACATGGCAATGTAAACCAAAATTCACAACTTCATTAACATAAAAAATTTGACATACCTTAGATCCCCTAGCTTGGGTGATCATTAATTCATGTTTATTCAAGAGTTTGAGCTCCAATTTTCTTTCAATTTTGAAGATGTTTGATGAGCTAGGGTTTACCCCCTTTTGGTCACCTGATGATCGATCCCCACACACACACACTATGTGTATGTGTGTGTTGTGTGTGTTTTTTTTTTGTTTATAAATATAAAGTTTCCTTTGTTACAATTTTGGTCCTTTAAGTTTAGTTTTAATTGTTTTAAGACTACAATTCTACATTTTTATTACTTATCTACATGTTAATAACTAGGTAAATATATTTCTAGTTATTTTTGTTTACGGGCTAGTTTTTACCATTAACGGTACTTTACCCGTTTCCTTATATTTACCGGGTTTAAAATACCAAACCCGTTTTCGGGGTGTTACAACCAAAGTCAAAAATTTCAATATTTTCTTTTCTAGTATAGAACATCACTTAATATAATGTGTTCCTAACAAAATTTCCTATTATATAAGAACACGAAACCACAAAATTTAATGAAAACACTATTTATTATGTCACACCCCTATTTTACCATGTGTCACCGGTGGGCCCGGTGGAGAGTATCGTGACGTAGTTGATATCATCATAGTCAAACAACACAAATAATGAATGCACAGCGGAAGCAAAAGATAAAATATTACAACCCGTTATAAAGTAATATCCAAGTATTTCAAACGGAATGTAAAGGATCCACAGGCGGATCTTAAAACAGAAAGATAAACACTGTTCAACAGACTTTAGGCATCTAGAACTTGCAAGATTCCCTATTGACGCCCTTACGTACAGTACCTGTCACTTAACCTTTTTGGAAAATACGTCAGTTTACACTGGTAAATACAACTTAACTTACTCATTTTGAAAATAGTTTAGAAAATTGATTTGAATGCTCAAGGCACAAAATTCTTTTATAACTTGGGACAATTATATAAAAATAATCTTGTATACATATTTACATGTTCATTATACACTTAGGGCCCGATGTAGAAACCGGGTCAAGATTAACAGACACACCACAAGTATAGGCCCACATGAGCGTGAGATACCATTTCCCTTATGCAACTGTCAGGTGTATGCCTACACCCCGTGCATAAGACGTGGCTATTTTATAATACAATGATGCCAAGGATATCCGGGACATGGTCATTAACCCCTAAAGGCCTTTATTTCAAACAAGACAGATTAAAGCGGGTTACCTCAATAATTTAATCACAATACGATTAAACATTCAATACCCGACCAAGCGGTATTATTATAATACCGTATCCCAAGCCCGTATAGGGAAAATAAGCTAAGAGTATTTACCTGAGCTAAATATAAATTCAATCCCAGCCGTAAATCAAATCAGCAAGCACAAGTACTTCTACTGGGGCTCCTAATCTGGAACGAAGGTTTTTAATAACCTATTAGATTCCTAACGGGTCTTAATTAAGCCTATGCTTAGACCGATTAATTTTAAGGAAAGGTTTACGGTTCAAAACGCAAGATTAAGCGTAGACCGGATTAGAATGTGATTTAGACCCGACATGTTTGGAGACTTGTATAATATGGGTAAACTAAACACATTCTGGATTTTGAGGTGAAAATGATAAGGTTTGACCCGTTTCGGTTACTTTATGCAACTAGATACATAAACCGATCCAAACGCGAAACGTGCGTAACGGGTACCCATAAGAGTCATATAAAGGTTTCCTAAGTTAATATGCCTTAAATATGATGTGATATCAGTAAGATACCTTCCGTTATGCCCAAAATGAATTTAAAACCAATTTATGCCCCGAAGGGGTATTTTAGTCATTTAAAAGGTTATAAAAGAGATCAAATATAAATCCGAGGTTCAGGTCTGATTTGATTAGTAAAAATACTTAATTTACTAAGTTATATCAGTAGGGTATTACATATATGTGAAATTTATCATTTATAACCATACTATGCACCGTAGGGGCATTTTGGTAATTTCACATAGGCTTAAAAGGTCCAAACTAGAAACCTGAGTTTAAAACTTTTCCTTACTGTTAAAATGTAAAAATTTACTGAATATATCAGTAGGCATCAACCCTTATATGTTTAAAATAGTTTTGATACATACTATGCGTTAAAAACGCTTTAAAAGGCGATTTAGAGCCATTTCCGGGTTTTCAAAAAAAAGCTGATATTTTTATTATTCCAGAAGGCTCAAAATATTTTATTTATCATATTAGATTATTAGAAAAAGGTTTGGGGTCAAAAGGATTTGTAAAACTCATTTTATAGCCCAAAAGGGCAAACCGGCAATTACCGAATCAAGCTTAAAACCCTATGTTATGCTCAGCCTAAAAATAATTAAAAATCTTCAAAAATCCCAAAATATTATTTTATATCAGTGGGTAAAAAGTTTGGTATCAAAAATTGGGTTTAAATAGGTTATACGCTAATTACGCCGTTTAATTAATAAAAAGCTTTTTAATTACGCTATTGAGCATAACTCCTAATCTAGACCTCCAACTGATGTCAAATTTTAGGGACACGTTTATATATCAGTAATAAAGGTTTCTATTCTTTCATATTTTCAAAAATATCATTTCATGGTCAAAAGGGCATAACGGTCAATAGTTAGGCATATATCGGAAACTTGCAATGAATAGGATACTAAGGATCCAGGTTGTATAACCTCAGAGGGTTATACTAACCCATAATATGGTCCTAATGGAATCCAAAGGCATATCTAAACTAAGCTAAATCAGGTCAGAACTGGAAGTCAAAGCAAAAGTCAACTTTTGCGACTTTCGGTCCCGAACCGAGCTTATACTTAGAATTGTCAGGTTGAATCATGCTTAGGCATGTTCAACTAATATTTACCAAGTTATTAAAGTGAGAAAACTGATTTTATGACTTTTATATAATAGCCATGTATTTTATTTAAAACTAACCCGTTTGACTTTTATTTGACCCGACAATTAAACTAAGTAAATGTGGTAATTAAGAGGTGCCCTTTTAAGGGTTAAACACCTACCTAATTACGGTCACGTAGCCATGTTTGATGCGAACAATGGCTCAACCGTTTAAAAGTAAAAGCGTTTATCGAAAACGCTTGACTTTCGGTTATAACGCTAAAATTTAAACTAAGCATGAAAGGACACTTACAAAAGGTCCAAGCAAGGAGGGAATTGATCTTGGATGTTCAGGTATGAAGCACAAAGGCCCCAACTTAGAACAATGAGATCAAGGTGTGAATGAGAGCAAAAATCAAGTGGGTATTTATAGGTTTTTGAGAACCGTTAGGATCGTTTCTCGTAAACCGTGCTTCAATCTTGGCCCTCCATGTGTGCCCAAGGTTTCTAAATACAATGGGTGTTGAAAACCAGCTCATGGTATTGAGAATTTTACCTAAAAGCCCTTGAAAAATGACAAAAATGCTGAAAATATGAATCTGCCCAGACCTGGGCGTAGGCTACGCTGCAGGGGGCGTAGCCTACGGCCTGCACAGCTCAAACAAACTTTCAAAAGTGCAGTTTTGGTCCCTGCTTGCATAATAATGTGTTTCTGACACATCTAAGGCCTGTTAACCTCATTTCAAGGCTCTAACATGATGCCTAAATATAGGGGACATGAAACATGCTCAAAAACATGTCGGATGCCGGTTCGTTTGGCCGTACGGTCACGTTGTGCGTCGAATTACGACGAAACACGGACGGACGCTAAGAACGGTCCAAATTACGCGCCGAGTGGAATTTTATCATGCCACACACTAAAATAAAATATTTTAGTGCTTACATAAATTTTTGGGTGTCCGGGGATATTCAGAATGCGAGATATGCGCAAAAGTGCAAACTTGTGCACTTTTTGACACTTTTAGTCCCTGCATGACATAAAAGTTTATTTTTGCGCACCAAACACCTCTAAGCCTATATCTAAGTTATATAAAGGATAAATAGGGTATGTTTAACTTATGGACATATTCCGGAAGGTCCGTTACCATACGATTCGACCTACTTTTGCAGTTTGACGCAATTAGTCCTTTAATTGCGCATTGTAGCGCGAAATGTCATTTAATGATATCCAAGCCTCCTATGGCCCATAATGGGCATTCCCAAGCATATACTTAAATATTACTACGCTCTCGTTCGCCTAGATGGTCACCGAAAGGCGTAGATTCAAAAGTTGACGCTTTAGGTCCCTCTATTGCGCAAACTTGCGCATTTCATCATTTAATAGCATTGAAGCCTCATCTAATTCATATTAGACATTATTGAAAGTATTATTAAACATCATAATGCTTCGGATTCGTTAAAAGGTCATTCAGAGGTATAATTAAACATATTGACATTTTTCGCCCCTCTAACTTGCAAAGTTGCGCGTAACTTTACTTATAGGCATAAAAACCTTAGACGGCCATTATTTGGCATTCCCGAGAGTATAATTAAATATCATGAAGCTCTCGGTTTGTTAAAAGGTCACTCAGAGGTTAGAATTGACATGTTGACGCTTTTAACCCTTTATTACGCAAACCTTCAATTAATTACGCAAACGGCTACACTTAACCATCAAGTGGCACATTTGTGAATATAAACATCGTAAGAGGTTATTTAGAAACTTATTTTAGGTATGCTAACACTTCCAGTCCTTTCATAATCAAATTTTTCGATTTTTCAAAAAATTAGTCCCTAAATTTCAATGTTTGACTTCATTAGGGTTCATTACACGTGTCAAGACTTCATTGGACGTGATTTTACGAGGTGTTACATATTAATTAAGAATCAGGATGATAATTAACTGAACAGTAAAAACAAACATTATATGTTACTTACTATCACTAGAGAACACTATATTGGGGCGGGCTCCTTGATAAAATTCTAACAAGTCGCAACCCCATTAATCAAGTCTCACGCTACATTAGCAAAACGATTTCATCATTACACAAACGATTTCTCTTAATAATTTCTCTTAATAAAAGTATTAAAAGTATAGAATTTTAATGAACACAGATTAATGATTATTCCTTTTTTAAGGGCACACATTAATTAATAATAAATATACATGATATATAAACATGCATAACTAATGCTATACAAAACTGAGATATTGCATTTAATATTATAATATTTAATTCGTATGCGTTTTTTAAATATAACATTATTTGAGCAATAATTATCCTTAATAATTCATTAAAGCATAAATTAGCAGGCCTTAGAAAAACATAAAAGAATATTTTACATGTCCGATCAATCACTATCTTATTTTTTTTAATTTAAAAACAACTGTTTTTTATGTATCAAAAATAATAGTTATGTGACTTATATTATTAAATAATAGTTTGGAATCTAGATTTCTGGTGATTGAACTAAACCATATCCTCCCACAAAACAATCAAATGCCACAAACAACAAAATTTATACTGATCAATTAAGAATCCATACTAATACACTATCAGAGGAATACCTTCAACTCAATTAAATACTTACTAACAAAATCGGATACATTCTGACGAACAATTCACAATTGTATCTTAAGCCTCCATTTTATAGAATAATCGGTGCAGATCCGTTAATTAAACAATGCCCAATCATATGTAATAGCTTTGATCGTAATGACTCTATCGAAAGGGATTAGGGGACTAAGGTTTGGGTGGGAGCACTTTCATGCTGATAACGTGTTGTGTAACAACGACCTAATAGCAACAATATATAAAGTATATAAACATATGAACTAGGATTATAGAGATTATGGAGACAAAGAGAAAATGGAGAATGTAAGAAGCTCATTCTTATTGATGTGCATAATACAAGATACACAAGCCACTATATATGGGCTATAAAATTAATATAAACATAAATGTGTGATATGGAGTTAGAAATGTGGATTTTCACATAATAAAATATATGCATAACAATTCTTTTTTCTTGTGATATATTATTGGCTAGGAAAGAAATTAATTAGTTTGAATAAAAAGAAACAAATATGTTTTTATGTAAATCGTTGGGGCCATGTGATGCAATCTTTTTCTAATGCAAAAAATAAAAATAAAAAAATAAAGCCATTATAATTATGTAAAAATACCAAAAATTTGACCAATTAATCTACAGTTCCTAACCACCAATGGAAATTGTGTATATATAGTAATATTGAGAAGATTGAGTTGGTTTTCGAGCATATGAAAACTCCACAGTTAAGCATGCTCAGGTGGAAGAAGTACTAGAATGGGTGACCTTCTAGGAAGTCTTCACCGGGTCAACCAGAATCAAATCCATAAGTTCCTGTATGGGCTACCCATCGGGGGCAAAGCGGACGATATTGGTGGTAAGAGGGGCTGGATGTGGATGGGTGACCTCCTGCGAAGTCTTCACCGGGGCAACCAGAAACAAATCCATACGCTCTTGTATGGGCAACCCATCAGGAGCAAATAGGACAATATTGGTGGTAAGAGAGGCCGGACTGCCGACGACAACGAGTAGGCCACGGAGACAAATAATGGTCATGAGTGATACTAACCGATTTAAACATTTTTTAAGCTAACAAGTATTACAATAGTTGCTTGTTTTGGCACGTTGACTAATGAGGAGACCTAGATTGACAGTTTGACACATTGATTAATCTGACTAGACCTAGCTTGACCCGTTGACCAATTTTAGGTGACCCAAATGAAAACATACACTATGTTTTTTTTGCCCAAATCAATCAGTTCTTTATGTTTTTTGCCCAAATCAATCGGTTCTTTAAAGAATGAGTCATAGTTTTCACCTGTAAATTTAACATTGAAAAACAATTGCCTATACCGCAATGTTTTAAAAACCGGTTTTTAAGTCATACCGGGTTGGACTCTAAAATGGTTCAACCGGTTGAACCGGGTTGTATCGGCCGGTTGAATCGGGTTACTAGTTAACCCTATAAATTCCATAAAATACAAATTCATCTAAAAAACAATCCAATCTCAACTAGGATTTATGTAACTTATCAAAGTTTTATCTAAAAACAACTATTTTTATAGTAAACTATTAAGCATTTTAAGAATATTTTTATTAGTTATAAACACTATTGCATTGTACGAGATGGGTAACAATTTCAACAACGATGAAATATTGGAATAGAAGGCACTAGGTTAATTACCGGAAATAAGGAAGATCAATATTACCTTAATATTGTATTTTATTAAAATTAAGAAATCAAATCTTAAGATAATGCAAACCGGTACAACGGTTTGAACCGGTAGAACCGGATTTACCGCCGTACATAAGACATACCGTATTCGGGTTTTATCGGCCTTTATCGTACCGACTCGTGTCCGATATCCGGTTTAACCGGTATAACAGGCCGGTTCATACCGGTATTTAAAACATTGTATACCTTTCCTTGACACCCGATTTGTTATTGTTTATTGCTAGTTTGTGAATTTTACGGATATTATGTCCAAGAATACCAATCAACCGAAAAGAGAGACAGAATTCGCTCTAAATGCATTGATGGAAATACCTTCGCAATACCAAGCAACCGTAGACCTCAATCTACTCGGGTAAACAATCGTTTACTAATCATATGCGTAAAATAAGAATTTTATGATTATCAAAGAAAATTAGTCATAAGATTTATCATATTTGCGTGCCTAAGTAATATAGGAAGATTAATCTTTTACGAATTTTCACTTATTGTATGTTGATAATCATTGCCTAAGTAATATAGGAAGATTAATCTTTTACGAGTTTTCACTTATTGTTATGTTGTTTATCAGTGCCCAGACAGGTAATTCTCCAAGCACCGTTCCTCTTCCTCCACCTTTCGCTTACAACTATAAGGTAAGTAGGTGCAACAAAGTTTGTGTTACTATATACAAAAACAAATTTAAATATTTCACTCGAAAATAATCAGATAAACAAACCTTTTAACGATCCAACGATTGGTGTCATTAGGTGCCCGTGTGCCCCATATGTCTTACTAGACCGAAGGATTTGACTTTCGGTTGTGGGCATCAGGTAATAATAAGCTTTAATCCCCAATTTACAATTTATGGCCGAAATATTTGTTTTTTTTATATATAATCTTGTTGTTATTCTTGTTGTCGAGATTAACAGACATGTTGCGAGTGCGGGGTGGAATTATCATACTGTCCATTTTGCGGGAATCTGATCCAGACCAAAATTGCGTTGTGTTGATAGACTCAACCGATCTGTGAAGATATTGAGCGACTGCATCGCCATGTGAGATATCGAGTGTGTGGTCAATTTTGAGTGTTTTTGTGTCATATCATGCTTGTTGTATTCCATGGTTCATTTTAAAGATGAAACATAAGGGAAACATGTAGACATTGAGTGATTTAATTTTGTAATTACTTTTTTGTGTGTCATGTCAAGATTGTTTTTTACTAATATGTTTTATCGTTTCTACTTTCACGAATTAAATTTTCTTTCGGAAATGGTTTTGAAACGCGTAAACAAACATTAAGAGGGGAGGAGGGTATTGAGAATGCCCTTTAACAACAAAAATGAAATTTTTGAGTATCAATTATCATATTGTTTGCGTAGGTTATTATCAACCAATGTTCATAACTTGGATTGGAGTAAAATGCCATTTTTGTTCCTAAAATTTGGTCAGTTTTGCGACTTTTGTCCAAATGTTTGTTTTTCCGAATCTGAATCCAAAGGTTTTGAATTTTTCATCCGGCTAGTTAAC
Source organism: Helianthus tuberosus (assembly GCA_030545235.1). Taxonomy (NCBI): domain Eukaryota; kingdom Viridiplantae; phylum Streptophyta; class Magnoliopsida; order Asterales; family Asteraceae; genus Helianthus; species Helianthus tuberosus. The sequence continues at coordinate 175,514,479 of CM060450.1, forward strand.
TCCATCAATTTTTCTCTGTTCAATCAGGGGTATTTCTGTCTTTTCTGTTAACTTACAGAACAATTCAGTCTTATTTCACTTTACGTAAAAAGACCGAATTGTTCTTAAAGTTAACAAAAAATACAGAAACATCCATGACTTAACAAAGAAAAATCAATGAAGTTTACGAGCCGGATAAAAATGACATGACTTCAAACCTTTTGGATCCAGATACGGAAAAACAAACATTTGGATGAAAATCTCAAAACTGGTCAAACCTCAAAGACAAAAAGGCATTTTACTCGGATTATTACTACCTAATTTGCCTATTACAACATAGGATTAGAAATATGATACATGAACAAAATGAAAGAATATTTTTTTCTCCATTTTCTTTTTTGAACCGCGGTTACCAACAATCGAATTTGAAGGTCTTGGGATTCCAGAATCCAGACTAATATTGAACAAAACTGTAACCAAAATTGATTTATAACTAATACAACACCACAAAAAAAATGTAGCAAAATCCCAATAAGGTCCCAACTTAAGACATAGACCAGGTATCTTTTAACAGATGTTTAATTTTTGTGTCTGCTAGAGCACTCTTCGTAACTTGATCTCAGGTCTTGTGTGAGTTAACCGGGTTAGCCCGGTAGGGTTATTGGATCACGAGAGCTGCAAAGAGTGCACTGCAACACCATGTCGAGCAGTCGGAATAGCCCCCCATCGTCCTAAACGGGGTTCCTGATAAGTGGAATACATATATATAAACACAGGAATGTGTAATGGTAAAAAGTAAAAAAAAAAAAAATTGATTAAAATTCACCTTGCCGACTCCAGCAACCAAAAACTTCCCGGATTTGGCAAATGCCAAAGAATTTACGTATCCAACCTAATATAAATGTCGATTAGTAAAATACCAAATTATAAAACATCCTAGACAAGTAGCTAGAGAAAAACTATGGGTCAAAACAGGCCGGGCTAGCTTAGGTAAATTAAGGTTAACGGTGATTTGAGGTTGACTGGTTTGTTATTTATTGATTATTTAACAATTTTATTTATATACATATATAATTATTTTTAATAACATATTCATACCTTTAATTATAATTTTAGATACTAAGATATGTTATTTCGTTATTTGCAAATAAACATTTTTATCATGCAATATATATTTATTATACTTAGGGGAGCAACTGCAAACGAGCCAAGCGGCTCGCGAGCTACTCGAGATCGGATCGATAAAAGTTCAAATGAGCCGACCTTATCGAGCACGAGCCCAAGCCTGAAATAAGGATCGATTAGAAATCGAGCCCGAGCTCGAGTCTTGTATGTGTAGTGTGTTTAGGCTCGTCGAGCCTTATCGAGCTTAGTATACTTTAGGGTTTGAACTATTCTTTTACTTTTTGAACTCAAATTGTCGAGCGGAGCTCAGGTTGAGCCTTGGTTCATTAACAGCCAAAAAAAATGTTTAAACTCGCGCCACAGATACTTAAATCAAGCTTTCGAGCCGAGTTCGAGCCCAAAATCCAAAGCTCAAATCGAGCCGAGTTCGAGCTTCAGAAAGTTGTAACAAGCCGAGCTCGATTAAGGTAAGCCTTGGGCTCGCATCAGCTCGTTTGCACCCCTATATACTAATGAAAGATGATTATATTCATATTATATGTTTAACTATTTAAGCATACGATCCTAGCTGAGCTCGGTATACTTGTGTCATGTCATGTAATATATACTTGTTAGTTAAACGAGCTTATTTTTAGGCTCATCTCGATTTGACCTTTCATCATTCCAATCTCAAGTAGCTTACAAGTGGCACGGTTCGGTTTGTTTACATCCCCAACCAGGCCCAAATCACCAAAATCGGGGTGAGAAACAAAAACTTACCAATGGCAGCTCAAAAAGTGGATGAACGCCTTTACCATCATTTTCTATTTCCCACAGACGAACGACACCGTTACCAGCTCCTGATGCTGCAAGATCACTGCCTCTACATACAGCAACAGAACTAACCCACGAACAAGCAGACTGGCCCAGCTTTTCATGAACACGATCTAAATCATCTGAGAAAAATTTTCAAGTTCTTAATATCTAACCTGATAATTAGAAAAAAAAATACGTTGATTACCATTACTACCATTTGATAAATCACCATTTTGTTTAACATCCAGTGCGTTTGGAGTTGATGAAGGGTGCGCGTTTTTCACAATATGAATGGGTTTCTTTTTCAATACACTCCAATGCTCAATACTACCATCATCTGAGCCTGATAAAAATTCATCATTGTTAATAAAACAGCAGCATTCTAATGATGATGCAGGAGCCCGAAAGACTAGCTGTGACTCCTCAGGAACCTGATATCATTAAAATTAACGTATAAATATCAATTGTGAATTTGAGTATTTGATGGTTACTTAAAATATATGCCTTATTATAACAAGTGAAAAAAAGTAAACTGTTTTACCTTCCATAGATGCATGGTCCGATCACGACCAACAGTTAGCACACGTTCTTTTCTCAAACAATCGATAGTTAAAACATCACTTTGATGACCAAATAATGTGGTTATGTACGATCTGTCTTCTGCATTCCATATTTTGATTGTTCGATCATATGAACCAGAAAATAATTCCGAAGTCCCTTGCCTGAATGTCAAGCATGAAACGGGCCCTTTATGACCTGGAAAAGCCTGCAAAAAACCCCATTTATGTAAAAATGGGTCGATACCAGCTTATTGATGAAATTAGAAAGAAAAAAAGAATACCTGAATATGTTCCCGTGTGCGTGTATCCCATAAATGAATATGCCGATCAAAACCACCACTTGCTAAATACCTTCCATCAGAGCTTACAGCAAGAGCTAAAACATGTTTACTACGCTTTTTAGCTCGACCCTGTGGATCTTTTGCACCATGAGACTTTAACACTTCTTCACTCGGCCAAAGATATGTTTCTGTTTTCCCAGTATCAACATCCCACTGAACGATATAACCATCTTTTGACGCTGAGAATCCCTTAGAATCGTCTTCTGATAAAGCCACAGCAGTCACAGATTGCCGGTGTTTCACTAGAAATAGAAATCCTTCTGTTGTAATTTGAACCCTAAACACACAAAATATTAACAAAAGTCAATTCCACAAGAACCAATTTGTGTTCCTCTTCTCTAGACGTTATACAGTTTGTTTGCATAATTGCATCAAACTGTAACAGTTTAAATCTAAAGTTTCATACGGTTATTACTTATTAGTACTGAGAATTTAATATGCATTGTTACAGTTTGGCGCTACAATCATGTTCTAGTTAAAAACCAGCATAAACCTTACAGAATTAACATGTACCTACTAGCTAATTGGACTCTTAAACCTCAAATTCAGGCACTTCTTAACTATAACTATGTATCTATAGTCACAACCAAAACAAGAATATAAATTGGACTCTTGATTTGAGGTTTAACACTCCAATTAGCCACATGTTAGATTTATTGTGTTTATAAACCAGAAACTGATTCTAACATCCAACCTTGGTTTAAAAAAGTGGGAAGCGCACAAAAGCGACGAGGTCTAAAACCGGGAGGCAAAGCGTAAAAGTGGTGAGCTTTTCGTACATAAGGCGCAAAGTGATTATATAAATTATTTTATATACCCCATAGGACTTTAGCATCCCCTAGCTATGATTTAGCTATAATTAAGCTTTATATATGTTTTAAAATGAAAAAAACATAAACGTACAGCATAAAAAGCCTGTTGTACAACGCTCAGTGCACATAAACAACCCATGTACAGAAGGCGCGAAGTGATTATATAAATTATTTTATATATCCCATAGGATTTTAGCATCCCCTACCTATGATTTAGCTATAATTAAGCTTTATATATGTTTTAAAATGAAAAAAAAAAACATAAACGTACAGCATAAAAAGCCTGTTGTACAATGCTCAGTGCACATAAACAACCCATGTACAGAAGGCGCGCGCCTCAGGTCAAATTTTAGCCTAGAGAGCACATCTCACCTGCGCCTTTTGTACACTCTGCGCCTTATGTCACGCAAGGCATTTTGGTTTTCGCCTTAAGTCGCCTCGCGCCTAGGCGCGCCTAAGGAGCGTCTAAAGCGCGCTTTTTTAAACCAAGCATCCAACTACAACAATGCATCTCTACCTCTCAATAACAATAACCATAAGAAACATTAGGCCTAAACTATAACTGTTTAATGCAAACAAACTATGTAACATCTATATCTCAAATTCAGGCACTTCTCCAAATATGACTATAACTATGGATCAATTACCACAACCAGAACAATTAATATCAACTAAACTCTTAATTTGAGCTTTAAGAGCCCAATTAGCCACATGTTAATCTTGTAAGATTTACTTTGTTTGTAAACTAGAATCTGATTGCAACATCAAACTGCAACAACACATCTCAAATCCTCAATAACAATAACCGTTCATCCGTTTAAAACTTCAGGTCTAAACTAACACTGTTCGATGCAAACAAGCTACATAGCATTTAAAACACATATTCAAGCCCTTCTTCTCCAAAAATGACTATAACTATAAATCAACTACCACAACCAAGACAATTCATATCAATTGAACTTTTGAACCGCCACATGTTAATCTTGTGAATCTTACTTTGACTGTAACTAGAAACTGATTCTAACATCAAACTGCAACAATGCATCTCAAATTCTCAATAACAATAACCGTTTATATAACATCACAACCTCAAATTCAATCACTTCTTCACCAAATAGGACTATAACTACAGATTAATTACCACAATCAAAACAATTAACAACTAAAATGAAATTTCAGATCTAAACATTTACCTAGAAGCAATCAATTTACGAATACGTCCACTATCTTCAAGCTGTTTCGCCTGCAACAACTTAGCAACCATAGAATCCCTATCTCCGTCCTCTCTACCTCCTCGTTCATCAATATCCTCACCGTCCTCCTCCTCTCTCCTCGAAACCGCTCTCATCGTCTCCAAATACGCTTCCGCCACTCGCTTCCGCGTCTCCCCCGCCGTCTCCTCCTCCGATTCACCTCCGTTCTCCGCCGCCGCCACATGTCCGTCGTCATACTCCTCCGAATCGCTGCTGTTGCTGCTTACGTCATCGTCTTCGAACTTTTTCCGGCGGTTTGAATCGCCGGTGAAGAACGGATCTGGTTTTTCGGATTTGAACCGCTTGCTTTTGTGGCCGTTTTGTGTTTGCTTGTTCTTGAACTTCTTGCGATTCATCATGATTAACGGTTATAGATGTTTTGAAGCAGAAGTGAAGATTGGGAATTAGGGTTTAAGGGGTTAAATTAGGGTTTATTGTTATAGCCTCAAGAGGGAGACTGAAGCATGAACGTGAAGGAGATGATAAAAAAACAATTGGGCCTGAGGTTATTAAAGCCTGTTATTGTTATATTCTTTTGGATTCAATCGTAATATCTTGTTGGGCTTCAGGCCCATTTATTACATATAATTTTTGGATCTTGATATCCATTACTTTTTGTCAAATGATCTATATAATTTGAGTAGATTGCAAAAATGGGGTTTGATTTCTTTTGTCACTTTAATCTAAAACTTAAACTTTTTGAATTTGGGTTCATGTGGTTTCAATTTTGTTATCATTTTCATCAAAAATCAAAATCTGGTCAGATTTTTCAGTTAACATCCAATTTTTTTTTGTCTTTTTCCTCCTTTTTAATGAAGGATAAATGGTCATTTAACGTTTTATTATAACAATTTAAAAAAATGTTACCATTTTGCCCTTCATTAAAAGGGAAGAAAAAGACAAAAAAGCTGGATGTTAACTGAAAATCTGATCAGATTTTGGTTTTGGGTGAAAATGGCAATAAAATTGAAACCACGTTGACCCAGATTCAAAAAGTTTGAGTTTTAGACTAAAGTGATAAAAGTGACCAAACACCAGGGACCATTTTGGTAGTTTACTCTTATAATTTTGATCAAGTATACCTAAAGTTAAAATAGGTACATTAAAGCTAGATACAAATGGTTGACGAAAGTTTCGTGTATGAATAAAAGTAGAATTTTGGTCATTCCTATATATCATATATATATATCACAAAGCATTTTTTATAATACGCTAGATAATGTCAAATTGTTTTTACTATAAAACGTTGTTTTGTTTGACATAAGCAACCAGTAGCGGATCCAAATTTTTTTCAGGGGGTTCCGTTTGATATATTCTCACTAATTTTTTCGAAATCATTTAAGGATTTCACTAACTTTATTCATTTTTTTCCAAGCCGAGTGAGTTCCTAGGAACCCAAGAACCCCTGGATCCGCCATTGTAAGCAAGGGCGTCTTAGATGGGGGCAATCTTTTTGCTAGTTTAGGTACCATAAAATCATAAATGCACCAACACATATAGAAAATGTAAAGTTAATTTTCATGTTCCAGAGAGACTTATGTTTACTGGTCGTACGTAAACCCGAAATCTGGAGATAAGCACTAAAGTGGAATATCATTATATAAAAAAACATATTATATGCTTTATAGAATGAAACACATGAAGATCACCTGAGTATTAGGTTCCTCTCATAAAGATGGTCATATATTGAATTCTTGTGTATTTGATATATCTGCTTTTATTTATTAGATATGTAAAGAAAACATCTATTAATATTGGCAAAAATGCCAAAGTTGAGCTATGATGAAAAGTGGTCGACCTCATTTTAGTAATTTCTTATAGGAGAAAGTTCTTGTACAAATAATCTTAACATACTAAAGATACAAATTGAAGGAAAACTCAAAAAGACAAGGTGGCATTTTTGTAATTATCAATAACTATCAAAGTTACTCTACAAATATACCTAAAAAAATCCTAACCCCCCCCCCCCCCCCCCTCCACACCCCCAAAATGTAGCGATTTTTTTATAAAAAAATATTAAAAAAAAAATTGTGTTTTTTATGTATTTTTGGTTGAGTTCACATTTGTATAGTAACTTTGATAGTTGGTGGTAATTACAAAAATGTCACCTTGTCTTTTTTACTTTTCCTTCAATTTGTATGTTTAGTAGGTTAAGTTTATTTGTATTTGATCTTTTGCCATTTCTTATATCCTTGTTTGTGAAGGTTTTTGGCATGGTTAAGGTGGGCCAATTAAACACCTCAAAGTTTAGAGAATGAGTGGAACAAGACTTTTGGTATATTTGATAAATAGACAACCACAAGAAGCAAAGGTGAAAGAACAAAAGTAAAAAAAGCATGCAAGCAAGCAAGAAACATGAGGAACACTAAGAAAACAATCAAACCCTACTATTTAAGAGTATAATGTGTTTACTAAATTTTGTGTTTTTCACTGGTTAGTGTGCATGTTTTATGTAAAGTTGTACCTTTCAATAATAATAATAATAATAATAAAAGAAAGAAGCTTGAATCAATTATGGAAAGGGGGGGAAAGGTAAAGGGAATAGTTGAAGAAATTCAAAGGGAAGATTGTATGAAGGTGTACAAGCAAGGTACAAGATTCATTCCCACTTTATTCCAGAAATGTTGTTTTATATAACATCTAATTCTCAATATGTCATAGATCAAAAGGCCCTTGTTACAAAAACTTAACCATTCCCTTCGATGGCTACAAGCAGGACTCGACGTGCGAGAGGTGACCGACACATGTTTTCGTCTGCAGACGACAATGCCATGATGAAAAACATACTCGCTACCCACTCCCCTGATGGAACCAGTATTGATGTCATACCGCTTCTCCAAATCATTGAGGACATCATGCATAGGGCTCGTCCAGACGCAAGTCATCAAGTACTTTAGAGCATTTAGTGTTTAAATTATTAGTCGAACTAAATATTGAATTTTGATATGTGATTCTTTATAATAGGGTTCTCAAGCGGAGTTAGACGCAATAGTGGATAGTGTGCTTTATAACGATGTAAATGAGATGCTTGAAGTTATGGCGCTCACAATTAATAAGGTTTCTTGTGAGGTAAAACTATCGTCGAATGTTAGATCATGCTTTAATGAGATCAATTGTTTTATACTTTTATGTACATGTAAAATGAATCGCAGATTTCTTGCAAGTGTATTGGAGGGGGAGATGCCCATGCAACTACCACGGGAATCTTTAACATGCTTTCTAATTACGGGTGGGATGCAAAAGCTGTTATTACTTTAGCAGCTTTTGCAGTAAATTATGGCGAGTTTTGGTTAGTGGCTCAACTCTACATTGCCAACCCACTCGCCAAATCATTAGCCCACCTCAAGCAACTGCCTAGTGTACTAGAGCATGGTGAGTCTCTTAAACCGAGGTTTAGCGCTGTAACTAGCCTCATCAAGGCCATGCTTGATGTCACTCATTGTATTATCAAATTTAAGGAATTGCCCGAACAATATATTAGCCCTGATACACCAGAACTAGTGATAGCCACCACTCATATTCCCACCGCGGTTTATTGGATCATTAGAAGTATTGTGTCTTGCGCGTCCATACTCATTAACCTCATCGGAATGGGTCACGAGTAAGTTTTCATTCCCCTTTGTTTTCATATGCATTCTCAATAACTACACAACACAACTTGTTGTAAGTCAAATTACTCACATTATTATAAATCGTAGGCATATCACGACGACCACTGAAGCTTGGGAACTATCAAGTTTGGCTCATAAGATCAGCAATATTCATGATCACCTCAAACATCACTTGGATCTTTGCAATCACCACATTAGTAAGATAAAAAATGCTAGATATATATATATATATATATATGCACATGTATGCATCAAATAATCATTGATTCAAATTTTAATTATAAACAGATGAGAAGAAGCATGTTGAAGCATACCTAACTCTTATTCGCGTCATGGACACTCCACATCTTGATAACATGAAGCCACTCAAACATTTGATTTACTTAAAGGACGATCAACTACCATTGTACGAGAGCTCTACAAAAAACCGGGTGTGTTTAATTTTCGATTACAATGATCTCGTTATAGCTTTTGGTCCTCTTGGCTCGTTATAAAGTACTTTAGTGAATTACTAAAATGGGTCAAAAGTTAACATAATGACCAAAAGGGTACAAAAACTTAACATAACAAAAAGAATCATTTTTAATAACTCAAATGTATAAGAATTGTATATAATGGCTAAATTAAACACTACTTTAAGAATACTAGTTCTAATAAGAACTACATTGACATACTAAAGTATTATTGTACGTAATTAGGTTAGCATCGACATATTAAGGAAGAAGATTGTGTTGCTCCTCATATGCGACCTTGACTTACGCCCCGAAGAGCTATCAGTTCTTGACCAGATGTACAGAGAGGCTAGGCAAGACCCGACAAGACCCGAGAGTCAATACGAGGTGGTCTGGCTCCCAGTGGTGACCAATCATAATACAACACCATGGACCGAGGAGAACCAAATCAAATTTGAGGGGTTACGAAACATGATGCCATGGTATTCAGTGTTTCACCCCTCGTTACTTGATCCAGCAGTGATCAAGTACATCAAGGAGGTGTGGCACTTTAACCAAAAACCAATGCTCGTGGTGATGGATCCTCAGGGGAGGATCGTTAACACCAACGCGCTACATATGATGTGGATATGGGGAAGCGTAGCTTTCCCGTTCACTAGCCTGAGGGAAGAAGCCCTCTGGCGCGAGGAAACTTGGAGGATCGAGTTGCTCGCGGATTCCATAGAGCCAATGATTTTCAATTGGGTACGTTTAACTACTAACATACATTTCATTTTATAAGTCTCATTTAATTAATATTGACTTTGTGACATCATACTAAAGTAAAGTACATTTTGTTCTAGGTTGCGGACGGTAAGTACATTTGTTTATATGGAGGGGAGGATATAGACTGGATACGAAAATTTACAACCACCGCACAAACTGTGGCTCGTCGGGCTGGAATCCAGCTCGAGATGTTATATGTGGGGAAAAGCAACCCAAGGGAAAAAGTAAGGAAAAACAATGATATCATCCGAGCCGAGAATCTTAGCTACGTGTTAGACTTGACGCTAATATGGTTCTTTTGGGTTCGACTCGAGAGCATGTTGCACTCAAAGTTACAACACGGAAAATCTTTTGATGAAGACTTGATTTTAAGAGAGATCAATGTGATGCTTACTTATGATGGAAATAATCAGGGTTGGGCTGTGATATGTCGCGGATCAGATGATTGGATGAAAAGAGTTAACGGCGAAACAGTTTTAACAAGTTTGAACAAATATGATGAGTGGATGGATGAGGCGGCGGGGGACAAGGGGTTTTTGATCGCGTTAAACGACCATCTTGAGGCTAACCGGCCGCCACATCATTGCAACCGTTTAATCTTGCCGGGAACCGCTGGGAGTGTGCCCGAGAGAGTGGTTTGCGCTGAATGCGGACGGTCGATGGAGAGGTTTTTCTTGTACCAATGTTGCACTGACTAATTAACCTTATGTTCCTACACTCTTAAAGAGCAGAATATTCTAAAGTCTTGTTATGATATAACAATATAACAGTTTGTTTCTAATTTGTATTTGTGATACTTTTATTTATTTGAATAAATGATTGTTAAAGATGTTGAATCAACTTTTGTTCTTTAATTATACATTTACTAGCTACTTTTTTTTATCAAATTAAATGTTGCTCAAAATAAATCTTAGATATTTAAAATTATTAACCCGATGGACCATTCGTGAGAAATCTTTTTGTTAATAAGGTATATGATATGTTATTGTTTTCTTATAGTTTGATCCTCTAAGTTATCATCAGTTAACTAAAAAAAAGAACAAATTTGTTATCATAAGGATCACAATATTCTAATATTAATTAATTATTAAAAAACTAAAGAAAGAAAATAGATAAATAAAACATTTTTTTGTTATGTTTTAAGTAATCATATAAATAAACCGAACAATTAAGGAAGAGTTTTGTTCGTGTTTATTCTTTTAAATATAAGTGATTAACCAAACAAATTAATGAAAGCTCGTGGTCCTTCGTTAAGGACATACGTTTGTTCATGTTGGTCCATATATTATAAATATATGAAATTAAAAGACAAATGAAAAACACAAGTGATGTAGAATAAGACTCACATAAACAGTATCAAAGTTAAATTGTGCATAACATTTTGCTGTTCAAAAAAATTGTGCAAAACATTTATTTTCTTATGTAATTGTTAATATCGTTTGTTTATGTATAAGTTAATCATTAATATTTATTAATATACACTAGTATTAAGCCCCTGCGTTGCAGCGATTGGCCGATTGTTGTAAAACTGTGTCAAGTAGTACCAATGCTATACCACTATCAGCGACCATCAACACCCGAAAAACTCGGTAAAAACAAATTAAATAAAAACAAAAAAATAACGCCGAACAAAAAGCAGACGTAAAATCTTTGAATCACGAACGCTCGTTGCAGAGAAATTAAACCGAAACGTAAAACATAGAGAAAAATAACTAAGTCAATCCAGGACCCGCACGTTAGTCGAACTTGTTAAACGGAGAAAAATAGATGTCCTGCGACGGGCCAGTCAAACGGAAAAAAATATACGAAAAAAATGTTGAACCCCACACGCACGTTGCGGTGCATTAACTCACAAAATCCAGGACCCGCACGTTAGTCGAACTTGTTAAACGGAGAAAAATAGATGTGCTGTGACGGGCCAGTCAAACGGAAAAAAATATACGAAAAAAATGTTGAGCCCCACACGCACGTTGCGGTGCATTAACTCACAAAATTTAGAACGAAACGAAAAACTTGGGAAAGATGATAAGTATGGTGGACCAAAATTGAAATTAAGAATGAGTTGGGATTAAATTGCAAAAGATGAAAAACTTTGGGTTAAAAGTAAAAGACGAATGGTCTAAATTGCAAAATTGAAGTTGTTTATTAATTTTAGATAAAGATAATTATAAAAGTAAATGATATATTAATATTAATATTAAAAAAATTTATTAAATAATTATAAATAAAATTTATGAGGTTAAGGAGAGAATGTCATGTGACATTATTTGGAGTCTTTTATTAGAATTTAGATAATAAAATAAACCAATAGGAGGACACATGTCAGTCATTGAAGCCATCTATTTTTTATAGATAATTAATATCAATTAAAAGAAAATTACAAAATTAAATTTAATATAAATTTAAACAATTCGAATAGAAGATAATCTAATGTTTTAAAATATTTATCAGATTTCAAAATTATTTATCCTCAAATTAACAAAAGATGTACGCTATATATATATTAATATAATATAAATGATTTATTTTATTAAACTAAAGTAGTTAAGAGTATAACCTATTTCAAAAAATGTTTATAAGGTCATGTGTAGTCATAAAGCCCTTTTGTGGGGCGTTATACGATAAGTGACAAAACACATAAGAGAGAGGCTTTATGAGGCTTTATATCACAAGAGGGTGTAGAGGGGTTATATATGTATGGGGCTTTGAATCTTTCTTCCTTCACGCTGCTGTGTATATAACGGGAACAAGATTTTGCACCCCCATAGCGCCGCCTGTAGCGGTGTTCCGCGGCGCTATGGGGCGCCAGGGAGGGAGAAGGCGCTAAGGGGTAAACAAAAATATTAATCAATGTTTATTGGTTTTATACTTTTATTTTCGTGTTCAACTCTCAACTCAAATACGGTAATCACTATGTTTACGTGACATTTATAAGAACCATCAGCGCAATCACCCCATCCATCGTATATCGAGTATATCCGTTAGTTTTTTTTAAGATATAAATTTTTATTAGATTCATTCAACCTGTGTAATAAACGAGGTTTTTTTTAAAGATATAACATTTTTTTACTATACAAAATTACATTTATGCAATTCGTGTAATACACGGGGTTTTTAAAAAATATATCTTTTTATTATGTAGTATATAAAATTAGATTTATTCAATCCATGTAATTACATGTGCTCAACCCGTATAACACATGATGTTCTTAAAAATGTAACTTTTTTCATTATTTAATATATAAAATTAACTTTACTCAACCCGTATAATACACGGGTTTCTTAAAAATACAACTTTTTTATTATTTAATATATAAAATTACATTTATTCAACTCATGTAATAAACGAGATTTTTAAATATATATTGTTTTATTATTTGATATATAAAATTACATTTATTCAATCCGTGTAATAAACGAGATTTTTAAAGATATATATATATATATATTTATATTATTTGGTATATAAAATTACATTTATTAAACCCGTGTAATACACGGGGTTCTAACCTAGTTGGTTAATTAAAAAAAACTTTGTTTTATCGTTGGTTAATAGCAATATAAGATATATGGATTTAAATCTTGAAAATGACATTACAAGCATAATCTTATACGGTGTCTGATATGCTAAAAGTGGTCTAAATAAATTAACTAAATTAAACCCTAAATTAGACACCTAAATTTTAAATTTATAAAACTAAGATTCTCTAACCTAGACTACACAACCGGCAAGTGTACCAGTCAATGTAGTATAACTTATGTAAGTCCGAGTATCGAACCCACGAGACTCTCTAATTACGTTTACTAACTTCTATCTAGACTTAGACTGACACGAACTCTAACTGTTTTTATATTTGGGGGGGGGGGGGGGGGGTTCTAAAAATCCTAAAATTATAAATTAAATGAATTAACTAACTAGCACGAATTAACTTTGGGTTTTAACTCAGATTATGGGAACGACTGCCTAGACTGGATTCGTGATTTATTTTAGTAATGGCTTTATTATGTTTATTAATTATTATGGCATCGGGATCTTAATATACTAAAAATACCGACAAGCCCCTCGACTCGGTGCGTGGTGAAACTTATGGACTCTAAATAGGTTGTTATGACTACCGGTTGCTAGACTCGTTTTGCGTTATCTAGGTTTCTAAAAGTACCTTAATTCGATTCACTCCTTCACAGGCTATAAATCTAGGATAAGTTTGGATTTCGGTTTAACTTGTTAGACAGCTATCACTACGGAAACTAGTTCAGACTCCTCTCAGATATCCTACCTAGCAATTTAGTGACGAAGACCTAACAATAATTTTGCACCTCACAACTCTTGAAATTAGTAGAACACTTTAATTATTAAATTACCAAATATTATTTCTAAGGTGTATCGGTCGATTAACCCTAAAGATTATAAATTTTTTCCATGATATAGACACTCACCAAAACTTATAACTTAATATGAATCTATTATGTGATATAGACAGTCACCAAAATTCATACGAAGCAACAAAAGATAATAAAATACTTTAAAGCATGCATAATTTAGTGCCGGCTGATGGGCCATTTAACTCAAGCAGCCGCTTAGGGCCTCAAGTTTTTTGGGCCTCTTACCATGAACTATATACTACATATTTGGGCTTGGTTGTTAACTTTGATTCTAGAATCTAGGGTCAAAAGTCTAGGTAATTTGTTTAAGTTTCCAAAGCTTAAGCAGCACTCTTGAACAATGAAACGACATCGTCACCAATAATATATGTCATAGCTTCGAATGTTTAGTTGTAGTGATGAAATTCTAAAGTAGAGGTAATCGCTTTGATTATTCGTTATTATTCACTATTTTAGTTGCTTACTATTTTTTTATTATTGATTATTGTTCTTAATTAATGATGATTATTTTTGTTAGATCAGCAAGTTGAGCATTTTTGTTGATTGGTTTATTATTTTCTAGTAGAGCTAGACTGTTAGAACTTAGCTTTTACCACAATGGTTGAACACTAATTTGCTTAATCATTGAGACTATTGATTTTGCGTGATTATTTATGCCCCAAATTATTAATTGCTTCTCCAAGAAAGTGAGAGAAATATATCTAATCTAATATAACTTATAATAAAAGACTACAAATAAAGACACATGTCATTCTCTCCTTCAACCTCTTAAATTTTATTTATATTTATTTAATAAATTTCTTTTAATAATAATATTAATTAATAACCAATATATACACATCACTTATTTTTATCCTTATCTAAAATAATAAATAACTTCAATTTTGTAATTTAGACCTTTTTTTTACTTTTAACCAAAAGTTTTTCATCTTTTACAATTTAATCCAAACTTTTTTTTTTGTGTTTAATTTTGGTCCATCATACTTTTCATTTTTTCCAAATTATTCGTTTCGTTCTAAATTTTGTGAGTTAAAGCACACCACAATCCTGTTGAGGAAGGACTGGTTCCATTGGAGGTGCTACAAGAATATTTAACCTCTGGTGCAAGAGGTTAATTTCTTGGAAGCTGCTTTCAAGTCCCATCGTAAGATCGTTGATACGGTCGATTAGGACCTCCTCTACTGAAGTCATTTCGTCGAGAGCCTCCCTTAATGCTATCACATAGTGCACAAGTGTAGCTTCAATGGAGGGTCTTCTTCCTCTTCGGCTGTTTGACGAATGCACAGAAGATGTTTCGCTGTTTTCACTCGACATCCTACGAAAAATAAACTAAAAATAGTTTATTTAATGAAACAGTGACCGGACACGGCCCCGTGCTCACTGAGCACGGCCCCGTGTTCATCTTTCTGCAGAGTTTCGGAACAAGGAAACTTGGATTTTTAAGTTATTTTCTGAACTTGTGGGGCCTTTTTAGCTACTAATAACTTAAAACAATGTTTCATAACATGTTTTTACCAAGATTCTTTGAACAAAACTCATTTATCCCTACCATAGAGTTGGAGGAATTCCAAACTTTCAATGGTAGCTCTTGGAGAAAGATGGAGAAGAAGGAAATGGCTAAAAGAGGAAAGGACAAGATGGGTTGTTGGAACCTTCTTTTAGACTTACCTAGGATAGTTTGAGAGAAGATTCCTGCAAATCTCTGTCCCAAGTTGGTCCAAATGTGCAGAATTCTTGGCTGCATTTATAGAAAACGACAGCATCCCGGACACGGCCCCGTGTTCAGTGGACACGGCCCCGTGTGCAGGTGGAGTTCTGACACAGTTTGTCCGTATTCTGTCGTACTGATCAGAATGGAATCTTTTGATGGACACGGGGGCGTGTTGGCTGGGCACTGCCTCGTGTCTAGGGACTGTTTTATGAAGTTGTCTAGTTTTCTTAAGGAACTTGTTAGTATCGGGTGGCTCCTGACTGGTTGGAACAACCCCAAAGTGCCTAAGATACCTTAATTGTCCTAGACTAAGGCGAGAACGCAAGAGGTTGTCGGTGAGGGTAATTCCTATTTTCATTCTAGGTGGACAAGTCCAACCCTTTTCCGAGCTCTTGTTAAAGAAGGTGTATGCCGAATCGCTCAGGTCTATGTATGCACCGAACGAAGTCGATGGAGAGTCCTTCACGGCACAATCGACACAGGGACGACTATCGTCCAAGTCTTTGCTAGGTGCGAAGGTAGTTTCGGGAGCAACGAGGTTGTCGGAATGCGGTTCCAACATTTCTGCATGGGTATCGTCTTGGGGTGGATCAATAAAATCCTTCCCAAGGTCTTCTAACCATTTCAGAATTAGCTCTTCTAGTTGAAATAACTCGTCAAGGAGCATTTCCCCTAGAATATCTGGCTGGGCGCATTCGAGGGAGAAATAGTGCTTATTTTTACTTTCGCCCCTCTTAAGGTTGTGAGAAGTTGGTGGGTCCATGTAGTGGGGCCTATAATTTAGGAAGTAGCATTTTACTTCTTCATGTTCGCCACCACATAATTGACACCACGTACCATAAGAGTGCCGAAAGTAAAAATAATTACTATCACTCATGTTTATGTCAGAAATTACCAACCGCCGGGATCTAACGGTTCTGTTTTCAGTAACTGAAACTTGGGCACGGGGGCGTGTTGAGTGGGCACGGCCCCGTGTTCAGCTTACTGTCTGATGTAAAACAGGATTGCCAGTTCCAATGATTGAGCACGGGGGCGTGTTCAGCGGGCACGGCCCGTGCTGAGCTCTGCAGAAGCTGAAAAACTAAGAAAAAACCTAAAAAATAAAAGAAGATTAGGCCGTTGATTCCTAACTTTCTTAAAATCCTTGTGTCCCCGGCAACGGCGCCAAAAACTTGATGCGTGTGAAGTGTTATATATATTAGGTGTATATTTTAAGCCCTTTTTAACACTTATTTTAGCCAAGTTTTAAATTTATAAAACACGATATTTCACTAACACTAAACACACATATGGGCAAGTGCACCCATCGTTGAGTGTAGTATAGCGTTGGTAAGATACCGAGGTCGTCCAAGGACACAAGAGCTTTTAGTACCGGTTTATCCTCAACGTCTAACCAAAATAAAAGTTTAGAAAAATGTTTTAAACTAAGGAAAATAAAAACTAACTAAAATGCTGAAAATAAAAATAAAAGAAAAACAGATAGACAAGATGAATCACTTGGTTCCGACTCGTATCTAGTATAACCTTTGATTATTTCCGCACTTTTGCACATAATTAAGAGATTATCTTAGTTATTGTAGTAGGCCCCTCTTTTGAAGGTGACGTTACCCTCACCCCAGTAGTTTGAGTCAGCAGGGATACAATCCTAAAAGGGTGGATTATTGGAAGATAATGAATTAAGTTATTAATGCAGTATTGTGGTAGGCCCCGCTTTTGGCGGTGACGTTACCCTCGGCTAAGTAGTCTGAGTCAGCAGGGATACAGTCCTAAATAGCCGGGTTATAGTATTAATAGTAGTTAACTTATGAGGGGATCAAAGAGTTTGGACCCCCGCCATCCAATACCGTGAAGTATTGAAGGAGGTCCTACTAAATTTGACCCAGGTCCATTGCAGGACCTCTAAACGCTGAACAATGGCAAGACCTTTACCAAACCGTTCCCTTAACCCCCGACCAGGTAGCCAACATATCTCCATATAGACCGTGGAGATATGAATGGTGAAAATCCTTTATTTTATATAGACAGTAAAATAATGCCAAGACACCACGGACAAACGATAAGGAAAGATCACCTTCAACATAAGTAACTAGTTATTAAAGTCATTAATACAAAACCAAATAAAAAGTGCAAAAGATTAGAAATAAAAAGTATTATACTAGACACTTTGTCTTCACCAAGTGATGTAAGAGACTTAGGCAAACATGGCCTTGATTGTCAAGAACTCTTACGATCAATCTTGGATCCCGAGACGACTCACACACTCTACGATGGACAATGGATGATGGTGGTGGATGATGGTGTTGTGATGGTGGTGGGTGGTGGATGAAGTGTGAGAGAGGTGGTGTGCCAAGGGATGAGATGAAATGAATCCAAGCACTCCTATTTATAGGCTGAACAGAGAGCTGGGCACGGCCCCGTGTCCGCTGGGCACGGCCCCGTGTCCGTCTGACAATCTCTCTCCTCATTAATTGTAATTCGCAATTACAATAAATGCGCCTGCTGTACTTTCGACACGCCCCCGTGTCCGCTGAGCACGGCCCCGTGATGGGCAATAGAAGCTTCTATAGATTTGTCTTTTCTGCTGCTTCTTGGGCACGGCCCCGTGCTGGCTGAGCACGGGGCGTGTTCAGTCTTCTGATTTCTCTACTTTGCTTTGGAAGGTGCCGTTGAGGGGTCGGGCAGTCCACTAATATTCCTTTTCTTGTATTTATGTTGGATTTAGCTGTCTTTTTGCTTCTTTTGCGTTTTTGAGCTCATTTAATCCTGAAAATACAAAAGGAAGACAAAAACACTCTTTTTCCAATATTAGTACTTAAAAAGGGTTAGTTTTATGCCTCATTTGATGTAATTTATATGTTGCATTTTACACACATCAAATACCCCCACACTTGAACTTTTGCTTGTCCTCAAGCAAAACTCTTTAATATGTGGCTTACACTCCCAAATGGAATAGGTAGAAGAGAAGGTTTTGGGCTTGTCGTAGAGTGTCGGGATTTCCAAGATCTTTTTGGGTTTTATTTTTATTTATTTACATTCCTATTCGTAATGATTTATTTAGAACTTTTCATAAAAGAAATTACTAATTTGGGCATAACATGCCTTTTTAAAATTCTATTTATATACAAGTTCACAAACCTCACGGGGAAATCACTCACACTCGGCCGAAGGTGTATTTTTAGTGAATCACTCGAGAGCGGCATGGAACTTATTCCTACCATAGGCTCGCTCGGCGTTATTTTTTCCCGTTTTTATTTATTTTGTTTTTACGTGCTTTTCCTGTATTAATGGTCGCTGACAATGGTATAGTATTTCTACTACTTAACACAGTTTTATTACAACCGCTGCAACGAAGGGCTTAATACTAGTGAAATAATATAAATCAATCGTCACTTTTGTTTTATCCAACTCTCTCTACATTAATGACATGCAGCCTCCTCCAGTAAAGATCACCACCACTAATTAAAATATACAATTTACCCCCTCATTTAGACTTTTTTTTTTTTTTTTTTTACTTTTAACCAAAGTTTTTCATCTTTTATAATTTAATCCAAACTCTTTTTTATTTTTAATTTTGGTCAACCATACTTTTCATCTTTTCCAAGTTTTTCGTTTCGTTCTAAATTTTGTGAGTTAAAGCACCGCAATGTACGTGTGGGGTTCAACATTTTTTCGTATGTTTTTTCCCGTTTGATTGGCCCGTCACGTCACTTCTATTTTTCTGCGTTTGACAAGTTCGTCCAACACGCGGGTCCTGGATGGACTTAGTTATTTTTTTCTATGTTTTACGTTTCGGTTTAATTTCTCAGCAACGAGCGTGCGTGATTCAAAGATTTTACGTCTGATTTTCGCTCGGCGTTATTTTTTCCCGTTTTTATTTATTTTGTTTTTATGTGCTTTTCCTGTATTAATGGTCGCTGACAATGGTATAGTATTGCTACTACTTAACACAGTTTTATTACAACCGCTGCAACGAAGGAGATTAATACTAGTGAAATAATATAATTCAATCGTCACTTTTGTTTTATCCAACTCTCTCTACATTAATGACATGCAGCCTCCTCCAATAAAGATCACCACCACTAATTAAAATATACAATTTACCCCCACATTTAGACTTTTTTTTTTTTTACTTTTAACCCAAAGTTTTTCATCTTTTACAATTTAATCCAAACTCTTTTTTATTTTAAATTTTGGTCCCCCATACTTTTCATCTTTTCCAAGTTTTTCGTTTCGTTCTAAATTTTGTGAGTTAAAGCACCGCAATGTACGTGTGGGGTTCAACATTTTTTCGTATATTTTTTTCCCGTTTGATTGGTCCGTCGCGTCACTTCTATTTTTCTGCGTTTGACAAGTTCGTCCAACACGCGGGTCCTGGATGGACTTAGTTATTTTTTTCTATGTTTTACGTCTCGGTTTAATTTCTCAGCAACGAGCGTGCGTGATTCAAAGATTTTACGTCTGCTTTTCGCTCGGCGTTATTTTTTCCCTTTTTATTTATTTTGTTTTTACGTGCTTTTCCGGTATTAATGGTCGCTGACAATGATATAGTATTGCTAATACTTAACACAATTTTATTACAACCACTGCAACGAAGGGGCTTAATACTAGTGAAATAATATAATTCAATCGTCACTTATGTTTTATCCAACTCTCTCTACATTAATGACATGCAACCTCCTCCAATAAAGATCGCCACCACTAATTAAAATATACAATTTACCCCCACATTTAGACTTTTTTTTTTTTACTTTTAACTCAAAGTTTTTCATCTTTTATAATTTAATCCAAACTCTTTTTTATTTTTAATTTTGGTCCACCATACTTTTCATCTTTTCCAAGTTTTTCGTTTTGTTCTAAAATTTGTGAGTTAAAGCACCGCAATGTATGTGTGGGGTTCAACATTTTTTCGTATATTTTTTCCCGTTTGATTGGCCCGTCGCGTCACTTCTATTTTTCTGCGTTTGACAAGTTCGTCCAACACGCGGGTCCTGGATGGACTTAGCTATTTTTTTCTATGTTTTACGTTTCGGTTTAATTTCTCAGCAACGAGCGTGCGTGATTCAAAGATTTTACGTCTGATTTTCGCTCGGCGTTATTTTTTCCCGTTTTTATTTATTTTGTTTGTACGTGCTTTTCCTGTATTAATGGTCGCTGACAATGGTATAATATTGCTACTACTTAACACAGTTTTATTACAACCGCTGCAACGAAGGGGCTTAATACTAGTGAAATAATATAATTCAATCGTCACTTTTGTTTTATCCAACTCTCTCTACATTAATGACATGCAGCCTCCTCCTATAAAGATCGCCACCACTAATTAAAATATACAATTTACCCCCACATTTAGACTTTTTTTTTTACTTTTAACCCAAAGTTTTTCATCTTTTACAATTTAATCCAAACTCTTTTTTATTTTTAATTTTGGTCCACCATACTTTTCATCTTTTCCAAGTTTTTCGTTTCGTTCTAAATTTTGTGAGTTGAAGCACCGCAATGTACGTGTGGGGTTCAACATTTTTTCGTATATTTTTTCCCGTTTGATTGGCCCGTCGCGTCAAATCTATTTTTCTGCGTTTGTCAAGTTCGTCCAACACGCGAGTCCTGGATGGACTTAGTTATTTTTTTATATGTTTTACGTTTCGGTTTAATTTCTCAGCAACGAGCGTGCGTGATTCAAAGATTTTACGACTTCTTTTCGCTCGGCGTTATTTTTTCCCGTTTTTATTTATTTTGTTTTTACGTGCTTTTCCGGTATTAATGGTCGCTGACAATGGTATAGTATTGCTACTACTTAACACAGTTTTATTACAATCGCTGCAACAAAGGGGCTTAATACTAGTGAAATAATATAATTCAATCGTCACTTTTGTTTTATCCAACTCTCTCTACATTAATGACATGCAGCCTCCTCCAATAAAGATTGCCACCACTAATTAAAATATACAATTTACCCCCACATTTAGACTATTTTTTTACTTTTAACCCAAAGTTTTTCATCTTTTACAATTTAATCCAAACTCTTTTTAATTTTTAATTTTGGTCCACCATACTTTTCATATTTTCCAAGTTTTTCGTTTTGTTCTAAATTTTGTTAGTTAAAGCACCGCAATGTACGTGTGGATTTCAACATTTTTCGTATATTTTTTTCCCGTTTGATTGGCCCGTCGCGTCAAATCTATTTTTCTGCGTTTGACAAGTTCGTCCAACACGCGGGTCCTGGATGGACTTAGTTATTTTTTTATATGTTTTACGTTTCGGTTTAATTTCTCAGCAACGAGTGTGCGCGATTCAAAGATTTTACGTCTGCTTTTCGCTCGGCGTTATTTTTTCCTGTTTTTTTTTTATTTTTTTTACGAGCTTTTCCGGTTTTAATGGTCGCTGACAATGGTATAGTATTGCTACTACTTAACACAGTTTTATTACAACCGCTGCAACGAAGGGACTTAATACTAGTGAAATAATATAATTCAAGCGTCACTTTTGTTTTATCCAACTCTCTCTACATTAATGACATGCAGCCTCCTCCAATAAAGATCGCCCCCACTAATTAAAATATACAATTAACCCCCACAATTAATAATAACCGCCAATAAGTATACGTAGCTGTTATAAACCAGACATTTTATGCCCAACCCAATACTTATGGGTTTTAGGGTTTACACTTGTGTTTATCTATATATTGTAATGTTGAATAGAATGAATGGTAACAATTCAATTTATCTCTATTTCACTTTGGTTTTTATCACGTTATCAGCACGATCGCTCTATTCATCAGGGAATACCAGCTTGGATTCAGATAATTGACGTTCATCAAATCCGGGTACACTATCAATTTTTCTGCAATTTTATTTTGAACTTTAGAACAAACTAGGACTGCCCTGTTTTGGTGAATTAGGACAGAAACGAAATAATTATTTCGAAGCGGTCACTGCCGCCCAAATACACGAACTTCCCGTACAACAATCAGAAAAAAAACCGACCTGAAAACTTTTCTCCGGCTCATACTGCGTATCTTTATTAAATTAATGTTATGAGTGCTAGACACGAATCATTCATAGAACCTTTAGATACATAGATAAATGTTTCCTACTAAAAAAAAAACGAGACAAACACAAAATGTGAAAAAGGCATATGAGGTTCCGTCGTAAAGAAAAATCGGTGCATCTCAAATTATTAAATTAATCAGGACCGGCTCTGGGAATTTATGTACCATGTTCAAGCTTAAAAAAACGTGTCTTTTTATACTTTGGCCCAATAGTGGCAACCAATACTCTATCCCAATACTTTCAAGGATATGCTGCATAACAACTCTTAAACATCAAATCAAATGCATATATTGATATTTTTGTTTATTATTTCGTTAAGTATCCAAGATTTATACTATTATATGCCGTACATCCATACATATGAAAGTATCACATATTATATGTAGTATTATAAATTTTTTTTGAACAGTATATCAATTCTAATTCTTGGAAACCCCAAACCGACTTTTGAAATGCAAATAATATACATATAGATGGGCATATATACCAATTATTTTCTTCTTTTGACGAAAATGATTGTTTCCCTTGATTTTTTTTATCATCCTAATGGAAAGAAAAGAAAATATTAATAAGAGAACGTATAGTTCTAATTATCGAGAACCAGAAGTTCTAACAAATGTATACAAAAGCGAAAATTCTAAATCCCAATATATCTTTTATTATAGACACGATGTCAAATCTTACCAAATTAGAGTTTTGTCGCACTCTACCTCCCTTTGGTCCTAGCAAATTTACCTATGAGAGAATAATCTAGAGAAAGATGATTATTCATGAAAACCTAAAGATGGAATGTCTCACTATAGAAGACCTTTAAAAATAGGTTTGACCACCAGAAGTTGGTCCTCCTCCCAAATGTTTTTTTTTCCTGTATTACCTCCAAATTGAAAATGTGGAGAAAACACCAATGATGTTGATATGTTCAACAAGACATTTTCTCTGTCTCACATTCATAACATACTCTCTTGCAACAATACAAATAATCTGTTTTCACACAATACGTTAAGGTCGTATCACGTCTTCTAAATCGCGGAGCAAAACAACAAGCTCCTACTACAGAACCATCAATCGTGATCCGCTGGTGTAAGCACATTCCCTGAAGCGAATGTGGCAGATTATCAAAGCGGGTATGGAAGAGGTAGAAGTCGCGGCCCCATAAGTGGCCGGAGACGGGGATATACATAGCATCGAGAGTCTCACAACACTAACAATAGCGGTGACGAATCGAGTCGACATAATACGGGGCGACCTTTAAAAGGGAAAAGTAGCGGGACCCAAAGCAACATTTGTTATAGATGTGGGATGTTAAATCATTGGTCCCGCACATGTCGCACCCCTAAACACCTCTTGCAATGTTTAATTTTACTTCTTTGCATTAACTTTTATTTATTTATTTATTTTTATTTATTTCCTGAAGAAATATGCATGCTAACTCCAGCATAGCTATTATTGGTGATGAATGTCTGGTAGATAGCGGTAGTACTAACACTATTCTAAAAAATATGAAATTTTTCTCTGAGTTGTCTCCGGCAGAGACACCGGTTAGTACTATATCTGGTGTCAGTAACCTTATCGAAGGCTCCGGCAGAGCACACATAACATTATCTTCGGGTACTAAATTAACTATTGATAATGCATTATATTCTAGTAAATCCAGAAGAAATTTACTTAGCTTTAAAGATATTCGTAAAAATGGTTACCACCTAAAAACAATATCTGAAAATAATATTGAGTATCTTCAAATTACTTCAAACAAAAATGGCCAAGAAACAATTGTTGAACAATTAGAAGCCTTATCTTCTGGATTATATTGTACTAATATCAATCCTATCGAATCATACATGGTGAGTAACCAAAAGCTGTTAGATAAAGACACATTCAATATATGGCATGACCGTCTAGGTCACCCTGGTAGCATAATGATGAGACGAATAATCAAAAGTGCAACCGGGCGCCCTTTAAAAAACTTAAAAGTTTTGCTACCACAAGACTAATCATGTGCAGCATGCTCTCTGGGCAAACTTATAATTCGGCCCTCACAAACTAAATTGGTACATGAAACCCCATCATTTTTAGAAAGAATCCAACGGGATATTTGTGGGCCTATTCATCCTCCATGTGGACCATTCCGCTATTTCTTGGTCTTAATTGACGCATCCTCAAGGTGGTCACATGTGAGCCTTTTAGCTACTCGAAATGTAGCATTTGCCCGACTTTTAGCTCAAATCATACAATTGAGAGCCAATTTCCCTGATAATCAAATTAAAAACATCCGGATGGATAATGCGAGAGAGTTCACATCTCAAGCTTTTAATGACTATTGTATGTCAATTGGGATCAATGTTGAACATTCAGTACCTCATGTTCACACACAAAACGGTTTAGCTGAATCTCTGATTAAACGATTACAAATAATCGCTAGACCACTCTTAATGAGATGTAAATTACCATCTTCTACATGGGGTCATGCTATTTTGCATGCCGCTGCACTAATTAGATTGAGACCAACTGCTGATTACGAATACTCCCCATTGCAACTGGTCTCCGGACGTGAACCAAGTTTGTCCCACCTTAGAATTTTTGGTTGTGCGGTATACGTACCAATACCGCCACCACAACGTACTACAATGGGACCCCAAAGAAGACTAGGTATCTATATTGGTTTTAACTCACCGTCCATAATTAAATATTTAGAACCAATGACGGGAGACATGTTTACAGCACGGTATGCTGACTGTCATATTGATGAAACAATGTTCCCAGTCTTAGGGGGAGATAAGGACAAAGAAAGACTGGTAACATAAGAAATAATGTGGAATGCATCATCGCTATCAAATCTCGACCCCCGAAGTGGTCAATGTGAATATGAAGTCCAAAAGATTATACATTTGCAAAGAATAGCGAATGAATTACCAGATGCATTCACAGACACGAATAGAGTGACAAAGTCACATGTACCAGCATCAAATGCACCTGCTCGAATTGAAGTAATCCCAGAAGCGATTACTATACAACGAAAGCGTGGGAGACTAATCGTTTCCAAAGATAAAAACCCACGAAAATGAAAAGAGCAAAGTAACGCAGTTGGTGAAAACTCACAAAAGATTATAAGTGAAACCCCAGTAGAAGTAAATGTCCCAGAAGAGACAACTATGAATCCAGAGGAAAATGAAGTTTCAGAAGAAACATTGGTACCGAACGAAAATAAGATCTCTATTAATTATGTACAAGATAGTACAATGTGGAACCGGAATAAAACACGTGTTGATGATATATTCGCATATGCTATAGCAACGGATGTAATCAATGAAAATGATTACGTACCTAAAACTTTAGAAGAGTGCATGCACAGAAATGATTGGCCAAGATGGCAAAAAGCCATAAATGCCGAATTAAATTCACTCAAAAAGCGACATGTTTTCGGACCTGTAGTCCGAACGCCCATAGACGTCAAACCAGTAGGTTATAAATGGGTGTTTGCAATAAAGAGAAATGAAAAGAATGAGATTGTACGATATAAGGCTCGACTTGTAGCACAAGGGTTTTCCCAAATCCCAGGAGTTGATTATGAGGAAACGTATTCCCCTGTAGTGGATGCGATAACCCTTAGGTTCCTAATCGGCCTCACAATCTCTAAAGGACTTCATATGAGACTAATGGATGTCGTCACCGCATACTTATACGGAACACTTGAAAATGACATCTACATGAAAATCCCTAAAGGATTAAAATTGCCTGAAGCATTAAAATCAACACCTCGAGATATGTGTTCTATAAAGCTCCAGAGATCTTTATATGGTCTCAAACAATCTGGTCGTATGTGGTACAATCGACTTAGTGAATATCTCGAAAAAGAAGGATACAAGTCTGATGTAATCAGTCCATGTGTTTTTATAAAAAGAACACTCTCAAATTTCACTATAATAGTAGTCTATGTTGACGATATCAACATCATCGGATCTCCTGAAGAGATAGAGAAAGCTGCTCAGTTGTTAAAGAAGGAATTTGAGATGAAAGATCTTGGTATGACAAAAGTATGCATCGGACTACAATTTGAGTATCTGTGCAATTGCACATTTGTCCATCAATCAAACTACATCCAGAAGATGTTAGTACGTTTCAATATGGATAAAGCACATCCGTTTAGCGTACCTATGGTTGTCCGACCGCTAGATCCACACAAGGATCCTTATCGCCCTCAAGAAGAAGGCGAAGATGTACTTGGTCTAGAAGTACCGTACTTAAGCGCGATCGGTGCCCTTATGTATCTCGCAAATAACACAAGACCTGACATTGCATTTGCAGTACATGTACTAGCGAGATACAGTTCGAATCCAACACGTAGACACTGGAATGGTGTAAAACATATATTCCGGTATATTTGCGGGACACAAGACTTAGGTCTTTTCTATCAGAAAGATAAAAAGTCCCAGCTTGTTGGGTATGCTGATGCCGGATATCTATCAAATCCTCATAAAGCAAAATCTCAGACAGGTTATGTATTCACATACGGTGGCACAACAATTTCTTGGAAGTCAACTAAGCAAACACTAACAGCAACGTCATCAAATCATGCCGAATTGATAGCACTATATGATGCTGGTCGAGAATGTGTGTGGCTGAGATCAATGATTAATCACATACAAGAAGCATGCGGATTAGAACAGATCAAGAAGGAGCCGACAATTATTTATGAAGACAATGCTGCTTGCATAGCTCAGATCAGAGAAGGTTACATCAAGGGTGATCGAACAAAGCACATCTCACCAAAGTTCTTCTCAACATATGACTTGCAGAAAGAAGGGGAAATTGATGTTCGCCAGATCAAGTCAAGTGAAAATTTAGCTGACATGTTCACAAAATCTTTACCAAGAACCAGTTTCGAGCAACTATCACACAAGATCGGTCTCCGCAGATTGAAAGATGTTTGTTAAATTCAGGGGGAGAATTATACACACTGTACTCTTTTTCCCTTAACTAAGTTTTTGTCCCAATGGGTTTTCTTAGTAAGGTTTTTAATGAGGCAGTACAACTGATCCAGTAGTATCAGTTTATTTATTCAGGTCCTGAAGTACCTATTTAACATCATCCTGAAGTATGTTGTTAAACTGTGTATAATTCTAAATGTCTGAGGGGGAGTGTTATAAACCAGACATTTTAGGCCCAACCCAATACTTATGGGTTTTAGGGTTTACACTTGTGTTTATCTATATATTGTAGTGTTGAATAGAATGAATGGTAACAATTCAGTTTATCTCTATTTCACTTTGGTTTTTATCAGTAGCCTCGTTATTTCTCCTTTTCCAATAAATATATTACCTTTTTATACTCTAATTCATAATAATTGGTATGTCCATGGCTGCCACTATTAAATAGCACAGAGATAGCGAGTTCGGTCCACTCAAAGAAAATAACGGCAATTTTAATTCGGCTACTGGCGATCTACTCTAGTCAACTAACTGATTACTTCCTTATGGGTTGAGTTATAATACAAAGTATTTAAAAACTAGGTTAAAACCCAGTGTATTACACGGGTTGAATAAATGTAATTTTATATATTAAATAATAAAAAGTTATATCTTTATGAACTCCGTATATTGTACGGGTTAAATAAATGTCATTTTATATATCAAATAATAAAAAATATATCTTTAAATACCATGTGTATTACACAGATTAAATAAATGTAATTTTGTATATACTAAACACTAAAAAAATATCTTAAAAAACCATGTGTATTACACAGATTAAATAAATGTAATTTTGTATACTAAATACTAAAAACGTCGTATCTTTAAAAAACCCGTGTATAATCGGGTTGAATAAATCTACCAAATAACAAAAAAAATTACATACTTAAAAACCTCGTATATTACACGTGTTGAATAGATCTAAAAAAGAGTTGTATCTTTAAAAACCATGTGTATTACACAGATTAAATAAATGTAATTTTGTATACTAAATAGTAAAAACGCCGTATCTTTAAAAAAAACCCGTGTATAATCGGGTTGAATAAATCTACCAAATAATAAAAAAATACATCCTTAAAAACTCTGTATATTACACGTGTTGAATAGATCTAAAAATAGTTGTATCTTTAAAAACCATGTGTATTACACAGATTTAATAAATGTAATTTTGTATATTAAATGCTAAAAACGTCTTATCTTTAAAAAACCCTTGTATAGTCGGGTTTAAAAATCTACCAAATAAAAAAAAAGTATATCCTTAAAAAACCTCGTGTATTACACGTGTTGAATAAATCTAATTTTACATAGCAAACGATAAAAAGTTATATCTTTAAAAACTTCGTGTATTACCCGGGTTATATAAATGTAACTTTGAATAGTAAATAATAAAAAAAATATTTTTAAAAACCCAGCGTTTTACACGAGTAGAATAAATATAATTTTGTATACCAAATAATAAAAAAGTTATATTTTTAATAAATTAGGGTAACATTTAATATTAATTTATTTATTTATATATTTAATATAAGATAAGTAGGGAAGAGAGGTATTTGTTTTAAAAATAAATTAAATTAACAATTTAGATTTGATGATAATATTTTATTAAAGTATGATTAGATTTAATATTAATTTATTATTTATTTTATTAAAGTATGATAAAATTTAATATTAATTTATTATTTATTTAGTTAATATAACATAAGTATAGATTTGAGGATACCTTCAATGAATGACACGTGACCAAAAAATGGTTTCTTTTATTATAGTAGACTAGCGGTAAGACCCGTGTGCAAACACGAGTCGTTTCTATATAATTACCGTGATCGAAATTCAATAACATTTATATTCGATCTTTTTCAAAACATGAATAATAAGAGTACATACACCTGAGCTACCTTCTCTCTAAAGCAATGGAAAACATAAATATATACGTATAGCAGCCTACTATAGAATAAAAACTAAATAAAGCGTTCTCGTATACCAGCCTACTATAGAATAAAAACTAAATAAAGTGTTCTGTTTGTACATCTCTACCACTACCATTAGATAATGTGATTTCTAATACATATAAATACAACATTGACTCACATTACAAAAATCATATAATGTACTTAAGAAGCATTCACCATTTGATAAAACTCATAATAATTCTTTATTGTCTGTTCATGCATTTCCCAAGATTCATTGGCACTTGCTTTAGTCATGCAAAACTCTTCAACCATCTCAAAATGATGAGCACGAAAATTCCAAGATTCGTTCCCATGTGAACCGACCTCCTTATAAACGCAAGATGAATATCCAACAATATGAGAAATTTTCCACAGTTACACAATTAGTCCTATGTGTGGCTTAATAAAAATATTTATAAAAGTATAAATAATATCACCAACGCAAGGGAAGAAATATAACAAAAATTGATCGGATTTTGAAGGATACAAATCAATGACATCTAGGACTTTTGGTTTCCCGTCTGAGGTCACCTGTAATCCTGCTGCAGCCGGATCAACACCAGAATCTGAAAGCAAAAGATTAATACATGATCATGTTATCGTTTTGGACATCATATGTTACATTTAAACAACTAAACTAGACTTTTAGTGGTTCAAAAGTCTGTTTGCCCAAAGTCAAACCGCTGTTTTAACCCAACAGTGGTTTCAAACCGCCGTTTTAACCCAACAGTGGTTTCAACCTTTGTTTTCTCCACAAAACACTGTTTTAACCACAAAACACAGTTAGTCAAACCACTATTTTAACCCAACAGTGGTTTCAAACCACCGTTTTAACCCAATAGTGGTTTCAACCACTGTTTTCTTCACAAAACACTGTTTTAACCACAAAACACAATTTTAACCCAACAGTGGTTTCAAACCACTTTTTTAACCCAACAGTGGTTTCAAACCACCGCTTTTAATCCAACAGTGGTTTCAACCACTGTTTTCTTCACAAAACACTGTTTTAACCCAACAGTGGTTTCAAATCTCGCAATGTAGCAAAAACTATCTTGAATTCAGAAAGAGAAAGTAGCTAACAGAAAGTAAACACAAGTGAGCTCATATTAATGCATGTAAAGTAAAAAATATTTACCAGCTTCCACATCAACCACCACTGTCCTTCGATTTCTTCGTGATTTCTTTTTCGCCTGAATACAAAGTACAAATTAATATAATATGAACATGAATGATACGAGAACATTTAAAGTGTTCCCTAGTGTAATTAAAAATTTACTTCTTCAAATGCTCTAGACGATGATATAATAACATCGTCATCCAATTCCTCGACGTCAATTGGAGCAGGTTGTCCCCAACAGCAACTTGGTTATCTATTAATTACCTCGGCTTGAAATTCTTTGTAACCTTGAGATGATGATTCGGAAAGCATCTTCACAACAACTTGGTTATCCCCAACAGATCCTTGGAACACCCTTCTGAATCCTCATATTCCAATTTCATTCTGGAAGTTGTTAATAATACTCAACACCCCAGAATATGTAAACTGTTGTTTTCTGGGTGTTAAAACCTCCTCGCTTTTGATCAAAGCTGCATTCATTTACTCACATTTAGCAACTACTTCTCCGTTTAAGATGTTTCATAGATATATATCCGTTAGATGATATGATTACAAGGTTAAGAATACTGCAAACCTTTCTTTCTCCGTTGTTTCTTTATGAATACAATGATGGACAATACCACGATGCATGCAATAAGTGGTGCTAAAATAACAGCTATTATACGCATCGAAGAACTTTTATCTTCACCACTGCTTTCTTCAATACTGCTTATGTAAAAGAAATGTTAGAATAAGTGTTGAAGTGAATGTTGATTTGCTTTTGCTTTCTGTTCTGAAGTATCAAACCTCAATCATAATCCGTTCTTTCATTTTGCTAGAAGTTCTGCTGGAATCGGTCGTGTGAAGTTGTTTCCCATTAAGTTTCTACAAGGAACACCATATAAGATTAGTATGCATCATGTAAAAGCTTTTGATCCTATACTGACAACCTGTTAGGGCTGTTCAAAAAGTTTGGGGCTCGGAGCTCGCTCAGATTTAGCTCGGAAAAAGCTCGCTCGATATGGCTTGGTTTGAAAGTGAGCAGAGCCGGCTCGGCTTGTTTAGAAAGTGAGCCTAGCTCGGCTCGACTTGTGATGAGCCAAATTGGCTCGGTTTGGCTCGCTTGGTAGCTCGGCTCGGCTTAGCTCAAATTATTTTACTTATTATATATTTTATTTTTATATACATATAATATATTACAAAAAAGTGATTATTATTTACGTGTATTTAGTCTTGTAGTTTGATATCTATGACATATTTAAAGGTTGATTGCCGTGCTAATGAATAAATATTGTATTTACTTGGAATATAAAACTTATTTTGCGTTGTTGAACGTGATTTTGGCTTGTAATGTATTAGGTTGAACTTATTTTGAATATGTTTTTATTTTTTAAATCAAGCCAAACCAAGCCGAGCCCGAGCTTAGATCTTCTGCTCGGTTTCAAATCCGAGCCGAGCCAGCTCGGTTTATAATCGAGCTGAGCCCGATTATAACTTACATGTAAAATCCTAAAACATACTGATAAATTGTATGCATATGCTTCTCACAAATCAAACATAGAACTTTCATTGCTATATTCTACACAAGTTGGCCGATCATGTAAAAGATAGGTAAATGCATTGGATATAGGCATATAGCATATTCAACTTTGAATTTAATTAGCCAAATTTAATCTAAAATTTGAAATATAATCAAAATGATTAGCCAAGTTAACTGATGAAACGATGTGAATTTAATTGGCCAAATTTAATCTCAAATTTGAAATATAATCAAAATAATAATAGTGAAATTAGAGTTAACTGATGAATGATTAACGATTATCAACTCGCATTTGAATCTACACAACTGAATACACATCAATTTGCTTACAGATTTAATTGTTTAAACACCACAACTTATTAAGCAATATACCCTGTTTCCAAAGAGATTCTTTTTCTTTCGGTTTTTGAACAAAGCTAATTGGAATTCTTCCTGTTAAAGGTATATAAAAGGCCGTCAAATATATCAAAAGTGGACTTTAATGTAACAATTGATAAATGAAGAAAATGAGTGAAGGGTATTCAATTGGTTTGACTAAGGGTATTCAAAAGTGGACTCACCGGGCCGATGCCGCTATACAACTAAAACTCATACTTGCTATACAACAACTGACAAACTGACAAACGATTGTAATGAAACTCATACCTGCTATATATTCTGTCACTGTTGGTAGTGTTAAGAGCACTTGTGCCACCTGCATAAACATATGCAAATTCAATACTAAAAAAAATAGTATGATGAGTGTGGTTTTTTTTTACTTGATTTGAAGAACAACTAAACCAAGCATCCCAAGCAGGCCCTCCATGCCAAAATTTCTCTTTTTTATCTTTTCTAAAAAAACTGTCAACACATGCAACAACAAACATACAAAAATGAACAAAAACACATAAATATCCAAAGATCAATTCCAATAAATAATAAGATTACAACTTTACAACAAAATAAACACCTTCCGCAAATCACACACACAGAACACAATATACCTTCTTGCTTGTCTAATTCACTTTCATTCTTCATCTTCTCTTTTAATCAACAATCTTCCGCAAATCACACACACAGAACACCTTTTCAATTTCAATTTCTTCATAACCACCGTAACACACACAAAAAACCCCAACCGAAAACTCTTGAAATCAAACCGCCGGTTGATTTCGTAATCTCGATTCGATTGTTTGTTAGGTTTCTTTTAAGATGAAGTTGAGGAGAAGGAGGCAATCGGAAGTGGTCAGATGCTCCTCGTTGGTTTGATTCTTGTTTTTTATGCAAATAACAAAAAGGAGTAATCTTTAACAAAGAAATCATCAAAACTTACCAGAAAATTGACGAGATTGTGAGAAGGTAGTAGCAGCAGTAAATAGAGGATGATTGAAGTGGGTGAGAAAGTGGTTGAGAGAGAATGCGATGGTGGTCTGGATTTGAGAGAAAGAAAGTGAGTTTTAGAAAGAGAAAGTTGAGAGATGATAAGCTCAGAGAGATTAAAAAGAACTTTTTATACGTATATGGTTTGAATTTTGAATATGGAGCCAAGATTTTGAATTTTGAAACATTAGATGTTTGAATTTAGAATGAACATCAGTGGTTTCAAACCTATGAATGAAGGGCAGATCTTTGAACTTTGAGTGTGGGCCAGACCTTTGAATTTTGAATGTAGGGAAGTGGTTTGAATTTTAAAGTGATTTCATGTGGGCCATCTTTGATTTTAAAGTCTTTATATATTAGGCTTTAATTTAGATGCCGATGTAATAATGGAGTAAGCAAAGCTGAGTTGGCATAGCTTATTGATTGCCAAGTAAGCTTTTCTTAGATCAGCTCTATTTCTCCTTTTATATATATAAAGATAGATAAGAAGGGTAAGAAGCCACCAGAGAGTGACAAGTGTCCTATGAGGAATTAAACGAAAAGAATAATTTTATCTACAAGAGGAAAGAGAATATGCACATGCAAGTCACATGTTATTTCCCCCCCAATTTTTAAACATCCGTAACTTTTTTTATACATCATTTGTTTTTTAAAAAAATTATACCATAAAATCGAGCGTTTTTTTATCTTTAATATGAGTACCATATTGTTATATTTTTCAAAAAAGAAAAATTCCAAACCCCAGTTGCACATTACACAATGGACATAGTGTAAAACACAATGTAAAGTAGATCAAAAACACAATCAATGACAACAGATAAAGACACAATGGACAACATACTAAAACACAATGACCATAACGTATAACACAATGGCGATAACATATAACACAATAAGTATCAGACTAAATAAAAACACAATTGATGACAACATTTAAAAGACACAATTAATGACAACAGATAAAAGACACAATGGAGAGCAGATGAAAACACAATGGAAAACAAACTAAAAACACAATACACAACAAACTAAAACACAATGAACAAAGATAATAAAAAAATTGAACAAATTATTAAAATACAATGGACAACATATTAAAACAAATGAATAACATATTAAACACAATGACCTGAACTAATAACACAATTTATAGAAAACCCAGATATAACAACATCTTCATTGTGTCATATATTGTGTTATAGGTTCTTATAAAAACGCAATGGATAGAACCCAAATTAACATTGTGTTATAGGTTTTGATAATAACATAATGGATATGATGTAAAACACAATGTAAAGTAGATAAAAAACACAATCAATGACAACAGATAAAGACACAATGGACAACATACTAATACACAATGACCATAACGTATAACACAATGGCGATAACATATAACACAATAAGTATCAGACTAAATAAAAACACAATTGATGACAACAGATAAAAGACACAATTAATGACAACAGATAAAAGACACAATGGAGAGCAGATGAAGACACAATGGAAAACAAACTAAAAACACAATACACAACAAACTAAAACACAATGAACAAAGATAATAAAAAAAATTGAACAAATTATTAAAACACAATGGACAACATATTAAAACACAATGAATAACATATTAAACACAATGACCTGAACTAATAACACAATTTATAGAAAACCCAGATATAACACCATCTTCATTGTGTCATATATTGTGTTGTAGGTTCTTATAAAAACGCAATGGATAGAACCCAAATTAACATTGTGTTATAGGTTTTGATAATAACATAATGGACATGATGTAAAACACAATGTAAAGTAGATCAAAAACACAATTAATGACAACAGATAAAGACACAATGGACAACATACTAAAACACAATGACCATAACGTATAACACAATGGCAATAACATATAACACAATAAGTATCAGACTAAATAAAAACACAATTGATGACAACAGATAAAAGACACAATGGAGAGCAGATGAAGACACAATGGAAAACAAACTAAAAGCACAATACACAACAAACTAAAACACAATGAACAAAGATAATAAAAAAATTGAACAAATTATTAAAACACAATGGACAACATATTAAAACACAATGAATAACATATTAAACACAATAACCTGAACTAATAACACAATTTATAGAAAACCCAGATATAACACCATCTTCATTGTGTCATTTATTGTGTTATAGGTTCTTATAAAAACGCAACGGATAGAACCCAAATTAACATTGTGCTATAGGTTTTGATAATAACACAATGTATAGAAACTCTACTGACAAAAACCCAGTTAAAAGACACAATGACCTGAACCTTTAACACAATGCAAAAAAAAAAAAAAAAACCCAGTAAAAATGAAATTTTTTATTTTATTTTTATATGATAATATGGTACTCATATTAAAGATAAAAAAACGCTCGTTATTATGGTGATTTTTTTTAAAAATGTCGTATGAAAAAGTTATGGTCGTTTTAAATCGACGGGGGAATTGGCATGTAACTTGCATGTGAAGAGAGAAAATCCATAAATATAGGATTCCTTTTATGCCATTCTATTATCTTCTTTTCCCTACAACTAATCTCAACCCTCCAAATCTAAGATCAATGGACTATAATCCTTCTTACCCTTCTTATTATTTTATCCTTTGTATTTGATCCTAACCCACTTCCTTATTACTCATTTTCGCACCATTTGCAACAGGACCTGGCAAAACACAGAATAATATAATATAACACTAAAACTAAATAAAAACAAATAAAACCTATACGATAATTATACACTTTACACGGGACAAATATGTGTCTTTTACCACACATCAAATATCCCCACACTTAACCTTTTTTCGTCCCCCAAAAAAATCTATGCAACGGAATCATTATCAAACAAAAATTATATTACTTTATAAATAATAAAACTCGTATTAACTACGATTGCAAATATACTTACCCACTTAAACCCAAACCCCGGTTCCAAGCCCTTATCATGCAATTTATATTTAAGTTCGGTCAATCTACCTAGGGTCTCACACTATAGGCCGCAGTTTCACCTAATCCCGCCTCAAGCTCATGGAACAAAAGGAACAAATCATTTAACCCATTTCCTAACCATTTTATACCAAAATCAAAAGAATTTAACATCAATTTTTTTTCCAATTTTTTCCTTTTTTGGGGGTTTCTTGTCACACCCCGACCGCGTTAAAACAACAAACCGGGGCGAAAACGTCGGGGAGTGTTGCGACAGAATTATTGTTTCATGACCATGGCAATTAAAGTTTTGTAATATTAGGTAAAATGTTTACATTGTCTTATGAATTAACGAAGCATAACATAATTAAACTGTCTTTTAAGTCACTAAGGCCCGAGTCCGCCTAAGTGTAGCACAAACATCATCATGCATTAGCACCTGAAACACATGTGAAAATAGGTACGTCAGCATAAAAATGCCTGTGAGATACATAGCTTTTGTTTATGCAGGATTCATGACTTGTAGTTAAAAGAAGCGTTTAACAAAAGTAGTCATGAACCTTGTAAAACTGTTTTCTTTTATAAAATCATATGAAAATCGAAGTGAAAATCAAATGATAATAAAAGAAATATGCATGGTTAAATGAATAACCAAGTAGAAATGAATTTGTGTAAAATATGTAATTTGTAAAACAATGTCGTGTCTTTGTATAAAATGTTTCATGTCTTTTGGAAGTGGTTTAGATAACGCTACAATGTATAATACAATAAAAGCACTTATATATAGGAAGTACCAGCGGCGTATCCACCATGCTTTTATCACATTACACATAGCCTCGTTATATAAGTCACTTATCAATAACCAACCAAAATGTCTTGTTTCAAACAATGTCAAAATGTTTATGTGCAAATCATGTCCAATGTCGTGTGTAAACTGTGTCATGTATAACCAAATGTAATGTATGGCAAGTAGAGAGTATCTACTCAAACCATATGTATAATGTCATGTGAAAACAAATGTTATGTATGGTGAATAAATAGTATTTACTCAACCCCATAGATAAAAATGTACAAAACAATGTTTTTGAATAAACCTAAGTTTAAATCAAATATTATGTTTTGCAGAAAAACAATGCTTTATGGATACGAACATTTATTCAGTAATGTTTATCGCATACATTCAAACCTTGCGACTATTTGGACAATCCCTTAAACGAATTAAAGGTTTATCAAGTTATGTATATTGGATTCTGTCATTCCCAACTTCCAAACAAACCTAGGAAGTCGGAAACGGGATTTGTCAAGTCCTATGGTACCATTACATACTACCGAGCGGCGTGATCAATGTTAATGAATGTATTATTGTCCTGTTAAATATACCAAATGTCATACCAATGTAAGCATGCTATGTGAAAACCATGTACTAAGTATGCTATGTAAACATACATAGTAGAAATGTTCATGACATCAATTGTGCCCATATGCTGAGTAAACATATGCAGCAGAAATGTAATGTAAATCAATGTGTCCATATGCTGAGTAAACATATGCAACAAAGTTTCTATGAAATCAATGTGCTAGCATGCTCAGTCAACATACATAGCAAAGCATAATTGAAATCATGTACTATATATGTATTAGGTGAACATAGCATGTTTATGTTATAAAAAGCAATGAAAGCATGAAAGTAACAAGTATGCACATGTGTATCTCCCCAAAATATTTGAAAGCGGTAAAAGAGGGGACTATGTACTCACTTGGGATTGCTTATTAGTCTTGAGAATAAAACTAAATAAAGCTTCAAGGATCACAGAATCAAACGGCACCTAATATAGGTAACTACGTTAATAATCGGATCCTAAATCGGGAGATAGGATAGAATGATGTTCTATAAATCAAATGAGTATTTGAACTCATATGGCATGATTTAATAGAGCTAACATTCTGATTTGGAATTCTACCTAAGTGCTTTTGACCCGTTACGATAATTTAAGTTACTATAACGCGTCGTTTGCGTAAATCTAAGGTCGGATGGCTATCTATGTCCTGTGTCAAGTCTTACACGCCCAATTATGTTTAAATATGTTACCATATCAGTTTAGATGTCAAAAACATGTTCACATAGGCAAAATATGAATTTAAGCTTCAAAAGGGCATTTTGGTCATTTTCTATGGGCATATAAACTACTTAATAAATAACTAACCAACCTTAGTGATCATAAGGTATAACCTCAGTAGGTTATTTCCTATGCAACTATGATCACTAAATGAGCTTGGTCGGATCCTAATGATCGACCAAACGGGTCGGGTTCGAAAGTCTAAGCGGTTGTCGAGACCGCTTAACTTACGACCCTAAACAAGCACTAAACTAGTAGTGACGAGTTAAACATGTTAAGACATGTTTAACTAACTTAGAAAATTGATTTGGTATCAAAACAAAATGTTTTGATACCTAAAAGTAGTTCCGTTGCAAAATACGCGTAAATACGCATTTTGACCGAAACTTTGACTCGTCACTACACCTAGTCAACGTGATAATCAGTAGGTATAATCGCTAAGGATTATAACCATCGTGATTAGAATCACGTTGCAAAGTTCAATTGAAATTTGACTTGACTAATTGATGGTCAAAACCGAAAGTCAAACTGTTGGTCAAACAGTTTGACTTTCAGCTCTAAATAGCTGAAAATAACTACTAAGCCATGAAAGAACACTTACAAGGTGTTCAAAGGCTAGAAGGATGATCTTAGAACTCAGGTAGGTGGCTCCTTAGCTGGAATTCCTCCACTTAGAGTTCCAAAATGAGAAATGAGCAATGAATCAAGTGAATGGCCAAGCTATTTATACTTGTGGTGAACTTGTAACATCATTACAAGTGTTTATTTGGCCACCAAGCAATAAATCTCAGCCATACATGTGTTAAGGGACAGCTAACATACTTGGGGAGGTGTTAACTTGCTCCCCAAAACATGGAAATTGCATACAAGGGCCTGATTTGCAAAACAACAGCTGAAAAACAACTTTCTATTACTGGGCATGCTCTCATGCCCCGCATAAGAAATGGGACTGGGCTACGCCGCCCCGACCTCTGGTCGAATCAGCAGAAGTTTCAGATTTGTCATATTTGGTCCCTGCACGTGTTAAAGCTGATTTTTGGCACTTTTAACCCCCGTTAAGCCATTTTCAAGGTTCTACAAGGTCGTTAAAGTATAGGGGACTCAAATATGCTTGGAAATATCACAGATGTCGGCTCGTTTGGTTGTACGGTCACGTTGTTCGGTTAATTACGACGAAACTCGAACGGACGCGAAAACGATCCAAATTAAGCGACGAATAGTATTTTTGCATTCCGATCACTAAAATAAAATATTTTAGTGTCTACAAAATTTTTGGATGTCCAGATGTGGTCAGAACGTAAGATATGCGCGTATATGCAAACTTGCGCCGTTTTTGGCACTTTTAGTCCCTGTGTGATCAAATAAGTGTATTTTCACACACCGAACCATTCAAAGCTTATTTCTAAGCTATGTTAAGGTTATCTATGGTATGTTTAGCTTATGATCAAGTTCCAGAATGTACGTTTCCATACGAAACGACAGACTTTTGCAGTTTGACGCAAATAGTCCATATGAGCGAACAAACTTGTTTTTGCCATACCAAATCCTTTAAAACTTATTTCTAAGTCATGTAAATGTTATTTAAGGTATGTTAAGCTTATGTTTCTATTCCGAAATGTTTGTCGCATTAAACTGATTACGTTTACGCATCAGTTTGCGTATAACTTTCCAGAAAGCGATATCGAACAAAAATCAAAATGTGCAAAATGTCAAACATAAATAAACAAATATTGGGGTCAAAACACATTGTTTTATTGATAATTGAATTGTTCAGAGTTTGTACAATGTTTACACAAGCACAGATGTCACATTTCTGTTCATAGAAACCTTGAAGAAAGAAAATTCTGATTGTATTAAAATTATTAAGCAATCCGCACTTGTTAAATAGCATAGTTGTCCGCACTTGGATTCAAATTTATTGGTCCGCATTTGTAATAAATATAAGGGTCCGAACATGTACCTCTTTCTAAGGCCTTTGGGTATACTTTAACCTAACTTAACTCCACCTAAGTGACACATCAACTTTTTTTCGTCATTTCACTTTGTTTCACTTTAAGAGCATCCACAATAGGATGTATGTTGATGAGAGAAAGGTGAGGTGGATGAGAGAGGGTGTGAGGTGGATGAGAGAGGGTGTGAGGTGGAGGAGAGAAGGTGTGTTGATGTATGTAGGGAAAAACATGTATTTGAGGAGAGAGAAAGGTGTTGTGAGATGGAAGGAGGAAAGAGGAGAGAGGAGAGAGAGAGAGTGTTGTTTTTGGATGATAATATGGGGCAAGAAAGAGAATGTGTGTGATTGGTGGGGCAATGCCACCTTGGCACAATAAAAACATCAAAAAACACCCCTTATTGGGGATGCTCTAAGGAAATGGTTTAACATGTTAACACATAACTCATTTAATGCACTTTAACATTGGGTTTTGTCTAAAAAAGAAAATAATAATTACTTTAATCTCTTAATATTGGGTTAACATGTTAACACATAACTCATTTAATGCACTTTAACACAAGGATGGAGTGGTTTGCAATGTTAGTTAACATGCCATGTCATTGTTAACACTCTAGATGTTAATCAGTCCGCACTTCAAATGTTCTGTTTATGGGGTTGGGGTGGATGATGTAGAGGCTCATCTAATGGCAAACGCTCTGGGTTGCAAGAAGGGTACTTTTCCCTTTAAGCATCTAGGCTTGATGGTAGGTGCAAACATGAATCTTATTCGTAATTGGAAGCCTGTGATAGATGTGTTTAAAAGTCGGTTGTCGCTCTGGAAAGCAAAAAATCTTTCGTATGGGGGAAGAATCACTATGATAAAATCGGTCATGAATTCGTTGCGAACCTATTTCTTTTCTTTATATAAAGCACCGGCAAAAGTCTTAGAGATATTGGAGAGGTTGAGAAGGGTATTCTTTTGGGGTAGGTCGGATGAAAATTCTCATATGAGTTGGATGGCTTGGGAGAAGGTAATTGCTCCAATGGAGTATAGCAGATTAGGTTTCGGGTCTCTCCGAGACGCTAATTTAGCTATGCTATCGAAATCGTGGTGGAGATTTAAATCGGACAAGGATGGTTTATGGAGAAGGGTTGTATGGGCGGTTCATCATAACAACAGATCATGGGCTCTGATTCCTGCAAAGCTGTTTATGGCTGGTCCATGGAAGCAGATTGTCGGTATCCATGAACAACTCAATTGTAATGTCCGGATTTGCTTCTAAATAAATAACGACCAAAAGACGCTAGAAACATAAACTTTTTAAAAGCGTCCAAATTTTCGCAATTTAAGGCAACATTACTAATATCATTTATGCACAATTTTAACAAAATTTGGGCATGACCCGTCCATAAGACGAGCATATCCCTGTTTTAACCATCATCAAAACAAATAAGTCTACAACCCATTCGACTAGACACGACTAAAAACCATAACATCAAGTGTTAAAAAGTACAACGACTGACAAGGTTATACAAAACGAGCATTTTGACCCAAAACATTAATACGAAATAACGGAAGCGCTTGATGGTCATAATGTGTGCATGAGCTCGCTCCAAATTGCCAAGTCGCCTAAAGTGAGGATTTACCTATATCAACAACAAAACTTTAAGGAATTAGTCATTTTATCTAATTTACTTTAGATCACTAAAATTCCGACGTCATCCATTTACATACTTTCTTTTCGATTTTACATTCGGCTACCCATTAAAACGGGCCTAACATATATTCTTATAGATGAGATAAGACATACCATTCATAACCCGATAACATCGGGTTATTTACTTACAACATACAACATTCGTTGGGTCCGTATAACGGATTAAACATCATACATTCTACATTCGTAATTGCTTTCATGACTACCCATACATGACGGGTTGAACGATTCTTTCTTACTTGACTAGTTCAACTTGAACCGGTCAATTTACATAACTTAATACGACTTTCATTTACATAGCCAAACCCACAAGGGATTTGCTATCTACTTATTAACCACCGTAAACCAATGTAACTAGAAATTGTAATTCGCGAAAATTAGCAAAATATAAGTAAAGTTTTGTATGCACAATGGAACATACCTCGATCTTGTGAACCTTCCAATTTCCTAGTACTTGAACCTTGTTCCTTCACGCCTATATCAACACATCCATTCATTTATTTAGTATCCCAAAATTTCATTCCATTATCACGCAAATTACACATATTTATTCTTTCAAGCATTTCATCGAACACTTGGCGGGTTTCGCATTTGTGGGACACTAAGTACAAGCTTTCAAAGCATAATTTCGATTAGTTCATTTCAAAATTCATCAACAAACAATCAAGTTCATAACATTCTCTTGTCCTACTTAAATTTGTTTAAGATTCAAGTACTACAACATCATCATATATCAAGTTTACACATGATCACTACTAATTTTCCACCATTCTACATCTCTAATAATTCATATCAAATGGGTTATGCAATTAGCTTTTCAAATGATCGAATTCACGCATAAACACACATGATTCCTGTTCTC
The DNA here is from genome assembly GCA_030545235.1 of Helianthus tuberosus. Taxonomy (NCBI): domain Eukaryota; kingdom Viridiplantae; phylum Streptophyta; class Magnoliopsida; order Asterales; family Asteraceae; genus Helianthus; species Helianthus tuberosus. The sequence goes on from CM060450.1 coordinate 175,557,823, forward strand.
TAGAGAAGTCCTAACTCCAATCTACACCATTACTTGCATAATTTCGAGATTGGGTCATAACCCACTTCCTACAATATCTCAAAAACACCAAATTGAACTTACCACTTTATTGAGGATGTTAGGTTAATCGAAAATTTGGTGACATGCAGCCGAAACTCATTGAATTTCCTTGTTAATTGATGAGTTTTGCAAGAACAAGGGTAAACCCTTGTTTCTCCTGCTCTTGATCGACCCAAAACACGCCCCAGGAGTGTGTTTTTGGGATTACACCTTATTAATCCCCATTTAATTAAAACTTTTCACATTACCCCCTCCAAGTTTGTTAAGTATTTTATTCAAGCCTTTTCCATCATTTAACTTATCATTTATCATAACCCATTAACTAAGTTAGGTTTTATTCACTTTTATTTATTTTCATGTTAATCAGTTTTTGGGGTGTTACAAGTCTACCCCCCTTAAAGGAGGTTTCGTCCCCGAAACCTTTCTCATTCCAACTAGACCGATTCTACCATTACTTTTTCATCTATTCATTCACGATGCTTACAACAACCTAGATACATTCGGGATCTTGGCAAAAAGTTTCATTTATGCACAAACATATTTGTACGCATTGTCCCTCCGTTCTTAAATTGAGTAAATTACTTTCATAATCGCATATAAGTCAGAATCTGCTCTAGAGCTCTTATTAGTGTCGTTTTCACCTTATAATGCTAGTTCCTAGCATACGTCATCACTAGCGGTTCGTTCATTGAAATTTATTTCAAATGTATACTATTGGTCGTACAAGCCTATGTTTACGGCTTGTTTCTATCTTTCTAATTCAGCATAACATATTCATACATTTGCTAACAAAAAATAAATCGATTTATTTCATTCCACTCACGTATCATACACGATATAATTCATTATTGTAACCATGAGAAAACCCTATCATCCCATTACTAACATTCTTCTAATTATTTTCTTATTCATATGAGGGCTTAGCATATCATTATACGCATACTATAAACATTTAATGACTTAGTAGTATTAAAACAAAACTACCCTCTTCCTAATTACTTTTTCATGCTTACTATGAGCATAAAGCATCGTTCTACGGTTACTACTCTTACTTGAACTAATTACAACTTTTGAGTTTAGCCTCAAATTTAATCCTTCGCAACACTTTATTATTAGCTCTTTGCATGAACTACTTATTATACTAACCTCGACTTTATTGCATAAATCAGTTATCCGTGTGCCGGATCGATCCACTTCTTTATACGTATTTTTCGTACCAGTATTGGTCTCATTCATTCATGAAATATGCTCTCACTCGTGAGCATCCTTCCACTAGCTTTATTACTATCACCTCACTAAGAATTCCTTCATATTTATCTATAAATAAATAGTTAGCACATAACCTTTCATAATTGCGTCCTACATGGTGTTTGTTCGCCTATTGTCTCTTTCAAAATTTTCTCACGTACATGCCAAAATATATCATACATTCTATTTCTTATATACTATCCCTTCATTTTATTGGTCATTTCGCCAACTTTCGCAGTTTGACCTTTCAAGGTCAGACTAACACCCCTTACTTATTATGGTCGTATCGAGGTACACATTCGTACTTTATACTTGCATACTTGCAAGGACTTCATTCACTTCGTTTAACTTTTCAGAAGTCTAATTGTAAATACATTCTTACTTATGTGAATCAGTTATCCTATTCCGACACGTCATTCTCTAGTTGAGCCCTAAGCTCCTATTAAAAATATGATCTTTTATAAATACCTGTTGCGGGTCAAATCCCTTGACTCGTTATTCATACTTTGCGACGGTTAATACTTTCCAAATTGCGACAATGCATGCCCACACATTATGCTCACCTACAAGTAACAAACTTGACAAATTGAACATTAAATACCGGGTTCAAATGGCGATCGCCATTTGACCCGTATGACTCATTTGAGTTTCGTTTTTTTTAGTTTTTATTCTTATTTGTTTAATCCGTCTTCATTTACGGATTCGAACTTTTAATTTATTACCTTTCATTCTTACTGGTTTGACCCGTGCTTGCTTACGGATCCAACCTTTCATTCCTTACATGGTTGAATCCATTTCTCAGATTCAAACATTTTCATCCGTACCTTTCGTTCTTCTGTCGTATCATTTACCATGTAATTTCTTATGATATGTTTTCGTATTAATCTTCTACATTCAACATCAAGTGTTGGGTTCTAGCACTTAATTCCATGTCCTAATTCATGTAGCACGTCTCAACGCGACACTCTACATCCTATTTCTAGTGGTGTTCCCACCCTTCTTTCTTAAGTTTGTTTTACATTCAATCGTAAGCTTAAACTTTTCATTCTTATCTTTCTTTCTTATATTGATCCGATCCTTTAAGAATCGTTAGACCCCTTTTTACTAGCTTGACCGGACATAAGTGAGATGATTCTCGTGTTTTTCTCGGGCTTCGGTCAATACATGACCATCCCTTAATATACCATTTCCATTTGTTCGTTCACCATATTTGGTGTTAATTCACCTACGTTCTCTAACGTGTCTCTTACTAATGAGCATTCTATATTACACGTTGCATTTCTTACGTAATGTTTCCAAAATTTGTAAATAATTATTATTTACTGACTTCTATGATTTGACCTTTTAAAGTTAATCACACTTAGTACTTATTGTATATAAGTATTGTTGTACGCGTTATACTTACTTTCCATTCGAACATATTTACGAAATGTCTTTAGCTAACATCTCAACTAATAGTCTTTCCATACCTTTCATCAACATTACCAAGTTCTCATTTCCGCCTTAGAACTTCTCAACTAAAATTTATGACCGATTTACCCTTATAATGAGGTCTTATCGGTTTAACATTACGCCAACAATTTCAACAAAACGTACCATAACATTTCTCATTTATTTATACATTTCACTTTGATTTCGAATATTCAAACACGTATACACCTTCATGTAGATAAATTCAAAGTGATTGCGATATCAGTTACCTTTAGTGTTCATGTTCATGTTCGCCTCATTGCTTCCTCTTACCCTGTTTGCCATCCATACTTGAATCAACTGACAAGATTTCCATCCTTACATATTATTACATTCGTAACATTGTTAGCTTTTGTGAGCATACACACAACTATTCATTTTCTTTCTATTCATACGTTAATTGACTCTCGTTAGTCAAATTTCGTATAAACGAGACATTTATTATTAGTTATCTCATTTCCAATCCATACAACTAAACTATCGTCAAGCATAACACGTAAATCACTTAATACATAACACATTAACTCTTTACTTTAACATTTGTGTCTAATGGCCATTCCATGATATCCCTATACTGTTGACTTTTAGATAGTCAACTGTCTTGCTTACACACTTCAAACTTTTGAACATGTAATCATCTAAATATGATAGACCGTAATATCAATATTCTACGTATTTCATACATACAATTTACGTGATCCTCCAAACAATACACATATATACATTCACTTTCACGTACTTTCACATGCTAATGCTTCATGATTCTACAAATAGTAAATATCATTCAAGTTAACTATATAACCTAATTCCAACATATCCTTTACTAATAAGCTCGTATGATTCACATTTAGCACATATTCGCCTCTTAATCATAACAAGTCAAATCATAAAATACACATAAGCATCACACCATTCAAGTACAAGGTACAAGCCTCTAATGCATAATTCTGATCAAAGCATACATTCATCCGAATTCCCTCTAACTCACATTCTTCAAATTATTTTCACCACTAATCTCATCATTTTTATATTCATTTCTTAACAATTCCGGTTCCTTCACATATCCAAGTACTTTAGTCTATATTTACTTCCTTCATTATTCATTATCATACGTTTCCAACTCCACTTTATACATTCGTCATTCATTTCATGCCATTCCATATGTTACATTCGACTTTTAGAAATTTTATCCCGATACTATCATTTATTTTATCCGTACATAGCTTAATTTGCCTCATTAAGACTCAATGGGACCGCGAATGAGGCTTTCGAGAAGTCTATATAACTAATTATGAAAATTATGGAAGTTTTGGCGGACTGCCTTTACGCAACATCATGTTTTGCGTTTAATATGAATCATAAACTTTTCAATATATCATAGTTCATTAGTCCGTAATTACTTCATTCGCATTCTTACACTTTAAACTTTACTCGCCTTTTAAACTTTCATTATTCATTCGTGTCATTCAACACATTACTTTTGACCTTTCCGATTTCATTCGATCGTAACCACTACCCGTGATTACATATATCTTATTAGGCCTTATATGGGCCTCACTCAATCATAAAATAGGCTTTCGGACAACTCGGGGACTCAAAATACGAAAAATAACATAAAACGAAAAGTTCCAGCGGACTGGACTTCCGCTAGTCGTCGGCGACGGCCTGGCCTCCCGTCGGCGACGGGGCCCAGAATGTGGCGTCGGTCACTTTTGCCCGTCGGCAGACAATTAGGGCGTCGGCACCATGGGGGGGCGTCGGCGACGGCCAGAGGCCCGTCGGCGACGGCCTCCCGTTTGCTGAAATTGCTGCTAACCTCGTTTTTGGTATTTTAATCATTTTTCGGGCCGGTTTCGGTTATACGGTTCCTGGAACTCCCCATTTCACCTCCCATTATTACTACTCCACATACTTAACTTAAATATTTATCGTAAACACACTATACATACTTGTATTAAACCAAAAACTCAAATTATTACCTCATTGGCGATCTTGGAGCGAGCACACTTTTGCACGAGCCGTCGGTTTGAGTTCAAGCGCTACATCATATGCTCGAATCCCTCAAACCTTGGCTCTGATACCAACTTGTAATGTCCGGATTTGCGTTTAAATAAATGACGACCAAAAGATGCTAGAAACATAAACTTTTTAAAAGCGTCCAACTTTTCGCAATTTAAGGCAACATTACTAATATCATTTATGCACAATTTTAACAAAATTTGGGCATGACCCGTCCATAAGACGAGCATATCCCTGTTTTAACCATCATCAAAACAAAAAAGTCTACAACCCATTCGACTAGACACGACTAAAAACCATAACATCAAGAGTTAAAAAGTACAACGACTGACAAGGTTATACAAAACGAGCATTTTGACCCAAAACATTAATACGAAATAACGAAAGCGCTTGATGGTCATAATGTGTGCATGAGCTCGCTCCAAATTGCCAAGTCGCCTAAAGTGAGGATTTACCTATATCAACAACAAAACTTTAAGGAATTAGTCATTTAATCTAATTTACTTTAGATCACTAAAATTCCGACTTCATCCATTTACATACTTTCCTTTCGTTTTTACATTCGGCTACCCATTAAAACGGGTCTAACATATATTCTCATAGATGAGATAAGACATACCATTCATAACCCGATAACATCGGGTTATTTACTTACAACATACAACATTCGTTCGGTCCGTATAACGGATTGAACATCATACATTCTACATTCGTAATTGCTTTCATGACTACCCATACATGACGGGTTGAACGATTCTTTCTTACTTGACTCGTTCAACTTGAACCGGTCAATTTACATAACTTAATACGACTTTCATTTACATAGCCAAACCCACAAGGGATTTGCTATCTACTTATTAACCACCGTAAACCAATGTAACTAGAAATTGTAATTCGCGAACATTAGCAAAATATAAGTAAAGTTTTGTATGCACAATGGAACATACCTCGATCTTGTGAACCTTCCGATTTCCTAGTACTTGAACCTTCTTCCTTCATGCCTATATCAACACATCCATTCATTTATTTAGTATCCCAAAATTTCATTCCATTATCACGTAAATTACACACATTTATTCTTTCAAGCATTTCATCGAACACTTGGCGGGTTTCGCATTTGTGGGACACTAAGTACAAGCTTTCAAAGCATAATTTCTACTAGTTCATTTCAAAATTCATCTTTGGTCTTCTTAGCCTTTCCAGGCTTCTTGGTTTTATTTGGGCAATTTGTTTTGACGTGCCCTATTTCATTGCAACCATAGCAGGTTGCGTCCTTTATGTCTTGGCACTCCAAAGTCTGGTGCCCTTTCTTATTACAAATTCCACAAGGCCTAGCCTGTGACTCTAAAGTGCATTTCCATGTAGTCGCCTTCTTTGGGAAGCGGGTCTTTATGTGCCATTTCTCGCCGCAACCATTGCATGTGGCGTCCTTTAAGTCCTTGCACTCAAGGGTCTTGTGATCCATTTCTTTACACATCCCCCGGTCTGTTCATAGAAGCATTTTCCGAAGTGCTTCTTCTTGCAGGTTTTACATTTGGGTTTTGCCTCCTTTGGCTTGGACGGGTTATAGTTTGAACCGGTCTTACCCTTTTTACAACCTTTATTTGGGGTATTATCGCACTTTCGCTTATGATACTTCAACACACGGTCCACAACGTTGTTTACGGCTGTATCTATCATAGCCTGTAACTCGGTGCCTATTAAGTTCAGTCTTGCATCATCATTCTGATCAACTGGATGATTGTGAGCTTCAGAGGAGTCGGCCATGGTGAAGCTTTGAAGGCTACAAACCAAGTGGTAATAATTTGCTTAATTATATAGGGAAGTGTCGAGTTTGATGATTAAATAGCCATGGTGCAAATAAACCATATAAGCCAATAGATAGTATTTAATTTATTTGATTATGTTTTGCCTAGGTTTTTAAATAAACCATCTTTGGTATTTAAACGGAATATAATCCTTCATATTTATTAGACAGGGGACATAAGTCATGACTGTCAATGTCGTACTGACATTTTATATAAAGCACAAGGGCTTGTTCCAAAGGACTTTTTGATGGCATAGATGCCTTGTCACTAGGGAATTTTAAAACATAATCGATGATTCCTTTGGATCGGAAGATTTCATAGTTCATTGTCTTAACAAGAAGTTATTAAATAAAACTATCTTTTTCATGTATACATCTTTGCCCGAAGGTATTCATCCCAATGGATGTTTTGATGTGTTCATCATGTTTGACGTTTATTAGCCATGATCCCTCTTGATCATTTACGCTAAATAAGGGGTTTGGAAATTCCTAATATGAAGATGACAAGTGTGATTTTATCACATCACTGTTGCCGGGAGTGTTAACATGTTTTCAGATGTTAACAAGGTTCTGAATCTCTTTTAAACAGGTTTTACCATCGTAGCCAGGTCTTTAATGACATTCAAGCTAGGTTATACCCTTCAAGATTCTTTTTACTATGAATACTGGCAGGAAAGGAATGATATTTATTTTATTCAGGATTTTCATTATAATCCTAAATTATAAGTTAGTAATAGCACAAAAGGCTTAGTCACGTGGACAAGTTTAATTTATAAGCCCATATTTTATGGAATCGAGGCCTTAAGGTTTGTATCAAAGTTCGTTACATTTTCTTGACATGGAGTTGTAGGCTACCACTGTCTTTAGTCTCAGAGGACGTTAATTATAGCCCGTAGGCATTTTATCCTTAAGGGATATTTATATAAATAAGTGAAAATTGGAGTAATCCAATTTAAGGATGACTTATGCAATTTTATCGAATCACATTTTTGCCAAGAATGTTAACATGTTTACAAATGTTAACAAGGATTTGAATCTTTTGAATAGGTTCTACCATCTTGGCCTTGTCTGAAATGACATATAGGCTAGGTTGTACCTTTAAGATTCTTTTTAATATTTAACGCAGAACAATGCTAAATTGAGATGTTAATAAGGATCTGAATCTAATTGAGGAACTGCCATCTTGGCCCTGTTCTTAAAATGACACATGGGCTAGGTCTTGTCCTTTTTAGATTTTGCCATTTTATTATAATGGTAGATCTTTTAAAAGGAATGATACTTTTCATTTATTTCATATATTATATTTATATATATTGATAAAAATGAAACTTTGATAAAGCATTCCAATGATTTTAAAGGAGGTACAGAATTGCCCTTAACGGGACTTGAAAGGAATAATGTTGTCCTCGAAGGGACTGAAAGATAGATATGTCCTTATAAGGACTACTAAGGAAACAATCTTCAGCAAAAGGGGTTTCTCCTTCATTTTATTTCTGAATGCTTTCTCCTTGGTTGCACGTTAATCCTTGTCGCAGTACGAAGCTCGGCCTTCCCTAGGCTTCGAATGGGGAGAATTTCCATTATGGCTTCTTTGCTAGGCGACATATTAAAAAAAATTTATAGAATTGAAAGCAATAATTCTCTGAATAGAGATGAGAGTATTCCTATGTTAAGTCTAGATTCAGAAGGTCAAGGAATGTGCTACTGTGTCATTGAGATTAAACACAAAAGGCTAGTGTTTAATTCACTCAATGTTGGCTCTGATACCAACCTGTCACACCCCGATATTTCCACGTATTACCGGTGGGCCCGGTGGGGAGTATCGTGACGTAGTTGATATCATCATAGTCAAACAACACAATTTTAAATGCACAGCGGAAGCAAAAGATAAATATATTACAATCCGATATAAAGTTTTATTTATTTGTCGTCCATTAGGGCCGGTTTGTAGGGCCGGACAAGATTAACTGACACACCACAGGTATAATGCCCACAGGGTTAATTCCTTTAAGTGGATTACCAGTTTTTACATAATGCAACTGTCAGGTGTACGCCTACACCCCGTGCTTAGGTCGTGGCCATTTCTTTGTATGATGCCAAGGATATCCGGGACATGGTCATTTAACCCCCAAAGGCCATACACCAAATAATACAGAATAAAACGAGTTATGTAAATACATTAATCACAATCTGATTTAAATGACTACATACCCGACCAAGCGGTATTATTATAATACCGTATCCCAAGCCCGTATAGGGAAAATAAGTTAAGAGTATTTACCTGAGCAAATTTTAACAATTTATCCCAGCCGTATATCACCAAGCATTACAGATAGCTTTTACTGGGCTCCTAAATCTGGAACGAAGGTTTTTAATAACCTATTAGATTCCTAACGGGTCTTAATTTAAGCCTATGCTTAGACCGGTTAGTTTTAAAAGAGGATACGGTTCAAAACGCATGATTAAGCGAGAACCGGATTAGAATGTGGTTTAGACCCGACAATCTTGTATACTTGTGTAATAAGGGTAAACTAAACACATTCTGGATTTTGAGATATTATGACAAGGTTTGACCCGTTTCGGCTAATTTATGCAAACTAGTTACATAAGCCGATCCGAACGCGAAAAATGCGTAACGGGTAACCAAAAGGGTCATATACGGGTTTCCTAAGTTAATATGCCTTAAATATGTTGTGATATCAGTAGGATACCTTCCATTATGCCCAAAACGAATTTAAAACCAATTTATGCCCCGTAGGGGTATTTTGGTCATTTAAAAGGTTATAAAAGAGGTTTAATATAAATCTGAGTTTCAGGTCTGATTCAATCAGTAAAAATACTTAATTTAATAAGTTATATCAGTAGGGTATTACACATATGTGAATTTTATCATTTATAACCAAACTATGCACTGAAGGGGCATTTTGGTAATTTCACATAAGGTTTAAAGGTCAAATTTGGAAATCTGAGTTTAAAAATTTTGCTTACTGTTAAAGTATAAAATTTTACTTAAAATATCAGTAGGTATCAAGTCATATATATTTAAAATAGTTTTAATACATACTATGCGCTTAAAACGCGTAAAAATGCGGTTTTAAGCGATTTCCGGGTTTTTAAGGAAAAGCTGATATTTTTATCATTCCAGAAAGCTTAAAATGTTTTATTTATCTTATAAAATCAGTAGCAAAAGGTTTGGGGTCAAAATGTTTTGTAAAATTCAATTTATAAGCCAAAAGGGCAAAACCGACAATAACCGAATCAAAGGTATAACTCTATGTTATGCTCAGCCTATAAATATATAAAAATCTTCAAAAATCCCAAAATATTATTTTACATCAGTGGGTAAAAATTTTGGTATAAAAAATTGGGTTTAGATAGGCTATATGCTAATTACGCCGTTTAATTAATAAAAAGTTTTTCATTTACGCTAATGAGCATAACTCCTAATCTAGACCTCAAACTGATGTCAAATTTTAGGGACAAGTTTATAAATCAGTAATAAAGATTATTGTCCTCTCACATTTTCAAAATTCTCGTTTTAGGGTCAAAAGGGCATAATGGTCAACATTTAAGCATATAACGGAAACATGTAATTGAATAGGATAACTAAGGATCCAAGTTGTATAACCTCAGAGGGTTACACTAACCTATAACATGATCCTAAAGGAATCCAAGGCATATCTAAACTAAGCTAAATCGGGTCAGAACTGAAAGTCAAAGAAAAAGTCTACTTTTGCGACTTTCGGTTTCGAACCGATCCTAAACTTGAAATTGTCGGGTTGAACATGCTTAGGCATGTTCTTATACTAATTACCAAGTTATATAAGTGTTAAAACAGGTTTCATAGCTTCTATATTGCTAATTATGAATTTATTTTCAAAATAGCTTTCTGTTGACTTTTTATTATTAGGTTTGACCCGACATTTGACCAAGCTAGGGTGATAATCAGTAGGTGCCCTCTGAGGGGTTTATTACCTACACAATTACCAACTTATAACTACTCTTAATTTGACTAATGACTGGATCATTAGTGTTTAATCACTAAGTCAAACCTTAACTATGATAAGTTTGACTTTTGACCACTAAACTAATCAAAGCTGAAATTAGGAGGTTAAGGACACTTACAAATGGGTCCTTATTACTGAAAAGAACTCCAAGGAAGTTCCAAATACTCAGGATCCTCCAGAAATTAGAAGATAACAAGGTTGGAATGAAATGGTGAGCTTGAACAATGAAACCCACTCCTATTTATAGTCTTTGGAGGATGATTGGATGATGACAAATGTTTGAAGGGGTTAACCAGATCACTACACCTGTTAGGACAGCTGTATAATTGTCTTGAAGCCCAAGGATTCGGTTTTGATTGGATGAGAATGGAATAGAGTGGAGGCCAAGCAAAATTCATATCTGGCACCTGCTTACGGACCGTATGGTCCTTGGTATACAGTCCGTAAGGACCCTGTCAGCTCAGCAAAGTTTCAACTGTTGACAGGTTTAGCCCCTGCACTTCCAAATGCCATTTCCGACACATCTAAGGCTCGTTAAACAATTTTTAAGGCTCTACAATGATGCCTAAGCATAGGGAACATGAAACATGCTCAAAAATATGCCGGATGTCTGTTCGTTTGGTCGTACGGTCTCGTTGTTCGGCTAATTACGACGAAACACGGACGGACGCGAAAAACGATCCAAACGACGCGACGAATGGAATTTTATCGAGCCAAACACTAAAATAAAATATTTTAGTGCTTACATAAATTTTTGGGTGTCCGGATATATTCAAATTGCAAGATATGCGAGAAAATGCAAACTTGTGCACTTTTTGACACTTTTAGTCCCTGCATGACGTAAAAGTTTATTTTTGCGCACCAAACACCTCTAACCCTATATCTAAGCTATATAAACGATAATTAGGGTATGATTAACTCAAGGTCATAATCCGGAAGGTCCGTTACCATACGAATCGGCATACTTTTGCAGTTTGACGCAATTAGTCCTTTAATTGCGCAAAGTAGCGCGAAACGTTGTTTAATTATATCCAAGCCTTCCATGGCCCATAATGGGCATTCACAAGCATATACTTAAATATTACTACACTCCTGTTTGCTTAAATGGTCACCGAAAGGTGTAGATTCAAAAGTTGACACTTTAGGTCCCTCTATTGCGCAAACTTGCGCATCTCATCATTTAATAGCATTGAAGCCTCATCTAATCCATATTAGACATTATTGAAAGTATTATTAAACATCACGATGCTTCGGGTTCACAAAAAGGTCATTTAGAGGTATAATTAAACATATTGACACTTTTAGCCCTTCTAACTTGCAAAGTTGCGCGTAACTTTACTTATAGGCATAAAAACCTTAGACGGACAATAGTTGGCATTCCCGAGAGTATAATAAAATATCATGAAGCTCCCGATTTGTTAAAAGGTCACTCAGAGGTAAGAATTAACATGTTGACGCTTTTAACCCTTCATTGCGCAAACTTTCAATTAATTACGCAAACGGCTACACTCGATCGACAAGTGGCTCATTTGTGAATATAATCATCGTGAGAGGTTATTCAGAAACTTATTTTTGGTATGCTAACACTTCCAGTCCTTTCATAATCAAGGTTTTTGATTTTTTGAAAAATTAGTCCCTTAAATTCAACACTTGACTTCATTAGGGTTTATTACACGTGTCAATACACCATTGGACGTGATTTTATGAGGTGTTACATCCTCACCCCCTTAAAAGAAATCTCGACCTCGAGATTTTTTAAATTGATGGAAGTACTTTTTGTTGCATAATGGACTTAACTTCTATAGCATATTTGGAGTCTTTTCCAAGCTCCCAAGTTGACCTCTATAATCGGTACATGTATCCCCATTTTTTGTAGCTTCTTAACCTGTCGATCTTCAGTCGATATAGGTTTCTCATCATATTATAAATCTGCATATCATTTTGTGATAATGCTTCTCGACTTATTGGTGAAACACATTCTTAAATCATTAGTGTGTAATGCATTGCGTGCTCCGCCGAGTTCCTTAAATGGGTTTTTGCTTATAAGCTATTTGATCTTGATACATTCGATTTCCTCGAATGATTCTATATATTCAGAGCTTAACTAGCCTGGTAATTATCAAATTGGCACACCCTTCCAGGGTGATATTTTTTTGTTGAACCTTTTTCCTTAACAAGATCTTAGGAGGGTTGCTACTTTCATTAATCCTTGATTTTCTGCCGCATACTGGCATCTTACAGATGGTTATGGATTCGCATGATCTCATTCGTTGTTTCCAAGGCAACTTTCAGATCCTGGTAATTGGACTTACTAACCTTCTGTCTAACAATAGATGTTTAACATTCCATCTATGCAAGGTCTTCAAAGAAGCCGCCTTGATACTCATATATCAACTATTATAGAAAAGCTTATCTTAAGGTTTGATGGTTATTCCAACCATTGCTTAAAACTAATTTTTAAGGAATAGCTAATCCTCGCCGCTAGTCGAACAAATCGACGATCCTGGGCAGCTGATAGAAATTCTTAATTGTTGCCTAAATAGGGTTGCGGTAATCAATGCATAAGCAAGATGAACCATCTTTCTTAATTAACAATACCGAATTCTCAGAATATTGAGTTAGGCTATATGAATTCTCTATTTTAAAACTTACTTAATCAGGGTTTCGATTTCTTCCAATGATGGTACTAGCCGTCTTGGAGATTTCATAATAATATAGTCCTAAATGGGATGTAAATCTTAACTTTACTTGCCTCTCAGGAGGTAAACAGGGTAATCTTAGGAGAAGATAGTCAAGATACAAGGAGGTTACAGAGATTTTCTATATCTCAGGCTCCAGTTCATCCATCATTGCTTGTGTCAAATAAGTGACACATTTATGTTACAAGTCCACGAATTCCTTAATCGGGAACATTTACTTGGACAATTCCATTATGGGCATCTTCTTTGAATACCATTAGTTGACTTTAGTACCATATGACCATCGGGATATCTTTGTGGTCCCATGCATTAAACCTCCATACTGATCAGGCATGGAAGCAATCTATGGAACATATTAAGATACACCAATCCTCCTATGGCGCTTTTATCATACCGCCTGGTATTCGCAATCGATAGAGATCAAAGAGATATCAACTATGTATGCTGATGCACTTCCTCTAGAGAGAGGATACTTCTAAAATTCTACGCCTGAAGGCTTCTGATAGGAACAGAAGAAATGGTTCTTATGCTTTCGCCTGTAAGTTTTACCTTACACTTAATATCTGGGGTTCTTACGGGAGAGTTTCTAAAGGTTTGCTAAACTTATGGTCTTATGAGAGACTTGGCAGCACCTGAAACCAAACGTAACTCCTAGCAATAAAATCACAATAAGGGATTTATATGGTGTCATTAATGTGAGCTGCCTCTAATCCTTCATCAGGAGGGTTAAACGCCTCCATTCTTAATCCTTTTAAACTTAGCTGCGAAATCTTTGACAAATTTTAGGGCAGTCTTAGCTTTGACTGGTTATTTCTTAATCTATATAACGCGAGTAACTGAGGTAGATCCATAATGGATTTATAATGTGTAGGCTTTGAAACCTTAATATGCCCTCTTATTGCCGTTGCTAAACACCAATAATTATTGCATTAAGCTTAGATTTTGGGTAAACTGAATAGGGCACTATCTCAGCCAATGAATTAAAATTCGTAACATACTGTCGACAGTCCAGAACTTTTATGGCGAGAGTCAGAAAATTCTTATTCCATCTTTTTTTTTTCCATTTCGTGATGCAGATAATAGGTTTTTCTAATAAGGTCCTTAAAACTTGGACCATCCCATAATGTATAAGAGGATCTTTCTTGTGGACTCCATTAGTGTCCTCACTAATCAAGGGTATTGCCATCGAATGACTGTGACGCATACCTCACCGTGTCCTTTTCAGCATAACTGCTGACATATCTAATGGTTTCTACTTCATCCACAATTTCCTGCAGTCGATGGCCCCTTTTTACTATTGAAGTCTCTTGACTTCCAAGAGACGAAGTACTTTTAAGTACATCCAAAAAGGAATGGGCTCCTTGCCACATATGATTTTGTTTGGGTTATTCATCGCATTTGAATTATGAATAAAGCTCTTCTTATGAGTAGCGACGTGAGTTTTTAGAGTAAGCAGCACTTGAACCTTTTCATGACTTTTCTCATAGCCTTTCTAACAGCTGCATTAATTACAGTTCTGAAGATGAACTCCATTAACATTGAGGTTCACATTTGATGCTTCATTAACATTTGTCGCATCTCTAGCATTGCGACTGTTGTTTGTCTCTTCTGAGTTTTCCATACTCGAAGCTTTGGTATTAAATACCAAATTCAGCAAGTACATAGGCAATCCATACCGTATGTCTCCTTGAATTGTCAAAGGCTCACCATAAGGAGTCTTGATAACTATTTGCTTCTTATCACATAAAGTATGGGCTTGGTTACCGGATGACCAACCCACTTTTATTATTATATCGAGTCCTTCTTATTTTAATGGAAACAAGGACAGCGGAAAAGAATGGTTCCTAATGGATATAAAACATCCATCTAATATTTCTGAAGCAGTATCTGAGGTACTATCAGCCAATTCTACTTTATACTTAACGCTTAGAGTTTTAACAGGCAGATTTAATAATTTACAAAATCTATTGTCTACGAAAGACTTATCTGAACCTGAATCTAATAATACTCTAGCATGAGAATTATTGATAATGGAAGTACCTGTTGTGACATTGTCATCCTGAATAGCCTCTTGAGCATCCATTTGAGAGCCTCCAGCTTTGGTCTTCTTAGCCTTTCCAGGCTTCTTGGTTTTATTTGGGCAATTTGTTTTGACGTGCCCTATTTCATTGCAACCATAGCAGGTTGCGTCCTTTATGTCTTGGCACTCCAAAGTCTGGTGCCCTTTCTTATTACAAATTCCACAAGGCCTAGCCTGTGACTCTAAAGTGCATTTCCCTGAAGTCGCCTTCTTTGGGCAGCGGGTCTTTATGTGCCCTTTCTCGCCTCAACCATTGCATGTGGCATCCTTTAAGTCCTTGCACTCAAGGGTCTTGTGATCCATTTCTTTACAAATGTCACATCCCCCGGTTTGTTCATAGAAGCATTTTCCGAAGTGCTTCTTCTTGCAGGTTTTACATTTGGGTTTTGCCTCCTTTGGCTTAGACGGGTTATAGTTTGAACCGGTCTTACCCTTTTTACAACCTTTATTTGGGGTATTATCGCACTTTCTCTTATGATCCTTCAACACATGGTCCACAGCGTTGTTTACGGCTGTATCTATCATAGCCTGTAACTCGGTGCCTGTTAAGTTCAGTCTTGCATCATCATTCTGATTAACTGGATGATTGCGAGCTTCAGAGGAGTCAGCCATGGTGAAGCTTTGAAGGCTACAAACCAAGTGGTAATAATTTGCTTAATTATATAGGGAAGTGTTGAGTTTGATGATTAAATAGCCATGGTGCAAATAAACCATATAGGCCAATAGATAGTATTTAATTTATTTGATTATGTTTTGCCTAGGTTTTTAAATAAACCATCTTTGGTGTTTAAACGGAATATAATCCTTCATATTTATTAGACAGGGGACATAAGTCATGACTGTCAATGTCGTACTGACATTTTATATATATAGCACAAGGGCTTGTTCCAAAGGACTTTTTGATGGCATAGATGCCTTGTCACTAGGGAATTTTAAAACATAATCGATGATTCCTTTGGATCGGAAGATTTCATAGTTCATTGTCTTAACAAGAAGTTATGAAATAAAACTATCTTTTTCATGTATACATCTTTGCCCGAAGGTATTCATCCCAATGGATGTTTTGATGTGTTCACCATGTTTGACATTTATTAGCCATGATCCCTCTTGATCATTTACGCTAAATAAGGGGTTTGGAAATTCCTAATATGAAGATGACAAGTGTGATTTTATCACATCACTGTTGCCGGGAGTGTTAACATGTTTTCAGATGTTAACAAGGTTCTGAATCTCTTTTAAACAGGTTTTACCATCGTAGCCAGGTCTTTAATGACATTCAAGCTAGGTTATACCCTTCAAGATTCTTTTTACTATGAATACTGGCAGGAAAGGAATGATATTTATTTTATTCAGGATTTTCATTATAATCCTAAATTATAAGTTAGTAATAGCACAAAAGGCTTAGTCACGTGGACAAGTTTAATTTATAAGCCCATATTTTATGGAATCGAGGCCTTAGGGTTTGAATCAAAGTTCGTTACCTTTTCTTGACAGGGAGTTGTAGGCTACCACTGTCTTTAGTCTCAGAGGACGTTAATTATAGCCCGTAGGCATTTTATCCTTAAGGGATATTTATATAAATAAGTGAAAATTGGAGTAATCCAATTTAAGGATGACTTATGCGATTTTATCGAATCACAATTTTGCCAAGAATGTTAACATGTTTACAAATGTTAACAAGGATTTGAATCTTTTGAATAGGTTCTACCATCTTGGCCTTGTCTGAAATGACATATAGGCTAGGTTGTACCTTTAAGATTCTTTTTAATATTTAACGCAGAACAATGCTAAATTGAGATGTTAATAAGGATCTGAATCAAATTGAGGAACTGCCATCTTGGCACTGTTCTTAAAATGACACATGGGCTAGGTCTTGTCCTTTTTAGATTTTGCCATTTTATTATAATGGTAGATCTTTTAAAAGGAATGATACTTTTCATTTATTTCATATATTATATTTATATATATTGATAAAAATGAAATTTTGATAAAGCATTCTAATGATTTTAAAGGAGGTACAGAATTGCCCTGAACGGGACTTGAAAGGAATAATGTTGTCCTCGAAGGGACTGAAAGATAGATATGTCCTTATAAGGGCTACTAAGGAAACGATCTTCAGCAAAAGGGGTTTCTCCTTCATTTTATTTCTGAATGCTTTCTCCTTGGTTGCACGTTAATCCTTGTCGCAGTACGAAGCTCGGCCTTCCCTAGGCTTCGAATGGGGAGAATTTCCATTATGGCTTCTTTGCTAGGCGACATATTAAAAAAAAATTATAGAATTGAAAGCAATAATTCTCTGAATAGAGATGAGAGTATTCCTATGTTAAGTCTAGATTCAGAAGGTCAAGGAATGTGCTACTGTGTCATTGAGATTAAACACAAAAGGCTAGTGTTTAATTCACTCAATGTTGGCTCTGATACCAACCTGTCACACCCTGATATTTCCACGTATTACCGGTGGGCCCGGTGGGGAGTATCGTGACGTAGTTGATATCATCATAGTCAAACAACACAATTTTAAATGCACAGCGGAAGCAAAAGATAAATATATTACAATCCGATATAAAGTAACATCAAATATACCGCGGAATGTAAGATGGATCCACAGGCGGATCTAAAATAGAAAGATAACACTGTTCAACAGACTTTAACATCTAGAGCTTGCGAGACTTGATTATTGATGCCTGGAGTAGCCAGCCTATTACGTATAGTACCTGCACTTAGCCTTTTTGGAAAATACGTCAGTTTACACTGGTAAATACAACTTAACTGACTCATTTTGAAAAGAGTTTGAAAATTAATTTGAATGCACATGGCACAAAACTTTTTATAACTTGGGACAATTATTCAAAAATAATCTTGTATACAGTTTTATTTATTTGTCATCCATTAGGGCCGGTTTGTAGGGCCGGACAAGATTAACTGACACACCACAGGTATAATGCCCACAAGGTTAATTCCTTTAAGTGGATTACCAGTTTTTACATAATGCAACTGTCAGGTGTACGCCTACACCCCGTGCTTAGGTCGTGGCCATTTCTTTGTATGATGCCAAGGATATCCGGGACATGGTCATTTAACCCCCAAAGGCCATACACCAAATAATACAGAATAAAACGAGTTATGTAAATACATTAATCACAATCCGATTTAAATGACTACATACCCGACCAAGCGGTATTATTATAATACCGTATCCCAAGCCCGTATAGGGAAAATAAGTTAAGAGTATTTACCTGAGCAAATTTATACAATTTATCCCAGCCGTATATCACCAAGCAGTACAGATAGCTTTTACTGGGCTCCTAAATCTGGAACGAAGGTTTTTAATAACCTATTAGATTCCTAACGGGTCTTAATTTAAGCCTATGCTTAGACCGGTTAGTTTTAATGAGGATACGGTTCAAAACGCATGATTAAGCGAGAACCGGATTAGAATGTGGTTTAGACCCGACAAGCTTGTATACTTGTGTAATAAGGGTAAACTAAACACATTCTGGATTTTGAGATAAAATGACAAGGTTTGACCCGTTTCGGCTAATTTATGCAAACTAGTTACATAAGCCGATCCGAACGCGAAAAATGCGTAACGGGTAACCAAAAGAGTAATATACAGGTTTCCTAAGTTAATATGCCTTAAATATGTTGTGATATCAGTAGGATACCTTCCATTATGCCCAAAACGAATTTAAAACCAATTTATGCCCCGTAGGGGTATTTTGGTCATTTAAAAGGTTATAAAAGAGGTTTAATATAAATATGAGTTTCAGGTCTGATTCAATCAGTAAAAATACTTAATTTAATAAGTTATATCAGTAGGGTATTACACATATGTGAATTTTATCATTTATAACCAAACTATGCACCGAAGGGGCATTTTGGTAATTTCACATAAGGTTTAAAGGTCAAATTTGGAAATTTAAGTTTAAAAATTTTGCTTACTGTTAAAGTATAAAATTTTACTTAAAGTATCAGTAGTTATCAAGTCATATATATTTAAAATAGTTTTAATACATACTATGCGCTTAAAACGCGTAAAAATGCGGTTTTAAGCGATTTCCGGGTTTTTAAGGAAAAGATGATATTTTTATCATTCCAGAAAGCTTAAAATGTTTTATTTATCTTATAAAATCAGTAGCAAAAGGTTTGGGGTCAAAATGTTTTGTAAAACTCAATTTATAAGCCAAAAGGGCAAAACCAACAATAACCGAATCAAAGGTATAACTCTATGTTATGCTCAGTCTATAAATAAATAAAAATCTTCAAAAATCCCAAAATATTATTTTACATCAGTGGGTAAAAAGTTTGGTATCAAAAATTGGGTTTAGATATGCTATATGCTAATTACGCCGTTTAATTAATAAAAAGCTTTTCATTTACGCTAATGAGCATAACTCCTAATCTAGACCTCAAACTGATGTCAAATTTTAGGGACAAGTTTATAAATCAGTAATAAAGATTATTGTCCTCTCACATTTTCAAAATTCTCGTTTTAGGGTCAAAAGGGCATAATGGTCAACATTTAAGCATATAACGGAAACATGTAATTGAATAGGATAACTAAGGATCCAAGTTGTATAACCTCATAGGGTTACACTAACCTATAACATGATTCTAAAAGAATCTAAGGCATATCTAAACTAAGCTAAATCGGGTCAGAACTGAAAGTCAAAGAAAAAGTCTACTTTTGCGACTTTCGGTTCCGAACCGATCCTAAACTTGAAATTGTCGGGTTGAACATGCTTAGGCATGTTCTTATACTAATTACCAAGTTATATAAGTGTTAAAACATGTTTCATAGCTTCTATATTGCTAATTATGAATTTATTTTCAAAATAGCTTTCTGTTGACTTTTTATTATTAGGTTTGACCCGACATTTGACCAAGCTAGGGTGATAATCAGTAGGTGCCCTCTGAGGGGTTTATTACCTACACAATTACCAACTTATAACTACTCTTAATTTGACTAATGACTGGATCATTAGTGTTTAATCACTAAGTCAAACCTTAACTATGATAAGTTTGACTTTTGACCATTAAACTAATCAAAGCTGAAATTAGGAGGTTAAGGACACTTACAAATGGGTCCTTATTACTGAAAAGAACTCCAAGGAAGTTCCAAATACTCAGGATCCTCCAGAAATGAGAAGATAACAAGGTTGGAATGAAATGGTGAGCTTGAATAATGAAACCCACTCCTATTTATAGTCTTTGGAGGATGATTGGATGATGACAAATGTTTGAAGGGGTTAACCAGATCACTACACCTGTTAGGACAACTGTATAATTGTCTTGAAGCCCAAGGATTCGGTTTTGATTGGATGAGAATGGAATAGAGTGGAGGCCAAGAAAAATTCATATCTGGAACCTGCTTACGGACCATATGGTCCTTGGTATACGGTCCGTAAGGACCCTGTCAGCTCCGCAAAGTTTCAACTGTTGACAGGTTTAGCCCCTGCACTTCCAAATGCCATTTCCGACACATCTAAGGCCCGTTAAACCATTTTTAAGGCTCTAAAATGATTCCTAAGCATAGGGAACATGAAACATGCTCAAAAATATGCCGGATGTCGGTTCGTTTGGTCGTACGGTCTCGTTGTTCGGCTAATTACGACGAAACACGGACGGACGCGAAAAACGATCCAAACGACGCGACGAATGGAATTTTATCGAGCCAAACATTAAAATAAAATATTTTAGTGCTTACATAAATTTTTGGGTGTCCGGATATATTCAGATTGCAAGATATGCGCGAAAATGCAAACTTGTGCACTTTTTGACACTTTTAGTCCCTGCATGACGTAAAAGTTTATTTTTGCGCACCAAACACCTCTAAGCCTATATCTAAGCTATATAAAGGATAATTAGGGTATGATTAACTCAAGGTCATAATCCGGAAGGTCCGTTACCATACGAATCGGCATACTTTTGCAGTTTGACGCAACTAGTCCTTTAATTGCGCAAAGTAGCTCGAAACGTTGTTTAATGATATCCAAGCCTTCCATGGCCCATAATGGGCATTCCCAAGCATATAATTAAATATTACTACACTCCTGTTTGCTTAAATGGTCACCGAAAGGTGTAGATTCAAAAGTTGACACTTTAGGTCCCTCTATTGCGCAAACTTGCGCATCTCATCATTTAATAGCATTGAAGCCTCATCTAATCCATATTAGACATTATTGAAAGTTTTATTAAACATCACGATGCTTCGGGTTCGCAAAAAGGTCATTCAGAGGTATAATTAAACATATTGACACTTTTAGCCCTTTTAACTTGCAAAGTTGCGCGTAACTTTACTTATAGGCATAAAAACCTTAGACGGCCAATAGTTGGCATTCCCGAGAGTATAATCAAATATCATGAAGCTCCCGATTTTTTAAAAGGTCACTTAGAGGTAAGAATTAACATGTTGACGCTTTTAACCCTTTATTGCGCAAACTTTCAATTAATTACACAAACGGCTACACTCGATCGACAAGTGGCTCATTTGTGAATATAATCATCGTGAGAGGTTATTCGGAAACTTATTTTTGGTATGCTAACACTTCCAGTCCTTTCATAATCAAGGTTTTTGATTTTTCAAAAAATTAGTCCCTTAAATTCAACACTTGACTTCATTAGGGTTTATTACACGTGTCAATACACCATTGGACGTGATTTTACAAGGTGTTACATGCTCTTGATCGACCCAAAACACGCCCCAGTAGTGTGTTTTTGGGATTACACCTTATTAATCCCCATTTAATTAAAACTTTTCACATTACCCCCTCCAAGTTTGTTAAGTATTTTATTCAAGCCTTTTCCGTCATTTAACTTATCATTTATCATAACCCATTAACTAAGTTAGGTTTTATTCACTTTTATTTATTTTCATGTTAATCAGTTTTTGGGGTGTTACAAACTCAATCAAGTTGGTATTAATCTTCTAGACTCAATTCGGTGTAGGGTGGGTTTTGGTTCGAAAGCAGCATTCTGGCTTGATTTCTGGATCGGTGAACAACCTTTATATGTTGGTTTCGCCCTATTATTTGCTCTCGAGAAGGATAAGTCTTGCTGTGTATCTGATCGGGTTTCATGGGGTGCGAATACGGTGAACCTTTCATGGGGTTGGAGCCGTCTTGTAACAACAGTGAGTGAACAACAGGAGCTGCTGGAGTTATCGCTGCTTCTTTGCGAGTTTATAGGTGGCAATGGTTCAGATACATGGGTCTGGAAGTATGATAAATCTGAGGTTTTCTCTGTGGCAAGCATCAAGAGTATTTCAGCTACGGTATCAAGATCGGTCCCGGAATACTTGTTTTTTTGGAATAAGTTCGTCCCGAAGAAGGTGGGGATTGTGCCTTGGCGAGCTTTATCGGAGAGGTTACCCACCCGGGTTGCACTGGCAGCAAGAAGCATTAATATCGCGGATACCCGGTGCTTGTTCTGTGGAGAATACGAAGAATCTAGTGAACATCTTTTCGTGTCTTGCCAGTTTTCTCAATCGGTTTGGCTTATTGTTTCACAGTGGTGTAGAGTTCCTCCCACAATTGCATTCAGCTTAAAGGACATTTTGGATGCCCATGTTTCAGTGAATGGATCTAAAAAAAAGATGGTGTTTAATGCTATTACTCAGGTAGTTATCTGGAGTATTTGGCGGATGCGGAATGAAGTTCTATTCGGCCAGGTAACTCCTAGTATTACGAAGGTGGTCGAAGAATCAAAATCGATGGCTTATTACTTGATTAAGAATCGCTCGGGTTCGTCTCACTGGTCTTGGAATGAATGGCGAAGTTTTAATTTAATCATGTAATGTAGTTGGCGTTGAAGTTTATTTTCGAGTTGTGGTGTTTTGTTTTGTTAATTTGGTGTCTAGCATCTTGCTAGTTGAATAATAATAATTTTGTTGGCCGTTCAAAAAAAAAAAGAACTTGTTAATAACCCTTGAAGGAGTCCGAACTTAAATCGATTTTACAAGCATCCGAACTTAGATGGTTAAGACCAGTGGGTATGGGAGGCTCATCCCCATAAGGATGGGCCGCCACGTCACCGCCACGTAGGAAAGGCTTGGAGATGATTGACCTAGGGGGGGTGGAGGATGGGGTAAGATTGCAGTTGGAGTTAGAGAGAGAGGAGAGACAGATGAGAGAGATAGAGAGATAGGCAAGATTGCAGGCCCGCCTTCATCGTCTTGTGCACGCCGGTTTTAACAAGCCGGGCCAAGGGGGGCGTTGTGGGGGACCGGCGCCGGGCTTTGCCGGGCCTAAGCCGGCCCCAATACCCCTTGGTCTAAGAGGGGGTCCGTATTTATGAGAATAAAAAGGGATGTCAGAGCTTGCCAACTATAAGAAACATGTTCAGAAATCATAATGTAGGAAATTTAAAACATGTGCAGACTTAAAAGAAAGAATGTGGACCTAGTTAATATTAATGAAATATGGCGGCTACATAAGTGTGCACATGGTCCAATCTTGGTGAACATTATTATATTAAATACAAATTATCTTTATGTAAAATATATGTGGTAAAAAAGTAAAATAACAATGACATACATTATCAACGTTGGATGATCTTTTACCATCTTAGGGTTCCCAATTCTATATCACGGTATAGTAACATAAATTCAACAAACTATGAATTTCAATGGTATACACTCACGTGTAGTTACATAGATTTATTCAATTCAAATTCAAAATATGATTAAATAGCAAGATGTCAGGTCCTATTTTATATTGTCAACTTGAATGACTATATTCAAACTGTGATTCATAACAACTATATATTGTTATATAATTGTTATACACGTGACATAAGGTAGTCACTATATTTAGGGCTGTAAACGAACCAAACGTTCGGCGAACAGTTCGTGAACCGTTCGGCGGTAAGTTTGTTTGTGTTCGTTCGTTTATTAAACAAACGAACACGAACGAGAAATTTCGTTCGTTTAGTTAAATGAACAAACATGAACAAAGGTCGTGTTCGTTCATTTATGTTCGTGAACGTTCGGTAACGTGTTCGTTTGTGTTCGATAGTTCATTAGTGTTTTGTTTTTATATATTATTTAAATATTACAAGATCCCGACAAATAAAATATTTAATAAGTGTTAGTGTTTTATATGATCTATTCATGAACGCGTGTTTGTGTTTGTTTATTTCCATTTGTATTCATCAACGTTCGTTTTCGTTCGTTGTCTAACATTAACAAACAAACACAAACGAACGCGAACAAGTTTATTTCCTTAACAAACGAACACAAACATAAAATCTCGTTCGGTAAGTGTTCATGAACACATATATTCTTTAACAAACGAACATGAACAAGGTCCCGTTCGTGTTTGTTCGGTTCGTTTACAGCCCTAACTATATTTGTGCCAAAATTTATATATAATTAGAAAACTAGAATGATCAGGTCCGTATATATATTAAATGGATATTTAATTTGATTGAATTTTTGTATGTAATGTGAATTGTGATGGGTTTGAATTTGTATAGTTAAATATATACTAGTATATCCGGGTTTTAGAGCATTCACATTCATTCCACTATATTTTCACCCTAAATTACACTAAAAAACACTACATTTTCTCTCTCTATTTCAATTATAAAATAAGAAAAATTCACTGTGTGTTGTGTGTTATTGTATACTAAAATTTATTAAACTGATTTCATTAGACACTAGGTTGTTTGGATACATCAGAGTATTGCATAACCCTACATACACTTGTACTTATATTCACTGTACGTTAGGTCGCGTGTGACGGATCTAATACTTATTTAACGCATAGAAGTATGATAATACAAACCGAGCAAACCGAGGTGAGTTCACTACTCTTTTCACAAGTATGCGTCTCGAGGGGACAAACAAACAACTTACTATTCCTGGGAGGAATACTTTTCAAACTAATATTCGGGGGATGAATACTTTTTAGCGCTTTGGTTTAATTTTGATGTTAGTTAATAAACTCAACTCTATCACGAAAGTCCCTACTTACTACCGAACTAGTTACCGGGGAGGTAACGGGGTATTAGTTGATTGCGCTATTAGGCTTGACAACCTCACACCGTATCTGGGAGGACGGGCGTGAACTAATGACCTTAACCATATGGCCAATGTTGATAGGCATTGATGATGGCAAACAAACAGACGTCACTTCGGTATCAAGTTTATTATTGACATGTCTTTAAACTAAACATTTACCAACTATGCGTTAAATAAAACTGTGAACTCGCCAACTTTATGCTGATACACTTTTTCTGCATGCTTGCAGGTATGTCACCACGACCCCCGACCCCACCATGGACGGGAGCGGGAGCCGTGAAGCAGCCAAGTGGTACCGGTGGTTATTTTAAAAACATTGCAGCGGAAATATTCATCAGGACCGTGAGTTAGGAAAAATATCAGAGTTTTGAAACACCGGATTTTATTTATTAAACAGATGGGATAAACTCATGTTTTACAAAGGTAGCTTTAGTATGGGATAAACCCGAATACATAAAAATAACGTTTAATTTAATTTAATTTATTGGATAAAATAAGCCACTTCTTGAAGCATTTCGGTGCCGTCTCGCCATTCTTATTCCAATCTACTGTAATTAGCTGAAATGCGTTTTAAAAATGTTTTGTCAGCAGGAAATACTGGTGGGTCATTCAATTTGCACAAAAGACACATTGTTATAATGTACAGTATTAAGAGCGATTACAATGTTTATATATCAACCAATTACCCCAAATCGGTATTTGTCACTCGACCGGATCTGTGACTATGGTCAGATCACCCATTGGCTAACCCGTTGTCCAATGGTGACGGGTATCAAGTAATGTATACAAAACCCCACATACCGGCAGTGATTGAAGATTGCAAAGACTTAATCCCTGTAATTATAACTTTAAAAACAAGTAGAGTTTTGGAAAAGCAATTTGATAAAAAGAGAATGACTCACCTTGGTAGCATATAGTCTTGATTAAACAAGCATCTTGATTCTACGCACCTACTTTATAGTTCTGAATCTTCTGATGATTAATCATCTTATTTGATAGTAAGGTTATGAATTGAAGTTTTCTGATAGTTAAACATATAGTTTAACAGAATGGAATACGTTTTAGTGTAAAACCATATCAAACCTAACGATGGTCACGAGATCAGAACCTTAACGAAATTCACAAAGTATAGTCTTATTTAGACAGCACTTTGGCATTCGTTAGTTGGTTCCCGAATCGATCGGAAAGAATATCGTATCGGTGATTATTGGTCAGAACACCAACGCATAGAGAGAAGAATAGAAGAAATGAGCAAAGGAAAATGAATCCTAAGCTTCCTATTTATAGGTAAGGTGTATGAAATTTCCTTAACCATTAAGTTTCCTTAACCATTAAGTTTCCTTAACCATTAAGTTTCCTTAACCATTAAGTTTCCTTAACCATTAAGTTTACTTAACCATTAAGTTTACCTAACCATTAAGTATTCTGGTTTAGAAGCTCCCTGATTATGAATTCTAATTTCTAGATATGACGGAACTCGTATTAATGTATTAACTCAATTCAACTTTAACGATAATCACGAGATCGAAACCCTCACAACGAATGACAAAGTATAGCCAGATATTGGCAACACTTAAACATTCGTTGGATCGGTTCTAATCGATCGGATATAGTATCGTACCAGTGATTAGAGTTATTACCCTAATAACGGGCAGAGTTTCGGGATTTAGAAGGTATAATATCGAGCTACTATTTTGCTATAATAGAAGCTAAGGGAAAGAAAAGAATTGAGCGATTTGAAATGAAAACATCGGCTGCTATTTATAGGCTGGAATTTGAGTTCCTCGCGGCCCGCGTAAACCGGAAGGATGACCTTCGCGGCCCGCGAGGGATGGTAGGGCGGTTTGAGGGTTGCTGAGTCATGGCTTGGTCATGACACGTGTCCCTTAAGCTTATCCGGAGTTTAGCCTGGCTGTCGCGCCCCGCGTAGACTATCCTTGAGTCTTACGCGGCCCGCGACAGATCAATAAAATTGAATTTCTTGATTTTTCATAAGGATTAGGGTTTTAGGGGTCCGGGTTTTCACTTACGGAGTATTCTAGGACATTTTCGTGCAGGTCCATACAAGTTCGTTAGATGCATCGAATTGGAACTTGCAGTCTGGGAGGCCAGTGTTGTCATGGGTCGTGTTATTCGCAAAGACATTTGATGTTTACTTATGTTTCTTTACAAAACGATGTTGAATTAGTTAAGCAATGATTTACGCTTCTGCTGAACGATTAATGGTTTGAATTAAATGTTTTTGAAATGCACTCTTCACATTGATTCCGATCTTGTGATAATTATTCTACTGTTAGTTCAGTGTGATTACTGGCTAGATCCTGGTACATCACACGCCTCGCGGTGGATTCCGCATGTGTAATTTTGGGGGTGTGACATCATCGTTCTCACTCTCCCCCACCGATGCCAATGCCTCCACTCTATCATTCGACCCTCTCAAATTGGTAAATGGTAACCTTAAAAACTACCGACTCCTCACCCGCTCGAAGTGTGATAGTGCCAAAGTAGACATCTATTAGAGCTTTGGCTGTGTTCAAGAATGGATGTCCTAAAATCAACGATACGTTTTTATCGGCTTCCATATCTAGCACTACAAAGTCCACCGGGAAGACAAACTTATCAACTTTCACTAGCAAATTCTCTACAATCCCCTGGGGATACTTAACCATTTTGTCTGCTAAAGATAGAATCATACTGTCACACCCCAACCGATGGCGGAAATATCGGAGTGAGACGAAAACATGATTGTTCATAGCATCATTACACTGATGGTGACAATATAATTAATCAAGATTTCATAAATGCCAAAATGTCATACATTTCTCAAAACATGATCAAATTGTATCAAACATGAAAGCAGAAATTCAAACATTGTTTATTGCTAAAGTGTGTTTCTAAGTCTACCCTAACTTGTTTCTTCATCACATCGTCTATCAACCTGCAACATTTATTAAAATATTGATCAACAAATATGTTGGCGAGTATACAAGTTTGAATACATAGCATAATATAAAAATGTTTTAACTGTGTTCATATCCAACATGAATAATGTATACAAGTTACTAATATGCTGAACGGGTGTAAATTATATGTCAAACCAAAGTTTCCAACGCAATCGTGATTACCCAACATCGTCGAGACGAAGAGGGTGTAACATGTTTTACTTAACAATACCTCAAGAATACGGGCGGTGCGTTACTCCTATACCACAGCTAATGAGCATATAGACACAATGTATACAGAGCATATGAGATTAACAAGTATCACATGTTTTCATGTTTAAATGTGGATAGAGTGTGATTTGAATAAACAAGTCTCATAGTGTTGCGTGTTTTTGTATAATGTACATGTTGCACCCAAAGTGTTTAAAAATGAAAATGGGATCGAGTATACTCACAGTTTTGCGTAAGGTAAACACTAAACTGCGAGCTGAGTTGATGAAGTATGAAGCCCCGAGGTCACACTGAAATGGGTAAACATGAATGTAAGTATTCTGCTGTGAAAGAGTGTTGGATCAGATTGTAAGATACGTGAAATGTACGAGATAAAAACAAGTAACAGTCCCTTAGCACTGATGGCCTATTCATGCGAATGGACATAGTCCATTCATGCAGATGGGGTTTCCTGCTAAAAATGGACCGGACTGTTAACACTTAATTATAAACTGATTTGGTTGTAAACCATAAGGTAATCGTTTGGATTGATCAAAACAGAAGGTAAAATGGTTAAACGTTGTAAACTGGTACAAACAGAATTCAATTCAGATTATGCAAAATGTCCGTTCGTACGGATGGGCATAGGCCGTCCGTGTGAACTGACTGTTATGTTGCGTAAAGTTTAGTTTTAACTGATTTAATTGTAACAGTGAAGTAGTTGTTTAAATTATTCGAATCAGGAAGTAAAACAGTCAATCATGATGAACTAATGCAAAACAGAAATGAAATCAAAACAGGTCACGTAAAATGTCCCCGTTCGTGTGGATGGGCATAGGCCGTCCGTGCGAACTGACTGTTATGTTGAAAACGTGCGTTTGATATGTCTAGAACAGGTCATTTCTTGGTGGAAATTAATCCTAATGCAAACCCTTAACTATGGAATGAGTTAAGGTCTGATATGATTCTAGATTCCATCAAGATCGTGCAATAATCGAAAAGGAAGTTATGAATAAGTTTGTAAAATGTTTAAGGTTTTATGAACTTTGATTCAATCTCGTAAATGTGATGCCCCAACAGCAGTTTGCCCAAGCAAACTAGTGGAAACCATCTTTGAGATAGGTTGAATCAAGAGATTTTTGTAAAAAGTTTATGGATTTGTGATTAAGAGACAAGAATGAAATGAAATGTAAATGAAAAATGAAAGAAAAATTCTTACAAAAGCTGTTGGTCGCCAAAGGAGAGTTTGAGAGCGTTTGTGAAGAAAGGGGCGAGTAGAAGAGTGGGGTAGTGTGCCTATTTATAGGCTTTGAGTGAAATTAGGGTTTCCTAAGATTTCACGCGGATGGACTTTGGTGTGGATGGGCAGATCCGTGCGAACGGACTTTCTTGGTTCTTCCGCATTTCAAGTTTGGTTATCTTACATGTTTTAATCGGTTTTTCGGGTAACGAGCATAAATGTGTATCGTGAAATCAAGAATGATGTAAAATATAGCGTTCAAAATGTGAATTATGAGTACATGTTTGCCCAAAAGTTTAACATGAATAATATGAACATGATTAAAATACTTGCGTTTTCATTATGATCAATTGTCCCGGACTACAAATTGAAGCGAAATAGAATTCAACGAGAGTACAAGTGTCTAAAAATAGAATTGTTTTGGTAAAAAATCACACAAGGATAATGTAACCAAATCTGATTTTTATGAGGTTAAGTGCTTGGTTAAATGAATAAATGTATGAACAATAATTGAATGAAAATGGCAATGAACACAAGGATTTATACGGGGAAAAAGCCCTTGATCAATGTATGATCTCCAGCATAAAAAACCTCGGATAGTGAAAACTATCACTATCAACTATAATGACAAAAAAGGTTACAACTTCGGAAGTATTGAGCTTGTTACAATGAATTCTAGTGTGTGTGTATTCAAGAGAGAGTAGCAAAAATGTTGTTCGACAACCAGAGTACAAGTGCCTTATAAATTAGCTCAATACCCCTATTAATCTTAGCCAAAAATATATTTAACTGACTATCCAAAAATTCAGCCATTCACCCACGATCACCATCAACGGTCTTCAGCTCATGCACGTGCCAAAATAAAGAGCATATTCCCCTAGAATCTCGGTTGGAATAAGTCTCTTCGAAGTGCACCTGCAAAACAAGGCCAAAAGGTGAAGGAATACCAGTGAGGATCCTTGATCCGTACCAGTGAGGATCCTTGATCCTTAGTCTTCCTGCACCATTTCCTGAGGATCCTTGATCCAGGTTGAACTGAGGACACGTGATCCATAGGCACTAAAATTCTATCCCTAACAATTGCCCCCAAACATGACTAGTTGGATTCTAATCGGATAAGTCATGTTTCAATGAATTTCGGACTAGCCGTTACTTGCAGATATAGCCGTTACAGGCTTGCGTCAGCGTCACATCACACCTGCAACAATTCATGATTATAAATGACACACCCCAACCGATGGCGGAAACATCGGAGTGAGACGAAAACTAGATTGCAAGAGACATCATAACACTATGCGACAATATTATTTAAATCCAATTTCATAAATGACTAAAATTCAAATACAACGTTTCAAATAAAGTCAAATTGCAACAAATATTGTTTATTATTGAAATGAGTATCTAAGTCCGTCCTAACTTGATTTCTTCATCATCTTGTCTATCAACCTGTAACATGTATTAAAATAGAGTTCAATTCAAAAGCAAAGGCGAGTATACAAGTTTGATACATAGCATAAAAATAGTTTTATAATAGTCTAAGGCTTGTATCCAACATGAATCACAAAAATGAAAGTTACTAGTATGTCGTAACGGTGTCAAATATATGTTCAAACCCAAGAATCTAACGCGTTAAAATAGCCTATCCCCGATTAGAATAAAGGGAGGTTAACATGTTTGACTTAAAAATACCCCAAGAATCGTGGGCGGTGCATTACTCCTATAGCGCTATAATTGTTAAGGTAGGCTTGTACGAAGTTAATGAGCATATAGACACAAAAGTTTAACATCACATACGAGATTAACAAGCATCATATAGTTTCATGTTCAAATATGGATAGAGAGTGATTCAAATAGTTTCAAAGTTTCATGAGTTTAATATTGAATACATGTTGCACCCAAAGTGTCTAAAAGTAAAAATGGGTTCGAGTATACTCACAAAATTGCTAAGTCTTCCGATTATCCAAGTGTCGACGAGTGTGAGGTTAGGATGATGGAACACCGATGTCACCCTATACGGCCAAACGGTGGTGCATGAGTAAACGGGAGATGACAGAGGATTTGAAGTGGAATATAAAGTCTATCTTGTTGATGTATACGTATATATATATTTTACATAGTTTAAGTAAATGTTCTAAATTAAATCCATCAGAATTATTTTAGAAGTGTAATCAAAATAAATATACATTTATTTTTATAAAAATACTTAAATCTGATAAGTTTCGTTTCATAACTTTACACGTTTTGTTTTACGGAATTTTACAAAAAACGGGCAGAGTTCACTCTGTTTTTGGACGATCCCGACAATACTAGTTGTCGATATATATATATATATATTTTAAAATTCAACAACAATATAATCAACAATATCCACGATATATATATTTCTCATCAAATGCCAACGTAAATAATTGATAAATGTATCGGTTCGAGCTAGGTTCATGTTAAAAATAAAATATATAAGTACATAATAGAATTCGTGGCGTTAAAAGTATACCGAATCGTGTGTGACTGAGTTTGGCCTCAGTTGACTGTTCTTGGCCCGAACACCAAACCAAACATTGAATCTGACCTGTTGACCGTGGTTTGATCGAGACCCGAATCTGCACCGACGTTGAAACTGAACCGACGTGCACCCGAACTTGAACCCGATACTCGCATGTCAAAACTGAACGGTACTGTTGACTTGGTTTGACTGAAAGTTGACCGAGCCGACTCGGTTTGACTGAGTCAAACGAGATGATTCAACCAAGTCGAAGCTGAGTTGGCTCGTGTTGCCTGAACTTGACCCGAACCAAGACTGAACCAAACTCGAATTTGGAGTGAACTAATAAACCCGAATCTGGAACCTCATACCTAGACCCGAGACCTAAAACAAAGCTGAATCAGAACCAACACGCCGTCGTCTTCTGTCGCGCACCACCACCGCCGCGACCTCCACCGCCGCCGTCGCCTTCTCTTTCCCTCTCGTTTTCTCTCCTCTCTTTTGCATTCTCTCTCTCCCTCTGCTTCGTGGCACATCACCGCGACCACCAGACAGTGGTGGTGGTCGGCCGTCCATTAGCTCGAGGGAAGAAGGGTGGCGCTAGTTGGAGACGTAGCTCCGGTCGCCGGAGCTCAGTAGAGGGGGACATAGGGTTTGTGAGCTTTTTTTTGTAGGTATGTGTGTTAGCGAGGGAGTGAGGGAGAGAAGCAGGGGGTGTGTTAGGTTGAAGGCAAGGTTTTGGGAGGGAAGATAATGATAAGGAAGTGTTTTGTCTGAGTATTTTTGTGTGTGTGTGTGTGTATATTTGAATTGTGAAGAAGGAGATGTGAGGGGATAAAGTAAAGTGAGTGGGATAGTTCTTGTGAATGGCTGATTATAATGAAGTTATTAGGGTTTTTTTACACCTTCAAATACTTAGGTTTTATTGAGTTTTTTTTATTAGTGGGCTTGGGCCCAAGGCCCACAAGCCCAATCCGCATTTTAAGCTGGCCCGTCAGTACCTACGAACTTGTTTTCAAAACCCAAACTATCTGTAAGCGTTGTAAATTAGTGTTTTAAAATCAAAAGGCGTAAAATAGAGTCAGTTTTCAACGTTGGACACGTTCGTTCGTTGGTTGTGTAAAAAGCGCGTAAAACGCGTCATTTGTCATTTCCAATCAGTTTTTCGGTCCGATTTCGACTGTGATTCCAAAAATAGAAGAACGAACACGTATTTTATAAAAACCTGGAAATACAGAAATACGAGGCGTTACAGACTCCCCTGCTTTAGAAAATTTCATCCCGAAATTTATTCAGAAGGAAGACTTGAAGGGTTTTGGCAAACAGAAGAGGATAGTTTAAAATTGAGGCTTTGGAGCTTGAGACAACAGAGAATAATTGAGGTATAAGGGTGAACGATTGATCTAATAACGATTATGAGTATAAGAATAGCATAAGTGTCAGATAGACAAAAGTAGTGTTAAGGATGAGGTCTAGTCGTGGATAATCGGATATAATGCCTCTGTGAGTTGTTTAGAGTTGTATTAGGTCCAAAAAGGTCTACAAAACACCGAATTTCTCATGACATGTTTTACGAAAGTTTGGTAACATGGCGAAAACACTTATATATAGGTTGTACCAGCGGTGTATCCACCATGTTTTGACCATATTACGCCCGTCTCGTATTCGGTGTCATGTTACGTTCCGTGTCTTACCATACGCAGTAGTACACTCTATGGTTTCTCATACGCCCATCACTATAATCCCGTGTGCACCCGCGATTATACCAATCGTCGCATGATCCGCATAGCTTGTACCGGTTGCGTATGAATTAAGGTTTACATAAATTTTGAAAAATAAGATTGTGTGCGTATAGAAATGTAACATATAAGCATGTTTGCATTCCAAATAGTATAAGGCCAACGTAAGCGAATCCCTTGAGTTTCGCTCGCGTACATGTGCGAATGTAAAAATTTTAGTGTAAAAGCATGAGCATAGTATAAGTTTAAATATGAACACACACGTGAGCATAAACACAAAACACATGTCAGGAGTATGAGTAAAAGTATAAGCATAACGTGTATGAAAAATGAGTATAAATGTGGGTACAAACATGAGTATAAGCATAAACACAAAGCGTATGAGTATGAATACGAGTATAAGTGTGAATATAAGATGTATGAGCTTAGATATGAATATGAATATAGGTGTAAAACATGAAGGTTTAAGTATGAATAAAATACATGTGTATGAATATAAGTGTAAACAAAGTTGCACAAGTGTAAATGAAAACATAAAATGTATGAACATGAATATGAATGTAGTATAACCATGAATGTAAGTACAACGTATATGTATACTTTTGAGTGTATGTATAAACGTAAAACGTATGAATTTTGAATCATGAGTATAACATAAACGTGTAAGTGTGAACATGAGCGACTGCATAAAATGTATAAGTATGGATGCATGAAATAATGATTTTGCTTATAGTATAAATCGAAATACACGAGTTTATGCGCGTAAAAGATTAAAAGTTTTGAGTATGAACAAAAAAGGAACGAGTGACACGCGTGAGATTGTTGTGAGATATTAGCTAAAAGGTGTAAAATGATATGCATATATAGTTGTTTGCGCAAAGCGTGAAGTTAAAATAGATTGAGTTGTCATGGAATGTAGAATCTAGTTTGTGAATATAAGGGAGTATAAAACAGCTGTTGCTTACGTGAAACGTACTTTGTAAAAAGAATGGAAATGCTACTACGGTTTTAAAAGAGTTTACATAAGTTGAAAATTTGTCGGTCCTTATGAAGTTTCCTTGCCCATGTGTTTTGAATTTAATTGACGTATCGAGCGATGTTTGGAAAAGTTCTAGAGATTAATAAGTTTGCATCGTTTTAAGTAAACATGTATTAGAAAATTTTGAAAGTTACAGATTCTTGTGAAGAAGTTGATCCTTAGAAAAAGGAAATTGATATATGAACTTAGTGATTATTGAAAAGCGTCTTCTAATAAAATGTTTTATTACTTTCGAGAGAAGTTTTAGTAAATGTTGAATAATAGTTGTCATATCTTATAGGTGTGTGCAAAAAGTTGGTTTGATTCCCAATTAAAATAGAAAATCTCTAGTTTAATGATATGTGATGAGCTTGTTTCAATAGTTACGTTGAATACAAAATTTCGTGGGCAATGGATTTGTTAGACTGAATAAATTGACGAGTTGCATTTCGTGAAATTTTGAAAATCGATGAATAAGCATTTATTGTATAAGTTAAGAATTTTGTGTGTGTGAGCTATATGAAAATAGATTGTAGGGTAAGAAATTCGTTCATATAAACAATGCATTTTGAAATAATTAAAGATTTGTAACGATAAACGATTTAGACATAGACATGATCGTGTTTACATATTATAGTCTATTAAAAGAAAGTATTGGTAACGATCACTAGGTAAGGGAATCACCCCAATCCGTTGGTGAGGTTGTTGTAAGATGAGAAAAGAAGCGGAGTTAATCGTAAAGGTAAGGAAATCACTCCTATCTTGATGATATGTCTCCACTCGTTGTTACAATAGTGTGAATAAAATTACGTGAAATTATGCATGCTAATAATGTATATTCGTTTGAAAAGTAATAGTACGATGTATGAGTAAAAGTGAAATCTCAAAAATTGTTCAAAATTGAAAAAAGAGAGTTCCATTATAAAAGATCGGAAATAATAAAGCGTAAGTTTGATGAAAAGAAACTTGGGTGGTTCCAAAACGGAACGTTGACTAACCAAAGTGGTCGAAGAGTCTTTTGAATTTGAGAGCATGCTTTGGCCTAATAGGTGAAATACTCTCGCCGACACGTCGGTTAACGGTATTTACCCTTCCGGTTATTACATGTTCCAATTCAATCGACAATTCGAGACTTGGTGGGATTTATAAAAATCAAGGAGTGGGACTAGTCGACGAGATGCGGGTTCACCCCTAACTTGACGACTTCGTACCCTAAGTGGGGTTGTTACTCGTCGGGTCAAAATAAAATTTCGACACGTTGACGAATGTCACACCCCGACCACGTAAAACATCAAATCGTGGCGGAAACGTCGGGGAGTGTTGCAACAGAATTATTGTTTCACAACCATGGCATTTTAAAGTTATGTTTTATTCAACAATCAAAGAGTTACATTGTCTTGAAATAACTGAAACAAAGAGTACATCACATAATTAAACTAGTTCTATCTTCATTTTAAGTCTCTAAGGCACAGGTCCGCCCTAGTGAGTCACGAACATCCTAAGCAACAGCTCCTGAAAACACACGTGAAAATAGGTACGTCAGCATAAAAATGCCTGTGAGATACATAGGTTTTATGAAAATAGGATTCATGACTTATAAGTTTAGAAAAAGTTGTTTAATAAAAATAAGTCATGAACCTTGTTAATTGTTTTGTTCTATAATTCATTTGAAAAACGTTTAGCAAAATCAGATGATATGTATATATATAAAAGAAAATCGTATGGTTAAAAGAATAACCAATTAAAAAGAGTTTGTATAAACCAAGTTATTTGTAAAACAATGTTTAAGTGAAAATGTGTTGTAAATGTAATATGTCTAAACTCAAGTAGTTTAAATGATGCTACGATATGTAATATCATACAAGCACTTATATATAGGAAGTACCAGTGGCGTATCCACCATGCTTGTACCATATTACACACGCCTCGTTATTTAAGTCACTCAAACCAACCAACATTGTAAAATATCCATGTTTAATCCAATAGTCAAATGTCATAGTATAACCCAAGTTGAATATAAACCATGTAATGTGTAAGCAAAAGTTATGTATGGTAAGTAAAATGAGACTACTTAAACCACAAGTAAAAATGTACAAAACAAAGTATTTTGAATAAATCAAAAGTTATGTTTTGTAAAATAACTAAATAAATACATGCTTTATTGATACAAACATTTATGCGGTAAGTTAACGCATACATTCAAGCCTTGAGACAACAGGATAACCTTAGAGTAAAGATTATCAAAGTAAAATGTTTTCGGATTCAGTCATTCCTTACACCCAAACAAACCTAGGATGTCAGGAACGGGATTTGTCAAGTCCTATGGTTCCATTACTTACTACCGAGCGGCGTAGCTAATGTTAATGAATGTAATTTAGACCCGTTGAACAAACCAAATGTCATATCAAATTGTAAACATGTAATGAAAGTAATGTACTAAGTATGCTAAGTTAACATACAAAGCAAAAGAAGATGTAATGTAAATCAATGTGCTAAATATGCCAAGTCAACATACATAGCAAAAGAAGATGTAATGTAAATCAATGTGCTAAATATGCCAAGTAAACATACATAGCAAAAGAAAATGAAATTATGTACTAATAGTGTATTAATAAACATAGCAAGTATATGATATGCAAAACATGGAAAGCATGAAAATAACAAGTAGGCACATGTGTTTCACCCCAAAACGTTTGAAAAACAGTTAAAGAGGGGTCTATGTACTCACTTGAGATTGCTCAATAGACTTTAGATATCCACCAAGCAAAGCTAGAAGGTTACGGAATCAAACGGCACCTAATATAGGTAACTACATTAATAAACGGACCTATTCGGAGGATCGGGTAGCATGAGGGTTTGTAAACCAAATGAGTGTAGGAACTCAAGTAATATGGTTTAACAAAGCCTACATACTAAAACGAAACCTAACCTAAGTGCTTACGACCCATCACGACCCGTTTAGGTAGCTTATGCTACTTTAACGCGTCGTTCGCGTAAAACGCGTTCGGACCGCCTAACTAGTCCTATGACAAGTAATATATGCCTTAATATGTCTAATATTGTTGCTAAATCAGTTTAGATGTCAAAAGTTATGTTACATATGCTTAAAATGAAGTTTGGCGTAAAAAAGGGCATTTTGGTAATTTACCTAAGGCATATATACTACCTATCATACAACTACTTAAACGACGTGACCATAAGGTATAACCTCGGAAGGTTATTCCCTATACAACTATGGTCACCTAAAGTGTTTGGTCGGATCCTAATGATCGACCAAATGGGTCGGATTTGAAAGCATAAGCGATTGATTAGATCGCTTACCCTTACGACCCTAGACAAGCACAAATCTAAAAGTGACGAGCTAAACATGTTAAAACATGTTTAGTTAAGTTAGAAAACAGGTTTTGGTATCAAAACAAACGGTTTTGATACCTAAAAGTAGCTTGGTTACAAAATACGCGAGAACACACATTTTGGCCGAAACTACGACTCGTCACTGAGCTTAGATAACGTGGTAATCAGTAGGTATAGTCACTAGGGACTATAACCATCTTGATTACGCTCATGTTATGAAGTTCAAACGAACTTCGCATTGACCATAAACTGGTCAATGCAGAAAGTCAAACGCAGTTTGACTTTCAAGCAAAAAACGCATAAAAAGAACGAAGGAACACTTACAAAGGGTCCCCGCAAGATTTGATCCGATTTTCTCTCAGGTAGGAAGCATATACTTCCACTTAGAGAGCATAAATCAGATTCAAATTGTGGGTTGCAAGTGAACTATGGAGGGGTATTTATAGTTTTCGTAGAACCGTTAGGATCGTTTCTTGAAAACCGAGCTTCAATCTCAGCCATACACCTCGTGCCCACAGATTTACAAAACCAAGGGAGCCCATAGAATTGCTCAAAACCATGTGCAAAGGTGGGATCAAGCTGGAAATAGCTGGAATCAACATTCTGCTGATCTGGGGATGCTTTACGGACCGTATGGTCCTCCCCTTACGGACCGTATGCTGGTCTGCAGACCAGCAACTCTCAAAGTTGACAGTTTTGGTCCCTGTGTGCGTATGGTCGTGTTTTGGCACTTCTAACACCCGTCAAACCCATATTTAGGCTCCCTAAGGATGTTAAAGCATAGGGAACATGAAACATGCTCAAAAATATGTCGGATGTCAGTTCGTTTGGCCGTACGATTGCGTTGTTCGGTTAATTACGACGGAAGTCGTAACGAACGCAAAAACGATCCAAAATTAAGCGAGGAATGGATTTTTGATAAGCCAATCACTAAAATAAATTATTTTAATGATCACATAAATTTTTGGATGTCCGGATGTATTCAGAACGTAAGTTATGCGCGAAAATGCAAACTTATGCACTTTTTGACGTTTTTAGTCCCTGAATGAGCATAAAGTTTATTTTAGCACACCGAACACCTCAAAGCCTATTTCTAAGCTATGTAAAGGGTATTTAGGGTGTGTTTAACTTATGATCATGTTACGGAATGTTTGTTACAGTTCAAATTGGCATACTTTCGCAGTTTGTCAAATTTAGTCCCTGTAAGCGAATTAACTTGATTTTGCCATACCAAAGCCTTCAAAACTTATTTCTAAGTTATGTAAATGTTATTTAAAGTATGTTAAGCATATGTTGATGTTCCGGAGTATTTTTTGCTTTAAACTGATTACGTTTACGCACCAGTTTGCGTAAAATTCTCCAGAAAGAGATATAGAGTTTGAAATTGAATAAAAGTCAAAACATGAAAAATGTCAAACATAAACAAACAAACATTGGGATCAAATAACTTTATTTCATTGATAACTGAACTGTTTACAATGATTACAAGCACATATGTCACAACGAAGGTCCAATAGGATTTAAATTTGAAATTTCCATTAAGATGTGGATTTCACTCCTAACTTAATGGTGAATTTCGTGCAAAAATAGAACCAAGCGGGATGAGAGTCGTTTACCAAATTGTGGGTTTCACGCCTATTTTGGTAAACTCGTCTCGTTTGTGTAATACGAGTGTTTTCGAGTTTTAGTAAAAGTGAGTAAAATGCATTAGAAAAGCGTATGTTAACGGAATAAACAAACATGTATAAACACACAATGGAACATATCAAGAATAGCACATAAAGAGTGGAATAATGAAGCAATTATTAACACGTAAAAAGTATGTCAAGAATAACACATAAAGGGTAGAACAATAAAACAAGTACTAACACATAATAAAACAAGTATAGCATGTCAAGTGTTAACACATAAGTGACATATATGCTTAAAAGATCAAAAGAGAATAAATGAAATCAAATAAAGTAGCATGCAAGTAATTTCAAGCAAAACATGAGAATGAAGCACTAAAACTATAGACTAGGTGAAAGCATTCCTACTTTTCCTAATTCTCTATAGTTATGGCTCTGATACCAATCTGTCATACCCCAACCGATGGCGAAAACATCGGAGTGAGATAAAAACTAGATTGCAAGAGACATCATAACACTATGCGACAATATTATTTAAATCCAATTTCATAAATGACTAAAATTCAAATACAACGTTTCAAATAAAGTCAAATTGCAACAAACATTGTTTATTATTGAAACGAGTATCTAAGTCCGTCCTAACTTGATTTCTTCATCATCTTGTCTATCGACCTGCAACATGTATTAAAATAAAGTTCAATGCAAAAGCAAAGGAGAGTATACAAGTTTGATACATAGCATAAAAATAGTTTTATAATAGTCTAAGGCTCGTATCCAACATGAATCACAAAAATGCAAGTTACTAGTATGTCGTAACGGTGTCAAATATATGTTCAAACCCAAGAATCCAACGCGTTAAAATAGCCTATCCCCGGTTAGAATAAAGGGAGGTTAACATGTTTGACTTAACAATACCCCAAGAATCGTGGGCGGTGCATTACTCCTATAGCGCTATAATTGTTAAGGTAGGCTTGTACGAAGTTAATGAGCATATAGACACAAAAGTTTAACATCACATACGAGATTAACAAGCATCATATAGTTTCATGTTCAAATATGGATAGAGAGTGATTCAAATAGTTTTAAAGTTTCGTGAGTTTAATATTGAATACATGTTGCACCCAAAGTGTCTAAAAGTAAAAATGGGTTCGAGTATACTCACAAAATTGCTAAGTCTTCCGATTATCCAAGTGTCGACGAGTGTGAGGTTAGGATGATGGAACACCGATGTCACCCTATACGGCCAAACTGTGGTGCATGAGTAAACGGGAGATGACGGAGGATTTGAAGTGGAATATAAAGTCTATCTTGTTGATGTATACGTATATATATATTTAAAATAGTTTAAGTAAATGTTCTAAATTAAATCCATCAGAATTATTATAGAAGTGTAATCAAAATAAATATACATTTATTTTTATAAAAATACTTAAATTTGATAAGTTTCGTTTCATAACTTAACACGTTTTGTTTTACGGAATTTTACAAAAAACGGGCAGAGTTCCCTCTGTTTTTGGACGATCCCGACAATACTAGTTGTCGATATATATATATATATTTTTCAAAATTCAACAACAATATAATCAACAATATCCACGATATATATATTTCTCATCAAATGCCAACGTAAATAATTGATAAATGTATCGGTTAAAGCTAGGTTCATGTTAAAAATAAAATATATAAGTACATAATAGAATTTGCGGCGTTAAAAGTATACCGAATCGTGTGTGACTGAGTTTGACCTCAGTTGACTGTTCTTGGCCCGAACACCGAACCAAACATTGAATCTGACTTGTTGACCGTGGTTTGACCGAGACCCGAATCCGCATCGACGTTGAAACTGAACCGATGTGCACCCGAACTTGAACCCGAGACTCGCATGTCAAAACTGAACGATACTGTTGACTTGGTTTGACTGAAAGTTGACCGAGCCGACTCGGTTTGACTGAGTCAAATGAGATGATTCAACCAAGTCGAAGCTGAGTTGGCTCGTGTTGCCTGAACATGACCTGAACCAAGACTGAACCAAACTCGAATCTGGAGTGAACTAATAAACCCAAATCTGGAACCTCATACCTAGACCCGAGACCTAAAACAAAGCTGAATCAGAACCAACATGCCGCCACCGCCGTTGCAAAACCAACACGCCGCTGTCTTCTGTCGCGCACCACCACCGCCGCGACCTCCACCGCCGCCGTCGCCTTCTCTTTCCCTCTTGTTTTCTCTCCTCTCTCTTGCATTCTCTCCCTCCATCTGCTTCGTGGCACCATAGCCACCGCCACCAGACAGTGGTGGTGGTCGGCCATCCATTAGCTCGAGGGAAGAAGGATGGCGCCAGTTGGAGATGTAGTGTAACTCCCTGCGTTTTCATACTTTCCATATTTAGAAACCATTGTTTGTATTTCTATTTTTGGAAACCTTGTATTCTTGTAATCATTCTTTCTTTGTAACCGTTGTAAAATCCGGGACTTGGATCATAAATAAAACTCGTATTTTGTTAAATTACATGTTATACATACTTTATACATGCTCATACATTCAATTTCGTGAAACAATTGATGCTTATTCGTAATTCTTGGAAACTATGTGCTAAACTTGCAAATATGTGAAACTTATGCATAAAACGTGTTTCGATCGTAAACGATACTTAAATACGACATTCATATGCTTAATTATACTTTGATTATGTTCATCATACTTTATTTGGCCTTAAACTATGCTTTTATGGCGAAACTAGTCCCTAAATCACCTAAAAACACTAATTTACAAACTTCAGGGGCCTATTTATAATTAAATGAAACTTGGACCTCATCCCTTGTCATGGACCGCGTAAACTTACCCTAATCCCTATACATCCCGCGAGAAAACCCCCAGATCAGACTCCTTTGATCAGCCACGAATTTGAGCATGATTTTGGGTGTTGTTTGAAGTTTAAACTCATTTTAGCATTAAATAACCCACCAAAACCAACCCTAATCACTTCCTTATAAATACCAAGTGCCTCCCAAGTCATTTTCACTTTACAAACACTCTCAAATCACTCTCAAGCTCCCAAAATCGTAGCTACAAGTTCAAGTTCGGACATAAACATCAAGCTCCACTAAAGTGAGCATAACTTCTTCATTTCTTGTCCGATTGAGCTCATTCTTTTTCCAGAACACTTGGATCGGCCTTAGCTTCGATTCCATGGGTATTCCACAATGAATAGGTCCCTGGAACTCCAGAAAAACAGGCTCCAAAGTTCACTGTTTGAATCTGATTTCATTTATCTTTACTAATACTTGCTTAAACTTGAGTTTAACTCACTCAAACCCACGTCCTTATGCACATAACCACTTGTATGGTTAGTTGGGCTTAAAAACGGGATTGAGACATCCAAAATCAGAGGTTAAACCTCATATACATTCTGTTTTGTTTGGGGTTTTTAACCCACAAGTGATGTTCAAGCTTCAAGCTTGATGAAGGTGTGATTATGGACTAAGTTGGGTTGTCCAACATAAAATCCCCACATTGCTTGATGATTTCTCATAGTGTAGTTGTTTACATTCTTGTATTAATCATAGTTCATGACCCTCCTTGTATGTTTTTACATCAAGTGTAGTGGTGAACACTTAGAGGTACCTAAATGGAAGCTTGTTCTTCCTACCTCCTACATGAATTCTATGACACAATAGAGGTACCTAAATGAAGATATATTCTTCTACCTCATGCTTGAAATATTGGACATAATGATATATAACCTAAATAATACTTATATATACGTAATATTCAATATTCGGACCTTGATGGTGAACTTGTGTTCATTCGTCA
The DNA here is from genome assembly GCA_030545235.1 of Helianthus tuberosus. NCBI lineage: Eukaryota > Viridiplantae > Streptophyta > Magnoliopsida > Asterales > Asteraceae > Helianthus > Helianthus tuberosus. Next base: position 175,601,660 of record CM060450.1, read on the forward strand.
AAGTATTGGAATAACATCATCTAAGACATAAGACTTGTACGATTCTAATGAGTACACCACTCATGAAAACATTAACCCTTGAGGTTTCATAGTGTCAAGACAAGTACTTTGTGTCCAAGGATGATTACTTTCATAAATTTATATTCTTATACTTTAAATTCGGAATCTCGACTCTAAGCATACCTTGAACTTTAACCCTTATCCATTCGAACTCCTAATCTCATTACTCGTCAACAATTAGATAATCGAAAAGCATATGCAAATTTTGTGAGTACACTTGACCCATTTTCCTTTTAATACACTTTGGGTGCAACATGTTTTACTTGTTTAAATGTACAAATCACGCAAACATACTTTATTCAATCAATCCTTATTCATGTTTTGTTATGCTTAAGTTCATGCTAGAATTCATACTATTTGTTAACCCGCCTTAAGAATTATAGTGCTATAGGAGTAGCACACCACCCGACGGGGTTTTGTTAAGTTATATACTTTACGGTCTCAATATTGCTATATTGAGGGATGCTATTATTCATACTTTACGGTCTCGATGTTGCTACATCGAGGGATGCTATTATACTAGTGGACACTTGGGTTTGACTTTTAGTTATGCATGATAGTTTGACCTTGTATACCAAATTGCTATGTTGGATTGAAAATACCTTTTTATACATATGTCTCGAGTCTAAAACTAGTGTACTCGCCAATACCTTTGAATTGAACTATGTTTTTTAAAACATGTTGCAGGTTTAGCGATGATGTTGATGATGCATGGAATTTAGTAAGATGCTTAGATACACACTTTAAATTTTGTATTTTATTTGTATTGTATTTCATTATTCATGTTGTATTTCTTTCAAATCCTTGTAATTGACTATTTAGAAATGAAATGAAAATTTATCATTTAAATACTTGTCACAAATAGTGTTATGAAGTCTCTTGCAATCTATTTCGTCTCACTCCGATGTTTCCGCCATCGGTTGGGGTGTGACAGATTGGTATCAGAGCCATAACTATAGGGAATTAAGAAAATTGCCATGCTTTTGACCTAGTCTATAGTTAAGCACCAAAATTCGACCATACTTGCTTCACATGCTACTTTTATGAAATATCTTTACATGTTATTCTTGAAATGTCTCTTACATGTTATTTTCTTAAAATGCTTTATGTGGTTATACTTGTTATTATTTTTTTTTGAACATACGTCTTTTACTCACTTATACCAAATTCGAAACCACTTGTAATACACAAACGAGATGACTTCACCAAAATAGGCGTGAAACCCACAATTTGGTGAAAGACTCTCAATCCACCTATTCTTTTTACACGAAATTCGCCACCAAGTTAGGAGTGAGATCCTCACCTTGATGGAGAATTTCCGCTTTCAAATTCTAGTAGACCCTCGTCAAAGTATTGAAATTAAATTTTGACCCGACGAGTACCAACCACAGTTAGGATATGAAATCGTCAAGTTAGGGGTGAAACCCGCACCTTGTCGACTAGTTCCACTCCTTGAATTTTTCATAAATTCCGCCAAGTCTCGAAATTTCGATTGATTTGGGACATGTAGTAACCGGAAGGGTAAATACCGTTAACCGACTTGTTGGCGAGAGTATTCCGCCTATTAGGCCAAATCATGCTCCTTAAATTCGAAAGACTTTTCGACCACTTTGGTTAGTCAAAGTTCCGTTTTGGAACCATCCCAAATTTTAAGCAAACATGTGTTTCTATTATTTATTTTATACGATGCAATCTTTCAAATTCGAATTTACTTTTGATATTTTCTTCTCACACACACATCATACTAAATCTTTTTCATACATTTATACCTATGCATGATTTCAAAACGTCACTTAATTTTGTTTACATTCTTTATAACGCCAAAATGGAGACATATCATTGAGTTAGGAGTGATTTCCTTACCTTGACGATTAACTCCACTCCTTCTTTTCTTAAAACGACCTCACCAACGAGTTAGGGGTGATTCCCTTACCTAGGTGATCGTTACCAAAACTTTCCTTCAAAATACTTTATCATGCAAACAAAATCATGTTTCATACCTAAATCATTTATCATTTATCGAAATACCCACTTGTATCAATTTCAAAATACGTTGTTTTATCAAACGTACTTCTTATCCTACAATCTATTTTCACATAACTCACATACACGAAATTCTTAATCATACCTTAAAACGTTTTATTACCCGAATTTCAAAGCCTTACAAAATGCTACCTATCAATTTAATCGGCCCAATGAATCTCTAGTCCATGAACTTCATATTCACTTAATCACTAAAACACCCTCACGTTACATCATCATACTAGAGACTTACATTCTTAATCGAAATCAAACCAACATTTCTCAATTACTAATAAGATGTTATAGATGTTATATGATCGTTTTACCAAATACTCTTTTCAACATCAACAAATCATTTGTTGAAACTTTTAACAATCACTAAGTCCTTTTGCTAAATTTCTTTTCTAAGGATCCTCGTTTTCACAAGAACCTCCTAAATTCATAATTTCTTGTTTGATGAAACGAACTTACTTTTTATCGAAAACCTTTTTCTACACCAATTTACAAAACACGTGGGCAAGAAGACTTCATGGGGACCGACCATCTTCGGATTACGTAAACTCTTTTAAAACAAAAGTAGCATTTCCATTCATTACAAAATACATTATGCTTAACCAATGAGTACTTTATATCCTCTTACATATACATACTATATTCTATTCTTCAAATCAAGATCAACCTAATTTTGATTCGATAAACTCAATGTTTCATCTAAACCACTATACATGCAGACCATCATACATGTTTTAGTAGATATCTCGCAATAGCATCCTTTATATCATTCGTATTTACGTACTCGACCTTTTAAAGCACCTTTATATACTTAAAATCTGTGATGTCCCAATATACACTATATACGTAATTTTTATTATTCGTAGCTACACTTATATTCATACGTTTCATGCTTGTACTCATACACATACTACTTATACGTTTTATGCTTATACTTATACTCATACTACTCGTACGTTTTATGTCTATACTCATACTTACGTGAATATCCATACTTAAACATTATGTTTATGCTCATACTTTCATTCATACTCTTGATTCCTATATTCGTACCTGTACGCGAGCGTAATCCGAGGGATTCGCTTACGTGGGTCCCATACATACTTAAGCATGGACTTGCTTATATACTATATTCTTGTACGTACACATTCTTATTTTTAAATTATGTATACCTTGATTCATACACAACTAGTACAAGCTATGCAGATCATGCGACGATCAAAATAATCACGGGTGCATACGGGATTATAGTGATAGGCGTATGAAAACCATAGAGCGTACTGCTGTGTATGGTAAGACACGGAACGTAACATGACACCGAATAACGAGACGGACGTAACATGGTCAAAACATGGTTGATACGCCGCTGGTACTTCCTATATATAAGTGTTTTCACCATCTTACCAAACTTTCTTAAAACGTGCCATGAGAAATTCAGTGTTTTGCAGACCTTTTGACCTAATACAAACTTTAAACAACTCACAAACGCATTATATCCGATTATCCACGACGAGACTTCATCTTTAACACGCTACTTTCGTCTATCTAATACTTATATCATTCATATACTTGCATTCATTAAGAGTCAATCGTTCGCCCCATGCTCCTATTATTCTCCATTATCCTTTCTTTCATACGAACCCCGTTCACAATGAAGCTTGTTTAAACATTCAAATCCTAACTTATCTCATTACCTTTAAAACCGTTTTCCTATTCTTTATTCTTGTGTAAATGTACTTAGTATACCTTTAACGCTTTATTCAAAGTACCAAACCTTTTCGTTCCTCTCAATAAACAATTTTTACAAGAGTGTGATTTTTATACTATCCTTAAAACTTCCCCTGTAAACTACCTCACTTTCTAACAAAATACAAACCACTTGTCAAAATCTTCCTTCTTAATACGTCACATTTTTAATACATCTCCAATTTAAGTTATCCAAACTAGTTTAGACTCACTTTACCTATATACGCACCTACACGTTTTCAACTATGTTTGGTACCTCAAATTATTTTAGACAACGAACTCCCTTGCAAATTTACCTTGTCGTTCTTCAAAGTTTCGTACTTTTCAAACCGTTTCAAAATTTCCAAGTCTCAATTTTTGCCAAAACTTTTCAAGTCTTCCTCTTGAATAAATTTCGGGAAGAAATTTCCTAAAGGAGGGGAGACTGCAACGACCTACGATTTCATACTATCCATATTTAGAAACCATTGTTTGTATTTCTATTTTTGGAAACCTTATATTCTTGTAATCGTTCTTTCTTTGTAACCGTTGTAAAATCCGAGACTTGGATCATAAATAAAACTCGTATTTTGTTAAATTACATGTTATACATACTTTATACATGCTCATACATTCAATTTCGTGAAACAATTGATGCTTATTCGTAATTCTTGGAAACTATGTACTAAACTTGCAAATATGTGAAACTTATGCATAAAACGTGTTTCGATCGTAAACGATACTTAAATACGACATTCATATGCTTAATTATACTTTGATTATGTTCATCATACTTTATTTGGCCTTAAACTATGCTTTTATGGCGAAACTAGTCCCTAAATCACCTAAAACACTAATTTACAAACTTCAGGGGCCTATTTGTAATTAAATGAAACTTTGTCCTCCTGCCTTGTCACGGATCGCGTAAACTTACCCTAATCCCTACGCGGCCCGCAAGAAAACCCCAGATCAGACTCCTTTGATCAGCCACGAATCTGAGCGCGATTTTGGGTGTTGTTTGAAGTTTAAACTCGTTTTAGCATTAAATAACCCACCAAAACCAACCCTAATCACTTCCTTATAAATACCAAGTTCCTCCCAAGTCATTTGCACTTTACAAACACTGTCCAATCACTCTCAAGCTCCCAAAATCGTAGCTGCAAGTTTAAGTTCGGATAGGAACATCAAGCTCCACGAAAGTGAGCATAACTTCTTCATTTCTTGTCCGATTGAGCTCATTCTTTTTCCAGAACACTTGGATCGACCTTAGCTTAGATTCCATGGGTATTCCACAGTGAATAGGTCCCTGGAACTCCAGCAAATAGGCTCCAAAGTTCACTGTTTGAATCTGATTTCATTTATCTTTATTAATACTTGCTTAAACTTGAGTTTAACTCACTCAAACCCACGTCCTTATGCGCATAACCACTTGTATGGTTAGTTGGGCTTAAAAACGGGGCTGAGACATACAAAATCAGAGGTTAAACCTCATATACATTCTGTTTTGTTTGGGGTTTTAACCCACAAGTGATGTTCAAGCTTCAAGCTTGATGAAGTTGTGATTATGTTCTAACTTGGGTTGTCCAACATAAAATCCCCACATTGCTTGATGATTTCTCATAGTGTAGTTGTTTACATTCTTGTATTAATCATAGTTCATGACCCTCCTTGTATGTTTTTACATCAAGTGTAGTGGTGAACACTTAGAGGTACCTAAATGGAAGCTTGTTCTTCCTACCTCCTACATGAATTCTATGACATAATAGAGGTACCTAAATGAAGATATAATCTTCTACCTCATGCTTGAAATATTGGACATAATGATATATAACCTAAATAATACTTATATATACGTAATATTCAATATTCGGACCTTGATGGTGAACTTGTGTTCATTCGTCAAAGTATTGGAATAACATCATCTAAGACACAAGACTTGTACGATTCTAATGAGTACACCACTCATGAAAACATTAACCCTTGAGGTTTCACAGTGTCAAGACAAGTACTTTGTGTCCAAGGATGATTACTTTCATAAATTTATATTCTTATACTTTAAATTCGGAATCTCGACTCTAAGCATACCTTGAACTTTAACCCTTATCCATTCGAACTCCTAATCTCATTACTCGTCAACAATTAGATAATCGGAAAGCATATGCAAATTTTGTGAGTACACTTGACCCATTTTTCTTTTAATACACTTTGGGTGCAACATGTTTTACTTGTTTAAATGTACAAATCACGCAAACATACTTTATTCAATCAATCCTTATACATGCTTTGTTATGCTTAAGTTCATGCTAGAATTCATACTATTTGTTAACCCGCCTTAAGAAATATAGTGCTATAGGAGTAGCACACCACCCGACGGGGTTTTGTTAAGTTATATACTTTACGGTCTCAATATTGCTATATCGAGGGATGCTATTATTCATAATTTACGATCTCGATGTTGCTACATCGAGGGATGCTATTATACTAGTGGACACTTGGGTTTGACTTTTAGTTATGCATGATAGTTTGACCTTGTATACCAAATTGCTATGTTGGATTGAAAATACCTTTTTATACATATGTCTTGAGTCTAAAACTAGTGTGCTCGCCAATACCTTTGTATTGAACTATGCTTTTTAAAACATGTTGCAGGTTTAGCGATGATGTTAATGATGCATGGAATTTAGTAGGATGCTTAGATACACACTTTAAATTTTGTATTTTATTTGTATTGTATTTCATTATTCATGTTGTATTTCTTTCAAATCCTTGTAATTGACTATTTAGAAATGAAATGAAAATTTATCATTTAAATACTTGTCACAAATAGTGTTATGAAGTCTCTGGCGATCTATTTCGTCTCACTCTGATGTTTCCGCCATCGGTTGGGATGTGACACCTAGCTCCGGTCGCCGGAGCTCAGTAGAGGGGGACAGAGGGTTTGTGAGCTTTTTTTTTGTAGGTATGTGTGTTAGCGAGGGAGTGAGGGAGAGAGGCAGGGGGTGTGTTAGGTTGAAGGCAAGGTTTTGGGAGGGAAGATGATGATAAGGAAGTGTTTTGTCTGAGGATTTTTGTGTGTGTGTGTGTGTATATATATTTGAATCGTGAAGAAGGATATGTGAGGGGATAAGGTAAAGTGAGTGGGATAGTTCTTGTGAACGGCTGATTATAATGAAGTTATTAGGGTTTTTTTTACACCTTCAAATACTTAGGTTTTATTGAGTTTTTTTTTATTAGTGGGCTTGGGCCCAAGGCCCACAAGCCCAATCCGCATTTTAAGCTGGCCCGTCAGTACCTACGAACTTGATTTCAAAACCCAAACTATCCGTAAGCGTCGTAAATTAGTGTTTTAAAATCAAAAGGCGTAAAATAGAGTCGGTTTTCAACGTTGGACACGTTCGTTCGTTGGTTGTGTAAAAAGCGCGTAAAACGCGTCATTTGTCATTTGCAGTCAGTTTTTCAGTCCTATTTCGACTGTGATTCCAAAAATAGAAGAACGAACATGTATTTTATAAAAATCTGGAAATACGGAAATACGAGGCGTTACAATAAATAGGTTAGAGATAGGGATGAAATTTTCATTTAAATTCAAGATTTCTCCCTTTAAATCCTCATTCGAAGACTCATCAGGTACATCTCTTCCCTTCTCTCTAAATTTCTCATTCTTGATCCTCTGTTCCTCCAAAAAATCCATGGCCAAGATGAAAACTCGATAGTCCCCTGCCAAGAATCCTGAAAAGAATAGCCCTCCGAAGAGTCAGGGCCTCACCAAAAATCCTTCCTTGGAGCTCTGCCGTTTCACTGATCTAGAGATTGATCAGTTGCGTCATTGTTTTCCCGATGGAACGATCTTCCGGCCTTTCGAATCTTGGATGAAGAGTGATTATCAGTCTGATGCTTGGGTCACTTTTCCTGATGCTCCATTCCAGATAGGCTGCAACTATCCTTTTCCGACGTTCATACAGAGTTTCTTTACTCTGACTGGCTTATGCTACATTCAAACAATGCCAATGTTGTGGAGAGTCCTCTTCACACTTGAGCAAATCATAGAACATGAGGGCATAGACATAGGTCTTTCTGAACTTAGCCACATGTATAACCTGGTTAGGCATGGGTCTCATTGTTTCCTTTTTAAGCACAAGCCACAAAAACCCCATCCCCTCTTTAAGGTCCAAGAACGACACTCACTGGAGAAATCAGTTCTTCTTTGTGAGGAGAGATTCCATTCCAGATGGAAACTTTCTTCCCAAAAAATGGAATACCCAGGGTAGCGTATAGGATCCTTAGGCTAGGACCACGGAAAGATCTTTTCTTTTTCACAGAGGATAACTGATCCTTATTTTTCTCGTCTGTGCAGCTATCACCTTGTCAAGCATACAAGATTCACCTGTCACAGCTGAAAGACTCGGCGCCTTTTGGAATCTCGATCCAGCTATCAGAATATTCCAGCCAAGGATAAAGGATTCACAAGAAGTTTCTTCCACTTCCTACACCATGTCAAGTAAGTATCTGTTTGTGTAAATATTTAATTGAAAAATGAGTAATGAATACTTATGTGTTTTTTGTATGTGTAGGCGCTGCAAAGTCATCGAAGTCTGCCTCCAAGTTTGGTGTAAGCGACATCTAGGATATTATCTCCCCCCGATCCATCAAGAAGGAGCTGGCTGCATGCCAAAGCATCCCCGAGAGCAAAGGCATGAGCACCCAGGCCAAAGGTGGGAACAAAAGGAAGAAGCCCTCTGAGTCCTCCGAAGGTCTTCCTCTGATCGAACAACAACTCCATATAGCAGTCTCTGAGGTAAGGATCACATATCCTGAAGCTTGTATCCCATACAAGGATAAATGATCCTGAATGATGATTCCTTGTTTGCAGAAATTTGCTGAGATCCAGATCCTCCAAGACCAACACTTGGCCGATGCTGAAGAGCGTATCCTTGACCTCCAGACCATTGCAGTTGCCAAAGATAAGAGGATTGCTCACCTGGAGAAGGAAAACAAGACGTTGCAAAAGCAGATCCTTCTTGCTGATATCACTGCTAACAAGGAGCGGTTGGAGATCATCGACGAAGCCAAGAACTCTGCTGCCATTATAACATTGAAGATTAGGCTTTAGATTGCCAAGGAAGCTGCTGATCCTTCCTTCGACAGGGCTGAATGGGATGTGGCTGCTTGGAAGCAAAGGCTGCATGAGCTTGGGGACGACGAGGATGTTGAGGAGGTGCTGACCATTGAGGCTGGTGGAAGCGACAGCAAGGATCCGGTGGATGCAGCTGAGGCTGGTGGCAGTGGTGAAGGTGGTGAAGCCAAGGTGGATGATGCGGCCAAGGCATAGGCTGCGACAAATGGGCGATGATGGATATAATAGACGAGGCCGGAGCCTATTTTTTAGGATTTGTGGTTTTTTGTTGATGGTGTTTTGCTTCTGAACAATTATGGTCTGTATTTTGAATAATAGTTGCTAGGGTTAAGGATCACTGATCCTTTCGACAAAAGGGGGTGGCAAAGGTGGATGGATCCTTCTGTTTGTGGAGGATGAAGCCTTTGATACCCCTCGCCTTTTATTTCCTTCACTTCTATGAACTGTTAATATGGACACCCTTTGCCAACCCAAGTGGACGGGCCATGTTTTGCTGGTAGAAACTTGGGTAGGCATTTTTGACAACCTTTAAAAGGGTTCTTTAAATAAATAAAACTTAACCTCTTGACTATCTTTGGTGTTATTGTTTGAGTGTTATCATGTTTACATTTATTTGAAAAATTTAAAGTATTTAATCTTTGAAGTTTAAAAGTTATCAGAAAGAATAACAAACAAGTGTTAAAACCAATTCATGTCAAAAGATTGAAAACTATATGATCAAGGATCACATATCCAGTTGTCAAAGGATAAGGGTAACATTAATAAATCAGAAATAAAATAAAGATAAATAAAGGATCATACCAGAGAATCCAAGTTAGGATTCTATATCCTTAACACTTACAATTATGCTAACAAAACATAAGAACCAGTAGAAAGTTAGGATCCTGGATCCTTAGCTGTTTGGCTTTGGGAACTTGTAACAATACATAACTTGGGACTAAGCCATATGTCACATAAAAGAGTCATTAGCAACTGGGGACAAGCCCAACAAGCTGGGGACAAGACCAATAAACTGGGGACAAGCCCAAAAACTGGGGACAAGCCCGAATATACTTGTATAAACTGGAGTATGGCCCAAACTGGCAACTATCCCAACGTGAGTGACATGAAAATGTCAAAACCTTAGCTAACGTGAAAACGTTAGAAACCTTAGGAACGGATGTATGGTATGTCTACCATTATACTTAGGATCCTACATATAGCCAACATTAATGAAATTGTCAGCCCCTAAAGCGGGTACTGGTCCCATTGCCTCGAACTATACTTGGATAATCGTGCGCAACTGGCGAGGGTGTCGAAACCCAATTCGTGTGAAAGGTGTAGACCTTTAAACCATGGAAGGTAATGGATTCCTTAAACTGGGGACAAGCCCAAAAACTTTTGAGATGTGGCTAACCCCTTGATCCTTTGTCAAAAAAGCATATAATTCTGCAAAACTTAAAACTTGATGAAAATGGATGTTGTAAATCTAACACTCTTTCCTCATAATCAAATGAATTAAAGAACTTATGAAATAATAAGTAAATCATTACCAGAATGAGGATCATATATCCTCTGAGGATCCTCAACAGGTACTAAGTATCAGGATATTTAAGGATCCTCGATCCTTCTTACATGAAGTATTTCTTTAGATGAACAACATTCCAAGCCCTTGGTAAGAGGTCACCATCCATTATTAACAAACGATATGCCCCCTTTCCTGCCTCAACTTCAATTAGATAGGGGACTTCCCACTTTGGTGCTAGCTTGCCATCAGCAGGATTTGTGGTATTTTGGAATGCCTTCCTCAACACCATGTCACCAACTTGAAACTTCCTGATCCTGACATTCTTGTTATAGGCTCCAACCATTCTTTGTTGATAGTTAGCCAACCTTATCCTTGCCAAATCCCTGAGTTCTTCTATAGTATCCAGGTCTTGAGTCAAGTTTTCAGCATTTCCTTCAGGATTGCGGATGCTTGTTCTTTCGGTAGGGACTACCATCTCTGCAGGGATCACAGATTCGGCTCCAAAGACTAAAGAGAATGGAGTTTGACCAATAGCATTCTTAGGAGTCGTTCTATCTGCCCATAACACATATGGTTGCTCTTCTGCCCATTTCCCTTTCTTGGATCCAAGCTTCTTCTTCAAGTTGCTGATGATGATCTTGTTGGATGATTCTACCTGACCATTAGCTTGTGGGTGGACTGGTGTTGAAGTTATCATCCTAATCCCCCAACTATCACAAAATTTAGTAGTTCGGGTCCCAATGAATTGGGATCCATTGTTATAAACAATTTCAGAAGGTATGCCAAATCTAGTAATGATATTTCTTTTGATAAAGGATATAACTTCTTTCTCTCTAACTTGTGCAAAGGCTTCAGCTTCTATCCACTTGGAGAAATAATCAGTCATGGCCAACATAAACACTTTTCCTCCTGGTGCCTTAGGAAGTTTGCCAACTATGTCCATTCCCCATCTCATGAATGGCCAAGAAGAGGATATAGGATGCAGAGGCTCTGCTGGTTGGTGAAGGATATTACTATGTCTCTGACAAGCATCACACTTCTTTGCATATTCGACAGCATCCTTCTTCATTGTCGGCCAATAATATCCTGTTCTAAGAATCCTTGAGAATAGTGCTCTGCCCCTAGTGTGGTTCCCGTAATCTCCTTCATGAAAATCCTTTAAAACTTCTTGAATCTCTGGATCCTCAATGCATCTTAAATATGGACCTGCAAAAGACCTTTTATATAAGATGTTGTTTAATAATGTAAATTCAGATACCTTAATTTTGAAGGCTCTAGGATTTTCTCCAGCAAGAATCTCTCCATTCTTTATATATCTCAGGATTGGAAGGATCCAGGATCCTGAATTTGACTGTGCACCATCACTAGGTACAATCGCAGAATCCTTCACTATCTACATGGCTACGTTATCCTCAATAGCAGGGGTTAAAACATGGATGATGGGTATCTTTACATCCACTAGAATCTTTAATGATGATCCAAGATTAGCTAGGGCATCAGCTTCTGCATTCTCTTCTCTGGGTACCTCTGTTAAACTAAAAGAAGCAAAAGAATCTGCCAATTTCTTGACTATTTCTAGATACTTGATTAGCCTTTCACCTTTGACAGCATAAGAACCACTATAGTGGTTAGTAATTAACAAGAATCTACATGTAACTCAAGATACCTGATCCTCATATGCTTGGCTAATTGCAAACCTGCTATCAAGGCCTCATACTCAGCCTCATTATTGGTGGTTTGAAATTCACAAGCAATTGATTGGGGTATAATGTCCCCCTGTGGCGATTTTAGTAGTACGCCTAGTCCAGTTCCCTTGACATTTGAAGCTCCATCTGTGAAGAGTGTCCAAGGATCCTTGGTCTCTTCAAGTTGTTGAACTTCCAATTCAGCTTCCCTTTGTAGATCACTGCTGAAATCAGCCACAAAGTCAGCTAAGGATTGGGACTTGATGGCCGTCCTAGGTTCATACTTAATGTCATATGCACTAAGCTTGACTGCCTATTCTGCCATCCTTCCTAACATTTCAGATTTCCTAAGAACATTCTTGATAGTGTTTTGGTCAAAAATCTCACAAGGATATTGCAACCAAATCCGATTTTGTGAGGTGTGATGCTTGATTATATGATCAAATGTATGAACAATGAAAGAATGAAATGAATGCTGAACACGAGGATTTATACGAGGAAAAAGCCCTTGATCAATGTATGATCTCCGGCATAAAAAACCTCGGGTGATGGAAACTACCGATCACCAACTATATTAAACAAACAATGTTTATAAATCGGGATGATAACAAGCTCGGTACAAGGATCACTAGTGTGCAAAGGGTGTAAATTCGACAATAACTTGCGGAGAGTTCACGAGAGTAGTGTGTGTTGCTAACTGTTCTTATGTCTAATCAAGCTTGTTATCCCCTTATAAAAATAGAAACTAGCTAGCTAACTAACAACCTGAAAAATGTGCTAGCTTCCCACGATCTCCACAACGGTCACGAAGGCCATGCATGTGCAGAATCATAAAGCATATTCCCCTAGAATGTCGGTTGAACAAGTCTTACTCGAATACTCCTGCAAAACAAGTTCCAATATAATGGAAACAATTGTTAGTATTAGGATAATAATGAGGATCCGGGATCCTTAATCCTGCAAAGTCTTCTGAGGATCCTTAATTCAAACTGAACTAGGGATCCGTGATTCTGGCTGCACTTGAGGATCCGTGATCCATACATTGTGAAAATCTATCCCTAACAATTGCCCCCAAAATATGAGGAATTAATTGCAACTGAATGATTCATATTTTCTACTTGATCCAGAACAACTTGTTTAGCGAAAAACTAGTCGTTGCCATTGGACTAGCCGTTGCGAAGATGACGTCAGCGACAAGACTTCCCTGCACAATCATCATTATATATATACAGGGTTAGAGATAAGGATCAATTTGCATTTAAATTCGAGCGTTACTCTCCTTTAAATCTTCATTCGGAGACTCCATCAGGTATCTCTATAATCCTTCTCTCAAAGATTTCTTCTTCTTCCAATTTTCTGTTTCTTCAAAATCTCATAGCCAAGATGAAGCTCCGATCCTCTCCTGCTAAGGATCCTAAGAAGGACAGCCCTCTGAAAAGCCAAGGTGTCACCAAAAATCCTTCGCTGGAACTTTGTCGTTTTACCGATCCTGAAATTGATCGGATACACCATTGCTTTCCAGCAGGAGCCATTGCTTCAGAGCATTTGACTCTTCAACGAAGAGGGACTGTGTTTCTGATGCTTGGATTAGTTTTCCGGCAACCCCTTTCCTGATAGGGTTTTCTTATCCCTTCCCTGCTCTAACTTAATCATTCTTCACACTCACTGGCATGTGCTATATACAAGCCATGCCAATGATGTGGAGAGTTCTTTACACTCTTGAAAACATCATTGAGCAGGAAGGTGTTGAAATAGGGGTGTCCGAGTTGAGTCTGTTATACAATCTTGTCAACCACGGTTCTCATCGTTTCTTGTTCAAGCATAAACCTGGTCAGCCTCATCCAATCCTCAAAACCACCAAAAATGACCCCAACTGGAGAAACCTGTTCTTCTTTGTAAGGAGGGACTCAATCCCAGATGGGAAAGATCTCCCCAAAAAATGGGTCACTCAGGGTAGGATATGGGATCTTTAGACCAAGACCAAAGTAGGATTCTTTTTCTATTAAGGATAACAGATCCTTCTTTTTGTTTCTGTTGTGCAGCTCTGTCACTCTCTCATATTCAAGAAACACCTGCAACAAAAGAAAGGATTGTTGCCTTTTGGAAGCTTGACCCTGCAATTAGAACATTTCAAGCCAAGACACATGATTCACAAGAAATCTCCTCAGGCTCTTACACAATGTCAAGTAAGTATCCATATCCTTGAGTAAATAAATGTTTAAAAAAAATGTAAAGTATGAATACTTATCTATGCTTTGTGTTTGTAGGTGCTGGAAAATCCTCTAAATCTGCTTCCAGATTCAGCGTAAGTGATCTTGATGCATTCGCCTCCTCTAGGTCCGTCAAAAAGGAGCTGGCTGCAAGCCCAAGCATCCCAAATCCTAAAGGCATGAGCACACGGGGCAAGGGTGCCAAGAAAAGAAAGACCTCTGAGCCCACTGAAGGCCTCCCTCTCATCCGACACCAGTTTGAGGAATATGTCTCCGAGGTAAGGATCCTATATCCTTAGGTCTGAACTTTCCTTTTTGAGGATAACGAATCCTGACCATATACTTCTTTTATGCAGAAATTCGCCGAGATCCAAATGCTCCTTGTTCACAATCTGGTAGAGGTTGAGCAGCAAAATATAGACTTCCAGCAGATGTTCTTGGCCAAAGACAAGAAGATCTCTACCCTTGAGAAGGACTTTAACCTGCTGCAGAAGGAGCTGGTCCTGACCCAGATCACAGCTCAGCAAGAGAAGGCAGAGGTCATGGAAGGAGCTAAGCTTTCTGCTACCATTGCTATACTGAAGATCAAGCTGCAAATGGCCAAGGAGGCTGAGGATCCTGCTTTCGATAGGTCTGCCTGGGACTAGGAGGCTTGGAGGCAGAAGTTGGCTGAGCTGGATGATAAGGATGAAGCTGAGGAGGCAGCAGCTGATGGAGCTGGGAGTAGCGGGGTGAAGGATCCTGAGGTGGAGAAGGCAGCTGGTGATGATGACAGGGCAGAGAAGGTGGTGGAGAAGGCAGCTAAGGCGTAGGCTGCCGAAATGGGCGATGATGGATTTACCTAGACGCGGCAGGAGCCCATTTTTTATGGTTTTATTTGATGGTGTTTTGGTTTCGAACAATGATGGTCTGTAATAACTTTAAACAGTAGGTGTTAGGTTTAAGGATCACGGATCCTTCAGACAATAGGTAGGATGGCAGATGGTGGAGGGATCCTCTGTTTGGGGGATGAAACCACTGTTATCCTGCCGCCCTTATTTTCCTACACTTTATGAACCATTAATTATGGACACCCTTTACCTACCCCAGCGGACGGGCCACGTATTGCTGGTAGATGCTTGGGGTAGGTAATTTTGACAAACTTTGAAGGGTTTAACTTTGATAAATAATAATAACCTTTAACTTTTGGCTATCTTAGTGTTGTTCTTTTTGTGTATATATATCTTTCAATTGTTATTACATAACTTCTTCGATTTACAAGTTATTAGTGAAAGCATAAAAGTCAGTTTAAGTAAAAAAGTTTAGGATATGATCAAGGATCAAATATCCTATAATCGGAAAGTTTAAAAAGTGTGACTATTTTAGGATCATATATCCTGTTGTCAAAGAATAGGGTATGATTGATAAAGCAAGAATAAAATTAAAGTAAATAAGGATCATACCAGAGAATCCAAGTTAGGATCCTATATCCTTAATGCATACCATTGTAACAATTATAAGACAAACCCTTGTGGAAAGTTAGGATTTAGGATCCTTAACTGTCTAACTTTGTAATCCTGAAATAAGACATAACTTGGACTAAGCCAATCTGTAAAAGAAAGAGTTAGTATCTGGGGACAAGCCCAACAATCTGGGGACAAGCCCAATAAACTGGGGACAAGCCCAATAAACTGGGGACAAGCCCAAATGATCTTGTGTAAACTGGAGTATGGCCCTTACTGGCGACTATCCAAACTTAGTGACATGAAGATTCCAAAACCTTAGCTAACGTGAAAATGTTAGAAACCTTAGGAATGGATGTATGGTACGTCTACCATTATACTGAGGATCCTGAATACAGCCAGTACAATGAAATTGTCAGCCCCTAAAGCGGGTACTGGTCCCATTGCCTTTAACTGCACCAGGATAATCGTGCGCTACTGGCGAAGGTGTTAGAACCTGCTTCGTAGGAGGTAATAGATACCTTAAACTGGGAACAAGCCCAAAAACTGGGGATAAACCCATAAAACTGGGGACAAGCCCATAAAACTTAGGAGACTTCTGTGGATACTTGATCCTTTGTCAAGGATGCATGAACTTCTGCAAAACTTAGAACTTTAGTGAAAAAGGAAAAAGGATCCTAGGTCCTTCTCCTTGTAATTAAAAAAATTAAAGGATAACGTAAATTAGAATCAAATCATTACCAGAATGAGGATCATATATCCTCTAAGGATCCTTTAAGTATACCGGATATGAGGATTTCTATGGATCCTGGATCCTTCTTACATGAAGTATCTCTTCAATTGGACAGCATTCCAAGCTTTTGGTAGCAAATCACCTTCCATTGTTAATAATCGATATGCCCCCTTTCCTGCTTCAGCTTCAATAAGATAGGGGCCTTCCCACTTTGGTGCCAACTTGCCATCAACAGGATTTGTGGTATTTTGGAATGCTTTCCTTAACACCATGTCACCAACTTGAAACTTTCTGATCCTGACATTCTTGTTATAAGCTCCAGCCATTCTTTCTTGATAGCTAGCCAATCTTATCCTTGCCAAATCCCTGAGTTCTTCTATGGTATCTGTTAGGGGAGGATTTCTCAATGATCAGTGATCCTCATTTACTGTTAGGTTTAGTGATCCTCAATTCTGTCTGAAGTAGTGATCCTCAGAAGTGTTGCAGGATCAGGATCATGGATCATCATAAGGATCCTTGTACTAACGGTTGTCTACTTTGAATTCGAAACTGTTTTGCAGGAGTACCAGCTTGGACTTGGTCTTGGCGATATTCCTGGAGCATATTCTATGTTTATTCCGCACGTGCTTGGCCAAAAGTGGACGTTATGGAGTCGTGGAGGACTTGCACCATTTGCGGAATGTTAGTTAGTGTAGATATTTTCCATTTTTAAAAGGGTAGCGAGCTAATTAGAAAACACTTGGCTATTTTTGGCTACACACACACTCTTACAACTGCTCTCACCAGCTCTCGTTAACTCACTTGGCGATTACACACTTTTTTACACAATACACTATAGTGATCCTTGTACTTAGCTCGCTATCATCCGAAGTTGTATTACATTTCTTGTTTAATTTGAGTTGGTGATCGGTAGTTTCCATCACCCGAGGTTTTTTATGCCGGAGATCATTCATTGATCAAGGGCTTTTTCCTCGTATAAATCTTTGTGTCACTTGTTCATTACATTTCATAGTGATCCTTATTGTTGTTCATCAATTCAAGCATCATACCTCACAACAGAAAGTTTGGTTGCATTATCATTGCTTGATTTTTGACCAAAACAGTTTGGCGCCCACCGTGGGGCAATTGGTGCTTCATTCCTAAGAAGATTTGTGTTTTCGTGGTTATTTCGGTTCACTACAACCAGACAGATGGCTTCCTCAGCGAAGAATACTTCAAGCTTAATGCCGTCATTCAGTTCTTCACAAGGCGTTCCTCCTTTGCCTCCACCACCTTCTGGATCCCAGAAGAATGATGAGAATGCTGCGAAGAAACCAACCCCCATTTTCCAAAAACCACCAACTTCTTCTGTTTCAACTAATCCTACTACTAATGATCTTTACACTCTGATTTTACAGATGAGGAATCATGCACAAGAGCAGGACAAAACCAACGAAAGGATCCTCCGGGAGATCGATGAGATCAAGAAACAGAAGAAATCAGTGGAGGATCACTCCCCTCTGATGCCAAGGTCGCTGAACTTCGACACTCCAGTCATAACTTCCCAACACTTAGCAGTTCCGGACGTGCAATACTTGGGTGAATTACCAGGAAGGCGTTATGGAACAACAACTACGAGTCAGGCATTTGGCTCTCACTTCCAGCCTCAAGGATCCTCTTCTCAACCATCAGGGATACTACACGTCAGGAGGATATTTGGGAATGCATGCAGTTCAAGGATCCTCCTAGGTCCAAGGATCCTCCCAGGTCCAAGGATCCTCCCAGGTCCAAGGATCCTCCCAGGTCCAAGGATCCTTCCCGGTTCAAGGATCCTCCTTTGTCCCAGGATCCTCTCTGGTTCCAGGATCCTTTCAGGTTCAAGGATCATCTCAACTTCAAGGATCCAACGTCCTTCAGGATCAAGGATTTTTGAGAAGTATGCAGCCTCAGAGCTCAGACATTCATCAAGGAGACTTCATACCAATGTAGACCATTGCTCCCTCTGGTCCTTCAATCATGCCAGAGTCTCGGCAATATGGATTCACATCCGCAATTCCAAACGCGAATCCTGTGGGAGGTAACATTTTTAATAATTCATATAACACTAACCATGGCTTAATGCAGGATACAGGTATTAATCAGGCTATGGCTAGAGAGCTACAGAAGCTTAAGGATATGATATCCAGTGTACCGGGAGTGGTTAAGCCCATTCCTGAAATTGCAGATGGTAGCCATAGGATATCTCGTTTTGCACCACCCTTGTGTGATGCTGAGATCCCTAAAAGATTCCAGATACCATCTATGAAGCTGTATGATGGTTCAACGGATCCAGAGGAGCATGTAGCTCAGTACAGGGAGAGAATGGAGATCAATCCAATTCCTGAAAGGTTAAAAGAAGCATGTCTATGCAAGGGATTTGGATCCACACTCACAGGATCCGCTCTTAAATGGCTGCTAAGTCTTCCCCCTTACTCTATTACTTCATTTGCTAATCTAGTTAATTTGTTTAATAGCCAATTCTCTTGTAGTAGGAAATTTGAACGATTAACTAGTGATTTATATTGGGTAACACAAGGTCAAAATGAATCACTTAGAGATTATATCACTAAGTTTAGTAAAGAATCCTTAGATATCCCTAATTTGGATATTGCTACGGCTGTAGAAGCCTTTAAAATGGGATTGCTTAGGGATTCACTATTCTATGATGATCTTGTTATGACACCTTGCAGGAACCTTGATGAAGTAAGAACCAGGGCCCTTAGGTTCATCCGCTTAGAGGATGACAAAAGGATCCAGGATAGATTGACAGGATCCTCAAAACAGGAAAAGCAAGGATCCTACTTCAGGAACAACAAATCCAAATTCTACAATAAGTCTGACAATCAGAACGTGCATTCAGTGGAACAAGAAGAGGATGATGAGGATTATCCTCCTATTTCTGATTACTGTTTTTCTGTTGATAACAATGAACTAATCCTTGCAATGCATAATTTAGGTGAGAAAGCTAGGTGGCCAAGGAAGAGTGATAAACCAGCTGCTACAAAGGATAAGTCCAAGTGGTGTGCATATCATGAGGATTTTGGGCATCTCACTGAAGAGTGTATTGCACTGAGAAAGGAAATTGGTTAGTTGTTGAGCAAGGGGCATTTGAAGGAACTCTTGGGACAGAAGAAGTCAAGGATCCAGGATTCTGAAAGGATCCCAGAAAGGGCTCCTGCTCCTCCAGCAGATGCACAAGTCATAAATTTCATATCCGGTGGATCAGATATCTGTGGTACCTCCTTTTCAGCAGCAAAGAGACATGCTAAGGAAACCAAGATGGACAATGGAGACAGACCCGTCCGGACCTCCGTTGTCACCCAGGATAAAGTGATAACTTTTGATGAGGATGATCGTGTTGATGTCCAGGATCCTCATCATGATGGTCTTGTAATTACATTGTTTATTTCTAACCATTTTGTTCGCAGGATCCTTATAGATGGAGGAAGCTCTGTGAACATCATTCAGCTTGATGTCCTCAAGAAGATGAATATCCCAGAGTCTGATATTATCCCAAGATCCTCAGTACTTGTGGGATTCAGTGGAGAAACTAAGAATACATTGGGGGACATCAAACTCCCAATCTATATTGAAGGATTGCATTCTTATCAAAAGTTTTGTGTTATTGATTGCTTATCATGTTGTAATGTTATCCTTGGCAGGCCATGGATACATGACATGAAGGCAGTCCCATCCACCTATCATCAATGTGTAAAGCTTCCACGTCCTTGGGGAGTGGTGAAAATTGAAAGTGATCAATAAGAAGCTAAGAATTGCTATACCTCATCAATGAAGCCAGCTTCAAGACCAAGGGATCAATAACAATTAAAGTATCCTTCAAGAGATGTCTTGGAGGCAAGAGAACAGGATTTGAAGGAAATCCTCATGGATCCTGAATCCAAGATCTTCATAGGATCAGGGATCCTTAGCGACATCGAACAAGAACTAGTATCCTTCCTTAAGAGAAGGAAATCCACCTTTGCCTGGAAACATGAAGACATGACAGGTATATCTAAGGATATAATTACTCATAAACTTGGCATCGACAGGTCATTCAAGCCTATACATCAAAAGAGGAGGAAGTTTGCACCTGAAAGGAATGCTATTATCCAGGAAAAGGTAGATAAGCTACTTCGAGCAGGTATGATAAGAGAGGTTAAGTACCCAAGATGGTTAGCCAATGTGGTTGTTGTTCAAAAGAAGAATGGAAAGTGGAGGGTATGTGTCGATTTTACTGATTTAAACAAGGCATGTCCCAAGGATCATTTCCTATTACCCCACATTGACTCCATGGTGGATGCTACCGCGGGTCATGAGTTGTTGACTTTTATGGATGCTTCATCTGGATTTCAACAAATTCAGATGGAACCATCTGATCAAGAGGATACAGCCTTTATGACCCCAACTGGTATATATTGTTATATTGCTCTGCCATTTGGACTAAGGAATGCAGGTGCTACTTACCAAAGGCTTGTCAATATGATGTTCAAGGAACAAATTGGACACACTATGGAAGTCTATATTGATGACATGGTGGTTAAGTCCAAGAAAGCTGAGGATCACCTTAAAGACTTGGAGGAAGCATTCAATATCCTTGATAGATTTAACATGAAACTAAATCCTTCTAAGTGTCATTTTGGTGTTAAGGCAGGTAAATTCTTAGGATATATGGTAACAAAGAGGGGCATTGAAGCAAGTCCAGAACAAATTAAGGCTATTGTGAATATCAAATCTCCTGCCAATGCTAAGGATGTACAAAGATTGACAGGCAGGATCGCAGCCTTGAACAGATTCATATCCAAATCCTCAGAAAAGTGCAAGGCATTCTATGACATCCTGAAGAAGAACAAGAAATTTGAATGGACTGAGAAGCATGAAAGTGCCCTCAAAGCTCTAAAGGATTACCTATCCTCAGCCCTGGCCTTGATGAAACCAGAAAAAGGGGATATATTATCCTTATATTTAGCAGTATCCTTGAAAGCAGTAAGTGCGGTCCTTGTTAAGGATCACCAAGGTACACAACATCCTGTGTATTATGTAAGTAAGAGTTTACTTGATGCTGAATCCAGGTATTCACACTTAGAAAAACTTATCCTTGCATTAATTATGGCATCTACTAAATTGAGACATTATTTTGAGACTCATGCCATTATTGTTAAGACTAATTTTCCAATTAAGAATGTTCTCAGGAAACCTGAAATGTCAGGAAGGATGGCTAAGTGGGCAGTGAAGCTAAGTGCATATGATATAAGATATGAACCAAGGACTGCCATCAAATCCCAAGCCTTAGCTGACTTTGTGGCAGATTTTAGTAGTGATTTGCAAAAGGAAGCTGAGTTAGAAGTCCAACAGCTAGAAGAAACTAAGGATCCTTGGATACTCTTCACTGATGGAGCCTCTAATGTGAAAGGAACAGGGCTTGGAATACTACTAAAATCGCCACAGGGGGACATAATACCCCACTCCATAGCTTGTGAATTTCAAACTACCAACAATGAGGCTGAGTACGAAGCCTTGATAGCTGGTTTGCAAATTGCAAAGCATATGAGGATCAGGTATCTTGAGGCACATGTAGATTCTTTACTGATCACTAATCACTTTAATGGATCCTATGCTGTTAAAGGTGAAAAGCTAATCAAATATTTGGAGATAGTCAAAGAATTGGCACTCTCTTTTGTATCCTTTAGTTTGACACAGGTACCAAGGGAAGAGAATGCAGAAGCTGATGCATTAGCCAATTTAGGATCATCTTTGAAGATTCCTGAGGATATCAAGATCCCTATTATCCATATCCTGACCCCTGCTATCGAGGATCATGTAGCTATGGAGATAGGAGAAGATTCTGCAATCATCCCTAGTGAGGATACTCAATCTCATTCAGGATCATGGATCCTCCCGATCATGAGATACATACAACATGGAGAGATTCCTACAGGAGAAAACCCTAGGGCTTTCAAAATTAAGGTATCTCAATTTACAATATTAAATAATATGTTGTATAAACGATCTCTTGCAGGACCATATCTAAGATGCATTGAGGATCCTGAAGTCCAAGAAGTCCTAAAGGATTTCTATGAAGGAGATTGTGGAAACCACACTGGGGGCAGAGCATTATTCTCAAGGATCCTGAGGACAGGATACTACTGGCCCACTATGAAGAAGGATGCTGTGGAGTATGCCAAGAAGTGTGATCCTTGCCAGAGGCATAGTAATATCCTTCACCAACCAGCAGAGCTCTTGCATCCTATATCCTCTTCCTGGCCATTCATGAGATGGGGAATGGATATAGTAGGAAAGCTTCTTAAGGCACCTGGTGGAAAAGTATTCATGCTTGCTATGACTGATTACTTCTCTAAGTGGATAGAGGCTGAAGCCTTTACTCAAGTCAGAGAAAAGGAAGTTATATCCTTTATTAAAAGAAACATTATTACTAGATTTGGTATCCCTTCTGAAATTGTTTGTGATAATGGATCCCAATTTATTGGGAATAGAACCACTAACTTTTGTGACAGTTGGGGGATTAAGATGATAACATCAACACCAGTCCACCCACAAGCTAATGGTCAGGCAGAATCATCCAACAAGATCATCATCAACAATTTGAAGAAGAAGCATGGATCCAAGAAAGGAAAATGGGCAGAAGAACTACCTTATGTGCTTTGGGCTGATAGGACAACTCCCAAGACTGCTACAGGCCAAACTCCATTTTCTTTGGTATTTGGGGCAGAATCAGTGATCCCTACAGAGATGGTGGTTCCAACTGCAAGAACAAGCATTCGTAATCCTGGAGAAAATGCTGAAAACTTGGTTCAAGATCTGGATACTATAGAAGAAATCAGGGATTTGGCAAGGATAAGGATGGCCAGTTATCAACAAAGGATGGCTGGAGCCTACAACAAAAATGTCAGGATCAGGAAATTCCAAGTTGGTGATATGGTATTAAGGAAAGCATTTCAGAATACTACCAATCCTGCTGATGGAAAATTGGCACCAAAATGGGAAGGCCCCTATTTGATTGAAGCTGAGGCAGGAAAGGGGGCATATCGATTGCTAACAATGGAAGGTGATTTGCTACCAAGAGCTTGGAATGCTGTCCATTTGAAGAAATATTTCATGTGATAAGAATCCATGATCCTCACTTGATAAGTATCCTTGAAGGATCCTTACAGACAGATGATCCTCTTTCTGGTAACATTCTCATCTCAAACTATTTCATTCTTTTATTCTCTTATAAGGATAAGGATCCTGCATCCTTTATCCTCCTTTCACTTGATTCTGAGTTTTGAAGGTTCAGGTATCCTTAACTAAGGGTTGAGTATCCACAGAAGTATCCAGTTATTTGGGCTTGACCCCAGTTATTTGGGCTTGACCCCAGTTTGGGCCTGTCCCCAGTTTCGCCAGTAGCGCACGATGATCCTGTTATAGTTCATGGCAATGGGACCAGTACTCGCTTTAGGGGCTGACAATTTCATTGTACTGGCTATATTCTGGATCCTACGTATAATGGTAGACGTACCATACATCCGTTCCTAAGGTTTCTAACGTTTTCACGTTAGCTAAGGTTTTGGCATTTTCATGTCACTAAGTTTGGATAGTCGCTAGTGAGGGCCATACTCCAGTTTACATACGATCCTTTGGGCTTGTCCCCAGTTATCCTTTGGGCTTGTCCCCAGTTATCCTTTGGGCTTGTCCCCAGTTATCCTTTGGGCTTGCCCCTAGTTATCCTTTGGGCTTGTCCCCAGTTATCCTTTGGGCTTGTCCCCAGTATATTGGGCTTGTCCCCAGAATTGTTGGGCTTGTCCCCAGTTACTAACTCTTATCCTATGTTGGCTTAGTCCCAAGTTGTACCTTATTTCAGGTTTTTGAAGCTAAATGACCAAGGATCCTTGATCCTTACCTTTTACTAAGGTTTGTCTTTTGGATTATCCTGTTTACAACTGTTAAAGGTTAGGATCCTAACTTGGATTCTCAGGTATGATCCTTAACTGTTTTGATTCTATTCATTATTCATTTAAGTAACCCTTGTCTTTTGACAACTGAACTTGTGATCCTTAAACTATATAACTTTTCAAAACTAATCGGCTATGGGATATGTGATCCTTGATCATATCCTGAACTTTTTGGGGATATTTCTTAAATTTTTCTTTACTTGATAAGTTTAAACAAAATGAACATCACAACAGTTGGAAAGTAAAATGTTAACAAGGATATCAACACAGGATAAGCCAGAAAGTTAAAGTTATTTTATTCACAAAAGATTAAACCCTTTAAGCTTGTCAAAATTGCCAACCCACGTTTCTACCAGCAAAACGTGGCCCGTCCACATGGGTTGGCAAAGGGTGTCCATTGTCTAAGGGTCTTGGTAGTGCAGGAATCAAAAGACGGCAGGATCACAATGGCTTCATCCCCAAAACAGAGGATCCCTCCACCATTTGTAATCCTACCTATTGTTCAAAGGATCCATGATCCTTAGCCCTAATTACTACTGTTTAAGTACAACCCATCATTGTTCAGCAAAAACATCATCAAAACAAACTACCAAACTTAAAAAATGGGCTCCGGCTACGTCTAGAAATGTCCTTCATCGCCCATTCACACAGCCTACACCTTCGCTGCATCATCATCCCCTCCTGCTCTGGTATCCTTCGCATGATCCTTGCCACTGCCACTAGCCTCAATTGCCAGAACCTCATCAGCCTCATCCTCCAACTCAGCCAGCCTAGCCTTCCAGCCCTCCATGTCCCAGTTGCTCCTGTCAAAGGCAGGATCCTGAGCTTCTTGGGCCATCTGTAGCTTGGTCTTGTACATAGCAATGGCAGCGGAGACCTTAGCATCCTCTGTGATCTTGTGCTTCTCATAATCAACATTAATCAGAATGGCAGCTGTCTGAGTTTTGGCATCCTTGAGATCCTTTTCAAGGGAGGCAATTTTGTGATCCTTGAGCACCGCCACCTTTTGGAGATCAGAGTATTTCTCCTCAAGATCCTCAACATTTCCAACGTAGTCCTCAATTTCAGCAAATTTCTGCAAACAAGACAATGCAAAGTTAGGATCATATGATCCTCAAGTGGATAGGATAACTAAGCTAAGTCAGTGATCCTTACATCATTAAAGTACTCGAGGAATTGATGGCGGATCAGAGGCAAGCCTTGAAGGTTGTCAGCTTCAGAGGTTTTTCTTTTCTTTCCACCTCTTCCCTTTGAAGTGGTAGCCTTGGGGATTACAATGGAAGGGCTAGCAGCTGACTTTTTCTTTAAGGATCTGACAGTGTCAAGATCAGTTACACTGAATTTGGAGGCAGATTTCGAGGATTTCCCAGCGCCTACACATTCAAAACAGATAAGTATCCTTATCCTATTTCTATTCAACTATTTATTTAAATATTTGACTATACAAAATACAGGATACTTACTTGACATAGTAACGGAACCTGAGGATACTTCTTGTGAATCCTGGGTGTTTGTTTTGAATGACCTTGTTGCAGGATCAAGTCTTCTGAAAGCAGCGAGCCTTTCCTTGGTGGCAGGTGATGGTATAAGGTGCGAAACAGAGATAGCTGCACAATGGAAACAAAAGGGTGTTAGTGATCCTTATACAAAAACAAGGTTATCTGGTGATCCTTCTCAGGATCCTCTATCCTACCATGGGTGGTCCACTTCCTTGGTAGATCCTTTCCATCAGAGAGAGAATCCCTTCTGACAAAGAAGAATCTCCGTTTCCAGTTAGTATCATTCTTAGTGGCTTTGAAGATGGGCTGTTCTTCACCGGGTTTATGCTTGAATAAGTATCGGTGGGATCCAAATGTTGTGAGATCATACATCTCTGCCAACTCTGACATTCCTAGGGTAATTCCTTCTTGCTAAATGATCCTTTCAAGGGTATATGAGACCCTCCAGATCATTGGCATAGCTTGAATGTAGGAGATGCCGGTGAGGGAGAAGAAAGACTGGGTGAATTCAGGGAAAGGATATGTGTATCCTATGGTGAACGGTGTGACCGGGAAAGCTACCCAAGTTTCAGAAATGTAGTCACTTAGAACGGTGGGGTCAAATGGCTTGAAATCGGTGTTCGCCAGAAAGCAACAGCGGATTCTGTCTATTTGTGGGTCAGTGAAGCAACACCTTTCATTCTCCAGATCTTTGATGATCCCCTGGCTCTTAAGAGGACTGTCCTTCTTGTGATCCTTCGCCGGTGAGGATCTTAGCATCATCTTGATTGTGAAGAAGATGAAGAAAGAAGGGGCAGAGAAAGAAAACGTAAAGGAAGAAGAGAAAGAGAGATACCTGTTGATCTTCGGATATGAATTTAAAGGGAGTTTCTCTTGAATTTAAATGCAGATTGATCCCTATCTCTAACTCCTATTTATAATGATGATTTTGCAGGATAGTCACCTCATTGACGTCATGTTCGTAACGGCTAGTCCGATTACAACGGCTAGTTATCCGTTGGTTGATTGCGGATAAGAACAAAATGCAACTCGTTTATTTACATAATTACTCCTTATATTTTGGGGGCAATTGTTAGGGGAGGATTTCTCAATGATCAGTGATCCTCATTTACTGTTAGGTTTAGTGATCCTCAATTCTGTCTGAAGTAGTGATCCTCAGAAGTGTTGCAGGATCAGGATCATGGATCATCATAAGGATCCTTGTACTAACGGTTGTCTACTTTGAATTCGAAACTGTTTTGCTGGAGTACCAGCTTGGACTTGGTCTTGGCGATATTCCTGGAGCATATTCTATGTTTATTCCGCACGTGCTTGGCCAAAAGTGGACGTTATGGAGTCGTGGAGGACTTGCACCATTTGCGGAATGTTAGTTAGTGTAGATATTTTCCATTTTTAAAGGGGTAGCGAGCTAATTAGAAAACACTTGGCTATTTTTGGCCACACACACACTTTTACAACTGCTCTCACCAACTCTCGTTAACTCACTTGGCGATTACACACTTTTTTACACAATACACTATAGTGATCCTTGTACTTAGCTCGCTATCATCCGAAGTTGTATTACATTTCTTGTTTAATTTGAGTTGGTGATCGGTAGTTTCCATCACCCGAGGTTTTTTATGCCGGAGATCATTCATTGATCAAGGGCTTTTTCCTCGTATAAATCTTTATGTCACTTGTTCATTACATTTCATAGTGATCCTTATTGTTGTTCATCAATTCAAGCATCATACCTCACAACAGAAAGTTTGGTTGCATTATCATTGCTTGATTTTTGACCAAAACAGTATCCAAGTCTTGAACCAAGTTTTCAGCATTTCCTTCAGGATCACGGATGCTCGTTCTTGCACTAGGGACTACCATCTCTGTAGGGATCACTGATTCAACCCCAAACACTAAAGAAAATGGAGTCTGTCCAGTAGCATTCTTGGAAGTTGTTCTATCACCCCATAGTACATATGGTAACTCTTCTGCCCATTTCCCCTTTTTGGATCCAAGCTTCTTCTTCAAGTTGTTGATGATGATCTTGTTGGATGATTCTGCTTGACCATTAGCTTGTGGGTGGACTGGTGTTGATGTTATCATCTTAATCCCCCAACTATCACAAAAGTTAGTAGTTCTACTCCCAATAAATTGGGATCCATTATCACAAACAATTTCAGAAGGAATACCAAATCTGGTAATAATATTTCTTTTAATACAGGATATCACTTCTTTTTCTCTGACTTGTGCAAATGCTTCATCTTCTATCCATTTGGAAAAGTAATCAGTCATGGCAAGCATAAACACTTTTCCTCCTAGTGCTTTTGGGAGTTTACCAACTATATCCATTCCCCATCTCATGAATGGCCAAGAAGAGGATATAGGATGCAGGAGCTCTGCTGGTTGATGAAGGATATTGCTATGTCTTTGACAAGCATCACACTTCTTTGCATAATCCACATCATCCTTCTTCATAGTAGGCCAATAGTATCCTATTCTACGGATCCTTGAAAACAGTGCTCTGCCCCCAGTGTGGTTTCCACAATCTCCTTAATGAAAATCCTTAAGAACTTCTTGGACTTCAGGATCCTCGATGCATCTTAGATATGGACCTGCAAGAGATCGTTTATATAACACGTTATTTAGTATTGTAAATTGAGATACCTTCACTTTGAAAGCTCTAGGATTTTCTTCGGTAGGGATCTCTCTATGTTGTATATATCTTAGGATTGGAAGGATCCATGATCCTGAATTTGATTGTGAGCCGTCACTAGGTATAATTGCAGAATCCTCCACTATCTCCATAGCTGTATGATCCTCAATAGTAGGAGCCAGGATGTGGATGATAGGAATTTTGATATCCTCTGGAATCTTCAATGATGATCCAAGGCTGGCTAAAGCATCAGCTTCTTCATTTTCTTCCCTGGGTACCTGTGTCAAACTAAAAGAAGCAAAAGAGTCTGCCAATTTCTTGACTATCTCTATATATTTGATTAGTCTTTCACCTTTAACAGCATAAGAACCATTAAAGTGGTTAGTAATTAATAACGAATCTACATGTACCTCAAGATACCTGATCCTCATATGCTTGGCAATTTGCAAACCAGCTATTAAGGCTTCATATTCAGCCTCATTGTTAGTAGTTTGAAACTCACAAGCAATGGAGTGGGGTATTATATCCCCATGTGGTGATTTTAGTAGTATGCCTAGTCCAGTTCCTTTGATATTAGAGGCTCCATCTGTGAAGAGTATCCAAGGATCCTTAGTCTCTTCAAGCTGTTGAACTTCCAATTCAGCTTCCCTTTGTAGATCACTACTGAAATTAGCCATAAAGTCAG
This sequence comes from Helianthus tuberosus, assembly GCA_030545235.1. Lineage (NCBI taxonomy): Eukaryota > Viridiplantae > Streptophyta > Magnoliopsida > Asterales > Asteraceae > Helianthus > Helianthus tuberosus. The sequence goes on from CM060450.1 coordinate 175,630,976, forward strand.
CCAAGGCCTGAGATTTAATGGCAGTTCTTGGTTCATATCTGATATCATAAGCACTAAGCTTGACTGCCCATTTTTCCATCCTTCCTGACATTTCGGTTTTTCTAAAAGAGAATACTGCTTTAGAAGAGACTGCCAAATATAAGGATAATATATCCCCTTTTTCTGGTTTCATTAATGTTGGGGCTGAGGATAGGTAATCCTTAAGGGCCTTGAGAGGATTCTCATGCTTTTCAGTCCACTCAAATTTTTTGTTCTTTCTCAGAATGTCATAGAATTCCTCGCATTTCTCTGATGACTTTGATATGAACCTATTCAAGGCTGCGATCTTTCCTGTCAATCTTTGCACATCCTTAGCATTGGCAGGAGACTTGATGTTCACAATCACCTTGATTTTCTCTGGACTTGCCTCTATGCCTCTTTTTGTTACCATGTAGCCTAGAAACTTGCCAGCCTTTACACCAAAGTGGCACTTGGAAGGATTCAATTTCATATTGTATCTATCAAGGATATTAAATGCTTCCTCCAAATCTCTAAGGTGATCCTCAGCTCTCTTGGACTTAACCACCATGTCATCAATATAGACTTCCATTGTGTGTCCAATTTGTTCTTTAAACATCATATTAACTAGCCTTTGGTATGTAGCACCTGCATTTCTTAGTCCAATGGCATAGCAATATAACAATAGATACCAGTAGGGGTCATAAAGGCTGTATCCACTTGATCAGATGGTTCTATCTGAATTTGTTGAAATCCAGATGAAGCATCCATGAAAGTCAACAACTCATGACCCGCGGTAGCATCCACCATGGAGTCAATGTGGGGCAATGGGAAAGGATCCTTGGGACATGCCTTGTTTAAATCAATAAAATCGACACATACCCTCCACTTTCCATTTTTCTTTTGAACAACAACCACATTGGCTAACCATCTTGGATACTTAACCTCTCTAATCATACCTGCCCTGAGCAGTTTATCTACCTCCTTCTGGATGTTGACATTCCTCCCAGGTGCAAACTTTCTCCTTTTTTGATGTATAGGTTTGAATGACATGTCAATGCCAAGTTTATGAGTAATGATATCTTTGGAAATACCTGTCATGTCCTCATGCTTCCAGGCAAAGGTAGTTTTTCTTCTCATTAAGAAGGATACTAGATCCTCTTCAATGTTGTTGAGGATCCCGGATCCTATAAAAACTTTGGATTCAGGATCCTGAAGGTCCATTAGCATATCTTTGACATCTTGTTCTCTTGCCTCCAGGACATCTCTTGGAGGATACTTTAATTGCTAATGCTCCCTAGGTCTTGAAGTTGGTTTCATTGATGAAGTGTAACAATTTTTGGTTTCTTGTTGGTCACTTTCTATGTTCACCACACCCCATGGAGTAGGGAGTTTGACACATTGGTGATATGTAGAGGGAACTGCTTTCATATCATGTATCCATGGCCTACCAAGAATAACATTGCAACAGGATAAGCAATCTATGACACAAAATTTTTGAAAAGAATTAACTCCCTCTATATAAATGGGAAGTTTAATATCCCCCAATGTGTTCTTGGTTTCTCCACTGAATCCCACAAGAACTGAACATCTTGGGATAATTTTTGATTCAGGGATGTTCATCTTTTTGAGAACATCAAGTTGAATGATGTTCACTGAGCTCCCTCCGTCTATGAGAATCATGCGAACAAAATGGTTAGAAATAAACAAAGTAATAACAATACCATCATGATGAGGATCCTGAATATCCACACGATCATCCTCATCAAAGGATATAACTTTCTCCTGTGTAAGGATCGGGGTTCGAATGGGTCTGTCCCCATTATCCATCTTTGTTTCTTTAGCATGCCTCTTGGCTGTTGAAAAGGAAGTGCCACATATGTCTGATCCACCAGATATGAAGTTGATAATTTGTGCATCAGCAGGAGGAGCAGGAGCTCTTTCAGGAACCTTTTCAGGATCCTGGATCCTTGACTTCTTTCTTCCAAATAGCTCCTTCAAATGCCCTTTGCTCAACAAGTAACCAATCTCTTTCCTGAGTGCTATGCATTCATCAGTGAGATGACCAAAATCTTCATGATAGGCACACCATTTAGATTTGTCCTTTGTAGCAGCTGGCTTATCATTCTTTCTAGGCCATCTTGCTTTTTCACCTAGGTTCTGCATGGCAAGGATTAGTTCATTATTATCAACAGCAAAGCAATATTCAGAAATGGGTGGATAATCTTCATCATCCTCTTCTTGCTCTACTGCATGCACATTCTGATTATCAGACTTGTTGTATGATATAGACTTGTTGTTCCTGAAATAGGATCCTTGCTTTTCCTGCTTTGAGGATCCTGACAGTCTTTCTTGGATCCTTTTATCATCCTCTAATCGGATGAATCTAAGGGCCCTGATTCTTACTTCATCAAGATTCCTACAAGGGGTCATGACAAGATCATCATAGAACTGTGAATCCTGAAGTAAACCAATTTTGAAAGCTTCTACAGCTGTAGCTATATCTAAATTAGGAATTTCTAAGGATTCTCTACCGAATTTAGTGATATAGTCTCCAAGTGATTCATTTTGACCTTGTGTAACACTATATAGGTCACTAGTTAATCGTTCAAATCTCCTACTACATGAGAATTGGCTATTAAACAAATTATCTAGATTAGCAAATGAAGTAATAGAGAAAGGAGGAAGACTTAGCAGCCATTTAAGAGCTGCTCCTGTCAGTGTGGATCCGAAACCCTTGCATAGACATGCTTCTTTTAACCTCTCAGGATTGGGGTTGATCTCCATTCTCTCCCTGTACTGAGCCACATGCTCTTCTGGATCAGTTGTACCGTTGTAGAGCTTCATGTTTGGTACTTGAAATCTCTTTGGTATCTCTGCATCACAAATAGGTGGTGCAAAGTGAGATATCTTGTGACTTCCATCTGGAACTTCAGGGATGAGGTTAACCACTCCTGGAACGCTGGATATTATATCCTTAAGCTTTTGTAACTCTCTAGCCATAGCTTGGTTGATTCCTGTATCCTGCACAAGGCCATGGTTAGTATTATAAGTAGTATTCAAAGTGTTACCTCCTGATGGATTCGAGGGCAGAATTCCTGATGTGAATCCATGTTGATGTGACTCTGGTATGATTGAGGGACCAGACGAGGCAATAGTTTGCATAGGGATGAAGTTTCCCGAGTGAATTTCTGAACTTCTGGGTTGTACACTCCTTAAGGATCCTTGATCCTGAAATAAGTTGGATCCTTGATACATCAAAGCTGGGGGTCTTGGAGGATAATCCATGGATCCGTGAACCTGAGATGAGGATCTTTGAACCTGAGAGGAGGATCATTGAACTTAAGAGGAGGATCCTTGAACCTGAGAGGAGGATCCTTGAACTGTCTGCGTTCCCACATATCCTCCAGAACTGAAGAAGGATCCTTGATGCTGAAAGGAGGATCCTTGAGACTGAAAAGAGGATCCTGAAGGCTGAAAGTAGGATCCTTGAGCCTGTGTCATTGCCGATGATCCATAACGTATACTTGACGATCCACCCTGATATTGAACACCTGATGCTGTGGAGTGCTGGGTAGTTATGACTGGAGTGTTGAAATTCAGTGATCTAGGCATTAATGGAGAGTGATCCTCCGCTGATATCTTTAATTTCTTGATTTCATCAATCTCTCGAAGGATCCTGTCGTTAGTTTTGTCCTGCTGCTACATGTAATCTTTCATCTGCAAAATCAAAGAATAAAGATCATTGTTAGTAGGACCAGAAGAAGTAGCAGAAGTTGATTTTGAGAAAACGGAGGTTTGTTTCTTTGCAGCATTCTCAGCATTCTTCTGGAATCCAGAAGGTGCAAGAGGCAAAGGTGGAATGCCCTGTGAAGAGGTGATCGCCGGCATGGAACTTGAAGTGTTCTTCGCGTGAGAAGCCATATAGTTGGAGGTAATGAAGAGAAATGAATGAAATGAACAAAATTTCTCAGAATTGAAGCACCAATTGCCCCACGGTGGGCGCAAACTGTTTTGGTAAAAAATCACACAAGGATAATGCAACCAAATCCGATTTTGTGAGGTGTGATGCTTGATTATATGATCAAATGTATGAACAATGAAAGAATGAAATGAATGCTGAACACGAGGATTTATACGAGGAAAAAGCCCTTGATCAATGTATGATCTCCGACATAAAAAACCTCGGGTGATGGAAACTACCGATCACCAACTATATTAAACAAACAATGTTTACAAATCAGGATGATAACAAGCTCGGTACAAGGATCACTAGTGTGCAAAGGGTGTAAATTCGCCAATAACTTGCGGAGAGTTCACGAGAGTAGTGTGTGTTGCTAACTGTTCTTATGTCTAATCAAGCTTGTTATCCCCTTATAAAAATAGAAACTAGCTAGCTAACTAACAACCCGAAAAAGGTGCTAGCTTCCCACGATCTCCACAACGGTAATGAAGGCCATGTACGTGCAAAATCATAAAGCATATTCCCCTAGAATCTCGGCTGAACAAGTCTTACTCGAATAATCCTGCAAAACAAGTTCAAATATAATGGAAACAATTGTTAGCATTAGGATAATAATGAGGATCCGAGATCCTTAATTCTTTAATGTCTTCTGAGGATCCTTAATTCAAACTGAACTGAGGATCCGTGATACTAGCTGCACTTGAGGATCCGTGATCCATACATTGTGAAAATCTATCCCTAACAATTGCCCCCAAAATATGAGGAATTAATTGCAACTGAATGATTCATATTTTCTAGTTGATCCGGAACAACTTGGTTAGCGAAAAACTAGCCGTTGCCATCGGACTAGCCGTTGCCATCGGACTAGCCGTTGCGAAGATGATGTTAGCGCAAGACTTCCCTGCACAATCATCATTATATATAGAGGGTTAGAGATAAGGATCAATTTGCATTTAAATTCGAGCGTTACTCTCCTTTAAATCTTTATTCGGAGACTCCAACAGGTATCCCTCTAATCCTTCTCTCTAAGATTTCTTCTTCTTCCAATTTTCTATTTCTTCAAAATCTCATCGCCAAGATGAAGCTCCGATCCTCTCCTGCCAAGGATCCTAAGAAGGACAACCCTCTGAAAAGCCAAGGTATCACCAAAAATCCTTCACTGGAACTTTGTCGTTTTACCGATCCTGAAATTGATCGGATACGCCATTGCTTTCCAGCAGGAGCCATTGTTTTAGAGCATTCGACTCTTCAACGAAGAGGGACTGTGTTTCTGATGCTTGGATTAGTTTTCCGGCAACCCCTTTCCTGATAGGGTTTTCTTATCCCTTCCCTGCTCTAACTCAATCATTCTTCACACTCACTGGCATGTGCTATATACAAGCCATGCCAATGATGTGGAGAGTTCTTTACACTCTTTAAAACATCATTGAGCAGGAAGGTGTTGAAATAGGGGTGTCTGAGTTGAGTCTGTTATACAATCTTGTTAGCCACGGTTCTCGTCGTTTCTTGTTTAAGCATAAACCTGGTCAGCCTCATCAAATCCTCAAAACCACCAAAAATGACCCCAACTGGAGAAACCTATTCTTCTTTGTAAGGAGGGACTCAATCCCAGATGGGAAAGATCTCCCCAAAAAATGGGTCACTGTGGGTAGGATATGGGATCCTTAGACCAAGACCGAAGTAGGATTCTTTTTCTGTTAAAGATAACTAATCTTTCTTTTTGTTTCTGTTGTGCAGCTATCTCACTCTCTCATATTCAAGAAACACCTACAACAAAAGAAAGGATTGCTGCCTTTTGGAAGCTTGATCCTGCAATTAGAACATTTCAAGCCAAGACACAGGATTCACAAGAAATCTCTTCAGGATCCTACACAATGTCAAGTAAGTATCCATATCCTTGAGTTAACAAATGTTTAAATAAATGTAAAGTATGAATACTTATCTGTGCTTTGTGTTAGTAGGTGCTGGCAAATCCTCTAAATCTGCTTCCAGATTCAGCGTAAGTGATCTTGATGCATTTGCCTCCTCTAGGTCCGTCAAAAAGGAGCTGGCTGCAAGCCCAAGCATCCCAAATCCTAAAGGCATGAGCACATGGGGCAAGGGTGCCAAGAAAAGAAAGACCTCTGAGCCCACTGAAGGCCACCCTCTCATCCGACACCAGTTTGAGGAATATGTCTCCGAGGTAAGGATCCTATATCCTTAGGTCTGAACTTTCCTTTTTGAGGATAACGAATCCTGACCATATACTTCTTTTATGCAGAAATTCGTCGAGATCCAAATGCTCCTTGATCACAATCTGGTAGAGGTTGAGCAGCAAAAGCTAGACTTCCAGCAGATATTCCAGGCCAAAGACAAGAAGATCTCTACCCTTGAGAAGGACATTAACCTGCTGCAAAAGGAGTTGGTCCTGACCCAGATCACAGCTCAGCAAGAGAAGGCAGAGGTCATGGAAGGAGCTAAGCTTTCTGCTACCATTGCTATGCTGAAGATCAAGCTGTAAATGGCTAAGGAGGCTGAGGATCCTGCTTTCGATAGGTCTGCCTGGGACCAGGAGGCTTGGAGGCAGAAGTTGGTTGAGCTGGATAATGAGGATGAAGCTGAGGAGGCAGCAGCTGATGGAGCTGGGAGCAGCGGGGTGAAGGATCCTGAGGTGGAGAAGGCAGCTGGTGATGATGACAAGACAGAGAAGGTGGTGGAGAAGGCAGCTAAGGCGTAGGCTGCCGAAATGGGCGATGATGGATTTATCTAGACGCGGCTGGAGCCCATTTTTTATGGTTTTATTTGATGGTGTTTTGGTTTCGAACAATGATGGTCTGTAATAACTTTAAACAGTAGGTGTTAGGTTTAAGGATCCCGGATCCTTCAGACAATAGGTAGGATGGCAGATGATGGAGGGATCCACTGTTTGGGGGATGAAACCACCGTTATCCTTCCGCCCTTATTTTCCTACACTTTATGAACCATTAATTATGGACACCATTTTCCTACCCCAGCGGACGGGCCACATATTGCTGGTAGATGCTTGGGGTAGGTAATTTTGACAAACTTTGAAGGGTTTAACTTTGATAAATAAATATAACCTTTAACTTTTGGCTATCTTGGTGTTGTTCTTTTTGTGTATATTTATCTTTCAATTGTTATTACATAACTTCTTCGATTTACAAGTTATTAGTGAAAGCATAAAAGTCAGTTTAAGTAAAAAAGTTTAGGATATGATCAAGGATCAAATATCCTATAATCGGAAAGTTTAAAAAGTGTGACTATTTTAGGATCATATATCCTGTTGTCAAAGAATAGGGTATGATTGATAAAGCAATAATAAAATTAAAGTAAATAAGGATCATACCAGAGAATCCAAGTTAGGATCCTATATCCTTAATGCATACCATTGTAACAATTGTAAGAAAAACCCTTGTGGAAAGTTAGGATCTAGGATCCTTAACTGTCTAACTTTGTAATCCTGAAATAAGACATAACTTGGGACTAAGCCAATCTGTAAAAGAAATAGTTAGTATCTGGGGACAAGCCCAAAAAACTGGGGACAAGCCCAAAAAACTAGGGACAAGCCCAAATAATCTTGTGTAAACTAGAGTATGGCCCTTTCTGGCGACTATCCAAATTTAGTGATATGAAGATGCCAAAACCTTAGCTAACGTGAAAATGTTAGAAACCTTAGGAACGGATGTATGGTACGTCTACCATTATACTTAGGATCCTGAATACAGCCAGTACAATGAAATTGTCAGCCCCTAAAGCGGGTACTGGTCCCATTGCCTTTAACTGCACCAGGATAATAGTGCGCTACTGGCGAAGGTGTTAGAACCTGATTTGTAGGAGGTAATAGATACCTTAAACTGGGGACAAGCCCAAAAACTGGGGATAAACCCATAAAACTGGGGACAAGCCCATAAAACTTAGGAGACTTATGTGGATACTTGATCCTTTATCAAGGATGCATGAACTTCTACAAAACTCAGAACTCTAGTGAAAAAGGAAAAAGGATCCTGGGTCCTTCTCCTTGTAATTAAAAAAATTAGAGGATAAGGTAAATTAGAATTAAATCATTACCAGAATGAGGATCATATATCCTCTAAGGATCCTTTAAGTATACCGGATATGAGGATTTCTAAGGATCCTGGATCCTTCTTACATGAAGTATCTCTTCAAATGGACAACATTCCAAGCTTTTCCTGCTTTGAGGATCCTGACAGTCTTTCTTGGATCCTTTTATCATCCTCTAATCGGATGAATCTAAGGGCCCTGGTTCTTACTTCATCAAGATTCCTGCAAGGGGTCATGACAAAATCATCATAGAACTGTGAATCCTTAAGTAAACCCATTTTGAAAGCTTCTACACCTGTAGCTATATCTAAATTAGGAATTTCTAGGGATTCTCTACTGAAGTTAGTGATATAGTCTCTAAGTGATTCATTTTGACCTTGTGTTACCCTATATAGGTCACTAGTTAATCGTTCAAATATCCTACTACATGAGAATTGGCTATTAAACAAATTAACTAGATTAGCAATTGAAGTAATAGAGTAAGGAGGAAGACTTAGCAGCCATTTAAGAGCTGATCCTGTCAGTGTGGATCTGAAACCCTTGCATAGACATGCCTCTTTTAACCTCTCAGGATTGGGGTTGATCTCCATTCTCTCCCTGTACTGAGCCACATGCTCTTCTGGATCAGTTGTACCGTCGTAGAGCTTCATGTTTGGTACTTGAAATCTCTTTGGTATCTCTGCATCATAAATAGGTGGTGCAAAGCGAGATATCTTGTGACTTCCATCTGGAACTTCAGGGATGGGCTTAACCACTCCTGGAACGCTGGATATCATATCCTTAAGCTTTTGTAACTCTCTAGCCATAGCTTGGTTGATTCCTGTATCCTGCCCAAGGCCATGGTTAGAATTATAAGTAGTATTCAAAGTGTTACCTCCTGATGGATTCGAGGGCGGAATTCCTGATGTGAGTCCATATTGATGTGACTCTAGTATGATTGAGGGACCAGACGAGGCAATAGTTTGCATAAGGATGAAGTCTCTCGAGTGAATTTCTGAACTTCTGGGTTGTACACTCCTTAAGGATCCTTGATCCTGAAAGATATTGGATCCTTGATACATCGAAGCTGGGGGTCTTGGAGGATAATCCGTGGATCCGTGAACCTGAGATGAGGATCCTTGAACCTTAGAGGAGGATCCTTGAACCGTCTGCGTTCCCACATATCCTCCAGAACTGAAGAAGGATCCTTGATGCTGAAAGGAGGATCCTTGAGGTTGAAGAGAGGATCATGAAGGCTGAAAGTAGGATCCTTGAGCTTGTGTCATTGCCGATGATCCATAACGTATACTTGACGATCCACCCTGATATTGAACACCTGATGCTGTGGAGTGCTGGGTAGTTATGATTGAAGTGTCGAAATTCAGTGATCAAGGCATTAATGGAGAGTGATCCTCCGCTGATCTCTTCAATTTCTTGATTTCATCAATCTCTCAAAGGATCCTGTCGTTAGTTTTGTCCTGCTGCTGCATGTAATCCTTCATCTGCAAAATCAAAGAATAAAGATCATTGTTAGTAGGACCAGAAGAAGCAGCAGAAGTTGGTTTTGAGAAAACGGAGGTTTGTTTCTTCGCAGCATTCTCAGCATTCTTCTGGAATCCAGAAGGAGCAGGAGGCAAAGGTGGAATGCCCTGTGAAGAGGTGATTGCCGGCATGGAACTTGAAGTGTTCTTCGCTTGAGAAGCCATATAGTTGGAGGTAATGAAGACAAATGAATGAAATGAACAAATTTCTCAGAATTGAAGCACCATTTGCCCATGGTGGGCGCCAAACTGTTTTGCTAAAAAATCACACAAGGATAATGCAACCAAATCCGATTTTGTGAGGTGTGATGCTTGATTTTATGATCAAATGTATGAACAATGAAAGAATGAAATGAATGCTGAACATGAGGATTTATACGAGGAAAAATCCCTTGATCAATGTATGATCTCCGGTATAAAAAACCTCGGGTGATGGAAACTATCGATCACCAACTATATTAAACAAACAATGTTTACAAATCGGGATGATAACAAGCTCGGTACAAGGATCACTAGTGTGCAAAGCGTGTAAATTCGCCAACAACTTGCGGAGAGTTCACGAGAGTAGTGTGTGTTGCTAACTGTTCTTATGTCTGATCAAGCTTGTTATCCCCTTATAAAAATAGAAACTAGCTAGCTAACTAATAACCCGAAAAAGGTGATAGCTTCCCACGATCTCCACAACGGTCACGAAGGCCATGCACGTGCAAAATCATAAAGCATATTCCCCTAGAATCTCGGTTGAACAAGTCTTACTCGAATACTCCTGCAAAACAAGTTCAAATATAATGGAAAAAATTGTTAGTATTAGGATAATAATGAGGATCCGAGATCCTTAATCCTGCAACGTCTTCTGGGGATCCTTAATTTAAACTGAAATGAGGATCTGTGATCCTGGCTGCACTTGAGGATCCGTGATCCATACATTGTGAAAATCTATCCCTAACAGATAGGAAAGTTAGTTTTAACAACAATAGGATGAGTTTCAAAATAATGTCATAATTTAGTAGATGCCATGATTAAAGCAAGAATAAGTTTCTTTAAATGAGAATACCTGGACTCAACATCAAGTAGACTTTTACTTACATAGTATACCGGATGTTGAGAGCCTTCATGATCCTTAACTAGGACCGCACTTACTGCCTTAGTGGAAACAACTAGATATAAGGATAATGTTTCCCCATTTTCTGGTTTCATTAGAGCTGGAGCTGAGGATAGGTAATCCTTGAGGGATTTGAGGGCATTCTCATGCTTTTCAGTCCATTCAAATTTTTTATTCTTCCTCAGGATGTCGTAGAACTCCTTACATTTTTCTGAAGACTTTGAGATGAATCTGTCCAAGGCTGCGATTTGTTATGGGTGGTTTTTCGAACATATATCCTGAATTATATCCTGACTTTATTACTTTTGTTTGTGACCAGGATACCGGATCAGGATATTGATAACATCCTGAGGCAGTATCCTGGTACTTGTTAATTGTACTCGTGCAGATTAGCATGGCAAAACCTGTAACGTTCAAGTGGACTGCTTCTCCTGAAGACTCGGACTAAACTGTTGAGAAGAGAACGTTAAAGCCGCAAAGAAGAGGTCTCCAACGTTCAAAGGGGATTATTCAAAGTATCCCTTATTTTTAGGATAGTTTGTTATTTCTTTTTGCTATATAAAGGAATGATCGGATCAATAGGTAGACACGATTTTTCACACACATTTCTGCTCTCTACTAGCTACAATCACTTGCAATCACCAACCCTTACACTCGAATCTCATTGTAACACATAGTTGATCCGTATCATATCCTGCACTGTATCTTGAAGTTTGAAGTAATAAGAAGAACAAGGCAGCTGTGATTGTCAGCTCCCGAGGTTTTGTCCCGGCGATCTAGATTGATCAAGGGCTTTCCTCGTACATCTCGTGTCACCCTTTAACTTTTTGCTCATCGTTTGATTGTTGATATAGCTCAATATCCTGAGCTATATCCTAAAAACTATTTCTATAAACAATATAATCAGAATATTTTTAACATACATTGTTAGCACACTACCTCACTTAACTAATTTGATCACTAAATTGCTTCGGTAATGTTTCGGCCAAAATTACCTAAGTAATTAAGTGATCAAATTAGTTTAGTGAGGTAGTGTGCTAGATGTATTTGTGAAAAATATGCTGATTAAGTTGTTAATAAAAACAGTTTTCAGGATATAGCTCAGGATACCAAGCTATATCTATAATCAAACAATGAGCAGAAAAGGTAAATGGTGACACAGGATGTACGAGGAAAGCCCTTGATCAATCTAGATCGCCGGCACAAAACCTCGGGAGCTGACAATCGCAGCTGCCTTGTTCTTCTTATTACTTCAAATGTCAGGATACAGTGAAGGATATGATGCGGATCAACTAGTTGTTACAATGCAATTCGAGTACAAGTGTAAGTGTTTGTGAGTGATTGCAGTTTGTAGAGAGCAAGAGTGTTCGAAGAATTGTGTGTGTTCTATTTGATCCGATCAATCCTATTTATAGTAAAATGAAATTAACAAACTAGCCTATAAATCCGGGATACGCCGAATATTCCCTTCATGAACGTTGTAGACCACTTCTTCCGGCTTCAACGTCCCTATTGCAAACGATTAGCCTGAGTTTTTAGGAGAACAGGTCCACTCGAACGTTACAGGCTTGCTTCATTAATCTGCACGTGAACTAATTAGTTATTATCAGGATACTACATCAGGATGTTACCAATATCCTGATCCGGTATCCTGATCACAATAAAAGAAATATAGTCAGAATATTATCCAGGATATATGTTCAGAAAACCACCCATAACAATTGTCCCCAAAATATATCTGTTGGTATACCAATATCCAACGGATATATTTAAAAAATCTTATCTCGTGAATCGAGGTAATTAAGTTGAAATGATGGTTGAAGTGACAAGCTGCAACTTCCAACGCATTTTGTACTCAATGGCTATCCATTTAGCCTCTATATCTTCTCTCTTCCTTGTTGATAATCCTTCATCCTTTCCAGAAATCTCAGGTATTTTCTCTCTTCTTTTCTTTCGAAATTCTTGCTGTTTATCTTGCTTTATGGATACCAGAACTCAATCACATTCCGGTGATTCACCTCCGCCGTTTGTCAACCAGAATTTAATCAATCTCCCCGGGGAGGAGGTGTGCTCCTTTAACAACGCCGACATTGCCGCATTACGAAACTCCGGTGCTTTCCCCGACAAGGCAATCATCCGTCCTTTTGATTGAAACATCCGATCAGATGTTTCATCTGATGAATGGATCTGCTTCTTAGCATATCCATTTTCTCTTGGCCTTCGATATCCTTTTCCAGAATTCATCATGGAATTCTTTCGAACCACCGGTCTCTGCTTCACCCAAACAATGCCCATGGTCTGGAGGGTTATAATGCCCTCATTTTAAACATTCAAAAGACAAAATAATAACATAAATTTTTTTAACAAAATTCGGGCATGACCCGTCCATAACGAGAGCAAACCCTGTTTTAGTAATCCTTAATACAAAAATTTAAAGACACTTTCAAAAGGACATACAACGCCATGGCATTACGTTTATATATCTACCAACAACAACATTTATCTTTTAAAAGATTTAACATGTTGACTTAAAAAGACTAGTTACTACTCAAAAACTAATTACAACAAAATTAGCTTTTAACCATAACATCATCACAAAATAGCGGAAGCGCATATAGAAAAGTTTCACGCGTGTGTTCGTTCCAAGTTCGCCATCACGTCTAAGTTGCGGATTTACCTACATCAAAATTTTAAACTCGTTAGTACGTTACTTCTAGACTAGTAAATCAAAGTTAATCCCTTTCATACATTCATCACATACGTGCGTCTTCTTACCCCGTGAAACGGGTCAAACATACTATCTCAAAATTGAGATATAACATGCCATTCTTATCCCGTTGAAACAGGCATTTTTCATTCATACATAACTTTCATTCGGTTCATTTATAAAGAACGAATACATTGCTTTCAATCTTTTACATACACTCAAATCTGTGAGCGACGGATCGAGTTGGTTGTGTTCATTCATAACTTATCCGTTAGTAACGGATAATATCATTCATAATATAACTTTCATTCGGTTCGTTTAGGACGAACAAACTTATTCCTTTCATACTCATTTTCTCATTATCCGATTCTCCCATAAAGGACCGGTCATAAAACATTTCATTTATAAATCTACGTTTCATGCAATTCATTCACAACGGATCAAACCATTTACTATTTATCTATCACAACTATCAAATTTATGGCTTTAGCACAAACAACAATTTACTAATAGAATTTAGTATGCATAAATAACATACCTCGATCTTGCGTGTTTTCTGTTTTCCTAGCACTTGAGCTTTCTTCCTTCACGCCTACATTAACATATTCGTTCCATCTTTTAGTTCATTCAAATATCATTTCATTATTTTCATAGTCTAACATATGGCAACTTTATCACAATTTCTTCCGAATTTCACAAATATGTTCTTTTAGGCATTTTATCGAGCACTTGGCGGGTTTCGCATTTGTAGGACACTACATATAAGCTTTTGAAGTACAATTCCTTCTAGTTCGCCTCATAACCCGTCAATAATCAATCAAGTTCATATCATTCTTTTATCCTACATCATTTTGCCTAAGATTCAAGTAATACAACATCATCATATGCCAAATTTACACATGATCATTCCTAATTTTCATCATCCTACATCTCTAATATTTCATATCAAATGGTTTTATGCAACTAGTCTTTCAAATGATCAAATTCACACATAAACCTTATCCTATAGTAAAACCCTTACATCTAATTGCACATATTTTAACATGAACACATGATTGGGTTGAAACTCATTTCCTATAATTCACCAAATCAAGATATTTAACTTACCACTTTACTGCGTATGTGTAGATGACCGAAAATTTAGAATCATGCAAGTGATTAGCCTTGAATTCCTTGATCAATTGAGTGATTTTAGCAAGAACAAGGGTTTCTCTTGTTTTTCCCTTGTTCTGGTCGAACTCCCACACACCAGAGTGTGTGAATTTGGGTTTTAATTTTATTAATCCTTTTGTTTTTTTAATTTCCCCCTTCTAGTTTGTGCATTTGTTTTATTTAGGCATATATCATCACTAAGCTAGTTATTTAACACATTTTACCAACTAAGTTAAATTTTTAATTCAATTCAACTTATTCTCTTAATAAATATTTTTGGGGTGTTACAAGGGTACTCCTTACTCTCAATCAGATCAAGACCTTCCATGTCCCTGACCTTTGTATTGAAGACCTTCTGATCGCTTACCGTCTCCGATCACACAGCAACAGCCGTTTCTTGCTTTTTTCAACCTCCAGCAACCCCCTTATCCTCAAAGCCAACAGAAATGAGGATGCGTGGCAACGTAAATTTTTCTTTGTTAAACGAGACTCCATTGATGAAGGCAATAGCCTTCCGGTGAAATGGTTGACTTCCGGTAGGGTTTAGGGTTTAAAATATCCCCAAAAGTATCCTGATGATGTATCCTGCACTAACATCCTAATGTTTTTACGCAGCAAACTTCAAGGAATTGGCTCCGCCTACTGAAAAGTCCCAAGAAAGAATCAAGAGAATTTATCAATTGCCTGACAGTGATAGATCTTTTTCATCGCATCTTCCAAGTTCAAGCCAATACTCTTCATCTGAAATGTCTGGTAAGGATAAAAATTTTCTACACACATATACATTTAGTTAAATAAAATACGAGCAGAGGTTTAGATTTCCCCTATTATGCAGCACCAATCAAGATTCCAGAGACCTTCGAGCTCGAAGAGCTGGACAGCTATTCCGGCCCTGCCCAGGTGAAGAAGGAGCCCAGCAAACCTTCTACTGCTTCTAAATCAGTGACCAGTTCCAAAGCAACAGCCGTACCCAAGCCTTCTCCTATCGTGAAAACGCGTGCCTCGAGCTCCCGGAAATGGAAGGAGCCAGATTCCCCAGTTTCCTCCGACGTTTTTCCATATGAAAATCATGGATTCACAGAATCCAGCAAGTTCATGACCGGCTTTCTTAACCAGGTAAGTATCCTCACCTCATATCCTGCACATATATGCTGGTTATATATTTTGAGTACACATATTGATACCTGTTCACCTGATTGCAGGGTCTTGAGCGGTTGGTGCATTAGTATGAAGACTCATGTGGACTGGTTAAGATGTTGGAGATCAAGTTGAAGAAGGCAGAGACGGATGTCGCAGACCAAGCAACCATTGCCGCCGCCAAGTCTAAACATTACGAGGAAAAGTATAAGGCAATGACCCAGGAGCATCAGGCCACCATCAAGAAGATCACCCAAGAGGCCCAGGCCAAATACGATGCAGCTCAGGTTCAGCATGAACAAGACTTGGCTTCTTCCCAGGAAAGCCTTAAGGGCTCCGTTGTTATCTCTCTCCTTCAAGCTAGATTGAAGATGGCTTATGAGATCAAGGCCATGGGCCTTGAATGCCCTTCTTGGAATGTTGAAGCTTGGGAGGCAAAGTTGAGGGACCTTGGCGGCAATCCCGTGGAGCATCCTGTGAAGCCTGCGGTCGAGGAACCTGTCAAAGTGGCTGAGAAGGTGGTTAATACTAATGCGAATGCTGGGGATGATGCCGGGAAGGATGCTGGACCGAATGTTGGTGCTGATGCTGACGAAGTTATGGTTGAAGAGGGTGCTGCCCCTTAAAAGCAGCGAAATGGGCGATGATGGATGTTGATGCCGAGGCCGGAGCCCATTTTTTAAATTTGATGGTTGTGGTTGTCGAACAATTTTTAATTTCCTGTCTGTCAAACAATTTACTTTCCTGCACTAAAACAATATGATGGCCAAAGGTGGATGGGTCCTGAGTTTCAGGATGAAGCCCTTGGTCATCAATTAGTATCCTTTATTTTGAACACTCTAACAATTGAAGGGGGAGGTATCTTGGGTTCCAAGACGAAGCCTTCAATTGTTAAGTAAATATGGTAGAAAACTAATTGTGCTTTTGGCGGATGGGTCTCAGTTTGAGATGAAACCAAAAGCACAAACTTTTGCTATGTTAATAAACTAACTTTCTTTTAGCCTTATCCATTGTTTCATTTTTATTTTTGCAAAGCTTGTTTTGATAACTGTTGTTTGATTCGAATACAGTTTCAATTTTCAATCTAAGTATCATATCTCAAACATTCTGACCAAATACCCTGAAATATATCCTGAGAAAATATCCTGATTAGGATACTTATAAATGTTTTAACCAAACTTTTGTCAAACACAGTTTCAAAAATTTAGACAATTTAGATAAGGCTTTTAAAGGAACAAAAAGGAAAGATCATACCGGAGACAGAGTACGACCCTATCCTTAAACTTCAATCCTTTTGCAACCTTTCCACCGAAGATGTCCCTAGTCTGGGATACTTAGTGAACTAGGCCCCAACTTGATCCGTTGAGCTTCTCACAGTGCCTTAGTGGGGATGTCCCATGTGCATAATGTCTTCGAATACTTAGAAATTTTCTGGACATCCATTGCAACTATTTGTATAACTTTCGTATTACAGGGGATAAACCCTAAAATATCCAGGAGATAAATCCTTAATATTCTGGGGATAAACCCATAGGTATTCTGGGGATAAACCCATAGGTATTCTGGGGAAAATCCCAAATTTACGTGCGCTACAGGTGGGAGTGTATAAACTCCAAGACTTAGAAAGGTGAAAACCTTTAAACCTTAGAGAGTATGAAAATACCCTTTCGTGAGAGAGGGTGATCAATCCTCATATACCTTTAGGATCCAGGATATAGCCAACAATAACGAAATTGTCAGCCACTTTTACATGGACTGGTCCCGCTATCTTGAACTATCCCTGGATAACTTGCGCTCCAGGCGGGGTGTTTAAACCCAATTCGAGAGAAAGGTGAATACCTTTAAACCTGTGAAGGGATCAAGATCCCTTAAACGTGAGAGGGGGGGGGGCAATCCTCTAATCTTTCGAATTATCCTGGGTGCATATCCTGAAGTTATATCCCGAAGCATATTCTGCAAAATAACCTTAAACTAAGGTGGGTGTTAGCCTGGCTAACACCCCTCCGATGCTTAAGTCAGTATTGGGTTCAAATAAAATAGAATTATATTTAAAAAGAGATTGAATTCATACCATCCTGAGTTAGAAATTAAATTCTAAACTCACTTGAAATATGCTTTGAGGTGTACAACATTCCAGGATCTTGGTAGCATATCCCCCTCCATAGTCTTAAGCCAATATGCTCCTTTCCCAGATTCCGATTCAATCTCATAAGGTTCTTCCCACTTTGGAGCTAACTTCCCATCAGCAGGATTGGTTGTATTCTGAAAAGCTTTCCTTAACACCCAATCTCCAACTTGAAATCTCCTAGTCCTTAGATTCTTGTTATATGCTCTGGATATCTTCTGTTGGTATGCTGCCATTCTCAATTTCGCCGCATCCCTTGCCTCATCGATAGTATCCAATTCTTGACATAGGGCTTCAGGATTCTTCTCAGGATCCCGGAGGTTGGATCTTGCTGTAGGTATTACCATCTCTATCGGGATTACGGCTTCTACTCCAAATACTAAGGAAAATGGGGTTTGCCCAGTTGCACTTTTTACTGTTGTCCTATCAGCCCATAAAACAAAGGGTAATTCTGCTGCCCTTCTTCCTTTCTTAGCTCCTAGCCTTTTCTTCAAATTGTTGACAATTGTCTTGTTCGAGGATTCTGCTTGTCCGTTTGCTTGAGGATGTACCGGCGTGGATTTGATCATTTTGATTCTCCAACTCTTACAAAAATAGGTTGTCCTCTTACTGATAAACTGAGAGCCATTGTCACAAATTATCTTAGCTGGTACCCCAAACCTAGTCAGGATATTCCTTTTTATGAAGGATACTACTTCTTGGTCTCTGACTTGAACAAATACCTCAGCTTCAACCCATTTAGAGAAATAATCAGTCATTGCCAGCATAAAGACTTTTCCTTCTGGAGCTTTTGGCAATTTTCCCACTATGTCCATCCCCCACTTCATGAGTGGCCAAGGGGAAGCAATAGGATATAGTGGTTTAGCAGGTTGATGTAATATATTACTGTGCCTTTGACATGCATCACATCATCGAGCATATTCTGCAGCATCTTTCCTCATCGTCGGCCAATAGTATCCTGTTCTTAACACCTTTGAGAAAAATGATCTGCCCCCAGTATGGTTACCACAATCCCCTTTGTGTATATCCTGAAGCACTTCTTTAGTTTCGGGATCCTCCAAGCACCTCAGGTATGGTTCTGCAAGAGATTACTTATACAAAACATCATTTATAATAGTGAATCGTGATACCTTCATTCTAAAGGCCTTAGGATTCTCATCCTTTGGGATGTGTCCTTCCTTGAGACATCTCATGATTGGAGCCATCCAGGACTTAGGATCCTCCTCAGGATATTCATCATCAGGATCCTGAATACTTACTACTTCCTTATCCTGAGTTTTGAAAAGATCCACTGCAGGATATAGGATATGAAGTACTGGTATCTGGGTTCCTTCCGGTATCCTGACTAATGATCCTAGATTTGCCAAGGCATCTGCTTCAGCATTATCCTCCCTCGGTACCTGTTCAAGTGTAAAAACATCGAAATATCCTACTAATTTCTTGAGAATTTCGAAATACTCGATTAACTTCTCACCTTTAGCTGCATAGGATCCATTAAATGATTAGTAATTAACAAGGAGTCAACAAATACTTGTAAACTTTTAATATTCATACTCCTGGCCAACTCTAATCCTGCAATTAAAGCTTTATATTCTGCTTCATTATTAGTGGCAAAATTCTCACATTAGATGCACCATCAATATATAATGCCTAGGATTCTAAGTTTTCTCCTAGCTGTTGTACTTCTAGGTCTACTTCATTTTGAATATCACTACTGAAATCAGCCACAAAGTCAGCTAGAGCCTGAGACTTTATGGCATTTCTAGGTTCATATACTAGATCATAGGAACTTAATTTTACTGACCACTTAGCCATTCTACCCGACATCTCAGGTTTCCTAAGCACATTTTTAACAGGATAATTAGTTTTAACATGAATCCTATGTGTTTCAAAATAATGTCTAAGCTTCGTCGATGCCATTACTAGGGCCAATATCAACTTTTCTAAATGAGAATATCTAGTTTCAGCATCTAACAAACTTTTACTAACATAATACACAGGATACTGCTGACCTTCATGATCCTTTACCAGAACAGCACTTACTGCATTCCCTGATATTGCGAGATACAGGCATAATGGTTCACCATCCTCGAGCTTCATCAATAGAGGTGCAGTTGAAAGATACTGCTTCAATTCCTGTAAGGCTGCTTCATGCTTCTCTCCCCATTCGAATTTCTTATTCTTCTTTAGGACATCGTAGAATTCCTTGCATTTTTTTGAGGATCTCGATATAAACCTGTTTAATGCTGCTACTCGTCCTGTTAATCTTTGTACATCTTTCATGTTGGAGGGTGACTTGATATCCAAGATAGCTTTGATCTGTTCCGGGCTTGCTTCTATACCCCTTTTAGTCACCATGTATCCTAGAAACTTTCCTGCCCCCACTCCAAAATGGCATTTGGCAGGATTTAACTTCATGTTGTACTGGTCCAGGATATCGAATGCTCCTTCAATATCCCGGAGATGATCCTTATCCTTTTTAGATTTTACTACCATATCATCAATGTATACCTCCATGGTGTCCTCCAGTTTGTCTTTAAACATCATGTTCCCCAATCTCTGGTATGTTGCACCTGCATTTTTCAAACCAAAAGGCATATCAGTATAACAATATATACCTGTTGGTGTCATGAAAGCAGTATCCTCCTGGTCCGAAGGTTCCATTTGTATTTGCTGGAATTCTGAGGATGCATCCATGAAGGTTAACATTTCATGACCGGCAGTAGCATCCACCATTGAGTCGATATGAGGCAGAGGGAACGGGTCTTTAGGACACGCTTTGTCCAAGTCTGTGTAATCTACACAAACTCTCCATTTCCCATTTTTCTTTTGAACCACAACTACATTTGCTAGCCATTTGGGAAATTTAATTTCCCTAATCATCTTGCTCTTTAACAATCTTTCAACCTCTTCCTGAATTATTGCGTTCCGTTCAGGAGTAAACTTCCTTCGTTTTTGCTGAACAGGCTTGAAAGACCTATCAATTCCGAGCTTGTGAGTTATCAATTCCATGAGAATGTTGACATCGTGCATTTCAAAAAGTTAGTCAATTGATTTTCAATATCCTTAGGGATATTGGTTCCTACGAGCACCGAGATATCCGGATTATCCTGATCCAGGATAATTTTCTTAACATCCTGCTCCGAAGCCTCCATGATATCATGGGCTCGCATCTTTAATTGCTATCCTGCTTTGGGCCTCGCCGAGGGTTTCATCGAGGAAGAATAACATTCCTTCGCTTCTTGTTGATCATTTTCCACCTTGACAACCCCCCAAGGGGTAGGAATGTTGATGCACTGATGATAAGTTGATGGCACTGCTTTCATATCATGGATCCATGGCCTACCCAATATAATATTGTAGCAGGATAAGGAGTCCATGACACAGAAGCGTTGCATTGAGTTGACGCCTTTAACATATACCGGCAACTTTATTTCTCCCACAGTGTTCTTGGCCTCTCCACTGAATCCGACAAGTACAGTGGATTTTGAAGTGATGTCCATCGGAGAAACATTAATCCTTTTCAACGTTTCTAGCTGAATAATGTTAACAGGGCTGCCATTATCCACTAGTATCCTACCCAATATAATATTGTAGCAGGATAAGGAGTCCATGACACAGAAGCGTTGCATTGAGTTGACGCCTTCAACATATACCGGCAACTTTATTTCTCCCACAGTGTTCTTGGCCTCTCCACTGAATCCGACAAGTACAGTGGATTTTGAAGTGATGTCCATCGGAGAAACATTCATCCTTTTCAGCGTTTCTAGCTGAATAATGTTAACAGAGCTGCCATTATCCACCAGTATCCTGCGCACAAAGTGGTTAGCAACATATAAAGTTATTACCAAACCGTCATGCTGGGGATCCTGAACAGTATCCCTGTCATCACTGTCAAACGTTATTACTTTATCGGTCGTGAGGGTTGTCGTCTTGTTCGGCTTATCTCCCCTTTCTGCCTTAGCCTCCTTTGCATGTCTTTTTGCTGCAGAATAAGAGGTTCCACAGACATCGGATCCTCCCGAAATAAAATTAATTATCTTGGCATCCGCAGGAGGTGATGCTGCTCGTTCAGGATCCTTCTCAGTATCCTGACCCTTATTCTTCTTTCTTCCCAGGAGGTCTTTCAGTTATCCTTTGCTCAGGAGATAGCTTATTTCCTTCCTCAGAGCAATGCAATCCTCCGTAACATGTCCAAAATCCTTATGGAAGGCACACCACTTAGATTTATCCTTCCAATCAGCTTTTTGTTAGTTCTTCCTAGGCCACCTCGCTTTGTCTCCCAAACCCTAAATAGCATACATTAGTTCAGGTATATTAACAGAAAACAATATACTAACAACTCAGGATACTCCTCAGGATCCTCGTCTTCAACAGCATTCACTTTCTTGCTATCATTCCTGCAATATGGCTTAAAGCGATACGGTCTGTATGAGGATTCTGACTTCCTGTTAGTTGATTCATAAGTTGAGGATGATCATCCTCTCTTGCATCTTTTAATCATCCTCCAGTCGAATGTATCTCAAAGCCCTGTTTCGAGCTTCATCCAGATTCCTGCAAGGATTCATTACAAGATCCTGATAAAATTGGGAATCCTTTTGCAACCCCATTTTGAATGCCTGCACAGCTGTTGCAACATCAAGATGTGGGATATCCAGAGATTCCCTACTGAACTTGTTCACATAATCCCTTAAGGATTCCTGAGGCCCTTGAGTTATCCTGTAGAGATCACTGGTTAGTTTCTCAAAACTTCGACTACAAGAAAATTGCCTGTTAAATAAATTAACTAAGTGAGCAAATGATGTAATTGAATGAGGTGGAACGTTTAAGAGCCATTTTAAGGCTGATCCTGTCAGAGTGGAGCCAAAACCCTTACAGAAGCATGCTTCCTTGAGATCCGGAGGAATAGGGTTAATTTCCATCCTCTCCCTATACTGAGCAATATTGTCACACCCCGATATTTCCACGTATTACCGGTGGGCCCGACGGGGAGTATCGTGACGTACTTGATATCATCATAGTCAATTAATCACAGTTTAGTGCACAGCGAAAGTCTCAAAGTAAATTATTACAAACCAAGTTGAAAGTAACATAAAATATTACATAACGGATTGTAAGTGGATCCACAGGCGGATCTAAAAATAAAAAGAAATATTGTTCAACAGATTTAAGCATCAAAAGCTTGCAAGACTCTTTATTTGATACTAGGAGTAACCAGCCCATTATGCGTAGTACCTACACTTAACCTTTTGAAAAATACGTCAGTTTTTACTGGTAAATACAATTAACTGACTCTTTTGAAAAGTGTTTATAAAAATTGATTTAAATGCACAAGGCACAAATATTATTTTATAACTTGGGAGAATTATTTAAAAAAAATAATCTTGTATACATTTTTACATGTTTGTCATCCATTTAGGACCCGGTTAGAAGAGCCAGATAAGATTAATAGACACACCACTTGGTATAAGACCCACAGAAAGTTTCCTTACGAGTGGGGTACCTTTTTACATACACAACTTTCAGGTGCATGCCTACACCCCGTGCTTAAGTCATGGCCATTTCTAATGAATGAGCCGAGGATATCCAGGACATGGTCATTAACCCCCCAAAGGCATTGCATCAAAACAAGACAGATTAAAACGGGTTATGCATCTTTTTAATCACCTTTCCGATTGTACGATTTCATACCCGACCAAGCGGTATTATTATAATACCATATCCCAAGCCCGTATAACAGAAAATAAGTTAAAAGTATTTACCTGAGCAAAATTATAAATTTTAATATCAGCCGTATATCAATCAGCAAACACAGGTAGCTCTTATTGGGCCCCTAATCTGGAACAAAGGTTTTTAATAACCTATTAGATTCCTAACGGGTCTTATTTAAGTCTTAACTTAGACCGGTTAGTTTTAATGAAAGGTTTACGGTTCAAAATGCAGGATTAAGCGAAGACCGGATTAGAATGTGATTTAGACCCGACAAGTATGAAGACTTGTATAAAATGGGTAAACTAAACATATTATGGATTTTGAAGTAAAAATGATAAGGTTTGACCCGTTTCGGTTAATTTATGCAAACTAGTTACATAAACCGTACCGAACGCGAATATGCATAACGAGTAACCAAATGAGTCATGAACAGGTCCCACAAGTTAATATGCTTAAAATATGTTATGATATCAGTAGGATATCTTCCATTATTCCCAAAACAAAATTAAAAGCAATTTATGCCCCGTAGGGGTATTTTGGTCATTTTTAAAGTTTATAAAAGAGGTTAAATATTAATCTGAGGTTCTGGTCTAATAAAAACAGTAAACATATTTATTTTAACAAGTTATATCAGTAAGATATCATATATAAGTGAAATTTATCATTTATGACCAAATTATGCATCGTAGGGGCATTTTGGTCATTTCACATATGCTATAAAGGTCAAATTTGGAAATCTGAGTTTAAAACTTTTACTTACTATTAAAGTACAAAAATTTACTTAAAATATCAGTAGATAATAAGTCTTAGGTGTTAAATATAGTTCTAAACCATTCTATGCGTTAAAATCGCATAAAAGTCGGTATTTGACGATATTCAGGTTATTTAAGGAAATCTAAGATTTTGATCATCCTTAACAGTTTAAAATATCTTATTTAATGTATAAAATCAGTAGAAAAAGGTTTGACATGTAAAGGATGTGCAAAACTCATCTTATTAGCGAAAAGGGCATTATCGTCAATTACCGAGTCTATGCAAAAACTCTATGTTATGATCAGTTTAAAAATTAATAAAAATTTTCAAAAATCCCTAAATATTATATTACATCAGTGGGTAAAAGGTTTGGTGTCAAAATTTGGGATTAAATGTGATTTATACTAAAAATGCCATTTAATTAATAAAAAGGCTTTCATTTACGATATCGAGCATAACTCTTATTTCAGACCATAAACTGATGTAAATTTTTAGGACATACTTAAATATCAGTAATAAAGGTTTTTGTCCATTCACATTTTCAAAAATCTTGTTTTAATATCAAAAGGGCATAATGGTCCATTTTAAGCATTTAACGGAAACATGTATATGAATCAGATTTCTATGGAACCGTATAGTATAATCTCAGAGGGTTATACTTGTGACACCTGTGTCACTTCAACCATCATACAGATACCAAACCAATGAAATATTGTGTTTCATACTTGGGATTTGTATAAATATGTGTATCGTTTGCACATATAAATTCTTGTTCGATTTCGAGCTTTAAATCGCTTTCTGGAAGTTTATACGCAATCTAATGCGTAAATACAACCAGTTTAACGCAACAAACACTTCGGAATAGTGAAATAGGCTTAACATACCTTAAATAACCTTTACATAACTTAGAAATAAGTTTTGGAAGGTTTGGTGTGGCGAAATCAAGTTTATTCACTCACAGGGACTATTTGCGTCAACTTGCAAAAGTCTGTCTTTTTGTAAGGCAACGTACAGTCTGGAACATGATCATAAGCTAAACATACCATAAATAAGCTAAACATAGCTTAGAAATAAGCTTTGAGTGGTTCGGTGTGTGAAAATATGCTTATTTGATCTTACAGGGACTAAAAGTGTCAAAAACGGCGTAAGTTTGCATTTTCGCGCATATCTTACGTTCTGACCACATCTGGACATCCAAAATTTTTGTACACACTAAAATATTTTTATTTTAGTGATCAACATGCAAAAATACCATTCGTCGCTTAATTTGGTTCGTTTTCGCGTCCGTTTGAGTTTCGTCGTAATTTAACGAACAACGCGACCGTACGACCAAACGAGCCGACATCCGAGATGTTTTTGAGCACATTTTGATTTCTCTAAACTTTAATGACCTTGTAGAGCCTTGAAAATGGCTTAACGGGTGTCAAAAGTGCCAAAAATGGGCTCAAAACACATGCAGGAACCTAAACTGTCAATATGGAAACTTATGCTGATCTGGGAGGGCCAGGCGGGCCGCGTAAGGGTCTCCCCATATCTTACACGGGCCGTGAGAGCATGCCAGCGACAGAAAACCATTTTCAGCAAACTGTTTGATCTTTGGGGGCTGTTTGTGCAAATTTCTGGTGTGTTGAGCAAGTTTAAGTGTTCTCCAAGGTCTCTAATCAGTCCCTAACAAATGTGTGGCTGTGATTTAATCCTTGTTGGCCACACAAACACTTGTAATGATCTTGTTCATCATGACTTACTATAAATAGCCCAACCCTTTCATTCATTCCTTGCTCATTTCTTCTCATTCCTTCTCTACATCTGCTTTGGGAGCTCTCTCATCTGATTTGGGAAGCTTATTCTTTGTAGAAAAGATAGCAAGTACCCTTAGTGAGCATTCTTTCATTCTTTTATTTATGTTAGTGCAGAAAGTCAAACAGTTTGGCCAACAGTTTGACTTTCGTTTTTGACCATCAATTGGTCAAGTCAAAGTTCAATTGAACTTTGTAACGTGATTGTAATCATGATGGTTATAATCCTTAGTAATTATGCCTACTGATTACCACGTTAACTAGGTGTAGTGACGAGTCAAAGTTTCGGTCAAAATGCGTTTAAGCACGCATTTTGCAACAGAACTATTTTCGGGTATCAAAACCCATTGTTTTGATACCAAATCAGTTTTCTAAGTAGGTTAAACATGTTTTGACATGTTTAACTCGTCACTGCTAGTTTAGTGCTTGTTTAGGGTCGTAAGTTAAGCGGTCTAGACAACCGCTTAGACTTTCGAACCCGACCCGTTTGGTCGATCATTAGGATCCGACCAAGCTTTCTTAGTGATCATAGTTACATAGGGAATAACCCCTGAGGTTATACCTTATGATCACATAGGATTGGTTAGCTATTCGTTAATTGGTTTACATGCCCATAGGAAATGACCAAAATGCCCTTTTGAAGCATAAATCCATAAAGTGCATATGTGAACATATTTTTGACATCTAATCTGAATTAGTAACATATTAGGGTATAATTGGGCATGTAATACTTGACATAGCTTATAGATAACCATTCGAACATAGTTTTTCGCAACCGACGCGTTATAGTAGCTTATGCTACCATAATGGGTCGAAACGGGTCAAGAGCACTTAGGTAGACTTCCAAAATCAGAATGTTAGCTCTATTAAATCATACCATATGAGTTCAATTACTCATTTGATTTATAGAACATCATTCTATCCTATCTCCCGTTTAGGATCCGTTTAATAACATAGTTACCTATATTAGGTGCCGTTTGATTCCGTACTCCATCTAGCTTTGCTTGGTTGTTGTTCAAGACTTCTAAGCACCCTCAAGTGAGTACATAGTCCCCTCTTTTACTGTTTTCAGTGTTTTGGGGTGAAGCATGTGTACCTATTTGTTATGTTCACGATTTCAAAGTATAATTGATTATACATATTAGTACCTATCCTTTGACAAACCAAATGATTATTTATGATCTAAACACTGATTTTTCAAAGATTATAAAATAAATTGTTGGATAGTACATATTTTGTTCACCAGACCGATTGGTAGTATGATATAGCGCTATAGGATTTGACACCCCATTCCTGTTGTCATGGAATGTCTGAAACCAATTTGTTTCTCCATCCAAATAGGGATTGCCTTTGTGGTATCCCTATAGTCTCAAAGGTGTATTTTGATGCACTAGGTCTGATTGAATTCTTAAATCACATTTTAATTGTATATTTTATTATACTCCCAAAAGTATAGTTTGATATACTCTCATGTGTGATATTGTACAAAACAACATATATTTTGTTAACTACCAAAACATATTTTAAATATGTTATTTATTCAACCAAAATATAGTTTAATATGTTATTCATAAATCCAAAGTATACTTTTGATATACTATCAAAAACGATTATTTTGACAACCAAAGTATATTTAATATACTATCTGTTTAACGATTTTGGAAACGAAATATATTTTGATATATTGCCTAATCGACTTTCTTAAAAACCAAAGTATATTTTTATATATATACTACAAACCTTTTTATCAAAACATTATTTTACAAACTTATTTTACTTAAGTATTTATTTATACATCTTTCTTTTATAATATGATTTCTTATCACTTGTTTATAAAAGAAACCATTTATTAAGGATTCATGACCATTTTGTTAAAACATTCTTTTAAACTAACAAGTCATGAATCCTGCATAAACAAAACCTATGTATCTCACAGGCATTTTTATGCTGACGTACCTATTTTTACACAAGTTTCAGGTACTGCTTTGCGATGATTGTTGATACATGCTATACATAGGATGGACTCGTGCCTTAGCGACTTTAAAACTTGAAAGATAATAATTGTATTTATTTGATTTGAAATAAACAATGAGTTCAATAATTCAATAAAACGAAATTATTTAATCCATGGTTGTGAAACAATGATTCTGTTACAACACTCCTCGACGTTTCCGCCACGTTTTGTTGTTTTACGTGGTCGGGGTGTGATAGAAAAGTTGGTATCAGAGCCAATGGTTATAGGGAATTAGGTTATTAGTAATACTTTGACCTAGACTATAACCTTCCTAGGACCCTAACACAAGTTATCTTGTGTTTAGTTTTAAAACAATATCGTCACCTATCCTTAGGTGACAACCACAATAAGAACATAAATCTCGAATCCGCTTTGAAAACCAATCATCTGTTCTAGGATGATTGATTACTAGGTTTTGAACCCTCTTAGTTTTCAAAATCTCGTCAAAGTTTGGGTCTAAATAATGTGAACACGTGCAAACTGGAAGGGTGAATGCCTGTACCCTGAGTTTTCTGTCTAAGGCTAGAGTGTTCGTACAAATCCGCAGTAACGGACCAGTCACTCTTACCTGGGAACTCTTGGGGTGAGTGTTCACTTATAGGTGAGCATGTCTTCGGTGATACATTATATTGACCCATTTACTTTGATTAGTCACTGTGTGACGTTTGTTTGTTCGAGGTAACGAACGAATGATCACCTTCCTTATGTTTTGGTCGATGTTTTCAATACCTCTTTTGTTTTTCCAATCATCAACCTCACTCGTTTCTCATTTTCCCTTGTTCCTTTTAGACAATGCCTCCTCGACGTGATGCTCAATCTTTTACTGCTGAGGAAGTCGCAGCCCTTGTTGCTCAACAAATGGCTGCAGTGCTTCCAGGCGTAGTAACTCAGATTCATGAGTTATATAATAACAATAACACCTAGTGTAATTTCAAGACCTTCAACTCTGCCAAACCTTTGAAGTTTTCTGGATCTCATGGAGCAACCGCGCTCCTACAATGGTTCGAAAGTTTGGAGAGCACATTCAGGCACGTGCAATGCCCGAATGAGTGTAAGGTTGAGTTTGCATCCAGTACGTTCGAGAAGCGTGCTCTTACATGGTGGAACGGGGTGATGCGTGATAGAGGTGCCGATGTGGCAATGGCACAAACCTAGGAAGAGCTTCGGGCTCTAATGATGAAGGAATTCTGTCCTCGTCATGAGCTCAGGGCTTTGGAACGGGAATTTGACGATCTTAAACAAGACAGCGGTGAACATCGAGCATATACTGACCGTTATGAGGAATTGAGCCTATTATGTCCCGCCATGGTCACGCCTGTGGAAAAGGCGATTAAAAAGTACATTGATGGTCTTCCTGATTTAGTTCAGGATATCGTTACTGGCAGCAACCCTACTACTGTCAGACAGGCCATTGAATTGTCTGCCACCCTGACTGAATCCCATATCAGGAAGGGTAAGCTTTTTCGAAAAGGCGACCCAAGACCATCTGACAAGCCTGATCAAGTTGAACCAAAGGAAAAACAGGCCGAGGTATCCAAGAAGAAGAAGCGTAAGGCTTCTCAAAACTGCGCCATAACTGCTCAGAACAATCAGGTTGCACCAAACCAACCAGCACAATCTCGTAAGAGGAAAAATTATGTTGGTACCGCACCTTTGTGCAACAAATGCAACCGTCATCATCTGGAGCAAGAGCAGTGTCACAAATGTACCCACTGTGGAAGATTAGGACATTTGGTCGATACCTGTCGTTATGCAAATCCTGCTGGTGTTCAAGCACGGTTCCCACCTGGGTCGTGTTATAACTGTGGTGACCTTACTCACTACAGAAACAATTGCCCAAGACTTGTTAACGCAAATCCAGCACATGGACGAGTGTTTAACATAAATGAGGCAAACGCGAACAACGATGCAGCAGTGAACAATTAGTCTTTTGTATTTCCTTGTTTGTTATCTTTTGACGTTGGGAACAATTCAGTTGTTATATAAATAAAATTTGATGTTTCAATTTTATTTTACAAAACTGATACGATTGTGTGAATGTTTGATCCAACCCTTCGATGCCGACACTAAGACAAACTACTCATGTGGTTCTGTCATTTTATGATCACTTGTGATCTCCCCAAAATCTTAAATACTCGTTTCTTTTAAGAAACAAAGTCAAATCTCTATTAAGATCTTCCTATCTTCATAGTTAGATTCTTGAAAATATTTAAAGTGCCAAACGGAATTCATAGATTGGATTCCTAGTGTGCTTTGAATACTCGTGTGCTCAATTAACAAGAAAATTAACAAAATGAAGATCAAGTTAATTAACTATGTGATTATGTGTATGTGTTTTCTTCTATGTTTCGTGTTTTTATGTGATTTATCCAAATCCTCGTAGAATCTTCCATATCTCCATATGAGGGATTCATAGTAGGATATCAAAAGGTACTATCTTAAATCCTTAATGGACTTCTACGTCATAGTTAAGTCCCTTGGATTATAAAGTACTATTCTATAATTGGACCCCTTGAGTGGTCTGGTCAAACAGATTGATTCAAAAATCTGGTTAAAAATATCATTTGATGATATAACCAAAAAGATCCCTTAAGTGATCAATTTAAAGAGATCTTACGACGATCTAGTTAAGAAGATCATGTGTTGATCTAATTAAAAAGATTGTTCGTTGATCTAATTAAAAAGATCCTTTAGTGGTCTAGTCAAGCCGCTTCGTGTTTATTCGATTGAATTTTTCTCCTGCGCATTATGAAATGAACTGTGCGGACTGTGCAAGGAATTACGTAATTATGGATGCATACATAATTATGGAATTCAGTTCACAGAAACCACAGCAAGTCTCGTCATGTGTTAAGACCTATAGTGATGAGAATAACGAAACGAGAACAATGTAGAAAGAAGCATGGTGGATACGCCGCTGGTACTTCCTATATATAAGTGTTCCTTACTACATTGCGAACGTAGCGTTATTTAAGTTACTAGAAGTCCTGGACCTTGACCAATATCATTTTATCTTACACTCTCCACCACTGATTTCAAGCACACACAAGTTTCTTATGATAGTCTTCATGAGAAACGTTCTTCTGTCCGTAGTCCGAAACTTCATGTTTTGTTACTACAAGGACTTCACGTTGATAGTTGACAATTTCGTTAAGAATCCAAACATGGCCCAGAGTTTTACTTAGGGGTAGAGGGATTCATTCGAAAGCAAAGCAATCACAGTTTCTTCACAAGTTTCCTCTAAAATTAAATTTCGGGACGAAATTTCCTAAAGTAGGGGAAACTGTGACACCTGTGTCACTTCAACCATCATACAGATACCAAACCAATGAAATATTGTGTTTCATACTTGGGATTTGTATAAATATGTGTATCGTTTGCACATATCAATTCTTGTTCGATTTCGAGCTTTAAATCGCTTTCTGGAAGGTTATACGCAATCTAATGCGTAAATACAACCAGTTTAATGCAACAAACACTCCAGAATAGTGAAATAGGCTTAACATACCTTAAATAACCTTTACATAACTTAGAAATAAGTTTTGGAAGGTTTGGTGTGGCGAAATCAAGTTTATTCTCTCACAGGGACTATTTGTGTCAACTTGCAAAAGTCTGCCGTTTCGTAAGGCAACGTACAGTCTGGAACATGATCATAAGCTAAACATACCATAAATAACCTAAACATAGCTTAGAAATAACCTTTGAGTGGTTCGGTGTGTGAAAATATGCTTATTTGATCTTACAGGGACTAAAAGTGTCAAAAAACGGCGTAAGTTTGCATTTTCGAGCATATCTTATGTTCTGACCACATCTGGACATCCAAAATTTTTGTACACACTAAAATATTTTTATTTTAGTGATTGGCATGCAAAAATACCATTCGTCAGTTAATTTGGTTCGTTTTCGCGTCCGTTTGAGTTTCGTCGTAATTTAACGAACAACGCGACCGTACGAACAAACAAGCCGACATCCGAGATGTTTTTGAGCACATTTTGATTCCTCTAAACTTTAATGACCTTGTAGAGCCTTGAAAATGGCTTAACGGGTGTCAAAAGTGCCAAAAATGGCCTCAAAACACATGCAGGGACCTAAACTGTCAATATGGAAACTTATGCTGATCTGGGAGGGCCAGGCGGGCCGCGTAAGGGTCTCCCCATACCTTACGCGGGCCGTGAGAACATGCCAGCGACAGAAAACCATTTTCAGCAAACTGTTTGATCTTTGGGGGCTGTTTGTGCAAATTTCTGGTGTGTTGAGCAAGTTTAAGTGTTCTCCAAGGTCTCTAATCAGTCCATAACACATGTGTGGTTGTGATTTAATCCTTGTTGGCCACACAAACACTTGTAATGATCTTGTTCATCATGCCTTACTATAAATAGCCCAACCCTTTCATTCATTCCTTGCTCATTTCTTCTCATTCCTTCTCTACATCTGCTTTGGGAGCTCTCTCATCTGATTTGGGAAGCTTATTCTTTGTAGAAAAGATAGCAAGGACCCTTAGTGAGCATTCTTTCATTCTTTTATTTATGTTAGTGCAGAAAGTCAAACAGTTTGGCCAACTGTTTAACTTTCGGTTTTGACCATCAATTGGTCAAGTCAAAGTTCAATTGAACTTTGTAACGTGATTGTAATCACGATGGTTATAATCCTTAGTGATTATGTCTACTGATTACCACGTTAACTAGGTGTAGTGACGAGTCAAAGTTTCGGTCAAAATGCGTTTAAGCACGCATTTTGCAACAGAACTATTTTCGGGTATCAAAACCCATTGTTTTGATACCAAATCAGTTTTCTAAGTAGGTTAAACATGTTTTGACATGTTTAACTCATCACTACTAGTTTAGTGCTTGTTTAGGGTTGTAAGTTAAGCGGTCTAGACAACCGCTTAGACTTTCGAACCCGACCCGTTTGGTCGATCATTAGGATCCGACCAAGCTTTCTTAGTGATCATAGTTGCATAGGGAATAACCCCTGAAGTTATACCTTATGATCACATAGGATTAGTTAGCTATTCGTTAATTGGTTTACATGCCCATAGGAAATGACCAAAATGCCCTTTTGAAGCATAAATCCATAAAGTGCATATATGAACATATTTTTGACATCTAATCTGAATTAGTAACATATTAGGGTATAATTGGGCATGTAATACTTGACATAGCTTATAGATAACCATTCGAACATAGTTTTGCGCAACCGACGCGTTATAGTAGCTTATGCTACCATAATGGGTCGAAACGGGTCAAGAGCACTTAGGTAGACTTCCAAAATCAGAATGTTAGCTCTATTAAATCATACCATATGAGTTCAATTACTCATTTGATTTATAGAACATCATTTTATCCTATTTCCCGATTTAGGATCCGTTTAATAACATAGTTACCTATATTAGGTGCCGTTTGATTCCGTACTCCATCTAGCTTTGCTTGGTTGTTGTTCAAGACTTCTAAGCACCCTCAAGTGAGTACATAGTCCCCTCTTTTACTGTTTTCAATGTTTTGGGGTGAAGCATGTGTACCTATTTGTTATGTTCACGATTTCAAAGTATAATTGATTATACATATTAGTACCTATCCTTTGACAAACCAAATGATTATTTATGATCTAAACACTGATTTTTCAAAGATTATAAAATAAATTGTTGGATAGTACATATTTTGTTCACCAGACCGATTGGTAGTATGATATAGCGCTATAGGATTTGACACCCCATTCCTGTTGTCATGGAATGTCTGAAACCAATTTGTTTCTCCATCCAAATAGGGATTGCCTTTGTGGTATCCCTATAGTCTCAAAGGTGTATTTTGATGCACTAGGTCTGATTGAATTCTTAAATCACATTTTTATTGTATATTTTATTATACTCCCAAAAGTATAGTTTGATATACTCTCATGTGTGATATTGTACAAAACAACATATATTTTGTTAACTACCAAAACATATTTTAAATATGTTATTTATTCAACCAAAACATAGTTTAATATGTTATTCATAAATCCAAAGTATACTTTTGATATACTATCAAAAACGATTATTTTGACAACCAAAGTATATTTAATATACTATCTGTTTAACGATTTTGGAACCGAAATATATTTTGATATATTGCCTAATCGACTTTCTTAAAAACCAAAGTATATTTTTATATATACACTACAAACCTTTTTATCAAAACATTATTTTACAAACTTATTTTACTTAAGTATTTATTTATACATCTTTCTTTTATAATCTGATTTCTTATCACTTGTTTATAAAAGAAACCATTTATTAAGGATTCATGACCATTTTGTTAAAACATTCTTTTAAACTAACAAGTCATGAATCCTGCATAAACAAAACCTATGTATCTCACAGGCATTTTTATGCTGACGTACCTATTTTTACACATGTTTCAGGTACTGCTTTGCGATGATTGTTGATACATGCTATACATAGGATGGACTCGTGCCTTAGCGACTTTAAAACTTGAAATATAATAATTGTATTTATTTGATTTGAAATAAACAATGAGTTCAATAATTCAATAAAACGAAATTATTTAATCCATGGTTGTGAAACAATGATTCTGTTACAACACTCCCCGACGTTTCCGCCACGTTTTGTTGTTTTACGTGGTCGGGGTGTGATAATACTAACATGTAATATGGTCCTAAAGGAACCTTAAGGCATATCTAAAACAAGCTAAATCGGGTCAGAACTGAAAGTCAAAGCAAAAGTCTACTTTTGCGACTTTCGGTTGCGAACCGAGCCTAAACTCAGAATTGTCGGGTTGAACATGCCAAAACATGTTCTTATATTAATTACCAAGTTATTTTAGTGTTAAAACATGTTCCATAACCTCTGTATTATTAGTTATGAATTAATTTGTAAAAACTGTTTCTGTTGACTTTTTATTAATAAGTTTGACCCGACATTTGACCAAGTTAGAGTGATAATCAGTAGGTGCCCTTTTAAGGGTTTATTACCTACATAATTACCAACTCATAGCCACTTTCAATTCGAATAATGGCTGGACCATTAGTGATTAATCACTAAGTCAAAGCTTAATTACGATAGCTTTGACTTTCGGTCATTAAGCTAATAAAACTTGAACTAGAGAGGCTAAGAATGCTTACAAGAACACTTAGAACAAATTAGGAACAGAGGAAAGCTTTAATGAACTCCAGGAAGCTCCAGAGAAAGTGTTTTGAAGTGAAAATGAATTGTGCAAATGAACAAGTGAAGAACAATCTTTATATAGCAAATTAGATGCTCCAAGATCACTCCATCTGCACCTAGGAGGTAATTCAGATATTCACAGGTGTCCCTAGGGCAGTAAAAATTGTTGGCTCAGACCCTGGTATCAAAGAATTGCATGCAAAGGCGGTGTAACAGGCTGAACATGCAGCTGTCCTTATTTTTGTTCGCTGGCACTTCTTACGCGGGCCGCGTAAGATTCTTAAGGAGTCTACGCGGGCCGCGTGGCTCCTCTTTGACCAGAAAACAACTTTCATTTATTGTAGTTTCAGTCCCTGGTCCATTTTTAATTAAAATAATTTTCGTTTATTGCACTTATGACCCCCATAGTTAACTATTTATTTTAACTCCGTTAAGCTCCCGGTTAGTTGTACGATCACCCGAAAAGTCTTGTTTTTATCGAAACTCCACAAAATTGATAACTAGTATTCTTGAGAGCCAATTATACAAATATTACAATGTTTTTGGGATCGTTAAAAGGTCACTCAGAGGTAACATTTAACACGTTGACACTTTTAACCCCTATGCTTTGTAAAATTCTCAATTTAAGCACAAACGGCTTTCTATGTCCGATAATTTTATTCATTAAAGAATACGAACATCTTATGAGATCATTCAGAGGCACTAGTTTGGCATGATGATATATTTGATCCTTTTACTTGCATATTTACATTGTTTGACAACTTTAGTCCCTCAAGATCAATTCATTACACGTTTAAAGTCCATGAGACGTGTCTGTATTATATTGGACGTGATTTTGCGAGGTGTTACATCCTCACCCCCTTAAAAGAAATCTCTACCTCGAGATTTACTGAAATAAATGAGGGTACTTCTGTTTCATTGTGGATTCAACCTCCCATGTGTATTTTGGGCCTCTACGGGCATCCCATTTTATCTTTACAATTGGCACATGCTTCCTTCGAAGCTTCTTAACCTGTCGATCCTCGATCGACAAAGGTTTTTCAATAAACTTCAAGCTCTCATCAATCTGCACGTCTTTATGTGATATTGCTAGTGATTCATCGGCTAGACATTTCTTTAAGTTGCAGATGTGGAATACATTATGAATTCCACTGAGCTCTTCTGGCAGATTTAGCTTGTAGGCTACAGTTCTGACACATTCGATGATCTTGAATGGTCCTATATACCTTGGGCTAAGCTTACCCTTTTTGCCAAAATGCATCATCCCTTTCCAGGGTGATACCTTAAGTAACACTTTATCGCCAACTTCAAACTT
Organism: Helianthus tuberosus; assembly: GCA_030545235.1. Lineage (NCBI taxonomy): Eukaryota > Viridiplantae > Streptophyta > Magnoliopsida > Asterales > Asteraceae > Helianthus > Helianthus tuberosus. Next base: position 175,667,494 of record CM060450.1, read on the forward strand.
TAAAGGTTTGCGCCTCATATCAGCATAACTTTTCTTCCTGTCCCTGGCAGCTTTCAGACGATCACGGATTTGGACAATCTTGTCCGTCGTCTCCAGGACTATATCAGGTCCTGACAGTTGGACATCTCCAACTTCCGCCCAACAAACTGGCGTTCTACACTTTCTTCCGTACAAAGCTTCGAAAGGTGCTGCTTGAATACTCGGATGATAGCTATTATTGTACGAAAATTCAATCAATGGAAGATGGTCATCCCAACTTCCTCCTAAATCTATAACACAAGCTCCTAACATATCCTCAAGCGTCTGAATTGTACGCTAACTTTGCCCATCCGTCTGTGGATGATAAGCAGTGCTAAAAGTTAATCGAGTGCCTAAGGATTGCTGAAAGCTTTTCCAAAAATGCGATGTGTATCTTGTATCCCTATCAGAGATAATGGATGTTGGCACTCCGTGGAGAGATACAATCTCATCGACGTACAGCTGCGCTAGCTTATCTGAGCTGTGAGTTTCTTTAATCGGCAAGAAGTGGGCTGACTTGGTCAATCTATCGACTATAACCCAAATGGCATCATTCCCGCGCTTTGTCTTTGGTAACTTAGTGATAAAATCCATGGTTACCATTTCCCATTTCCAAGTGGGAAGTTCAGGCTGTTGTAACAAACTTGATGGCTTTTGATGCTCTGCTTTAACTTGTGCGCATGTCAGACATTTAGCCACATAAGTGGCTATAGATTTCTTCAAACCTATCCACCAATAATTTGCCTTTAAATCCTGGTACATCTTATCACTACCAGGATGAACTGAATATTTGGAGCTATGAGCTTCTTGAAGAATCACATCTCGAAGTCCTCCATAAATTGGAACCCATATTCTACCATTTAATCTTAGGATTCCATCCTTGCCATACGACAATTGCTCAGCAGTTACGCCTAACTTCTCATTCGGATAGTTAGCTTCTAATACAGCTTCTTTTTGAGCGGCTAACAATCTTTCATTCAAGCTGCTCTTCAATTCAATGCTCTTCGCATTGATTCAAATAGGTTTAACCCTTTCCTTTCTGCTCAAAGCATCAACGACTACATTTGCTTTGCGTGGATGGTATCGGATTTCACAATCATAGTCATTTAAAGTCTCCATCCAACAACGTTGCCTCATATTAAGATCCTTTTGATTGAACAAGTGTTGAAGGCTTTTATGATCAGAATAGATCACACACTTAGTTCCATAAAGGTAATGCCTCCAAAGCTTCAGTGCAAATACAACGGCACCCAACTCCAAATCATGGGTGGTGTAATTCTTTTCATGCACCTTTAATTGACGGGAAGCATATGAAATAAACTTGCCTTTCTGCATAAGCACACAACCCATACCTGTGTGCGATGCGTCGCAGTAAACAACAAACTCTTCAACCCCTTCATGCAATGTCAACACAGGAGCATTGCTTAATTTATGCTTAAGAATATCAAAGGATTCTTGTTGCTTGGGACCCCAATCAAACTTGATATTCTTGCAGTCAATGAAGTCAAAGGTGCAGCAATTCTTGAAAAGTTTTCAATGAAACATCAATAGTAACCTGCTAGACCCAAGAAGCTGTGAATCTCTGTAGGAGTCTTGGGCTCTTGCCAATTCATAATTGCTTCAATCTTAGTGGGATCCAAATGAATACCACGCTCACTTACCATATGTCCAAGAAATTGAACTTCTCGGAGCCAGAACTCACATTTAGAAAACTTGGCGTACAGCTTCTCTTGCTGTAGAAGTTTATGGATACACCGGAGGTGTTTTTCATGGTCGGTTTGATTCTTCGAATAAATAAGTATGTCATCAATGAAGACAATGACAAACTTGTCCAAGTATGGCTTGCAAACGCGATTCATGAAATCCATGAATGCTGCTGGTGCATTAGTGAGCCCAAAAGGCATCACTAAGAACTCATAGTGGCCGTAGCGTGTTCTGAACATGGTCTTGTGCATGTCTTCGTTTCTGACCTTTAACTGGGGATATCCTGATCTTAGATCAATCTTTGAAAAGTAACTTGCTCCTTGAAGCTGATCGAATAGATCATCGATCCTGGGTAACGTATACCTATTTTTGATTGTAACTTTATTGAGCTCGCGATAATCAATGCATAAACGCATTGATCCATCCTTATTCTTTACAAAAAGAATCGGCGCTCCCCAAGGGGACGAGCTAGGTCGTATAAAACCCTTCTCCAGTAAGTCATCCAACTGTGTTCTCAATTCCTTCATCTCTGTTGGTGCCAACCTATAAGGTGCTCTTGCAACTGGTGCTGCTCCAGGAATGATATCGATTTTGAACTCTACTTGCCTATCTGGAGGTAAACCAGGTAGTTCTTCAGGAAAAACGTCTGGATATTCAGAAATAACGGGGATGTCTTCAATCTTGGGCTTTGGTTCATCAATGGTTACCTGTGCCATATAAATGACACAACCTCTCTTCATACACTTCGATGCCTTAAGCATAGACACTTTCATAGGCACTCCATACTGAGTATCTCCTTGAATCGTAAGTGGCTCACCATAAGGAGTCTTGATAACTACTTGCTTCTTATCACATACAATCTGGGCTTGGTTGTGAGATAACCAATCCATGCCTATCACTATGTCAAATCCTGCTAATTTCAACGAAAGCAAGGATAAAGGAAAAGAGTGATTCCTAATGGATATAAAACATCCATCTAGAACTGTTGAGGCAGTTTCTATGGTACCATCGGCCAATTCTACTTCATACTTTATGCTTAGAGTCTTAACAGGCAAATTTAGTAATTTACAAAACTTATTGTCTACAAAAGACTTGTCTGCACCCGAATCAAACAATACTCTAGCATAAACATCATTGATAAGAAAGGTACCTGTTATCACATTGTCGTCCTGAATGGCCTCCTTAGCATTCATTTGAAAGACCCGAGCATTGGTCTTTTTTTGCCTCCTCAGGCTTCTTCGCATATTTTGGGCAGTTAGTCTTGATATGCCCCTTCTCGTTACAATTGTAACAAGTCGCAACTTTTAACTTCTTGCAATCCAAAGTCTTATGTTCTTTGGACTTGCAGATTCCACATCCAAAAGTCTTTGATTGCGACAGCGACTTCGATTCCAACCTGCACTTCCCAAAGTGATGCTTATGGCAGGTTTTGCATTTGGGTTTCTCACCTGACTGTTGGTTGTCCTTTTTAAACCCAGAACCCTTCTTGCACTCAGAGTTCCCCTTATGTTTCTTATCAGAACGGCGTGAGTTCTCATCCTCACGTTTCCTTTTCCTTTCTTCAGAACTCTTTAGCGATCTCTGCCTAACCGCATCAAGAGTAAGAGATAAGGACAGATCAGCCACTGACCTGAAGGTAGTAGGTATAGATGCCTTCACACTTGCTTTTATTTCCGGAGCTAAACCTCCAATAAAACGAGCTATGCGCTTTGGTTCCGGCGTGACCAAGTAAGGAACTAATCGAGACATGGTGTTGAAACTCATAAGATACGCCTGACAATCTAAGTTCTTCATGACCAAGGTCAAGAAGTCAGTCTCAATTTTCTCAACTTCATGTTGAGGACAAAAAGTATATTTGATCAATGCAACAAATTGATCCCATGTCATGTTATATAACGGGATCTTTCCACTAGCTTGGATTAGGGACCTCCACCAAGCTAAAGCTTCATCTTTAAATGATTGTGATACAAACTTCACAATGTCCTGTTCAGCACAACCACTAATATCGACCACAATATCCATCTCATCGAGCCAAGTCATACAATCAATGGCTCCTTTCTCCCCTGTGAAGTCCCTCGGCTTGCAGGAGACAAAATACTTGTAAGAGCAGGTCTTAACCCGTGGCTCTTGATTGAGCATTATCTGTTTGGATGGAATACTTTTCTGGTTCGATGAATGATGAGAATCGTCCTTCTTCGACTCGTGTATTTTAGAAGGGGGCTTACTATGAGCCACAGATAGAGTCTTTGAGCGAGTAGCACTTGATTCCTTGAATTGTCTGTCAAGAGCTCTAGTAATAGCATTGTCTATCAATGCTTGAAGATCTGCACCAGCTACGTTAATTCTGGTGGTATCATTATTCTCTCTCGGGTGACTGTTAACCTCTTCTGATTCAGCCATGTAGCTTGATTGCTACAAAACAATTGATAATATTTTATTCAGAGGTTATTATGGAATCATTATTTCCTGATAATTCATTAACCAAGGTAAACATTGATCATATTTGGTTAATTTGTTAATCATATTTATTTAGGATTTTCATTATAATTTATCCTTTATTATAAATCATTAAAGATATTAAAGTCGCACAAAAGGCCTAGTCAGAAGGACATTTTCTTAATTATAAGTCATGATCTCGTAAGATCGGAGCATTAAGGTTTGAACATAGTTCATTACCTTTTCTTGACAGGGAGTCATAGACTACAACTATCTTTTGTCTTATTTGACAATTATTATGGCCCGTAGGCACTACATTACTAATGGATGTTTCATATATGATCATCTTAATTGATGATTTGAACCTATGATTTATAAATCATTAGGCTAGAATAAGGGATTGGAAAATCCCAATATAAAGATGACAAGTGTGATTTTACCATATCACTGTTGACAAGAGTGTTAACATGTTTTTAGATGTTAATAAGGATTTGAATCTTTTTAAATAGGTTTTACCATCTTGGCCATGTCTAAAATGACATATAGGCTAGGTTATACCTCTTAAGATTCCTTTTAATATTTTATTGGCAGATCAAATGTAAAATGGAATGATACCTTGATTTATTTCATATAATAAATTCATACATATGATGACAATGAAATTTAAATAAAACATTCCAATAAAAGTGTTCGACATTGACCTACTCCCCGTTACTCTTGGAAGTTTTGACGCGGTCGTTGGCATGGATTGGTTGTCCAAGCATCAAGCGGAAATTCTCTGTAAAGAGAAAATCGTGCGTATCCCTCTTCCCTGTGGGCAATCCTGGTTGGTTCAGGGTCATCGTAGTGGTGCCATGGTCGGAATCATCTCAGTCATAAAAGCCCAAAAGTGTCTACGAAAGGGTTACCCTGCTATTCTAGCTCTTGTCACTGATTCCCAACCTGAAGAAAGGAAGATCGAGGACCTTCTAGTTGTTCGTGAGTTTGCTGACGTGTTTCCTGAAGAGTTACCCGGTTTACCTCCACATCATCAGGTGGAATTCCAGATTGATGTTATGCCAGGAGCAGCTCCGATTGCTCGTGCTCCTTATCGTCTTGCACCAGGAGAGTTGCAAGAGTTATCGAATCAACTTCAAGAACTGTTGGATAGAGGTTTTATCCAACCCAGTTCTTCGCCTTGGGGAGCCCCGGTTTTGTTTGTAAAGAAAAAGGATGGATCTTTTCGTATGTGTATTGATTATAGAGAACTCAACAAGGTGACAGTCAAGAACCGCTATCCTTTACCGCGCATCGATGACTTGTTTGACCAGTTGCAAGGGTCAAGTTTCTACTCGAAGATCGACCTAAGGTCGGGCTATCATCAGATGAGAGTCCGAGAGGAGGAGGTTCCTAAAACGGCTTTTAGAACGCGATATGGACACTATGAGTTCTTAGTTATGCCATTCGGTTTGACAAACGCACCAGCAGTCTTTATAGATCTTATGAACCGTGTGTGCAAGCCTTATCTCGATGACTTCGTTATCGTGTTTATCGACGACATTCTGATCTACTCAAAGAGCAAGGAAGATCACGAGCGACACTTACGTCTTATTTTAGAGCTCCTGAGGAAGGAGCAACTCTACGCGAAGTTTTCCAAGTGTGACTTCTGGATTCGAGAGGTACACTTCCTTGCCACATCGTGAATGAATCAGGGATACACGTAGACCCTGCTAAGGTTGATGCTGTCAGAAATTGGGCGGCACCGAAGAACCCTTCGGAGGTGCAACAATTTCTTGGTCTCGCTGGGTATTATCGAAGATTTATCAAGGATTTCTCGAAGCTCGCCCAACCTCTTACCTCATTGACACAGAAAGGCGTGGTATATTCTTGGGGAACAAAGCAGGAGGATGCATTCCAACTATTGAAACAGAAACTCTGCAGTGCACCGATCTTGTCTCTACCTGAAGGTACCGAGGATTTTGTGGTCTACTATGATGCTTCTATTCAGGGTCTTGGTTGTGTGCTGATGCAACGCAACAATGTGATAGCTTATGCTTCTCGACAGTTGAAGGTTCATGAGAAGAATTACACGACCCACGACTTGGAGTTAGGGGCCGTGGTGTTCGCGTTGAAAATCTAGAGGCACTACCTGTACGGTACCAAATGTACCATCTACACCGATCACAGGAGCCTTCAGCATATTTTCGACCAGAAGGAATTGAATATGCGATAGCGTCGCTGGGTAGAACTACTGAACGACTACGATTGTGCCATCAAGTATCACCCCGGTAAAGCTAATGTTGTAGCTGATGCCCTTAGCCGAAAGGAGACGAAACCCAAGCGTGTGCGAGCTTTGCAGCTCACTGTTCACTCAAATCTTCCTGATCATATCCGTTTGGCTCAGACATAAGCATTGAAGGAAGAAAACTATGAAGCTGAATACTTATGGGGCATGGAAAAACGACTTACAAAGAGATCTGATGGTATCCTCTACTGCATGGAACGGATATGGGTTCCCTTGTTCGGTAACCTTAGAGAGCTTGTGATGGACGAAGCGCACAAGTCTCAATACTCTGTCCATCCAGGTTCAGATAAGATGTATCAGGAACTAAAAGTTTTGTATTGGTGGCCGAAGATGAAAGCTCACATCACGACATATGTTAGTAAATGCTTCACGTGTTCAAAAGTCAAGGTGGAATACCAGAAACCGTCTGGATTACTTTAGCAACCAGAAATACCCATGTGGAAATGGAAGCAGATAGCAATGGATTTTGTCACTGGATTGCCGAGAACTCAAAACGGGAACGATACCATCTGGGTGATCGTTGATCGTCTCTCGAAATCTGCGCACTTCCTCGCGATCAAGGAAACGGATAAGTTCTCTCAACTCGCTGTTGTGTATTTGAAGGAAGTGGTTTCTAGGCACGGGGCGCCAACCTCTATTATCTCTGACCGTGACCCACGTTTCATATCTGAGTTATGGCAGTCAATGCATAAATCGTTCGGCTCACGTCTCGATATGAGCACTGCGTATCACCCACAGACGGATGGTCAAAGTGAGCGGACCATCCAGACACTTGAAGACATGCTGCGAGCATGTGTGATTGATTTTGGAAAGGGCTGGGAGAAGCATTTGCCGTTGGTCGAGTTCTCCTACAACAACAGTTACCACACTAGTATTCAGGCAGCTCCGTTTGAAGCCTTGTACGGCCAAAAATGCCGTTCTCCTCTTTGTTGGGCTGAGGTAGGTGACATCCAGATCACAGGACCGGAGCTTGTACTTGAAACTTCAGAAAAGATTGTTCAGATCAGGAATCATATAGCAGCAGCGTGTGATCGTCAAAAAAGCTACGCCGATAAGCGTAGAAAACCTTTGGAGTTCGAAGTTAATGATCGTGTTATGTTGAAGGTCTCACCCTGGAAGGGTGTGGTGCGTTTTGGGAAACGCGGAAAACTTAACCCTCGCTACGTTGGGCCATTCAAAGTTTTGGAGCGTATCGGTAAAGTGGCTTACAAGCTCGAGTTACCTGCTGAGTTGGGTAACGTTCACGATGTTTTCCACGTGTCGTAATTAAAGAAGTGTTTGTCTGACGAAACACTAGTAGTACCTTTTCAGGAACTGAAAATTGATGACAAGTTGCAGTTTGTCGAAGAGTCAATTGAGATTATGGATCGGGAAGTTAAGGTTTGCAAGCATAGTCGGATTCCAATTGTGAGAGTTCGTTGGAACTCAAGACGTGGACCGGAGTTCACGTGGGAGCATGAAGACCAGATGAAGCTTAAGTACCCGCATATGTTTCCTGACGACAAGTCCAAGTCAGGCAAGTCTAAGTCTGCCACAACTAGTGAATTTTGGGACGAAATTCCCATTCAAGTTGGGGATGATGTGGTACCCGCGGAAAATCCACAGTCATCCTGAGTTACCGTCTTGCTGTTTTGGGTTACTTGTCAAATTTCGGGACGAAATTTCTTTCAAGTTGGGGATGATGTGACAACCCGACTTTCCAAAGTCTTTCCCGACACGTTACTTGTCTCACAGTTGTGTTTTCATAATCCGTTACGTTGTAATATGTGCACCTTGCTAGATGATTTATAAACTGTTTTACTGTTTGGTTAATTGCTGATTTACTGTTTGGTTCATTGTTAGAAATCTATAAATTGTTAAAGTTATAACACAACTCGTGCAACCTCATGCCCACTCGACGAAACTTAGGAGTTTCGCCATGACCATATTCGACGAAACCCTTGGTGACGAAACTTAGGAGTTTCACCATGACCACATTCGACAAAACCCTTGGTGTTTCGTCGAAGTCTTGTTTCATCAAGAACGGGCCTCGGCCCAGGTCATGGCCAAACACCTTAGGTTATTTATATAATTCCCTCTTGAGTAGTTACGAAAACTAAAACCCTAAAAGTCCTTCTCGTTGAAACTCTGTGCTACGGCGATTACCATTCCTCTCGGAGCTTTTGCTAGTTTTGTCTCGTAATTGGTTAGTGTATAATTCTCCGATTAAATCTGCTTGTTATTTGCTTGATTATCTTATGTGATGGTTTTAGGTCACTGTTTGATTGATTTGTGTACTTTTGTGATGATCAGTTAGGAACTAAGATAATATGGAAACTGGGATTTGTAAACAGGATTAACATGATCTTATGCGAATTGATTAACATGAGTTTATGTGAACTGCTATTATGATTGTATATGGTACACGCGAGGGTTTAGGGTAAGCTATGGAAACTTGTGATTGTGAGTCTGTATTGGGTCTTGATCAATGTTTACGCCGGGCTTATATCCATGTTCATGTACACCAATGATTAATCTGGAAGTTTACTGATTTTGATGATGCACAATGATTAAGATTGCTGTGGATATGCCTACCGTAACTGTCGTTTGATTTTATTAATATGTTGAATGTGTGTGAAACTGTGGATTCTGTGAATTGGGGATGTTAACTGATCATTGACGAAACATTGCTAATGTTTCGTCATAACGGACCCAGACGAAAGTTAGAAGTTTCGTCATTTGGGAGGTTGACGAAAGTCAGGAGTTTCGTCATCTGGGGATGATGACGAAAGAAAGGGGGCTTTCGTCGGGTAGTCTTTTGTCACATGGGACTTTCGTCATACACTAGAACTGTTACAGTAACATATTGAAATATGTGTGGTTGATGTATATTTATGTTCGTGGGATACTGATGCTATATGCTTATCACACTAACTGAGGACGAACTTATATTTGTGAAAACTAAACACTCTTTTATTATTATTATGTTGGTAACAAGCACATGAGATGTGGACTTGCTTGATAAACGGATACATACTATATGTTAACAATGATCATTATGTGAATAACAAACCTGCCTGTTGTGAGTTTTACGCGATCTGTTTGACTATGTAACTGATAACATTTGGTAACCACGATACGGTTTGGGGTTGACCAACTGGACGGGTAATTAAAACATACCGAGCAAACCAAGGTGAGTTCACTACTCTTGAGCATGCGTCCCGGTGGTTGGGACAGTTAGTGGGTATCCCGGGGAGGGATAAGTCTTTTGGGTAAAACTAGGATGTTGGATAATATTCTCACTCTATCACTCTTAAGTCCCATCTTTTTGCTACCGGAGAGGTAGCGGGGTATTAGTTGGTAGCGCTACTTAGGTTTGGCACTCTCACCCTATACCGGAGAGGACGGGTGTGAACTAATGACCCAGTCATGCCCAGTGCTTTGATAGGAGCACTGGGGAATGGGCAAAACATACATCAGGAGCCGTCTTGTTCAGTATCAAGATATTATCAACATTACTTTCGGATCTGTTAACAAGCTGGATTAAACATTTGGTAACTAACGTTTTCTTAAAACTGTGAACTCACCAGCGTTGTCTGACACACTTGTTGCATGCTCGCAGGTCGATAGGTACTTTTGATGGGAACTTGCTATCTGGATGGTTGGAGTGGTCATGGTCATGTCGCTGAGGATTCCTTGAATGTTATCTAAGCATTATTACATTTGGTTTTTGGGAATACATTAAACAATGTTTGTCTTTTGCTTCCGCTGAATCTGATAACTCTTGTTAGACAATTATGATTGCTTAATTTAATAAACATAAATTTGGTGATGTTTTATTATTGGTTCAACGTGATTGGTGGCTGGGATCCTGGTACGTCACACGTCCCGCGGTGTTTCCGCGTGTGGTATTTTTGGGGGTGTGACAGAACATCTTGGATTTATCATATAGTTGTTTGTTATGGTTGAATGCAATGATATTAAGCAAGTCACACCAAATCACACTTCCGTAAAAGTACGGGTGTGACACTTTGATCCTCCACATTCATCACTGTCTCCTTTTGCACTCTCACCTGATGCTATTACACCTTTCCTAAGTTTTGATACTCGTTTCTTTACTATCGAGCAGCAGATCAGTTAATTACTTCAAGGTGTATACAAGCTCGAGGAGGAGCCCGCACATGTTAGCAGTTTGCTTTTCTTCCCTCCTCCACCTTAGTCACCAGTTTAGTTGGTTTCTGGTTTTATGCGGACTGCATTACTATTGGGTAAGGACACTACTAATGAGCCGAGATTGTGGAGACTTTTGAAGACCACTTTTGACCACGTGATTTTGGTACACTGATAGACTTATTGGACAAGGGTAGGGTGACCCTGTGTCCCTTTTGATGTGATACACTTTGTCAATGTGATTGTGGTCGGTAAATAATGAAAGCTCAAGTCGTCATGTTCCCACTAAACACGTTGATGATTTTCCTGTTTGTGCTATAATTGTGATGTTACATGATTGATTGTTATAACGATTGCTTATACATGTATGTAAATACACCTCCTAGGTCTTATTCGTTAAGTAGATGTTTATGTGCCCGTATCCTTAATAAGACCTGACCTAACCGATCTTCTTCTTAGAATATGTCGCTTCAAAGGAACACCGATACCAACAACCCTCTGCCGACGACAGAGGTGGAATTACAAGAGCGCATCTCACAGGCCATCGCATAGCATGAGGCCCTTCGCTCCAAACGCAGCGGAGGTACCTCAGGAAATAACCCACCCAACGGTAATGTATTGTCAATTAAGACACATTACAAAACGTTTGAACATTTCCAAGAGTGCTTTGCTAATGCCTTATGTGAATGATGTTGCTTATGTCGCAGGCTGCACCTAAAAGCAGTTCTTGAGCTGCAAGCCCCGAGATTTCACCGGCACTGGGGGTGCCGTAGCCTTCGTGCGCTGGGTTGAGAAGACGGATTCTGTTTTGCGATTAAGTAAATGCACCCCCGAACATTAGGTCACGTACATAGCTGGACTATTTCTAGATAGGGCTCTGTCATGGTGGAACCTTCAGGTTCAGACGTTGGGCGAGACTGCTGCGTATGCTTTGACGTGGGACAAACTGAAAGAGCTGATGCGTAAGAGCTATTGCTCGAGGGCAGAAGTCCAGAAGTTGGAGACTGAACTTTGGAACTTGAAAATGGAAGGTCCAAAGATAGCCGAGTATGTGCAGAGATTTCATAATTTATCGCAAGTTGTTCCATATCTGGTGGAACCAGAGTTTAAGAGGATCGACCGCTTTATCGGGGGATTGGCAACTCAGATTCTAAGCCTGGTGACAACATCTAAACCTCCAACAATTACCGAAGCTATCAACTTAAGTGTGGCGCTCACTGAAGAAGCGGTTAGACTGGGAAAATTTTCCACCGCGGAGGAGAAAAAGGAGACTCCCATGGAGCCATCTGGAGATAACAAGAAGAAGTTCACAAATTTTAAGAAGAGTACTCGGGTGAATAGCAAGAACTGGGCCAAAAAGGGAAAAGAATACATGGGTATCCTACCTAAGTGCGAAAATTGTCGACGTTATCATATCGGGCGATGTAGATATGGAAAATGTGAAAACTGTGGCAAAGTGGGGCATGTCAAGGAGACTTGTAGGCAAGGTACTGAACATGGAAATGGAAGCCAAGATGGTAGCGAGAATCACGAAGGAAACAATGACAACAACGACTATCAAGGCAGGAAGAGTGACAAACAAAAACGTGCTCAAGGTTGTTTTAACTGTGGAGACAAAAGGCATTTCAGAAAATATTGCCCTAAAAACAAACAGGCACAAAGATGAAGGCTCAATAGCGGAGCTAGGGAAGCACGCCAGGATCCAAACATGGTCATCGGTAAGTCCCATATTAGTCAACGTTATGCATCTGTGTTGCTAGATACTGTTGCCAATTTTAACTTCGTATCTCTAGAATTTAAGAGTATACTTGGTCTAGTACCAAGTAAGTTAGATATCCTGTACTCGATAGGACTAGCTAATGGGGAGCTAGTGGAATGTCAACGAAGTAATTAGAGGCTGTGTGATAGAACTTGGAAAGTGTGAGTTCCGATAGATCTTCTGCTAGTTAAGTTGGGAAGCTTCGACGTCATAGTTGGGATGGATTGGTTGTCGAGTAGTCATGCAGAGATTGTTTGCCACGAGAAGATTGTCCGTATCCCGATGGCGAGCGAAGAGACGATCGTGATTCATAGAGAAGCAGGATACGCCTCTACGAATTATTAGTTGTTTGAAGGCACGGCAGATTTTACGTAAAAGGTGTATTGCCTTCTTGGCTCATGTTGTTGATAAGGAAGCCGAAGAACCAAAGCTTGAAGATATCCCTGTGGTAAGGGAATATCCTGAAGTCTTCCCCAAAGACACGACAGGGTCACCTCCTCAACGACAAGTCGAATTTCGCATCGATTTGGTTCCAGACGCCATGTCCTTAGCCAAGGCACCCTATCGACTTGCACTTCCTGAGACACAAGATTTGTCAACGCAGCTTCAGAAGTTGCCAGATAGGGAATTTATAAGGCAAGCTTTTTCCCCAAGGGAGTTTCAGTACTGTTCGTCAAGTAGAAGGACGGTGGTTTTCAAATGAGCATCAACTACCAGGAGCCGAAAAAGCTAACCAACAAGAGTCGGTAACTCTTGCTGAGGGTTAACAAATTATTTATTTAACCAACTGTGAGGATCCAACTACTATTCTAAGACTGATCATTGATCGAGTATCATTAGCTGTGAATTCAGGATAAAAGCATACCAAAGTACAGTGAGACAGCAACTTGTTTTAAACTTACGCTAATATTGTGTTTTCTACACAATGCACAAAACAGTTATACACAGAGTGCAAAACCTTGAGAACCTAGAAAACATGTACCTAAGACCTTTGGGAACTTAGGTCAAAACTCGTTAAAGGTTGTCACTTAGGAACCACATCTGTTAACTCAAGCAAACCCTATTATTCTGACGTATATGCTATTTCAGTTAACCAAATAGGTAAAGCACTCAAATTTCTTATATTGAAATTTCCACTTTTGCTTCTAGCAAGTAGAATTTTGCATCTCTACTTCTCTTACTGGTAGTTGCATCACAACAATTTCCTTCATTAGGGCAAACACTCCTTTGTCTCGATACTTGATCATTTCTTCATTATAGTGAATACTCATTGTTTCATTTCTTGGAAATTCATATGTTACGTATCCACCATTTGTTATGCATGTGGTTTCGTTTCAAATAAGCGCTTCATCAAGGTCAGAATGCTATTTTGCTGAATCTAATTATTGATTTGTGATTCGAATGGCCTACATTATTGTAATTGTTGGCTCCTTTGTTATCGAGTCAACACACTTTCTTGAAACTCCTTTTCTTTCAAGTTACATACATGGTTTATCTTTGTAACCATGCCGAAGTTCCCTTGTCGGTACATATGCTTATTGTCAGATTGCGCTGAAACCGAGTTCAATTGCTTGAACTTGTTCATTTCGCATATTCAATTCAAGACACCATATGATGTATTGAGATCATCATATTCAAATTCATCCTTGCAAGTGTCTCTTTTATACTGATTTCACAGTAGACTTGTTTGGTCTACGGCTCCATTAAATTGTTTGTTGGTTTCGACACCTTGTAGTGATGTTTTTACTACATTAAAGCTTGCGCTAAACTCGGTTACGCATTTCATACACGGATTTAATTGCTTGTTTATTGACTAACCCTAAATCCGTTCTGTTTTATCATGATTAAAGCAGTCGTAACACAATCGTGTGTTAAGACGATGGTACATAAACTCATTTTATATATTCCAGTGTACCTCCTAACGGTTCTTTCATTATCGACCGAATGCCTTGAAGTATTTATTACTTTTTTCATCTTAGATCAGAAACAGTAGTTCTTTGATGATCCATATTCGATTGAAAACCCTATGCCGTTGATTTAAATCAAATTTTCAGGCTTCTTTCAGTTCACTTTCATTTGATTTCAAACACGGTGAACTTGTTCGGTCACCGCCATTATTGAAATATGTCATTCACTACGACGCTTTGTGGTGTCGGTACAAACTTGTAGCTTGTGCTAATCATGGTCAACTGTTTGATACGAAACTACGCATACTTTTGCTTGACTTGTCATTTAAACGCTCTTAATGCAACTACGAATTAAGACAACGATACACCAGATTAGTTTGCATTTCATTTCGGTGTATTTTCGTGATACAGTACTGTCAACACACTAAATTTGGCTCATTCATCTGTTCGAAAGTTGACAGACCATTTTCATGTTACTGTTACATTTAAGCTTGCTGATTCTGAGTTCATCTAGAGGATGTTATTGTTTCTGAAAACTCATTAGCATAATGTGATCGATCGTTTGGAATGCTATCGGTCAAAACTCCTCTTTTGTTGAACCCCTCTTAACCAAGTTACACTAGACTGTACATCTATACGTCTCGTGTCCTTTGACATCAAATTCTGGAACACATACCTTTTAACCATTGGGTTCTTATTGTTGTAATACGTTTCTGAATTCACCTGATTCGAATAAGTTTGATTCGGTTTCATGGTTAAGCGCTTTGGTATTACTCACATCCATGCACGTATAATGTAACCTTAAGGAGTTAAGGTAGTATAAATTTCAAGGACGAAATTTTCTTAACAGGGGGAGAATATGACAACTGTCAAATTTGCATGCATCCATACAATTACTAAACAATGATTAGTGCTTAATGAGTGTGCTGAATTGCAGTTAATTACTTGAATTGTTTTCTGATTAGTACCATATACATATATGTGCATCATATATTGCAAACGACATATCATTACTGCATACAAACTTTGTTGATTCGAATGATGCACGAAACTCCGGCAGCAGAGTTATCAGACAAATCAGAAAAATGCTGACAGAGTTCAGCAGATAGACAGACATTGTATTGAGACACAGAATGAGCCAGAAACCAAGTATTACACTAGTGTAGTGTGTAGGAAAATAAGGATCACAAAACTGCCTTCCTAGTGATAGTTTAAGTGCCGGAAAGTGCCTAAACCTTACATAAACTGCAGAATTCTGCGGAAATCGGCACAATTCAGCTATAACCAGCTATTTAACACAATAATATCATGCAAAATTTATGTTTTGATGTCCAAAACAACTTACAAAGTGTCGGGAATTAAAACTGCCACAAAAGGTGCTTCATACTTAGTGAAACTGCGCAATTCAGCACTTTAACTAATCGTAACGAATCGAAAAACCGGACAATAACCGGGACATCAAAATTTTACTAGAAGTAATGTTTTTATGATATTAAGCTAGTATTGGTGGTAGAACACCTTAAAAATCATAAAAACACCTAAACACACTTAAACATACTTAAACCTTCTAGTTTGCACTTTAAACCCCTAACTTCCAAAAATTTACATTTTACCCCCCCCCCCCCCCCCCCCCCCCGCCCTTCACCAAATCCGGCCCCAACAAGGGACCCACATGAAGATTTTATTTCAATATTCTAATAGATCTTGTTCCACCTTTTTAAAACATAAAAATCAATGAAGATCATGTGTATTTGGTTATAAATAATGCCTTTGAGTTTATACCCTTCATTCTCCATCCACACTTTACAAAAAAATCCTTCTCCTTCCTCTCTACACCTCACGGCCAATAACACTCACACCACCATCATTTTCATCTTTCATTTTCCATTAAATCCATACATACTCAAGGGTGATAGAAGCTAAGTTAGGAAGCTTGGAGCTTTCGGAAGTTGAAGGACCTTCACCGTTTGCTTTTATCCACTTGTTTTCTTCACTTGATCATCCCTAGCCTTGAGCTAGTGGTAAGAGTCTTGATCTTGCTATATTACTTCCATTTTAAGTGGTTAAAAGAAGGTTCATAATGTTAATCTTGAAGAACACTAAGAAATAAGAAGATGAAACATGAACATAAGCTTGAAATTATAAGGAAACTTAAAGAAATCATCTTGTTTAGTGTTGTTATGATACTTGATGATTGATGGTTTGTGTAAATGATGTAGATCATCACATGATCTTGCTAGATCAAGATTAAAAACATAATCTAGCAAGATGAGGAGATAAACATGTTAGAGATTCATATATCATCCTAACATAAAGCATGAACTTGAAGGAATATATTGTTTTCTTATAAAGTAATGATCAAAGTAAGATATAAATCTTGCAAATCTAAGATTTCAAGAGTGATTTTCTAAGAAACCAAGTTAAAAATACAAGTTTTACTAAATCTTGGTTCTTACATAAACAAATCTTATTTTTAGTGGTTAAACAAGTGTAGAAACACTTGTGTAACAAGAAGAATGCATAAAGAAGTATCTTTAGAAAACATGATTTGAAGTTGTAAACATCTATATTCTTTAAAAATGAAGTTTTTAAAGAACTAATCACACTTTGAAGGATAACAAGGCTTACTAATAACACTAGTAAGTTCCTACAAATTTTTACAAATATTCAAGTTCATGAAGTAGTAGATTATACTTATTTTTGGCAAAATTGGTAAGTAAAGGTTGTTTATTATTGATTGTGAATGGATTGTGATGATTTTTACAAAAGAAAATGATATGCTTGAAAACATGAAAACCTCCATTTTTAGGGGAAACTATGGCAAAATTTTCTAAAAATCTAAACACTTAGAAAAATATTTTTAAACAAATATTTACAAGTGTATTTTAGACCATAAATGCTACATAAACTTTGCCATAATTTTTGTTACAAAAATTATAATTATTGGAGGTTGGTTTTTACAACTAAAAGTGACTAAATATGTATATATTTAGAAGACACCGTGTGTGTGATTATTTTATACTTTGTGTATTAGTTATATTATTTTAGGACATGAAATAATATAACACATCAAAATACCAAGAATTACAATCCAAAATATTACCAAAATCCCAAGAACACGAATATACAAGTTATACACAAAATATTGGTGAAACCGAGCTAAGGAATATAACTTACGAAATATTCCGGAAATTATATTCACAAGTATATTTTGGTAAATAATATCTTAGACACCAAGAGACAAAAATATGATTTTTACAAGGACTACAAGAATATATCATATTTTGACAAGGGAAAAATATATTATTTTTGGCAAGTATAAATATATATTTTTCCTAGAATTATTAGAAGATGTATTATTTTAGGAGAAAATATACATTTCTTAAAAAAATGTGAAATACAATATTTTTGGGTGAAAGATATATTTTCTCAAATAAATATGAAATATATCATTTTTGGAAAAAAAAATAAGTTTATATATATATTTTCTAAGTTAGACTTGAAAATATATTATTTTTGGAACTCATATGAAAATACAGATATTTTTGCCAAGTGAAAAGTTTTAAATAATTTTTCTAAGTAGTATTTCTTAAAATATATATTTTGGAAATATATATGGGTGTACTCTTGTTAAAGATATTATTCCGGAAAAATTAATACGAAATTAAGTATATGAATACTTAATGAATACAATAAAAATACGTATTCTCATACGTATAAACACACACCGGAATACGACACCAATACATGGCAAAAATATACGAGTATAAGAATACGAATATGAATACACCCATCCTTGGGAAGGAAATACAAGTATAAATACTTGAGAAGTATTAAGTTAAAATATATTATTCTAACTATTATTCCAAGATGTAATAAATATAATTTAAGTTAAAATATTTATTATTTTGACAAATAATTATATACTTGGAATAACATTGATGAAACAAACTAACGTAACTCAAGACACTAATTAATACCAAGTCAAGGCACGACCCACTCGTCTAATAGATCACAGCACGTTGTAGGTAGTCGTGTACTCCAGAGGAAACTTTGAGTTACAGTTGGATACGAAGAACGCAAAACTGTGAGTTCATGGCCCCCTTTTCTTTAACTGTTTTCAGTTTTTATAACTTCGGGGGTGAAGTACATGTTACAACTGTTTACAAACATTTTATACATGGTATGGTTAGCTAAGGAAGGGTACTGCTAGATCATGTGAGTGGTGGGTATAACGCTTAAAGCCATTAATCCTCTTTATAGGACCGAGAGACATGAGTGATAGATCTATTTGGGTGTAGCGAGCCCTACCCATGTGTCCGTCGAGTGGACCATGTGGTGACTACGTCTTGTTTCCGGAGACAAAGTCTGCTAGGTTTGAGCTTTCCTGCATCACGTCACAAATATTAATGTATTAGCTACACATTAATTGATCTGTTTCCTTGTTGCTTTCATACCGGGTTTTCAAGTACATACAAACATACTTACCAATGTTTCAAAGGTTTATTCACAAACACACACATGAACTCGCTCAACTTTTATTGATGTTTTCAAACTACATGTATTTCAGGAAACTAAGTATGGATCTGGCAGGCGTTAAAGTTTCAAGTGTTGTCTGAAATAAAAGATGTCATCCGATGTCGAATGGTTTAGAGTGTGTGTCCTATCTTGGATAGGATACATGTTTCAAAGCTTGGTTATCATTAGTGTCTTTTGAAAAGTCCTTATGGACTTAAAACCCATTGGTGTTGTATTCTGAATACGAAGTCTGTGTTTTTGGGGTTAAATCAATGTTGTTGTAATGTTTCAAAACTTAATCAATGGATGAACATCTTGGTTTTATCATATAGATGTTTGTTATGGTTGAATGCAATGATATTAATCAAGTCACACCAAATCATGCTTCCACAAAACACTACTAGAAAATTGGGCAGTTGTCATTAAAATTTGCTACCGAAAAAAAAATGGTAGCAAATTTAGCAACCCGCTTCCTTTAAATTAAATATAAGCGTACTTGTTATGATATGGTGGCTAAATGGTTGGAAATTTTGCCACCGTTTAATTTTGGTGACAAATCCATAGGAAAAATACTAAACAAAATTAAAAACATCGAAAATACATTAAAAATAAAAGGGCGTTTTTTAATTGCCACCGTGTTAGTGGTGGCAAGGTGAAAACTTAAATTAAGCGGGTTAATTTTTAGAGGCCCGCTCTTAATTTCACATAGCTCTAATATAGTTAGGGTTTTGATCTAATGAGGAGGTAACCCCCCAAAGTTAATTGCCTCTTCTGCTCAACCCCAACATCCTTGAGATTTTCTACCAAGTCGAAGAACTCAACTTTATTGTCTGAATTCCAATGTTGCTACAAGGTTTTCAATCTGCTTGGTTTGTCAGCAAGGACGGGCGGATAGCTGTTTGGCTCATTCAATCTGTAGCAACAGCCCCCTTACCAAACCGAATCCAAATCAAAGGTGGAAATTAGTTGGTTTTATTCCAATCGTTGCTCCAAGTCTTGAAACCGGAATCGTAATTGCCCTTCGCCCAAAATCGCAGGTCCCGGGTCATGAAACCAAACCCCCAAATTGTTAAAAAATCACATGTTCCAGGTATTGATTCAAAATATTGAAATTGCAGGTTGCTTGTATGTTGTTCATAATATAAATTACAGGTCTCGAGGTATTGTTTTCCTCGTTGCAGGATCATTAAAATGTAATGCATTTGTCTTTTTATGTAAAATTGCTATTATTATTTTTACTTTTTGTGTTTGTTGGATTCCTTAAGAACCTGTAGTACTCTGTACTTTTGATATTGTTAATCTTGGTCGAAGTGGGATGTGCTGCTTTCATCTTCTTCAATAAAACCTGGAGATCAGTAGGTTCTCTGAGTTACACCTTCATTTCCGACATGTTTCGAATGCATCGGCTAATCAAACGTAAACATTTTTTCAGGATATCCCTATAGACAAAACCAGAGAATTCGAGACAATATATCATTTCCTAAGGAAGAACTGGAATATCTGTAAATGGGTTGCACTTTGTGTTGTTATATTACAGGTAAGGAAACTTAACGAATATTATAGACAACAGTAAATGATTAATAATCAACAATGATTACTTGTGGATATGCAGGCTCTGATATTTTTGTTAGCTTTAATGGTATGTCCTGCAAACGCACCAACGAAATATGATGGTGATGACGAGTACATTAATGGTCCCAGACAGCAAAGACAACCTTTGATCATACGACAACAAGTTCCAGCAACGAGTATTCCTGTTACTCTAGGACTCCTTGATAGCCGTCCCAGCAGAAATGATGCTTGGAGTGCACGTATGAAGACGCCCAGATTGCTTAATGGGTGAAGACGCCCGGACTCCAGTAGCGTAACGATTGAGATCTTGTTGTTAAAGTTGACGAAATAAGATTCGACATTCTCTGTAGATTGTCAAATTCTAACTTCACAGTTACAGGATCACTTGCGGATTTTTGTAACTGTATTCTAGCATTTCGATTTGGTGCGATAAAAGCTTTCATCGGCTTATCGGGGATGTCAACGCTTTTGGTGAACACTTTTGAACCGGTTTTGCTAGGCAACCGATTTTCTGACTGAAAGGCGGCGTTCTTTCCTTTGTGTGGACTTCGTTTTCTCTCGGGTGTTGCCGTTTGTTTTTGTGATACGTTTGATGACGGTTTCAGCATGCTGTCAGAAAGCACCTGAGGTGGCGGTTTTTCTCGTTTACTTGTGCAGAGAGAAAAGGCATCCGACATGAACGAAACGCTTAGACTACGCGTTCGTGTTCTTGAAGGCCATAACGTTTCTGGTAGTTTACCACTAATTGCCGCTTTTCGGGCTGCAAGTTCTGTGTTAAGTGTTAACAGATGTCTCGTGGACAGAGGTAAACAGGTGTGATGGTGATGGTGATTGTGGTGGGTCGTCTTCTTTCGGTGGATACCGGTCTTGTCGAAACAGGCAGGGGCGTTTTTGTACATGTTTTCGCTGTATAAGGGGAAGGACAACGCCTCGGTGTGGGTGATTTATACCGAGAACTAACATTCTTCTCTATCGTTTGATTTGGTTCGCTTACACACACTCGATTTGAATTTGACCACATTGATGCCTTTGATCATATGCTCAACACATGTTTGTGTCTTTATAACCAGCGTATTTAAGGATCGTTTTCTTGTAAAGATGATACTATAATCCTCCTCGATTATTAATCTTGATAATGTTAGTCTGTAATAAATAGATAAAGATAAATTATGACCAAAAAAGTATAAAGCTGATCAAAACTTCAAAAGCATACTCTTTACAGGCACAGCCAGATCTAAAAACAAGTATTCTCTTGAAACTTGACACAAACTAATCTAATCGGTTACTTTTCGAATATAATAAAACACCCTAATTCTACTGGGTGTAATATTGGGCTCAACTAATTCTTTTTAGTTTGTAGGGAGGAGATTTATCTCACAGACGATTTCCTGTTATCTGGTGCAGCTTTGTTGGAACATCCATCTAAGGTAGTATTTTTATATGCATATTTTCATTACCTTGTTTCAGACAATTTAAGTCTGCTTGTTTAAAAAGTTTGTTTATCATTTTCCCTAAAAGGAAATGAAGTTATGTTAACAAATATCACTATATTGTTATTTTAATGGTGATTGATTTTCTCTTTTTCAAAGAATGCATCAAGTTGTCAGGAGACAGTGTGAAGAAAATATAAGAGTGGAGGCAGTTTCTATCATGAATATTCTTCTTTTGAGAACTGATGCTTATACGGAAAGGGAGATGTAAGTGTTTTATTGTCTATTGTTGTTTGCCAGCATCTGACATTTTGCTATAACCTTTTTGAAGTTTGTTATGTGAAGGTAGGTATAGAGAGGTGTCGGTCTTTGAAAGTATCCCTCAGCTATTAAGAAAAGAAGCTGGGCTTGGTGTGCAAAAGCAAGCCGTGCATCTTCTCTACCTTCTCTTAAATTGTAAGCTAATCTCTAACCTCGTCTAGGGCTGTTAACGAGCCGAGTCGAGCCGAACCAGATCTAGCTCTAGCTCGGCTCGAATTAATCCAAGCCGGCTCACGAGCCAAGCCAGGCCTAGCTCGGGCTCGGCTCGTTTTCAAATCGAGCCGAGTCGAGCCGGCTGGTTTACAACCGAGCCGATTTCGAGTCGAGCTTTTTTCGAGTATTTTTCGAGCGAGTTTCGAGTATCTGTAAACAAAGTTTTACTATATTTGAATTAATAGATTGTAATCTTTTATGTTTTATGTTTCTGGGAATTGGTTTCTCTTATAGTGGATAGGTCGTTATTATATGTTTTTATGAACCTTTCATGGTTTATATTTGCTCTTGCAAAATGCATATTTGTCCCTTTTAATATAGTAGCTGATATGCTAATGTAGCTTGAGTTGAAAACTGCACATTTCTAGTATATATTTTAATGTATCTATTATGATATAAAATAGGAAGGAATCCAACTTCAACTGTAAAATAAAGACCTGTTGAGTTTGCTGGTGCATGAAAAAATTACACTTTACTTGATAATTTAACTTTGCAACTGAAGTTGTTTTTATTTTTCATGTGAAGGTCCAAGTTTAATGTTGATGTTCTGTTCCTCTTCTAAAGAAGAGGGGACAAGTGCTGCATTTCAAGTACTAGATAGTTTAGCTGATTGTCTAGCTTGTCATGGAAATGGTGCACCCACAAACTTGGTATGTTATGTATATTCTTTCTTCTATCAGTTGATTTTAGTTGATATTTACTGGTCGTTTATTTTTTAAGGTCATATATGATTGAAAAAGTCATAACACCCATATTTTGTTACCAACAATAATCGTATCATTTGTTAATTTCCTAAAATAGAAAACGTAATGGAAGACTAGAAGGCTTTTATGGATGTATACTTACTATTTACTATTAACGAGTTCGTTGAAGTTTTAAACTGATACTTACAATTCAAAAGTGGGTTGCAAGTTGTGACCAAACCTCTAAAAATGCACTTTTCGGGGGCTTTTTGTAAAAATCGCGCCTCGGGCTACGTAAGGCGCCAAGGCTCGCGCCTTGATGTGCCTCGCGCCTCAGGCGCGCTTTTTAAAACCCAGTCAATGACAAGATAAACCATCTGATTAATCTTTTTTGGTGTTTTATTTGAAGTATACCCCATAAATACATTAGCAAAAGTCAAAAAGTTGTAACCTGAAAATGTTTCGAAAACAGTTAAAAAATAATTGTGAAATTGTTTTTGAGGCCATCATATGTCGACACAGGCTACATTATATTATTTTGTATTCTTTAGTGAAGTATAAGCATGCTACTGTTGCTATAAAGTATTCAAATGTTTGTTTGCTGGTTATGACTGACAATTGTTACTTGTGCAGATTAGTTATGATACAGGAAAATTGGGCGATCTGTTAGAATCATTGGTTGATCTCTGTTGTCTTCAAAATGTGAGTTTGTAAATTTTTATGCACCCGGTAAAACAGTTTTGGGCTTTATGTTTTGTAGATTGAAAAGTTGAATTTAGTTATTAAGGAGCTCATTAAGGAAAAAGATGAAGAAAAAGAAAGGTTCAATGGAATTATTGCGGGGTTGTTGGCTGAAAAAGAGAAAGATAAGGTGGATAAAGATGCAATGCTTGATAGGATGTCACAAATTGAAGCTATGTTAACAACTACAGTTCGAAGATAGGGCTATAAACACTTGGTTTTGAATGTTTAGATGTTTATCTTATTAGGATAATTTTAGTTATTTTATGTTTTAGTTGGTATTTTTTATATGCTTTTGAAAACGAGATGTTTTATATAATTTTGGGATTTTATTAGCCTTTTTTTATATTATTTGTAGTTTTATTGATATGTAATTTTGATAAAAATAGCAGCGAGAAAAAAAATCTGAATTAAAAACCAATATTCCAGTAATCAGTGTGTAAAAAATGGTGGCTAAATGGTGGCACAACTCGGTCGCAAATTGTGTAAAAAATGGTGGCTATTGTGTAAAAAATGGTGGCAATATCGGTGGCTAAATGGTATTAAAACTCGCAAATTATGTAAAAGATGGTGGCTAAATGGTGGCAATATAGGTGGCTAAATGGTGGCAATATCGGTGGCTAAATGGTATGAAACGAGTCACAATTCGGTGGCAAACAAGCTGAGCGTAGCAAATAAGAAGCGGTGGCAAATAATTTTGACCAAATTTGTGGTGGCAAAAAAATGTAGCAAAATATAAAAATGGTGGCTGTTTGGTGGCATTAGGGCAATTGGCACGGGTGTTTTTGTCACCGTATTTTCGGTGGTAAACTGGTGACAACAAGTAAATTGCTACCATTTTGTAACCAAAAATTACATGACAAAAACCATGTTTTCTAGTAGTGAAAGTCAGGGTGTGACACATGATACAATATGGGTAATTGTGGACCGACTCACAAAAAGTGCCCACTTTTTTTACCTATTCGAGAGGCCTACTCCTCGGAAAGGATGGCGGAAGTCTATATGAATGAGATAATATCTCGACACGGGGTGCCCGTGTCAATCATCTCAGATCAAGATACGAAATTCACCTCTTGCTACCGGCAGAAGTTTCATGAAAATTATGGGCACGAAGTTACACATAAGCACCGCCTATGACCCTCAAACTGACGGCCAATCAGAAAGAACCATCCAAAAACTTGTTGATATGTTGAGGGCATGCGCGTTAGATTTTGGGGAGGGTAGAACAAAGGGAGCTTGCTCCTAATGATTTGATAGCGATGACCAACGAAAAGATCGATCTTATTAGAGCTCGACTGAAAGCGGCTCAAGATCGGCAAAAAGCTTATGCGGACAAGAGAAGACGTCCTATTGAGTTTCAAGTCGGGGATTATGTTTTATTGAAAGTATCCCCATGGAAGGGTGTAATTCGTTTTCGTAAACGGGGTAAATTGGGACCTTGCTATGTCGGACCATTTAAGATTGTAGCTCGAGTCGGGAAGGTTGCATATCGTTTAGAATTGTCGTCTACACTAGACGGGATTCACAATACTTTCCATGTATTGCAATTGATAAAGTGCCTTGCGGATGAAACGGCATTCGTACCTCTTGACGACATTGAACTAGATGAAGGGTTAAATTATGTCGAAAGACCGATAGCCATTAAAGATTCTAAAGCAAA
Organism: Helianthus tuberosus; assembly: GCA_030545235.1. NCBI lineage: Eukaryota > Viridiplantae > Streptophyta > Magnoliopsida > Asterales > Asteraceae > Helianthus > Helianthus tuberosus. The sequence goes on from CM060450.1 coordinate 175,692,889, forward strand.
GAACCTTCGCAATAAAACCGTTAGACAAGTCCTAGTGCAATGGCAACATCGGAAAGGATCGGAACTTACATGGGAAACGGAAGATGAAATGCGGAAGCACTACCCTTTTCTCTTCGGTACATAGATATTTAATTTGTTATGTGTCCAGGTTTCGGGGACGAAACCTCTTTTAAGGGTGGTAGACTTGTAACACCCCAAAAAGGTTTATTAAATATAAGTTAAATAAATTAAAATTTAACTTGGTTAATGGGAAGTGTTACAATTACTAGTAATAAAATGACAAGCGCTTAATTTAAATAAGTGAACAAACTAGAAGGGCCAAAGGTGTAAATGTCAAAACTCTAATTAATAAAAGAAAAAAATAATTAAAACTCACACACACAATGTGTGTGAGTCTGGACGATCGAACAGAGGGCAGGGAACAAGGTGAAAACCCTAGCTTTGTCAATTCCATCAAATTGAGTAGAGATTTCAAGGAAAATCGAGTGCATGAAACTCAATTTGCAAACTTCTAACCTTGTTCAGTAAAGTGGTAAGTCGAATTCATTGATTTGGTGAATTATAGGAAATGGGTTTTTCACCTAATCATGAAATTATGCAAAAATCTGTGTGATTGGAAGTTATGATTACAAAACAGGACTTGAATAATGTTTGATTTTAGCATTTTGATTGATTTGTAGCAGAAACCTATTTAATGAAAAGTTACCATGAGTAGGATGATCAAGTAGAAATATGTATGTAAAATATTGATGATTGATCTTGTTTGTGATGTATGAACACTAAATGAATTGAAGTAGAGTAAAAGGGACCATATGGCTTGTTTGATTATTGATGAATTGCTAGAAGAACTAGTTAAATTATGTCTTAGAATATTGTGTTTAGTGTCCTATTAATGCGAAACCCGCCAAGTGTTCGATGAAATGTCTAAGAGAACAAATATGTGAAATTTGTTCATTTATGATAAGGTTGTTATATGAGGAATTATATGAATAATGGAATGATATTGTTTGGGCTAAATGAGTGAATGTATTAATGTAGGCGTAAAAGAAGAAAGCTCAAACGCTAGGAAATTGGAAAGCTCGCAAGATCGAGGTATGTTGTTTTATGCATACAAACTTTATTTTGTAACTTGTCGTTTTATATCAAAATCATAATTATTGTAACGCGAATGGCTGGAAATCGTCCTCGTCGTCAGATATCATGTCTGGGTCGCTCTCAGTATCTGATGTAAAGATCTCTGGCTCTGGTGCGATCTCATCATCGGAAACAATAGCCATAGGGTCATCAGTGTCGGACAATCCGCTCTCGGATGAAGACATAGTGTTTGTAACAGAACAATCATAACATATGCACATATATTAACCATTATCATTTAGTATGCAATCAAGACATTGTATCATGAAATCATGTATCCTCATTATTCCTCACGAATCCTTTCAATCCTCCCTAGTCTATCCCAGACTAGAGCACAAAGGTAAACCTTGCAATCGTGTTTCTTGTCTTTCCGTTTGTAAAAATGTTTGTTCCATGGAATTGGGCGTTTTGTGTATGCAATGAAATCACGTTGTGAAAATATTTTCGTGAGAGCCCTAGTGATTGTAGTCTAGACTCGAGAAAGAATCCTAGTTCGCTACAATCGAAGTTCTGATACCAAACTGTCACACCCTGACTTTTCTGGAAGCGTGATTATGTGTGACTTGCTTAATATCATTGCATTCAACCATAACAAACATCTATATGATAAAATTAAAGATGTTCATCCATTTAATAAGTTTGAAACATCACAAACAACATTGTTTCGAAATCCAAACATAGACTTCAAATCCAAATTACAAACCATGCAAATTGTTTAGAGTTCCATAAGGACTCGACAAAAGACATTAATAAAAACCAGACTTTGAATTATGTATCTTATCCAGGATAAGACACACAATCCGAACCTTTAGACTCCGGATGACATCTTTTATTTCCAACATTACTTGAAACTTCCAAACGCCCACCGGATCCACATTTAATTGCCTGAAATACATGTAGTTCGAAAACATTAGCAAAAGTTGAGCGAGTTCATGTGTTTTGTATGTGTGCATGAATAAACCTTTGTAATCATTGTAACTATGTATGTTTTGTAAACCCGGTATGAAATCAAACAAGGAAAACATATCGATTAATGGTTTGCAAGGCCATTAATATGTGTGACGTGATGCAGGAAGGCTCAAACCTAGCAGATTTTGCACCGGGCTTCCGGCTGTAAGACATAGTCACCTCATGGGCGGGGCTCGCTACACCCAAATAGATCTATCACTCATGTCCCTCGGCCCTACAACGAGGATTAATGGTCTTAAGCATTGTACCCACCACTCACATGATCTAGCTGTACCTTTCCTTAGCTAACCATACCAAATGTAATCATATGTAAAAAGTTTGTAACATGTACTTCACCCCCGAAGTTATAAAAACCAAAAACAGTTAAAGAAAAGGGGGACATGAACTCACAGTTTTGCGTTCTTCGAATCCAACTATAACTCAAAGTTTCCTCTGGTGTACACGACTACCTACAACGTACTACGAACTATTAGACGAGTGGGCCGTGCCTTGACTTAGTATTAATTAGTGTCTTTAAGTTACATTTCATTGTGTCTTCAATATTATTCCAACTTATATAATTATTTGTTAAAATAATAAATATTTTAACTTAAATTATATTTATTAAATTTTGTAATAATAGTTAAAATAATCTAGAGTTAATAGCCAAAATGGTCCCTGAGGTTTGCTCACTTTTGCCACTTTAGTCCAAAATCCAAAATTTTTAAATCTGGGTCCCTGAGGTTTGCATTTTGTTGCCATTTTAGTCCAAAATTCAAAAACCCCATTTTTTGACTGTTTCAACCAACCTATTTTGTCCTTTTATGCAGGGGTATTTTGGTCATTACAAGTTTTATTATTACAAATTTCTAATTAAAATAATAAAATAAAATTCATCAATGACCTTATAAACTCAGATCATCTTCCTCCCCCAAATTAAACCCTAATCCATATAAACTGCAGACCTATCACTCCTCACTATCATAAATAACCAAATAGCAGTTCTAAACAACCAAAAAGCAGTTGTATCCCCCGCTTGCGGCAGTACCCTAGTCGCGTCAACACCAGATCCATTAGATCTGGTACCTTCGTAGGAGTGGTCGCTGGTAGACTAACTTGTAGCCGTCGAAGATTCAAAGAGGTCATCGTCTCCCTATCCTCACCGGTGTGTTTGCCTGAAGTCTATCCTCATCGTCTGAGAGTGAATTAACTGACCGGAATCTCTCATCAGCGATTGCTTGTGCAGAGGTGATTATAAACCTATCACCGGTGTGTTTGTTCAGATTCCGACTCGGAATCTCTCATCAGCGATTGCTTGTGCAGAGGTGACGGCCGGTGTGAAACGTACGGTGACGATTGCTGCAGATGAGGTGGATGAGGATGAATATGATGATGAGATGTAGGAGTAGACGGAGATCGGTGAGGCGGCGATGACGATGACATGTCTCCAGCGACTCTACCACGGCCACTGCAGTGGTTATAAAATCATACGAATATAAATCATATGAATGATGAAGATGAAGATGAAATCAGCTGATAATCAATGCTATGATATACAGATTGAATCAACTGAAAGTGGTGGTCGGGTGGTGGTGACGGTTGTGGTGGTAGAGATGGTTGTAGTTGGAGAGGCAGATGGTTGTGTGGATTAGGGTTTAATTTGGGGGGAGGAAGATGATCTGAGTTTATAAGGTGATGAATTTTATTTTAGTATTTTAATTAGAAATTTGTAATAATAAAACTTGTAATGACCAAAATACCCCTGCACAAAAGGACAAAATAGGTTGGTTGAAATAGTCAAAAAATTGGGTTTTTGAATTTTGGACTAAAATGGCAACAAAATGCAAACCTCAGGGACCCATATTTAAAAATTTTGGATTTTGGACTAAAGTGGCAAAAGTGAGCAAACCTCAGGGACCATTTTGGCTATTAACTCAATAATCTATTTTCTTGACACTTTTTATGTATTTATACATGTATATCCTTCCCAAGGATGAGTGTATTTGTATTCGTACTCTTATACTTGTATATTTTTGCCAAGTATCGGTGGCGTATTCCGGTGTGTATTTATACATACGAGAATACGTATTTTCTTGTAATTGTTATGTATTCTCATATATATAATTTTGTATTAACTTTTCCAGAATAATATCTTTAATAAAAATACATCAATATATATTTCTAAAATATATATTTTGAGAAATATTACTTAGAAAAATTATTCATAACTTTTCCCTTGGCAAAAATATTTATAAATCTCATACAAGTCTCAAAAATAATATATTTCCAAGTCTAACTTAGAAAATATATATAAATCCATTTTTCTTCCAAAGATAATATATTTCAAGTTTATTTAAGAAAATACATTTTCTTCCAAAAATAATGTATTTCATGTTTGTTTGGTGAAAATATATATTTTCTTCCAAAAATAATACATCTTCTAATAATTCCAAGAACTATATATTTTTACTTGCAAAAAATAATATATTTTCTCCTTGTAAAAAATATGATATATTTTGTAATAATTGTAAAAATCATATTTTTGTTCTGTTGGTGTCCAAAACACTTATAACCAAAATATACGTGTGAATTAATTTTCCGGAATATTTTGTAAGTTATATTCCTTTGTTCGGTTTCTCCAATATTTTGGGTATAAATTGTATCTTTATTTCTTGGAATTTTGGTAATACTTTGGATTGTAATTTTTGGTATTTTGATTAGTTATATTATTTCAAGCCATAAAATAATATAACTAATACACATGATATACAAATAATCACACACATGGTGACTTCTAAATATATGTTTCCTAAATACATATTTAGTCACTTTTATTTATAAAAACCAACCTCCAATATTTATAATTTTTGTAACAAAATTTATGGCAAACTTTATGTGAAAACTCATGGTTTAAAATATACTTGTAAATATTTGTTTAAAAATATTTTTCTAAGTGTTTAATTTCTAGAAAAATTTTGCCATAGTTTCCCCTAAAAATGGAGGTTTTCCATGCCTTCAAGGCATATCATTTTCTTTTGTAAATCAACACAATCAACAACAAATCAACCTACACTTACCATTTTGCCAAAAACAAGCATAAACTACTACCTCATGAACTTGAAAATTTATAAAAATGTGTAGTAACTTACTAGTGTATTTAGTAAGTCTAGTACCCTTTAAAGTGTGGGTGTTTATTTAAAAACTTCTTTTTTTGAAAGAATTAGATCTTCACAACTTGTAATTAATTTTTCTAAATATGTTTCTTCTTGGATTTTTCTTGTTAAACACATGATCCTACACATGATTAACCACTAAAAATGTGGTTTATTTCTTTAAGAACCAAGATTAAGTAAACTTTGTATTTTTAACTTGATTTCTTGAAAAATCATTCTTGAAATCATAGATTTACAAGACTTACACCTTACTTTGATCATCACTTAACAAGAAAACAACTTATTCTTCCAAGTTCATGACTTACATGAGGATGATCTATGGATCTTTAACACTTTCATCATCTCATCTTGCCAGATTATGTTTTTAATCATTATCTAGCAAGATCATATGATGATCAACATCAAAAACATGAGTAAACAACAATCAACAAGCATATCAACACATAAACATCATGATTTCTTATGATTTTAAGCTTATGTTCAAGTTTCAAGTTCAAGATTCTTAGTGTTCATCATGATCATCAACTTGTATCTTCTTTTAACCACTAAAATAAGATGTAAAATAAAGAGTATGATGTTCTTACTACTAGCTCAAGGCTAGGGATGATCACTAGATGAAATGGAGTGGATAAAAGCACAAGAGAAAGGTCCTTTGGCTTCCACAGGCTCCAAGCTTCCTTATATGTCTTCTAGCACCCTTGTATGTGTGTGGATTGAATGGAAGTTGAAGTGATGATGGTGATATTGTTGTTGTTGTTCTCAGCCGTGAGGTGAAGGGGGGAGAAGAAGAGAAGTGGTGTGTTGGTGAATGTTGTGAAATGAAGGTTAAGGTTCTTAAGGTTTAACTTATAATCCACCAAATCACATTTTCCATTGTATAATATGTTTTAAAAAGAACAACACGATCTATTATAAAATGCCAATAAAATCACATGTGGGGCCATGATGTTGGCCGTGAACTAGGTGGGGGGGGGGTCTAGATTAGGGGTTAACCAATTGTTAGATTTCATGGTTAAAATTTAAGTATCTAGTTAGGTGTTTAGTTATTTGTATGATATATAGTGTGTTATGATGTTCGGGGACCATAACTAGCTTGGTAATGTTAAAACAATGCTTCTAGTGAAAATTTGGTGTTTCGGGTAGTGTCCGGTTGTTCGGTTGGTTACCGGTTCGTTAAGGTGCTAAACTATACAGTTTAGTGCACTTATGTTACCTTTTGTGACAGTTTTAATTCCCGACACTTAGGAAAACATTCAGGACCATTTAACCATATTTATGCATGATATTAGAGTGTTTAAATGCTGATTATTGCTGATTTCTGCTGAATTCGGCATTTTAAGTGAGTTTCAGGCACTTTCTGGCACTTAAACTGTCACACCCCCAAAATACCACATACGGGAAAACCCCGCTAGGCGTGTGACGTATCAGGATCTAGCCACTAATCATGTTGAACTCTTAACAAGTTTTCAAATTGATTTGCCAATTATAAATAAAATGTACCAAACAATAATTTAATAAAAATCCAACAAGTTCAGTGGAAGCAATAAGTAAACCACATTTTAAATATTTCAAAGCAAATGTGTGTAATCCATAATCCCGTCATGTGTATCCCATCAGTTCGACCCATGACCACTCCAGCCACTCCAGACAGCAAGTTCCAAATCCAAGAAATCTAACGACCTGCGAGCATGCAACAAGTGTATCAGTCAAAGCTGGCGAGTTCATAGTTTTGTAAAAACGTTAGTTACCAAGTGTTTAGTTCAGTTCATTGATAATAATGTTGATAATAACTCAAGTACCGTACAAGATGGCTACCAGATTGTTTTGCCCGTCCCCAATGCCCCTATCCAAACATTGGTCATGATTTAAGGTCATTAGCACACGCCCGTCCTCTCAGGTACGGTGTGAGGTTGCCAGGCCTAATAGCGCTATCAACTAATACCCCGTTACCTTTCAGGTAACTAATTCGGTATAAGATGGGACTTAAAGTGATAATGACCTTAAATCATGACCAATGTTTAATGCGTTAATCACTAATAGTCAGTACATCAAACAGTCAAGTGTTTAATGCGTTAATCACTAATAACTTAATAGTCAGTACATCAAACAGTTAAGTGTGCTACTACAATTTAGGTGTGCGGTTCGTGAACTACCCAGCCCCCTTATGGCCCAAATGAAAAAAAGTGCGGCCCAATGTGGTGGAGCGGCCAAACCCGAGGGTGCATCCACCAGCTTGCACGGCTCAACCGCATATTAAGCCGAATTAACACATGAAACTCAAGATTGTGTGCAACTCATGGGTGTATAGTGTCGGTTGTATGTGACCTTGAATTATGGCAACTCCGTTACATTCCTCCCCCCTTTCCCTTAATTCAGTTGCTTGCTAATAACAATTCGAAATTAATATCAATTAACCAATTAACCTAATACTTTCAATGATTTTTCATCATCACATGTGCTCAATCTACGGACTAAAGTTCGCTACCAATTATGTAACCATTCGGTGTTTAACATGTGCTCAATCTACGGACTAAAGTTCGCTACCAATTATGTAACCATTATGTGAGGTTAAAAGAACTTTAGGGTTTGTCAAGAAAGTTTGGGAGGTATACGTTCATATACATACCCGCATGCAAAAGGGGTAATAAGGTTGGGCTTGGTTTGGGCTAAACGATTTGGGTCGAGAGCTAAGGGGGTTCGAGTGCAATGCATAATGTATTTAACACTTGTGCGACCCAAGTGTTTGGGCCAAGTGTTTGGGCTGACCAAGTGTTTAGGCGTTTACGTAAAACCCATCACCGTGCGACCCAACCCATGTGTTTAATGCGTTAATCACTAATAAGTTGGCAACTAATACACGAAACCCACTAGTAACGATGACCTTTAAGGCACAAAGAACATGTTGAAATGAATTAACAGAATCATGGAATCAGATAACACTAACCTTGAGAGCTCAGGTTGTCACATCATCCCCAACTTGAAAGAAATTTCGCCCCAAAATTTGATAAGTAAGCCCCGGGGAGTAAAGTGCTACAACGAAATTACTGCGGATTTTCCCCAGGTGCTACATCATCCCCAACTTGAAATGGAATTTCATCCCGAAATTCACCAGCTGCATCAGATTCAGATTGGTTGGTTGGGAATAAGTGGGGGTACTTGAGCTTCATTTGATCCTTGCGTTCCCACGTGAACTCCGGTCCACGTCTTGAGTTCCAACGAACCATCACGATCGGGATTTGACTATGCTTGCGAACCTTGACTTCCCGATCCATGATTTCAATAGGTTCTTCGACAAACTGTAACTTATCGTCAATCTTGAGCTCTTGAAACGGCACCACCTGTGTTTCATCAGACAAACACTTCTTTAATTGCGAAACATGGAAGACATCATGAACATTACCCAAGTCAGCAGGTAACTCAAGCATGTATGCCACTTTACCGATTCGCTCCAGAATTTTGAATGGCCCAACATAACGCGGATTAAGCTTGCCGTGCTTCCCAAAGCGTACTACACCCATCCACGGTGAGACTTTCAACATAACACGGTCGCCTACCGTGAACTCCAACGGTTTCCTACGCTTGTCAGCGTAGCTTTTCTGACGGTCGCGTGCTGCCGCCATACGTTTTCTAATCTGGACAATCTTTTCTGAAGTTTCAAGTACGAGTTCCGGACCTGTGATCTGGCTGTCACCCACCTCAGCCCAACAGAGAGGAGAACGACACTTTCGCCCGTACAATGCTTCAAACGGAGCTGCCTGAATACTGGTATGGTAGCTGTTGTTATACGAGAACTCTATCCACGGCAAATGTTTCTCCCAGCCTTTGCCAAAATCGATCACACATGCACGCAGCATGTCTTCAAGAATCTGAATGGTTCGTTCACTTTGACCATCCGTCTATGGGTGATAAGCAGTACTCATGTCAAGACGTGAACCGAATGATTTATGCATCGTGCCTGGAAACCACTTCCCTAAGATAAACAGCTGCAAGTTGTGAGAACTTATCTATTTCCTTGATTGCTAGAGAATGTGCTGACTTCGTGAGACGGTCAACGATCACCCAGATGGTATCGTTTCCGCCTTTAGTCCTTGGTAAATCGGTGATGAAATCCATAGCAATTTGCACCCATTTCCACATGGGTATCTCCAGTTGTTGAAGCAGGCCTGAGGGTTTCTGATACTCCACTTTGACTTTAGCACAAGTTAAAAACTTACTCATGTACGTCGCTATGTGAGCTTTCATCTTCGGCCACCAATATATGACTTTGAGATCCTGATACATTTTATCTGAACCCGGGTGAACAGAATATCGAGACTTGTGCGCTTCGTCCATCACAAGCTCTCTAAGATTACCATACAAAGGAACCCATATCTGTTCCATAAAATAATGAATGACGTCAGATCTCTCCACAAGTCGTTTTTCCATGCCCCGCAAGTATTCAGCCTCAAGGTTTCCTTCTTTCAATGCTTCAGTCTGAGCGGAACGAATCTGATCAGGTAAGTTAGAGTAAATAGTGAGCTACAGAGCGCGAACACGCTTAGGCTTCGTCTCCTTTCGACTAAGGGCATCATCTACGACGTTAGCTTTACCCGGGTGATATTTGATGGCACAATCGTAGTCGTTCAAAAGTTCAACCCAACGACGCTGTCGCATGTTCAATTCTTTCTGATCGAAAATATGCTGAAGGCTCCTGTGATCGGTATAGATAGTGCATTTTGGTACCGTACAGATAGGGCCTCAATATTTTCAACGCGAAAACCACGGCCCCTAACTCCAAGTTGTGAGTCGTATAATTCTTCTCATGAACCTTCAGTTGTCGAGAAGCATAAGCTATCACATTGTTGCGTTGCATCAGCACGTAACCGAGACCCTGAAGGGAAGCATCACAATATACCACAAAATCTTCTATACCTTCAGGTAGAGATAAAATCGGTGCGCTGCAGAGTTTCTGTTTCAAGAGTTGGAAAGCATCCTCCTGCTTCGTTCCCCGATAGTATACAACACCCTTCTGCATCAATGAGGTAAGGGGTTGAGCGATCCTTGAGAAATCCTTAATAAACCGACGATAGTACCTAGCGAGACCAAGAAATTGTCGCACCTCCCGTCCTCTCAGGTACGGTGTGAGGTTGTAATGACATTGGTCATGATTTAAGGTCATTAGCACACGCTCGTCCTCTCAGGTACGGTGTGAGGTTGCCAGGCCTAATAGCGCTATCAACTAATACCCTGTTACCTCTCAAGTAACTAATTCGGTATAAGATGGGACTTAAAGTGATAGGAATGAGTGTATATTTAATATCCCAGTTTTACCCAAAGAGATGTATTCCTCTCAGGAATACCCATTTGATTATCCCACCCACCGGGACGCATGCTCAAGAGTAGTGAACTCACCTTGGTTTTGCTAGGTAAGATTAGTTACTTGTTTACAGTTGGGCAACCGAATCCTAATATGGTTACCGATGATAGTCAGTTTCGTATAAATAAATCGCATATTCTCCGTATACATACGCAAATAGCAAACAAGTAGGGCACATATCATCACTCAAGCTACAGCAAGTGTTCGAACCATAAGTATACTCACGTCATAAGTTCGTATTTCACAATGTGGTGGAGCGGCCGAACCCGAGGGTGCATCCACCAGCTTGCACGGGCCAACCGCATATTAAGCCCAATTAACACATGAAACTCAGGATTGTGTGCAACTCGTGGGTGTATAGTGTCGGTTGTATGTGACCTTGAATTATGGCAACTCCGTTACATTCCTCCCCCCTTTCCCTTAATTCAGTTGTTTGCTAATAACAATTCGAAATTAATATCAATTAACCAATTAATCTAATACTTTCAATGATTTTTCATCATCACATGTGCTCAATCTACGGACTAAAGTTCGCTACCAATTATGTAACCTTATGGTGTTTATCATGACATACCCGCAGCTATTGTCATCACGTAACATCTATACATAATCATTAATCATCATGTAACTTATGATCATGTCGTTAATAATCTATATTCTAGTCGATTTAATGATCTTATCATGTAAATGAATAACCCCTTTCCTCCCACAAATTCAGCCACGACAACAACATCAAGAAATACAAAATTTATTAACATGAAAGTCAAGCCTAAACATAACCCTAAATTACCGAATCATCGTCACGTAAGTTCCCCAATTATGCATTTATTTGATATGCTTAGCACCTTGAGTTAATCATTGTTCATAATATCAACATATAGCCTCTAATTAATTTACTACATAAGGACCCCCCCCCATAATCGTTATTACGATTCGATAATAAGTTTACACATAATTAACTAATCAACTATGATCAACCAAAATCAAAATCACAACAAGTGTTATCACACTAACAAGAAAATTGTAGAGGGTGAAGGGGAGTGCTTCGAAGAGAGGGCCGGTCGGAAATCAAGAAGCTGCCGTGTAACACCCCAAAAAGGTTTATTAAACATAAGTTAAATAAATTAAAATTTAACTTGGTTAATGGGAAGTGTTACAATTACTAGTAATAAAATGACAAGCGCTTAATTTAAATAAGTGAACAAACAAGAAGGTCCAAAGGTGTAAATGTCAAAACTCTAATTAATAAAAGAAAAAAATAATTAAAACTCACACACACAATGTGTGTGAGTCTGGACGATCGAACAGAGGGCAGGGAACAAGGTGAAAACCCTAGCTTTGTCAATTCCATCAAATTGAGTAGAGATTTCAAGGAAAATCGAGTGCATGAAACTCAATTTGCAAACATCTAACCTTGTTCAGTAAAGTGGTAAGTCGAATTCCTTGATTTTGTGAATTATAGGAAATGGGTTTTTCACCTAATCATGAAATTATGCAAAAATTTGTGTGATTGGAAGTTATGATTACAAAATAGGAATTGAATAATGTTTGATTTTAGCATTTTGATTGATTTGTAGCAGAAACCCATTTGATGAAAAGTTAGCATGAGTAGGATGATCAAGTAGAAATATGTATGTAAAATATTGATGATTGATCTTGTTTGTGATGTATGAACACTAAATGAATTGAAGTAGAGTAAAAGGGACCATATGGTTTGTTTGATTATTGATGAATTGCTAGAAGAACTAGTTAAATTATGTCTTAGAATATTGTGTTTAGTGTCCTATTAATGTGAAACCCACCAAGTGTTCGATGAAATGTCTAAGTGAACAAATATGTGAAATTTGTTCATTTATGATTAGGTTGTTATATGAGGAATTATATGAATGATGGAATGATATAGTTTGGGCTAAATGAGTGAATGTATTAATGTTGGCGTAAAAGAAGAAAGCTCAAATGCTAGGAAATTGGAAAGCTCGCAAGATCGAGGTATGTTGTTTTATGCATACAAACTTTATTTTGTAACTTGTCGTTTTATATCAAAATCATAATTATGGTAGTACATAGTAGTTATGTTATAGATAGCATGACCCGTCACAAACGGGTCATATGAAAAGAAAGTTTATGAATGATATTGTGTTATGATCGGTTTGTCTCGAATGAACCGTATATTGGAAAGTTATGTAAGAAAGTAATGTAATTACTCGAACCGTTATAAACGGATTGGAGTTGATGAAAGTACAAAAAATGAAAGGAATGTATTCGTCCGTGGTAAACGGACCAAATGGAAGTTTATGTTACGAATGTAATTACCCGTTTCTAGCGGGTTAATAAATGTATGTTTTATCTCACTAATGAGATAGTATGTTTTGACCCGTTTCAACGGGAGAGTAATGAATGGTATGTTTTATCTCTATTTTGAGATAAGTATGTTTGACCCGTTTCGACGGGTAGTAAGTGCAAGAATAAAGTGAAGACACGAAATAGATGAATTGGTTTATTAGATAAAATGTAACATAGTTAATGGAATTTAACTCTTCAAGTTTGTTGTTTGATGTAGGTAAATCCTCAACATAATGGCTTGGCGACTTGGAACGAACACACATGAATCACGTCCATCATGCGCTTCCGCTACTTTTGTAATTATGTTATGGGTCAAAAATACTTTTGTGGTATATAACTTATGTTTAGTAGCTAGACTTTAAAGTTTAACATGTTTTGTCTTTTGAACGTGTCGTAGAATTTCTTGAAATGATGATTGTTAAAAACAGGGAACTGCTCATGTTACGGACGGGTCATGCCCAATTTTTGTTAAAAATAGTATGTCATTAATAATATTTCCACATGTGCATTAAGGGTGTTTCAAATACTTTTGTTATGAATAATTTATGTTTAGTTGTTAAACTTTAAATCTTAGTATGTCATGTCTTACGTATAAACTTAGTTGGTTGCGAATGTCTAAACGGAATGGTTTTTGTATGAACAATTAAGTTTATTTCTAATGGTATGTAAAAAAAAAGTTTAAATTGGGTCGTGATTTTCGTCGAAAAAGTATTAAGTTTTGACCTTATGGAAAGTGGATGTTACATGCCGTCGCCGGTTATGTGAGGTTAAAAGAACTTTAGGGTTTGTCAAGAAAGTTTGGGAGGTATACGTTCATATACATACCCGCATGCAAAAGGGGTAACAAGGTTGGGCTTGGTTTGGGCTAAATGATTTGGGCTGAGAGCTAAGGGGGTTCGAGTGCAATGCATAATGTATTTAACACTTGTGCGACCCAAGTGTTTGGGCCGACCAAGTGTTTAGGCCTTTACGTAAAACCCATCACCGTGCGACCCAACCCATGTGTTTAATGCGTTAATCACTAATAAGTTTGCAACTAATACACGAAACCCACTAGTAACGATGACCTTTAAGGCACAAAGAACATGTCGATATGAATTAAGAGAATCATGGAATCAGATAACACTAACCTTGAGAGCTCGGGTTGTCACATAAACTATCTCTAGGAAGGCAGTTTTGTGATTCGTACTTTCTTACACACTATACTAGTGTAATACTTGGTTTCTGGCTCATTCTGTGTCTCAATACAATGTCTGTCTATGTACTGAACTCCGTCAGCATATTTCTGATTTGTCTGATAATTGTGCTAACTGTGTTTCGTGCATCATTTGAATCAACAAAGTTTACATGCAATACTGATATGTCATTTGCAATATATGATGCACATGTATGTATAAGGCAATAATCAGAAAGCAATTCAAGTCATTAATTGTAATTCAGCATGGTCATTAGGCACTAATCATTGTTTAATAATTGTACGGATACCAGGAATTTTGACAGTTGTCACATTCTCCCCCTATTAAGAAAATTTCGTCCCGAAATTTTAAGCTTTACTACTAGTTGCAGGGGAGTTGGGGAACAAATGTGGGTATTTAGCTTTAATGCGGTCCTCACACTCCCAAGTAAACTTTGGGCCGTGACGTGCATTGTCACGGCCCCCGACCCACCCTGGACGGAATCGAGAGCCGTGAGCAGCCCAGTGGTACCGGTGATTATTTTGAAAAATATTGCAGCGGAAATTTCATCAGGACCGTGAGTTAGGAAAAATATCAGAGTTTAGAAAACACCGGATTTTATTTATTAAATGGATTAGATAAACCCATGTTTTACAATGGTAGCTTTAATAAAGATAAATTTGATTACATAAAACAATATTTCTTAATTTGATTTAATTAATAAAATAAGCCACTTCTTGAAGCCTTTCAGTGCCGTATCCATCTCTTATTCCTGATCTACTGTAATTACCTGAAACGCGTTTTAAAAAGGTTTTGTCAGCAGAAAATACTGGTGAGTTCATTCATTTTATGAAAACGACTTGTTTGTTATAATTTACAGTATTAAGAGAGATTACAATGTTTCTGATATCAAACCAACTACCCACAGTATTTGTCATCGACTCGTTTCGGTGACTGTGGTCATACCACTATTGGCTTCCCCAATAGTGACGACTATCACAAATTTTAGGCTCGCCCACCTAAAGTGATAAAACAGCAGTAATGTGCACAATACCCCACATACCGGCTGTAATTTGGTGATTACATAAACTTAATCACTGTAATTATAACTTTGAAAATATACATGCTTTGGTAAACAAATTTGATAAAAAGAGGATGACTCACATTATAATCATGCAGATTCATACAACCAAAGTTTAGTCTACAGATAAGCCTTAATATATTGCAGATACAGGCAGAGCTTAGCCTATTGATTAACCTTGTAACCTAGTGCACACGAACTAGGTAAGTAACTAATACAGCATTTACGATAACTCACGAGATTAAAACCCTCACAACGAATGACAAAGTGCAATCACTTAAACATCCATCGGCTTCACAACGAATGACAGAGTATTCCCCGAGTTCGGGTGGTACTCAAACATCCTGTCGGAATCACGACAAATGACAAAGGATAGCACTTAAACATCCATCGGATAGTTTCTATCGATCGGACATTGAATCGTAGCAGCGATCGAGTTAATACCCTGTATCGTAGAAGCACCCCGCTATACTAATTAGTGATTTTGAGACTATTTCTACTATAACTCAACGTACAGATTGAATTTGATCATCGAACGAACGCAGAATATCAAGTGCCAATCCCTGCTATTTATATACGAAAATTGACATGCTTACGGACCGTAAGCCTTATCCCTTACGGTCCGTAAGGGACACCTTTTCATTTTAGGCTTGCCACATGTGTGTGTAGGCTTGTTGAGTCGACGGAACGTTTAAATTCAATTTTGACAGCGTTTTATAAGGATAATCGTTAAGTAGGGAATACCCCTCTGAGTTTTAGGGGCCCTGATCCTGATTCTGATTGTTCTGAAATTTGTAGGGTTTGTGCAGAATCACTTGGGTCTCTCAATTAGGGTTTCCTATTTGATAAAATAATAAAATAAATAGGACTTTTAATGAGGGTTGTTACATTCTCCCCACCTTAATAAAAAATCTCGCCCTCGAGATTTGGGTTACGATATTTCTTTTAAACTTATGTCATATTTTAGTCAATAAAATAATATTTAAGGTAGATGACACAGAATTAAAATATCAAATTTTGTGAATACGAGTTGTACCATAAATAGGATTCAATGGTTCAACTGAATTAGTTCAAGAAATTGATGACAAACGAATGAGATAAAATAATATAATTTCCAAGGTGACTTAGGTTCAAGACAAAAGATATATGATCAATAGATATTTAAAATGAAAGTGAAGAATTTTTAGAATCAATAAAATTCTTTGTTAAAAGAAAGCTTACTTTGATTGGCAACTGAGAAAGACTTAAAATTGACAGGTTCAAAAAGCATGAAAAATGATTTGTCAAATATTTATGATATGAGAAAATCAAAGTGTTGAGAGAAGTGAATTGCAAAGATACACCAAAAGACAATAGAGTTAGTGTATCATTGTTTAGAGTTCCAAATTGTTTTAATTGTGAAACAATGTAATAGTACACTATTAGTGACCATATTTTTCATACTATGTCCTAGAGATCGAAATAAAATAAGAACAAGTTGTTTTGGCATGACCAACTATTATATTATATTTTGTAAAGCAAAATGTAATATATATTATTTGTTACGTATTTTTACTATATGTAAATGGTCACCGCCTTTAAATAAATATTATTTTAGTATTTTACTATACTATGTAAAATAACTTATATTTACTATGTAATATATATTACAAAACACCGCAATGAAGTTATTACATTACAAAATATTTTAGTATTATTATTTTGTAAAAGAAATCACTATTATTTATAACGTTAAATGAAAGTTGTAAATAAAGATGTAAAAATATTTATTGTACAAAAGTATTTGTAAAATATTTTGTAAATATATAACACTTAATGAGTCGATTCTATGTGATTACTTATTTTCATTTTGAAACCATATAACGTTGTGAAGGTATTTTCAAATATTGTAAATAAGTGAAAACGGGGACTATTCTTATATATTACTATGTTCCCTTAACCCAACGTAGTTGATGACTACCATATTATTCTTATATGGTCATTTTCTTGCCAGAGCGTTACTGTACATAGTTACCACAAAACATGTGATAGACTATTATTTATTTTTATTTGTCCCTTTTATTTTATGAAAATATGTCTTCTCCAAAGTATATATATTTTCATATATAATTAAAATTTACTAAATAAGTATGATGACTTAATTTATATATATTAACTAGTCATTATCATGGTGGATATTGGTTAGTGCTGCCTTGTTTAAGCATAGGTGGCCAGTCCATGCCTAACTAAGGCTAGGCTATTCAATACCTGCCCCTGACAATAACCCTAGTATCTAAAAATAATACTAATACTTCTGTTATTAATTTATTATTAATAATAAAACTAATATTAATTATCAATAATAAATAACTGAACGTAAACTTAAATGAGAGTATAATTCAAACATAATTTTTTTTATACATATATAGGAAAATATAATTTCTTCACCTCAATGGTTTAATAAGAATATAGTAATACTATTTTGTAAATTAGGTAATCATTTATGTAAGTTTCCATATATAATTAATTTTATATAATGTTTTTTTATTGAAGATTGTTAAAGCAATAATTATCATGAAAGGCTAGATTGATGTTGTAAGAATCTTTAAGAGATACACTGAAATATGACAAGAATTTGTGTATCATTATCTTAGCACACGATTTGTGTTAAGATGGCTTTTATCAACAAAGCAATTTAATATATAATTAAATAAATAATTAAATCCGTATATGATATATATAAACGAGATTAGTGCAAGCTTTAAATTTTGTGAAAACGTTAGTACAAGGTGATCATGATCAAAGAAATGATTCAATGAAGTCGAAGACTAAACAAGCCTATTATGGTTCAAAACAAATGAAGTGCTTGTTGGGACTATTTTGAATATGATAGCTTCCATCCATTATATGGAATCTTGAAATGAATATGTAATGTGAGCAAGTCAAATAATTTGAACTTGATTTAAACAAAACAAGTTTTAATAAGAAAGTTCGGACATGGTCACAATAAAAACTATGTATGTCAAAGAAAATTAAATTTTTCAAGAAATTCATTGACTCGATATCAAGGAGTTATTGTTTTGCAATAATGCGGTTCACAGTACAAAAAGCGGAATGATATTTGAGTTTGGATGAAATAACAAATCGGAATGAAGCCCTCCAGTGGTCTTTATAAATCAAATGAATCACATGCGCAACAAATAGTGCATGTGTAATGTGTGAATTTACCAGGAAATAAAATAGATCAATATTCGCTACTATGAAAAAAATCCTCATGGTATGATGACCTTTAGGGGAAGTAGAAACACGAAAGTCAACTCTTTATATGCAGAAGTCAGAATTTCAACGAAAGAAATATAAGAACTTTATCTGGAATTTCGTGTGATAATCGTTGTTAAATGACATTACCAGGGAATGTCGAATAAAATGAAATAGGGAATTTGCAAAGGTATGGGACTCCTTTTGCAGTGATAATAATTATGATTCTGATTAGACTGTGCAACGATGGTCGTGAAATCTTATTCCAACGTACCTCAACGATATGCATGTTGTTTGTAAGATCATGTGGCAAAGTGCTTCTTTTTGATTAGTAGTTCTTCTACTGACAAAATTAGCATTGGTGTCATCGTGCCCAATTTATATTTTCTAAAGGTCTTGCCTTGGAAGTCGTGTGTGATATATTTCAACTTCTGTGGACTTATAATTAAATTTTCATGTTTTTTCTTGTACATTATCACAACTTTACATTCTTCTTACTTGCGTTAATAATTTATGGTAACGTATTGGAAATTCTTATACTTTTGATAGTGTCCTAACTTAAAGAGTTTCCATTGTTTATTTTGTCGCATGAGTTACGAGACAGATGATCAAATAAAATAATGTTTGATATCGGAAAAGAAATTCCTGATAAAGAAATCTAGACACAGATGCTTGTGCTTTATTCCAAATTGTCAATCCTTATGGTTTTTGGATTTCCTTATAGATATACATATCTATATAATCATATATTTCACATGCTGTAATATACATTCCCTCTATAAGGTCTATGTATTTAACAGATTTGTATTTCCAAGAACCAGTCAAATATCTGGTCATGATACTATTTAGGGAAATCTTGTCACTTGTTTGACATATTATATACCCCGTCTTATCCGGTTCACGCCGGAGAGGTAATCCCAGTATATCCGGACAAACTGGAGAGTCTGCTACACCATACCCAGTCTTGCCGGAGAAAATTTTATATTTCCCATAAATAGTATCTTTTCAAGATTTTTAAAAGTGCCTCTTTTATTAGGGCTTTTATCCAGAATCAAGGAAATTTATATTCCCGTAACATATCTTATTCCAGACCAAGTAATATCAATAAGCAAGAATTAGTAGCAATTAAGTGCTATTGCCTGCAATGTTCTAATCGTCATTCTTACGGCATACCAAAATCCATCATACTTTATTTACACAAGTACTTAGCTTATCTCGAAGCTGATACTAAGGCATCTTTTCTTAAGTTCAAGTCTAAATGCTATCATGTGTGCTACCAATTAATAGCAATCTCCTAACACTTTTATATAAACTTAGATATTATTATCACAACACCTAAAGGCTTAAATCAGTGGCTCTGATACCACCTTCTGTCACGGCCCCCGACCCACCCTGGACGGAATCGAGAGCCGTGAGCAGCCCAGTGGTACCGGTGATTATTTTGAAAAATATTGCAGCGGAAATTTCATCAGGACCGTGAGTTAGGAAAAATATCAGAGTTTAGAAAACACCGGATTTTATTTATTAAATAGATGGGATAAACCCATGTTTTACAATGGAAGCTTTAATAAAGATAAATTTGATTACATAAAACAATATTTCTTAATTTGATTTAATTAATAAAATAAGCCACTTCTTGAAGCCTTTCAGTGCCGTATCCATCTCTTATTCCTGATCTACTGTAATTACCTGAAACGCGTTTTAAAAAGGTTTTGTCAGCAGGAAATACGGGTGAGTTCATTCATTTTATGAAAACGACTTGTTTGTTATAATTTACAGTATTAAGAGAGATTACAATGTTTCTGATATCAAACCAACTACCCACAGTATTTGTCATCGACTCATTTCGGTGACTGTGGTCATACCACTATTGGCTGCCCCAATAGTGACGACTATCACAAATTTTAGGCTCGCCCACCTAAAGTGATAAAACAGCAGTAATGTGCACAATACCCCACATACCGGCTGTAATTTAGTGATTACATAAACTTAATCACTGTAATTATAACTTTGAAAATATACATGCTTTGGTAAACAAATTTGATAAACAGAGGATGACTCACATTATAATCATGCAGATTCATACAGCCAAAGTTTAGTCTACAGATAAGCCTTGATATATTGCAGATACAGGCAGAGCTTAGCCTATTGATTGACCTTGTAACCTAGTGCACACGAACTAGGTAAGTAACTAATACAGCATTTACGATAACTCACGAGATTAAAACCCTCACAACGAATGACAAAGTGCAATCACTTAAACATCCATCGGATTCACAACGAATGACAGAGTATTCCCCGAGTTCGGGTGGTACTCAAACATCCTGTCGGAATCACGACAAATGACAAAGGATAGCACTTAAACATCCATCGGATAGTTTCTATCGATCGGACATTGAATCGTAGCAGCGATCGAGTTAATACCCTGTATCGTAGCAGCACCCCGCTATACTAATTAGTGATTTTGAGACTATTTCTACTATAACTCAACGTACAGATTGAATTTGATCGTCGAACGAACGCAGAATTTCAAGTGCCAATACCTGCTATTTATATACGAAAATTGACATGCTCACGGACCGTAAGCCTTATCCCTTACGGTCCGTAAGGGACACCTTTTCACTATAGGCTTGCCACGTGTGTGTGTAGGCTTGCTGAGTCGACGGAACGTTTAAATTCAATTTTGACAGCATTTTATAAGGATAATCGTTAAGTAGGGAATACCCCCCCTGAGTTTTAGGGGCCCTGATCCTAATTCTGATTGTTCTGAAATTTGTAGGGTTTGTGCAGAATCACTTGGGTCTCTCAATTAGGGTTTCCTATTGGATAAAATAATAAAATAAATAGGACTTTTAATGAGGGTTGTTACATGCATTCCATCGAACCTTGACGATTTTAACACTACTCCTCCGAGTCTTGTTAACCTTCCAATCAGTAACCTCAACGGGTTCTTCGGTAAAGTGGAGTGTGTCGTCAATGTGAACTTCATCAGTAGGGATAACCACTGTCTCTTGAGTTAGACTTTTCTTCAAATTAGATACATGAAATGTATCATGAACACCATTTAGTTCTTCTGGTAGCTCCAACTTGTATGCTACAGAACCAACCCTTTCCAAAATTATGAACGGTCTGATATAACGTGGGTTTAAATTACCACGCTTCCCAAAGCATGCCACACCTTTCCAAGGTGAGACTTTTAACAGAACCATATCACCCACTTCAAATTCCAAAGGTTTACGTCTCTGGTCCACATAATTCTTCTGTCGATCACGAGCCGCCTTGATACGCTCTCAGATCTGCATGATCTTATCGGTTGTCTCTTGGACCTGTTCAAGACCAACCAACTGTCTATCACCTGCATCTGCCCAGCATAACGGTGATCGACACTTGCGTCCGTAGAGAGCCTCGAACGGTGCAGCTTGAATGCTTTTATGGTAGCTGTTGTTATAGGAGAACTCACCCAAAGGCATATGAGTATCACAACTGCCACCTAAATCCATTACATAAGCACGTAGCATATCTTCAAGCGTTTGAATCGTTCTCTCACTTTAACCGTCCGTCTGTGGATGGAAAGATGTACTCAGATTCAACTGAGAACCAAAACCTTCTTGAAAAAATTGCCAAATCCTTGACATAAATCTTCCATCTCTATCTGATATGATCAAGATAGGCACTCCATGACGTGCGACTATTTCTCTTAGGTACAGCTCAGCTAGCTTACCTATGTTATCCTTTTCTCTAATCGACAAAAAGTGTGCAGACTTTGTCAATTGGTCCACGATTACCCAAATCGTATCATGACCTCTGGGAGTCTTGGGCAACTTTGTTATGAAATCCATTGAGATCTGCTCTCACTTCCACATGGGTATCTCTGGTTATTGCAGAAGACCTGAAGGCTTTTGATACTCGGCCTTCACTTTGGCGCAAGTCAAACACTTTCCAACGTAAGTAGCCACATCGCCCTTAAGTCTTGGCCATCAGTAATAATCCTTCAAATCTTGGTACATCTTGTCCGATCCTGGATGTATCGAGTACCTCGATTTTTGAGCTTCATCAAAAATAACATCTCTAAGACCACCAAAAAACGGAACCCATATTCGTCCCATAAAATACAAGGTTCCTTCCTAGTTAGGTACCAACTTTTTCTCCATTCCACGGAGATATTCAGCCTTTAAGTTTTATTTCTTAAGAGCTTCTCTTTGTGCAGCACGAATACGCAACGAGAGGTCGGTCTGAATAATCATCTCTAAAGCCTTAACCCTTATGGGCTTAATCCTTTCTTTTCGACTCTAGGCGTCTGCCACCACATTCGCCTTTCCTGGATGATATTTGATTTTGCAATCATAATCATTTAACAGCTCTACCCAACGTCGCTGTCTCATGCTAAGCTCTTTCTGATCGAATATGTGCTGAAGGCTCTTGTGATCCGTAAAAATCGTACATCGGGTACCATATAAGTAATGTCGCCAAATCTTCAAAGCAAACACCACTGCGCCTAACTCCAAATCATGCATGGTGTAGTTCTTTTCATGAACCTTCAATTGGCGTGAAGCATAAGCAGTAACCTTTTGTCGCTGCATCAGCACACAGCCCAATCCCTGACGCGAGGGATCACACTATACCACGAAGTCGTCAGTGCCTTCGGGTAGGGATAAAATAGGTGCATCGCAAAGCTTATTCTTAAGTAGATGAAAAGCTTCTTCTTGTTTATCTCCCCATTCGTACTTCTTGTCCTTTTGAGTAAGGGAGGTCAGCGATTGAGCGATATTGGAAAAATCCTAAATGAATCTGCGATAATACCCTGCTAAACACAGAAACTGTCGGATCTCGGTTGGCGTCTTCGGAGTTTCCCAATTCTTAATCACCTCAATCTTGGTAGGATCCACATGAATTCCATCCTTATTTACCACGTAACCAAGGAACCGTACCTCACGTAACCAAAACTCGCACTTCGAGAACTTAGCATAGAGCTTCTCCTTCTTAAGCAGCTCTAAGATGGCTCTAAGGTGTTGCTCATGGTCTTCTTTTGTCCGCGAATAGATTAAAATATCGTCGATAAATACAATCACGAATTTATCGAGATATGGTTTGCAAACTCGGTTCATCAAATCCATAAACACTGCCGGTGCATTCATCAAACCAAACGGCATCACTAGAAACTCGTAATGTCCATAACGAGTTTTGAAGGCAGTCTTCGGTATGCTCTCTTCCTGAATCCGCAGATGGTGATAACTTGATCAAAGATCGATCTTGGAGTAGTAACTCAAACCCTGAAGTTGATCGAATAAATCATCAATCCTCGGTAAAGGATACCGATTCCTGATGGTTAACTTATTTAGCTCCCGGTAGTCGATGCACATACGAAAACTATCGTCCTTCTTCTTGACGAACAGTACCGGAGCTCCCCAAGGCGAAAAGCTTGGTCTAATGAATCCCTTGTTCAGTAGCTCCTGAAGCTGCATCGACAACTCTTGCATCTCTGAAGGCGCAAGTCGGTAAGGTGCCTTGGCTACAGGCGCGACGCCTGGAACTAAGTCAATATGAAACTCGACTTGTCATTGAGGCGGTAATCCTGGCAAGTCTTCAGGGAAGACTTCAGGATATTCCCTCACCACAGGGATATCTCCAAGCTTTGGTTCTTCGGCCTCTTTGTCCACGACATGAGCCAAGAAAGCAACACATCCTTTACGCAATGACTTTCGTGCCTTCAAGCAACTGATAATCCGGAGAGGCGTATCCTGTTTCTCCCCATGAATCACGATCGTCTCTTCATTCGCCAATAGAATATGGATAATCTTCTCATGGCATACAATCTCAGTTCGATTACTTGACAACCAATCCATCCCAACTACTACGTCGAAGCTTCCCAACTCAACTGGAAGCAGATCAAGCGTAAACTCACGCTCTCCTAGCTCTATCACACAGCCTCTAATCACCTCACTAGCTTCCCATTAGCTAGTTCTATTGATTACGGGATATCTAACTTACTTGCAACTAACCCAAGTATATTCTTAAACTCTAGAGATACGAAGCTATAGTCGGCACCGGTATCAAATAGCACAGATGCAAAATGTTGATTAATAGGGAACGTACCAGTGACTACGTTCAGATCTCGGCGAGCTTCCCTAGCTCCAATGTTGAATACTTTTCCCTGAGCTTGGTTATTCTTCCGGCAATCCCGCTTGAAGTGCCCTACATCACCACAACCAAAACAACCTTGGTCGCGACCATTCCCATTACCGCCTTAATTGTTGTTATTATTATTCCCTTCGTGGTTTCCATTTCCCGCCTGGCTTCCGTTTCCATCCCGGTTTCCATTACCTCCCTGATTATTGTTTCCTCCTTGGTTCCTATTCCCATAACCGTTTCCACCACGGTTGCCATTGCCATTACCATTTCCTCTCTGACCACCCTTCCCACGACCATTACCAACCCAGCATGTTTCCTTAGAATGACCATTCTTTCCACAGGTTTCACATTTCCTAAACCTACACTGGACGGCATGATGAAACTGACATACATCACATTTGGGCAGAGTGCCCATGTATCCTTTCCCTTTGTTTTCATAACTTGCAGCACCAGTCCTGACCTCGGCTGGTGGATTAGCATCTCTCTGCTTGTTAGCACTGTTGTTGTTTCCTTGGGTACCCTTCTTGAAATTCGAGAACTTCCTCTTGTTCTCTCCAGACGACTCGACGTGAGTTTCTTTCTTCTTTCCCTCAGAAATCGAAAACTTGTCCAATCTAATGGCTTCCTCTGTCAGTGCCACGCTCAGGTCGATGGCCTCAGTGATCATTGGAGGCTTGGATGTTGTTACCATGCTCAGGATTTGGGGTGCCAATCCCCAAATGAAACGTTCGACTCGCTTGAATTCGGGTTCTACCATGTAGGGGACAACACGAGACAAATCATGGAATCTCTGCATGTACTCAGCTATCTTAGGACCATCCATTTTCAGATTCCAAAACTCGGTTTCCAACTTCTGAATTTCAGCCCTTGAACAATACTTCTTACGCATCAGCTCTTTCAACTCATCCCATGACATCGCATAAGCTGCAGCTTCACCCAGCGTCTGAACCTGAAGGTTCCACCATGACAGGGCTCCATCTAGGAATAGTCCAGAAATGTAAGTGACTTGGTGCTCTGGCGCACATTTACTCATCCTCAGCACCGAATCTGTCTTCTCATCCCATCTCACAAAAGCTACGGCACCTCCAGCACTGTCAAAGTTCAGAGGCTTGCAGTCCAAGAACTGCTTGTAAGTACAACCTGCACAAGCAACATCATTCACAGAAAGCATTAGCAAAACGCACTTGGAAATGTCCAAACGTATTGTAATGTGTCTTAAGTGACTTAAACATTACGGTTAGGTGGGTTATTCCCTGAGGTGCCCCCGCTGTGTTCGGAGCGAAGGGCCTCATGTTGTACGATTGCCTGTGAAATTCGTTCTTTCAATTCTGCCTCGGTTGTGGGCAACTGAGTGTTCCTTCCAGGAGGCATCTTCTAAGAAGAAGATTGTATAGGCCAGGTCTTAATCGTATAATAAATAGTGCGTATATATAATAGCATTTATCATAGTAAGTAAGCATATAACATCACAATCATAGCACAAACATGTAATTCAACAACGTGTTTAATGAGAACATGACGATTGAGCTTTCATTAATCATCGACCACAAAGTATTGTTACATGTTTTACAAAGTGTATCATATTAAAAGGAACACAGGGTCACACTACCCTTGTCCAACAAGTCTACCAATCTACAAAAGTCATACAATCAAAAGGTGATCTCCAAAAGGCTTCACAGGCTCAGCTCAATAGTGGTGCTCTCATCAAAAGTAATGCAACCTATATAAAACCAAAAACCAACTATGCTGATGGTGGTGGTGGAGGAGGAGGTGGAGGAAAGAAAAGCAAGTTGCGCACATGTGCAAGCTCCTCCTCAAGCTCATAGACATGACGCAGCAGATAACTGATCTGCTGCTCGACGGTGAGAAATCGAGCATCAAACTCTGGAAAAGGAGTAAGAGGAGCAGGTGGATGTGAAAATGGAGACGGTGATGAACGAGGGGGAACAAAAGCAGGATGAAAAGGACATGGTAAAGGACGCGGAGTCAGCTCAAGCTCCAAAATCCTGCGACTCATAATCTCATACTGAAGTTGAAGTGATAAAAGTAACTCATCTCGTGTATAACCAACAAAATGAGAGGGATGGTAGGGATCCGAAATCGGCATGGAGTACGATGGGAACCATCGGAATGGCTCATCAAGTGGTGAAGAAGTAAAAGGAGCAAACGGTGTAGACTGAGGGGTATGAGAAAAAGCTGCTGAGACATAAGGATCATGACTAGGTTGCTGGCCTGAAGTACCTTCCCCTGGATGGGGTGCGGGTATGTCCTGAAGGAAAACCATAGGTAAGTCAGTGCGATGGACGTCGGACTCCACATGATGAAAAGGAGCAACATCAGCGGGTGTGGGTGCAGGTGGAGGAATAAGGGGCTCAATAACAGGAGCGTCAAGGGGTGCAGAAACTGGGTCAGGTATGAGGGGTGCAATGTCTGGTATGCCAAAAGGAATAGGGTCATGATCAGGTATGGGCTCAGGATCAGCAGGTACAACATCAGGCTGATCAGCAGGAACAAAATATGGCTCAAGATCAGGCTCAGGATCATGTGGAAGATATGGTGCAGCTGACATGGCCGTATCATCATCAGAATCAGTGGCATAACGCTGTAATCCAACTGCCTGCAAGGCTGAAGACATCATATACTCAAAGGAATCTGAGACTAGTATCAGAGGATAACTCGATAACAAGAATCTCAAGAAGTGGAATAGCAACAATGTCCTCGTCTAGCTTTCCATCACCATGGGCGTCATCAGGAGGACCATCAACAAACAAATCAAAGTCATCATCAAACAGATCATCAAAAGGCCAATCCTCAGGAGGGATGACCACTAGGGGAACAGGAGCGAGGATCGGTGCCACAATATGCTCACCATCGGGATGCCTGATGATAAGATGATCATGGACTGGAATGGGAACAACAAAAGGATCCTTGTCTGGAATACCATCAGCAAGCGGTAAGTCATCTCCAAAATCAGGCAACGCGAATGGCTGGAAATCGTCCTCGTCATCAGATATCATGTCTGGGTCGCTCTCAGTATCTGATGTAAAGATCTCTGGCTCTGGTGCGATCTCATAATCGGAAACAATAGCCATAGGGTCATCAGTGTCGGATAATCCACTCTCGGATGAAGACATAGTGTCTGTAACAGAACAATCATAACATATGTACATATATTAACCACTATTATTTAGTATGCAATCAAGACATTGTATCATGAAATCATGTATCCTCATTATTCCTCACGAATCCTTTCAATCCTCCCTAGTCTATCCCAGACTAGAGCACAAATGTAAACCTTGCAATCGTGTTTCTTGTCTTTCCGTTTGTAAAAATGTTTGTTCCATGGATCTGGGCGTTTTGTGTATGCAATGAAATCACATTGTGAAAATATTTTCGTGAGAGCCCTAGTGATTGTAGTCTAGACTCGAGAAAGAATCCTAGTTCGCTACAATCGAAGTTCTGATACCAAACTGTCACACCCTGACTTTTCCGGAAGCGTGATTATGTGTGACTTGCTTAATATCATTGCATTCAACCATAACAAACATCTATATGATAAAATTAAAGATGTTCATCCATTTAATAAGTTTGAAACATCACAAACAACATTGTTTCGAAATCCAAACATAGACTTCAAATCCAAATTACAAACCATGCAAATTGTTTAGAGTTCCATAAGGACTCGACAAAAGACATTAATAAAAACCAGACTTTGAATTATGTATCTTATCCAGGAAAAGACACACAATCCGAACCTTTAGACTCCGGATGACATCTTTTATTTCCAACATTACTTGAAACTTCCAAACGCCCACCAGATCCACATTTAATTGCCTGAAATACATGTAGTTCGAAAACATCAGCAAAAGTTGAGCGAGTTCATGTGTTTTGTATGTGTGCACGAATAAACCTTTGTAATCATTGTAACTATGTATGTTTTGTAAACCCGGTATGAAATCAAACAAGGAAAACATATTGATTAATGGTTTGCAAGGCCATTAATATGTGTGACGTGATGCAGGAAGGCTCAAACCTAGCAGATTTTGCACCGGGCTTCTGGCTGTAAGACATAGTCACCTCATGGGCCAAACCCTGGTCCACATGGGCGGGGCTCGCTACACCCAAATAGATCTATCACTCATGTCCCTCGGTCCTACAACGAGGATTAATGGTCTTAAGCATTGTACCCACCACTCACATGATCTAGCAGTACCTTTCCTTAGCTAACCATACCAAATGTAATCATATGTAAAAAGTTTGTAACATGTACTTCACCCCCAAAGTTATAAAAACCAAAAGCAGTTAAAGAAAAGGGGGACATGAACTCACAGTTTTGCGTTCTTCGAATCCAACTGTAACTCAAAGTTTCCTCTGGTGTACACGACTACCTACAACGTACTACGAACTATTAGACGAGTGGGCCGTGCCTTGACTTAGTATTAATTAGTGTCTTTGAGTTATGTTTCATTGTGTCTTCAATATTATTCCAAGTTATATAATTATTTGTTAAAATAATAAATATTTTAACTTAAATTATATTTATTAAATTTTGTAATAATAGTTAAAATAATCTATTTTCTTGACACTTTTTATGTATTTATACATGTATATCCTTCCCAAGGATGGGTGTATTTGTATTCGTACTCTTATACTTGTATATTTTTGCCAAGTATCGGTGGCGTATTCCGGTGTGTATTTATACATACGAGAATACGTATTTTCTTGTAATTGTTATGTATTCTCATATATATAATTTTGTATTAACTTTTCCAGAATAATATCTTTAATAAAAATACATCAATATATATTTCTAAAATATATATTTTGAGAAATATTACTTAGAAAAATTATTCATAACTTTTCCCTTGGCAAAAATATTTATAAATCTCATACAAGTCTCAAAAATAATATATTTCCAAGTCTAACTTAGAAAATATATATAAATCCATTTTTCTTCCAAAGATAATATATTTCAAGTTTATTTAAGAAAATACATTTTCTTCCAAAAATAATGTATTTCATGTTTGTTTGGTGAAAATATATATTTTCTTCCAAAAATAATACATCTTCTAATAATTCCAAGAACTATATATTTTTACTTGCCAAAAATAATATATTTTCTCCTTGTAAAAAATATGATATATTTTGTAATAATTGTAAAAATCATATTTTTGTTCTGTTGGTGTCCAAAACACTTATAACCAAAATATACGTGTGAATTAATTTTCCGGAATATTTTGTAAGTTATATTCCTTTGTTCGGTTTCTCCAATATTTTGGGTATAAATTGTATCTTTATTTCTTGGAATTTTGGTAATACTTTGGATTGTAATTTTTGGTATTTTGATGAGTTATATTATTTCAAGCCATAAAATAATATAACTAATACACATGATATACAAATAATCACACACATGGTGACTTCTAAATATATGTTTCCTAAATACATATTTAGTCACTTTTATTTATAAAAACCAACCTCCAATATTTATAATTTTTGTAACAAAATTTATGGCAAACTTTATGTGAAAACTCATGGTATAAAATATACTTGTAAATATTTGTTTAAAAATATTTTTCTAAGTGTTTAATTTCTAGAAAAAATTTGCCATAGTTTTCCCTAAAAATGGAGGTTTTCCATGCCTTCAAGGCATATCATTTTCTTTTGTAAATCAACACAATCAACAACAAATCAACCTACACTTACCATTTTGCCAAAAACAAGCATAAACTACTACCTCATGAACTTGAAAATTTATAAAAATGTGTAGTAACTTACTAGTGTATTTAGTAAGTCTAGTTACCCTTTAAAGTGTGGGTGTTTATTTAAAAACTTCTTTTTTTGAAAGAATTAGATCTTCACAACTTGTAATTAATTTTTCTAAAAAAGTTTCTTCTTGGATTTTTCTTGTTAAATACATGATCCTGCACTTGATTAACCACTAAAAATGTGGTTTATTTCTTTAAGAACCAAGATTAAGTAAACTTTGTATTTTTAACTTGATTTCTTGAAAAATCATTCTTGAAATCATAGATTTACAAGACTTACACCTTACTTTGATCATCACTTAACAAGAAAACAACTTATTTTTCTAAGTTCATGACTTACATGAGGATGATCTATGGATCTTTAACACTTTCATCATCTCATCTTGCCAGATTATGTTTTTAATCATTATCTAGCAAGATCATATGATGATCAACATAAAAAACATGAGTAAACAACAATCAACAAGCATATCAACACATAAACATCATGATTTCTTATGATTTTAAGCTTATGTTCAAGTTTCAAGTTCAAGATTCTTAGTGTTCTTCATGATCATCAACTTGTATCTTCTTTTAACCACTAAAATAAGATGTAAAATAAAGAGTATGGTGTTCTTACTGCTAGCTCAAGGCTAGGGATGATCACTAGATGAAATGAAGTGGATAAAAGCACAAGAGAAAGGTCCTTTAGCTTCCACAAGCTCCAAGCTTCCTTATATGTCTTCTAGCACCCTTGTATGTGTGTGGATTGAATGCAAGTTGAAGTGATGATGGTGATATTGTTGTTGTTGTTCTCAGCCGTGAGGTGAAGGGGGAAGAAAAAGAGAAGTGGTGTGTTGGTGAATGTTGTGAAATGAAGGTTAAGGTTCTTAAGGTTTAACTTATAATCCACCAAATCACATTTTCCATTGTATAATATGTTTTAAAAAGAACAACATGATCTATTATAAAATGCCAATAAAATCATATGTGGGGCCATGATGTTGGCCGTGAACTAGGTGGGGGGGGGGTCTAGATTAGGGGTTAACCAATAGTTAGATTTCATGGTTAAAATTTAAGTATCTAGTTAGGTGTTTAGTTATTTGTATGATATAAAGTGTGTTATGATGTTCGGGGACCATAACTAGCTTGGTAATGTTAAAACAATGCTTCTAGTGAAAATTTGGTGTTTCGGGTAGTGTCTGGTTGTTCGGTTGGTTACCGGTTCGTTAAGGTGCTAAACTATGCAGTTTAGTGCACTTATGTTACCTTTTGTGGTAATTTTGATTCCCGACACTTAGGAAAGCATTCAGGACCATTTAACCATATTTATGCATGATATTAGAGTGTTTAAATGCTGATTATTGCTGATTTCTGCTGAATTCGGCATTTAAGTGAGTTTCAGGCACTTTCCAGCACTTAAACTATCTCTAGGAAGGCAGTTTTGTGATCCGTACTTTCCTACACACTATACTAGTGTAATACTTGGTTTCTGGCTCATTCTGTGTCTCAATACAATGTATGTCTATGTACTGAACTCCGTCAGCATATTTCTGATTTGTCTGATAATTGTGCTAACTGTGTTTCGTGCATCATTTGAATCAACAAAGTTTGCATGCAATACTGATATGTCATTTGCAATATATGATGCATATGTATGTATAAAGCAATAATCAGAAAGCAATTCAAGTCATTAATTGTAATTCAGCACAATCATTAAGCACTAATCATTGTTTAATAATTGTACGGATACCTGGAATTTTGACAGTTGTCACAAATGGAGGGTTTAATCACGAGTATGTGGAATCGGTTGGTAGATCGGGTGGTCTATTAACAATGTGGGATTCAAATTATTTTAAGTTGGGTAAGGTGGAAAAAAATTGGCACTTCTTATGGCTTGCGGGGGAGATTAAAGGAAGTGGGGAAGTGGTTAATATTCTAAATGTATATGCTCCACAAGGGGTTAATGAGAAGAGGTTGTTATGGGATAATATAAAACGTCTAGTGGATCCAGGGAGTGGGTTATGGGTAGTGGCAGGAGATTTTAATGTTGTCAAGACAAAGGAGGATAGAAGGAATTCTCATTTTGACATCTCAAGTGCTAAGGATTTTAACGAGTTCGTGGAAGACGCCGATTTACAGGAATATTGTCTCAAAGGTAAACGTTTCACGTTCTTTTCTGGTTCAAAAATGAGTAGAATTGACCGTATATTTGTTTGTTGGAGTTTGTTCAATAAATGGCCGATGGCAGAGTATAGAGCTCTTCTTAGGTTTCAATCGGACCATTGTCCTCTGATTCTTAGAACGGAATCAAGGAATTTCAGACCAAAGCCGTTTCGTTTCTTTAATTCTTTGATGGATAGAATAGATTTTGATAAGGTCGTGAAGTTGGCAAATGGAAGATTTTGTGGGTTCGGGGCCGCCTGACATTGATCTCATGATGAAATTCAAGTTTTTGAGACAAAAGATAAATCAGTGGAAAGATGAAAAATATAACAGGGAACAGGAGGAACAATTGGGGCTTCAAACAGAATTGAGCTCATTAGAGGAAACGCTAATGGATAGGGATCTTGAGGAATTGGAACAATGGGTTTGGGAGGAGATAAAGAAGCGGCTTTATGAAATAGATGAGTTTAAATTCAATGATCTAAAACAGAAGGCGAGGGACAAGTGGGCAAAATTCGGTGATGATAACACGAGTTATTTCCATGGATCTATAAATAAAAGAAGAGCTTCGAATACAATTCTGGGTTTGATGGTTCGAGATGCTTGGATAACGGTACCAAAACAGATCAAGAAAGAGGTGCTTGGTTTTTTAAGAAACAAGTTTGCTGAAGATATGCCTACTCGGCCGAAGTTATTCGGTTATCAATTGAATCGATTGTCTGAGGCGGATTCGACTTTTTTGGTAGCACAATTTTTGGAGGAGGAAATAAAACGGGTGGTTTTTTCATGTGGGGATGATAAGGAACCAGGGCCTGACGGATTCAATTTCAAGTTCATTAAGCGGTATTGGAATATGTTTGCGTATGATTTTGTGAAATGGGTGGATTATTTTTCCGAACATGGTATCATTAATAAAGGTGCGGGATCGTCGTTTATTACCCTGATTCCAAAAGTGAAGGATCCTTCTGGTTTGGGAGACTACAGACCAATTAATCTGATTGGGATTATAAGTAAAGTGATCTCAAAGTTGTTGGCGAATAGGTTGAGAACGGTAATCAATAGTTTGATATATGATTCTCAATCGGAGTTTATCAGTGGAAGATATATTCTGGATGGCCCGTTAATTATTAATGAAATTTTATCTTGGTCTCGTGTGATGGAGAAGAGTTTATTTCTTTTCAAAATTGATTTTGAAAAGGTGTATGATAACGTTAATTGGGAGTTTTTTATCAGCGTTATGTGTGAAATGGGTTTCTCGGAAAAATGGAGCAAATGGATTTATGGTATTTTAGCTTCTGCTAGATCGTCAGTCTTAGTAAATGGATCTCCGACGTTTGAGTTTGAGTGTACAAAAGGAATCCGGCAAGGTGATCCTCTATCTCCGTTTTTGTTCGTGATTGTGATGGAAGCTTTTTCAAGTCTGTTCCGTTAGGCTATAGATATCGGCGTTATTGAAGGTATTTGTCTTCCTAATGGGGGACCGCACTTAACTCGTCTTCTGTATGCGGATGATGCTATGGTGATGGAGGAGTGGAGTGACAATAATTTTAAAAGTCTGATGCGGATATTGCAGGTTTTTTATTTATGTTCGGGGCTCAAAATCAACATACATAAGTCTTCTATTTTCGGTTGTGGGGTGAATCTTGATTCAGTTAAGGAGCAGGTGTGCCTCATGAAATGTAAATTTGGAGTTATTCCGTTTACATATTTGGGTGTCAAGGTGGGGGCTAATATGAATCGTATCTCCAATTGGGAGCCGGTGAAAGAAGTATTTCGTTCCCGGTTATCCAAATGGAAGTCGAAGATTTTTTCCATTGGGGGGAGGTGACTTTGATCAAATCAGTGTTGGAGAGTTTGTCAACGTATTACTTTTCTATCTACAAGGCTCCGGTAAAGGTTATTAATGAATTGGAAGCGATTATAAAAAAATTTCTATGGGGAGGGAACTTAGAAGCTCGGAAATTGCATTGGGTCGCTTGGGATAAGATCACGTGTTCTAAGAAGAATGGAGGTTTAGGGCTGAAGAAGTTGGATACAAGCAATAGTTCGCTTTTACTTAAGCGGGTATGGAGATATAGAGTGGAGGCATGCCCATTGTGGAGAAAAATTATTGACTCTATTCATTACACAAAAAGGAAATGGAGAGCGATGCCGATTAATAGTCGTTTAATAGGAACGTGGAAAAATCTTGTGAAGCATGGGTATAATACTAAAGTTGAAGGTCGAAATATGAACGGAGATGTTAAAAGGTAAGTTGGGAGATGGGAAGAATATTCAGTTTTGGATTGATATATGGATAGTTGAAGAAGCTTTAAAAGATAGGTTCCCTAATCTATTTAAATTAGAAAAGAACAAGCTGGTTATGGTCGTCGAACGATGTGCTTCTACGTCTGATAGGTCGAGTTTTTGGAGCCAAGTAATGTTACTGTGCAGGATGAGAAGGATGCATGTATGGGTATTATGAACAATATAATTTTCTCAGAAGCGCCGGACTCTTGGACGTGGCTAGTGGACGAATCGGGGATTTTTCGGTTAAATCGACTAAACATTGGCTTCAAAAGGAGGTTCAACATAGGCCGGCGTTTGTCTTGGGGTGGTGTAAATGGCTTCCGACTAAGGTAAACATTTTTGTTTGGCGTGCGGGGATGGACAAAATTGCTACATCATCAGCCTTAGAAAGAAGGAATATTCAGGTTCCAAAAAAGAATTGTGTTTTTTTTGTGACCATTCCCTGGAGACGGAGAGCATTTGTTTTTGGGATGTATCTTTGCGACTGGAATT
Source organism: Helianthus tuberosus (assembly GCA_030545235.1). Lineage (NCBI taxonomy): Eukaryota > Viridiplantae > Streptophyta > Magnoliopsida > Asterales > Asteraceae > Helianthus > Helianthus tuberosus. The sequence continues at coordinate 175,728,159 of CM060450.1, forward strand.
TGGATGGCAATAGCTTCTTGGTGTGAAATTCCAAGCATCTTCGCTTTTTCGGTCCGAGATATTGTGGCAATGCATCTATCGGTGGGATTGAAGGTGTTAAGAAGATTGCGTTTCTGGGGATTATGTTCATCTCATTATGGAGTATTTGGAAAGCTAGAAACGATCGAATTTTTTCGGATAAAAAATTGAAGGTAATGGAAGTGGTTGCGGAGATAAAAAGTTTAAGCTTCCATTGGTTTAGATGTAGATATAAAAATGGTTGTATAGATTGGAATGCGTGGTGTAAATTCGGCGTGATATAATAGTTTTGGTTTTGTGCCGCTTCTTTGTCTCTTTCTTGGAGTCTTAGTTGGCGGGTTGGTTGTTTTAATAAAAGTTACTTTTCAAAAAAAAAAAAACTTTTGTTTTATCCAACTCCCTCTACATTAATGACATGCAGCCTTCTCCAATAAATATCGCCCCCACTAATTAAAATATGCAATTTACCCTCACAATTAATAAAAACCGCCAATAAGTATATGTAGCCTCGTTATTTCTCTTTTTCCAATAAATATATTAGCCTTGGATGTCACTATTAAATAGCACAGAGATAGCGGGCTCGGTCCACTTAAAGAAAATAACGGCAACTTTAATTCGGCCACTGACGATCTACTCTACTCAACTGACTGGTTACTTCCTTATTACTCATTTTCACACCATTTGCAACAGGATCTGTCAAAACACAGAATAATATAGCATAAAACTACAACTAAATAAAAACAAATAAAACCTATACGATAATTATACACTTTACACGGGAGAAATATGTTTATTTTACCACACCTCAGTGTCAAATTCATTTAAGCCGGAGTAACTAAGTGTTTAATTAGCCTCACTCCATGCCTCAAACTCCACCCTTGAATTCTATGACAAGATTTATCCTACATATATAAAAATTTATCCTACATTTTATTCTATAAACATACATAATTGTCCTTCACCATAAATTAGGTTGTTTTGAAAGAGTATATTTTAAAAGTGAGTTAGAAGTTTGATTAATTAGCTAGCTTAAAGGAATATAATAAATTAATTAAAATTATAAATTTATATATGCTCTTACAATAGCATTAAATACAAATATTAATCTAATATATCTATTGGTTTAAAATTTATTATTTTTATTCTTACAAAAAATTTCTTCTCATATTAACTCTCCGATATATATATATTTTTATCTATTAAAAAAATTGCATTCATCTTTATTTAAAAGCACTTAAGCTTCATTTATTTCTTTCAACCCTTATTTATTCGTATAGAATGTAGACATAACCAATATCATTAAATTTTACTATTGTTTTTGAATAATTAGGCAAGTGAGCCAACCCTTTATGATTCGAACCCAATTGGTTTAGAACCAACCTAATAAAACCACAATTGATATAATGATATAATTAAGATATCGTCCAACAAGAATGGTTATGATAATTGTACGTGTTGTTTCCGGATTGTCATGGGTAAGCGGAAAAAGCGACACCAACATTTTGTTTTGATTCTTTAAGATGCGACGTAACTCAACACTTTCATAAAATATTTTAGTTTTTTTTTATTTCATCGTATGTAATAATTTAAGAGGTTAGTTTGTGATTTTTGTTTTTAAATTACTATGTTTATGACTGATATTTTCTTATTCGTGTGTTCATAATTATTTATTTGTGTTTTGTAAGGCGCATGACATAAATAAATCACACCAATGCTACGAATAAGAAAACTAACAGACGTACCACACAATATACCACAATATACGAGAGAATTGAGAAACTAATAGAGAAAACAAGTGCCACGTTGTAAAAAATCGCCGCCGTCACATAGCCCTAAACTCACAAACCTAAGTGATATGTTTCCCGCCGCATCGTGCGGGTAAACGACTAGTATATATATATATATATATATATATATATATATAGGGTTAGGTTAACGTACAAATGCCCTTATCGTACAATACGTACGCGTCAATCTCAGCCGTCAGATCTTCATCCCGCATTGAAATCGCATGTTGGTTTTTTTAACAATTTTGCATGTTTTTTTAACATGCGATTTCATTAAAATTACCACATACGAAATTGTTACAAAAAAACAACATGATATTTCATCAAAGTTATCACATACGAAATTGTTACAAAAAACCCAACATGCGATTTCATCAAAAATTATCACATGCGATTTTCATCTATGCTATTTTATAACATGCGATTTCCCTATATCGTACATACCGTACGTTAAGCTAATTTGTACAGTACACTCTCTCTCTCTCTATATATATATATACATAATATGGTATTGTAACAATTCTATTGAAATAAATTATTCTAAAATTGTTGTATAAGTTTTTTTATTGGGTCGTAATTTTTCGGTATTTATTTTTATCAAGAAGTTTTTTTACTTTATTGGATCACCAACCTTCATATTTTTCTACCAAACTGAGCCGCGTCAATGAATATAATCAAACACCACTATTTAAGAGTACATTGTGCCCTGTAGTAAATAATGATAATAATAATAATAATAATAATAATAATAATAATAATAATAATAATAATAATAATAATAATAATAATAATAATAATAATAAATTACGAAAAATGGGGGAAATGTAAAGAGGATGGTTAAACAAATTTTAATGAGAAGATTACATGAATTAGGTGTAGAGATAAGTCACGTGATTTATCCCTTCTTTCCATTGAATGTTGTTAATATATATATAACATCTTCGATCAGGTTCTTGTTATGTCACAACTCAAACATCCCTTGTTTTAAAATCTTAACAATTCCCTATAATGGCTACAACTATGACTCTATATGGGAGAGGTGACCGACATGTGTTTTCGTCTTTTGACGACAATACCATGATGAAAAACATACTCGCCACCCACTCTCCCGATGGAACCAATATTGATGTCATACGGCTTCTCAAAATCATCAAGGACATCATGCATAGGTCGCATCCAGACGTAAGTCATCATGTATGTTAGATTATTTTAGTATTGGTTGTGATTTATAGAGATCTAAATAATGAATATTGATCACTCATTCTTGATTATAGGGCCCTCAGGCTAACATAGATGCGATAGTTGAGAGTGTGATTTATCACGATTTCAATGAGATGTTTGAAGTTTTGGCGTTCACTATCAATAAGGTTGCAAGCGAGGTAAAAGTTAAGCTCTAGTCATTGAGTACCTTTTATACGAGTTCAGTGGCGTATTTAACATTTAAACTAAATTGTAGATTACTTGCAAGTGTATTGGAGGGGGAGATACACATGCAACTGCCATTGGGATTTTTAACACGCTTTCCAACTACGGGTGGGATGCAAAAGTTGTTATTACTTTAGCAGCTTTTGCAGTGAATTATGGAGAGTTTTGGTTGGTTGCTCAACTTAACAAGACCAATCCACTCGCCAAATCATTGGCTCTCCTTAAGCAACTACCTGATGTATTAGAGCGTAGTGAATGTTGGGACTAATCTTGTCATAATTCAAAAGTTGGAGGGTGCTAAGTGGTTTAGTTTATTTTTGGTAGAAGATTAATTATTTATGGTAGTTTTATTTATTATTATTTAGGTTTTCTAATTTTAGTCTAGGTATGTTTCTTGGGCATCAAGGTTGTTTAGTATAAATAGATGGTTAGAGTTATTGTAATAGGTGTGCTTTTATTGATAAATTAATACCAAGAGTCGAACCAGTTCGTTCATCCAGTGTTTGCGTGTTCGATCAAGGGCCTGATTTCCAACAATTGGTATCAGAGCTTGGTGCCTGCGGTTTTGAGAGTCGTTTTCCTAGAAGGGGGAGCAACCCCTAACGGGGTTGCAATGGTGGTGAAACCGACATGGTGGTAGTCGTTTTAGTCACGGCTGAAGATGCTTTGGAGTGCGAGGCTATAAGCACGCAAGAGGCAAAAATTCAGTCGATTTTCAAACGTGTCTTTGAAAATTGGAAGTCGATTGAGTCATGAGGTTATGTTTTATTGGTTGTTGATGGTGACCAAATTGTCATGGTCAAGAATGGCGGCTGTGATATTTTGTAATCAAAGTATTACATGAAGATTGCATGGATAAATTACATGCATTGGTGTCATGCACATGGACTAAAGACAAATTGTTAATTTAAGTCGGTGAATTAATGAACAAGATTATGTATACTGCTTTGCATTGCAAGTCCAATACAGATTTTGAGCGAAACCGTTGCGTTTCGGGTGGCGACCAACTAGAAGCCAACAACGGTTTAGTGGCAAACCAATGAAGGTCAGGAGGTGCAACTCAGGTTTGATCGTGTTTTATTTGTCGGATACTCTTTCTTGCCTAGTAGAATAATCGCAAAGAGGCGTCGAATTCTTATGGCAGAAAAACCAACGGGTGTAGCGCGGTAGAAACGAAACAGCGGGATGGCTGAGATATTCGTTTAGCGACTCGTAGACGGTGCAGCAGGTGGCTGGTGCCTAGTTGGGGGTTGATACGCAAGGGTGCTTATCAAGGAAGAGTTTGATAGAATAGTAAATCACGATCAAAGACGACTTTGGACGTGGTCAAGGTGAAGACCGGGGTGTCTAGGACAGGTCGAGTTATTGGGAGGCTTTGGACGTGACCGAGGTTGAGGTCGGGAGTCCAGTAGAAGTCATAGATGGTAGAGATCGAGGAGATCTTAGACGAGGCCGAGGTAGAGGTCGGGGGTCCGGGAGAGATTGAGGAGATGGTCGAGTACAACGGGACAAGAGCCACGTCAGGTGTTACAAATGGAATGAGTTCGGGCATTACATATCGGAGTTTCCAAGGTGGGAGAAAAATGAAGAGGTGAACTTGACCCGATATGAGGATGATGGACCAGCTCTAATGTGAGGAAAGTGATTGACAAGATTAGGGGGGTGATTGTTGGGACTAATCTTGTCATAATTCAAAAGTTGGAGGGTGCTAAGTGGTTTAGTTTATTTTTGGTAGAAGATTAATTATTTATGGTAGTTTTATTTATTATTATTTAGGTTTTCTAATTTTAGTCTAGGTATGTTTCTTGGGCATCAAGGTTGTTTAGTATAAATAGATGGTTAGAGTTATTGTAATAGGTGTGCTTTTATTGATAAATTAATACCAAGAGTCGAACCAGTTCGTTCATCCAGTGTTTGCGTGTTCGATCAAGGGCCTGATTTCCAACAGTGAATCTCTCAAATCAAGGTTTAACGTTGTCAATAACCTCGTCAATGTCATGTTTGATGTCACTGATATTATCATCAAATTTAAGGAGTTACCAGAACAATATATTAGCCCCAATACACCAGAATTAGTGACAGCCACCGCTCATATTCCCATGGCCGTTTATTGGATCATTAGAAGCATTGTGGATTGTGCATCCGTGCTTACTAATCTCATTGGAATGGGACACGGGTATGTTATTATTTTGCTTCTTTTACTTATGCATTCTCGATAACTTAGTAAAGATGACAAATTGAAAGGTCGGATAACATGTGCCAATTAACCCACCAACACTTTTTGGTGGTTTTTCGTATTTTTATTAACTATGTATCATGTATGATTACAAAAACTATATAATTATTTTAATAAGATAAATTATGTTACATTAAATTTGTTAAGACATTATAAGCATTTAAATAGATATTAGTTGATGTTTTAACTTGTCGGCTCGTTCGACCCATTTAGCTTTTAGCATTTCGGATTACTTACGTTGTTACAAACGAATGATGCATAATAGGCACGTCACAGCAACCACAGAAGCTTGGGAGCTATCGAGTTTGGCTCATAAGATCAACAATATTCATGATCACCTGAAGCAACAGTTAGATCTATGCATTCAACATATTAGTAAGAACAAGAATGATAAATATGATCAATGTGTGTGTGTGTGTATATATATATATATATATATATAAGTGGCCGCTAAAATGAGAACCACCTCGAGTTGTAAGAACCGTGAGAACTTTTTGATCCGGGGCGAGGTGGACCAAATTTTTTTTCATAAACGTAGATGCGTGTATGATAAACACATTTGTAAAAAAAAATTCAAAAAAAAATGTCGTGTGTGCAGTTTTGAGCACCACAAGTTTGTGTTTACGGGTACCGTAAATTTTCCGGTAAGATTTACGGTACCCGTAAACACAAATTTGTGGTGCTCAACTATACACACGACATTTTTTTTTGAATTATTTTTTTACAAATGTGTTTATAATACACGCATCAACGTTTATGAAAAAAATTTTGGTCCACCTCGCCCAGTACGATGTAGTTCTCACGGTTCTTACAACTCGAGGTGGTTCTCATTTTAGCGGTCCCCTATATATATATATATATATGTATACATAAAATAATAATCATTAATTTAAAAACTTTCATTATAAACAGATGAGAAGAAGCATAATGAAGCATACCAAAAGCTTAATGACATCATGAACACTCCACATATTGATAACATCAAGCCACTCCAACAGTTGTTTCCCTTGAAGGATGACCAACCACCATTATACAATAGTTATATAAAAGATCGGGTGCGTGATCATTGTTTATTTACATCTGTTCGGTTCGGTTTTTGGGAAAAACATAAACCGAAATGTCGATTCTCGGTTTTTTAAATCGTTCAGTTTCGGTTTTTACACCGGTTCGGTTCGATTTTTCAGTTATTTCGCTTTTTGGAACAAAATTATGTAAGATTAAAAAAAATATATAATTTAAAATATAAGAATCTTTCTTATATGTTTACATTTAAGCTATTATATTAAACCTGACCTTTTAATCTATTTTTTATGTTTCTCCAAAATCTTTATTAACATATTTTCTTTTATAATACGTTGAAGATAATTTAATTTTTAAATAAACATTTTAATCTTTTATTTTAAATACTTAACATTCAAGAATAAAATTAATAAATTCTCCTAGCATGGGTTAAACACTTAAAGAACTTAGACTTAAACATAAAAATATATGGACTAGGGCCTACTATTGTAACTTATTGGTTCGGTTCGGTTTTATTCGGTTATTGTGTGATAATACGTTGTCCCTTTTCTTCTTTCTTATGTGATAATAAAAACTTTGGAGAAACATAAAAATAGATTAAAATGTTAGGTTTATGTGAACAATATTAATTAAAAAAGGTTAATATAATAGCTTAAATGTAAACATATAAGAGAGATTCATAATTTAAATTATATTTTAAAAAACTTGGTTATGGCACTCATACAATTAAAAACATCATTTTTAATGACTTAAATGTATAAAAAGCATATATAATTGCTAGAATAAACATATGTTAATGTTAATATACTAAATAAAGTAAGGTTGAGCGTAATCAGGTGACCATCGACATATTAAGGGAGAAGATCGTGTTGCTACTCATATCCGACCTTGACTTACCTTCGGAAGAGTTTTCGGTTCTTGACAAAATATACAAGGAGGCAAAGCAAAACCCAACAAAACATGAGAATCAATACGAGGTGGTTTGGCTCCCCGTGGTGCCCGATGTGACGGTACCATTGTCTGAAGATAAGAAAAACAAGTTTGAGGGGATAAGAAACAACATGCCATGGTATTCGTTGTTTCATCCCTCGTTACTTGATCCAGCAGTGATCAAGTACATCAAGGAGAAATGGCACTTTAACCGCAAACCATTGCTCGTGGTAATGAATTCCCAGGGGAGGATCGTCAATACCAACGCACTACACATGTTGTGGACTTGGGGAAGTGAGGCTTTCCCGTTCACTAGCCCGAAGGAAGAAGATTTATGGCGTGGCGAAACTTGGACGCTAGACTTTCTCCTCGATCTCAATTCCATACCTGAGCCAAAGATTTCCAATTGGGTACATCTAACTAACTTATATTTCATTTTTTACTTTATGACATTTTTTAGTAAAAAGCCAAAATGGAGTTTAGGTTACTTTTGTCACTTCAGTCTAAAAAAAATTGTATCTGAGTTATTGTTATTTCCATTCAATTGGCAAATTGGGATAAAAATTTCTGTTAACCTCTCTCCTTAATTAATTAAAATATATTCAAGCATAAAATGACGAATGTACCCTTCATTTAAGTGAGGAAGACAACAAAAAGGGGACAAGTTAACATAAATTTCTAACCCAATTTGCCAATTAGATGAAAATGGCAACAAAAATGAAACCTCAGGGACCCGGATACAAAAAAAGTTTATTCTTTTACTGAAGTAGCAAAAGTAACCTAAACTCGGGGACCATTTTGGCATTTTACTCTTTTTTTTAACAATCACTTTTTGTACCTAAATACTACATAATTACTTGTAAGGATTTGACAATCACCATACCACTAGACTACTAGGTCATGTGTGACAATTTTGTTGTATGACAGATTGCTGATGAGAAGTACATTTGTTTGTATGGAGGGGAAGACATTGACTGGATTCGGAAATTTACAAAAGAAGTAAAAGAGGTTGCGAAACAGGTTGGAATCCCGCTCGAGATGTTATATGTTGGGAAAAACAACCCCAGGGAAAAAATAAGTGATATCATCCGGAACGAGAAACTTAGCGATGTGCTACCCAACTTGGCCCTGATAAGAGCCTTTTGGGTACGTCTCGAGAACATGTTTCACTCGAAGTTACAAAACGGGAAAGCTTTACACGAAGACACGCTTTTAAAAGAGATCAATGTGATGCTTACTTATGATGGAAATGGTAAAGGTTGGGCTGTGATAAGTCGTGGGTCAAATGATTGGATGATAAGAGTCGATGGTCATACTGTTTTAACAAGTTTTATCAATTATGATGAGTGGAAGGATCAGGTAAAAGAAAAAGGGTTTTTACCCGCGTTAAACGGCCACCTTGCGGCTAACAAACCACCACATCATTGCAACCGTTTAATGTTGCCCGGAACCACTGGAAGTGTTCCGGACACAGTGATTTGCGCTGACTGTGGACGGTTGATGGAGAAGTTTTTCTTGTACCGTTGTTGCACTGACTAATTAACCTTATATTATGCACTCTTGAAGAATAAACTATAAATGGTTTCTATTGCCTGTTGTATTTGCGATTACTAGCATTGTACCCACTTTTATTTCAATAAATTATCGTTAAGGTGTGCTATAAATTTGTTTCATATTGGTAAAATATTAAGTCAAGATTTTATTCATGATCAACATATAAAGAGCTTGGCTGGCGTTTTTATTTATTTTTACTTCTTTTATTATTGTTCTTTTAGCACTAAGGGTAAAATGGATTTTATTACACCTGATTAACATCATACTTTTATTATTTTTCTAGTACGCTGCGTTTGTTGCATCTTTTAAAAAATTAATTATGGAGTTATTTTTAGTTTTGTTTGTCAATATTCGGATTTAAATTTTTTATTGAAAACATATTTGTATTAAAAAAATAAGTAATTTGTAGTAGTTTAAACTATACCTAGTACTGGTATCGTTGCCAAGCCGAACCGAACCAATAACGACATTTGTTTTTACGGTTTCCGGTTTTGATAGCATTGTTGTCAAACCGAACCAATAACGACATTTGTTTTTACGGTTTCCGGTTTTGATAGCATTTCATTTATCATTTAATTAATATTTCTTTATTAACTTGTGTTCGTTAGCTTTTAAAAAGAAATATAAGTATCCATATCGGTATAATCGGAACCGGTACCGGTATTCATTTTTATAGTTTTCGATTAATGTAAAAACGTGTTCATATCCTTTTGAACATATCACAACTTCTTTTTTGGGTTTTCTATTTTGATTGCTACATGTGCCGATACCGTAGGGAACCGATATCGACCAAATTTTCACGGGGAATTCCATATGAAAAATCGTCTCTGAGTTATAAGAATTTGCATACTTGGATGACTAAGTTCAATCTAACATTCTAGCTTTCTTTCCACGGTGAGAGTTTCATTTTGTAACAACAATATTTTCAAACAGTTTTCATATTCAAACAACACACAAAATAAGAATCGTTATTATCATAATTCAAAATTTAAGCAAATGCTTGTCATGGGAGTAACGAGTTTCAAAACCTCAATCTTCCATATCTTTATTTTCCCTTCAAAACTCCCACTAAAACTCTTAATAGCCGATGTAGATATTCTGAATCCACATCCGCAATAAGTGATCCGACTAGCCATTTAATTATGCAGTCGGATCCACCAACAAGCCCAACACTAACAGTTTGTTTTGAGAATCTTAATATTATCTAGTTATTTACGAATGGCTAGTTTGTTTCAGCTTTTAATAGTTCAGACTGTTTGTTTCGTGAGCAGATTTGCCTCTGAATGGTTAAGCATTATACTGAGTTTGAATGGTTAAGACATTTTATCTGAATTGGTCAGACATTTGCCTCTAAATGGTTAAGCATTGTACTAGCTCTTAATGGTTCGGATCTCTTACTGGTTCAACATCTAATGGTTCAGACCTCTTACTGGTTCATCACTTACGCATTCAGAAGTTCCTAAACCGCCCCTAAGTATTCAATTTCTTGTAAGATTAAATATATTATGTTTTAATATTTAATCTAGTAGTCATTATAATCATTTACATAATATAGATCAAAATATATAACAACCTATTAAATAATTAGTTGGTAATTGTTGATGGACCATATTACCCTTATTAACTAATTAGGTTTCCTCTTGGGTGCTTATATAAGAAGACTTATGTAGAGGTTCTAAGGTTAGACACATAACCTAATTATTATAACATCAAAAATCGGTCCTCTTCTTCTAAACCGATACCCTTTTCGGTTTCATCATCACCATCATCAGTTTGCACCCTAAGGAGGAACCAGACCACACTGACAAACATATCGAACTCGAAGGCATCATCCATCACTGGATTCTCCTCTACACTGTCTGCTGTAACAGATATGTTTTCATGCTTTCCATTATGTTTAAAACAGAACTGATTCAACATGTGGTATCAGAGCATATGTTGATTAGTCAGTTATGTTTTCGTATCCATTATTCTGGGATAGAAATCTGGAAAACAAAAGTTTTGAAAATTTAATGAACATCACGGCTGGTTTCGAGTATGATGTGCCGAAATCACTGTTTTCGGAAAAAGGATAGTTAAATGTTTACTCGAAATCAAATGGGTTAATTTTATGCCCGAAATCTGTTTAGAAATACTAAATTTTCAGGTTTCGGGTTCCAGAATTATGCTTTATGTTTTTAGGGTTCATCATGTGTTCTTAGGAAAATTTGAAATTCCTTTATGTTTTGGAATATAATTTGAATTGTTGAATGTTTTTCCTAATTTTGATCTGTTTTGTCTAATAAGAATTTTCGAAATCTGTTAAAAGGATAAACAGATTCTGATTTTCGAAATATTCTAATAAAATTAGATCAATGTTAAAACAGGAAACTCTATCCCAATTCCTAAGAATTCGAATTTTCAGTTATGTTTTCACAACAACAGCTGTTTACAGAAGGTTCGAGATCATCATTAACGAGTCGAGACCAAGATTTCGACTCGAGACCTGAATCGAAATCATAAGGGATTTTTCAATCTTCACAACTCGAGACCATGGTTGCAACTTGAGACCAAGATTTCGACTCGAGACATTTCGATAAGGGTTTTCAGTCCTTCATGACTCGAGATCATGGTTGCGACTCGAGACCAAGATTTCGACTCGAGACCACAAGGTTTCGACTCGAAATCATAAGGGTTCTCAAATCTTTACAACTCGAGACCATGATTCCGACTCGAGACCAAGGTTGCGACTCGAGATCTGACTCGAGACCTCATAACTGAGTCGAGATCTGACTGGAAACCAAAGACTAACTGAGTCGCGCTAACAGGTGGTTTGCTATTAAATAATTGGTTTTTGTAAATACTTAGTTAATTAATCAGAATCAGATAATGTTTTACAAAACCAAAATGGCTTAACTTGAATGAGCTTCTGATGTATCATTTCTGGCCAAAGCTGATTTAATACATCTACTTATCATTCAAGTATTACGAAAATTATGTTAAGTGTGCATTACAAACGTGAATGTCTTAATATCTGGCCAAAGCTAATTTAATTCTTTCATATATAGCATACATAACGAGTGCATAACTAAAGTGATTGTTTCATTTCTGGCCAAAGCTGATTTGTCACAAACACTTTGCATACATGCTTAAATGATTACACTTCTGGCCAAAGCTGATTTGTCTTCGTTTAAGTAGAATTTTAACTAAGTCTATTATTTTGATGTTAGTAACAGACAATATCACAGCTTCATAATTAAAATGGTCATTATTTATGCCTGCCTTAGTATAATATGCCCTTAGATCACATTAGGACTTCTTCCTTAGTATCATAACTTACTCATCTTATTTCCACTATCAGCACCCAATTGCGGGATTCCACCTTTGACTGATGATAACTTTGCTGCATGGAAGGATGCTCTCATGCTTACGCTTGGACTGCTGGACTTTGATTATGCTCTAAGAGAGAATAAGCCAGCGGACCTCACTCCTCAAAGTACTGCTGCTGGGCAGTTAACTCATGAAAAGTGGACTAGGTGTAACCGCATGTCTCTCATGTTCATGAAGCGGTCCATAAGCAATGCAATCAGAGGAGCCATTCCTGATTCTGAAGATGCTAAAACCTACTTGGCTTCTGTGGAGGCACAATTTAAGGGGACATGAAAATCACATGCTAGTACTCTTCTTCTCAAGCTGGTGACAACTAAGTATGATGGGAAGAGCGGCATTCACGAGCACATCATGATGATGAATGACATGGCCAATAAGTTGAAGGGGCTAGGAATGGAAATCAGTGATGGTTTCTTCGTTCATTTCATCATTACTTCGCTTCCTTTGTCCTTTGAAGCATTCAAGATCAATTACAACACTCAGAAGGACAAATGGACGATGAGTGAGCTGGTCGCTATGTGCGTACAGGAGGAAGAGCGTATGAGGATGGATCGCACTAATGATGTTGTTAACTTCACCACCTCCAACTCTAAGAAAAGGAAGAACAATCATCAGAGGAAGGATGCTTCTAAAGTCCAAAGGCCCAATCCTAATACAAGTGCACCTTCCAGCTCTAAGAACTCCTTAGGCAAAATCCACTACAAGTTCTGTAAAAAGGCAGGACATATGCAGAAGGAATGCCCTGACTTTAAGGAGTGGCTGGCTAAGAAAAGTAATGATTATTTTATGATACTTAAGTCCTATAATTTAAAAGTTCCTGCTAATTCTTGGTGGTTTGATTATGGTTCTATGGTTCATGTTACCAATTCAACTCAGGGATTCCTTAAAATCCGGAAGCTAGAAAGAAACCAAAGAACGCTTAAGGTTGGGGATGATCGAGAATTAGAAGTGAAGGCCATTAGAACATTACAATTGTTTATGAAAACTGGTTTATGTATTAAACTTTATAATACCTTATATTTTCCTGAGGTAACTCGGAACCTTGTATTAGGACCAAAGTTAGACATGGACGGTTTTATTGTTTCCCATGGTCATCGCAAACTCTCTATCCTCTATGATTCTGTTCTTTATGGTACTGGTATTCTGGATGGTGGTCTCTATAGATTAGAGCTAGATGATGACTTTTCCAAATCTTGGTTGTCATATAACATTAATGAATCACTCACAAAGATGAAAAAGAAACGAGACTTAGAGACTTCATCCATGTTGTGGCATCGACGTTTAGGCCACATCTCAAGAAAACAATTAAATCGTCTCGTAAAGGATGAAGTCTTACCTCCTATAGATTTCTCTGATTTTGGAACATGTGTCAAATGTCTTAATGGTAAAATGACATTAGCGAATAAGAAAGGTGCCACTAGGAGCTCTAATTTATTAGAACTCATTCACACTAACATTAGTGGTCCCTACCAAATCACTAGCATAACAGGACATACTTCATTTATCACTTTCATCAATGATTATTCTCGTTACATGTACTTGTATCTTATTAAGGAAAAGTCTGAATCTCTAATAACTTTTAAAGATTATAAGGCTGAAGTTGAAAAGCAATTAGATCGTCAGATTAAAGTTGTGAGATCAGATAGAGGCGGTGAATATTATGGAAGACATACTGATGTGGGTCAAGCTCCTGGTCCATTTTATGAGTTTTGTATGGGCCAGGGGATTGTGAACCAATACACCATGCCTGGTACACCTCAGCAAAACGGTGTCGCTGAAAGAAGAAACCATACCCTTATGAACATGGTGCGTAGTATGTTAGTCAACACTAATTTACCATTATTCCTCTGGACTGAAGCGTTAAAAGCAGTTGTTCATATACTCAATAAAGTTCCTTCTAAGTCTGTCCCTAAAACTCCTTACGAACTTTGGACAGGAAGGAAACCGAGTCTTAAATATATGAAAGTATGGGGCTACATTGCTGAAGCAAAACTTTACAATCCTTTCCTAAGGAAACTTGATCCTAAAACAGTTACCTGTTTCTTTATCGGGTATCCTGATAACTCAAAGGGTTATCGTTTCTATTTTCCTTCTCATGTCACCCGTATTGTTGAAACCAAGCGTGCTACGTTCCTGGAGGATTTCAAGGTCAGTGGGAGCAGTACCAACCCTTACAAAGAATTGCAAAAAGTACAAGATGCGGGGGGAGAGACTCGTCGCTTACCATCACTCCGATTACTCCTCTTGTACCCAATGCAACTACTGCACCTGAAGCTATTGCACCATCTCCAAATTTACCTCTACAGTCAGAACCCATTATACCTCATGACGAAGGCACATCAAACTCTCAAAACCTAGACAACGTTGTGTCACAACCCCTGACCCCAACCTGAGAGCGGGGGCCACGAGCCAATCAAATGGTATCAGTGTTTATTAATTTGGCATCGGAAATTTTTATCAGGACCGTAATTAGGAAATATTGTTATCAGAGTTAAACACCAAAATGTTTAAAATAGATAAATGGGGAAAACCCAAGTTTTGCTGATACTACATTTATAATAAGCAAGTGGGACAAAACCCGATTTTCAATTGTAATATATTTATAGGGATAAACCCTAATTATTGAAAATAATTCTTCTTTTTATCTGGGTAACTTTTATAGCCACTCTTCTAAGCCTTTAGTGCTCTCGAGCTGGCTTTTATTGGCTTCACACTAAGTTACCTGAAACACGTGTTTAAAAATATTTTATCAGCAAGAAATACTGGCGAGTGAATCCCAGTTTAATCAAAACAAGTTTTATCATTTTACAGCATTAAGGGCAATCCAGCAATTACATTTGTTTACATCTACTTTAATTACCACCCACGGTACTGTCAATCCTGACTTGTGGTAATGTTACTATTCACAGTGTAGTAACAAGTAATATATATAAAAACCCAACATACCGACAATAATTGTAGATTTACAAATACTCAATAACTTTGAATTGTAATTTAAATAATTGAGGTTTTGTAAAAATAGTTTACAAAAAGAGGAATTACTCACTTTTGTAGACTTAGATATTTCTACAGGCTTCCTTGTAATATTATAGCTTCCTTGCACTATATCTGGATTATTTTCTAAAAATATAAATAATGCACACGTGTTAGTAAAATAACTCAATTTACATTAGCTATACTTCAAGACAGAATTCCAACGACTGAGTCTGGCAGATCCTTGACATGCGTTACAGAGCTTTAGATCAATCAGGTAGAGTAACTAACAAGTAACTGGGGGTTATAATACTTACAACGAGGCAGAGCGTCGCTTATTAGGGGTATTTGGCTATAGCTTTTGCCTTTAGAAAATATAGAGAGAATCAAAGAAAATGAACGCGAACAATTGAAACCCTCGGCTACTATTTATAGGCTGTCATCAAGGCGGGTCGCGGCCCGCGACTCCTTCTTCTTCATCTCTCGCACCCCGCGAGGAACCATAGGGCGGTTTAGGGTTTGCCGAGTCACCGGAAATCTTGACACGTGTCCTGACACGTGGCTCGTTTGTGTGCCCGACAAGGAATGGGTTTTCGCGCCCCGCGAAGACCTTGGCTAACTGGGTTGCGGCCCGCGAGCGACCCTGGTTACTTGTTTTATTTGTTATTTATTAAAATAAAGGTTATTCGGGTTCATTTTTCACGTACGGGATGTGTTTAAGAACGTTTAGGGTCGTTTTAGGAGGGTTGTTATATCTTGGGTATAACTCCTGAACTATTTAATAAAATATATAATGCACTTGCATTAAGTATAGTAACCCAATTCAACTTTATCAATATGTCACGAGACAGAACCCCAACATACTTAGTCGGGGCAGGGCTTTATTATTAGTATTATGGGTGAATTACTAGTATATATATATATATATATATATATATATATATATATATATATATATATGAGAGAGAGAGAATTGACGAGATAGAGACAGAAAGGAAAAAAAGGAAGTGAGCATTCTAATGTTCAACTATCCCTCTATTTATATACTATTATTTTATAACATTTGTATGCATTTGTAGTTGTAAATTGAGCTTAAGTTGTTGTACCTTATTTATATACTATTATTTTTTTAACATTTGTATGCAATCTATGGTTGTAAATTGAGCTTAGTGTACATTAATCAAATAATGTTTTCATTATCTTACCAAATTTAATATATTTTGAATGCATGCATGGTTGTAAATTGTGCTTAAGTGGTTGTACCATAATCAAATAATGGTTTCATTATCTTACCAAATTCAATCGGTTTGATCCATTTAATGTTGTGTTGTTTTATTTGTAAATTATTATTATTTATAATAGTCTAATTAATTTAGCCAAAATCTTATATAAATATAATTTACAACATATTGATGCAATGGTTGTTGTAATGTATGCATTATGGTTTGTATAGTGGTAATGATATATATTATATATAGATTACGATGAACCTGTCAAACTGAAAAAAAACAGACACGGGTTTATCATAACACACAAGTCCTAGATCAACTTAGTTATTTTATTCTATATTTTACGTTTCGGTTTAATTTCTGCGCATTAACACGTCGTAACTTCAGTGTCGGTGGTTGCTGGCAGTAGTGTGGCATTAGTGTTCGCCCCTGCCGCAACGCGGGGGTGCGTAATACTAGTTTATATTGAATTTGAATGCTTGTACCTCACGTTTCCAAAAGATTCCTTCTAATCTGAACATATATACGTATAACATGCATTAATTCTATTTTCAACTAACTTCTTGCATATGCACACATACGTGTACATGTAGTATTTAATATTTGTTTGATTTATTTTGTTATTTAATTATTTATATATTATAATTAATTTTGTTGCTTCACTTATTTGGCGCGTATAACTTCTAAAATATGACGTTTTATAAAATAATGAATATGTCTTTAGGATGAGAATAATCTTATCTACATTTGGACCCAAGTTTCATTAAAAATGGAGTAAGATTAATTATAATGTATTATTATAATTATTAAACGGTTCCTACGTTCGCCAAAATACCTTATATTTCTATCAGTCAATTTACCCATGACCTATTCGTGTAATAACTTTATTTTAAATTTAAAAATTTTGGGAATGTTATATCCTCCCCACCTTGTTTAAAATCCCGTCCTCAAGATTTGGTCTACGATATCTTCTTGGGGTTACGTCACGTCTTTTAGTTGGTTATCAAGGTGTCTGTGATAGAATTAAAAGATGAATATAAAGATATCATAGGATAATTGGAATTCAATGGTCTTAAAACTTAGTTTCAGGAATTGGTGTTAACTAAATGAGATGAAATGATACAATCAGCAAGGTGACTAAGTTTCATAAGTTAAAAGAGAGATTTGATAGGCATAAAATTCGAAATGCAATAGAATTTGATGTCAGAAGAGAACTTACTTTGATTGTCAGTTGAGAAAGATTTAGAATCAATAACCTCAAAATAGAAGTATGAAAAATGATTCGTTAACTACCAAACTAGAAATCAGTGATACTTGAATGGCAGGGATACACCGAAAATACAATAGGATTTAGTGTATTATTATCTTGATACATAACTGTATCAAGACTACTTGAATGATGAGTCAAACGAAGATGTATGAATTGATATGATTAGGATTTATGATTAGCTCAGGCTACAAATTTGGACACCACAAGGCGTTGTAATGATTTGAAAGGATTCAATGATTACGGTGACCGAACGAATTCACCGTTTTCGAAATTAACTGAAAGTTTCAATGAAGTGAATCTGGATATTCAAAAGATAGGATGTTCAAATGAAGGGATAACTGAATATCGTAGGATTGATCAAAGATGGAAGAAATGTTGGAGGTACTTTGGAAGAGGATTTTTGGTACTTTTATCTTAACACATAATTGTATTAAGACTGGTTTAGGATAATGAATCAATAAATAG
This sequence comes from Helianthus tuberosus, assembly GCA_030545235.1. Lineage (NCBI taxonomy): Eukaryota > Viridiplantae > Streptophyta > Magnoliopsida > Asterales > Asteraceae > Helianthus > Helianthus tuberosus. The sequence continues at coordinate 175,746,435 of CM060450.1, forward strand.
ATAAATTCGTACCTCATGTGTGAAAATGAAATGAGTCCAAGAAATTGTCACCGTAAGGTGTCGTGTCTTAACAAATGATTCATTGAAGTTGAAGACTTTAAACAAGTCTACTATGATTCAGACAAATGTGATTATCTCGAATATGCTTGCGAACCTTGACTTCCCGATCCATGATTTCAATAGGTTCTTCGACAAACTGCAACTTATCGTCAATCTTGAGCTCTTGAAACGGCACCACCTGTGTTTCATCAGACAAACACTTCTTTAATTGCGAAACATGGAAGACATCATGAACATTACCTAACTCAGCAGGTAACTCAAGCTTGTATGCCACTTTACCGATTCGCTCCAGAATTTTGAATGGCCCAACATAACGCGGATTAAGCTTGCCGTGCTTCCCGAAGCGTACTACACCCATCCACGACGAGACTTTCAACATAACACGGTCGCCTACCGCGAACTCCAACGGTTTCCTACGCTTGTCAGCGTAGCTTTTCTGACGGTCGCGTGCTGCCGCCATACGGTTTCTAATCTGGACAATCTTTTCTGAAGTTTCAAGTACGAGTTCCGGACCTGTGATCTGGCTGTCACCCACCTCAGCCCAACAGAGAGGAGAACGGCACTTTCGCCCGTACAATGCTTCAAACGGAGCTGCCTGAATACTGGTATGGTAGCTGTTGTTATACGAGAACTCTATCCATGGAAAATGTTTCTCCCAGCCTTTGCCAAAATCGATCACACATGCACGCAGCATATCTTCAAGAATCTGAATGGTTCGTTCACTTTGACCATCCGTCTGTGGGTGATAAGCAGTACTCATGTCGAGACGTGAACCGAATGATTTATGCATCGAATGCCATAAATCGGATATGAAACGCGGATCTCGATCAGAGATGATAGAGGTTGGCACTCCGTGCCTGGAAACCACTTCCCTAAGATAAACAACTGCAAGTTGTGAGAACTTATCTGTTTCCTTGATTGCTAGAGAATGTGCTGACTTCGTGAGACGGTCAACGATCACCCAGATGGTATCGTTTCCGCCTTTAGTCCTTGGTAAATCGGTGATGAAATCCATAGCAATTTGCACCCATTTCCACATGGGTATCTCCAGTTGTTGAAGCAGGCCTGAGGGTTTCTGATACTCCACTTTGACTTTAGCACAAGTCAAACACTTACTCATGTACGTCGCTATGTGAGCTTTCATCTTCGGCCACCAATATATGACTTTGAGATTCTGATACATTTTATCTGAACCCGGGTGAACAGAATATCGAGACTTGTGCGCTTCGTCCATCACAAGCTCTCTAAGATTACCATACAAAGGAACCCATATCTCTTCCATAAAATAATGAATGCCGTCAGATCTCTCCACAAGTCGTTTTTCCATGCCCCGCAAGTATTCAGCCTCAAGGTTTCCTTCTTTCAATGCTTCAGTCTGAGCGGAACGAATCTGATCAGGTAAGTTAGAGTAAATAGTGAGCTACAGAGCGTGAACACGCTTAGGCTTCGTCTCCTTTCGACTAAGGGCATCATCTACGACATTAGCTTTACCCGGGTGATATTTGATGGCACAATCGTAGTCGTTCAAAGGTTCAACCCAACGACGCTGTCGCATGTTCAATTCTTTCTGATCGAAAATATGCTGAAGGCTCCTGTGATCGGTATAGATAGTGCATTTTGGTACCGTACAGATAGTGCCTCCAGATTTTCAACGCGAAAACCACGGCCCCTAACTCCAAGTCGTGAGTCATATAATTCTTCTCATGAACCTTCAGTTGTCGAGAAGCATAAGCTATCACATTGTTGCGTTGCATCAGCACGTAACCGAGACCCTGAAGGGAAGCATCACAATATACCACAAAATCTTCTGTACCTTCAGGTAGAGACAAAATCGGTGCGCTGCAGAGTTTCTGTTTCAAGAGTTGGAAAGCATCCTCCTGCTTCGTTCCCCAATAGTATACAACACCCTTCTGCGTCAATGAGGTAAGGGGTTAAGCGATCCTTGAGAAGTCCTTAATAAACCGACGATAGTACCCAGCGAGACCAAGAAATTGTCGCACCTCCGAAGGATTCTTCGGTGCCGCCCAATTCCTGATAGCATAAATCTTAGCAGGATCCACGTGTATCCCCATTTCGTTAACAATGTGACCAAGAAAGTGTACTTCTCGAATCGAGAAGTCACACTTAGAGAACTTCGTGTAGAGTTGCTCCTTCCTCAGGAGCTCCAAGATAAGACGTAAGTGTCGCTCGTGGTCTTCCTTGCTCTTGGAGTAGATCAAGATGTCGTCGATAAACACAATAACAAAATCGTCGAGATACGGTTTGCACACGCGGTTCATGAGATCCATGAAAACCGCTGGTGCGTTAGTCAACCTAAATGGCATAACCAAAAACTCATAGTGGCCATACCGTGTTCGAAAAGCCGTTCAGGGAACATCTTCCTCTCGGACTCGCACCTGGTGATAACCCAATCTTAAGTCGATCTTTGAATGAAAACTTGACCCTTGCAGCTGGTCAAACAGATCGTCGATACGTGGTAAAGGATAACGGTTCTTGACGGTCACCTTGTTGAGTTCACGGTAATCTATACACATTCGAAAAGACCCGTCTTTCTTCTTCACAAACAGGACTAGGGCTCCCCAAGGCGAAGAGCTGGGTCGGATAAAACCTCTATTCAACAGCTCTTGGAGTTGATTTGGCAACTCTTGTAAATCTCCTGGTGCAAGACGATAAGGTGCACGAGCAATCGGGGCTGCTCCCGGTGTGAGGTCAATCTGAAATTCCACCTGTCGATGTGGAGGTAAACCAGGAAGCTCTTCAGGAAACACATCAGTAAACTCACGAACAACTGGAAGGTCTTCGATCTTCCTTTCTTCAGGTTGATAATCAGTGACAAGAGCTAGAATAGCAGGGTAGCCCTTTCGTAAACACTTCTGGGCTTTCATAGCTGAGATGATACCAACCATTGCACCACTACGATGACCTTGAACCGATAAAGATTCTCCACTAGGGAGAGGGATACACACGATTTTCTCCAAACAAAGAATTTCGGCTTGGTGCTTAGACAACCAATCCATACCAACGACCACATCAAAACTTCCAAGAGTAACAGGGAGTAGGTCAATGTCGAACACTTGACCCATAAGTTCGAGTTTACACCCAACGAGGACATGTGAAGCTTCAATCGATTTACCATCAGCTAGTGCTACTACATGTTTGTTTACAAGAGGTGTAGGACTCAACCCTAACTTCCGACTGAACCCCAAAGATACATAACTCCAGTCTGCACCAGATTCGAATAATACCGAAGCAAATAGATTGTTTATTGAAAACGTACCGGTCACCACGTTGCCATCATTCCTAGCCTCCCCAGCACCAATAGTAAACACGCACCCACGTGCACCGTTCCCACCATTGTTCCCGTTGTTGTTATTTCCAGTGTTGTTATTATTTCCCTTATTCTGATTCAACTGAGGGCAATCCCGCCTGAAGTGACCCTCGTCACCACACTGAAAACAACCCTTGCGATTACCCTGATTCTGCTGAGGTTGCTGCCTTTCCTGTTGTTGTGGCTGCTGTTGCGGTGGGGGTTGCTGCTGCTGCTGTCTTGGGAGTGGGGCCGTGCAATCTCTAGCCATGTGACCCACTTTGTTGCACCTGTGACAGAATCGGGTACACGGCCCACGATGATGGAAGTTGCACTTGTTACACTTTGGCTGCTTCCCCACGTAAGAACTCTGATTCGAATTACTGCTCTGGTTCTGATTAACAGAAGAGGACTGACTGAAACTGCGATTGCTATCGGTGTTTGGTTTCTTCTGTGACTGTAACGAATTGGACGCCTTGTCCACATCATTCCATTTGCGCTTGCTGTCAGTAGCAGGAGTAGTAGTTGTAGCAGTAGTATCAGAAACACGCGGCGGTAGCGAGCCACGCTCCACCTCCTGATCCATGATCTTGTGGGCTAGACGTATGATTCGAGGCAGGTTGTCAAGATTTGCAGCAGTGACCAAACTCTTGACTGACGGTGCTAAACCTCTGATGTACAATTCGATTCTTCGGGGTGGTGGTAGTGATAAGTTAGGACACATATTCGCGAGCTCATGTGACCTTTTTGTATATGCTTCAATTTCAGACCCTTCTATCTTCAAATTGTAGTACTCATTCTCAAGCTTCTGAATCTCATCACGAGGACAGTACTCCTCTCGCATCAACTCCTTGAAATCATCCCAAGTAGTTGCATTAGCCATTTCAATGCCCAACATTTTGCACCTGGGCATTCCACCAGGTTAAGGCACCATCCTCCAATGTGCATGTAGCATACTTCACCCGGTCCCCCACGGGACAATTACACATGGCAAAGACTGAATCAGCTTTTTCAAACCAACGTAGTAGTCCCACAGCTCCTTCAGTCCCACTGAACGTCTGTGGCTTACAATCCATGAACGTCTTAAACGTGCAGACAGGTGGATTGTTTTGATTTTGATGCACCTGCTGACCTATTGATGAAAGAACATACAACACACAAGTAAGATCCGAGTACACGGCATAAGGACCAAGAGTATTTGGCTCATATCGTACCAGCTTGCTGAGCTGCCAGAGCTTCAGCCACACGAGTGTTGATTAGATTAGTTAATTCGGCCTGAGTCATAGCAATGTGGCCACCTCCACCGCCGCGGCCTCCACCACGTCCACTCATGATTCTATATAAGAAAAGGGAAAGGTTAAAATGGAAGTTTTAGTAGGAGTCAAACATTACTATGACCTCCATAGACTACCGAGTTCTATCATTATGTCAAGCAACAGAGCGGAACCCCTTTCGCACTTGCCAAGTCTCACTGGGACTCACATGCACCCCACATTATTATTATGTGTGCACCCATAATAATAATCCAATTTGCAAGTTTATCTCAGCTCTTCCCAACTCGTGCAAAAAGGTTCCTAAAATTTTTGAGTAGCAAAACGAAAGACACCACAACATAGATCATGAAGGTTCAGGGGAGTGTCACACTATCCAAAACACATAACATGGGTTGGTAACATAGGGACTCATACTGCAGTGCCAAGTGTGCATTCATGTGTAATGTCATACATAAGTGTACACTAGATAGCTATGCAATAGTAAACGAAAGACGAACCTTGCAATCTGGAGCTGAGCGTCATGGTCAATTTCGGAACTGTTCGGTTATAGTCTGGTTTTATAAAAATGTTTTAAAACCAAGTTCACTATAACCAGTGGCTCTGATACCAAACTGTCACACCCCCAAAATACCACATACGGGAAAACCCCGCTAGGCGTGTGACGTACCAGGATCTAGCCACTAATCATGTTGAACTCTTAACAAGTTTTCAAATTGATTTGCCAATTATAAATAAATGTACCAAACAATAAGTTAAATAAAAATCCAACAAGTTCAGCGGAAGCAATAAGTAAACCACATTTTAAATATTTCAAAGCAAATGTGTGTAATCCATAATCCCGTCATGTGTCTCCCATCAGTTCGACCCATGACCACTCCAGACAGCAAGTTCCAAATCCAAGAAATCTAACGACCTGCGAGCATGCAACAAATGTATCAGACAAAGCTGGCGAGTTCATAGTTTTGTGAAAACGTTAGTTGCCAAGTTTTTAGTTCAGTTCATTGATAATAATGTTGATAATAACTCAAGTATCGTACAAGATGGCTACCAGATCGTTTTGCCCGTCCCCAATGCCCCTATCCAAACATTGGTCATGATTTAAGGTCATTAGTTCATGCTCGTCCTCTCAGGTACGGTGTGAGGTTGCCAAGCCTAATAGCGCTATCAACTAATACCCTGTTACCTCTCAGGTAACTAATTCGGTATAAGATGGGACTTAAAGTGATAGGAATGAGTGTATATCTAACATCCCAGTTTTACCCAAAGAGATGTATTCCTCTCAGGAATACCCATTTAATTGTCCCACCCACCGGGACGCATGCTCAAGAGTAGTGAACTCACCTTGGTTTTGCTCAGTAAGATTAGTTACTTGTTTACAGTTGGGCAACCGAATCCTAATATGGTTACCGATGATAGTCAGTTTCGTATACATAAATCGTATATTCTCCGTATACATACGCAAATAGCAAACAAGTAGGGCACATATCATCACTAAGCTACATAAAGTATTCGAACCATAAGTATACTCACGTCATAAGTTCGTATTTCACAATGTGGTGGAGCGGCATCCACCAGCTTGCACGGCCCAACCGCATATTAAGCCCAATTAACACATGAAACTCAGGATTGTGTGCAACTCGTGGGTGTATAGTGTCGGTTGTATGTGACCTTGAATTATGGCAACTCCGTTACATTCCTCCCCCCTTTCCCTTAATTCAGTTGTTTGCTAATAACAATTCAAAATTAATATCAATTAACCAATTAACCTAATACTTTCAATGATTTTTCATCATCACATGTGCTCAATCTACAGACTAAAGTTCGCTACCAATTATGTAACCTTACAGTGTTTATCATGACATACTCGCAGCTATTGTCATCACGTAACATCTATACATAATCATTAATCATCATGTAACTTATGATCATGTCGTTAACAATCCATATTCTAGTCGATTTAATGATCTCATCATGTAAATGAATAACCCCTTTCCTCCCACAAATTCAGCCACGACAACATCAAGAAATACTTAATTTATTAACATGAAAGTCAAGCCTAAACATAACCCTAAATTACCGAATCATCGTCGCGTAAGTTCCCCAATTATGCATTTATTTGATATGCTTAGCACCTTGAGTTAATCATTGTTCATAATATCAACATATAGCCTCTAATTAATTTACTACATAAGGACCCCCCCCCCCCATAATCGTTATTACGATTCGATAATAAGTTTACACATAATTAACTAATCAACTATGATCAACCAAAATCACAACAAGTGTTATCACACTAACAAGAAAATTGTAGAGGGTGAAGGGGAGTGCTTCGAAGAGAGGGCCGGTCGGAAATCAAGAAGCTGCCGTGTAACACCCCAAAAAGGTTTATTAAACATAAGTTAAATAAATTAAAATTTAACTTGGTTAATGGGAAGTGTTACAATTACTAGAAATAAAATGATAAGCGCTTAATTTAAATAAGTGAACAAACTAGAAGGGCCAAAGGTGTAAATGTCAAAACTCTAATTAATAAAAGAAAAAAATAATTAAAACTCACACACACAATGTGTGTGAGTCTGGACGATCGAACAGAGGGCAGGGAACAAGGTGAAAACCCTAGCTTTGTCAATTCCATCAAATTGAGTAGAGATTTCAAGGAAAATCGAGTGCATGAAACTCAATTTGCAAACATCTAACCTTGTTCAGTAAAGTGGTAGGTCGAATTCCTTGATTTGGTGAATTATAGGAAATGGGTTTTTCACCTAATCATGAAATTATGCAAAAATTTGTGTGATTGGATGTTATGATTACAAAATAGGACTTGAATAATGTTTGATTTTAGCATTTTGATTGATTTGTAGCAGAAACCCATTTGATGAAAAGTTAGCATGAGTAGGATGATCAAGTAGAAATATGTATGTAAAATATTGATGATTGATCTTGTTTGTGATGTATGAACACTAAATGAATTGAAGTAGAGTAAAAGGGACCATATGGTTTGTTTGATTATTGATGAATTGCTAGAAGAACTAGTTAAATTATGTCTTAGAATATTGTGTTTAGTGTCCTATTAATGCGAAACCCGCCAAGTGTTCGATGAAATGTCTAAGAGAACAAATATGTGAAATTTGTTCATTTATGATAAGGTTGTTATATGATGAATTATATGAATGATGGAATGATATAGTTTGGGCTAAATGAGTGAATGTATTAATGTAGGCGTAAAAGAAGAAAGCTCAAACGCTAGGAAATTGTAAAGCTCGCAAGATCGAGGTATGTTGTTTTATGCATACAAACTTTATTTTGTAACTTGTCGTTTTATATCAAAATCATAATTATGGTAGTACATAGTAGTTATGTTATAGATAGCATGACCCGTCACAAACGGGTCATATGAAAAGAAAGTTTATGAATGATATTGTGTTATGATCGGTTTGTCTCGAATGAACCGTATATTGGAAAGTTATGTAAGAAAGTAATGTAATTACTCGAACCGTTATAAACGGATTGGAGTTGATGAAAGTACAAAAAATGAAAGGAATGTATTCGTCCGTGGTAAACGGACCGAATGGAAGTTTATGTTACGAATGTAATTACCCGTTTCTAGCGGGTTAATAAATGTATGTTTAATCTCACTAATGAGATAGTATGTTTTGACCCGTTTCAATGGGAGAGTAATGAATGGTATGTTTTATCTCTATTTTGAGATAAGTATGTTTGACCCGTTTCGACGGGTAGTAAGTGCAAGAATAAAGTGAAGACACGAAATAGATGAATTGGTTTATTAGATAAAATGTAACATAGTTAATGGAATTTAACTCTTCAAGTTTGTTGTTTGATGTAGATAAATCCTCAACATAATGGCTTGGCGACTTGGAACGAACACACATGAATCACGTCCATCATGCGCTTCCGCTACTTTTGTAATTATGTTATGGGTCAAAAATACTTTTGTGGTATATAACTTATGTTTAGTAGCTAGACTTTAAAGCTTAACATGTTTTGTCTTTTGAACGTGTCGTAGAATTTCTTGAAATGATGATTGTTAAAAACAGGGAACCGCTCATGTTACGGACGGGTCATGCCCAATTTTTGTTAAAAATAGTATGTCATTAATAATATTTCCACATGTGCATTAAGGGTGTTTCAAATACTTTTGTTACGAATAATTTATGTTTAGTTGTTTAACTTTAAATCTTAGTATGGCATGTCTTACGTAAAAACCTAGTTGGTTGCGAATGTCTAAACGGAATGGTTTTGGTATGAACAATTAAGTTTATTTCTAATGGTATGTAAAAAAAAGTTTAAATTGGGTCGTGATTTTCGTCGATAAAGTATTAAGTTTTGACCTTATGGAAAGTGGATGTTACATGCCGTCGCCGGTTATGTGAGGTTAAAAGAACTTTAGGGTTTGTCAAGAAATTTTGGGAGGTATACGTTCATATACATACCCGCATGCAAAAGGGGTAACAAGGTTGGGCTTGGTTTGGGCTAAACGATTTAGGCCGAGAGCTAAGGGGGTTCGAGTGCAATGCATAATGTATTTAACACTTGTGCGACCCAAGTGTTTGGGCCAAGTGTTTGGGCCGACCAAGTGTTTAGGCCTTTACGTAAAACCCATCACCGTGCGACCCAACCCATGTGTTTAATGCGTTAATCACTAATAAGTTTGCAACTAATACACGAAACCCACTAGTAACGATGACCTTTAAGGTACAAAGAACATGTCGATATGAATTAAGAGAATCATGGAATCAGATAACACTAACCTTGAGAGCTCGGGTTGTCACATAAACTATCTCTAGGAAGGCAGTTTTGTGATTCGTACTTTCCTACACACTATACTAGTGTAATACTTGGTTTCTGGCTCATTCTGTGTCTCAATACAATGTCTGTCTATGTACTGAACTCCGTCAGCATATTTCTGATTTGTCTGATAATTGTGCTAACTGTGTTTCGTGCATCATTTGAATCAACAAAGTTTGCATGCAATACTGATATGTCATTTGCAATATATGATGCACATGTATGTATAAGGCAATAATCAGAAAGCAATTCAAGTCAATAATTGTAATTCAGCATGGTCATTAAGCACTAATCATTGTTTAATAATTGTACGGATACCAGGAATTTTGACAGTTGTCACATTCTCCCACTGTTAAGAAAATTTCGTCCCGAAATTTTAAGCTTTACTACTAGTTGCAGGGGAGTTAGGAAAATACTGACGCAATTCCTACGAAATTCGTTTTCATTTTAATCATTAGTAGGAAATGCGTAGGAATCCAATTTATCATTAAAAAAATTATAATAAATAAAATTAACGATATTAAAATATAAAGTTTTATTCTTTAATAAAAATATATGTTATTTCTAAATTAATTCCGTAGGAAGTGTGTTGGAAATTCCGACAGATTACTCACGTAATGGATTTTTTTTTTTTTTTTTGTAATACACATATATGATATTTTTAAAACAAATTTATATATATCTGTAGGAAATGTGTAGGAAAATACTGACGCAATTCCTACGAAATACGTTTCCTTTTAACAATTCGTCATAAATCCGTAGGAAAATAATGAATGTAATAGTTCCGTAGAAAAATCGTAGGAATCCATACAAGCCTTAATACGGTCTATTAGTGCATGTATGACTCGTATTCTTGGCAACCATATAATAGCACTCAATACAACGTGATGTAACCCTTCAATATCGAATGTTACATAATAAAGGTCTCAGCGGACCTTTAAGATATATTTAGGTCCAACACGGCCTGTTAGGGCATGTATGACTTGTAAATCTTTGTTACGATATAATAGCACTCAATACAATGTGCTGTAACCCTTCAACATCGAATGTTTCATAATAAAGGCCTGAACGATCCATTAAGAAATATCGAGGCTTAACATAGTCTATTAGGGCATGTATGACTTGTAATTGTTCGTTACGATATAATATCACTCAATACAACGTGGTATAACCCTTCAACGTCGAATGTTACATTATACAGGCCTTAATTGGGCCATTAAGATATATCAAGGCCCACATGGTCTATTAGGGATTGTATGACTTGTTAGTGTCCATTACGATACAAGATCACTCAACATGACATGATATAATCCTCCAACATCGAATGTTACATAATAAAGACCTTAACGGACCATTAAGATATGTCAAGGCCCAACATGCTCTATTAGGGCATATATGACTTGTAATATTTTGTTATGATATAATAGCACTCAATATAACGTGATGTAACCCTTCAATATCGAATGTTACATAATAAAGGTTCTACTTGACGGGTTTGTTTTCTAATTGAATGTGTATTGGGTTGATTAGAAAATGTTCTATTGGTGTATATAAGCTTGATGAGTATTTCCGAAAAGCCTTTTCACTACAAAATTATTTTATTTTCCAGTGTAAGAAATGCGTAAGAAAAAAAGATACATTTTGTTGGAATTGCGTAAGAAAAAAAAACTTATTTTCGTAGGAATTACGTAGGAAAAATATATACGTTCCGTTGGAATTGTGTAGGGAAAATACTAATTTCGTAGGAATTGCGTAGGAAAAAAGAATACAGTCCGTTAGAATTGTGTAGGAATTTTTTTTTTCCGTAGGAACTTTGTAGGAAAAACGAGTACATTCCGTTGTAATTGTGTAGGAAGAAAAAAAAAAGATTCGTAGGAATTGTGTAAGAAAATTAAAATATATAAATATTATATAATAAATATAAATATAATTGTTTTAAGCACAAAATTTTAAAAAATAAATATTCCGTAGGAAATGCGTCGGAAAGTTAAGAAAATTAATTCCGTGAGAAATAAGTAGGAGAATTCTAATGAAAAATTTGTGTGGGAAAGGAGTAGGAAATTCCGTAGGAAATGCGTCAGAAAAAATTACCCACGAGCAAAATTCCCAAAGCCAATTTTCGTGGGAAATCCGTGGGTAAACGCAGTTACCCACGGATTTCTCACGGAAATTGACGTAGGAATAGTATCAGTTTTCTAGTAGTGGTCTGAACCATTAAGTGCTGAATCAGTAAGAGGTCTGAACCATTAAGAGCCTCATTAAGAGGTAAACAAACAGCCTCTTAGTAAAGATGACAAATTGAAGGGTCGGATAACATGTCAAAAAAGTTACCAACTAAATAAGAAATACTTGTCAAAACAAGTCAATTTATGTGCCAATTAACCCACCAACACTTTTTGGTGGTTTTTCGTATTTTTAATAACTATGTATCATGTATGATTACAAAAACTATATAATTATGTTAATAAGATAAATTATGTTACATGAAATTTGTTAAGACATTATAAGCACAAAATCACATGTTAGTTGATGTTTAACTTGTTGGCTCGTTCGACCCATTTAGCTTTTAGCATGTCGGATTACTTACGTTGTTACAAACATATGATGATGCACAATAGGCAAGTCACAGCAACCACAGAAGCTTGGGAGCTATCGAGTTTGGCTCATAAGATCAACAATATTCATGATCACCTGAAGCAACAGTTAGATCTATGCATTCAACATATTAGTAAGAACAAGAATGATAAATATGATCACTTAATCAATGTATATATGTGTACATAAAATAATAATCATTAATTTAAAACTTTCATTATAAACAGATGAGAAGAAGCATAACGAAGTATACCAAAATATTATTCTCATCATGGGCACTACACATCTTGATAACATCAAGCCACTCCAACAGTTGATTTCCTTGAAGGATGATCAACCACCATTATACGAGAGTTCTACAAAAAATCGGGTGCGTGATCATTGTTTATTTAAATCTGTTCGGTTCAGTTTTCGGTTTTTTAAATCGTTCAGTTTCGGTTTTTTCACTGGTTTGGTTCAATTTTTCGGTTATTTCGGTTTTCTAAACAAAATTATGTAAGATTCAAAAATAAAAAAATATAATTTAAAATATAAGAATCTTTCTTATATGTTTACATTTAAGCTATTATATTAAACCTAACCTTTTAATCTATTTTTATGTTTCTCCTAAGTTTTTATTAACACATTTTATTTTATAATACATTGAAGATAATTTAATTTTTAAATAAACATGTTAATGTTTTATTATAAATATTTAACATTCAAGAATAAAATTAATATTTGTTACTAGCATGGGTTAAACACTTAAACAACTTATACTTAAACATAAAAATATATGGACTATGGCCTACTATTGTAACTTATGGGTTCGGTTCGGTTTTATTCGGTTATTGAAAATGGTTATCCGAAAAACGAACCGAAAAATATGCTAATAAAAACTTTGGCGAAACATAAAAATAGATTAAAATGTTAGGTTTATGTGAACAAAATTAATTAAAAAAAAGTTAATATAATAGCTTAAATGTAAACGTATAAGAGAGATTCCTAATTTAAAATTATATTTTTAAAAACTTGGTTATGGCACACATAAAATTAAATAGATCATTTCTAATGACTCAAATGTATAAAAAGCATATATAATGGCTAGAATATATAAACATATGTTAACGAATACTAGTTCTTATAAGAGCTATGTTAATATACTAAAGTAAGGTTGTGCGTAATCAGGTGACCATCGACATATTAAGGAAGAAGATCGTGTTGCTACTCATATCCGACCTTGACTTACCTTCGGAAGAGTTTTCGGTTCTTGACAAAATATACAAGGAGGCAAAGCAAAACCCAACAAAACCTGAGAATCAATACGAGGTGGTTTGGCTTCATGTGGTGCCCGATGTGACGGTACCATTGTCCGAAGATAAGAAAAACAAGTTTGAGGGGATAAGAAACAACATGCCATGGTATTCGTTGTTTCATCCCTCGTTACTTGATCCAGCAGTGATCAAGTACATCAAGGAGAAATGGCACTTTAACCGCAAACCGTTGCTCGTGGTAATGGATTCCCATGGGAGGATCGTGAATACCAACGCCCTACACATGTTGTGGACTTGGGGAAGTGTGGCTTTCCCGTTCACTAGCCCAAAGGAAGAAGCTTTATGGTGTGACGAAACTTGGAGGGTAGAGTTGCTCGTCGATTTCGATTCCATACCCGAGCCAAAGATTTCCAATTGGGTACATCCAACTTATATTTCATTTTTTACTTTATGACATTTTTTAGTAAAAAGCCAAAATAGAGTTTAGGTTACTTTTGTCACTTCAGTCTAAAAAAACTCTGAGGTTTCATTTTTATTGTTATTTCCATCCAATTGGCAAACTGGGTTAGAAATTTCTATTAACCTCTCTCCTTAATTAAAATATATTCAGGCATAAAATAACGATTGTACCATTCATTTAAATGAGGAAGAGGACAAAAAACGGTAGAAGTTAACATAAATTTCTAACCCAGTTTGCCAATTAGATGAAATTGACAACAATAATGAAACCTCATGGACCCAGAATCCAGATACAAAAAATTTCATTTTTTACTGAAGTAGCAAAAGTAATCTAAACTCGGGGACCATTTTGGCATTTTACTCTTTTCTTAACAATAACTTTTTGTACCTAAATATTACATAATTACTTGTAAGGGTTTGACAATCACCATACCACTAGACCACTAGGTTATGTGTGACAATCTTGTTGTATGACAGATTGCTGATGAGAAGTACATTTGTTTGGATGGAGGGGAGGACATCGACTGGATTCGGAAATTTACGAAAGCAGTAAAAGAAGTTGCGAAACAGGCTGGAATCCCGCTCGAGATGTTATATGTCGGGAAAAACAATCCCGGGGATAAAATAAGTGATAACAATGATATCATCCGGAATGAGAAACTTAGCGATGTGCTACCCGACTTGGCCCTCATAAGGGCCTTTTGGGTACGTCTCGAGAACATGTTGCACTCGAAGTTACAAAACGGGAAAGTTTTAGGCGAAGACCCGCTTTTAAAAGAGATCAATGTGATGCTTACTTATGATGGAAATGGTAAAGGTTGGGCTGTAATAAGTCGTGGGTCAAATGATTGGATGATAAGAGTCGATGGTGATACAATTTTAACAAGTTTTATCAATTATGATGAGTGGAAGGATCAGGTAAAAGAAAAAGGGTTTTTGCCCGCGTTAAACGGCCAACTTGCGGCTAACAAACCACCGCATCATTGCAACCGTTTAATCTTGCCCGGAACCACTGGAAGTGTTCCGGACACAGTGGTTTGCGCTGACTGTGGACGGTCGATGGAGAAGTTTTTCTTGTACCGTTGTTGCACTGACTAAGTGAACCTATATTATGCACTCTTAAGGAATAAACTATAATAAGGATGATTATGATTTACTGATTTAGTCATTTTCTGCCTATTGTATCTGCGATTACTAGTATTGTACCCACTTTTATTTTTAAAAAATATCGTTAAGGTGTGCTATAAATTTGTTTTAATTCATTTGTAAGTCAAAAATCATCACTATTGGCAAAATATAAAGCCAAAATATTTTGTTCATGATGGGACACCTAAAGATTGTGTTCACTTAAAAACCATACGCACAAAAGTAGTCCCGTGGCCACTTATAGATAACCTATTAAAAAATGTGTGTTACCGTCGCCTAAACCACATCGTCGTTAAGTTCTATAATTTCTATGTGACAGATACCAAAAATTCAGCAACTTTTAGTCGATAATCTCACTGGTGTACCTCAGATCAAACAGTTACCGACTCGGACCATGCAAAGACGGGGATGGACAAATGGAGATGTCGCCAAATCGACAATATTGGAGGTTGGCTGGTGTTTTTATTTATTTTTACTTCTTTTCTTATTATTCTTTTAACGCTAAGGGCAAAACGGATTTTACTACATCCGCTTTGACATAACAATACTTTTATTTTTTGTAACTAGTAATGAAACTCGCGCTTCACCGCGGTTTGGCTAATCAGGAGTTAAATACGATCAACCAAAAACGATAATTAATTTGTGTATACGCATAACCCTTATAAGAAAATTTATGAAGAAATTAAGCTTAAATAAAATATGAATATGACCTTTAAATGTTCTTGTGCGCCAAATGATAATGGGAACAAAGACGATGGATTCCATAGAGACGTGTAGCGTTGGTGAAAAGACAATAGACTAATCCCTTTTGGAGCTTTTATAATCTTATAAGAACTTGAAAAAGACAAACAAAGTTAACGTTAAGGGAGCTTCAACTATTTATCAAACTTATCCCTAATGTACACGTATTTCGCATAATTATGTATAGAAGTATGCCACAATTCAAATTATTTGTTCATTTAAAAAAAAAGAATAATTATTTATTTAAATATTTTTGTTAAAAAATACACAATAGTAATTTCACAAATTACACTCACTCATTTATTGACTTTACCGTGGATTAAAGTAAA
This sequence comes from Helianthus tuberosus, assembly GCA_030545235.1. Lineage (NCBI taxonomy): Eukaryota > Viridiplantae > Streptophyta > Magnoliopsida > Asterales > Asteraceae > Helianthus > Helianthus tuberosus. The sequence goes on from CM060450.1 coordinate 175,762,405, forward strand.
AAAACAAATGAAAACATGCACCTATAAGGGTGAAGGGAGTAGTTACCTAATGGAATAGGTAACTTCCAATTCCCTCAATCACATAGCGTCAAGTCAATTGTTTACCTAATGCTAAAAAAACGTTGGCGGTGGTTTACCTAATGGGGTTTAGGTAAACTATTAAAAAAAAAGAAAAATGTGTGATTGGTTGAGAAGAAATGGACCCCACCACACACACTATCTCTCGCCTTTTCCCTCCCTTCACCGAATTAGTGAACCTTCACCGAAAACACCCCCTAAATTGGTAATGTTGAACGGTAAAGAAAGCTGGCAGTGGTCACCGATCGGTGCCGATGATGTTTACCGACTCGACACCGTTCACCCTAATATGTGAACACTTCCACCACAAATGCTCAAGTCCTTTACATCCAACTGACAAATGTCAGTATTTGTAATGTTAATTGTAAGTAGGGCTGTTCACGAGCTGAACCGAACCGATCAGACCTTTGCTCGTGCTCGGTTCGTTTACAAACCAATCCTAACCGAACCGAGCGTTTTTTCAACCGAGCCAAAGTCGAGCGAGCGTCTTTCGATCCGAGCATTTTTCGAACGAATGTCGAGCGAGTATCGAGCGTCGTAGAACAAACAAGGAAAGTGACGATGGGAGTGCTAGTTATTAGAATAAAGTGCAGTTTTCGTCCCCGATGTTTCGTTCAATAGAACACAAGTAAAAGTTTAACAAATAATAACAAGGAATACAAAAACACTCAACTAGTTCTATCGAGATTAGCTAAGCGGGAAGATAAATTGTCGACCGATTGAAACATACCCTTGTTTTATCGGAAGTTTGAAATTGAATTAACCGATTCAAGCAAAACCCTAGCAAGTTGCCGTCTTGGCGAGTGGCGATGGAGAAATCGAATAACGATGGCCAATGGGGGGTTTTGATTAGGGTCTTGTACTTCTTAATCGAATGGCGAGTTGATACTTGAGTATTGATCGACAATTCACATTTTAGTATTTGAAATTTTGACTGAATTACTTAAATGGACATTTAAGTATTGGACAATGGATTATTCATATTGGATTTCAATTTTAATTACTTAAATGAGCTCTATTTGGATCTTGGACCAAACATTGTTGATGTTGGTCTATAGTCATTTCATTAAAAATGATACACACACAAATATATATACATATTAAAATATAAATCGAGTCAACCGAGCCGAACCAAACTGAGCGGACCTTTGCTCGTGCTCGGTTCATTTACAAACCGAACCGATCCGAACCGAGCATTTTTCAATCGAGCTGAATCGAACGAGCAAAGACCAAGCATTTTTCGAGCGAGCATCGAACGAGCGTCGAGCGCCGAGCAATTTGAACAACCCTAATTGTAAGTTATAAACCCTAATCAAGTAACATATTTTTTAACTAACACATCACCAATTTATTGGTTCAATTTAGTATTGGTTCGTTGCATTAGTCAAAATATAAAAAATCATTAAAGCAATTATTTTAATAGTGAATTACAAAAAAACTATAATTCACACTAAAGCAATTATTTTAATAGTGAATTACAAAAATCCTCTTTTGTGTTCACACTAAATTGCATACTATGTTCTTTATGTTGACACTAGATTGCATACTATGTTTGAAGGGGTATGGTCCCAAAAAGTCGCGCTGACCAATCAGGTCGCTCGCAAGACCATACTACTACTACATCAATCTGACAAACTTACTAGACCCCGCACCGACTAAATAGGTAAAACCTAGGTCACGCGGGAGGCCCAAGCAAAGTTAAAGCTCAGATTCTACACTTAGTATCCTGGATGAAAACCCTCACTCCCTGGATCTTGCGCCGGCTATGTGGATGTGCCCCAGAGGCCGTGCGAGAACAGAAGCGCGAGTCCATCCTGGACAATACGAAAGGTACGAGTGGCAGAGAAAGGGGCCAATCAGCGTCCAACAGCTTGTATCCTATTGTGCTCCACAATTAGTAATCGTGCAGGAGACAAGAAGATACACAAGGACGCCTACATGGCACCAATCAAAGGGCGGCGACATTTGCCCCATGATCTTCACTCACCTGCTGATGTCAAGGAGACAACAAGGACGATAATCAGGACACGTGGCTCCACTCAGGGTGCGCCAGCTCCATTAACCTTCTAGAAACGCTAACGGCCATGGCAGATGGGACAAAAAGGATATTACTTATTGTCAATTCCAAGCCCAAGGCCCATCAGCCCATCTCCTTCTACACCACTCCGGCTATAAATAGGGATCTTCATGTACAGGTTAATTCTATGCTGTTCTCTGCTCTCTCACTACTAGTCACACACTTATTTCCTCAAACGCATACTTATTCTCACGTCGGAGAGTGGTTAAGAGGAGAACCCCCTATTCCCCTCCTCTTAACGAGCTTAACGGGGTGTTTAGTGTTTTGCAGGAAGATCAAGGCATCAGCTCAGGAAGGATTAAGAAGAGTAACCTTTATGGTCGAAACATAAACCCAACTAATCGCTAAGTTAGTTCCGTGTTTCTTCATTAGTGCCCACCGATTTTTACAATCACTTTCATCTTCTTTTTCTGAGCTTTTTCTGTTCTCTCGATCCATGGCTGATAAGGGAATACCAGATTTTGGTTTCGGTACGTGCTCTCCAATGGGGATGGGGGAGGACACCTCGCACATCCAAAACCTTCCCATTGACGAGCTAGCCGAAGGCGAAGCAACAAACGTTGGGGGACCCCGCGCAAGTGGTGTTCGCATCACCCAAACGGCTACCCCAACAAGTCACACTGCTGGTCCGTCAACTCCAGCACCTTAGAACATATCCACGTTGCTAGGTTTACCAGAGGGTGAAACCCTAGCCTCCTGGTATGCCAAGCAGCAAGCTACTTTGAACGTTGTATACCAATCGTTAAGCGCACAACAGGCAATGTTGCAGGCGGAACCATTTCTGGTGGCAACTCCTGCACCAACACAGGGGGCGCGCCAGGCAACTCCTCAGCAGAACGTGCACAGACAGTATGAGAGACCTGCCTCTCAGAGAAGACAAAGCGGGCATGACACGCGTGATACCCATGAGGAGACAGGCAACTACTATGATCATTCGTCCAATGCGCAACATAGGCGTCCATTGCATAGCCGGCTTGGGCCGCGCAATATCAACAACGAATGGGACAACACGGATGAATATGACTCCACTTACCAAGAAGATGAAAGCTCCTCGGATTTCAACCGCCTGCAGAAAAACCATGAATCGTGCCGGCCAAACCTGCACATCGCGTATAATAAGCAGCAGAGCATGATTTCAGTCTCGTTTACAAACTAGTGGCAGTAGCCAAGCATTCCAAGTTTATCCGAAGCATCACTCTAGCTCCGCTGGAGAAAGCTAAACTTCCACAAACTGTGGGAAAGTTTAACGGCCTTACTGACCCTGATGATCACGTTCGACTTTTTACAAGTGTTGGTGTAGTATGCGGATGGACCATGCCAATGTGGTGCCACCTCTTCGTCCAAACTCTCATGGGAGCTGCTCGCGCATGGTTCGACAGCCTCCCCTCCGGAAGAATCAAATCTTGGATCGACTTCCAAGACCAGTTCGTAGCGCACTTCAGCCAGAAAAGGCGTTACCAGCGCGATACATCTGAGGTCACGGACATCTGACGAAGAGAGAATGAAGGGTTGGAAGATTTTATCACTCGTTTTAACAAAGAGTGTTTGGAAATTGGAGGCGTGAGTGAGGATTTGATGCGCGCCCACTTCAAAAAGGCCATCCGTTGTGACAGTCTGATCAGGGGTATCACATGTAAAGACGGCTTGCCTAAAGAATGGGACAAGCTTATGGCAGCAGCAAAGATAGTTGCGCAAACAGAAGAATCGCTGGCCGGTGGCAAGTATAGTTATCCAGAGGATCGCTATTCAAGAAATGACGCGCGCGATTCTAACAGAGGTAACCAAAACAAGAACCCTGGCTGGAAGGCAAGCCGGTCCAGCGGTTATGAAGAAAGACCTCGCTTCAAGGAGGATGCGCGAGATACAATTGATCGGATTGGTTATCGCAAAGCTGTCAAGAATGAGAATAGAGAAAAACATTGGACTCCGCTCATCAAGACACCTAATGAGGTGCTCATGACGGAGAATCATGATTTTAAAGCACCGAAACCAAAGACAAATAAGAAGGGTCAAGACCCTAATCTTTACTGTGACTTTCACAAAGATACAGGCCATCTGACTGATGACTGTATCAGCTTGAGACAAGAGATTGAGAAAACCCTAAAAAGCGGCAAGCTGAGCCATCTAGTCAAGAACATGCGCAAGTAGATGGGCCAAATTCAAAGAAATGATGAAGGGGGCCAAAAGAAGGTTAGGCGATTGGAAACGCAAATGGTCGATGGACCAAGACAAAATACGAAGAGCAAGGGCAAATGCCCATTTGATCCAGCCTGGCAAGAGCAGCAAGTCATCTTCCCAGTAGTGCGCTGGGGGCCATGCGCCACATGCTCCGTCGTCATTACTGGCATCATAGGCCATTATGAAATAGATTATGTTTTCATTGATCCTGGAAGCACGGCCGATATAATCTATGAGCAGTGTTTCAATCAGTTCGACCCCGAAGATAAAGCACGTCTCGAGCTAGTAGACTACCCGCTGTCTGGGTTCTGCAATGGAACAGTTTCCCGCTAGGTCAGATTAGTTTCCCTATCACGCTATCTGACGGTAAACACACGAGAACAACAAAGGTCAACTTCATGGTTATGCCAGTGAAACGAGGGGGGCGATTATTTATTCAAGGAAAGAAGTTACGGCGACAGAGGATGCTCGCCCAGTGAAGGCCAGCAGGGTCTCACCAACTGTCACACCCCGATATTTCCACATATTACCGGTGGGCCCGGTGGGGAGTATCGTGAAGTAGTTGATATCATCATAGTCAAACAACACAATTTAAATGCACAGCGGAAGCAAAAGACGAATCACATTACAAACCGAATAAAAAGTAATATCAAAGTATTACAAACGGACTATAAAGGATCCACAGGCAGATCAAAAGATAAAAAGATCATTGTTCAACAGACTTTAACATCTTAAGCTTGCAAGACTTTTTTAATGATGCCAGGAGTAGCCAGCCTATTCCGTCTAGTACCTGCACTTAGCCTTTTTGGAAAATACGTCAGTTTACACTGGTAAATACAATTAACTGACTCATTTTGAAAAGAGTTTAAGAAAATTGATTTGAATGCACAAGGCACAAAATATCTTTTATAACTTGGGACAATTATTTAAAATAATCAGGTATACAGTTTTACTTATTTGTCGTCCGTCAGGGCCGGTTAGAAGAGCCAGAAAAGATTAACTGACACGCCACAGGTATAATGCCCACAAGGTTAATTCCTTAAAGTGGGTTACCGGTTTTTACATATGCAACTGTCAGGTGTATGCCTACACCCCGTGCTTAGGTCGTGGCCATTTCAATGAATGATGCCAAGGATATCCGGGACATGGTCATTAACCCCCCAAGGGCCATATACCAAATAAAACAGATTAAAACGAGTTATGTAAATATATTAATCACAATCCGATTTAAACAACTACATACCCGACTAAGCGGTATTATTATAATACCGTATCCCAAGCCCGTATAGGGAAAATAAGTTAAAGGTATTTACCTGAGCAAGTATATTTCACAAACAGCGAGTGCAAGTAGCTTTTAACGGGCTCCTAATCTGGAACGAAGGTTTTAATAACCTATTAGATTCCTAACGGGTCTTAATTAAGTCTAAACTTAGACCGGTTAGTTTTTAAAGGAAAATATACGGTTCAAAACGCACGATTAAGCGAAGACCGGATTAGAATGTGGTTTAGACCCAACAAGTTTGTATACTTGTATAATATGGGTAAACTAAACACATTCTGGATTTTGAGATAAAAATGATAAGGTTTGACCCGTTTCGGCTAATTTATGCAAACTAGTTACATAAACCGCACCGAACGCGAATAATGCGTACCGGGTAACCAAATGATTCATGAACAGGTTTTCTGAGTTAATATGCCTTAAATATGTTGTGATATCAGTAAGATACCTTCCATTATGCCCAAAATGGATTTAAACTCAAATTATTCCCCGAAGGGGTATTTTGGTCATTTTAAAGGTTATAAAAGAGTTTAATTACTAATCTGAGTTTCAGGTCTGATATATTCAGTAAAAATACTTATTTTTATAAGTCATAACAGTAGGGTATGGCATATATGTGAACTTTATCTCTTATAACCAAACTATGCACCGTAGGGGCATTTTGGTAATTTCACATAAGCTTTAAATGTCAAAATTTGAAATCTGAGTTTAAAACTTTTGCTTACTGTTAAAATATAAAAATGTTAGTGCACTTACTGTCTGTTAACTTCGTCTTAATTGAGTCTTATGTCTAGATAGGATGAACGAGCACACAATGGGTTAGATTTTAGGGTTTTATATGTTAATGTAGGTGAGTTCGCTTGAAATGACAATATGTCATGTTCAAGCGAAACCACAACATGTTAGTTCGCTTGAATGTTCAAGCGAAAACAACAACTTGCTAGTTCGCTTGAACAGACATGGTGTGCATTCAAGCGAAATCCCATAGGCTATATATAGGGGTTGTGTGTTGTCATTTGAAGCGAACAGGACTGAGGTCATAGTGTGTGAGTCGAGGTGCTGCCGGATTTTCATCAGAAATCATTGTAAAGACTCAAGAGTTAGCAATAGAAAAGATTTGAAAAGGAAACAAGTTGTTTTGACGTTGTTTACTTTGATTCCGCCTTAGTAATCAATGATGAACTGCCTTTACTGACTGTTTAGGGTCACGGAACCGATCCAACAAGTGGTATCAGAGCTCAGGACGAGGAGTTCATACCAAATTCAGCTTGATCTTACCGGATTCTCATACTTCTTCCCTTTCTTTTCTGATTTGGACATATTTTTACGGTTGAAATGGCCTGAAATTCTCACATATCAAGCGAAATACATAGTTAACTAATCACTGAGTGAATTGGAGTTAAAATCGATCAAATTTATATTAAAACTTGACTTTTCGCTTGAAAACCGGTTCGTAAAAGCTGACATCATCACATTTCGCTTGAAAATTTCAAGCGAAACCTCTTTAAAATCGTAGTTCGCTTGAATTTATTGTTAGTCTCTTTTGAAAAGTACACATTTGTCTGAGTTCGCTTGAAAGTAATGAGTGAGTTTGCTTGAGTGGAGTTTCGCTTGAGTTGATATTGCCATTTCGCTTCAAATGTTTTGTTTTCGCTTGAAGTGTTTCGCTTGAGCCTGTATTACTATTTCGCTTGAAATTTCTGATTTTCAAAATCTAAAATTTTTCTAAGTGTTTGCTGATTTTTCAGGTACATACAAGATGGATGATCTATTCATGAATCCGTTTAGCGATATGTATGCTTTTGCTGGAAATTCTGGAGACGATACTTCTTCGAACAACACCAATGAAAACACGTCTAATACGAAGAAAAGTTTATCGGATGTTCTAAGTGTGGAAAGTGCTTTCGGAACTTATAACAAACCCCCAAAGTTGATGGCTATCGAAGAATATAGTCGGTGGGCAAAGAAATTTGAAGAATGGTTGAAGGCCTTTGCGTATCTTAGCTGGAAAAGTCTAAAGAATGGATACATTGATGGAGGCAAAACTGGTGAAAGCTTGACAACATCTGAAGAAATAGAATCGTTTGTTGCTGAGCAAAAATGCATCGCACTGCTGTTTCAGTCTGTCCGAGAAGATATAATATCTTTGATCGAGTACAAAAGTTCTAAAGATCTTTGGGAAAAATTGAAAGCTAAATGTTTGGGAAGTGCAGAAATAGTGAAAAAACAAAAAGAAACTGCTTAGAAAAGAATTTGATTTATTTGGTTATTTAAAGAATGAATTAGTTTGTAAAATGATTGAGAGGTTTGGGCATCTAAAGCTGGAGCTGGCGAGACATGAAATTTTCTATTCTCAAGATGAACTGGTCGAAAAATTGTTTGATTCATTGCCAGATGAGATGGATTGGCAATATTATGCCTTGATGCTGAAGAATGAAATCAAGCCGCCTGAAGTGTTGACTGTAGATTTGCTGATTGAGAGACTAGAAAGTCATGAGCTGGAGTTAAAGAAAACACACAAAATCAATCATTCATCATACCAGCAGAACTTGGATTTGTATTATCCAAAAAGCATGATGCCAAAGAATACATCTCCCAAGACAGCTTTTTCTGCTGAGAATTCCAACATTTCAAACAAAGAAAGTCAAAGCAGTGGATTTCACAGTGGTTCTTCGTCACATTCAAGTCAATCAGATGCAAAGAATCTATTTCAATGCAACATAGCTGTAGACTTAAAGAACGCTCAAAACTTCAGCGAGGAGTCGGCAAAGCAACAGATGGTTTTCTTAGCGTCTGTGCTAGAATCGTATGAAAGTCTTGTAGCAGGGAAGATTGGCAACACCAACCTGACAAAAGAAGATTACGATCAGATAGATCCTGAGGAGATGGAATTGATCGACATAAGGTGGTGTATGGCCAGTGCAGTTCGTCGGGCACAGCGTTTCATGGAGATAACTGGAAGAAAGTCTATTGGTGGACCATCTACCAAGTTGGGCTTTGACAAGTCTAAAGTGACATGTTTCAAGTGTAAACAGAAAGGTCACTTTAAGCGTGAATGCCGAAATGCTTATGCTGATGCGTCTGAAAACCCGTTTAGAGAAGATTACTACAAGAAAGCGATTTATCATCAGAATAAATCGGAGCCGCCGAGAATGAAGCAGCTTGAGGAGAACAAAGAAAAGTCTAGAGCTCTTGCTGTAATTCACGACGATGAAGGTTTTGACTGGAGCGAGTTGTTACCTGAGGAGGATGCGGTTGGATATGCATTCATGGCAAAATCTGAACCTGTTCCTTGGAAAGACACCAGACCTGAAGAAACGAGGTATGCTTACAGGAAGATGATAGCTCAACAAAGAATGATCAGAATATCTGGTATCTATCTTGAAGCAAAAAGAGCGAGGAGATGGGATCCAGACAGGGAATGTTATCTTGACCCCGAGGGAAACATAGCCATTGACCATACCACTCTTGATATGGAAACCATAATCAAAGAAATGAAAGATGAAGATGATTATTGGCAAAGAAAATGGTGGGGAAGTGGAGAAGAGAAGCCAAAGAAGGTTGATAATGGATTCATTGACACGACTCAAGAGTTGAATGCTGAAAACATGGGAAAGATGGCTGACAAGGTGCTGGCTGCTAAGGCACTTGAGGTAGATTCTAAATCCATCTCTGAGTCTAAAAGCCAGGTCAGTTCAAATGCGTCAGCGGATGAGTCAGGTAAGAAAGTTAATGGTGATGTTGACTGCAAAAATTGCATCAAAGAATGCAAAGTTTGTAGTACAGTCACTTATCTCAACGGTAAGAAGGTTGATGATCTGACTGCTAGAGTCAGAAGTGTTGAGGATCAGATCCTTAACCGTGATAAAATGTTGAAAGCTTCGAATGATAGAGTAAAAGAATTAACTAACAAAATCGAAAATGATAAAATTGACCAAGAAAAGGTTAGGAAAGAAAATGAAAGGTTAGTTCTTGAAAATCGTCAAATTACTGAAAAATTTGAGAAGCTTAAAAGCACGGTTAAAGATAATGATGATAGAAACGGTAAAACATATAAAGAAAATTGTCACTTGCAAAGTGTTTTGAGGATTAAAGATGAATTAATCAACAAACAATTGGATGAGATTGCTAAATTGAAACTTCAGTTTGAAGAAGCTAAGATTCAGAATGAGCGTATCAATTTGAAATTGACCAGTTACAGCTCTGCAAGTTTTGTTTTGCAACACATTGTTCCCAAACCCATCGGGAAAAACAAAGCAGGCGAAGATGTATACTGTGATGGAACTGGGGTCGGGTTTCATCAAGTTTCGCCACCAGTTCTAGACAATTATTCGAAAAAGCAATCTGGGTTCGTTAATCTTGAAGATGAAAATGAAGTGAAACTTCCTGATTCAATTGAAGTGACATTTTCTTCATCATCATCTGATGATAGTGTTCAAACTGAGATTGTTAAAGGCATGGCTGAAAGTGTTTTGGATAGTGATTCAGCTAAGGATGAAGAATGTTTTCTGGACAAATACATTCCGAAACAAAAGTCCAAAAACAACTTAAATGATGAACCTAATCTTGTCATGTACAAGATGTCAGGATCTGATAAGTTGTATTCGGATTCTGAGTTTCCTTTAGAGAATGTAAATGTTTCAAAATTGACAAATGTGTTCAAAATGGTTGAAATCGATTTATCTGAAGTGAAAAGTTTAAAACAAACAAAAAGGAAAATGAATTTTGAGAAAGATAAAGCTTACTACAAGAAACCTGTAGTTCCACTGCATTTTTATAATAACAATCGAAACAATTGGTCGGGTGGTCATCAGGGTGGTAAGAACTATCAAAGAAAGAATTTTCAAAATAAGAAATTTGTTGAGAAGAAAGTGTTTGTGAACAGTTCAAGTTCACTTTCTGATGAAGAGAAAAAGATTTTTTCGAAATCAAATGAAGAGTTCTATGAGGAAAGAGCCTCACAACCTCAGTCTGAAGGCACAAGTCGAGTAGTTGATACTCGTACATGTTTTAGATGCAACAAAGTTGGTCACATTGCAAGAAATTGCACCAACTTCAAGCCTAAGACTGAAGTTGTTGAAACTCAAAAGAAGAAGGTTGATGCAAAAGGAAAAGCTCAAATGGTTGTTGAGAAAATTTTGAAAAATGAGAAAACCAAAGTCAAAACTGAAGCTGCTAAAAATGTGGTAACTAAAAACAACAAGTTTTACAAGCGGGTTGCATCATTTCAACAAACATGGAAGCCAAAAGTGATTGACAAGAAAGAAAGTTCATCTAAACCAAAGGTTTCTGAGCAAGAAAAACAATCGTCTTCTACCATTCCGGTAAAGATGGATGTTCCTTTGGATTATTATGAACAATTGGAGAAACAATCTTCTACTCCACCAGAGAAGAAGAATGTTCAAAAGAAAAATCAACCAACCGGTCAACTTAAGATAGATGAGTTTTTCTTATACAAAAAAGTTGAGGTTGGATCTGAGGAAAGCTTAAATTTTCCGCCACTTTACACTACAAAATCTCACATTAAAGTCCAGTTACCTGAGTCAAAAGAGACTTGGGTAGCATCAAAATCTCACTAAAAATTTTGGACTTGCCGGAGCTTCCTAGTTGGTAATTGTGAAGCATGAATCGGCATCTTTATTAAAATGTGTTTTTAAATCAAATTGTGACATGTGCATGAACTTTCGAGAACTGTTTCACGATGGATTATGGATAGTGGAGCGTCTCGGCACATGACAGGGAAGACAGCTTTGCTGTACGATGTTAGAAATTTCAATGGTGGTTATGTGGGATTCGCAGGAAACCAAGGTGGTAGAATTGTTGGTGAAGGAACGTTATCCAATGGGATTGTTACGTTTGAAAGAGTTAACTACATTGCTGAGCTGGAGAATAATCTGCTGAGTATCTCACAGATTTGTGACAGGATGTATACTACTCACTTCACAGACAAAGAATGTTTGATCTTGAAACCAGGATTTATTATTCCTGAAGAATGGATTATCATGAGGGCACCAAGAGTCAATGATCTGTACGTATTGGACATGAGCGTAGCTACTACAACCACGGGCCAGGCTCATTGTTTTGTGTCTAGAGCAACAGAGAAAGAATCGCAGTTGTGGCACCGAAAAATGGGGCATATTCACTTATGAAAAATGAATCACTTGGTGCACAATGATTTGGTTATAGGAGTTCATGACAAAGGTTTTCATCTGGAAGGGGAGTGCATTAGTTGCATCAAAGGCAAGCAGAAGAAAAAGTCACACCCTAAAAAGCAAGTCAATTCAGTTTCCAGACCGTTAGAGAGACTACATATGGATCTGTTTGGTCCAGTAAACGTCAAAAGTATTACAGGGGATCTCTACTGTCTTGTGGTTACTGATGATTATTCCAGATTTTCGTGGGTATCATTTTTGAAGACGAAAGATGAAACATTTGATAGTTTGATGGCGTTGTTCAGGAAGATTGAAAATTTGTATCAACGGCGTATCAAGAGAATTAGAAGTGATAATGGTACTGAATTCAAGAACAACAAGATGGAGAATATTGTGATGAAAGAGGTATATTGCATGAATTTAGTGCTCCGTACACTCCGCAGCAGAATGGAGTTGCAGAACGTAAAAACAGGACGCTAATCAAAACGGCCAGAACAATACTTGCTGATTCAAAGCTACCCATAAATTTTTGGGCAGAAGCAGTTTCTGCCTCATGCTATACGCTCAACAGAGTTCTTACTGTTAAGAAATTCAACAAAACATGCTTTGAGTTGATCAATAACCGCAAACCAAATCTGAAGTATCTTGAACCGTTTGGGTCACCCTGTACTGTTCTAGAGCCTTTTGGAAAGTTTGGTCCGAAGAGTATTGAAGGAATATTCATAGGTTATGCAAGTCCTTTACGACGAGTCTTCGTTCCAAGTTTGAAGCGGATTATTGAAGCTACAAATGTTGAATGTCAAGGTTATACAATGCCGCCGCAGAATCCTGGAGATTCATGGCGTTATCATTACGACAAGTTGTGGGATTCATTTGACATGATGGAAGAACAAGAAGAAGAAGACTTCTTTGACGAGTTGGATATTCTGAGAGAGAAGCTTTGAATGATGATGAAGCAGGTCCAAGCAATGCTGGTGAACATGATGATGTCCAACAAAATGAAGTTGCTCAAGATAATCAGACTGCACAGAATGATAATCAAGAATCTGAGAACATGCCAGTATTTGATCGTGGTGATTCGGATTCTGAGGGGGAGCAAATTCAGATTTCAACTCAAACAAACCCAGTTAGTGAACAAGGTGCAAATCAGAATGTTACTAATCTGGAAGACGATGTAGATGTTCCAGGCAAAGTGATTCCACGAACTCTTTCATACCATCCAGAGGAATTGATCATTGGAGAATTGTAAACAGGCGTCCGCACTAGAAGACAGCTTGATCAAGGACTTACATGTTTTTAAACAAAAGTTGCTCCTCTACAAACTGAATTCTCATTGAGTTGATTTATCTCGCGGATTGAGCTAAGGACTTACAAAGAGGCGCTTACTGAAGATTCTTGGGTCAATGCGATGCAGGAGGAACTTAGCCAATTCGAGAAGTTAGGTGTGTGGAAGTTAGTGGATTTTCCTGATGGTCAGAGGAAGATAAGCACCAAGTGGGTGTTCAAGTGTAAGAGAGACGATAGAGGAGTTGTGGTTCGTAACAAAGCTCGACTCGTAGTCCAGGGTTTCAGTCAGCAGGAGGGTATAGATTTCACTGAAGTGTATGCTCCTGTAGCTAGACTAGAAGCAATCAGAATCTTCCTAGCATTTGCGTCTTGGAAAAATTTCAAAGTTTATCAGTTAGATGTAAAATCGGCTTTTCTCTATGGAAAGGTAAAAGAGGAGGTTTATGTCGGACAGCCACCGGGCTTCACCGATCCAATCCACAAAGACAAGGTTTATTTGCTGGATAAAGCGCTATATGGTTTACACCAGGCCCCGAGAGCTTGGTACGAGACATTGTCTCAACACCTACTAGCCAACAGCTTCATCCGTGGAAAAGTGGATGCCACTCTCTTCACCAAAGAGGTCGACGGACATCTTCTGATTGTTCAAATATACGTGGACGACATCATATTTGGGTCAACAAATGAGAATATATGCAAAGATTTTGAACAAGTTATGAAGCAGAAATTTGAAATGTCATCAATGGGTGAGATGAAATTCTTTTTGGGACTGTAGGTTGATCAACTACCCAAAGGAATTTTCATACATCAAACGAAGTATGTTCATGATATTTTGGAGAAATTCGGGATGTCAGGTTCTACTCCAGCTTCCACCCCATTAGCAACGAATCATGGGATAAACCCTGATCTCACCGGAGAGAAGGTAGATGAAACGATGTTTCGTTCTATGATCAGATCGCTTATGTATTTGACAGCTTCAAGACCCGATATTATGTACCCAACCTGCCTCGCAGCAAGATTTCAATCTAACCCGAGAGCTTCGCATATGGTGATTGTGAAAAGGATATTACGCTACCTGAAAGGAACTCCTTCATTGGGGTTGTGGTATCCAAGAGAAGGCGATTTCAAGCTCGAAGGGTATTCCGATTCAGATTTCGGATGCTGCAAAGTTAATGCTAAATCAACAACAGCGGGATGCCAGTTTTTTGGATCACGATTGGTCACCTGGCAATGCAAAAAGCAAACCTCTGTGGCTTTATCCACATGTGAAGCGGAGTATGTATCTGCTAGCAGTTGCTGCTCTCAGATCTTGTGGATCCAGCAACAGATGCGCTACTACGGTTTGCAATTTCTAAACACCTCTATTTTTGTTGATAATGAGGCAGCGATAAACATTACTAAAAATCCAGTTCATCACGCTAAAACCAAACACATTGAAATTCGTCATCACTTCATTCGAGATTGTTTCGAGAAGAAGTTGATACGAATTGAGAAAATCCACACTGACGATCAAAAAGCTGATTTACATACCAAAGCATTTGACAAAACTCGTTTTCAATATTTTCTAAAACTGAATGGTATGAAGCGTTTATCGGTGTTGGAGGAGATTATTGGCGTTGATGAAGGAGACATTGTAGATGATGTTGAGAAGCAATCTGCAATGGTTTGTCATTTTTTACTTGTTTTGGTATTTAAGGGGGAGGTATAGGGTAATATTTTCAGAAAATACAAAAATAATAAAAAAATGTCAAAAATACAAAAACATGAGATATTTTCAAAATCCAAAAACAATAGAAAACCAGAAAAGAGCTTGTGTAAAAAGGGAAAATGATAGTACATCGGCTTGACAGTTACAGTATGCTAAAGAAATGGAATGTTTAAATGCGTTAAACAGTCTCGCTGATGATATGCCGATAGGTTTTTACACATTTAGTAGGTTTGTTCGGGATATAAACCTAAATCTTACATGCTTATTTCGTGGGGAACACTACTTGGATATATAGGTAACCCCTGAAATCTTGTTTGAAAGATTCCTTTTTCTGATATACTAGGTTTTTCTACTCAGAGATATCCGGGGTATTATTCCGGGACTTCTGCTGAATGGAAGTTCTGACCTAGTCCCTGAATAATACTTTCTGCAATGCTTGAAACATAGCATCACCCTCAGCATAACTGATAAGACAATAAAATTGCTTAGCAATGCTGTTGTAAAAAAAGATCCTCTAAAGGGGACACGCCCAAAAGTTGAGTCATGATCTCTCTGCTGAACGGTAGTTCTGACCTGAGCTCTCATGATTCTTCATAATTTATTAACCCCTTACAGATATCATTTGTGGTATACTCACCTGTAAGACTGAATATTGGGATCTGGATACGGGAGTATATTCAAGAGGTGGGACAAACGTATAAGTTTAAGTCTCTAATTCGTCTAATTCATATCCTGGACAGATTGAAATTTGTGTGAGAATTTAAATGGATCAGTATATCGACAATCTAAGCGAATTGTTTAATTCTGAGTATGAAATTGAAGCTTAACGGTACTTGTGACTTGTCGAATAGCTGATATGATTCCCTAACTCGCTCACCAAAAATATGTTTGTAAATAGTTTATTTTCATTGCATTTTAGTTCTGTATTTCATTTCTAGTTTAGAAGCTTTATTGAAAATCCAAAAAGATTTTTCACTTCTGCTTTATTTTTGACAAACCAAAGTGGAGAGTTGATCTTCGGATTCGAAAGATGAAAGCAGATGCATGAAGTTTCTGGGCTGGATGATGAGTTTGGAGCTAAATATGATAAATTTGTGAAATTGGTAAGTCAAAAGCAAGTTCATTAAGTTGAAACTTGTACATTTTCAGAAAAACAAATTGAACTAAAAGTCAGTGTGATTTATTTCTGATCAACCAAGGTCATTAAGTTGGACTTGGTAGATTAATTGAGTAATCATGGTCATTAGTTTGGACCTGAATACTTAAGTGGATTTCTAACACTGAAGGTTGAATGGTAAGTATGGATTGATACTGTTATTGTCATATATCTTATATTTGGGTAGAGTATATGCAGGTAACAGGAATCCCCATGGCAACGAAATATCAAAGTTTGAACCAGAATTTAAAGCCCTAGCTGATCGAAAGGGGGAGACAGAATTCTGGATCAACACTCAAAGGGGAGATTGAAGATTAAAGTTTGAAGATAAAGATTGAAGAGAGTTTTTACAATGATAAATTTATTTGGAGAAAGACAAAGACTAAAGACTTGACGCCGAAGACTTCGTCAACATCCAAGGGGGAGTCTGTTGGTGCACTTACTGTCTGTTAACTTCGTCTTAATTGAGTCTTATGTCTAGATAGGATGAACGAGCACACAATGGGTTAGATTTTAGGGTTTTATATGTTAATGTAGGTGAGTTCGATTGAAATGACAATATGTCATGTTCAAGCGAAACCACAACATGTTAGTTCGCTTGAATGTTCAAGCGAAGCCAACAACTTGCTAGTTCGCTTGAACAGACATGGTGTGCATTCAAGCGAAATCCCATAGGCTATATATAGGGGTTGTGTGTTGTCATTTGAAGCGAACAAGACTGAGGTCATAGTGTGTGAGTCGAGGTGCTGCCGAATTTTCATCAGAAATCATTGTAAAGACTCAAGAGTTAGCAATAGAAAAGATTTGAAAAGGAAACAAGTTGTTTTGACGTTATTTACTTTGATTCCGCCTTAGTAATCAATGATGAACTGCCTTTACTGACTATTTAGGGTCACGGAACTGATCCAACAAAAAAATTGCTTAAAACATCAGTAGGTATTAAGTCTTATATGAGAAAAATGGTTTTAATACATACTATGCGTTTTAAAAGCGTAAAAAGACGGTTTTAAGCGATTTCTGGGTTTTTAAAGAAAAGCTGATATTTTTATCATTCCAGAAGACTCAAAATATTTTATTTATTATATAAAATCAGTAGCAAAAGGTTTGGTATCAAAATATTATGTAAAACTCATTTTATAGGCCAAAAGGGCAAAATCGACAATTACCGAATCAAAGCTATAACCCTATGTTATGCTCAGCCTAAAAATAAATAAAAATATTCAAAAATCCCAAAATATTATTTTACATCAGTAGGTAAAAAGTTTGGTATCAAAAATTGGTTTTAGATAGGCTTTATGCTAATTACGCCGTTTAATTAATAAAAAGCTTTCTAATTACGCTGTTGAGCATAACTCTTAATCTAGACCTCAAACTGATGTGGAAATTTAGGGACATGTTTATAAATTAGTAATAAAGATTATTGTCCTCTCACATTTTCAAAATTCTTGTTTTAAGGTCAAATGGGCATATTGGTCAACATTTAGGCATATAACGGAAACATGCATATGAATCGGATAACTAATGAACCAAGTTGTATAATCACAGAGGGTTATACTAACATGTAACCTGGTCCTAATAAAGCTCTAAGGCATTTCTAAAATATGCTCTAATGGGTCAGAACTGAAAGTCAAAGCAAAAGTCCACTTATGCGACTTTCGGTTCCGAACCGAGCTTATACAGAAAATTGTCGGGTTGAACATGCTTAGGCATGTTCTTACATTAATTACCAAGTTATATGAATGATAAAACAGGTTGCATGGCTTCTACATTGTTAATTATGTGTTTATTTGAAAATTAGCTTTCTGTTGACTTTTTATAATCAAGTTTGACCCGACAATTGACCTAGTTAGAGTGGGAATCAGAGAGTGCCCATTTAAGGGTTTATTACCCACATAATTACCAACTCATAGGTACTTTCAATTCGAGATTTGACTGGACAAATTGTGATTAATCACGAAGTCAAATCTTAATTATGACGGTTTGACTTTAGGCTAATAAACTAAGTAAAACTGAATTAAGAAAGGTTAAGGACACTTACTGAGGTCCTATGCACGACTAATGATCACTAGGAATTGGTCTTGAGCTACAGGAATCTCCAGAACAAGTGCTATGAAAGTTTCCAAGTGCAAGTGCCCAATGTTGCAACTTTGAAGTTCTTATATAGGGAATTTTGATGCAACTAGATCATGCCAAGCAAGTCTACAGGTGTTATGTGATGCTTACAAGTGCCCCTATTGCATGAAATACCATTGGGGCATCCCCTGGTATGTAAAACAAGGCCCTTAAGTCGGTTAAACAGGCTGCACAGGCACCTGTCAACAATTTCTGTCGCTGGCATGCTTAGGCGGCCCGCTTAAGACTCCCCATATGTCTTACGCGGCCGGTATGAGGGTCCAGAACAAGTTAAATAAGTTTCAGCTTTTGCACTTTAGGTCCCTGGTCCTTATAAACGTGGTTTTAACTTTATTTCTTGCATTTTTAACCCTCCAAGTTAACTTTTAAGGGCTCCAAGGCATAGCCAAACTTTGTTAAGTCCCCGGTTAACTTTATGATCACCCGAAAAGCCTTAAATTTCAACGTTGACGCTTTTAACCCCTCATATACGAATGTTAGCATAACTTCTTCATACAATATCGAAACCTTGTGAAATTTTTATCACTTATTCTTGGGAGTATAATTAATCATTACAAAGCTTCGGGTTCGCTAAAAGGTCACTCAGAGGTATAACTTAAACATGTTGACACTTTTAACCCTTGCGTTTTGTAATCTTTCACTTTCTTCCACAATTGGCTTCATACGCTTCATAATTCATTCGTTTAAGATTGTAAACGTCGTGTAGGGTTGTTGAAAGGTATAATTATCAATTGTTGACACTTGAATCCTTTTACACACATAAATTCTTCGTTTGTCAACTTTAGTCCCTCTAACTTAATTCTCTACACGTTTAAAGTCCATGACACGTGTCAATATAATATTGGACATGAATTTACGAGGTGTTACATCCTCACCCCCTTAAAAGAAATCTCAAACTCGAGATTTACTGAAATAAATGAGGGTACTTTTCTTTAATTGTGGATTCTACCTCCCACGTGTACTCAGCTCTACGGGCATCCCATTTAACTTTTACGATTGGTACGTGCTTCCTTCGAAGCTTCTTAACCTGTCGATCCTCAATCGACAAAGGTTTTTCCACAAATTTCAGGCTCTCATCTATATGCAAATCCGTATGTGGTATGACTAGTGATTCATCAGTTAGACATTTCTTCAGATTGCAGATGTGGAATACGTTATGAATACCACTGAGCTCCTCAGGCAGGTTTAACTTATAAGCCACTGTTCCGACACATTCGATGATCTCGAATGGTCCTATATATCTTGGCTTAACTTGCCTTTCTTGCCAAATCGCATTACCCCTTTCCAGGGTGATACTTTCAGTAACACTTTGTCACCAACCTCGAATTTTAGAGGTTTACGCCTTTTTTCTGCGTAGCTTTTCTGCCTATCTCTGGCGGCTTTGAGATGATCTCGTATCTGAACAATCTTATCTGTCGTCTCCAGGACTATATCAGGTCCTGTTAGTTGGACATCTCCAACTTCTGCCCAGCAAACGGGCGTTCTGCACTTTCTTCCATACAAAGCTTCAAATGGTGCAGCTTGAATATTGGAATGAGAGCTATTATTATATGAAAATTCGATCAATGGAAGATGATCATCCCAACTTCCACCCAGATCAATAACACAAGCTCGTAACATATCTTCGAGTGTCTGAATAGTACGCTCACTTTGACCATCCGTCTGAGGATGATATGCAGTGCTGAAATTTAATCGAGTGCCTAGGGATTGCTGAAAGCTTTTCCAGAAATGCGATGTATACCTCATATCCCTATCAGAGATGATAGACACTGGCACTCCGTGGAGAGATACAATCTCATCCACGTACAGCTGAGCTAACTTATCTGAGCTGTGTGTTTCCTTAATAGGTAAGAAGTGGGCTGACTTAGTCAGTCTATCCACTATCACCCAAATAGTATCATTTCCTCGCTTTGTCTTAGGTAACTTGGTGATAAAATCCATAGTCACCATTTCCCATTTCCAGGTGGGAAGTTCTAAGGACCTTCAAAAAAAAAAATCCCAAAACGCTCCATAAGTGCGAACCCGGACCCCTAAAACCCTAATCCATATGAAAAATCAAGAAAATCAGATTTTTGATCTTCAGGCGGGCCGCGTAAAGCATAGGCTGGACTTCACGCGGGCCGCGTCAACTCTAAGTCTGACCGGATAAGCGTCCAGATCCACGTGTCGCCCACGTGGCACACCTATGTGTGACACGGATGCCCTAGTCTACGTCTAGTTGTCCCTCGCGGGCCGCGTAAAGGTCTTGATGGGTCTTACGCAGGCCGCGTAAGACCCATTTTCAGCTATAAATAGCTTGGATCAGGAGCAGTTCAATGGTGTCGAAAACAATTATCAAAAACGAATTCTCACTGCTCAATTTCGAAATTTAAGATACTGAGGCGCTGCTACGATACAGGGTATTAACTAGATCGCTGCTACGATTCAATGTCCGATCGATTGAAACTATCCGATGGATGTTTAAGTACTGCCCACATTCGGGCCATACTTTTTCATTAGTCGTGAATTCGACGGATGTTTAAGTATAGCACTTTGTCCTTCATTGTGAGGGTTTTAATCTCGTGAGTTATCGTAAATGCTGTATTAGTTACTGGCCTAGTTCGTGTGCATTGTTATTTAAATTATGTTACAAGGCTAATCAGTAGGCTAAACTCTGCCCGTTTAAATCTGCAATGTGAGTCATTCTCTTTTTATCAACAGTATTTTACAATACTCCAATCATTTTCAAAAGTTATAATTACAGGGATTAAGTCATAGTTATCTTGAATCACTGGCTAATTGGGGTATTGTGCACATTACTAATTTCTCACGGTTAGGCTAATAAATCCTAACAGTGATAATCATCACTACTTGGGGGAAAAAGACCCAATAGTGGTATGACCATCGTCACCAGGTGACACGGCGCCAGATAAAAATAAGATAGAAGCCATTGTAATCGCTCTTATGCTGTAATTGATAACTAATGTGTCGTTTTACATACTTAAATGACTCGCCAATATTTCCCCGCTGATAAAATATTTTTAAAACATGTTTCAGGCGACCTGCTGTGAATCAAAGAAAACATGCTACGGAGCACTAACCAACTTGAAGAGGTGGCTCAGTTAAAATGAATAAACATGTTTTGTAAATCAGGGAATTTCCTCTATTGTAAATCACGGGGTTTATCCCGATTTATGGAATAAAATAATCGGGTATTTGAAGTTTTAAAAGATCCTGTTAAATCTTCCGTTGTCGCATCAATTAATAAATACCACGGGTTCCTGTCCCGCGGCTCCTGACCGGGTCAAACCGGGGCTGGGGCCGTGATAGGAAAAGGTGGTATCAGAGCCACTGATTTATGCCAATTAAGTATTTAATACTTAATTTTCCTGATTTTCATCATGTGATTATGTGTTTATATCTTGACTATCTGTTAATTTACAGTATGGGTAAGCAAAGAATTTCGGACATCTATCGTAAATTAGATAGTTCACCGAAAGATAAGGGAACTTCATTCCAATCAAATTCCTCAAAATACTCAGCAGATACTGAGGAAGGAATATTTGTTCGAAAGGCACAGTTTGAGAAACCGCTTACCACTAAGAAAAGAAGTTGGATTATTAGAAAAAGTCAAGAGAAAACAAGAAAGTCACAAACAAAAGAAATAATAATTAATAAAGAGACTTAGGAAACAGGCAATAACCCACCATGGGAAGATGAGTTAGATGAACAATGGGCAAATCTCTATATGTTAGCCACTATAGCAGTAAATGCTAACTTATAGTTTAATCACCAAACCAGTACTAGCACCTATGCTACCTACAAACCAGAAACTTTAAAAGAATTTCATAACCACTAGTATATTTCGAATTTCAGTTGTACTAAATATATATCGCAATATTCGGTTTCAATAAATGGTTTATTAGATATTTGTAATTAATATTAAAATTTTTGATTTCCATTTTGTGATTTTGTGAAAATTCAATTTACAAATTTTTAACCTAAAATTTTGTGTGTTTCTTCATAACTACTAAACAGCATGAATGAATTGTCTAAAGCTCTTGAGAATCTCAATCTCTAATCTGTTAATGTGGAAGTTTCCAGAGACTTTACCGGTTATTGTGCCGACGTGGAAGAACCTATGGAATTTCAAACCCAGCCACCGGAGAAACCCAAGCCAAAGAAAAGAAGAAGAATTGTGGGCTGGAGGCGTGTGCGCAGGAAGAAACCAGCGACACGAAAAGTTACCAAGAAGGAAGATCCCAAAGGTAAAGGCAAGGAAATAGAGATTGGGGAAAGTTCTAGGCAAAACCAGGAAATGCCACCCTGGGCAGAACTGGATCATAAACTAGCACTTAGTGACCTCATCGGACCTGCCGGTGAAAACCTTTTAAATTACCCAGTGGAAGCACAACTTCCAGTTAACCTAGAGCCTGAAATCCCAGATCCTATTATCCACTCCCAACCTCTACCAGCAGAACTAGAAGAATGGTGGACCACCGACTGGCAGTTCCAGAATCTCCTAAATAACCCTGATACCTTTTTTCCCCCAGTTTGACCCAGAGCCTCCACTACACCCACCTATGAGCTCTGAAAATTTGGCTGAACTCCGCTACTATGGCGAGGAGCTGATAGATGCAGGAAACAGGATTAGGGATGTGGGAGAATGAATCACCTGGAAATACGACGAGAGGGAGCGTCGTTTCTGAAAAGCCAGCTGATGGGATAGTATGTGGTTGTAGGGATGTGTGTTTAATAATAATAATAATAATAATAATAATAATATAATCATAAAAATATAAGTATGTGTAATAACTTAAAAATAAAACTTTTGTAAGATAACCAGTGTGTACGGATGCCTATTATAATATATAAAATATCGAACGTCGAAATATCGACAATTTTGGCTATACGTGTTGACATGATTATGTGCAATTGTTTTGTTATATTTGGTTATTAATTATTTTATGCTAATCACTTATATAAATTAATTACCAGATGGCAAACGCTGGTAATGAACCGTTTTATGAAGTGAATCAATCTGAACAAAACAATGAAGATCAATTTCTGAATAGGCAAGATATCGTGAATATCGTTGCTCAGGGAATAGCCAATGCTATTCCAGCAATACTTGCTGCTGCTTGAAATCCAGTTGAACCACAAATTATTCCTAGCAAACGTACTTATGAGGACAATTTCAGTAATAGTGTAAACGGAGGCAGGAACAACAATAATAACAATAACGATAATATACTGCAAGCCCCAATTCTCAAAAGAATGAAAGCTGCAACGCCTGGTTGCACTTATAAAGAGTTTCTTGCCTGTAAACCAGCTGAATTTGCAGGCAATGAAGGGGCGACTACGGCGCTGCGATGGTTGGAGAAAACCGAAGCAGTAATTATGATAAGTAAATGTGTCGAGGAAGACAAGGTCATGTATGCATCGCATCTTTTTAAAGAAGGGGCGCTAGAATGGTGGGATATGGTACTTCAAGCCAAAGGAAGAAATATGGCCTATGCCATGAGTTGGGAAGAATTTAAACAGCTAGTGGAAAGAAAATTCTATCCCGAATATGAAAAGGAACAAATGACAAATAAGTTCCTGAACCACCGGATGGTGGATGTAGACTGTCGAGGGTATACTTCGACATTCTTTGAGTATGCGAGAGTGGTACCAACCCTGGCTTCGCCAGAACCGGTACTTATTTCCCGTTATATTTGGGGATTGATTGGCAAAATTCAAGATATCGTCAAAGCTGCGAGACCCCGCACTATTGAGGATGCTGTGGAATTAGCTAACACCCTAACTGACGGACTGGTACGCACAAGAGAAGAAACCCGGAAAAAGGAAGTGGCCCAAAAGTTTACATAGGGATTCCGTATGGGTAACTGTAGCAATTTCAAAAGAAAGGGAACTGGGCAATCTTCCACTGTTCCATTTTGCAATACCTGCAAAAGAAAGCATTTTGGAAGATGCAAAGGGTATTGCAATTTCTGCAAAATTCCAGGGCATCAAGAAGAAGATTGTAGGAAGAAGAAAGCAACGGTCTGCTACAACTGTGGAGAAGCTGGACACTTTAGGCCAGACTGCCCAAAATTGGTCTAACCAGCTGATAACAAAACCAAACCTGCAGAAGGAACTACTAAGAAGAACGCAAGAGCCTTCCAGTTAACTACTCAGGAAGCAGAACTAATCCCTGATGTGATAGCTGGTACATTCCTAGTTCACAACATTTATGCAAAAGTATTATTTGACTCTGGTGCAAATCAAAGTTTTATAAATACTTCATTCTGCCAAGCTCTTAACTTACCCTTAACCAACCTTAGGCAGATTTTTACGGTCAAAACGGCAGATGGAAATTCTGTTAACATAGACAAGGTTTTGCGAGAATGAAAGATAGAACTTGTAGGCCATAAATTTTCGGCAAACCTGTTACCTATGAATTTAGCCAGATTCGATATTGTGTTAGGAATGGATTGGTTAGTAGCCAACCATGCTCGGATTCTCTATGATAAAAACTCTATAGAAATTCATACACCCACAGGAGAATTAGTGGTGATTACAGGAGATAAGCCATGTAAGCCAATGAAGTTCATTTCGGTAATCATTAACACTAAGGGTAAGGAACTTAAGGAAATTCCTATAGTATCCGAATACCCAGATGTATTCCCAGAAGAACTACCTGGATTACCACCTAATAGGGAAATAGAATTTAGAATTCATCTAATTCCTGGAACTACACCGATAGCTAAGGCACCTTATCGGTTAGCACCCACAGAAATGCTAGAATTGAAAAAGCAGTTAGATGAATTACTGAGCAAAGGATTTATACAACCTAGTTCATCCCCGTGGGGAGCTCCAGTGTTGTTTGTAAAGAAGAAAGATGGGTCGATGCGAATGTGTATCGATTATAGGGAATTGAATAAGGTTACAATTAAGAATCGATACCCATTACCTAGGATTAATGATCTTTTTTATCAACTTCAGGGAGCTAGATATTTTTCTAAGATAGATTTACGCTCCGGATACCATCAATTGAAGGTACAGGAAGAAGACATACCTAAAACTGTTTCAGAACTAGGTATGGTCATTACGAGTTTACAGTCATGCCCTTTGGATTAACAAATGCTCCAGCAGCATTTATGGACATGATGAATAGAATCTGTAAACCGTACTTGGATAAATTTGTAATTGTTTTCATCGATGATATACTTATTTATTCCAAAAGTCAGGAGGAACATTGTGAGCACCTGCATGTACTCTTAACTTTGTTAAGAAATGAGAAGCTTTACGCCAAATTCTCGAAGTGTGAATTTTGGTTACAAGAAGTACAATTTTTAGGACACATGGTAAATCACGAAGGCATTCACGTAGATCCCTCTAAGATAGAAGCGATCACCAAATGGAAGGTCCCGCAGTCAGCTATGGAAATTAGAAGTTTTATAGGGTTAGCCGGATATTATAGACGATTTATTAAGGATTTTTCCAAGATAGCTGTACCATTAACTAAGCTAACCTGTAAAGCAGTTAAGTTTGAATGGGGACCTAAACAAGAAGAAGCTTTTAAGATCTTAAAGCAGAAATTAACAAATGCTCCAATTTTAGCCTTACCAGAAGGAACAGAATATTTTGAAGTATACTGTGATGCTTCAAAATTAGGATTAGGATGTGTGCTGATGCAACGCAAGAAGGTGATTGCGTATGCCTCAAGGCAATTGAAAAAGCACGAGGAAAACTATACGACTCATGACTTAGAATTAGGAGCCATAATTTTTGCCCTTAAGATATGGAGACATTATCTGTACGGAAGTAAGTTTACTGTCTATACAGACCATAAAAGCTTAAAATACATATTTGGGCAAAAAGAATTAAACATGAGGCAAAGGAGGTGGATGGAAATCCTAAGTGACTACGACTGTGATATTCAAGATCACGAAGGAAAAGCAAACGTAGTTGCTGATGCTTTAAGTCGTAAGTATCATGAGAAACAACGACGAGTTCGTGCTCTTAGATTAAGTTTACAATTAGACTTAATGGAACAACTGAAAAGAATTCAAGAAACAGCAATCAAAGATGATGCTAAAGGAATGAAAGGAAGAATAAAAGAATTGGAACAAGGAAGTGATGGAATTTGGAGATTCCATGAAAGAAGAATTTGGGTACCTAAACAGGGAGAATTAAGAAATAAGATTTTAGAATAAGCCCATAAATCTAGGTATACCATGCATCCTGGTAACAATAAGATGTACCAAGATTTAAGGAATAACTTCTGGTGGATAGGAATGAAAAAGGACATAGCTAGATATGTTTTTAAGTGTCTTACTTGTTCACAAGTTAAGGCAGAAC
The DNA here is from genome assembly GCA_030545235.1 of Helianthus tuberosus. Classification (NCBI taxonomy): domain Eukaryota; kingdom Viridiplantae; phylum Streptophyta; class Magnoliopsida; order Asterales; family Asteraceae; genus Helianthus; species Helianthus tuberosus. The sequence goes on from CM060450.1 coordinate 175,788,778, forward strand.
ACCAGAAACCCTCAGGTCTACTACAACAATTAGAAATGCCTGTATGGAAATGGGAACTCATAACAATGGATTTTGTTACTAAGTTACCCAAAACCAGAATGGGTAATGACGCGATTTGGGTAATTGTGGATCGATTAACCAAATCAGCTCATTTTCTACCCATGAAAGAAACCTTTAGCATGGAAAGGTCGGCAAAATTGTATGTAAATGAAGTAGTATCCTTACATGGAGTCCCACTCTCCATTGTATCGGATAGGGATAGTCGTTTCTCTTCCCATTTCTGGACAAGTTTCCAAGAAGTGTTAGGCCGTAAAGTGTGAGACTGACGCATCAAGTTAACACAACGGGTTATGGTTACGAACTGGGCCTTACCGGGTTAGTTTATATTAGGTTGTGGACCTTTATAGGTCACTTGGGCCAAGCTATAGGCCATGTGGGCCAAGCAGGCCCAAGGGGAGCCCATGTGGGAGATGGGCTTGTCTATGTATATAAACAAGTTTTTGACTTGTTTTAGGGTTTGAACCTTGGGAATTTCATTGTTACAACTTCTAGAGAACCAGAGAAGGGGAGGCGATTTGTAGTGGTGTACTCATACCAGACGTTTTTGCTTGTTCAAGTAATCGAAACGTGTGTGAGTTAAAAGTTAGTTTGGTGTTCTTGTTCTTTTTCGTTTTGATTCTTGAATCACCTATTGATTGGATTCCGCACAATCAATAGGTTGTTTGATATCATTGAAAGATCCGTTTCACGGGACTTACAAGTGGTATCAGAGCCATTAGAACCTATTTCTATGCTCGGTTTGATATCAAACATTCAAGTTTTCGGAAATTTTTGAGTTGGTGTTCTTCGTGTTCTTCGCGATATTCCAAGTGTTCATCGAGTTTCTACTGAAAAATTGTCATATTTTGGTATATTAATCTTTTGAGAAGGTGTTAATTGATTTACCTATGTATTTGAATTTTTTAAAATTATCTTCAAAAGATTTAGAAAATCCCGAATTTTGATTTGAAAAATCCAAAAAATCTCGGAATTCCAACTGTTTGAAAGTTTTGAAAAATTTGAAAGGTTCACTTTCCATATCTATACACAGCTGTCATCTCCTCCACACGGTTTCGAGTCCATCATTTTAGGAAACTGTTCTCACAATTGGTAATCACTGGTCTCGACTCGCAACCGCTCTCAAGGTCTCGACTCACATCTTCACCCGGTCTCGACTCATCATCATCATCACGGTCTCGACTCACATCTTCACCCGGTCTCGACTCATCATCATCATCACGGTCTCGAGTCGCAACCTCGGTTCCGAGTCGCATTAGAGATCTCGAGTCATCTTGTTTTGTTTTCGAGTCGCAATCATCAAAGGTCTCGAGTCACGGATCTTTGAGTCGCCGGAAACCTGCAACTCCTTCGCTTCGAATCATCATCACTGCTTGATAATCTCCATTCATCACTGGTCATCTTCTCATCTGTTATCACCGCCACTTCCATCATCACCGTCGACTGCCGTCCTCCGCCGACATCATCTCTCCTTCATCATCGGCAATCATATTTCATCTTTATCATCGTTCACTTCATCACCATTTTCATCTTCATCAACCCCATCTCAGGTCACCGTCACCGTCATCCGCCACCATCGTCATCGACGTGCTTCGTCACTTCCGACGACAACCACCTTCACCATCTTTCTGTTTGTCTGATCGTTCTTACTGTATCGTCGTCTGATTGTTGTCGGGAAATATTATTTCATCGGGAAAGAAGAAGTCGGGACGGCGACTGAAAATTTTTTAGGGTTTCGGGACCTTACGAAGAAGACGATCGTTTTTGTTTTGTTTTATTATAATAATAATTATAATAATTATCATATTAATCATTAGATCATCATTACTTAATCATTGGTTTTTATAATAATAATAATAATAATAATAATAATAATTAGTGTACTTTATTAAAAAAAATTGGTATTCTATATATATAAAAAAAAATTATTTTATAAAAAAAAGGGGGGGGGTTTGTTTGTGATAACGGTTTTGACAGATTTTTGAGGTGTTGTTTAGAAAGCGGGTTTATTCGACTGCTGAGTGTTTGAGTTAGCGAGTACACGAGTTCTCGCTTTGGGCTTGTGTTGAGGAAATAGTTAAAAGCGCACATTTTCAGGGGATCACACTTTCGGAGATCACAATTTTTTTGGGGGGATCACATCTTAAAAATGTCTTCTAAGAGAGAGGTGCTTGAGCAAGAACTCGAAGGATTCAGATACTTATATGGTGAATCTATAGAAGCACTTACAGGTCGGTTTGCTGAACTGCTCTCTAAAATGGAGAAGGCAGAGATGGTGGTGTCTACTCGCATAAGCAACAGAAAGCTTCTGGATGCTATAAAAGGGATTCCAGATCAGGCGAACTGTAGTTGGTTTCGCAATGTTAATCAGATATTAGTGACAACCGACAGCAACTGTTACAAAATGAAGTCAGATGAGCTAATCTCACTCATCAAATCATATGACAATGCTGACAAGCAATCTACTCAAGGCAACACATCTGCTGCTTCAGTATTTATGTTTAACAAACCCCTGGCTCAAGAAGTTACTCGTGATCGTGAAGAGATACTTTCTGTCTTTTGCACTCCTGAGTGTAGAGAAAGAAGTGAGGCATATCGGTTACACAACGCTGAGTTGATTCAAGACTACAACGACATCAAAAATAAAAACTTTACTTTATCAAAAAACGAAAAACTTTATAAAGAAAAGATTGAAGCTCAGCGAAAAGACATCGTCAAACTCAAGGATGATGTAAGTGTGAAATCCAGTCAACTCTTATATGTTCAGGAGAAACTGTGCACTGTGACTAAGGAACTGGAAGATATCAGAGATAGATATCAAATAAATGAGCTTAATATTAAGAAATTTGATTCTTCCAGCAAATTGGTCAAAAACTTGTGTGATCAACAGCTCGCATACAAGGAAAATAAAGGGCGTGGTTTGGGTTTTAATCAGGCTCCTCCTCCTTATAATGACAATTATACTTATTTACCTATGACTGAGGAGGAGATGATGAATGAGAGTAGAATGACTTATGGTCCCAAAAACAATAAGTCATCATTAAATGACAAACCCAATGGGAAAAAGAAGTCTGCTCAAATAAATTTTGTTTCTAAAGGCTCTATTGATCCTAACATTTCGTCTTCATGTGCAGATAAAGTATCTGAAGTAAAATGTGAAGATGTTCTTGGGAGTGAACCAGTTGTTCATACTAATATTTCTGAAAATTATTTTGAACAAATTGAATCTGATATTGCTTTTGGTCGGTCTTTGTTTGCGTCTTTCTCTGCTTATGTTTCGTCTTGTGAGCCTGATGTTTTGGGCAAAACTGATAATGTTTGTGATGAAACTTTGAACAATAAGTCTGGTGATGAATTTTCTTCAGTTAATGATTGTGATTGTGATGTTTCTAACTCTTTAGTTGATGATTGTGTTACAGGTGATGTCCCTCAGGATACATTCAGTGAAACCATTGAAACTTCTTCTCAAGAAAATCAAGAATGTCCTGATTCATCTTCTGAATCGGTCTCAGTGGACGTCCTTAATGTTGAATCTAGTGGGACCCCATTGGAAACCGTGGATGAAAGCAAACCTAAATCGGATTCACATGATACATGTGTTGACGAAACATGTGTTGATGAAATTTTAACTTGTTCTAAAATTAAAACTGAATCTGAATCTATTAAAGAAGAAAAAGGAGTTGAAATAAATGAACAGTCACCGAAAAATGTTTCTGAAAATAAAGATAAACCTGAAACACCGGTTTTTCAAAATGATCATGATAAAAGTGAGAAGGATGAATCTCATCATCCGTCTACATCTCATGCTTGTGCTAGTTCTGATCAACAGGTACAGAAGAACTCAAAAAAGGCACATGGAACACAAGCAACGCAAGCTCGGTCATCTAGACCCATCAAAACAGCTAATGCTGTTAACTCTCAGAATCTCCATACATTGAAACGACAAACATGTTTCAACTGTGGAATTCCTGGACACATTGCTAGAAATTGTGTTCATCGTCAAAAGGTGCAACAAAATGCTAATATTCACTCTTGTGCTGATGTTTGTGAGCCGGTTCACAACAAGCGGAATGAGCCAAAACGAGCAGATCAAAGTCGGGGGTATACGAAGTCTGCTTATCAAGGACAATCACGATCTCATAAGGCTCGTGACAAGGTGATTGAAAGCTCCAATAAGGGAGAAAAGACGAAGAATGGTGCTCAGAGCAACAAGACTTCTGCAAACAACAAATACAAGCACCCCAATTCGTCTTCGTCTAAGAGAAATGTGCAGGCGCATCCAGGGCAAAAAGGACCGATTTGTCCTTCAGGACCTGCTAGAGCGAATCAAGCTGCTCAAAACGTCTTTCTGATGAAAAGACAAACTTGCTACAACTGTGGCATTGCGGGTCATATTGCTAGAAACTACACACGGCGTCCCCATGAACCGTATTATGCTCAAAATCAGAGGGTTACACCTAAGGACAACTACCATTCCAAGCCGATGAAGGTATCATCACCTAAGGCAATGAAGAATGTGAATCCCAAGGTTAAACCTTCTGATGGGGATTGGAACGCTGCTAAAACCAAACGCAAGGCTGTTCAAGAACAAAAACGTCTTTCTAAAACTAAATCAGCTAAAGTTGCTCAACTGAAGGCAATGAACACGTTTGTTAAACCGAAACAGATTTGGAAACCCAAATCCAAAGCAGCAATGTTTCCAATCCTTGAAACCAAAGGGCACCTATGTTTAAAGGAAGTGTCTTATTTTGATGCTTCAGGAAATCCCAGGACCACGATGGCCTGGGTACCCATGTCTTACTAATCTCCTTACCTTTCAGGAACAACTAAGGAGGAGCTGTTGACAATCTCTGGAATGTTGATAGCGGTTGTTCCAGAGATAAAAACGGGTAACATTTCACTGTTGCAAAAAGTTCAAATTTTTTTTTACAGATGATATGTTTCCTTTGGAGGAGATAAAAGAAGTAAGAAATGATCAGCAAAAGGTACCGTTTAAATTCAGTATTTTGATTTGAATTTTGATTAGTCTTCAATCTGATGACAGAACGGTTAAGCAAAAATATTTTCTCTCTTTCTTAGTTCATTATTTTTGTATATAAAGTGTCCTTTCTCTAGTAAATGGTAAATTTTCGCAAAAATACAAGATTTATGCACAAATTTAGGGGGGAGAGGAACATATAGATAGATATAGAGTTTAGGAGGAGAAAACTCAGAAAATACAAAAAGAGTTTGCAGTAAATATGTATTGTTTTAGGGGGAGAAAATGAGAAAAATACAAAAACATTAGAAAAATGAAAAAGCCAAAAAGAAAGATTGCATGATATGGGAAGTGAAATAAATGTTCGTGTTCAAGGGTTTGACTAACACATGTAAGGTGCCATAGCTGAAAAGACTAGGATCTACTGCGATATGTCGATAGGCTTGACGCTCAGCATGATAAAAAGATACTAAGTGATATAAACATAACGAACTATGTACCATGTGGGTAACATACAAACGGCGTATGATTTTATGGTCTTAAATCTTGCGTTGATAGATAGGCAACATCTGAGGTTTCGGGTCTTTATATTGTTGAATCATCCGGGGATATCTTGGCTGTCATTCTGTTCAGAACTAAAATTGTACATGACCTCAGGAAAGAAAGTCACTTGGAATTAGCTCATTTCTATTTGAATGTCTGTATGTTGTCCCGATACACACAATTTTGATCTGATTCTGAAATCTTCTCTGAAAAAGTCGTGTACCTCCTCTGTTGCATCCAGATATATGCTGACCTGGAGGTGCTAGGCAACGATAGCTTCTGCTGCATCCAGATACATGCTGACCTAGCTGTACGTTGTCGCGCTATAGATCTAATACACCTGAAAGAGGCCCTCAAGTGCCCAAAAGAAACCCAAGAAACCTATATCAAACTGAGAAAAACTCATTTGATCTGTATATTATACCATCTCTGCAAAAGATCTATTCTGTTCTCTTCTCAACCTATTCCCAGTTAAGATTTCAGAAATCTGGATTGGACTTGTGAAATATGTGGTAGGGAAGATACTTGCATGATAGAGTGTGCTGTTTATATTTCCAGGATTTGATTAGTATTTATTTGGGTGTTCATTGTTAAGAAATCAAAACATGATAAAACAGATTATATGCAGACCTAGACACAGTCAGGATATCTTAAAGGATGACATCAGTATACTCACCTGCTACGATGAATCGTTGTGCTTACCTTGATCGCGGGGGTATGCCTTGGAATGGGACACACGGGTATAATAGTATAATATTACCTAAAACATATCACGAAGTTGAAAAATTGAAAGTTGAGCGTTAAAGTTTAAGTGGACAAACATATTGGCAATCGCATAGACCAGTTTGATTAGGCTCGTACTGAAAAGTGTTCCTTAGTCTGCCTGAGAACGAATTTTGATCCCATTGCAATTGTAATTGTATATTATGGTAGTTGTTTATATTTTGAGTTTTTTTTTGTTTTTAGTTCTTAAAAAATTGAAAAATTGAAAAATACAAAAATAGTGTCTTGTTTTTTTATAAAAAAAATCCAAAAATAGAGTTTTTAATTGTTTTTCTTAAAATTAAAAATGTAACCGTTCTTGAAGATTTGACTGATCTTAAAAAGTTGAAAGAATTTAAATTGTGAAATCCGAGTATAAGTACTTGGATGTACCTAGTGTTCATATGGTACTCTCCCTATTGCATAAGAAATGTTTGTTATGAGTTTGTGAGCATGTGCAGAACTTGATTTCAATCAAGAACAGGGATTGATGAATATTGAGATGTTGTTCGTTGCTGAAGAAGCCTGAAGCAGCACAACAACAAGATGTACCTGAGTCAGAAGAACCGGATACGAGACACCGTCTGACAGTGAAAGTGCATTTGAAGAAGTACCGTGAACCTGCTTGAAAGACAAAGATTGCAGAAGAAAAGAGTTGCTGAGAATCCTCCTCTCACATTCTTTTCGACAAGATTTTCAAGCAAATGTTGATCAAGATCCTGGTATGAAGCTAACCACAAGAGCTGAAGAAAAGAGACCCAGTGCTGAGAGTTCAGAAGTCAAGAACTTCCACAACATCTGCAGCATAGCGACAACCATAGACTTCGTTGAAGACGTTACTGAATTCATGCTATGAAGACAATTTGATGGCATCAGTCTAGGGGGAGATTGTTAGGCCCTAAAGTGTGAGACTAACGCATCAAGTTAACACAACGGGTTATGGTTACGAACTGGGCCTTACCGGGTTAGTTTATATTAGGTTGTGGACCTTTATAGGTCACTTGGGCCAAGCTATAGGCCATGTGGGCCAAGCAGGCCCAAGGGGAGCCCATGTGGGAGATGGGCTTGTCTATGTATATAAACAAGTTTTTGACTTGTTTTAGGGTTTGAACCTTGGGAATTTCATTGTTACAACTTCTAGAGAACCAGAGAAGGGGAGGCGATTTGTAGTGGTGTACTCATACCAGACGTTTTTGCTTGTTCAAGTAATCGAAACGTGTGTGAGTTAAAAGTTATTTTGGTGTTCTTGTTCTTTTTCGTTTTGATTCTTGAATCACCTATTGATTGGATTCCGCACAATCAATAGGTTGTTTGATATCATTGAAAGATCCATTTCACGGGACTTACAAGAAGCAATGGGAACTCGACTAAATTTAAGCACTGCATACCATCCTCAAACAGACGGACAGAGTGAAAGGACAATCCAAACCTTGGAAGACATGCTTAGAGCATATGTGATAGATTTTGGTGGGAACTGGGACAACCATTTACCTTTGATTGAATTCTCCTATAATAATAGTTATCATTCAAGTATTGAAACTGCCCCATTCGAAGCACTGTACGGACCTAAGTGTAGAACTCCTGTATGTTGGCCAGAAATAGGAGAAAGTCAATTATCAGGTCCTGAAATAGTGCAAGAAACTACCGACAAGATTACTCAAATCAAGGAAAGACTAAAGACGGCTCGAGATCGCCAGAAGAGTTATGCCGACAATCGACGCAAACCACTAGAATTCCAGGTTGGAGACAAGGTACTATTAAAGGTCTCTCCATGGAAAAGAGTAGTTCGGTACGGTAAGAAAGGAAAGCTAAGTCCAAGATACGTAGGACCATTTCCAGTAATCCAACTTATAGGACCAGTTGCTTATCGCTTACAACTACCAGAGGAGTTAGCCGGGGTACATGTTGTATTCCATCTATCCAACCTTAAGAAATGTCTATCTGACGAATCACTGGTAGTACCTCTTCAAGATGTAGAGGTAAATGAAAAATTAAAATTTGTTGAGAAACCTCTTCAGATAGATGACAGAAAGGTTAAGTTTCTCAAACACAAAAGATTAGTACTTGTCAAAATCAAATGGGATTCGAAAAGAGGACCCGAATACACTTGGGAGCTGGAATCGGAAATGAAGCGAAAATATCCTCATTTATTTCAATAAATCTCGAGGACGAGATTTTAAATAAGGTGGGGAGGATGTAAGGACGTTCAAAAAAAAATCCCAAAACGCTCCATAAGTGCGAACCCGGACCCCTGAAACCCTAATCCATATGAAAAATCAAGAAAATCAGATTTTTGATCTTCAGGCGGGCCGCGTAAAGGATATGCTGGACTTCACGCGGGCCGCGTCAACTCTAAGTTTGACCGGATAAGCGTCCAGATCCACGTGTCGCCCACGTGGCACACCTATGTGTGACACGGATGCCCTAGTCTACGGCTAGCTGTCCCTCGCGGGCCGTGTAAAGGTCTTGAAGGGTCTTACGCGGGCCGCGTAAGACCCATTTTTCAGCTATAAATAGCTTGGATCAGGAGCAGTTCAATGGTGTCGAAAACAATTATCAAAAATGAATTCTCACTGCTCAATTTCGAAATTTAAGATACCGAGGCGCTGCTACGATACAGGGTATTAACTCGATCGCTGCTACGATTCAATGTCCGATCGATTGAAACTATCCGATGGATGTTTAAGTGCTGCCCACATTCAGGCCATACTTTGTCATTAGTCGTGAATTCGACGGATGTTTAAGTATAGCACTTTGTCATTCGTTGTGAGGGTTTTAATCTCGTGAGTTATCGTAAATGTTGTATTAGTTACTGACCTAGTTCGTGTGCATTGTTATTTAAATTAGGATAAATTAGGCTAATCAGTAGGCTAAACTCTACCCATTTAAATCTGCAATGTGAGTCATTCTCTTTTTATCAACAGTATTTTACAATACTCCAATCATTTTCAAAAGTTATAATTACAGGGATTAAGTCATGGTTATCTTGAATCACTGGCTAATTGGGGTATTGTGCACATTAATAATTTCTCACGGTTAGGCTAATAAATCCTAACAGTGATAATCATCACTACTTGGGGGAAAAAGACCCAATAGTGGTATGACCATCGTCACCAGGTGACACGGCGCCAGATAAAAATAAGATAGAAGCCATTGTAATCGCTCTTATGCTGTAATTGATAACTAATGTGTCGTTTTACATACTTGAATGACTCGCCAGTATTTCCCCGCTGATAAAATATTTTTAAAACATGTTTCAGGCAACCTGCTGTGAATCAAAGAAAACGTGCTACGGAGCACTAACCAGCTTGAAGAGGTGGCTCAGTTAAAATGAATAAACATGTTTTGTAAATCAGGGAATTTCCTTGTGAAATTCCTCTATTGTAAATCACGGGGTTTATCCCAATTTATGGAATAAAATAATCGGGTATTTCAAGTTTTAAAAGATCCTATTAAATCTTCCGCTGTCGCATCAATTAATAAATACCACGGGTTCCTGTCCCGCGGCTCCTGACCGGGTCAAACCGGGGCTGGGGCCGTGACAGAAGTTCAGGTTGTTGTAGCAAACCTGACGGCTTCTGATGTTCTGCCTTAACTTGAGCACACGTCAGACATTTAGCCACATAAGTGGCTATAGACTTCTTCAAGCCTATCAACCAATAATTTGCCTTCAAATCCTGGTACATCTTGTCACTTCCAGGATGAACGGAATACTTAGAACTGTGGGCTTCTTGGAGGATAACCTCCCGAAGTTCTTCATAAATTGGAACCCATATTCGTCCATTCAATCTTAGGATTCCATCCTTGCCATAAGATAACTGCTCGGCAGTTACTCCCAACTTTTCATTTGGATAGTTAGCTTCTAATATGGCTTCCTTCTGCGCGGCTAGCTGTCTATCACTCAAACTGTTCTTTAATTCAATGCTCTTGGCATTGATTCTTATGGGCTTAACCCTTTCCTTTCTGCTCAATGCGTCGGCGACCACATTCGCCTTGCCTGGATGGTACCGGATTTCACAATCGTAATCATTCAGTATCTCCATCCATCGTCGCTACCTCATGTTCAAGTCCTTCTGATTAAATAGATGTTGAAGGCTCTTGTGATCAGAATAGATCACACACTTGGTACCATACAAATAATGCCTCCATAGCTTTAGTGCAAATACAACGGCACCCAACTCCAAGTCGTGGGTGGTGTAATTCTTCTCGTGCACTTTTAGTTGTCGGGAAGCATAGGCAATAACCTTGCCTTTCTGCATGGGCACATACCCCATACCAGTGTGTGATGCGTCGCAGTATACTACAAATTCTTCTATTCCATCAGGCAATGTCAACACGGGAGCATTGCTCAGTTTCTGCTTAAGTATATCAAACGATTCTTGTTGCTTAGGACCCCAATCAAACTTAATATTCTTTCTAGTCAACGAAGTTAGGGGTGCTACAATCCTTGAGAAATTCTCAATAAAACGTCTGTAATATCCTGCCAAACCCAAAAAGCTACGAATTTCTGTGGGCGTCTTTGGCTCTTGCCAATTTGTGACAGCTTCAACCTTAGCGGGATCCACCTGGATACCACACTCATAAACCACGTGTCCAAGAAACTGGACTTCACGAAGCCAAAATTCACACTTTGAAAATTTGGCATAGAGTTTCTCTTGTTGAAGCAGTGAAAGGATACAACGAAGGTGCTTCTCATGGTCAGCTTGACTCTTCGAGTAAATAAGAATGTCATCGATGAAGACGATGAAAAATTTATCCAAGTAGGGCTTGCATACGCGATTCATGAGATCCATGAACGCTGTTGGTGCATTAGTGAGCCCAAAAGGCGTCACCAAGAACTCGTAGTGACCATAACGAGTTCTAAATGCAGTCTTGTGTACATCTTCATCTTTAACCTTCAGTTGATGATAGTCTGACCTCAAATCGATCTTAGAGAAGTAACTTATCCCTTGTAATTGATCGAACAGATAGTCGATCCTGGGCAATGGATATCTATTCTTGATAGTGACTTTGTTAAGCTCGCGATAATCGATGCATAGACGCATCGATCCATCCTTCTTCTTTATAAACAGGATTGGTGCTCCCCAGGGGGATGAGCTAGGTCTAATAAATCCTTTTGCCAACAAATCATCCAACTGAGTCCTCAACTCTTTCATCTCAGTTGGGGCTAATCGGTAAGGTGCTCTTGCAACAGGTGCTGCTCCAGCTATAATGTCGATTCTGAACTCCACTTGCCTAACTGGCGGTAAACCAGGTAGTTCTTCAGGGAATACTTCTGGATATTCAGAAATGACAGGGATGTCTTCAACCTTTCTTCATACACCTTGATGCCTTAAGCACAGACACTTGCTTAGGCAACCCATACTGTGTGTCTCCCTGTATAGTAAGTGGCTCACCATACGGAGTTTTGATCACCACTTGTTTCTTGTCACAAACAATCTGGGCTTGGTTATGAGATAACCAATCCATGCCTATTACTATGTCGAGACCGGCTAATTTCAAAGGAAGCAAGGATAACGGAAAGGAGTGGTTCCTAATGGATATAAAGCATATCTAACACAGTTGAGGCAGTTTCTATGGTACCATCGGCCAATTCTACCTCATATTTCACACTTAGGGTTTTAACAGGTAAATTCAACAACTTACAAAACTTATCATCTACAAATGACTTATCCGCACCCGAATCAAATAACACCCTTGCAAAAACATCATTTATAAGGAAGGTACCTGTTATCACATTATCATCCTGAATGGCTTCTCGTGCATCCATTCGAAAAACCCTTGCATTGGTCTTCTTGACTTCTTCAGGCTTTTTGGCATATTTAGGACAGTTGGTTTTGATGTGCCCTTTCTCGTTACAGTTATAGCATGTTGCATCCTTTATCTTCTTGCACTCTATCGTCTTGTGCTCCTTGGATTTGCATAACCCACATGCAGATGGTTTTGATTGAGACTTGGATTCAAACCTGCATTTTCCGAAGTGACGTTTCTGGCAGGTTTTGCACTTTGGCTTTTCATCTGCTTGCTGACTACCCTTGCCAGACCCAAATTTCTTCTTGTGGTCTGTGGTTCCCTGAAACTTCTTCTCAGACCGTCGTGAGTTATCGTCCTCACATTTTCTCTTACCTTGCTCCGAGTTCTTATGTGATCTTTGCCTGACCGCATCCAAGGTAAGGGATAAAGATAGGTCAGCTACTGACCTAAAAGTAGCAGGTCGAGATGCCTTGACACTGGCCTTGATCTCTGGGGCTAAACCCCCGATGAAACGAGCAATTCGCTTGGGTTTCGGTGTTACCAGATACGGAACCAGTCGAGACAGGGTATTGAAACTGGTGAGGTAAGCTTGACAATCTAGATTTTTCATCACCAACGATAAGAAGTCAGACTCAATCTTTTCAACCTCATGCTGAGGGCAATAATTCTCTTTGATGAGTGCAACAAACTGATCCCAAGACAGATTGTACAATGGAATCTTCCCAGTAGCCTGGATTAGAGACCTCCACCAGGCTAGTGCTTCTCCTTTAAACTACTGAGATACATACTTCACAACATCCTTATCAGCGTAACCACTGATGTCTACCACGGTATCCATCTCGTCTAACCACATCATGCAGTCGATAGCTCCTTTTTCCCCCGTGAAATCTCGGGGTTTACATGATACGAAATACTTATAGGAGCAAGTCTTTGTATGTGGCTCCTGACCCAATACAATTTTCTTAGACGGAACACTATGCTGGTTTGAAGAGTGACGGTCATCATCCTTCTTTGATGGTGGTTTACTATGAGCCTCAGAGTAAGTCTTAGGTTTAGAATGGGGTACAAATGAGGCCTTGCTTCGAGTATCATTTGACTCATTTAATTGCCTATCTATGGCCTTGGTAACAGCATTATCAATCAATGCTTGAAGTTCCGCACCAGTTACGTTGATCCTGGTGGTATCATGATTTTCCCTTGGGTGACTGTTGATTTCTTCAGACTCTGCCATGTAGCTCGATTGCTACATAAAACGAGGACAACGACTTCTTAGAAGTTTATAATAGATTTGTCATCTTATTAATCTATTAAGCATGGTATTACAGAACCATATTGGCTAATTTGTTAAGTATTTTATTCAGGATCTTTATCATAATAATCCTTAATTATAATTTATTAATAGCACAAAAAGGCCAAGTCACAGGGAAAATTTAAATTATAAGCCATGATTTTATAGAATCGAGGCATTAAGGCTTGAATCAAAGTTCATTACCTTTTCTTGACAAGGAGTCGTAGACTACCACTGTCTTTAGTCCCAAAGGACATTAATTATGGCCCGTAGGCACTTCATCACTAATGGGTGATTATGTAAATAAGAGGGCAATTGGAATAACCCAATTTAAGAATGACTTATGTGATTTTATCGAATCATATTTCGCCATGAATGTTAACATGTTTTCAAATGTTAACAAGGATCTGAACCTTTTAAATAGGTCTTGCCATCTTGGCCATGTCTGAATTGACATATAGGCTAGGTTATACCTTTAAGATTCTTTTTAATATTTAGCGCATATCAATCCTAAGCTGAGATGTTAACAAGGATCTGAATTTAATTGAGGATCTACCATCATGACCCTGTCTTAAAATGACACATGTGCTAGGTTTTGTCCTTTTTAGATTTTTATTATTTTATTATAATGGTAGATCTTATAAAAGGAATGATAATCTTTATTTATTTCATAATTTATGTTTATGCATATAATTAACAAAAATGAAAATTTTAAATTAAACCATTCCACTACAAAATTTAAAGAGTACATGTTTGCCCTAAACGGGACTTTAGAGAAATAACTTGCCCACGCAGGGGCGTAAACAGAAATAACATGCCCACGCAGGGGCTAAACAGAACTACAAGTCCTCGCAGGGACTGGTTACAGAAACAGATGTCCACGCAGGGACATGATTAAACATTAAAGAAATACAAATAAACAAATAAAGGATTTAATGACCCTTTTTGGTCTTCCCCTTGATTAAACTTGCCAGACCCTTGAAAATTCCTCGGTTTTTCCTACGCTCTTCCCGAACCTCCTGCTCCACCTGACTCAACCTTTGAAGTATCTCATGTTGCTGCGGTGGCGATATCAATGGCGGCTGCGGGGGCTGTTGATATAGTGGAGGTTGAGGAGGTGGCGGTTGTTGATACCCATAGGGTGGGTACCCAGTCTGATACGGGACTCCATAGGGCCCCTCGGGATGAAAAGCATTGTAGTTTGCCGCCACGAGGTATGGGTCAACTTCAACATAGTTGTAGTTGGTGTGGGCCGGCTGCTCAAATGGGTTGGACGCCGCTGAACCAGCGTATGTAGGAATTGGGTTGTTATAACCCACTGGTGGTGGTGCGACCGGCACAGACTGCACCTCAGAAACAGGGTTCGAAGGCCCACCCATCTGTGGGTCTTCGTATAGTGGCGGATAATGACTGCCACTAGATGGTTGATGTAACAACTCTCATTAAAATTACTATTTCTTATCTTATTCTACCCAATAGGAAACCCTAATTGAGAACCTCAAACAATCCTGCATAACCCCTAAAATTTTCAGAACAATCGGAATCAAGATCAGGGCCCCTAAAACTCGGGGGCGGGGGGGGGGGGGGTATTCCCTATTCGGTATTATCTAAACAGTTTTTCGTAGAAATTAAATTTTGAGAAACCGTCGACTCACCCAAGCTACTGAGACACGGGGCTACCCTATGGTAGGGTGGTGCCCCTCGCGCCACGCGACAGCCCCTCGCTCCATGCGAGGGAGCTGTTTTCCAGGTATAAATAGAGGGGTGTGGCACTTGAATTCTTGCGTTGGTTAGACATACAAACTCAATTCGTACACTGAGATATCGTATAAAAAGTCCAAAAACACACACAATCACGAAACGTTGCCGATACAACATTGTAATAATTCGATCGCTGCTACGATTCAATGTCTGATCGATTGAAACTATCCGATGGATGTTTAAGTGCTGCCCACATTAAGGCCATACTTTGTCATTAGTCGTGAATTCGGCGGATGTTTAAGTATAGCACTTTGTCATTAATCGTGAGGGTTTTAGTTTCGTGAGTTATCGTAAATGCTGTATTAGTTACTGACCTAGTTCGTGTGCATTGTTATTTAAATTAGGTTACAAGGCTAATCAGTAGGCTAAACTCTGCCCGTTTAAATCTGCAATGTGAGTCATTCTCTTTTTATCAATAGTATTTTACAATACTCCAATCATTTTCAAAAGTTATAATTACAGGGATTAAGTCATGGTTATCTTGAATCACTGGCTAATTGGGGTATTGTGCACATTACTAATTTCTCACGGTTAGGCTAAAAAATCCTAACAGTGATAATCATCACTACTTGGGGAAAGACCCAATAGTGGTATGACCATCGTCACCAGGTGACACGGCGCCAGATAAAAATAAGATAGAAGCATTGTAATCGCTCTTATACTGTAATTGATAACTAATGTGTCTTTTTAAATACTTGAATGACTCGCCAGTATTTCCCCGCTGATAAAATATTTTTAAAACATGTTTCAGGTGACCTGCTGTAAATCAAGGGAAACGTGCTACGGAGCACTAACCAGCTTGAAGAGGTGGCTCAGTTAAAATGAATAAACATGTTTTGTAAAACCAGGGAATTTCCTCGTGAAATTCCTCTATTGTAAATCACAGGGTTTATCCCGATTTATGGAATAAAATAATCAGGTAATATCAAGTTTTAAAAGATCCTGTTAAATCTTCCGGTGTCGCATCAATTAATAAATACCACGGGTTCCTGTCCCGCGGTTCCTGACCGGGTCAAACCGGGGCTGGGGCCGTGACAGGAAAAGGTGGTATCAGAGCCACAGATTTAAGCCAATTAAGTATTTAAGAATACTTAATTTTTCTGATTGCCATTCTGTGATTATGTGATTGTATCTTGACTATCTGTTAAATTACAGTATGGGTAAGCAAAGAATTTCGGACATCTATCGTAAATTAGATAGTTCACCCAAAGATAAGGGAACTTCATCCCAATCAAATTCCTCGAGATACTTAGCAGATACTGAGGAAGGAATATTTGTTCGTAAAGCACAGATTGAGAAACCACTTACCCCTAACAAAAGAAGTTGGATTATTAGAAAAAGTCAAGAAAAAATAAAGAAGTCACAAGAAAAAGGATTAATGGGTGATAAGGAAACCCAGGAAATAGGCAGTAAACCACCATGGGAAGATGAGTTAGATGAACAATGGGAAAATCTCTACATGTTAGCTACTATAGCAGTAAATGCTAACTTATAGTTTAATCGCCAAACCAGTACTAGCACTTATGCTACCTACAAGCCAGAAACTTTAAACTATTAAATAACCCTAGTATATTTCAACAGTTCAGTTGTAATAAATATTTAGCAATAGTTCGTTTCCATCAAATAAATTCTATTTAAGTTTCTAAATTGCCATTTTGTGATTCTATGAAAATTCAATTTACAAAATTTTAACATAGAATTTTGTGTGTTTCTTCATAATTGCTAAACAGCATGAATGAATTATCTGAAGCTCTTGAGAATCTCAATCTCTATCCTGTTAATGTGGAAGTTTCTAGAGATTTTACCGGTTATTGTGCCAATGTGGAGGAACCTATGGAATTTCAAACCCAGCCACCAGAGAAACCTAAACCCAAGAAAAGAAGAAGAATTGTGGGTTGGAGGCGCGTGCGCAGGAAGAAACCAGCGACACGGAAAGTTACCAAGAAGGAACATCCAAAAGGTAAAGGCAAGGAAATGGAGATTGGAGAAAGTTCCAGGCAAAACCAAGAAATGCCACCCTGGGAGGAGCTGGATCATAAATTAGCACTTAATGACCTCATCGGACCTATCGGTGAAAACCTTTTTAATTACCCAGTGGAAGCACAACTTCCAGTTGACCTAGAGCCTGAAATCCCAGATCCTATCATCCACACCCAACCTCTACCAGTAGAGTTAGAAGAATGGTGGACCACCGAATGGCAGTTCCAGAATCTTCTAAATAACCCTGATACCTTTTTCCCTCAGTTCAACCCAGAGCCTCCACTACACCCACCTATGAGCTCTGAAAATCTGGCTGAACTCCGCCACTTTGGTGAAGAACTGATTGATGCGGGAAACCGAATTAGGGATGTGGGAGAACGAATCACATGGAAATACGACGAGAGGGAGCGTCGTTTCTGAAAAGCCAGCGGACGGGATAGTATGTGGTGGTAGGAATGTGTGTTTAATAATAATAATAATATAATCATATAAATATAATTATGTGTAATACTTAAAAAAATAAAACTTTTGTAAGATAACCGGTGTGTATGGATGCCTATTATAATAAATAAAATATCGAACGTCAAAAGATCGACAATTTTGGCTATACGTGTTGACATGATTATGTGCAATTGTTTTGTTATGTTGGTTATTAATTATTTTATGCTAATACTTATATAAATTAATTACCAGATGGAAAACGCTGGTAATGAACCCGTTAATGAAGTTAATCAATCTGAGCAAAACAACGAAGATCAATTTCTGACTAGGCAAGATATCGAGAATATCGTTGCTCAGGGAATAGCCAATGCTATTCCAGCAATACTTGCTGCTGCTTGAAATCCCGTTGAACCTCAAATTATTCCTAGCAAACGTACTCATGAGGACAACTTCAGTAATAGTGTAAACGGAGGCGGCAACAACAATAATAACAATAACGATGATGTACTGCAAACCCCAATTCTTAAAAGAATGAAAGCTGCAACGCCTGGTTGCACTTACAAGGAATTTCTTACCTGTAAACCTGCTGAATTTGCAGGCAATGAAGGGGCGACTACGGCGCTGCGTTGGTTGGAGAAAACCGAAGCAGTAATTATGATAAGTAAATGTGTCGAGGAAGACAAGGTCATGTATGCGTCGCATCTTTTTAAAGAAGGGGCGCTAGAATGGTGGAACACGGTACTTCAAGCCAAAGGAAGAAATATGGCTTATGCCATGAATTAGGAAGAATTTAAAAGTCTGGTGGAAAGAAAATTATGTCCCGAATATGAAAAGGAACAAATGACAAATAAGTTCCTGAACCACCAGATGGTGAATGTAGACTGTCGAGGGTATACTTCGACATTCTTCGAATACGCTAGAGTGGTACCAACCGTGGCTTCGCCAGAGCCGGTGCTTATTTCCCGCTATATTTGGGGATTGATTGGCGAAATTCGAGATATCGTCAAAGTTGCGAGACCCCTCACTATTGACGATGCTGTGGAATTAGCTAACACCCTAACTGACGGACTGGTACGCACAAGAGAAGAAACCCGGAAAAAGGAAGTAGCCCAAAAGATTACCCAAGGATTTCGTATGGGTAACCGTAGCAATTTCAAGAGAAAGGGAACTGGGCAATCTTCCACTGTTCCATTTTGCAATGCCTGTAAAAGAAAGCATTTTGGAAGATGCAAGGGATATTGCAATTTTTGCAAAATACCGGGGCATCAAGAAGAAGATTGCAGGAAAAAGAAAGCAACAGTCTGCTACAACTGTGGAGAAGTTGGACACTTTAGGCCAGACTGCTCGAAATTGGTCAAACCAGCTGATAACAAAGCCAAACCTGCAGAAGGAACTACCAAAAAGAACGCAAGAGTCTTCCAATTGACTACTCAGGAAGCAGAGCTAATACCTGATGTAATAGCCGGTACGTTTCTAGTTCACGACGTTTATACAAAAGTATTGTTTGACTCTGGTGCAAACCAAAGTTTTATAAATACTTCATTCTGCCAAGCTCTTAATTTACCCTTAACCAACCTTAGGCAAATTTTTACAGTCGAAACGGCAGATGGGAATTCTGTTAACATAGATAAGATTTTGCAAGAAGGAAAAGTAGAACTTTCAGGTCATAAATTTTCTGCAAACCTGTTACCTATGAATTTGGCCGGATTCGATGTGGTGTTAGGAATGGATTGGTTAGTAGCCAACCATGTTCGAATTCTTTGTGATAAGAATTCCATAGAAATTCATACACCCACAGGAGAATTAGTGGTAATCACAGGAGATAAGCCACGTAAGCCACTGAAATTCATTTCAGTAATGAAATTGGCCAGTTATTCAAGAAAACAAGAAATGGTGTATATGATCTCAGTAATCATTAACACTAAGAGTAAAGAACTTAATGAAATTCCAGTAGTATCGGAATACCCAGATATATTCCCAAAAGAACTACCTGGATTACCACCCAATAGGGAAGTAGAATTTAGAATTCATCTAATTCCCGGAACTACACCAATAGCCAAGGCACCTTATCGGTTAGCACCCACCGAAATGTTAGAATTGAAAAAGCAGTTAGATGAATTACTAAGCAAATGATTTATACAACCTAGTTCATCCCCGTGAGGAGTGCCACTGTTGTTTGTGAAAAAGAAAGATGGTTCGATGCGAATGTGTATCGATTATAGGGAATTGAATAAGGTTACAATTAAGAATCGATACCCATTACCTAGGATTGATGATCTTTTTGATCAATTGCAAGGAGCTAGACACTTTTCTAAGATAGATTTACACTTCGAATATCATCAATTGAAGGTACAAGAAGAAGACATACCTAAAACTGCTTTCAGAACTAGGTATGGTCATTACGAGTTTACAGTCATGCCCTTTGGGTTAACAAATGCTCCAGCATCATTTATGGACATGATGAATAGAATCTGTAAACTGTATTTGGATAAATTTGTAATTGTCTTCATAGACGATATACTTATTTATTCCAAAAGTCAGGAAGAACATTGTGAACACCTACATGCACTCTTAACTTTGTTAAGAAAGGAGAAGCTTTATGCCAAATTCTCGAAGTGTGAATTTTGGCTACAGGAGGTGCAATTTTTAGGACACATGGTGAATTACGAAGGCATTCATGTTGATCCCTCCAAAATAGAAGCGATCACCAAATGGAAGGTTCCGCAATCAGCAATGGAAATTAGAAGTTTTATAGGCTTAGCCGGATATTATAGATGGTTTATTAAGGATTTTTCCAAGATAGTTGTACCATTAACTAAGCTAACCTGTAAAGCAGTTAAGTTTGAATGGGGACCTAGACAAGAAGAGGCCTTTAGGATTTTGAAGCAAAAGCTAACAAATGCTCCAATTCTAGCTTTACCAGAAGGGACAGAAGATTTTGAAGTATATTGTGATGCTTCTAAGCTAGGAGTAGGATGTGT
This sequence comes from Helianthus tuberosus, assembly GCA_030545235.1. NCBI lineage: Eukaryota > Viridiplantae > Streptophyta > Magnoliopsida > Asterales > Asteraceae > Helianthus > Helianthus tuberosus. The sequence goes on from CM060450.1 coordinate 175,809,323, forward strand.
ATTAATGCAACGCAAGAAGGTAATTGCGTATGCTTCAAGGAAATTGAAAAAGCACGAGGAAAACTATACAACTCATGATTTAGAATTAGGAGCCGTAATTTTTGCCCTTAAGATTTGGAGACATTATCTGTACGGAAGTAAATTTACTGTCTATACAGATCATAAGAGTTTAAGATATATATATATATATTGGGCAAAAAGAATTAAACATGAGGCAAAGGAGATGGATGGAAATCCTAAGTGACTACGACTGTGATATTCAATATCACAAAGGAAAAGCAAACGTAGTTGCTGATGCCTTAAGTCGTAAGTATCATGAGAAACAACGACGAGTTCGTGCTCTTAGATTAAGTTTACAATTAGACTTAATGGATCAACTGAAAAGCATTCAAGAAACAGCAATCAAGGATGATGCTGAAGGAATGAAAGGACGAATAAAGGAATTAGAACAGGGAGCTGATGGAATTTGGAGATTCCACAAAAGAAGAATTTGGGTACCTAAGCAAGGAGAATTAAGAAATAAGATTTTAGAAGAAGCCCATAAATCTAAGTATACCATGCATCCTGGTAACAATAAAATGTACCAAGATTTAAGGAATAACTTCTGGTGGATAGGAATGAAAAAGGACATAGCTAGATATGTTTCTAAATGTCTTACTTGTTCACAAGTTAAGGCCGAACACCAGAAACCTTTAGGTCTACTACAACAATTAGAAATGCCTGTATGGAAATGGGAACTTATAACAATGGATTTTGTTACTAAGTTACCCAAAACCAGAAAATGTAACGATGCAATTTGGGTAATTGTGCATCGATTAACCAAATCAGCACATTTTCTACCAATGAAAGAAACCTTTAGCATGGAAAGGTTGGCAAAGTTGTATGTAGATAAAATAGTATCCTTACATGGAGTCCCACTCTCCATTGTATCGGATAGGGATAGTCGTTTCACTTCGCACTTCTGGACAAGTTTCCAGGAAGCTATGGGAACGCGATTGAAATTAAGTTCAGCCTACCATCCTCAAACAGATGGACAAAGTGAAAGGACGATCCAAACCCTGGAAGACATGCTTAGGGCATGTGTGATAGATTTTGGTGGGAACTGGGACAACCATTTACCCTTAATCGAATTCTCCTACAATAATAGTTATCATTCAAGCATTGAAGCTGCCCCGTTCGAAGCACTGTATGGACGTAAGTGTAGAACTCCAGTGTGTTGGGCAGAAATAGGAGAAAATCAATTATCAGGTCCTGAAATAGTGAAAGAGACCACCGACAAAATCACTCAAATCAAGGAAAGATTAAAAACGGCTCGAGATCGCCAGAAAAGTTATGCAGATAATCAACGCAAGCCGTTAGAATTCCAGGTCGGAGACAAGGTTCTCTTGAAAGTTTCCCCTTGGAAAAGAATAGTTCGATTTGGTAAGAAAGGAAATCTAAGTCCAAGATACGTAGGACCATTCCCAGTAATCCAACGTATAGGACCAGTCGCTTATCGCTTACAACTACCAGAAGAACTAGCCGGGGTACATGATGTATTTCATGTATCCAACCTCAAGAAATGTCTATCTGATGAATCTTTGGTAGTACCTCTTCAAGATGTAGAGGTAAATGAAAAGTTAAAATTCGTTGAGAAGCCTCTGCAAATAGAAGACAGAAAGGTCAAGTTTCTCAAACACAAGCGACTAGTGCTGGTCAAAGTCAAATGGGATTCAAGGAGAGGACCCGAATACACCTGGGAGTTGGAATCGGATATGAAGCGAAAGTATCCCTACTTGTTTTAGTAAATCTCGAGGACGAGATTTTTATTAAGGTGGGGAGGATGTAACAACTCTCATTAAACTTACTATTTCTTATCTTATTCTACCCAATAGGAAACCCTAATTGAGAACCCCAAGCAATCCTACATAACCCCTAAAATTTTCAGAACAATCGGAATCAGGATCAGGGCCCCTAAAACTCAGGGGGGTATTCCCTATTCGGTATTATCTAAACAGTTTTTCGTAGAAATTGAATTTTGAGAAACCGCCGACTCACCCAAGCTACTGAGACACGGGGCTACCCTATGGTAGGGTGGTGCCCCTCGCGCCACGAGACAGCCCCTCGCGCCACGCGAGGGAGCTGTTTTCCAGGTATAAATAGAGGGGTGTGGCACTTGAATTCAGGCGTTGGTTCGAAATACAAACTCAATTCGTACACTGAGATATCGTATAAACAGTCCAAAAACACAAACAATCACGAAACGCTGCCGCGACAACAGGGTAATAATTCGATCGATGCTACGATTCAATGTCCGATCGATTGAAACTATCCGATGGATGTTTAAGTGCTGCCCACATTAGGGCCATATTTTGTCATTAGTCATGAATTCGACGGATGTTTAAGTATAGCACTTTGTCATTAATCGTGAGGGTTTTAGTCTCGTGAGTTATCGTAAATGCTGTATTAGTTACTGACCTAGTTCGTATGCATTGTTATTTAAATTAGGTTACAAGGCTAATCAGTAGGCTAAACTCTGCCCGTTTAAATCTGCAATGTGAGTCATTCTCTTTTTATCAATAGTATTTTACAATACTCCAATCATTTTCAAAAGTTATAATTACAGGGATTAAGTCATGGTTATCTTGAATCACTGGCTAATTAGGGTATTGTGCACATTACTAATTTCTCACGGTTAGGCTAATAAATCCTAACAGTGATAATCATCACTACTTGGGGAAAGACCCAATAGTGGTATGACCATCGTCACCAGGTGACACGGCGCCAGCTAAAAATAAGATAGAAGCCATTGTAATCGCTCTTATGCTGTAATTGATAACTAATGTGTCATTTTACATACTTGAATGACTCGCCAGTATTTCCCCGCTGATAAAATATTTTTAAAACATGTTTCAGGCGACCTGCTGTAAATCAAGGGAAACGTGCTACGGAGCATTAACCAACTTGAAGAGGTGGCTCAGTTAAAATGAATACTAATGTTTTGTAAAACCAGGGAATTTCCTCGTGAAATTCCTCTATTGTAAATCACGGGGTTTATCCCGATTTATGGAATAAAATAATCGGGCAATATCAAGTTTTAAAAGATCCTGTTAAATCTTCCGCTGTCGCATCAATTAATAAATACCACGGGTTCCTGTCCCACGGCTCCTGACCGGGTCAAACCGGGGCTGGGACCGTGACAGTTGAGGGGTGCTGATACGGACTCCCCCTCGCACGGACATCCATGCGGTTGATCTCCTGCGCCTCGGTGGCTCCGGAGGCTGCTGCTGCACTGGTGGTGGTGGCGGTGGAGTGACCGCTACAAAAAGTGAATCCTCCGAGGGATCCTGCTGCTGCTGCTGCGGTGATGAGTGGTAACTGGGAGTAAACACCCAGTCGATCTGGTTAAACCTCGCCTCGTAGCTGTCGGGACGATTATAAGGTGATCCAAGAAAGGGTGACCCATCCGAAATCTCGATGGGGTGAGTAGGTGTTCCGGTTGGCGGTTGGGCCAGTTCCGGATCCTCGTTCATATCCATGGAGAAATGGTCCTCCGGTCCCAACGGGTTATAATCCATTGGTTCATTAATCAGGTTTTCCGGGTTGAACCGGCTTTGGAAGTAGGGTGTCGGGTCGTTGAAGAGTGAGTTGTGGCTTCGAAGGGGTATAAATGAATGGTGTGAGTTGTGGGGCTCGTTCTCTGACTGAGGCCCGTAAGAGTTTAGGTAAGAAGGTGAGGAGCTCAGCGAGACTGAACGCCTCGCGGGTTCTATATGGGTCCTCCAGTTTTCTTGAGGACTTCTGCTTAGAGAATCTGATGGTGTTCGCCGGTGTGATGGCCCGGCCTCGTGATCGTTGGGGGCGACGAGTGGCCCCTTGCCTCTACCTCTCCCTCGCATTCTTGGTGGCATCTTTTGAACCTGTCAAAACAAACAAAGGATACAACAAGAAAAATAAAGGACAAAATTAAAATAAAACAAATTTGGATTAGTCCTAAGTTCTTTGTCTAGACTCGGAAGTCGAGGATTGTGCAAACTGTGTCATTGAGATTAAACACAAAAGGCTAGTGTTTAATTCACTCAATGTTGGCTCTGATACCAACCTGTCACACCCCGATATTTCCACATATTACCGGTGGGGAGTATCGTGACGTAGTTGATATCATCATAGTCAAACAACACAATTTAAATGCACAGTGGAAGCAAAAGATGAATCACATTACAAACCGAATAAAAAGTAATATCAAAGTATTACAAACGGACTGTAAAGGATCCACAGGCGGATCAAAAGATAAAAAGATCAATGTTCAACAGACTTTAACATCTTAAGCATGCAAGACTTGTTTAATGATGCAAGGAGTAGCCAGCATATTCCGTCTAGTACCTGCACTTAGCCTTTTTGGAAAATACGTCAGTTTACACTCGTAAATACAATTAACTGACTCATTTTGAAAAGAGTTTAAGAAAATTGATTTGAATGCACAAGGCACAAAATATATTTTATAACTTGGGACAATTATTTAAAATAATCTTGTATACAGTTTTACTTATTTGTCGTCCGTCAGGGCCGGTTAGAAGAGCCGGACAAGATTAACTGACACGCCACAGGTATAATGCCCACAAGGTTAATTCCTTAAAGTGGGTTACCAATTTTTACATATGCAACTGTCAGGTGTATGCCTACACCCCGTGCTTAGGTCGTGGCCATTTCAATGAATGATGCCAAGGATATCCGGGACATGGTCATTAACCCCCCCAAGGGCCATATACCAAATAAAACAGATTAAAACGGATTATGTAAATGTATTAATCACAATCCGATTTAAACAACTACATACCCGACCAAGCGGTATTATTATAATACCGTATCCCAAGCCCGTATAGGGAAAATAAGTTAAATGTATTTACCTGAGCAAGTATATTTCACAAACATCGAGTGCAAGTAGCTTGTACCGGGCTCCTAATCTGGAACGAAGGTTTTAATAACCTATTAGATTCCTAACGGGTCTTAATTAAGTCTAAACTTAGACCGGTTAGTTTTTAAAGGAAAATATACGGTTCAAAACGCACGATTAAGCGAAGACCGGATTAGAATGTGGTTTAGACCCGACAAGTTTGTATACTTTTATAATATGGGTAAACTAAACATATTCTGGATTTTGAGATAAAAATGATAAGGTTTGACCCGTTTCGGCTAATTTATGCAAACTAGTTACATAAACCGCACCGAACGCGAATAATGCGTACCGGGTAACCAAATGATTCATGAACCGGTTTCCTGAGTTAATATGCCTTAAATATGTTGTGATATCAGTAAGATACCTTCCATTATGCCCAAAATGGATTTAAACTCAAATTATGCCCCGTAGGGGTATTTTGGTCATTTTAAAGGTTATAAAAGAGTTTAATTACTAATCTGAGTTTCAGGTTTGATATATTCAGTAAAAATACTTATTTTTATAAGTCATAACAGTAGGGTATGGCATATATGTGAAATTTATCTCTTATAACCAAACTATGCACCATAGGGGCATTTTGGTAATTTCACATAAGCTTTAAAGGTCAAAATTTGAAATCTGAGTTTAAAACTTTTGCTTACTGTTAAAATATAAAAATTTGCTTAAAACATCAGTAGGTATTAAGTCTTATATGAGAAAAATGGTTTTAATACATACTATGCGTTTTAAACGCTTAAAAAGACGGTTTTAAGCGATTTCCGGGTTTTAAAGAAAAACTGATATTTTTATCATTCCAGAAGACTCAAAATATTTTATTTATTATATAAAATCAGTAGTAAAAGGTTTGGTATCAAAATATTATGTAAAACTCATTTTATAGGCCAAAAGGGCAAAATCGACAATTACCGAATCAAAGCTATAACCCTGTGTTATGCTCAGCCTAAAAATAAATAAAAATCTTCAAAAATCCCAAAAATATTATTTTACATCAGTAGGTAAAAAGTTTGGTATCAAAAATTGGGTTTAGATAGGCTTTATGCCAATTACGCCGTTTAATTAATAAAAAGCTTTCTAATTACGCTATTGAGCATAACTCTTAATCTAGACCTCAAACTGATGTGAAAATTTAGGGACATGTTTATAAATCAGTAAGAGTAAACTGCCATTTTGGTCCCTGAGGTTTGGCTAGTTTTGCCACTTTAGTCCAAATTTCAAACTTGTTGCCATTTTGGTTCCTGTGGTTTCGTTTTGTTGCCATTTTGGTCCAAATTTCAAATTTGACCAGATTTTTCAACTTAAAACCTGGTTTTTTGTCTTTATCCTCAACGGCATTTTGGTCATTTTAGGTTTATTATAACCTAATATTGATTAACACCACTAATATATAAACTCCACCATCACTGAAGATCCATCTTCTCAAACAATCACCACCAAATTAAACCTCCATCTTCTCAAACAATCACCACCACCACTGAAGATCTACCACCACCATCGTCGCCCTCACCACCTCCACCATCACCGCCGCCACCCCTGACACCCTCACCTCCTCCACCTTCACCTCCTCCTGAATCGGATTTACTGTTCTTGTGAATCACCTTCGTCAATCACCACCACTACTGAAGATCCACCACCACCACCGTCGCCCTCACTGCCTCCACCATCACCGCCGCCACCACCAACACCCTCACCTCCTCCACCTTCACCTCCTCCTGAATCGGATTTATTTTTCTTATGAATCACCTCCGTCAATCACCACCACCACTGAAGATCCACCTCAGCTACGCCGCCGCCTTTATCTCGAAAACCATATCAGCTACGCCGCCGCCTTCATCTCCGCCGTCGATCTGACGGAACCCCTTCATCTCCGCGGTTTCTTCACTGTTGATTTAACAGGTTTGGTCGCTGATTTGATTGTCGGAGATTTTGAAGCCATAGGGTTAGGACAATTTGCTTTGGCGGTGGAATTTTGTGGCTGCTTTGAGTTATGTGAGCGTTTTTTAGGGTTTTGGGTTTGGGAGGGTTGGCGGCAGTGGGATGGTGGTGTTGGCGGCAGTGGGATGGTGGTGGTGGGGATGATGCGGTGGTGGGGGTGGGCGTGGTGGTGGTGTGGTGGTGGGGGTGGTGCTTGTTGTTGTTGTTCTGGCAGTGGCATTATTATTTATTAAATTTGAGTTATAATAAATCTAAATGTCCAAAATACCCCTGAGGATAAAGACAAAATATGGAGGTTTAAGTTGGAGAATCTAGCCAAATTTGAAATTGGACCAAAATGGCAACAAAAACGAAACCACAGGGCCCTAGATGCAAAAAGTTTTAGATTTGGACTAAAGTGGCAAAATTGGCCAAACCTCGGGGACCAAAATGGCAGTTTACTCAATCAGTAATAAAGATTATTGTCCTCTCACATTTTCAAAATTCTTATTTTAAGGTAAAATGGGCATATTGGTCAACATTTAGGCATATAACGGAAACATGCATATGAATCGGATAACTAATGAACCAAGTTGTATAATCACAGAGGGTTATACTAACATGTAACCTGGTCCTAATAAAGCTCTAAGGCATTTCTAAAATATGCTCTAATGGGCCAGAACTGAAAGTCAAAGCAAAAGTCCACTTATGTGACTTTCGGTTCCGAACCGAGCTTATACAGAAAATTATCGGGTTGAACATGCTTAGGTATGTTCTTACATTAATTACCAAGTTATATGAATGATAAAACAGGTTGCATGGCTTCTACATTGTTAATTATGTGTTTATTTGAAAATTAGCTTTCTGTTGACTTTTTATAATCAAGTTTGACCCGACAATTGACCGAGTTAAAGTGGGAATCAGAGAGTGCCCATTTAAGGGTTTATTACCCACATAATTACCAACTCATAGGTACTTTCAATTCGAGATTTGACTGGATAAATTGCGATTAATCACGAAGTCAAACCTTAATTACGACGGTTTGACTTTAGGCTAATAAACTAAGTAAAACTGAATTAAGAAAGGTTAAGGACACTTACTGAAGTCCTATGCACGACTAATAATCACTAGGAATTGGTCTTGAGCTCCAGGAATCTCCAGAACAAGTGCTATGAAAGTTTCCAAGTGCAAGTGCCCAATGTTGCAACTTTGAAGTTCTTATATAGGGAATTTTGATGCAACTAGATCATGCCAAGCAAGTCTACAGGTGTTATGTGATGCTTACAAGTGCCCATATTGCATGAAATACCATCGGGGCAGCCCCTGGTATGTAAAACAAGGCCCTTAAGTCGGTTAAACAGGCTGCACAGGCACCTGTCAACAATTTCTGTCGCTGGCATGCTTAGGCGGCCCGCGTAAGACTCCCCGTATGTCTTACGCGGCCGGTATGAGGGTCCAGAACAAGTTAAAAAAGTTTCAGCTTTTGCACTTTAGGTCCCTGGTCCTTATAAACGTGGTTTTAACTTTATTTCTTGCATTTTTAACCCTCCAAGTTAACTTTTAAGGGCTCCAAGGCATAACCAAACTTTGTTAAGTCCTCGGTTAACTTTATGATCACCCGAAAAGCCTTAAATTTCAACGTTGACTCTTTTAACCCCTCATATACGAATGTTAGCATAACTTCTTCATACAATATCGAAACCTTGTGAAATTTTTATCACTTATTCTTGGGAGTATAATTAATCGTTACAAACCTTCGGGTTTGCTAAAAGGTCACTCAGAGGTATAACTTAAACATGTTGACACTTTTAACCCTTGCGTTTTGTAATCTTTCACTTTCTTCCACAATTGGCTTCATACGCTTCATAATTCATTCGTTTAAGATTGTAAACGTCGTGTAGGGTTGTTGAAAGGTATAATTATCAATTGTTGACACTTTAATCCTTTTACACATGTAAATTCTTCGTTTGTCAACTTTAGTCCCTCTAACTTAATTCTTTACACGTTTAAAGTCCATGACACGTGTCAATATAATATTGGACATGAATTTACGAGGTGTTACACCAACTGAGCCAGAGAAATGGATTCTGAATCGCAAGTACCCGGAGTAGACGGTGATGATCGGTCACGCGATTTCCCCAAGCACCAGGTCGCATCTAAAACAATTGCTCTTCAAGAACATGGATATATTCGCCTGGACACCGTCTGCCATGACGTACTTGCGATTCAATGTTTGCAAAAAATACTCAATGTTTGCAAAGTCTTGCACGTTATGTCCTTTAGCCCTAACTCGGTTAGTTTTCATGGTTAAATCTGATCAAATAGATCCCATTTAAAGGAAAATTAGTCTTTTTACCCATTTATTTTGAGTATTTTAATAGACAAACAAAATCAAATTCTAAAAATTCTAAAAATTTTAAAAACTATATATATACACATAAAAATCTGATTACTCTCTCTCTCCGTCTCTCTCTCTCAACCACACCACCACAGTATCACCACTGCCCCTCTACCATCACCACCGTACACGCACCACCACCGTATACACCTCCACCCTCGCTTCACAACCCCACCACCGTCGACCGACCCCCGCTGCACAACCCTACCACCGGCGACCGACCCCCGCTGCATAACCCCCACCACCGCCCAATCACCGCCCTCCCCAATCCAACCTAGATTTGAAACCACCGCCATCCCCCAATCCAACCTAGATATTAAAATCTAAACATATTAAGATCTGGAAGATAAAAAATTCGAATCTGATTTTATCCTCTGAGGAACAAGTGAAATGGAAATTGCTTATGCCAAAAGCTTATCATCCATTGTTACTTCAAAGGACCATTTTATAACTAGCCCAAACAGGCATGATGTGGTTGAGAGAAAGAGATAAGAATATGAATCACCCTTTTGTAGTTTTTTTGTTGCTTCTGAGTTCTGAAATTAGAAAACATGAGAATTACTAAAAGTATGTTTTCAAAGAGGTGTGGAGGTGATGATGGAGATGCAGTGATGTTGATGGTGTGGTTGAGTGAGAGAAAGAGATAAGGAAGAGAGAGAGATATGAGAGAGATAGAGAGAGAAAGTAATTAGATTTTTATGTGTATATATATAATTTTTAAAATTTGATTTTGTTTGTTTCATAAAATACTTAAAATAAGTGGGTAAAAAGACTAATTTGCCCTCAGATGGGGTCTGCTTGGTCAACTTAAACCTAGAAAACTAACCGAGTTAGGGTTAAAGGACATAATGTGCAAGAGTTTGCAAACATCGAGTACGTTTTTTGTACTTAAAAAATGTTATAATTTGCAATTTGGTGTCAATATAAAGAGCAACTTTTGTAATTTACTTTTATATTAATTAAGTATGGACATAAAATGGTTCAGAAAATTATTTATTTAAATATTTTTGTTAAAAAATGACAATTCTTCTACATATACATTTTCAAGTTGAGTGAATAGTGCCAGGTAAGACATATACATTTTCAAGTTCAGTGAATAGTGCCAGGCTACATATACATTTTCAAGTTGAGTGAATAGTGCCATGCAAGACATATACATTTTCAAGTTCAGTGAATAGTGCCAGGCAGCTTGCCTGACACTTCCCTATTGGACCAATCTATTTTTAATTAAATTTTATTCTCAGTCTAAAATTACGGTTTTGGCCTTAATTTAAAATTACGTTTTTGCCCACAGTTTAAAATAAAATTATATTTTTGCCCCTGGCTCAAAATTACGATTTTGCCCTCAGTTCAAAAACTCATTTTAAATTTATTCCCAGTTTAAAATTACGGTTTCGCCCTCCGTTTAAAATTACGTTTTTGCCCCAGCTAAAAATAAAATTATGTTTTTCCCCTAGCTAAAAATTACGATTTTGCCCTCAGCTCAAAATTACGTTTTTGCCAACAGTTCAAAATAAAATTATGTTTTTCCCCATAGCTCAAAATTCTGATTTTGCCCTCGGTTTAAAATTACAATTTCGCACCCAGTTCAAAATATAATTACGATTTTGCCCTCTGTTCAAAATTATGATTTTTTTCCCATTTCAAAAATTACGATTTTGTTCCCACAGCTGCCTGGCACTTCCCAATTGGTCAATTTTGACCCGTTTAAATTTACCGTTTTGCCATTGGTTTTGTTTTTTTTTTCTATCAAATTACGATTTTGCCCCCAGTGTAAAATTACAGTCATGCTTTCGTTTTAGTTTTTTTCTTTTTGACAAATCTATGGTAGTGTTTTGTTTTAATTATTGACTCGGTGTAATTTTTATTCGTGTCAATCGGTTGCGTGGCATACGCTCATTTGTCCTGAAAAATTACAATTTTACCCCAGTTAAAAATTATAGTTTTTCCATCCTTTTAGATTTTTTTTAACAAAAGTATTGAGAGTGTTTTGTTTTCATTGGTTTTCTCGATGTAATGTTTTTTGAGATCGTGTTATGAGTACTATGTACAAGAAACCGAAACACAGACGTATATGAAAGAGAAATATTTGGCTTAGTGCCCCGTAACGCGGGCGGGGCAACACCTAGTAATTTCATAAATTGCACTCACTCATTTATTGACTTTACCGTGGATTAAAGTAAAAAAAAAAAAGCGAAACATGCACCTATAATATCTTAACACTTGGACCACTAATACTCAAGTCCATGTATCGAAATTACAAATATTAATATTATATATATAATAATTTTATTTTTATAATACTATATAGTTTTTTATTATTTAATATATTATAATGGTTTATTATTATATTTACTTTTAATAACATATTTTTTGTTTTTTTAAACATATATTTCCTTTACCTTTTTAATAATTGTTTTTTTTTCTTTTTTTGAACATATATTAATTTATCGATTAATACTTCTTTAATAAGTTACGTTTATAACTTTTTTCTAAAAACTTAAGTACGTAGTTGTGCTTGATTTCTTTCCCTGATATTCCGTTATAAGTTTTGTTAAAACGAGGTTATACTCAAAATAAAGTATTTATTTGGTATCATAAAACGGTACGATTATAAACTAAATCGTTTTAATGGTTTGACTTTCTAAACAACATGCTTTATTTTCAAATCACATTTGTTTTGCATTATCATTTGCTTGGTTTCGCCGTAACGCGCGATATAAAAAAACTAGTTAGTATTAATATTTGTAATTGTAATGTAATAACCAATCTACATTATATTTTTGAAACATCGAATTGAATAACGAATTTTCGAATTATTCGAATCGATTTTTTCAAATTATTATTTCTTTTACTTGAATTCGTATTCGATTCGATTACTATTTGAAACTCGAATTCGAATCGAATTCGAATAAATTTGATCTAATTCAAATTCACCATAAACAATAAATTATTTTATTTTCATTTTTTAAAATTATTACAAATAATTATATTCAACATAAAATATAATAATCTGCAAAATTAATTAACTATCAATATGTCAAAACACCAAAATTTAGAAGATATATTGGTTACTGGTAGTGATTTAAGTTAGGTAAAAATTTTGAAATAAGTAGCGTGGGCTATTTGTCTGTAGGTTTGTGATGTTATCAAATAAACTTATCAATTAGTTCATACTTTGGCAAAGCTTAAAAGTTAAATGTGTGTATATATATGTTTCTGTATATATACATACAGGGGATCGCTAAAATGAAAACCACCTCTAGTTGTAAGAACCATGGGAACCACTTTCTAGCCTTTAGATCAACAAGATGGATGAATGAGATTAAAAGTAACAAAAATTAATATTAAATACATTTTGTCTTATTATGTCTTTAATATTTTAATCCAAAAGGGTAGTTTAGTAAAATAACTCTTTTTTGTCTTTTTGTTTTTATTATTTTTTTATTACTTTTTTTGTTTTATTATATTACTTTTTAGTTTTATTATATTACTTATTATTTTTTAAAAAGATAATTTTATTAAAAACATTTTTAAATTCAAAATTTTTAACAAAGACAATTTTTTTGCGCGCCGATTTTTGCACGCCGTTTTTAAGCTCGGTTTTTTAATGCATAGTTTTTTAATGGGTCGTTTTTTCACGCCGTTTTTTACGCTCGACTTTTTCAAGCATCGTTTTTTTAACGCGCCGTTTTTTACGTCCTGTTTTAACCCGGCGTTTTTTACATCCCGTTTTTTTCGCGGCGTTTTTATGCGCCACATTCACGCCCCTTGTTTAGGCGCCGTTTTATCACACGGTTTTTTACGTTTTACAACTTACGTAGAAAAAGGTTTACGTTTTATGTTTTACGTTTTACGTTAAAAAGTTTACGTTTTACGTTAAACCTTTTAAACTTTTTACGTTTTACGTTAAACTTTTTACGTTTTACGTTAAACTTTTTACCTATTACGTTAAAGTTTTTACTTTTTACGTTTTACGTAAAACTTTTTACGTTTTACGAAAAACTTTTTACGTTTTACGTTTTTACGTAAAACTTTTTACGTTTTACGTTTTACTTTAAAACTTTTTACGTTTTACATAAAACTTTTTACGTTTTACGTTTTTTACGTTTTACGTTAAAAAGTTTACGGGTTAACTTTTTACGTTTAACTTTTTACGTTTTACGTTTTTTACGTTTTACATTAAAAAGTGTATGTTTCACGTTTTTACGTTTTACGTTAAACTTTTTACGTTTTACGTTAAAAACTTTACGTTTTTTACATTAAAAACTTTACGTTTTTACATTAAAAAATTTACAGGTCAGCGATACAGTTTTAACAACTGTTCACACCAATACAGTTTTAACATCAAACTTAGAAGGGGATTGCATACCATTATTCAACAATTGTTCACACCAAATACAGTTGTAACATCATATTTATACATACTCAGCTGTAACAAGGGATGCAGTTGTTTTTTTAACACTTTACACAACCCATCCCTAATTTAACCTCTACAGTCATGCTACATACGAAACCCCATTTCGACAAATCAACAAATCGACAAACAAGAGTGCAAATTCATTTCATAATCAAATAAACAGTTGGCCATGAATACCCAGTTAAACATCACTGATACAGTTAACAATTTCATACACTCAAAACCTCCAAAAATTACATGAATTCAAAATAAACACCGATGAACTCAACTGACCTATGAGATGAACGAGGTTTTTGATGTCGTCTCTGCTTCGCCGGCGTCCAGCACCTGTCGGCACCAAAACCCGAGCCATAATGTAGCCTTAAGTGACCCGAAACGAAATCAAACCTGAAATCTGATGTGAGCATAAATCTGACCCGTCGTCGTCAAAAACCCACCACCGCCACCACCGTCTCCGTCAATCCTCACCACCACCACTGTCTCCGTCGCCGACAAAACCCACCACCACCGTCTCCGTCACCGTCAAAACCCACCACCAAAGTCGCCGTCACCGTCTCACCACCACCACCGTCTCCGTCACCGTCTTCAGCTCCGTTGAATGATTTGCAGATGATGGTGGTTAGGGATTTCAAGAGAGAGATATGAGAGATGGGGTTTTAAATTTTAGGTTTGTGTGAATAATGGATCTGAGATGAAGATGGATCTGAAGAATGGGTATAGGGATCGACGGTGGAAGAAAGATCGGGGGAAGGGTGGTTGTCGATGATGGTGATGAGGAACGGAAGGGATGACGGACTGTGGAAATCGATGAAGGTGGGGTGTGATGACTGGATACATGCGGAAGAGAGGGATATTTCCCCCACCATCGATCCCTATACCCATCTGCAATGGATCTGAGATATGAGGAATGATAAATGTAGAGGAGAGTGGAGAGAGCTTTTATAAAGTCAGAGACTTTAATGAAGAGAGAGAGTGAAGATTTGATATTTACGTTAAATGACCACAATACCCTTTTTTCTGATTGGTTGAGAGTGGTTCTCGTGGTTTTTACAACTGGAGGTGGTTTTCATTTTAGCGGCTCCCTATACATATATTAATATATATATATATATATATATAGAATTCGATGTTCGAATTAAAAATCATAAATTCGTATTCGATTCTAATTCAATTACTGCACTCGAATACGAATCAACTCGAATTCGAACTTTTTTAATCAAATTCGAATCGAGCCGAATTTTGAATTTTTCGAATCCGAATCGAATGCTGAACATCCTTACTCTAATTACACAGTTATATTTAGTTTTCTTATGTCAATGCTCAGATATAAATTTTAATCAAAACAAAGTTGTCTTAAAAATAAGTATTTTTAATTAATGTAAACCAGTGTTGTAAAAATCGCGACTAGGCAGCGATTAGTCGGCGATTAATCGCTAGTCGACTAGTAACTGAGTAATTTTTCGTTAATCAATCCATTAATCGCTAGTCGGTCCTAGTCGGCCAGCCAAAAATCGACGATTCCGGCCAGATTCCGACAAAAAACCTGTATATTCCGGCCAAAACCTCTAAATTCCGGTCAGTTTCCATCCAAACCATGTGAATTCCAACAATTAATCTTGTATACTTAAAAAATGAGTTGAGTAATAGTTAAAAGCTAGCTACTTAAAATATTTATCTATAAAAATATGTATATGTATACATAACACTAAAAATTACATATAAAAAACCCGATCCGATTAATCCCGAGTAGTCGCTAGTCCCCACCTCACCGGCCGACTAGCGACTAGCGAGTTCTCCAACCTTGGTGTAAACTATTCCCTGTATTGATACCATTACCAAACCAAACCATCATTCATTTTTTAGGTTACCGGTTTTGATGGTATTTCATTTATCATTTATCATTTAATTAATATTTCTCTAATAACTTGTGCTCATTAGTTTAAAAAAAAAACCCTCTAAATATAGATATTGATATTGTTAGAACAGATACGGGCAATCATTCCATTGTTTTTTATTGACGTATAAAAAGTGTCGATATTCTTTTGAACATATCACAGCTTTATTTATCTATTGGTTTTCTCTTTTAGTTGCTATACCTTTCAGTACTGTACTGGTACCGTAAGGAACCGGTATCGACCGAATTATCACCCCATCGCACAGAGAATCCCACTAGTTAATATACTAAAAATCGTAATAGGGTTATAAGATTTTGCATAGTTAGACAAGTGATTTCTTAAAAATGAAACTCATGACGTCTCAGGGTTATAAGATTTTCCATTGTTTGAGATCACCTTTTTGGTAATCATATGAAAACGACGTCCTCAACATATCCCTTGCTTTGCATCCCATGGATTATAACGGCCTTGGTTCCAAGCCCGGGAACCACCGGTCGTATGTTACACTACCTTGGACACCAATACTCATAGAGGCCATATAACAAGGCGAACGTTGGTCATACGGGATGTATGAGAGGGCGATGGCTATACGATCCATTTGAGTGGGTGTTTCGTACTTATAATATGATCGTATGAAAGTATGAATTGGCAAAAAAATGATTGATCTGCTAGTGATATAACCATACGACCCGTGTCATCTTATTTTGCATGTTTGTACGGTCCATATATGAAGTGACAAATTCCTTATAGCATTCTCATCCAATCCATCAAATTATACATACATTCCACTAAAAAACAGCTCTTATATCAATATATTTTCACTAAAAACAAATACTTTTTCTCTCTCCTTTTCAATTAAATAATATTATCATTACATTTTTCTCTCTCCTTCACTCACAACCACTTTCAATATATATTAAAAAATTATACTGGGTGAACAGTGTCCCCCCAAATATACAGATGAACAGTAACATTTTCTCTCTCCTCCACTCACAACCATTTTTTATACCCTTTATAATATAAAAACTATCTCTTACATATTTTGATGGTTTGGATGAGAATGCTCTTACTATCCATTTTTATGGATGGTATATAGATAACAATCCTTAAAACAAGGAGTGGAGTAAGAGCATTCACATCCTAGCCACCAAAAACCTTGAGAAGAGGTTTTCATATTATAAAAGGTGTAAAAGGTGATTGTGAGCGGATGAGAGAGAAAATGTTAATGTTCATGTGTATATTTGAGGGAACAATATTCACCCTCTATAATTTTTTAATATATTTTGAAAGTGATTGTGAGTGGAAGTGAAAGAAAAGGTAATGATAAATGTATTAAAAAATATTATTTAATTGAAGTGAGAGGGAAAAGATAGTTGTTTTTCGTGTAATTATAAGGTAAAAAATTATGGATAGAATGTGAATGCTCTAACACGTTTGGTATATTTGATGAATGGACAAAGCATAAGAAAGGTGAAATAACAAAAGGAAAAAGGACATGCATTCAAGCAAGTAACATGCACATCCATTAAAATAATCAAACACCATTAATTAAGAGTACACAAGGTTCATGCCCACGTGCGCTATAGAGTGTTAAATTGCACATTTGGACGCTTTAAACTAGGGCTGTAAACGAACCGAACGTTTAGCGAACAGTTCGTGAACCGTTCGGCGGGAAGTTCGTTTATGTTCGTTCGTTTAGTAAATGAACGAACACGAACAAGAAATTTCGTTCGTTAAGTTAAACGAACGAACATGAACAGAGGTTGCGTTCGTTCGTTTATGTTCGTGAACGTTCGGTAATGTGTTCGTTTATGTTCGTGAGCGTTCGGTAATGAGTTCATTTATGTTTGCTTGTTAATATTTATTTGTGTTAGTTCGTTAAAGGTTTTTATATGTTTTATTTTGTTTTATTATTTCTAGTTTTTAAAATTCTAAAACCCTAGTTATCTTATATGCCTCTCACAACATCCCTCATTTCACTATTTCAATTTTAGTTTGTGTTAAGGCTTAACAAACTCTTAATTTTGTGTTTATCATGTTTTTGATAATCACGCCAACTCTGTTCGGATAATTATGTTAAGTGTTTCTATATTTTTTGTGGATTCTTCGTAATGTTTGTGATGAAAATGCAGATTTTATTCTAAAATGAATATTGTGTTCATTTATGTTCATGAACATTTGTTAGAGTTCATTAGCATATGGTAAGTGTTCGTGAACAGTTCACGAACATGTTCATTTCCTTAATGAACGAACACGAACAAGAAATCTCGTTCGGTAAGCGTACGTGAACAGTTCATGAACAAGCTTGTTCCTTAACGAACGAACACGAACATGGCCTTGTTCGTGTTCGTTCGGTTCGTTTACAGCCCTACTTTAAACTGTGGAAAAAAACTGACGTTCTCAAAAGTTTATACAAACCTACCCTCACGAGAGAAGACTATATTGGAAAAATCCAAAATAAATATAAGAATTTAAATAAAAATAAAGTAGGGGTGCAAAGGAGTCAAGCAGCTCGCTAACTACTCGAGATCAGCTCAAGAAAAAACTTGAAATGAGCCGAACTTGAGCCTAAAATAAA
This sequence comes from Helianthus tuberosus, assembly GCA_030545235.1. Taxonomy (NCBI): domain Eukaryota; kingdom Viridiplantae; phylum Streptophyta; class Magnoliopsida; order Asterales; family Asteraceae; genus Helianthus; species Helianthus tuberosus. The sequence continues at coordinate 175,827,461 of CM060450.1, forward strand.
ACTCGTTTGCTTATTGAGCCTGGCATGTGAAGCTCGTCAGGCTCGTCGAGCCTTAGTGTAACGAGCCGAGCTTATTTAAACTTGTTTACAAGCCAAGCCTGAACCTAAAAATAAGTTTGTATAGTAAACGAGCCCGAACCAGAGCTTCACTTATCGAGCTCGCGATCCCAAAAGAGTTTATTATTTATATTGTTTAATATATTACTTAATAGATAATAAACGAACCGAGCTCGAGGTCGAGCTCTCATAAGTTAATCAAGCTCGAGCTCAAGCCTGGTCGAGTTTGGGGTCGGCTCGGCACATATGCACCGCTAAAAAAGTTAAAAAAAACATTGATACTTGTACATTTGTGTTTCGATAACTTACACGTTATCACACACTACACCGTTTTAAAGAAAACATAGAATATACATAAAATAAACATATGTCGTAATGGTACTTTCAAAATTTAATATAACATCATATTTTATTTTATTTTAAAAGTTAGACTGCCCTCAACGCTTCTTTTTGGGGGTTGCACTTGATGATGTGGAGGATGCATTTATAAAGGAAGCATTGGGGTAGGTGGCATTTAAGGGGGTTTGCATGTAGGGAAGTGCACCAACATGCAGGAGAGAGAAGGTAAAGGTGGGCCCCTTAAATGTTTTTAAGATAGAAAACGAAATGGTGTTGTGGAGGAGAGATGATGCATGTGGGAAGGATGAGTTGGAGTTAAAAAGAGGAAAGAAAATGCATGTGGGAAGAATGGGTTAAAAGCTGATGTGGCAGTGATGACTAGGATGCATGTAGTATTTGCAGGTCGTTGCATTGCGGACAGTCTTACAAGAGATATTAAAACAATGTGAATGTGGCATGTGTCATAATCTTATTGGGTAGAAAAAAGAATAAATAAAAATGAACTATAAAGCTCAATGGTGTAATAGGTAATTGTGGAGGGGGCCTAACTGTAAGTTCATGAGGGTTGAAATTGTAACTTAAGAAAATAATGCATTGATTGGCTTGTATTATGTGGTTTTTTTTTTTGTCTACTGGCTATGGTGGAATTGGTAAAACTTTTTTATAGAAGACATTGCCTGCATGTATAAGATCAAAAGGCCAAATAGTATCGAATGTTGCATCAAGTGGAATTGTTTTATTGTTATCTTGCGATAGGACGACACATTCAAAATTTCATATACCTTTGTATTTTAATGATGATTCATTGTGTTTTATTAATACTGGTAGTGACATTGCTCATCTACTCAAGGATACAAAATTAATTATATGAAATGAAGCTCCAATGGTTCATAGGCATGCTGTCAAAGCGCTTGATCGTACTATGAAAAACATTTTCAAAACAAATACTTCTTTGAATCCTTCAATGCGATTTGGAGGTAAGGTTATCATTTCGAGAGGTGATTTGATGCAGTTTCGCGTGCGATCAAATGGCTCAAGATCAATTGATTAAGGGTTATTGGATTTTATCACCCCCAACTATCGGCCTTTGGCCGTTGGCACCCCCAACTAACACTTTAACACCTGACACCCCCAACTTGACTTTTAGTTTGTGCTGGCACCACTCAGTTAACTCATTACTAACTGAGTTTGTTTCCGATCCAACGTGGCACAGTCTTGATTACGTGGACAGATTATGTGGCAAACACGTGTCAAGCACCTTCATCTCCTTAATCCTACGTGTCACAGTCTATATATCTCTTACCTGCAAATCCTACTCCCATTATCTCTCCTACACCTAACTTCCTCACACGCCTGCAACTATGGAGCTCGTAAGTTCCTCCTATTTCAACTATTTCTCTACACACATGTCTAATTTGACTATTCTATGTTCAAACAACGTTTCAGTTGTATCATTTTCGATATGAATTATGACTTTTTGACTTCATTTTGATGTATTTCTGTGTGCGGTTAGTTGTGAGTTAATTTGGGGATTTTTATGTTTGTTTGGGAATTGGTGGTTAGGTGACACCTGATGTGGAGAAAGTGACGGGATTAGGAGGAACTCAACCCTAATTTGTGCGCTGATTATGGCGGATACGGTGGATCAGATTCGGTCGGTTTTTTCAGCGGAATCAGCCGTCGGCAATGAGCCTGCGGGAGCTGTTATCATTTCCGGTCGGTGAGAAGCTGAGGGAGAGGGTGAATATTTCTTACGGCGAACGTCTCCGGCTTGACGCGTTGAGGATTCCGACGATGGAGCAGTTACCAGAACGGACGGATGCGGAAGATTCCGTCGGAATATCCATTGACGATGCGAAGAAGATAATTAGGTTTTCTCAGAAAGTGAGATCGGCGGTGAAACAGATTCTGATGAACTCAATTAGTTACTCTGAATTTGTAAAGGGATACAGTGACACGTATTCGCCACATAATCTGTCCACGTAATCAAGATTGTGCCACGTAGGATCAGAAACAAACTCAGTTAGTAATGAGTTAACTGAGTGGTGCCCGCACAAACTAAAAGTCAAGTTGGGGGTGCCGGGTGTCAAAGTGTTAGTTGGGGGTGCCAACGGCCAAAGGCCGATAGTTGGGGGTGATAAAATCCAATAACCCATCAATTAATCAAAGACGATAAATGAACCAAAGGTTCCAAGAACAACGTTCTTTCTATTCAATAATCAACAAAAACTCCCTTACAATGAACCCTAGAGATCCTACTTATAGGATAAAAATTATAATTCAAAAAGGAAACTAAATAAAAAAAAGATTAGGAAATCAAAATTCAAATAATTAAAAGATAATTTTGATGCTCCGCATCATACTCCCCGTCTTCGAAAAAAACTCGTCCTCGAGTTTTGCATTCAGACCAAATCCACCTGGATCAAAAGGAACATCAACCCGATTCCGATTTATTATTACCACGACCCGCATAAACAATCCAACTTTACGGTTCATCTCGACCGACTCTTGACTTGTACCACCTGGGTCGAATGGAGCGTTGGACCATTCCTGTTGACTATGATTATTTGTTGGGTTTAGTCTTAATGTATGCACACCTACACGTTTTTCTTTATCTTCACTAACATGGGAGGCGACTACCATTTTTTTATCATGCGCACCTGGTAACTTAAAACGCCCACTATTAACATTGTTAATCCTTAACTGTGGATATATATTTGTTGTCGGCTTGCTCAAATAAACCACCAATCCACTAGCATTATTTGAATTATATCTTAGACCATATGATTTGGCTAGATAATTAGTAGGTTGTACACGTGCATTTCTCACATGCATGCATTCAACCAAATCCTGTATATTCGTTTTATCTAAGGATACTAAAATATTTTTATTAATTTTATAATCTATGCCGATTTGAACTTCAAACTTTTTAGGAGATAACATGATGAAATCGGTATTGTTCCAACCTTCCAAATTAACCGGCAAGATTCTTGTGTCACCCAAGGGCAACTCATGACCACCCTTGATCAACGCCTCACAACCTACGGCCATAGTATCGCAGTCGTTGTCAACCACATTTTTATGAAAAAAATCAAATATACCTGACATAATCTCCGCATACTCATCAACATTATTTTCTTTTACGGGCTCGTCATCTTGACTAGTAATCCCGCTAAGAAGCGTTTGCACCAACGAACATTCTTCTTCATCGGGTTCAATTCCGTCTTCATCGAATCGGGGTCCCTCTTCTGACAAAATCTCTTGATAGATTGGTTCGTAGAACCAGGGGTGGGGATGGCATAAATGATGCTCCTCTTCCTTGTTCACATCGTCCCGGATGATAGTTCCCAATTCGGTTTCCTTAACGCGCATCTCCCGTCGTAACTCAAGATCTCGGACTCTTTGGCGGAGCCGTTTGATCTCTTCAAGATCCCGGACTCGTTGTCTGAGCCGTTTGATCTCTTCAAGATCTCGGACTCGTTGTCGGAGTCTTTGGATCTTAATAATATCCCGTGGATCACGGTTTCTGATCTCGTTGCCTCGGTCGGTGGATCTACGGTCACAGTTTAATCGATCTCCACGAACACGTGAATCACCAATGTTCTTGTCGATGCCTCGGTCGGCGACTCTTCGAACAAGAAAACATTCGCCTTCACGTAGAGCCATTTGATAACCAAAGCTCTGATACCAACTGATGCAGTTTCGCGTGCGATCAAATGGCTCAAGATCAATTGATTAATCAAAGACGATAAATGAACCAAAGGTTCCAAGAACAACGTTCTTTCTATTCAATAATCAACAAAACTCCCTTACAATGAACCCTAGAGATCCTACTTATAGGATAAAAATTATAATTCAAAAAGGAAACTAAATAAAAAAAAAGATTAGGAAATCAAAATTCAAATAATTAAAAGATAATATTGATGCTCCGCATCATGATTTTAGGCAAATTCTACCAGTAGTTCATAATGGTAGTAGACAAGATATTGTGAATGCGTCCAATTTGTTCTTTACACGTTTGGAGAACAAGTAAAGTGCTTCAATTAACTAGAAACATGAGATTGACTATTGGCAATAAAATTACTGAAAAGATCGAGTCTTTTGCAAACTGGCTAATTGATTTAGGTGAAGGGAATATTGGTGGTATCAACGATGGTGAGGCAACTATTGATATTGATGAAGATCTTATCATTCGGGAATTATTAGATCATCTACAAAGTTTAATTGATTTCGTGTATCCTTCGATTATTCATCGTTATAAATGTGAAAATTTCTTCCGTGAAAGAGAAAATCTTGAGCCTACAAACGAGGTAATTCACGAAATTAATGACAGATTCCTACAAGTGTTCCCATGATTTAGTAGAGTATTTGAGTACAGACAGTTTGTGTGAAACAGAGAAGCTTAACAATCGCACACAACAAAACCTATACTCTCCTGACGTTCTTAATGGTCTAAAATTTTTTGATATGCCAAACCATAGCTTGGTATTAAAGGTTGGTGTACCTGTAATGTTACTTAGTAACATCGATCAACAAAATGGCCTTGGTAATGGTACGAGACTAAAAATTATTTTTCCTGGCAAACGAGTAATTGAGGTTGAAATTATATCTAGTGGGATAATCGTGTTTCGTACATACATTCCACATATCATTTTGACACCTTCCGACAATAAAATTCCATTCAAATTTCAATGTCGACAATTTCCGATATTGGTAAGTTTTGCAGTGACAATAAACAAGAGCCAAGGTCAGTCTTTATCTAGGGTTCAGTTGTATCTGAAATACCCAGCCTTCACACATGGACAATTGTATGTAGCTATGACAAGTGTTAAAAGCAAAGCCGGTTTGAAGTTGCTAATAATAGATAAGGATGACAATGTTACCAATAAAACGTATAACGTTGTGTATCTATGAATCACTCCTGTATGGTGTTAAATTATCGATTTACTTTGTATTACAATTTACAATTTTAAAATAATTTCATATGTTTCTTATTTATTGATCATTCACGATATGTTCCTTTCCCAAGCCCGTGTATCACACGGGTGCTAAACCTAGTTTTATGTATAATGCAATTTCTATGTTATTCTAAATCTACTTTACCTTTTATTTTAGGTATTACTTATTTACTTATATTAATTAGTTAAATACGTTTTGATAATTTAAGTAATTACACAAAAAGAAAATATGGTGATATCTACTCGTCCCTTGTTTTTATGTTAATTTGTGGGTTCTAAATAAAAATAAGCTAATCCTTTAATTAATTATAAAAAAAATAAAAATATAGAAATGAACATTAAAAATCATACAATTAACGCCCGCTTGCGGTGTGCGCATATAATGTATATATGTGTGGGCCATCGGGTGGCAAAAGTGAAATTGCACTAATTTTAACGTTATTCGTGAAAATAATGTTAAAAGCGTCGAACGCTTGATCATGCATCATGTGGTGGTGCTGATAGCTAAAGGACATGGCGATACATACACTAATTGACCTTTGTCCTGATTGCTGAGTGTCATGTGTCTTATGTCCAATGCTTGATCCAAAGCTACTATCGAGCCGGATGTCTCATTGGAAGCGACCTCTCTATTCCTTCCGGGTAGACGTAAGGTTGTCTACATTTTACCCTCCTCAGACCCTACCTTAGTTTTGCTATTGATGGAATTTACTGAGTATGATGATGATGAGTTTTACCAATTAAGTGATTAAATGGTTTTGCCTAGAACGAGAAAACAAGGAAAAAATATGAATGAAAGAGTTAATGCATTTACTATTGTAATTAAAACGATATTGAAAGTTTGTGGACTAATTGGTTTCTTGTGAATTGATTTTCTTGTCGGTTGGCCGTACGAGGATTACTAAAGAAATATTAAATAGGCTTCAAGTGCATTAAAGAGGGTTTGTTGTTGGCTTCATGATTTGCTAAAAATTAAGAATACACGAAAGGTTAAATGAACGCAAGGCCAGGCCCACTTCATTTATTTTTTGTTTCGCTTTTGATTATGAGTAGCTAAATTGGTTTTTTTTAAAGTAACTTTCATTAATGAAACCGTCGACCCAAGCCGGGCCGACAACACACAACAAACAACAAGACTAGATTACATATTTACAAAAGAGCACCACTCTCCCCATCCTATCTCTTTAAACTTAGATCTATTCGAAAACCACATGAAACCCAAGACCTTAACTTCACTGATGATGTTTTCAATCTTTATCGGAGTATTAAAAAACTTAGCATTATTCCTAACACGCCAAAGATTCCAACATACAACCATTATGATGCCTTGAACCGCGACTTTCTTCTTCTCCGAGGCCTTGAGATCTTTATATATGAGGAACAAGTCTTTAAGCGAAAAAACATAAATACTAGGAATCTTGCACCAAGTACTAATGCTGTTCCAAACAATCGCAGCCGTATTACACACAATGAATAAATGTTCGTCCATTTCTTCGCTCGAGTTACAGAACGGACATGCGGAGTTGTCAACGAAAACATTCCTTTTTATAAGAGCCTCCGCTGTCGGGATTCTGTCCATTCCAGTCCTCCAAACATGAATATTACACTTCGCGGGTACCCAATTACACCAGTCTAACACGAAACCGAGATCATGGTCGTCAACTGAGCATGGTTGCTTAGGTTGATGAACTAGATAAATTGTTTGAATGATTAACTTTTGGTTTTGAATGAATGTGTTGATTTACCTGTTATACCTTAGAGAACCTATTCTAAATAATTGTGTGTTGGTGTTGATGGGTTTGATAATATATTTGTTGACTCCGTTGTTCTAAAAACTTAAAAATATACTTTAGAGCCGAGAGACAGTCTAGGTTGTTAATCTTTCAGTCTAGACATTGAAGGTGAGAAATCTAATTCAAGTTTAATAATTAGATTTACCCTTGCTGATGCAGTTTATCTGCGCTTATTCCCTTTTTCCCTTGCTGGTCGAGCTGCAATTTGGTTCGACAATTTGCCTTAGAATCCTATCACTACATGGGAGATCCTGAAATCTAAATTCTATAAAAAGTACTACCCTCCATCTAAGGCTGCATGCCTTCGAGACCATATTCCTTTGTTCCATATGGATCCCGATGAGCCTTACTCCATGGCATGGGAGCGATTCCAAACCTTGCTTTGCAAGTGCACCCAGCATGGTCTTTCTAAATGGGCTCTAGTGGAGAAATTTTCTAGTGGTCTCACTCCCGACACTCAACTGATGTTTAACACTGTCGCTGGAGGGTGTATCATGGATAAAAAAGGATCCAACTAAGTGTGAGGTCATGTTTGAGAGTTTCGCTATGGCCGGTCAGTAAAGCGATCCCACGAGGAATTCCATTACTTCTACGAGGATCACCTCCACTACTAGAGATGTGTATCAGGTCACCCTGACACTAGTTTATCTGCTGAGATAGAGGCATTGAGGGGGGAGATGAAGGAGATGAAGATGAAGGATCACAAGTGTGAGATATGTCGAGGAGGACACGAGACAACTAATTGCCCTGTAAGATCACAAGAGGATGTCGACTATATTTCCAACCCGAACCATTTCCAAAATCCTTCATGTAACAACTCTTATAATTTGGGTTAGAAAAATCAATCCAACTGGAGGTCTGGGGAAACCCACCAGGGTTCCAATAACAACCTTCGAGTGGATCATTATCAGGTACTAAGTTTAAGGAGCCGAAGGACATTCTACTTGCTCAAAGTCAACATTTGAAACAGTATATGGCCTTCAATAATCAGCGACATAGGGAGCACGATCGTATGTTTAAAAATTAGGGAGCTTCACTACAGAATTTGGTGAGGTTGATGGGAGATATGGCAAGACATTTACAGAAGACTCCACCAGGTGGTTTACCAGGTAACACCATACCTAATCCTAATCCTCATGCTCATGCCAAAGCTGTCATGACTTGGAGTGACAGATGGGCCACAATTAATCAACCGACGGTAGGTGAGGAGATAGAGATGGAGACTTCCACTAGCGAAGTACAACCTAGGCTAGCCCCCAACAAGTATTGCACAGTCCAGTAAGTCTCAATAGAAGAAGGAGCCAATTCGTGATTATTCATCTAATTCTTTTCCGGGAAGATTCAGGAGAGAAAAGGAAGCAGAGCAGTTATCTAGATTCTTATGTTTGTTTAAGTAGCTCCACATTAATCCTCCTTTCGTAAAAGCTCAAGCGCAAATGCCTAAGTATGCCAAATTCCTGAAGGACATTCTTGGTAATAAGAATAAGTTGGAGGAGTTATCACATGTGTCTTCGAGTGAGGAGTGCTGTTGGCTCATGCAACCAAGCTTGAAGAACAGATGATTGGAAAAGCCAAAACTGGTTCTCTAACAGTTGATTACAATAAGCAGAGCATGTTCTATTCTTCTCCCAATGGCAGTGATTTGCTATCAGCTGATGGTTTCTAAGAACTGATATTCTCAACAACTGTTAAGCCATAGAACTGCTGAAGACATAAAGACTGAAGCTCTAACGATTGTTGATTCTCAAGTACTGTTGAAGAACAAAGCACTGCTAACTCAAGGTTTGAACACCCTTTGAAGAAAGCACTGATCACTCAACATCCGTGCTTAGGCTACAACAGTGGAAGTTGCATCAGTGTTTGTATTATCAGTGTCTATTGTAATCAGTGTTTAGATATATCAGTTGTTAGAGGTTGTTAGGTTATTAGATGTCACTGTCTAGGTGACGTCAGCTTAGATGCTCAGTGGTTAGATTTGTACTATAAATAGAACAGTACCTGTACTCTTCTAATAGCTCTTGGCACACACTCTCATTCTGTAAGAAATAACTGTGAGTTCAGGCTGAGGGGGAGATTAGTTGCATGCATGCATAGTTGATATTTGTAATTGATACAATCATTCGACTAATGGAAATCATGTTTGCTTAAAGCTTTTCTTCTGTGATTGTGTTTACATAGTTTGATTATCATTTCCGCTGCAATTACATCTCTGTTCTTTCATCTTATATCATTCACAATTTAACAAACAAACACAATCTAAGAAACTAAGATCCTAACAATTGGTATCAGAGCTTTGGACAGTCAAATTTGATCTAACAATCATTTTGACGTAAAAGTTCAGCTCGAATTTATTGATACTTCAGTTGTTCGTATTTTGTTTAAAAACAGAGTAAGGGGTAATCACGTATAAAAGTTGATTATTCAAGATCTGTAAAACAACCAGAATGACGTCACATTCACAGGACTCTCACAACACGGGAACACTCTTTAAACCACCTATGCTTGTCAGATCCGAGTATAATATCTGGCAACGTAGGATGGGTCACATTTTGGCTCAACAAAACATCGGATGTTGGAAGTCGGTCATATTTGGACCGCACGTTCCAATGGTGCCTAGTGCTGGGGATCCCAAAAGCTTTGTGCCTAAAAGCCTAGAAAATTATTCTGAACAAGATTATCAAAAAATTGAATTAGATGCAAAGGCTTTTAGAATAGTAGCTTCAGCTCTTCCAAACGATATTTATGCTGGACTGTTACATTGTAACAGTGGCAAAGAGCTGTGGGATGAACTTAAGGAACAATTCGGTGGTACAGAGGAAGTGATTGAAAATAACAGGGAGGTTTTGAATCAACAGTATGAAATCTTTTGCCATGTGAAAGGAGAATCACTAACACAACAGTTTGAACGCTTTAGTTGTCTCATTAGTGAACTGAAACTTGTTAATGTTGAATTGGCTAAATCAACTCTAAATAGTAGGTTTCTTAGGTTACTACCTGAAAAATGGGACATAACTGCTTTTGTAACCAGAAATTCCGTTGGATTCAAAGAACTAACACTGACCCAACTTCATGGTCGACTCCTCACTTATGAGAGAGAGTTGAACCAGAAAAAGAAGTTACAGGAGTCTGGAAAGGTTGCTGATGATTACACGTTCGGTAATACAACACTTCTGGGTCAGGAAGAATCTGTTGGTAGTAAGGATCAGAGTTATGATCATTATATTGACATAGCTGCTGGTGGAGCTTTTAACAACTCTAATTCTTACTCATCCAATTATGCTTTTACAGCAAATGGAGAAAACCAGAATTCTGACAACTTGTCCTTTGAACTCAATGATCTTCAACATTTTGATCCAACTGATCTGGAAGAAATGGACATTCTGCACCAACTGACACTGCTGAGTGTAAGAACCTACAAGTTTTATAAGAGAACAGGAAGAAAATTTCTAGGGTTACATGGGAACTTGAAAGTAGGGTTGGATAAATCAAAGATAAAGTGTTACAAGTGTAATAGGCTAGGTCATTTTGCTAGAGAGTGTAGAAGTCAAAATAATGGACAAATTATCACACGTCCTAGACCTCAAAACACACAAAACACTGTCCATTATTCCCATTATACCCCTGCTGCTCATGTAAACACTGCTCGTTATGCACACCCTGTAACACATGTTCCAGTACAATATGTTCAAACCACTGTTCCTCAAATTCAGTATGTCCAAGCCCTTGTCTCTCAGGTCCAAGTGCAACAACCTGCACCACAACATGCTGCATAAACATCAGCCCCAGCAGAGGCCAGTCAGCAAAGCATCTTTACCCAAGGCTTTGTTGATTGGAGTAGCATGCCTGATGAACTATCTGATGAAAACTTTGCTCTATTAGCTAAGAATGATGCTCTTGTTGATGAACTTTGCTTTGCAGCTTTAGAGTCAATTCCAGAAGGGCTGGAAACTGAAGAAGAAGAATCCAGTGCTAAAACAGTGGATCAAATAACTGAAGCAGTGGTTACTGCTGTAGTTGGTGAGGAGATGTTGAAGAAGAAATCAGAACCACTGATAGAACCTCTGTCTGACCCATGGTGTGTTGATAAAGAGGAGAAGAATACCAAAGCTTATGAAGATTTCTGTGACTGTGCCATGATGGCTGCAGCTAAGGTATCACCTCAGGTCCTAAAAAACTTATGTTCAGTCAAACGCATCATAGCATTTGCTAATGTTAAAGAGGTGAATGAAAACCTTAGAGATAAAATTTTGAAAGATGAGGTACAATTTGAAAAATCTGTAAAAAATTGAAGAACAAATTGTCACAAAAGGATAATGAGATCTGCAGCCTTAGGCATGAACACAGCATAACCAAGGACCAGCTCCAAGCAATGATAGAAAAATATCAAGCTTGTAAAAAGGAGTTGGAATCCACCTAAATCACATGTGAAAAATGGGTGGAATCCTGCAAAGGTTATGAGGTAATGTTGGAGAAACAGATCAAAAGCAATGTTAAATTTGGCATTGGTTTCAGGAAAAATGACCAAGTTGAAAACACTGCTGTAAATGAGTCTGTTCAAAACACTGTTGAGATAATACCAACAAACAAGAATGGTCAAGAAATAAAACTAACTGATAAAATTGGTAACAAAATCACTCTTGAAGACTAGAGGGGTCATCAACCTTTGAGGAGATTGAAAAATATCAATTCAAACCCACCTGGTCAAAATTTCAAACCAATGGATTTTTCCACAATGGATGGTGTAAAAGCTCCTAAGGCCAAGATTATTCCTCTTAAAGACATTCCAACAGTGGTTCAAAACTCCGTTGCAAAAGAAGTTGAAAAGAGGAAGAAAAGAGAAAAAGTTAAAAATCTGTTTTGTGACTTTTGTGAAAAGAAAAATCATTTAACAAAAGATTGTTTTCACTTAAAAGCCTATGACATTAACAAAACAAGCATCATTAAGCCTGCAAAAAGCTGCACCATCTGTGGAAAATCAAACCATCTTACTCATGAGTGTGTGTACCTTAAAACTTTTGAGGTTAAAAGAAAAGAGTACACTTCAAAAACACCCATGAGCTCATCAAAACAACCTACCATAAAACAACAACCATTTGTGTCTGTCCAAACAGCTGTTACAAAACACTTGAACAAAAACTCTGCTCCAAGAGATGTTCAAGTGACAGATGCACCACCTGCCAATCAATTCCAAAAAGAAAAAAGGTCAACCTCCATACCAAAGGGTCCCACATGTTTATGAGGTTTACAAAAAACCTTCTAAACCAAAAGTGAACAGGCACCCCTTTGTGTATCAACATCTGACAGGAAATGGCCCACAACAGTGGTTAGAGAGAAATACTTCAAAAGCTGTTCAAACCCCTGAGCTAACCACTATCCATGTTCCTGGACTTGATTATGACACTATTGTGACCCCATCCAAAGCCTTATTGGCTTTGGAGACCCTCATGAACTAATTGTTTACTTGATGTGCAGGGAGCTTCTGCATGCTTAGATAGTCTTTGGTATGTAGATAGTGGAGGCTCCAGGCACATGACTGGATGTAGAGCCCTACTCAAAGAATTCAAAACTCATGGAGGGGGTGATATATCTTTTGGTAAGAATAGCAAGGAAGGGTGCTGGGGTCTGGAACAGTTCAGTCTGGAAAAGTCAAGTTTGAAAATGTCAATCTCATTATCTAAAATTCAACCTCCTTAGTGTCTCACAAATGAGTGACAAAGGCTATGGGTCATTCTTTACTAAGGAGAGTTGCAAGATTGTTGGACCAGAAATGGTCAAAAAGATTGAAGAAATAATAGCCAATGGAAAAATTCAACTTGTTTCTCAAAGGAGTGGCAATGTCTATGTAGTTGATTTGTCAAAAGAGAGTCCCATGACTGATGCCTGTCTGTTCTCAGCTGCCTCTAACAAAGAGACATAATTATGGCACAGAAGATTAGGGCACACAAATCTCAAGACAATCACTATTTTGTCAAAACAAGGCCTTGTAAGAGGTCTTCCACCAAAATTGTTTACTTGTTATGAGCATTATGTTTCCTGTTTAAAAGGCAAACAACATAAAAACTCATACAAGTCAATTGAAGAGTCCAAAACAACCAAGTGTTTGCAAATGCTGCACATGGATTTGTTTGGCCAATAAAATTCATGAGTTTGAAAAAGATATGATACTGTTTGGTAATTGTAGATGATTTTTCTAGGTTTACATGGACTTATTTCTTACATTCTAAAGATGAGACTGCAGGCATTTTGCAAGACTTTGTCAAACAGGTTGAAAAGCAATTTGACTTACCTGTAAAAGTCTTAGGAGTGACAATGGCACATAGTTCAGAAATTGAGAGTTAGATGAGTTCTGTGTGTCAAAAGGGATTGTAAGGCAGTACAACATCCCAAGAACACCAGAACAAAATGGGGTGGTTGAAAGGAAGAATAGAACATTAATTGAAGCTGCCAAAACAATGCTAGCAGATTCAGGTTTACCCTTAACTTTTTGGGCTGAAGCTGTAAACACTGCTTGCTATGTGCAGAACAGAGTTTTGATCAAACCCAGGCATTGAAAGACTACCTATGAAATTCTGTATAAAATCAAACCACTGATCTCATACTTCAAAATCTTTAGCTGCCTTTGTTTTATCTTAAACCTAAAAGATTCAATTTCAAAATTTGCAGCCAAACTAGATTGTGGTTATCACCTGGGATACTCAACCACTGCCAAGGCCTATAAAGTGTTTAACACAAGGACTAGGTGTGTAGAAGAGACTTTAAATGTAAAGTTCAATGAACTTTCATCACTGAAAATCCCAGCAAACCCTGCTGAATTGTTTGATCTTGATAAATTTACTTTTGAAGATGTGTCTATCAAGACTAACCCTGCAGGTACATCACAATCTCCACCAGACAATGGATATGAAGTTGTAATTCCACAACAAAAATTCACATCCATCACCAGAGCACCAGATGTTCAAAACAGCTGTCAAAGCTCACCCACTGCTGCATCAACAGTTGTTAACCAAAGTAGCCCTTCAACCTCTGCCATCCTACCTTCAACCACTATTGATAAAAATCTGCCAACAGTGGATAAAAATCAACACTATGACACACCCATTCCTCCTATCCCTCCACCTCCATTTCAAACAGTTGTTCGATCATCAAAGTCACCAACAGTTGTTAGCTCAGATGATTCACATCTGCAGCCTTCACCCTTTAATGCCATTGTTCCATACAAGGGTGATCTGATCTTCCTAAAGTCTCATCCACCAGACTAAATCATTGGCAACATTAATGAAGGGGTTCTCACCAGAAGTCAATCCCAAAACATTTGTCTTTTTGCTGGCTTTCTATCTCTCCATTAACCAATCAAGTACCAAGAGGCACTGAAAGACAACAGTTGGGTAGAAGCTATGCAAGAAGAGCTCCAACAGTTTAAAAGACAACAAGTATGGAAACTTGTACCACTGCCAGAAGGTGTGAGTCCTATTGGCACAAAGTGGGTCTTCAAGAATAAAACTGATGAAAGGGGCATTGTTGTCAAGAATAAAGCTAGGCTTGTAGTTTAAGGTTTCAGACAGGAAGAGGGCATTGACTATTATGAAACTTTTGCCCATGTAGCAAGATTGGAAGCTATTAGATCGTTCTTAGCCTTTGATGTCAACCACAACATCAAGGTGTTTCAGATGGATATCAAATGTGCATTCCTCTATGGTAAGATTCAAGAAGAGGTATATGTTTGTCAACCTCCTGGCTTTGAGGATCCATTTAATCCAAATCATGTGTACAAGCTAAACAAAACTTTGTATGGCTTGAAACAAGCACCTAGAGCCTGGTATGAAACTCTCTCCACTTTTCTAATCTTTATTGGCTTCACAAGAGGCAAACTTGACAAAACACTATTTTTAAAATGGAGAGGAAAAGAGTTGATGATTGTCCATATTTATGTGGATGACATCATTTTTGGAAGCACATGTAACAAAATGTGTGAAGAGTTCAGAAAACTCATAACAGCTGAGTTTGAAATGAGTGCAATGGGTGAAGTACAGTGTTTTCTTGGTCTCCAAGTAAAGCAACTGCAAAATGGTATTTTCATTCATCAAAGTAAATATGCTAAAGAACTTTTGAACAAATTTGAGATGAATGATTGCAAACCATGTAGTACACCCATGGCAACCACCAAGCTAGTCATAACTGATGAAAAGGATGATTTGGTTGTTCAAACCTTATATAGAAGCATGATTGGGTCCTTGTTGTACCTAACTGCATCTAGACCAGACATCATGTTTGCAACATGTGTTTGTGCAAGATCCCAATCAGTCCCTAGGAAGTCTAACCTCATAGCTGTGAAAAGGATATTCAGATACATAAAAAGTGCTCCCACACTTGGTATCTGGTACCCTGCTAATGGGAATGTTAAGCTTTCAGGTTTTTCAGATAGTGACTTTGCTGGCTGTAACACAACAAGGAAGTCTACGTCAGGAGGTGCCAATTTCTAGGTGATTGCTTAGTATCTTGGCAAAGCAAAAAGCAAGCAGCTGTTTCAACATCCACTGCTGAGGCAGAATATATTACTGCTGCAAGCTGCACAACCCAACTTTTGTGGCTTTAAAATCAACGGTTAGATTTTGGTATAACTGCTTTAATGACACCTCTCATGTTGGATAGTCAAGCAGCTGAAAATATCATCAAAAATCCAGTTTCATATTCAACCACCAAGCACATTGACATCAGACATCACTTTGTGAAGGATTGCTATGAAAAAAGGTTTGATTTCTCTGCATCATGTTCCAACTAAGGATCAGCTGGCAGATGTGCTAACAAAAGCATTAGACACATCCACCTTTGAAAGCTTGATCTCTAGAATTGGCATGCTTAACATGGAATAACAAGCAAAATCTTGTTTTTCTATGAATAAAAAGCATTAAAATGTTTTCAGAAAATCGAAAATCCATCCTTAAAAATAGTTAAAATGAAAATTTTCATTAATCCTTAAAAGTCTGTCATAACCACTGATTGGTTCAAACATCTGATTGTTGAAAATCTTCCACTGCTGATAGACAACCTCTGTTTCCTCATTCTCATTGTTAAGCACTGTTGACCAAACATCAGTGCTTCAATCACTGATGACTATCCACTGATAGTTAAAATCCACCACTGCTCTCATTTTTCACTATTGCCAACCACTGATATTGTCCATCAGTGGTTTCCTAAACAACTGTCTTCCACCTTCCATCAGAGGTTGTCACGTGGACAGTTCTTAGCCGTCCGATCTTTGTAACCGCTGCCACGCCCGCATTCACTTTTTCACCCTTATAAAAACCCTAATAAACCCCCGTATCGAATTCAAAATTCCTTCAAAAGCGGTTTCCATCTCTCATTCATCTTCTTCCTTCATTCGTAATTTTTCAAAATCACAATGGCTCTCACTCTAAAAAATCCACAGAATTACCTTTGTACACTTGAGAAAATGTGTAAAAACAAAGATTTCCATTCCATCATTGATGCTCTCTCATCCTCAAAGTATAAAACTTTGTTGACCTGCAATGCACCCATCTACCACGATACCCTACGAGATTTCTGGAAAAATGCTAAATAGGAAGTTCAAGCCAAAAAGCCTTGGGCTTTTACATCTAAAGTAGGAGAAATTCTGGTTTCGATCACACCACAATCCATATCTGAGGTTTTTGAGATGAACGATCTCACAGGTAAAAATTCTTTTCCTAAAGATGAGTATCAAATAGATTTGATCGAAAGAGGGTATGTAGGACAATTAACAAAAGCCATAATGCAAAAGGGAGAATTTCCACCTCCTATGAAGTTCCTATTTCATACCTCCCATGAAGTTCCTATTTCATACCTTGCTCATCTGTATTTCATACCAAAAGACAGTGCACAAGTACTTGTCCAAGGTCAATCTTTTCAAATAAACAGTCTTTCTGATGAAACTTTTACAAGGTTGTCAGAGCCAATACCTTCCAAAACACAAACAGATGAGTCTGAGCAAACTTTGGATGAGTCCACATCTGCTCTTCAGACTTCTGGTGTTGAGCCCACTGCTCATGGTGAACATAGTAGCACAACCACTGCTGTGCAATCCCCACAAAAACTTCCTAAAAAGACCAAAAAGACTTCCAAAAAGCCAACCAAACCTTCAAAAAGGGACTTTCTAGAAGATGAGATCCCAAAAGTTAATCCAGTGACAACATAAATGTCACCAATAACCATTGTTGCTACTTCCTCACAACAGTTGGAAAGATCTCCACCAAAAGCCTTAACTCCTCCTGCTTCCTCACAAAAGGAACAGGTTGTAAGCACAGGGACACCACAAAATGAAGCATATTACTCACTTGAGGATATGTTTAATAGCCCTTCTCCCTGGGCAAATTCTCTTTCAACTCCTATCCCCTCATCACAACTACCACCATCTATAATACCCCTGTTTGATGCCATTGAGCTTCAGACATAAAACAGCCCCTCTCACGAACACATTACTGAGAGTACAACCACAACAATGGTTGTGTCTGAAATCCCTCAATTGGTTATCCCATAAACAGCTGAGGAGGTTACACCATAGGAGTCTCATGAAATTCCTATTGGTAGTTCAAGTGGAGTAGCTACTACAGGTTTTGGATCCATTGATCTACATCTGGACAGTAGTTACATAAGTAAGACTCCCTTGAAGGCAACCACTGCTGATGCTATCATGGTATCCACTGGTGTGTTCAAGCTAACCACTGGTGTGATCACTAAGGTAACTACTGCAGAGGGAAGTCCCGAGTTCCAAGAAAAAGGGGCATCAGTGAATGAACCATTGGAGACTCCTCCTGGTTCAACTACTGATACAACTACCACTGGTAGGAAATCAGATGATCCCATTACCTTGGGTGATGGTTTAAGATATCAAGAATTGACAGAGAGACTTAATACAATTGAAATCACTCTCAACACCATGCAAGATATGATCAAACAGTTGGTAGAAGTTTCCAAAAGTCAACCCACTCCACAACAGCATTCCCAAGAGCTTTGGAATGCAATTCAGCCAATTATAACTGCTCAAAGGGAACTTGCAGAAACCCAACACAACCATCTAATGGCTTTGATTAGAAACATGGTTGATGCAAGGTACAAGGATACTCAGGCAGATATCAAGGCCATCAAATAAGCCTTGACAACAAAGTCTGGCACCGCTCCTACATCCATCTACAAAGATGATGATGATCAAGACGATGATGCCAAAAAGGGGGAGAAACATGACATGAAAAAGTTTGGCAGACCTACCCCTAAGCAACAACCAACTAAAAATCCAGAGCCTGAGAAGAAGTCTTCTGGAACCACTGATGAAACATCTACAAAAGAAAAGAAAAAGGGAGTTGATGAAACCCTAAACATTCTGGCAGATGAAGTGGAGACAAACAAAAAGACTGCTCAAAATCAAAAGGAAACCAAGGAAAGGGAGTGGAGAAAGGAACAAAATGTAAGAAAAGCATGGGAAATGAAAACAAAGGATGTTGGCACTTCCACCTAGAAAATATCCTTCAAACATAACAAACCACCACTTGCCAAATTCTCAAAACCATAAACAAGAAAACAAACACCCAAAAAGCCAACCACTGTTGGTCTCAAAACCACTAATGGTTCAGAAAAAACCAACCGCTGACACACCCAAAACTACACCTTCACCACAAAAACCACCTACCAAAAAGCAGAAGACAACTGTTGACACTTCAACAGTTGTTATGACAACAGTGGTTGAGACACCAGTTATTTCAACAGCTGTTAGTCAGCCACCTACCACTTTCAAAGTTCCTTCCCAAGCTATAACCATTTCTGTTTCAAAATCCCTTCTCCTACAAAGGTTTACACCAGAAAAAGGAAGTTCCAGGTGCATGATGATGACATACCAGCACCTACTCCTATATCATCCACACCTTTCATTCAAACTAATCCTGAACCATTCATTCCTCCACCATCACCACCACCAAATCTACTTGTTGACCCAAAAGTACTTGAAGGTCATGAACCTTCAAGAACTGTTCCTTTAGCAGCAGATTATCCACTGGAACCGCATGCAGTAAAAAATGAAATGAAGCAATTCTTTATAGTGGATGATCCTGCAGAAAGAAAATTTCCTTCCCTTCATGGCTTTAGACCTCCAAAGAACTTGGATGAGTATTTAAAACTCAAGGCAAAGCAAGCTGAAATACAAGCTAGATATGAAGGTAAAGGGCTGGGTGATAGTAACATCTCAAGTCGAATGCAGTATGGGCTGAGTAAAGTCAAGAAATTGGAAGACTATGCAAGAGATTTAAGCAAAGAGATGTCTAATCTACCACCAAATGCTGAGTTACAAAAGAAGCTGAGGAAAGATCTCTTAGAGCTGATCATGAGTGAAAAGTTTTATCCTGCCAAAGTTGAACAATTCAAAGACTGGCCACTCATTGCACTCAATGCTGAAGTCAACAGAATTGAAAGAATCAAGAATAATCCTCAGATGAAAAGATCTGCACCAAATTGGAATAAGTATAAAAAGACCATTGCAGATCTTACATTAGGATACAAGAGGAAGAAAGCTGAGTTGGTTATAGCAAAGTATGGTTCAGCAAAGACCATTTCAAAATGGTCAAGGCAGTATACTGACATGGTTTATGAGAAGCTGGAAAAACTAAGAGAAACAGATCCTACAGCACCAAAGAAACCAACATACAAAAGCAAAACCACTGATGAGCCAAAGCAGCAGACTAAAAACTCTGTTCACATCATCTGACTTATCCACCATTGCCTTAAATCAAAGAAAAAGGCAAAAGCAGATGGATGAGGAAGATGCACTGAGAGAAGCTGAAATCATGATAGAGGCCATCAAGAGGATATCTGAAGAGGTTCCTGCTTCAAAGCAGCAAGAAACTGCCACAAGATTGATAAGCAGGCCTCCTTCTCCAAACTCTCATAAAATAAAGTCCATCCCAATAAATCCATTGAACTCAAAAATACAAAAGTGGAAGTCTGATAAAAAGACCCATGTATTGACTCTGCTCAAGTCCAATAGAAGAGTTGGACACATTTCAAGGGAGGATGCATTAGGTCTAAATGCAGCAGACCTCCTAGATCTTTTAGACCTTCAACTCTGTAGGGATGAGGATGATGAAGATTCCCTTAACTTTGAGCTGCAATTCAAGGGCCAAGTTAGGGAAAAATTAATGAGAGAATAAAGATAAAAAATAATGAAGTGTTTTAGCATCCTCTGTCCTAGGGGGAGATTATTGGCTCATGCAACCAAGCCTGAAGAATAGATGATTGGAAAAGCCAAAACTGGTTCTCTAACAGTTGATCACAATAAGCAGAGCATGTTCTATTCTTCTCCCAATGGCAGTGATTTGCTATCAGCTGATGGTTTCTAAGAACTGATCTTCTCAACAACTGTTAAGCCAAAGAACTGTTGAAGATATAAAGACTGAAGCTCTAACGACTGTTTATTATCAAGTACTGTTAAAGAACAAAGCACTGCTGACTCAAGGTTTGATCACCCTTTAAATAAAGCACTGATCAATCAACATCAGTGCTTAGGCTACAACAGTGGAAGCTGCATCAGTATTTGTATTATCAGTGTTTATTGTAATCAGTGTTTAGATATATCAGTTGTTAGAGGTTGTTAGGTTGTTAGATGTCACTGTCTAGGTGACGTCAGCTTAGATGCTTAGTGGTTAGATTTGTACTATAAATAGAACAGTACCTGTACTGTTCTATTAGCTCTTGGCACACACTCTCATTCTGTACGAAATAACTGTGAGCTCAGGCTGAGGGGGAGATTAGTTGAATGCCTGCATAGTTGATATTTGTAATTGATACAATCATTCGACTAATGGAAATCATGTTTGCTTAAAACTTTTCTTCTGTAATTGTGTTTACATAGTTTGATTATGTGACAACTGTCAAAATTCCGGGTATCCGTACAATTATTAAACAATGATTAGTGTTTAATGATTAGTGCTGAATTACAATTAATTACTTGAATTGTTTTCTGATTATTGTCATTATACATACATGTGCATCATATATTGCAAATGACATAACATTACTGCATGCAAACTTTATTGATTCAAATGGTGCACGAAACAAAGATAGCACAGTTATCAGACAAATCAGAAAAATGCTGACGGAGTTCAGTGTATAGACAGACATGGTGTTGAGACACAGTGTGAGCCAGAAACCAAGTATTACACTAGTATGGTGTGTAGGAAAGTATGGATCACAAAACTGCCAGCCTAAAGATAGTTTAAGTGCAGGAAAGTGCCTAAAACTCACCTAAACTGCAGAATTCTGCAGAAATCAGCAAAATTTAGCATTTAAACACTTTAATATCATGCAGAAATATGGTTATATGGTCCTGAATGCTTTCCTAAGTGTCGTGAATCAAAACTGTCATAAAACGTAACATAAATCACACTAAACAACATAGTTTAGCACCTTAACAAACCGGTAACCAACCAAACAACCGAACACTACCCGAAACACCAAATTTTCACTGGAAGCATTGTTTTAACATTACCAAGCTAGTTATGGTCCCCGAACATCATAACACACTATATATCATACAAATAACTAAATACCTAACTAGATTACTTGAAATCTAACCATAAACTAACTTCTAGTTATAACCAAAGCCTAGACCCCCCCCCCCCCCACCTAGTTCACGGCCAACAAGGGCCCCACATGTAGATTTTATTTTATTATTTAATAAGATTATGTTTCATCTTTACTAAACATGTTAACCAATAGTTAAACTTGTGTTGGAGTGTTATAAGATGATCCATTAGTTCACTACTTTCATTTTCACACAACACCTTCAACACCACACTCTCCTCTCCTCCTCCCTTCACTCACGACCGAGAACACCCTCACACATATCCATCTTCAACAATCAAGTTACATCCATTCCATTACTACTCAAAGGTGTTAGAAGCCAAATAAGGAAGCTTGGAGCTTGTGGAAGTTGAAGGACCTTTCTCTTGTGCATTTATCCACTCCATTTCATCTAGTGATCATCCCTAGCCTTGAGCTAGTAGTAAGAACACCATACTCTTCATTTTATATCTTATTTTAGTGGTTAAAAGAAGATACAAGTTGTTGATCATGATGAACACTAAGAATCTTGAACTTGAAACTTGAACATAAGCTTAAAATCATAAGAAGTCATGAAGTTTATGTGTTGTTATGCTTGTTGAATGTTGTTTGCTCATGTTTTTTATGTAGATCATCATGTGATCTTGCTAGGTAATGATTAAAAACATAATCTAGCAAGATGAGAGGATGAAAATGTTAAAGATCCATAGATCATCTTCATGTAAATCATGAACTTGAAAGAATAAGTTGTTTTCTTGTTAAGTGATTATCAAAGTAAGGTATAAGTCTTGTAAATCTATGATTTCAAGAATGGTTTTTCAAAAAATCAAGTTAAAAAATACAAAGTTTACTTAATCAAGTGTAGGATCATGTATTTAACAAGAAAAATCCAAGAAGAAATATTTTTAGAAAAATGATATACAAGTTGTAAATAACTAATTCTTTCAAAAATGAAGTTTTAAATAAACAACCATACTTTAAAGGGTAACTAGACTTACTAAATACACTAGTAAGTTACTACATATTTTTATAAATTTTCAAGTTCATGAGGTAGTAGTTTATGCTTGATTTTGGCAAATTGGTAAGTGTAGATTGATTTGTTGTTGATTGTGTTGATTTACAAAAGAAAATGATATGCCTTGAAGGTATGGAAATTAAACACTTAGAGAAATATTTGTAAACAAATATTTACAAGAATATTTTAAACCCTGAATTTTCATATAAAGTTTGCCATAATTTTTGTTACAAAAATTATAAGTATTGGAAGTTGGTTTTTCATAAATAAAAGTGACTAAATATGTATTTAGGAAATATATATTTAGAAGTCACCATGTGTGTGATTATTTGTATATTATGTGTATTAGTTATATTATTTTAGGACTTGAAATAATATAACTTATCAAAATACCAAGAAATTACAATCCAAAATATTACCAAAATCCAAGAGAATGAATATACAAATTATACCCACAATATTGGAAAAACCGAAAAAAGGAATATAACTCACAAAAATATTCCGGAAATTTTACTCATAAGTATATTTTGGTAATTAATATTTTGGACACTAAGAGAATGAAAATATGATTTTACAATTATTACAAAATATATCATATTTTTTACAAGGAGAAAATATATTATTCTTGGCAAGTAAAAATATATATTTTTCTTGGAACTATTAGAAGATGTGTTATTCTTGGAAGAAAATATATATTTTCTCAAACAAACATGCAATACATTATTTTTGGGAGAAAATGTATTTTCTTAAATAAACTTGAAATATATTATTTTTGGGTGAAAAATGAGTTTATACATATTTTCTAAGTTAGACTTGGAAATATACTATTTTTGAGACTTGTATGAGATTTAGAAGTATTTTGCCAAACAAAAATTATAAGTAATTTTTCTATGTAATATTTCTTAAAATATATATTTTGGAAATATGTATTGATGTATTTTTATTGGAAATATTATTCCAGAAAAGTTAATACAAAAATTAAGTATAAGGATACTTAATAAACACAATAAAAAAATACGTATTCTTGTACGTATAAATACACCGGAATACACCACCGATACTTGGCAAAAATATACAAGTATAAGAATACGAATATAAATGCACCCATCCTTGGGAAGGATATACATGTACGTATAAACATATAAAAAGTAACAACTCAAAATATATTATTTTAACTATTATTCCAAAATTTAATAAATATAATTTAAGTTAAAATATTTATTATTTTAACAAATAATTATATAACTTGGAATAATATTGAAGACACAATGAAACGTAACTCAAAGACACTAATTAATACTAAGTCAAGGCACGACCCCCCCGTCTAATAGACCGTAGTACGTTGTAGGTAGTCGTGTACACCAGAGGAAACTTTGAGTTATAGTCGGATTCGAAGAACGCAAAACTGTGAGTTCATGTCCCCCTTTTCTTTTAACTGTTTTCAGTTTTAAAACTTCGGGGGTGAAGTACATGTTATAAACTGTTTACATACGGTTACATTTGGTATGGTTAGCTAAGGAAAGGTACTGCTTGATTATGTGAGTGGTGGGTATAACGCTTAAGACCATTAATTCTCGTAGTAGGACCGAGGGACATGAGTGATAGATCTATTTGGGTGTAGCGAGCCCACACCCATGTGGACCGGGGTTTGGCCCATGGGGTGACTATGTCTTCAAACTGAAGCCCGGTGTAAAATCTGCTAGGTTTGAGCCTTCCTGCATCACGTCATACATATTAATGGCCTTGCAAACCATTAATGATTTGTCTTTCCTTGTTTGCTTTCATACCAGGGTTTACAAATACATACTTACTCATAATGATTACAAGGTTTATTCGAGCTCACACACTAAACACATGAACTATCTCAACATTTGTTGATGTTTTCAAACTACATGTATTTCAGGAAACTAAGTATGGATCTGGCGGGCGTTGGAAGTTTTCAAGGGTTGTTTGGAATAAAGATGTCATCCGGTGTCGAATGGTCCGGAGTGTGTATTCTATCCTGGATAGGATACATATCTCAAAGCCTAGTTTTTATTAATGCCTTTTGTCGTGTCCTTTTGGAACTCTAAAACAATTTGCATGGTTTGTAATTTGGATTTGAAGTCTATGTCTGGATTCTAAAACAATGTTGTTGTGATGTTTTTAAAACTTAATCAATGGATGAACATCTTGGTTTTATCATATAGTTGTTTGTTATGGTTGAATGCAATGATATTAAGCAAGTCACACATAATCACGCTTCTGCAAAAGTCAGGGTGTGACAGTTTGGTATCAGAGCTTCGATTGTAGCGAACTAGGATTCTTTCTCGAGTCTAGACTACAATCATTAGGGCTCTCACGAAAATATTTTTACAACATGTTTTCATTGCATACACGAAATGCCCAGTTCCAGGGAAACAAACACTTTTATAAAAGGAAAGAAAAGAAACACGATTGCAAGGTTTACATTTGTGGTCTAGTATGGGATAGACTAGGAAGGATAGAAAGGTTTCATGAGGAATAATGAGGATACATGATTTCATGATACATTGTCTTTGATTAAATGCTAAATGATAGTGGTTAATACATGTGCATATGTTATGATTGTTCTGTTACAGACACTATGTCTTCATCCGAGAGCGGATTGTCCGACACTGATGACCCTATGGCCCTCGTCTCTGATAGCGAGAGTGCACCCGAGCCGGAGATATTTACATCCGATACTGAGAGCGACCCAGATATGATATCCGAAGACGAGGATGACTTTCAGCCGTTTGCGTTGCCTGACTTTCGAGATGATTTACCGATTGCTGATGGCATTCCAGACGAGGATCCTTTTGTTGTTCCCATTCCAGTCCATGACCACCTCATCATTGGGTATCCCGATGGTGAGCATATCGTGGCTCCGATCCTTAATCCTGTTCCTCGCATGGTCATTCCTCCCGAGGATTGGCCTTTTGACGATCTGTTTGACAGTGACGTTGATTTGTTTGCTGATGGTCCTCCTGATGATGCCCATGGTGATGGAGAGATAGATGAGAACATTGTTGCTATTCCACTACTTGAGATTCCTGTGGTCGAGTTATCCTCTAATACTAGTTTGCACTCGGTCTCAGATTCCTTTGAGTCTGTGACGTCTTCCGCCTTGCAGGCAGTTGGATTACAGCGTTACGCTACTGATTCTGATGATGACATGGCCATGTCTGCTGCACCATCTCCTCCACACGACCCCGAGCTTGATCCTGAGCTAGAGCTTGATCCTTTTGATCAGCCTAATGTTGCACCTGCTGATCTCGAGCCGATACCTGAGCCTGACCCTATTACTTTTGGCATACCAGACATTGCAGCCCTCATACCTGACCCAGTTCCTACACCCGTTGACCCTCTTGTTATTGAGCCACTTATTCCTCCACCTGTACCCGCACCCACTGATGTTGCTCCTTTGCACCATGTGGAGTCCGATGTCCATCGTGTTGATTTACCTATCGTTTTCTTGCAGGACATACCCGCACCCCGTCCAGGGGAAGGTACTTCAGGCCAGAAGCCTCGTCATGATCCTTATGTCTCAGCAGCTTTTTTTCTCAGGCCCCTCAGTCTGCACCTTTTGCTCCAATTACTTCTTCACCACTTGATGAGCCATTCCGATGGTCCCCACCGTATTCCATGCCGACCTTAGACCCCTACCATCACCCGCATTTTGTTGGCTATGCACAGGATGAGTTACTTTATTCGCTTCAGTTTCGATTTGAAGTTATGAGTCACAGAGTCTTGGAGCTTGAGTTGACACCGCGTCCTTTACCATGTCCTTGTCAGCCTACTTTCATTCCCCCTCATTCATCACCATCTCTTTTTGCTCATCCACCTGCTCCTCTTACTCCTTTTCCAGAGTTTGATGCTCGATTTCTTACGGTCGAGCAGCAGATCCGTTACTTGCTTCATCATTTGTGTAAACTCGAGGAGGAGCTCGCACATGTTCTCAGTTTGATTTTCCTCCCTCCTCCTCCCCCGCCATCAGTACAGTAGGTTTTTTGTCTTATGCAGATTGCATTACTCTGGGTGAGAGCATCACTATTGAGCCGAGATTGTGAAGACTTTTGAAGACCACCTTTTGACTATGTGATTTTTGTACATAGACAGACTTATTGGACGAGGGTAGTGTCACCCTGTGTCCCTTTTGATGTGATACCCTTTTGTAAACAATGTAACCGTGATTGATAATTAATGAAAGCTCAATCGTCATGTTCTCACTAAACACATTGTTGAATTACTTGTTTATGCTATGATTCTGTCGTTGCATGATTGCTTGATATGATGATTGTTTATATATAAGTACATACGACCTCTAGACAACTACTCATTTACGTAACAAATAAGACCTGACCAATCTGATCTTCTTATTAGAAGAAGAATGCCTTCTCGAAGGAACATTCAGCTGTCCATGACCAAGGCAGAATTACAAGCGCGCATCACACAGGCCATCGCACAGCACGAGGTTCTTCGCTATAGACACAGCGGAGGTACCTCAGGGAATAACCCACCTAACGGTAATGTTTATGTCACCTAAGACACATTACACTACGTTTGGACATTTCTGAGTATGCTTTGTTAATGCCTTCTGTGAATGATGTTGCTTGTACAGGTTGTACTTACAAGCAGTTTTTGGACTGCAAGCCTCTGAACTTCGACGGCACTGGAGGTGCTGTAGCTTTTGTAAGATGGGTCGAGAATACGGATTCTATTTTGCGATTAAGCAAATGTACTCC
The DNA here is from genome assembly GCA_030545235.1 of Helianthus tuberosus. Taxonomy (NCBI): domain Eukaryota; kingdom Viridiplantae; phylum Streptophyta; class Magnoliopsida; order Asterales; family Asteraceae; genus Helianthus; species Helianthus tuberosus. The sequence continues at coordinate 175,854,969 of CM060450.1, forward strand.
TGAGCTACAAGTCACGTACATTTCTGGACTGTTTGAAGATAGGGCTCTGTCATGGTGGAACCTTCAGGTTCAGACGTTGGGCGAGACTGCTGCGTATGCTTTGACATGGGATGAGCTGAAAGAATTGATGCGTAGGAAGTATTGTTCTCAGGCGGAAATCCAGAAGCTGGAAATTGAATTCTATAACCTGAGGATGGAAGGTCCAAAGGTGGTGGAATGTGTGCAGAGACTTCACGATTTGTCACGAGTTGTTCCATATCTGGTGGAACCAGAGTTTAAGAGGATAGAACGATTCGTCTGGGGATTGGCGCCTCAGATTCTGAGCTTGATGACGGCATCAACGCCTCCAACAACTATCGATGCGAGTGACTTAAATGTGGCGCTCACTAAAGAAGCGATCAGACTGGAAAAATTTTCAACCTCTGAAGAGAAGAATGAGACTCATGCGGAGTCATCTGGGAAGAACAAAAGGAAGCTCACTGATTTCCAAAAGGGTGCTCGGGCGAATAACAACAACAATGCCAAAAAGGGAAAAAGATATATGGGTACCCTGCCTATGTGCGACAACTGCCTACTTCATCATGTTGGGCCATGCAGGTATGGAAAAAGTGATGTCTGCGGCAAAGTGGGGCATGCCAAGGAGACGTGTTGGTATGGTGCTGGACATGGAAATGGAGGTCAAGATGGTAGCGGAAATCGCGGAGGAAACAACAACAACAACTACCAAGGCGGAAATGGTGATGATCAAGGACGTGGTCAAAGTTGTTTTGACTGTGGCGACATAGGGCATTTCAGGAAGTATTGCCTTAAAAACAACCAGGCCGGTGGTAAGATTTACTTGGGGACTAAGCCAAGATGTGATGAGTGCAAGTTTCACCATGAAGGTCGATGTCTGAGGCCTAAGTGTGATAGGTGCGGAAAGGAAGGACACAACAAGGATGCCTGTGGGCGAAGTATCCCAGACAAGGAGGAAATGATGACGGCAACCAAGACGGAAACGATAATGATAGTGTTCCAGGTTGCTTCAAATGTGGGAACGTGGGGCACTTTAGAAAAGATTACCCTAAGAATAACCAAGCTCATGGAATAGTGTTCAACATTGGAGCTCGTGAAGCACGCCAGGATCCGAACGTAGTCACTAGTACGTTCCCTACTAATCAACACTTTGCATCTGTGCTATTTGATACCGGTTCCGATTATAGCTTCGTATCTCTAGAGTTTAAGAATATACTTGGTTTAGTAGCAAGTAAGTTAGATATCCCGTACTCGATAGAACTAGCTAATGGGAAGCTAGTAGAAGCTAATGAAGTGATTAGAGGCTGCGTTATAGAGCTTGGAGAGCGTGAGTTTTTGTTAGATCTTCTGCCAGTTGAATTGGGAAGCTTCAACGTTGTAATTGGGATGGATTGGTTGTCGAACAATTGAGCAGAGATTGTATGCCACGAGAAGATCATCCGCAACCCGATGGCGAAGGAAGGGACGATCGTGATTCATGGAGAGAAGCAGGATACGCCTTTACGGATTATTAGTTGTTTGAAGGCACGAAAGTTTTTGCGTAAAGGATGTGTTGCCTTCTTGACTCATGTCGTGGACAAAGAAGCCGAAGAACCGAAGCTTAAAGATATCCCTGTGGTAAGGGAATATCCTGAAGTCTTTCCGAAGACTTACCAGGATTACCTCCTTAAGTTCCACATTGACTTGGTTCCAGGCGCCGCGCCTGTAGCTAAGACACCTTACCGACTTGCGCCTTCAGAAATGCAAGAGTTGTCATCACGACTTCAGGAGTTGCTAAAAAAGGGATTTATGAGACCCAGCTTCTCGCCTTGGGGAGCTCCAGTACTGTTCATCAAGAAGAAGGACGGTAGCTTGCGTATGTGCATCAACTACCGGGAGCTAAATAAGTTAACCATCAAGAATCGGTTTCCCTTGCCGAGGATTGATGATTTATTCGACCAACTTCAGGGTTCAAGTTACTATTCCAAGATCGATCTTCGATCAGGTTATCGCCAGCTGCGGATTTAGGAAGAAAGTATACCGAAGAACAGTGAGACAATAATTTGTTTTAAACATACGCTAGCGTTGTGTTTTATGCATGGTACACGAACAGTTAGACACAAAATACAAAACTTGGAGAATCTAGGAGACATGTACTTAGGACCTTCGGGAACTTAGGTCAAAACTCATTAAAGGTTGTCACTTAGGAACCGCGCCCATTAACTCGGGCAAACACCATTATTCTATCGTATATGCTATTTTAGTTAACCGAGCAGGTGAAGTACTCGAAATTCTTATATTGAAATTTCCACTTTTGCTTCTAGCAAGTAGATTTTTGCATCTCTACTCCTCTTAATGGTAGTTGCATCACGACAATTTTCTTCATTAGAGCGAACACTCATTTGCCTCATTTCTTGATCATTTCATATGATACACATACATCGTTTATTACGCATGTGGCTTCCCCTCTAATGATCGTTTTCATCACAGTTACAAATATCATTTCACTATATCCAGTTATTGCCTTTTGTCTCGAATAATCTACATTATTGTAAGTATCGACTCCTTGATATTGAGTCAACAGAACCCTCTTGAAATTTCTTTTCCTTCAAGTTACATACATGGTTCATCTTTGTAACATTGTCGAAATCTCATGGTCGATACATGTATTTATTGTCGGATTGCGTTGAAACCAAGTTCAATTGCTTGAACTTGTCCATTTCGCATATTTAATTCAAGACACCGTATGATGTATTGAGAGCATCATATTCAAATTCATCTTTGCAAGTGTCTCTTTTGTTCCGATTTCGTAGTAGACTTGTTTGGTCTATGGCTCCATTGAAACGCCTGTTGGTTCCCACACCTTGTGGTGGTGTCTCGTTAATTTGAAGCCTGCGCTAATCTCGTTTACGCATCTCATACACGGATTTAATTATTTATTCATTGGCTTTCTTTAAATTTGTTCTGTTTTACCATGATTAAAGCAGTCTTAACACAATCGTGTGTTAAGACAATGGTACATAAATTCATTTTATATCCCAGTGTACCTCCTAATGGTTCTTTCATTATCGATCAAATACTTTGCAGTATTCATTATTTTTCATATTCGATCGGAAACATTAGTTCTTTGGTGTTCTATATTCAATTGAAAAATCCTACGATGCCATTTGAATCAAATTTTCAGGTTTGCTTCATTACACTTTCATTTGAATTCAAAAACGGTGAACTTGTTCGGTCACCGCTATTATTGAATTATGTTATTACGACACCTTGTGGTGTCGGTACAAACTTGTAGCTTGTGCTAATCATGGTCAACCGTTTCATACGAAACTACACATACTTTTGTTTGACTTGTCATTTAAACATTCTTAATGCAACTACGAATTAAGACAATGATACACCAGATTCGATTGTATTTCATTTTGGTGTATTCTCGCAATTCAATAATGTCAACACACTAATTCTATTCATTTATTTGTTCGAAAGTTGATGGATCACTTTCATGTTAAAGTTACCTTTGAGCTTGCTGGTTCTAAGTTCATCTAGCGGGATGTTATTGTCGCTAGAACTCATTTGCATATTGTAAACGATCGTTTGGAATTCTATTGATCGAAACTCCTCTTTTGTTGAACCCCTGTTGACTAAGTTACACTAGGTTATACATCTATACGTCTCGTATCTTTTGACATCGAATTCGGAAACACAAACCTTTTAACCGCTGGGTTCCTATTGTTGCAATATGTCCCTGAATTCACCTGATTCAAATAAGTCTTGTTTCGGTTTCGTGGTTAATCACTTTGGTATTATTCGTACCCATACACACATAATGTAACCCTAAGGAGTTAATGTAGTTTAAATTTCGAGGACGAAATTTTTTTAACAGGGGGAGAATGTTACAATTGTTAAAATTCCGGGTGTCTGTACAATTATTAAACAATGATTAGTGCTTAATGACTGTGCTGAATTACAATTAATTACTTGAATTGCTTTCTGATTATTGTCATTATACATACATGTGCATCATATATTGCAAATGACATAACATTACAGCATGCAAACTTTATTGATTCAAATGGTGCACGAAACAAAGATAGCACAGTTATCAGACAAATCAGAAAAATGCTGACGGAGTTCAGTGTATAGACAGACTTGGTGTTGAGACACAGTGTGAGCCAGAAACCAAGTATTACACTAGTATAGTGTATAGGAAAGTATGGATCACAAAACTTCCTGCCAGAAGATAGTTTAAGTGCCGGAAAGTGCCTAAAACTCATCTAAACTGCAGAAATCAGCAAAATTCAGCATTTAAACACTTTAATATCATGCAGAAATATGGTTAAATGGTCTCGAATGCTTTCCTAAGTGTCGGGAATCAAAACTGTCACAAAACATAACATAAAGCACACTAAACTGCATAGTTTAGCACCTTAACGAACCGGTAACCAACCAAACAACCGGACACTACCCGAAACACCAAATTTTTACTAGAAGCATTGTTTTAACATTACCAAGCTAGTTATGGTCCCTGAACATCATAACACACTATATATCATACAAACAACTAAATACCTATCTAGATTACTTGAAATCTAACCATAAACTAACTTCTAGTTACAACCTAACCCTAGACCCCCCCCCCCCACCTAGTTCACGGCCGACAAGGGCCCCACATGTAGATTTTATTTTGTAATTTAATAAGATTATGTTTTATCTTTACTAAACATGTTAACCAATAGTTAAACTTGTGTTGGAGTGTTATAAGATGATCCATTAGTTCACTACTTTCATTTTCACACAACACCTTCAACACCAAACTCTCCTCTCATCCTCCCTTCACTCACGGACGAGAACACCCTCACACATATCCATCTTCAACAATTAAGTTCCATCCATTCCATTACTACTCAAAGGTGTTAGAAGCCATATAAGGAAGCTTGGAGCTTGTGGAAGTTGAAGGACCTCTCTCTTGTGCTTTTATCCACTCCAATTCATCTAGTGATCATCCCTAGCCTTGAGTTAGTATTAAGAACACCATACTCTTCATTTTACATCTTATTTTAGTGGTTAAAAGAAGATACAAGTTGTTGATCATGATGAACACTAAGAATCTTGAACTTGAAACTTGAACATAAGCTTAAAATCATAAGAAGTCATGAAGTTTATGTGTTGTTATGCTTGTTGAATGTTGTTTGCTCATGTTTTTTGATGTAGATCATCATGTGATCTTGCTAGATAATGATTAAAAACATAATCTAGCAAGATGAGATGATGAAAATGTTAAAGATCCATAGACCATCTTCATGTAAATCATGAACTTGAAAGAATAAGTTGTTTTCTTGTTAAGTGATGATCAAAGTAAGGTATAAGTCTTGTAAATCTATGATTTCAAGAATGGTTTTTCAAGAAATCAAGTTAAAAATACAAAGTTTACTTAATCAAGTGTAGGATCATGTATTTAACAAGAAAAATCCAAGAAGAAATATTTTTAGAAAAATGATATACAAGTTGTAAAGAACTAATTCTTTCAAAAATGAAGTTTTTAAATAAACAACCACACTTTAAATGGTAACTAGACTTGCTAAATACACTAGTAAGTTACTACACATTTTTATAAATTTTCAAGTTCATGAGGTAGTAGTTTATGCTTGATTTTGGCAAATTGGTAAGTGTAGATTGTTTTGTTGTTGATTGTGTTGATTTACAAAAGAAAATGATATGCCTTGATGTAAGGACTCTCAAAATTGTCCTAAAAATACCCGTAAGTAAAAACCCGGACCCCAGAAACCCTAAACCATATTTAAAATCAAGAAAAACAAAATTCTGGTTCCCAGGCGGGCCGCGTAAAAGACAAGCCTTGTCTTACGCGGGCCATGTCAAGACTTTTTTGACCGGATAAGTGTTCCGGATCCACGTATTGACCAGCTGGCTAACCTACCTATGACCAATCTAGCCTATTCGTAGACTAGGCGGCCTCGCGGGCCGCGTAAGGTATGGCTTATGGTTTACGCGGGCCGCGTGAGCCTTAAAAATCAGCTATAAATAGCTTGTTGCATGCACAGTCCACTGGTGTCGAAACAAACTTTCAAAAACGAAGTTACAATACTCTGAAGTCGAAATTACTTTTAAAATTAGCGAGGCGCTGCTCCGATACCGGGTATTAACTCGATCGCTGCTACGATTCAATGTCCGATCGATTAAACAATCCAATGGATGTTTAAGTGCTGCCCACATTAGGGTTTATGCTTTGTCATTCGTCGTAAATTCGATGGATGTTTAAGTATCGCACTTTGTCATTCGTTGTGAAGGTTTAATCTCGTGAGTTATCGTAAATGCTGTATTAGTTACTAACCGAGTTCGTGTGCATGTTATTCAATTTAGGTTAAAAGGCTAATCAGTAGGCTAAGCTCTGCTCATAAAAATCTGCAATGTGAGTCATTCTCTTTTTATCAAATTTGATTTCAAAATCATGTTTACTTTCAAAGTTATAATTACAGGGATTAAGTCTTTGTAATCACCAAATTACAGCCGGTATGTGGGGTTTGTATACAATACTTGATAACCTTCACCATTGGACAACGAGTTAGCCAAGGGGTGATATGACCATAGTCACAGACACCATTCGACAATGAGGTTACCAATGGATGTTCGAGTGACAAATATTGTGGGTAGTTGGTTGATATGTGGAGACATTGTAATCGCTCTTAATACTGTAAATTGTAACAAATGCGTCGTTTTTGTAAAAAGAATGATTCACCAGTATTTCCGGCTGACAAAACTTTTTCAAACATGTTTCAGGTGATCTGTTGTGATCCAAGAAAAGTGCCGCGAAGCACTACAAGCTTAAGGAAGTGGCTCAATATAAAATAAAGAAACATGTTTTGAAAAATAAAGATTTCTCAGTGAAATCATATGATTGTAAACTACCGGGGTTTATCCCGAATTGTGAAATAAAATAATCGGGAAATTTCAGTTTTAAAGATCCTGTTAAAATCTTCCGCTGTTAACTCAATTAAATAAATACCACGGGATTTTCTATCTCGCGGCTCCTAAAACGGGTCAAACCGGGTCGGGGGCCGTGACAGAAAAAGGTGGTATCAGAGCCTCTGATTTAAGCCAATTAAGTATTTAGAAAATACTTAATTTTACTGATTGCTATTCTGTGATTATATGTTTTATTAATTGAATATTTGTGTACAGTATGGGTAAGCAAAGACTTTCGGATATCTACTATAAATTAGATATTTCACCAAAAGAAAAAGGAACTTCATCCTCAAAATACCCAACAGATACTGATGAAGGAATATTTGTTCGAAAGGCACAATATGAGGAACCACTTTCTCCTAATAAAAGAAGTTTGATTATTAGGAAAAGTCAGGAGAAAATAAAGAAATCACAATCAAAAGAAAAGAGAGTTAATCATAAAACCCAAGAACTAGGCAGTAACCCACCATGGGAAGACAAGTTAGATGAAAAATGGGCAGATCTCTATATGCTAGCCACTGTAGCAGTAAATGCAAATCTTTAAATACTCTTACTCAAGTTTTAGCACCTTTATCACCTACAAGTCAGAAACCTTATCCAGTAAATAAATAACTTTACAGTAAACCCTAATATGTTTTAATTATCAGTTGTCCTTTGTATTAAATTAGTCACACGGTATGCAATAATATTTAAAGGTTATCTATGAAATTTTGTTATAAAATTTTAACTTAGCAATTTTTGTGTATTTTGCATATATGATAAACAGCATGAATGACTTATCTGAAGCCCTTCAAAATCTCAATCTCTATCCGGTGAAAATAGAGGTTTCCAGAGATTTTACTGGTTATATACCCGATATAGAAGAACCTATGGAATTCAACGCTCCACCTCCGGAGAAACCCAAGCCTAAGAAAAGGAGAAGATTTGTGGGATGGAGGCGTGTGCGCAGGAGGAAACCCGCAACTAGGAAGATTCCTAAAATAGAAAATCCCTTAGATAAAGGAAAGGGGATTGAAGCCGGGGAAGGTTTTAGGCAGATGGAAATGGAGTTTGGGGAAGGTTCTAGGCAAACCCAGATGGAAATTGGGGAAAGCTCTAGACAAATTGAGGAGTTACCATTTCAGGATGAATTGGATCGCGCATTGGCGAGTTGTGATATCGTCAGGCCTATCAATAATAATCTCTACCCTTATCCTGCTGAAACTCAACTTCCAATGAACTTGGAACCAGCAATCCCAGAACCTATAATCCACACCCAACCTCTAGGAATGGATGAGTGGTTGACCAATGATTGGCAGTTCCAAAACCTTCTCAACAATCCTTATACCTTTCTCCCTCAGTTCGACCCAGAACCTATACCAAACCCACCAATGAGCAATGAAAATTTAGCTGAACTCCGCCACTTTGGCGAGGAGTTGGTGGATGCAGGAAATAGGATCAGGGAAGTAGGAGAACAGATCTCCTGGAAATATGACGAGAGGGAACGTCGTTATTGAAGTACCAACTGATGATGGATAGTGGGGTTGTAAAACTATGGTTGTATGATAAATAGAAAAATATAATCTTATGAAATAACCTAAAATAAAACTTTGTAAGATAAAGGTGTTACGCCCTAAGGTGTGAGACTGACGCATCAAATTAACACAACGGGTTATGGTTACGAGCTGGGCCTTACCGGGTTAGTTTATATTAGGTTGTGGGCCTTTATAGGTCACTTGGGCCAAGCTTTAGGCCATGTGGGCCAAGCAGGCCCAAGGGGAGCCCATGTAGGGAAGTGGGCTTGTCTATGTTTCGAGTAGTTGAACGGCTCATTCGTAATAAGTGCAATAAAAGCAGCCGTTTGTGTAATCTTCAGTTGATTTGTTCCCCCTCGATTTTCTGTCATACACAAGATAAACATGTGTGCCAACAAACGCCAATAAGGGTGCAAAAACTTCTTAACAAGTGACGGATATTTTCCTTCATAACTCAAACGAGGCAAAATAGTCTCTATAGTATCACTTGGAAGCTCAATCGGATCAGATTCAGTATCACCAAACTGTAGAACTTCTCTTATCATTTGCTCAGTAATGACAATCTTCTTCTTCTGAACCTCAGCTTCTATCATTCCCTTTCCATCAGCTCCTTGTGCTTCAAATCTAGCTGTCTTCCAAAAATCTTGAACAAGACCTTCATAGACAACTGGATTATCTCTCAGTGCATGAATAAGTCGGCAGCTATTCAACCCTTTAATCAGCGATGTATATAAACTCTTGTGCTTCTCTGGAGGAGCAGCTAAGTATCCAGCTTGATTATGCGTAGAAATAAACTTTAAATCCATATCTACACACAACAAAAACATTTAAGCACATAAGGATTTATACTTGATGAAATTTATTAACAAGACAAATCATGTCAACAGTGAATACAACTGGTCAACATTCAACAGGCTGATCATTGATCAACAACTCAGATTGCAAAAGTCAGCAATGACGTCATACGGGATCATAATGTTTCGAGTCGAGACCGTGAGGTTTCGAGTCGAGACCTAAGTCGAGACAAAAAGATCACTCGATACTACCGTGTTTTTGACTCGAGACCAATATGACATCGACTCGAGACAGATGAGATTGCGACTCGCAACCACAGATCTCGAGTCCCTAAAAATTTTCTTCAATCTGAGTCGAGATCTCCCAAACACCTTTTGATCTGTTAAGATTTGGATCAAAATCCAAAAACACTTCAAAATTCTTTGAAGACCAAAACATGTCCAAATTTAGGGTTCATAAGCATCTTCAAACATTCATATGATGTTCAAACTATCTTCATCAAATCTTCAAGAAATCCTGCAAAACTTCAACTGAAAAATCATCAAGTTCATCAAATTACCTTCAATGGCAAATCAAGACCGGAATAATCGTCGGAAAAACAAAGAAGTCGCCGGAAAGTGAGAGAGAGTTTTGAATGTGACAATGATTTGTTTCGAGTGCACAGTGGGGTCTCGAGTCGAGATCCCTTTAAATATCCCAAATCTGTGGGCCTGGCCTTTAACAATTTGGGCCGAGACCACAGTCTCGATTCGAGACCACAACTTGTTTAAAAATTGGATTTATTGAATAAACAATCTTAATTATTATAACAATCCAATTAAAATTCAGACTTTTCTAATATAACCCTTCAACTTTCTGAGCATGTTCTTATGAGATAAAAACCTTTAAACATAAAAAAAATAATATCGAAATATTATTTACAAAAATAAAATAAGGAAATATCATAATTTGCTCAGGGAGCAAATCACGGGTTTCGGGCTTGACCACACTTATCAACACTGATCTATTACTGAATGATCTATACGATTGCCAGTATATTTGTCCACCTAAACTCACCTCCCTAGACATTTTCCATCTAACTGCCTGTAACAAATTTTTATCATGTTTTGATTTCTTAACAATGAACACCCAAACAAATACTAATCAAATCCCGGAAATATAAACAGCACACTCTATCATGCAAGTAGTTTCCCTACCATATATTTCACAAGTCCAATCCAAATCTCTGAAATCTTAACTGGGAATAGATTGAGAAGAGCACAGAATAGATCTTAAGTAGAGATGGTATAATATACAGATCAAATGAGTTTTTCTCAATTTGATATAGGTTTATAGGGTTTCTTTTGGGCACTTGAGGGCCTCTTTCAGGTGTATAAATGATCTACAGAGCGACAACGTACAGCTAGGTCAGCATGTATCTGGATGCAGCAGAAGCTGACGTTGCCTAGCACCTCCAGGTCAGCATATGTCTGGATGCAGCAGAGGAGATACACGACTTTTTCAGAGAAGATTTCAGAGTCAGACCAAAATTGTGTGTATCGGGACAACATACAAACATTCAAATAGAAATGAGCTAATTCCAAGTGATTTTCTTTCCTGAGGTCATGTACTAATTTAGTTCTGAACAGAACAGCCAATGTTTCCAGTCTTTAAGGATAGAGCCTACCAACACATCGTGCTAGAGTCAAACTATTTCGATACTGGTCTTACATGAGTCAGCCCTTGACCATAATGTGAAAATTCATTTCATTTCCCAGTCATGTAATGTTTCTTTTTGGATTTTTAAATTTTTAATGTTTTTGTATTTTTCAAAATTTTTAATGTTTTTGTATTTTTCAAAATTTCTCCCCCTAAATTTGTGCATAAATAAAAACTACCTAAGAATAGAAAACTTTATGAACAAATTTACTTAAACACAAACAACCATGCTCAGTCGGTATACCGGATCATTTTCAGAAAATCAACAAGCACTTTGAATTTTGAACTGCTGAGAGGTTTTGTAAACAAATCGGCAGCATTTGCATCTGTGTCGATTTGCTCAAGTTTAATAAGACCTTTGTCAAAACAGTCTCTAATGAAATGAACTTTTATGTCTATGTGCTTGGTTTTGGAGTGAAAAACAGGATTTTTAACAATTTGTATTGCAGCATCATTATCGCAGTAAATAGTAGTATTGAGATAAGTCAAACCGTAGTCCTGCAATTGATGTTGCATCCACACCACTTGAGAGCAAGATGCAGAGGGGGCAACGTACTCAGCTTCAGCTGTAGAAATCGCCACCGTTTGTTGTTTCTTGCATTGCCAAGAAATGAGCCTGTCACCCAGAAATTGAAATCCAGCTGATGTAGATTTCCTGTCACTATCAGTGCCTCCAAAATTACTATCAGAAAACATAAACAAGTCAAAATTGGAATCCCTCGGATACCACAGACCAAACCGAGGTCGGCCTTTAAGGTACCAAAAGATTCGTTTAACTGCTAGGTACATTATTTGAAAGATCCTCTATTCAAATAATCAGCCTGTTGAATCTACACACAACTGATCATTGTGTGTTTGGATTCCGCACTTACACAAGTTAACATTGAATCTTTGTGCCAACAAACTCTATTCAAATCTAGTTTGTGCTTCAAATCTAGTAAGATCCGGTTTTCGGGACTTACAAGTGGTATCAGAGCAAAAGTATCAACCACCCGTTGAAACTATGGCATTCATATTTCACAAACCCGTGGTTCAAGAAATGACTGTTGAAGATGTACTTTCTGTCTTTTGCACACCTGAGTGTCAGGAAAGGGTTGAGGCTTATCGTTTACACAACATTGAGCTAATCGAAGATTATAATGACATTAAAAGAAAAAAATTCACTTTAGCTAATAATGAAAAACTTTTTAAGGAGAAAATCGAAGCTCAGCGAAAAGACATCATCCAACTCAAAGATGATGTTAGTGTAAAAACAGCACAACTCTTATATGTTCAAGAAAAATTATGCACTGTGACTAAAGAACAGGAGGATATCAGAGATAGATATCAAATAAATGAGCTAAATATTAAAAAATTTGATTCTTCCAGCAAATTAGTCAAAAACCTGTGTGATCAACAGCTAGCATACAAGAAAAAGAAAGGGTTGGGATTAGGTTTTAATCAGGCTCCTCCTCCTTATAATGACAATTATACTTACTTACCTATGACTGAGGAGGAGATGATGAATGAAAGCAAAATGACTTATGGTCCCAAAAAATGTAAGCCATCAGCAAATGTGAGAAATATACATTTGACTGTGCTAACAAAGCTTTCGGAAAGACAGGTGAGATTTCTGAACGAGACCTGCAGTCTAAACAAAACAAGAAGAATCAAAAGAAATCTCCACCACAGAAGGCCCCTGCAAACGATAAGTATAGACATCCAAATTCATCCTCGTTTGAAAGAAATGTGCAACAAAAACAAGCACAGAAAGGACCAGTTCAAGAGCTACACAAGCTGATCAGAATGCCTTCTACGTGAAGAGACAAACATGTTTCACTTGCGGCATTGCTGGTCACATTGCTCGGAACTGCACAAATCGTCCCTATGTACCCTACTATATGCAAAATCAGAGGGTTACACCTAAGGATAACTACCATTCTAAGCCAATGAAGGTATCTTCACCTAAGACAATGAAGAATGTGAATCCCAAGGTTAAACCTTCTGATGGGGATTGGAACGCTGCCAAAAACAAACACAAAGCTTTTCAGGAACAAAAACGTTTTTTCTAAAACTAACAAGTCTGAAAAAGCTAAAGTTGCTCAACCGAAGGCAACAAACACGTTTGTTAAATCGAAACAGATTTGGAAACCTAAATCCAAAGCAGCAACGTCTCCAATTCTTGAAATTAAAGGGGACTTATGTTTAAAGGAAGTGTCTTATTTTGATGCTTCAAGTAATCCCAGGACTACGATGGCCTGGGTACCCAAGTTTACTAATCTCCTTACTTTTCAGGAACAACTAAGGAGGAGTTGTTGACAATCTCTGGAATGTTCATAGCGGTTGTTCCAGAGATAAAAACGGGTAACATTTCACTGTTGCAAAAAGTTCAAATTTTTTTTCAGATGATATGTTTCCTTTGGAGGAGATAACAGAAGTAAGATAATGATCAGCAAAAGGTACCGTTTAAATTCAGTACTTTGATTTGAATTTGATTAGTCTTCAATCTAATGACGGAACGGTTAAGCAAAAATATTTTTTTTTTCTCTTTCTTAGTTCATTACTTTGTATATAAATTGTCCTTTCTCTAGTAAATGGTAAATTTGCGCAAAAATTCAAGATTTATGCACAAATTTAGGGGGGAGAGGAACATATAGATAGATATAGAGTTTAGGAGGAGAAAACTCAGAAAAGAAAAATACAAAAAGAGTTTGCTGTAAATATGTATTGTTTTAGGGGGAGAAAATGAGAAAAGTACAAAAACATTTGAAAAATGAAAAAGCCAAAAAGATAAATTGCATGATATGGGAAGTGAAATAAATGTTCGTGTTAAAGGGTTTGACTAACACATATAAGGTGCCATAGCTGAAAAGACTAGGATCTACTGCGATATGTCGATAGGCTTGACGCTCAAAATGATAAAGGATACCAAGTGATATAAACATAACGAACTATGTACCATGTGGGTAACATACAACGGCGTATGATTTTATGGTCTTAAATCTTGCGTTGATAGATAGCCAACATCTGAGGTTTCGGGTCTTTATATTGTTGAATCATCCGGGGATATCTTGGTTGTCCTTCCGTAAATGAATTTTCACATTATGGTGAAGGGCTGACTCATGTAAGACCAGTATTGAAACAGTTTGACTTTAGCACGATGTGTTGGTAGGCTCTATCCTTAAAGACTAGAAACATTGGCTGTTATGTTCAGAACTAAATTAGTACATGACCTCAGGAAAGAAAGTCACTTGGAATTAGCTCATTTCTATTTGAATGTTTGTATGTTGTCCCGATACACACAATTTTGGTCTAACTCTGAAATCTTCAATGAAAAAGTCATGTATCTCCTCTGTTTTGCGGAAGCAAAGACCTGGAGGTGCTAGGCAACGTCAGCTTCTGCTGCATCCAGATACATGCTGACCTAGCTGTACGTTGTCGCGCTATAGATCAATTATACACCCGAAAGATGCCTTCAAGTGCCCAAAAGAAACCCAAGAAACCTATATCAAACTGAGAAAAACTCATTTGATCTGTATATTATACCATCTCTGCTTAAGATCTATTCTGTTCTCTTCTCAATCTATTCCCAGTTAAGATTTCAGAGATCTGGATTGGACTTGTGAAATATGTGGTAGGGAAGCTACTTGCATGATAGAGTGTGTTGTATATAACTCCGGGATTTGATTAGTATTTGTTTGGGTGTTCATTGTTAAGAAATCAAAACATGATAAAATTTGTTACAGGCAGTTATATGGAAAATGTCTAGGGAGATGAATTTAGGAGGACAAATATACTGGCAATCGTCTAGATCATTCAGTAGTAGATCAGTGTTGATAAGTGTGGTCAAGCCCGAAACCTCGTGATTTCCTAGACACAGTCAGGATATCTTAAAAGATCCCAAGAGGACAAAAACCCTAAGGAATCAAAATCTCAAAATGAGAATATTCCAAATGCTCAAAGAGCCAAATTCGTACCAAAATGGTATTTGCCTCACCCTCGTTGGACAAAATCATTGGTCGCTCTGTTGTACGAAAGTACTGACCTGTCACCAATGGTCTAACATTGTAAATCAAAAAGGATGACATCAATATACTCACATGTTACGATGAATCGTTGTGCTTACCTTGATCGCGGGGATATGTCTTGGAATGGGACACACGGGTATAATAGTATAATATTACCTAAAGCATATAACGAAGTTGAAAAATTGAAAGTTGAGCGTTAAAGTTTAACTGGACAAACATATTGGCAATCGCATAGACCAGTTTGATTAGGCTCGTACTGAAAAGTGTTCCTTAGTCTGCCTGAGAACGAAATTTGATCCCATTGCAATTGTAATTGTATATTATGGTAGTTGTTTATATTTTGAGTTTTTATTTGTTTTTTAGTTCTCAATATTAAAAAAAATTAAAAAATTGGAAAAATTCAAAAATACAAAAATAGTGTCTTGCTTTTCTATAAAACCAAAAATCCAAAAATAGAGTGTTTAATTGTTTTTCTTAAAATAAAAAAAATGTAACCGTTCTTGAAGATTTGACTGATCATCAAAAGTTGAAAGAATTTAAATTGTGAAATCCGAGTACAAGTACTTGGATGTACCTGGTGTTCATATGGTACTCTCCCTGTTGCATAAGAAATGTTTGCTTATGAGTTTGTGAGCATGTGCAGAACTTGATTTCATTCAAGTACAGGGGTTGATGAAGTTTGAGATGCTGTTAGTTGCTGAAGAAACCTGAAGCAGCACAAAAACTAGATGTACCTGAGTCAGAAGAACCGGATACGAAACGCCGTCTGACAATGAAAGTACATTTGAAGAAGTACCTGTGAACCTGCTTGAAAGACAAAGATTGAAGAAGAAAAGAGCTGCTGAGAATCCTCCTCTCACATTTTGTTCCACAAGATTTTCAACCAAATGCTGATCAAGATCCTGATATGAAACTAACCACAAGAGCTGAAGAAAGAGAACCAATGCTGAGAGTTCAGGAGTTAAGAACTTCCACAACATCTGCAGCATAGAGATAACCATAGACTTCTTTGAAGACGTTGCTGAATTCATGTTATGAAGACAATTTGATAGCATCAGTCTAGGGGGAGATTGTTAGGCCCTAAGGTGTGAGACTGACGCATCAAATTAACACAACGGGTTATGGTTACGAGCTGGGCCTTACCGGGTTAGTTTATATTAGGTTGTGGACCTTTATAGGTCACTTGGGCCAAGCTTTAGGCCATGTGGGCCAAGCAGGCCCAAGGGGAGGCCATGTAGGGAAGTGGGCTTGTCTATGTATATAAACAAGTTTCTAACTTGTTTTTAGGTTGGAACCTTGGGAGCCTCGTAGTTTTAGAATTTCCTACAGAGGGTCAGACAGAGGCGATTAGTGGTGTGTCAACTTGTACCAGACGTTTTGCTTATTCAAGTAATAGAACGTGTGCAAGTTTAAAAGTGATTCGGTATTGTGTTCTTCGTATTTCTTGTTTTTCGATTTATCTTGAATCTCACCAAGTTTGGATTCCGCACAAACTTGGTGATTGTTTGATATCATTGAAGGATCCGGTTTTCGGGACTTACAAAAGGTGTGTAATGATGCATAATATATAAATATATAAAAATGGGAATCGAGAAATTGATAATTTTGGCTTTATGTGTGTTGTGAAATTTATATGATTATTTTGTGTATGATTGTTATTTATTTGATACTAATAAATTATATATATTGATTATCAGATGGAAAACGCTAATAATGAACCAGTAAACGAGGTTAACCATTCTGAGCAACACCCGGAGGATCAATTTATGACTAGGAAAGATATAGAAAATATCGTTGCTCAAGGAATAGCCAATGCTATTCCAGCAATCCTTGCTACTGCCCAGAAACCTATTGAACCTCAACAAATTATTCCTAGCAAACGTATTTCTGAAGATAATTTCAGTAATAGCGTAAACGGAGGCGGTAATCATACTAATCACGATAATGATTCACGGCAGGTTCCGCTCCCTAAGAAAATGAAAGCTGCAACGCCTGGTTGCACTTACAAAGCATTTCTTGCTTGTAAACCCGTTGAATTTGCAGGCAATGAAGGAGCAACTGCGGCACTGTGTTGGTTAGAGAAAACCGAAGCAGTGATTACAATAAGTAAATGTGCCAAGGACGACAAGGTCATGTACGCGTCAAATCTTTTCAAAGAAGGGGCGCTAGAATGGTGGAATACAGTACTTCAAGCCAAAGGAAGAAATATGGCCTATGCCATGAACTGGGAAGAATTTAAAAGTCTTGTAGAAAGAAAATTCTGTCCCGAATATGAAAAAGATCAAATGGCGAATAAGTTCCTAAATCATCGAATGATGGGTGTAGATTGTCGCGGGTATACTTCGACATTCTTTGAATATGCTAGAGTGGTACCAACACTGGCTTCGCCAGAACCGGTACTCATTTCTCGCTATATTTGGGGATTGATTGGAGAAATTCGTAATATCGTTAAAGCTGCGAGACCTCGTACTATTGACGATGCGGTAGAATTAGCTAACACCCTAACTGACGAACTGGTACGCATAAGAGATGAAAACAAGAAAAAGGAACTGGCTCAGAAAATTACCCAAGGATTTCGTACAGGTAATAATAGCAGCTTCAAGAGAAGAGGAACAGGGCAATCTTCAACACCGCCATTCTGCAGGAATTGCAAAAAGAAACATTATGGAAGATGTAATGTAACCTGCAACTTTTGCAAAGTCGTAGGACATCGCGAAGAAGACTGCAGAAAGAAAACAAGAGTCTGCTATAACTGTGGAGAAACAGGACATTTTAAGCCAGAATGCCCTAAGTTGGTTAAACCAGCAGACAATAAAGCTAAACCGACATACGGAGTTACCAAGAAGAATGTTCGTGCATTCCAATTAACTACTCAAGAGGCAGAACTCATTCCAGATGTGATAGCTGGTACGTTCTTAGTTCACAACATTTACGCAAAAGTATTATTTGACTCTGGTGCAAACCAAAGTTTTATAAATACTTCATTCTGCCAAGCTCTTAACTTACCATTAACCAACCTTAGGCAGATTTTTACAGTCGAAACAGCAGATGGGAATTTTATTAAAATAGATAAGGTTTTGCAAAAAGAAAATATAGAACTTTCAGGTTATAAATTTCATGCAAACCTATTACCAATGAATCTAGCTGGGTTCGATGTTGTGTTAGGAATGGATTGGTTAGTAGCCAACCATGCTCGAATCCTTTGTGATTAAAACTCTATAGAAATTCGGGCACCTACCGGAGAAGTGATAGTAATTACAGGCAATAAGCCACGTAAACCTATGAAGTTCATTTCAGTAATGAAAATTGCTAGTTATGAAAGAAAGCAAGGAATAGTATATATGATTTCCGTAATCATTAGTAATAAGGATAAAGAACTTAAGGAGATTCTTGTAGTCTCAGAATACCCAGATGTATTCCCAGAAGAATTACCAGGATTACCACCAGATAGGGAAGTAGAATTTAGAATTCATCTAATTCCTGGAACTACACCGATAGCCAAGGCACCTTATCGGTTAGCACCCACAGAAATGTTAGAACTGAAAAAGCAATTAGATGAATTACTAAGAAAAGGTTTCATACAACCTAGTTCATCCCCTTGGGGGGCACCAGTATTGTTCGTAAAGAAATAGGACGGTTCAATGAGAATGTGTATTGATTATAGGGAACTGAATAAGGTTACAATTAAGAATCGATACCCATTACCTAGGATTGATGATCTTTTCGATCAACTTCAAAGAGCTAGATACTTTTCTAAGATCGACTTACGCTCCGGATACCATCAATTGAAGGTACAAGAAGAAGACATACCTAAAACTGCTTTCAGAACTACGTATGGTCATTACGAGTTTACAGTCATGCCCTTCGGATTAACGAATGCACCTGCTGCATTCATGGACATGATGAATAGAATCTGTAAACCGTATTTGGATAAATTTGTAATTGTCTTCATAGATGATATACTTATTTATTTCAAAATTCAGGACGAGCATTGTGAGCATCTGCAGGTACTCTTAACTTTGTTAAGAAAAGAAAAGCTTTACGCCAAATTCTCGAAGTGTGAATTTTGGCTAAAGGAAGTGCAATTTTTAGGTCACATGGTGAATCACGAAGGTATTCATGTAGATCCTGCTAAAATAGAAGCGATTACCAAATGGAAGGTTCCGCAATCCGCAATGGAAATTAGAAGTTTTATAGGTTTAACCGGATATTATAGGCGGTTTATTAAGGATTTTTCCAAGATAGATGTACCATTAACTAAGCTAACCTGTAAAGTAGTTAAGTTTGAATGGGGACCTAAGCAAGAAGAAGCTTTTAGGATTTTAAAGCAAAAGTTAACAAATGCCCCAATCCTAGTTTTACCAGATGGGACTAAAGATTTTGAAGTTTACTGTGATGCTTCAAAACTAGGATTAGGATGTGTGCTAATGCAACGCAAGAAGGTAATTGCGTATGCTTCAAGACAATTGAAAAAGCACGAGGAAAATTATACAACTCATGACTTAGAGTTAGGCGCCATAATTTTTTTCCTTAAAATTTGGAGACATTATCTGTACGGAAGTAAATTTACTGTCTATACGGATCACAAAAGTTTAAAATATATATTTGGGCAAAAAGAGTTAAATATGAGGCAAAGGAGATGGATGGAAATCCTAAGTGACTACGACTGTGATATTCAATATCACGAAGGAAAGGCAAATGTAGTTGCAGATGCCTTAAGTCGTAAGTACCATGAGAAACAATGACGGGTTCGTGCTATTAGATTAAATCTACAGTTAGATTTAATGGAACAACTAAAGCATTTTCAAGAAACAGCAATCAAGGATGATGCTGAAGGAATGAAAGGACGAACAAAAGAATTAAAACAAGGAGCTGATGGAATTTGGAGATTCCACAAAAGAAGAATTTGGGTACCTAAGCAGGGAGAATTAAGAAATAAGATTTTAGAAGAAGCCCATAAATCTAGGTATACCATACACCCTGGAAACAATAAAATGTACCAAGATTTAAGAAATAACTTTTGGTGGATAGGAATGAAAAAGGACATAGCTCGATATGTTTCTAAGTGTCTTACTTGTTCACAAGTTAAGGCAGAACACCAGAAACCTTTAGGTCTACTACAACAATTAGAAATGCCTGTATGGAAATGAGAACTCATAACAATGGATTTTGTTACTAAGTTACCCAAAACCAGAAAAGGTAATGATGCGATTTGGGTAATTGTGGATCGATTAACCAAATCAGCTCATTTTCTACCTATGAAAGAAACCTTTAGCATGGAAAGGTTGGCAAAGTTGTATGTAGATGAAGTAGTATCCTTACATGGAGTTCCACTCTCCATTGTTTCAGATAGGGATAGTCGTTTTACTTCCCATTTTTGGACTAGTTTCCAAGAAGCAATGGGAACTCGACTAAATTTAAGTACGACATATCATCCTCAGACAGACGGACAAAGTGAAAGGACAATCCAAACTCTGGAAGACATGCTTAGAGCATGTGTAATAGATTTTGGTGGAAACTGGGACGATCACTTACCATTAATTGAATTCTCCTATAACAATAGTTATCATGCAAGCATTGAAACTGTTCCATTCGAGGCACTGTATGGAAGAAAGTGCAGAACTCCAGTTTGTTGGGTAGAAATAGGAGAAAGTCAATTGTCAGGTCCTGAAATAGTGCAAGAAACAACCGACAAAATTTCTCAAATCAAGGAAAGATTAAAGACTGCTCGAGATCGTCAAAAGAGCTATGCCGACAATCGACGCACACCACTAGAGTTTCAAGTTGGAGACAAAGTATTATTAAAAGTTTCTCCTTGGAAAGGAGTAGTTCGATTCGGTAAGAAAGGAAAGTTAAGTCCAAGATACGTAGGACCATTTTCAGTGATCCAACATATAGGACCAGTTGCTTATCGTTTACAACTACCAGAAGAGTTAGCCGGAGTACATGACGTATTTCATGTATCCAACCTCAAGAAATGCCTATCAGAAAAATCTTTGGTAGTACCTCTCCAAGATATAGAGGTAAACGAAAAGTTAAAATTTGTTGAGAAACCTTTTCAGATAGAAGACAGAAAGGTGAAATTTCTCAAACACAAACGGTTAGTACTTGTCAAGGTCAAGTGGGATTCAAAGAGAGGACCCGAATACACTTGGGAGCTGGAATCAGATATGAAGCGAAAGTATCCTCACTTATTCCAATGAATCTCGAGGACGAGATTTTAAATAAGGTGGGGAGGATGTAAGGACTCTCAAAATTGTCCTAAAAATACCCGTAAGTAAAAACCCGGACCCCAGAAACCCTAAACCATATTTAAAATCAAGAAAAACAAAATTCTGGTTCCCAGGCGGGCCGCGTAAAAGACAAGCCTTGTCTTACGCGGGCCGCGTCAAGACTTGTTTGACCGGATAAGTGTTCCGGATCCAAGTATTGACCAGCTGGCTAACGTACATATGACCAATCAAGCCTATTCGTAGACTAGGCTACCTCGCGGGCCGCGTGAGCCTTAAAAATCAGCTATAAATAGCTTGTTGCATGCACAGTCCACTGGTGTCGAAACAAACTTTCAAAAACGAAGTTACAATACTCTGAAGTCGAAATTACTTTTAAAATTAGCGAGGCGCTACTCCGATACCGGGTATTATCTCGATTGCTGCTACGATTCAATGTCCGATCGACTAAACTATCCAATGGATGTTTAAGTGCTGCCCACATTAGGGTTTATGCTTTGTCATTCGTCGTAAATTCGATGGATGTTTAAGTATCACACTTTGTCATTCGTTGTGAAGGTTTAATCTCGTGAGTTATCGTAAATGCTGTATTAGTTACTAACCGAGTTCGTGTGCATGTTATTCAATTTAGGTTAAAAGGATAATCAGTAGGCTAAGCTCTGCTCATATAAATCTGCAATGTGAGTCATTCTCTTTTTATCAAATTTGATTTCAAAATCATGTTTACTTTCAAAGTTATAATTACAGGGATTAAGTCTTTGTAATCACCAAATTACAGCTGGTATGTGGGGTTTGTATACAATACTTGATAACCTTCACCATTGGACAACGAGTTAGCCAAGGGGTGATATGACCATAGTCACAGACACCATTGGACAATGAGGTTACCAATGGATGTTCGAGTGACAAATACTGTGGGTAGTTGGTTGATATGTGGAAACATTGTAATCGCTCTTAATACTATAAATTATAACAAATGCGTCATTTTTGTAAAAAGAATGATTCACCAGTATTTCCCGCTGACAAAACTTTTTCAAACATGTTTCAGGTGATCTGTTGTGATCCAGGAAAAGTGCCGCGAAGCACTACAAGCTTAAGGAAGTGGCTCAATATAAAATAAAGAAACAAGTTTTGAAAAATAAAGATTTCTCAGTGAAATCATATGATTGTAAACTTCCGGGGTTTATCCCGAATTGTAAAATAAAATAATCGGGAAATTTCAGTTTTAAAGATCCTGTTAAAATCTTCCGTTGTTAACTCAATTAAATAAATACCACGTGATTTTCTGTCCCGCGGCTCCTGAAACGGGTTAAACCGGGTCGGGGGCCGTCACACTTGAAGGCATGGAAACCTCTATTTTTTTAGGGGAAACTATGGCAAAATTTTTCTAAAAATTAAATACTTAGAGAAATATTTTTAAACAAATATTTACAAGAATATTTTAAACCATGAATTTTCATATAAAGTTTGCCATAATTTTTGTTACAAAAATTATAAGTATTGGAGGTTGGTTTTTCATAAATAAAAGTGACTAAATATGTATTTATGAAATATATATTTAGAAGTCACCATGTGTGTGATTATTTGTATATTATGTGTATTAGTTATATTATTTTAGGACTTGAAATAATATAACTTATCAAAATACCAAGAAATTACAATCCAAAATATTACCAAAATTCCAAGAGAATGAATATACAAATTATACCCACAATATTGGAAAAACCGAACAAAGGAATATAACTCACAAAAATATTCCGGAAATTTTACTCATAAGTATATTTTGGTAATTAATATTTTGGACACTAAGAGAATGAAAATATGATTTTACAATTATTACAAAATATATCATATTTTTTACAAGGAGAAAATATATTATTCTTGGCAAGTAAAAATATATATTTTTCTTGGAACTATTAGAAGATGTGTTATTCTTGGAAGAAAATATATATTTTCTCAAACAAACATGAAATACATTATTTTTTGGAGAAAATGTATTTTCTTAAATAAACTTGAAATATATTATTTTTGGGTGAAAAATGAGTTTATACATATTTTCTAAGTTAGACTTGGAAATATACTATTTTTGAGACTTGTATGAGATTTATAAGTATTTTGCCAAGGAAAAATTATAAGTAATTTTTCTATGTAATATTTCTTAAAATATATATTTTGGAAATATATATTGATGTATTTTTATTGGAAATATTATTCCGGAGAAGTTAATACAAAAATTAAGTATAAGGATACTTAATAAACATAATAAAAAATACGTATTCTTGTACGTATAAATACACCGGAATACGCCACCGATACTTGGCAAAAATATACAAGTATAAGAATACGAATATAAATGCACCCATCCTTGGGAAGGATATACATGTATAAACATATAAAAAGTAACATGTCAAAATATATTATTTTAACTATTATTCCAAAATTTAATAAATATAATTTAAGTTAAAATATTTATTATTTTAACAAATAATTATATAACTTGGAATAATATTGAAGACACAATGAAACATAACTCAAAGACACTAACTAATACTAAGTCAAGGCACGACCCTCTCGTCTAATAGACCGTAGTACGTTGTAGGTAGTCGTGTACACCAGAGGAAACTTTGAGTTACAGTCGGATTCGAAGAACGCAAAACTGTGAGTTTATGTCCCCCTTTTCTTTGTACTGTTTTCGGTTTTATAACTTCGGGGGTGAAGTACATGTTACAAACTGTTTACATACGATTGCATTTGGTATGCTTAGCTAAGGAAATGTACTGCTTGATCATGTGAGTGGTGGGTATAACGCTTAAGACCATTAATCCTCGTAGTAGGACCGAGGGACATGAGTGATAGATCTATTTGGGTGTAGCGAGCCCACACCCATGTGGACCGGGGTTTGGCCCATGGGGTGACTATGTCTTCAAACTGAAGCCCGGTGCAAAATCTGCTAGGTTTGAGCCTTCCTGCATCACGTCACACATATTAATGGCCTTGCAAACCATTAATGATCTATTTTTCCTTGTTTGCTTTCATACCAGGGTTTACAAATACATACTTACTCATAATGATTACAAGGTTTACTCGAGCTCACACACTAAACAAATGAACTCGCTCAACATTTGTTGATGTTTTCAAACTACATGTATTTCAGGAAACTAAGTATGGATCTGGCGGGCGTTGGAAGTTTTCAAGGGTTATTTGGAATAAAAGATGTCATCTGGTGTCGAATGGTCCGGAGTGTGTATTCTATCTTGGATAGGATACATATCTCAAAGCCTAGTTTTTATTAATGCCTTTTGTCGTGTCCTTTTGGAACTCTAAAACAATTTGTATGGTTTGTAATTTGGATTTGAAGTCTATGTCCGGATTCTAAAACAATGTTGTTGTGATGTTTTTAAAACTTAATCAATGGATGAACATCTTGGTTTTATCATATAGTTGTTTGTTATGGTTGAATGCAATGATATTAAGCAAGTCACACATAATCACGCTTCCGTAAAAGTCAGGGTGTGCCAGTTTGGTATCATTTCCACTGAAATTACATCTCTGTTCTTTCATCTTATATCATTCACAATTTAACAAATAAACACAATCTAAGAAACACAGATCCTAACAAGTGCTCAGCGGTTCTCCAAATTCGTCTTCCCAAGAAGATGACTGATCCGGGTAGCTTTACTATTCCATGCTTGATTGGTGATCTAGCAGTCAACAATGCTTTAGCCGACCTGGGAGCTATCATAAATTTGATGCCCTATACAGTGTTTCCTAAGCTCAACCTAGGCGAGCCTTCTCCTACTCGTATGTGTCTCTAGCTTGCGGATCGGTCGGTGAAATATCCACAAGGGATTATGAGAACATGCTAGTGAAAGTCGATAAGTTTGTCTTTCCTGTTGACTTTGTGATTTTGGACATGTATGAGGATGCTCATGTACCTTTGATTCTAGGTTGACCATTCCTAACTACCGAGAAAGCATTGATTGATGTTTATGATGGTAAGCTAACACTTCGCGTAGAGGATGATAGGGTCACCTTTGATATTAATATGTCAATGACTCATACTAGAGAGCACGACGATACTCTCTACTTCGTTGACACCATCATGTCACATGTGGTCGTTGCTTGAGTCAGGTTTGTGTGCATGATGCTTCGGACACACAAATTCTGGATACGTTTACCCCGGAGTTTGAGATGATTACTACATCATATGGGGAGTCCAAGAGTCATTCAGAGGTTTTTAAGGTAGTTGAGAGGAAGGAGCCTGAGGAAAGGCCATTTGTGGAGAGTCCCCCGTCCCTGAAGCTGAAGGATTTACCATCTCATCTAGAGTATGCCTTTTTAGATGAAGGTTCTTAGTTACTTGTCATCAACTCTTCAGAGTTGACAGAGGAGGAAAAGACGAGACCGAGGAGTGTGCTTAAGGCACACAAGCAGGCAATCGCGTGGAAGCTTGTTGACATAAAGGGTATTAACCCTTCGTTTGGCACACATAAGATTCTGATGGAGGATGAGTTTAGCCGCACAGCCGACTAAACCTGAACATAAAAGATGTGTTAAAGAAGGAGGTGATAAAATTGTTAGATGCGGGCCTCATTTACCCGATCTCTGATTCTGCATGAGTTAGTCCAGTCCTGGTGGTGCCTAACAAAGGGGGCATGACATTGATTATGAATGAGAGGAATGAGTTGATTCCCACCAAGATTGTTACAGGCTGGAGAGTCTGTATCGACTATCGCAGACTCAATGACACCACGAAGAAAGACCACTTTCCTCTTCCTTTCATTGATCAGATGTTGGAGCGTCTGTCAGGAAAACAGTTCTACTATTTCCTTGGTGGCTTCTCAGGTTATTTCATGATCCCCATTGCACCGGAGGATCAGGAGAAAACCATTTTTACATGCCCGTATGGCATTTGCTTATCACAATATGCCTTTCGGGTTATGTAATGCTCCAACCACATTTCAGCGTTGCACGGTGGTGATATTTCATGATATGATTGAGGACTCGATGGAGGTTTTCATGGATGATTTCTCTAGTTTTGGGAGTTCCTTTTATCTGTGTTTGCGAAATCGTGATCGTATGTTGGCTCGATGTGAGGAGAAAAATCTGATGCTGAATTGGGAGAAATGCCACTTCATGGTGAAGGAGGGCATAGTTTTGGGTCATAAGATTTCATGGGCGGGTATTGAGGTCGATAGAGCTAAAATCGACACGATTTCTAGACTTTCATCACCGACTTCTACGAAGTCTATTAGTAGTTTTCTAGGTCACGCAAGATTATATCGTCGGTCCATCCGTGATTTTTCTAATATCACGAGGCCTATGACCTGATTGTTGGAGAAGGACGTTCCTTTTGATTTTTATGAGGAGTGAATGCGGGCGTTTGAGTTTCTTAAAGAGAAATTAGTGAGTGCGTCGATCCTTATCACTTTCGATTGGAGCTTTCCTTTTGAGCTTATGTATAGCACGAGTTATTTCGCGTTATGAGTTGTTCTAGGACAGCGTAGGGACAAATTATTCATCTGATTTATTATGCGAGCAAGACCCTGAATGATGACCAGGAGCGTTATACCACCACTAAGAAAGAGATCCTTGCAGTGGTCTTTGCTCTTGATAAATTTCGTTCCTGCTTGGTCCTTTCTAAGGTCGTAGTCTACACCGATCACGCGGCATTGAGGCATTTGTTCGCCAAGAAAAACGGGAGACCACACTTGATTTGGTGGATTCTGCTCTTGCATTCGAGATAAGAAGGGAGCCGAAAACGTTGCAACAGATCATTGTGTTATGTCAAAGTAGATGTAGTTAAATCCGTTTTGCCCTTAGTGCTAAATACAATAGGCAGTAGATTACTAAATCATAATCATCCTTATTATAGTTTATTCTTCAGGAGTGCATACTATAAGGTTAACTAGTCAATGTAACAACGGTACAAGAAAAACTTCTCCATCGACCGTCCAAGATTAAACGGTTGCAATGATGCGGTGGCTTGTTAGCCGCAAGTTGGCCGCTTAACGCGGGCAAATAACCGGTTTTCTTTTACCTGATCTTTCCACTCATCATAACTGATAAAACTTGTTAAAATAATATCACCATCGACTCTTATCATCCAATCATTTGACCCACGACTTATCACAGCCCAACCTTTACCATTCCCATGATAAGTAAGCATCACATTGATCTCTTTCAAAAGCGGGTCTTCGCCTAAAGCTTTCCCGTTTTGTAACTTCGAGTGCAACATGTTCTCGATACGTACCCAAAAGGCCCTTATCAGGCCCAAGTCGGGTAGCACGTCGCCAAGTTCCTCCTTCTGGATAATATCATTGTTATCGCTTATTTTATCCCCGAGGTTGCTTTTCCCGACATATAATTACATCATGATCAGGATTCCAGCCTATTTCGCAACCTCTTTTACTGCTTTCGTAAATTTTCAAATCCAGTCGATCTCCTCCCCTCCACACAAACAAATGTACTTCTCATCAACAACCTGCCATACAATAAAATTGTCACACATGACCTAGTGGTCTAGAGGTATGGTGCTTGTCAAATCCTTACAAGTACTTATCTAATATAGGTATAAAAGGTTATTGTTATAAGAAAAACCAAAACTGTCATACAGTAAAAAAAAATGAAATATAGGTTAGTTAGACGTACCCAATTTATCAAATCCTTACAAGTACTTATGTAATATTTAGGTATAAAAAGTTATTGTTAAAAAAAATCCAAAATTGTCATGAAGTAAAAAATGAAATATACGTTAGTTAGATGTACCCAATTGGAAATCTTTGGCTCAGGTGTGGAATCGGCATCGACAAGCAACTCGACCCTCCAAGTTTTGTCACGCCAGAAAGCTTCTTCCTTCGGGCTAGTGAACAGGAAAGCCCCACTTCCCCAAGTCCACAACACGTGTAGTGCGTTGGTATTGACGATCCTCCCTTGGGGACCCATCGACACAAGCAACGGTTTACGGTTAAAGTGCCACTTCTCCTTGATGTACTTGATCACTACTTGATGTACTTGATCACTACTGGATCAAGTAATGAGGGATGAAACAATGAATACCATGGCATGTTGTTTCTTAGCCCCTCAAATTTGTTTTTCTTATATTCGGTCAATGGTACCGTCAAATTGGGCACCACGGGAGCCAAACCACCTCGTATTGATTCTCAAGTAAGTCAAGGTCGGATATGAGTAGCAACACGATCTTCTTCCTTAATATGTCGATGGCCACCTAATTAAGCGCAACCTTACTTTAGTATATCAACATAGCTATTATAAGAACTAGTATTCGTTAACATATGTTTATTCTTGCCATTATATATATATATATATATATATGCTTTTTATACATTCGTTAACATAGCTCTTATAAGAACTAGTATTCGTGACCGAATATAAGAAAAACAAGTTTGAGGGGCTAGGAAACAACATGACATGCCATTATATATATGCTTTTTTTCGTTAACATTTCTATGTTTTTCTAAATCTACTTTACTTTTTATTTTAGGTATTACTTATTTACTTATATTATTTAGTTAAACACATTTTGATAATTTAAGTAATTACACTAAAAGAAAATATGGGTGATGACGTGGAAAATGTAAATATATGTAAGGATGTTTGTATGGTAGAAGGTGAAATTAGGGTTTTTAAGGATGTATAAGGATATACCGTTTCATTTCTTCTTTTTCTTGTTACATTAATATTTTCTCCAACGTCATATCAAAAAGTCCATCCGAGATGATATAAATTTTATCCGTTAATTCAAACGCAGTGGAGAAGTTTATAAAGGGAGATATCCGAAGAGAAAATCATTCTACAAAGGCTTGCAAAATTTTATTAGTGTGCCATTTCTTTTATTTTTTTGGTTTTCTTTAGCAACTTTGATTTTTATTCAACAAACATTTATACACCAACCTTTCAAGTTCACTTAATATGCATTTATTTATCATTAACGCCAACTTTCTAATACAATTTTTTTTTTCATACGGTAATTTTTCAAAGACCATTAAATTATTTACCTATCCCGCCCCCTAGCTCAGTTGGGAGGAGGCCGGGGGTTTGCCTTTGGCCACCCCGGTTCGAATCCCGGCGTTTGCGGTTAGGGGGTTGGGACGTCCCGATGATAGATCGTCTCCTACCGAGGCATGGAACGGTCTTGAGGGCAACCCGGTTTTACCCAGCTGTTACCCCAGCGAGTCTCTCGTGTGGGGGCAGTATGGTTTCCGGGCGGAAGTCAGCTCACGCGGCAGGCCGGGGCCCAATCGAACATCGCGTCCGCAGATGCGGGGCTGACGGGGGAATGTCTTTGACATAAACCCGGTGACCACTGGTCCAGTACATAGAAAGTCACCTTCCAAAAAAAAAAAAAAAAATTATTTACCTACCTATCAAAATACTTAATTTCATATATGTATTTTACTATTGGTCGAGAAATAATTTTTGGGATCTTAGTTAAGTTACTCCACCATCTTAAACGTTTTAATATATAGCATACTCATAGACCTCATTTTTTTCAACAATTCCATTACATTCAATAAATCCATAATTAAAAGAAAAAAAAATAGAGAGTAGTTTATGTTTATTTCTAATATGATATGTTTTTAAATCTAGTGTATTATATAATGCAATTTCTATGTTTTTATGTT
Organism: Helianthus tuberosus; assembly: GCA_030545235.1. Lineage (NCBI taxonomy): Eukaryota > Viridiplantae > Streptophyta > Magnoliopsida > Asterales > Asteraceae > Helianthus > Helianthus tuberosus. Next base: position 175,884,833 of record CM060450.1, read on the forward strand.
TTTTTTTTCTAAATCTACTTTACATTTTATTTTAGGTATTACTTATTTACTTATATTAATTAGTTAAATACATTTTGATAATTAAAGTAATTACCCTAAAATAATATGAGTGATGACTTGGAAAATGTAAGTATATGTAAGGATATTTAAATGATTGGAGGTGAAATTAGGGTTTTTAGACATTTATAAGGATATGATGTGACGGTTGACAAAACATTAAGATTTTCTCCAACGCCGTATCAAAAATTCCATTCTAGATGATATGGATTTTATCTGTTAATTCAGACTTAGTAATAAAGAAGTTTAAAAAGGAAGTTATACGAAAAGAAAATCATTATGCAATGGCTTGCAAAATTTTTAGGCAAATTGGAAATAAATAATCCCAACTCACTCTCATTGGCCAATAATAATCCCAACTCATTTAATCACCAATAATAATCCGAACTTTTCACTTTTGTTTGTAAAATACTCCGGCGTTAAAAAACACTAACCTGGTTAAAAAAATGCTGATGTGGAGTGACATGTGTGGTCCGACGTGGCAGTTTATTTATAAATGAATGCCAACTCATCTAATCACCAACACTTTACCCATCTGTGTATAAAATGCTTTCCCCCCAATCGCACTCTTCAAAAAACCCTAATTCTACAAAGGCACCTTCTACAAATTGATCAAATTCAGTCGATCCCCAATGAGATCAAACTCTTCATCTTCATCTCCTTCAATTCGTTCACAAAACCCCAAAATTTTTAGACTTGGCACTGATGGTAATGTGTATTGTAACCATGAATTGCTTGCAATTCGTAGGGTGGCTGGAAATCGAAGCTCAAGACAAGGTGAAGAGTTTTACGGATGCCCTCTATGGCCTGTAAGTTATTGAATTTGATTGGCAATCTGATTTCATCACTTTCTCGTAATAGGTTGAATTTAATAGGTTGTTCATTTCAGAGATCTGATTGCAAATTCTTTGTGTGGAAACAAGAGGTGGATGCTGTATTAGCAAGGGAATGCAACTGTGGGGTGTTAGAAGAAGAAAATCGGAGATTAAGAAAGCCTTCAAAGAAAGCATGTTTGTTGGCAGTTGTCTGTATTGCATTATCAATGTATTGGTTATTTTGACATGTTTTATTCTGTAAATGTGTCCTTTTTCCAAGCGATGTAGTGACTGTAATGACTTTCGGATAAGTATATGAATCTTGTTTTGACTATTCCAAGCAATGTACTGACTGTAATGACTTTCGGATAAGTATATGAATCTTGTTTTGACAATCCAAGCAATGTAGTGAATGTAATGACTTTCGGATAAGTATATGAATCTTGTTACACAATTGACCAAAAATGGACATTAAAGTTCCATCCAAACACAGTTGACATTAAAACCTGGACATAGTTGTCATTAAAATCTGGCCATTATAGTTCCATCCAAACACAAAATAACTACCAGTTTCAACATCCAAAACATAAGACAGGCTATTACTAAAGCATTAAACAACACAAAAGCATTTCAACAAAAGGCTTCATTCAGCTGTTTGATTTGTGGCTTTTGAGATCTTTTTTGGCCTCCCCCTCTTAGCTTGGCTCTGAGTTTGTTGTGATGCTACATTCCCCTGTGATTGCTGAGTGGACTGAGAAACTTGTGGGGCTGCTGTTGACTGAGAAGGTTGTGCATCAGCTGATTTTTTAGGCCTGCCCCTCTTTCTTGTGACTTGGCTACCTTCAGCTGCAGGTTTCTTACATCTTGAAATGTTATGACCTCTTTCATGACAATTTTTACAAGTCATGAGTGTACCCTGTCTACCTAGCTTCCTAGTTTTTTTCTTGGTTTCCTGTGGATCCTTCTTTCTGTTCTTTTTTGGTCTTCCTGGCCCAATCTTGACTGGTGGAGGGTCCAAAGGTAAATCAACAATTGGCCAATATTTTTCCGAAGGCAGTGGTGGGATAGTGTACTCATAGGACTTGAGATACACCTCTTTGGTCAAGTAACTATGAACAAAGTCTTCAGAATTCTTATGCATAAACGCTGCAACTGCACACACATGATAACATGGAATGCCTGTCAAGTCCCACTTCCCACATGTACAGGTTCTCTTCACAATATCCACAGATACATCGTCAAAGCTCTTGACTTGAAACACAGTGTTACTTGAAGGATACACAGTACAAAGATAAGCTTTGTCTTTCTCTTTATCAAGCTTCTTGGATTGAATCCTAGGGCAAACAACCACATTTTTACGGGACATCTCATTATTCTCTCCTTCTACAACTGCCCAAGCAACTGGAAACATTTGACCATTCCCATCCCTACCTATTGCAACCAATAACATACCACCTAGAAATGTCTTCAAAAAACAGCCGTCTAGACACATAAGCCTTCTATAGCCTGCTAAAAATCCCTTCTTAACTGGATCAAAACAGATAAATAGCCTAAAGAAAACCTCTGTACCCCCATCCACACCATAATACTCTGATGGTACAGTGAGAAGTTCAAAAGTTGAGGTTGGATTTTCTGCTTTCAATGCTGCTAAGTATGAACCCATCTTTCCATAGTGGTCTTTCATTGAACCATGCAGTTTGCTATTGGCATAACTCTTTGCCTTGTAAACTAGCCATTTACTTACTAGGACCTTGAATTTTTCTTTAACTGCATCCTGGATTTCCTTTGCTTTCCAACTAGGATTAGCTTTGAAAATTGGTAGAAACTGGCTAGCTATGAAGGAAGCAGTTAACTGTCTATTCTTCAACATATTTCTCTGACATGTGTGTTCATTAACTACAGTCTTAACAATGAAGCAACACTTTCTTTTATGGAAAGATACATAAACCTTAAATGGACAATCCTGAACACAAGTAACACCTAATCTTCCAAGCCTGTTGTTGTCACTTACTGCTATTCTAAGATTCCTTCCATTCATAACAGCATAGCTTCTAAATGCATCTTTAACAGCATCCCTAGTAGGGAACCGTGTACCAACTACCCAAACCCACTTAGTCCAGTCAGTATTTTCACTTACAACTGGAACATCCACCTTGTACTTCTTCCCCCTAATGTCATCATCCTCACTCTCTCCCGGTGAATTAACATCTCCATCTGAGTCCTCATAGCTGCTAGCATCACTGTATTGTTGTTCTTCAACAAACCTGTTGCACTTGAAGTCTTTCAATAATTTTTCAACCAACTGTTTGTTTGATAAATTGTTTTCCTTTATAGCAGCAACAGATGCCCTCCACTCCTCATCATCATCATCTGTACCAGCATCTTCTTCAGATTCATCTGGCCTCCAGTCAGCATCTTCTTCTTCACTTTCTAAAGCAGCTCCAACCTTGTCTTTATCAGATCCATCAGGTGTGCTTGTATCAGGTACAACATCAGGTACAACATCAGCTATAACATCAGGTGTGCTTGTATCAGGGCAATTGAGTAACTGTGTCAGTTGTTTGGTTGGTGTTAATAGCCTGCTTGCAAGAGACTTAGTAAACCCTTTCACAACTGGTAAGGCTTTTGGTTGGGCTTCATTTTGGGCTGCAGTATGGGCTTTTGGTTGGGCTGCAGTATGGGCCTTTGGTTGGGCTTCATTTTGGGCTGCAGTATTGGGTTGGTAATCTAGTCTAATAGACTTACCTTGTGCATACAGATGTAGTATATGCCTGGCATCTTTATCCCCCAAATTCTTCAACATATCGATCACATCTTTGTCGTTCTTCAACTGCACAATACCATCAGCAAACTTCTTTCCAGGCATCAAGTAATAAATTTCAAAATCCTTGCTTTTGTAAGACCCACCTTCAATCACATAATCCATCAACTCAAAATAGGACATCTTGTCTATTTCAACTTCAAACATATAAGTTTCACCTCCTTCATAGTGCAATTTGGGCTTTTGTTTCAGCTTCCCACCATGCCATGCTTTTACGATGACTTTGTCATCCATCCTGATGGGTTTAGTGGTGGATTAGGATTGAATCACAGATAAACAAGAAGAATGAACTAAAAACAAACCTGATACAATGACTTGATCGTTTGCTCACTTGATCGTTTGCTTTCTCGAATGTGATTAGGGTTTCTCTTGATCGTAATGCTCTGTGTTACTCTTGATCATAATGCTCTGTGTTTTATTTGGGGATACTTGTAATTTGGGGGATTAAAATATTTATAGACAGGTGATTAGATGAGTTGGCATTCATTTATAAATAAACTGCCACGTCGGACCAAACATGTCACTCCACATCAGCATTTTTTTAACCAGGTTAGTGTTTTTTAACGCCGGAGTATTTTACAAACAAAAGTGAAAAGTTCGGATTATTATTGGTGATTAAATGAGTTGGGATTATTATTGGCCAATGAGAGTGAGTTGGGATTATTTATTTCCAATTTGCCAAATTTTTATTAGTGTGCTATTTCTTTTGTTTTTTTATTTTCTTCATCAACTTTGATTTATTTAATAAACATTAAATTATACACCAACCTTTTAAGGTCACTTAATATGCATTTATTTATCATTAACACCAGCTTTTAAAAGATTTTTTTTTTTTTCATACGGTAATTTTTCAAAGACCATTAAGTTATTTACCAACCTATCAAAATAATTAATTTAATATTTGTATTTTACTCTTTGTCAACAAATAATTAATTGGGATCTTGGTTAAGTTAATCCACCATTTTAAGCCTTTTAATATCTTCACAGCTACTCAATATTTGGACTTCATTTTTTTTTTTTGGAAATTAATGTATAAGATGAGTCAATATGGGTAGGTGTCGCAACCCCCGATCCCTGATTCCCGGGAACAGGCGGACGCGAGCTCAGAGTTTTTGTGGTATCAGGTTGTTAAATCTCGCAGCAGAATTTACATCAGGACCGTAGTTAGGAAATGTTTATCAGAGTAAAACCACCTTATTTAATATTAATAATCACATGGGTAAAACCCAAGTTTCTTATTACAATACATTTATAGGGACAAACCCTATTTTATTGAATTTAAAACATCATTTATTAGGTAACTTTTATAGCCACATTTTTCCCAAGCCTTCAGTGCTTTCCAGCTGGCTTTCATTAATTGGCTGTTCACATTGTGTTACCTGTAAATCGTTTTAAAAACATTTGTCAGTAGGAAATACTGGTGAGTGAATCCCAGTTTAATCAAGAAACATTTTATCAATTAAAACAGTATTGAGAGCGATCACATTGTTTATTTCTACACAATTACTCATTCAGTGTTTGCCACTCGACCGTATCTATGGCTATGGTCAAATTACCCATTGGCTAACTCGTCGTCCAATGGTAATGAATTGTCATTCCTGACTTACTACTACTCGTAGTAATAAATTTTGTATACAAAACCCCATAATACCAGCAGTAATTGAAGAACTACAAAGACTCAATCACCGCTTAATCACATTTGTAAACAATTAAGGTTTTGTAAAACATTCCAAAAAGGTTAACAAAAAGAGGATAAACTCACATTGCTGTTTTAGGCTTTTCATAAGGGTTTCCTGGATATAATCTATAATTTATACAAATGTACATTGGTTAGTATCATAACCCTTTTGTAATTATAAATGATACCCTCCCCGAGACGGCATTCCAACAACTACGTCGGGCAGAACCACGACAGTTGTTATGGAACCCTAAATCAATCGGGCAACGTAACTGTTACGAAACTGGGGTTATAATACTTACAACGGAGCAGAACCTCGCTAATTAGGGGTATAGTACCCGACTATAATGCCTCTAATTCAGAAAGTGAGATTGAGAAATGAAAAGTGAGCGACGGAAAACGAAACCCGACGGCCTTCTTATATAGTTGCTGATTTTAGTCCTGTCGTGGCCCGCGTGAGACACAGGCCAAGGTTACGCGGCCCGCGTCAACCTTGGTCAACACTATAGCTTGGCCCGGTCAGCTTGTAGACTTGCCACGATGTCGACACGTGTCGGCATCTGGTGTCTCCGCGTTTCATGACCTCTCGCGGCCCGCGTCAATGTAAGCTTAAGCTTACGCGGCCCGCTTGAACTAAATAAATCAGCGGAGTCAAAGTCCAGTCTTGATACGGCCCGCGTGAGTTGTTGGGGTGGGTCTACGCGGCCCGCCTCAACTCATAATTCAGGTTTTTGTTTTATTTTTATAAACTATAATGTATTTCGGGTTCGGTTTTCACATACGGGGCATAATATAAGACACATAAGGATACTTTAAGATATAATAGGGTGTCGGAAATATTATGAGAAGGTTGGTTTTACCGAGGGTTGTTACATTCTCCCCACCTTGTTTTAGAACTCGTCCTCGAGATCTACTGAAACAAATGCGGATATTTCCTTTGCATTTCTGACTCGAGTTCCCATGTGTACTCTGGTCCTCTTTTGGAGTCCCACTTTACTTTAACTAGAACTAGTCTCTTGTGTTTGAGATTCTTGACTTTCCTGTCTTCAATCTGTAGAGGCCTTTCTACAAACTTGAGTTGTTCATTTACCTCTATATCCTTAAGAGATACTATCAATGATTCATCAGCTAAACACTTTTTAAGATTAGATATATGAAACACGTCATGTATTCCTGCCATCTCCTCTGGCAGTTGTAGCTGATAGGCTACAGGTCCTATTATTCTAATAATCTTAAAAGGTCCAACATACCTGAGACTTAGCTTTCCCCGTTTGATGAATCTTACCACTCCTTTCCAAGGAGAGACTTTCAACAATACTCTATCTCCTACTTGAAATTCTAATGGCTTGCGTCGGTTATTAGCATAACTCTTTTGTCGATCACGTGCTGCTTTTAGTCGTTCCTTGACTTGAATAATCTTGTCGGTTGTTTCTTGTACTATCTCAGGTCCAGATAGTTGCTTTTCCCAAATTTCTGCCCAACAGACTGGGGTTCGACACTTTCGTCCATAAAGTGCTTCGAATGGTGCATCATTGATACTTGTGTGATAACTATTATTATATGAAAATTCTATTAAAGGTAAGTGATCGTCCCAATTACCTCCAAAATCAATTACACAAGCTCTAAGCATGTCTTCCATTGTCTGAATTGTCCTTTCGCTTTGTCCATCTGTTTGTGGATGATAAGTCGTACTTAGCTTTAACTTGGTTCCCATTGCCTTTTGGAAACTTGACCAAAAATGAGATGTAAAGCGACTATCTCTATCAGAAACAATTGATAAAGGAATGCCATGTAAAGAAACAATTTCATTTACATACAATTTAGATAATTGTTCCATACTAAGTGTTTCCTTAATTGGTAGAAAATGGGCTGACTTAGTTAGCCTATCTACAATCACCCAGATTGTATCATTTCCTTTCCTTGTTTTGGGTAATTTAGTAACAAAATCCATTGTTATCAATTCTCATTTCCAAACTGGCATTTCTAATTGCTGTAACAAACCTGAGGGTTTCTGATGTTCAGATTTAACTTTTAAACGGGTCAAACATTTAGAAACATAGACTGCTGTGTCCTTTTTCATTCCTATCCACCAGAAATTTTTCCTTAAATCCTGGTACATTTTATCACTTCCTGGATGCATCGTATACTTAGACTTATGGGCTTCTTCTAATATACGATGACGTAAATTTCCTAATTTAGGTATCCACATTCTCTTTTCATGGAATCTCCATATTCCATCTGTTCCTTGTTCTAATTCTTTTAACATACCTTTTAATTTTTCAGAATCATCCTTGATTACCAATTCTTGTGCTTCTCTTATTTGATCATGTAAATCTACTTGCAGATTTAATTTAAGAGAACGTACCATTTTTTGTTTTTCATGATACTTTTGGCTTAAAGCATCTGCCACTATATTGGCTTTTCCTTCATGATACTGGATATCACAATCATAATCACTAAGAAATTCCATCCAACGTCTTTGTCTCATATTTAACTCTTTCTGCCCGAAAACATACCTTAAACTTTTGTGATCAGTAAATATGGTAAACTTACTACCATAAAGGTAATGTCTCCAAATCTTAAGAGCAAAAATTATAGCTCCTAATTCTAAATCATGGGTTGAATAATTCTCTTCATGATTCTTAACTTGTCTAGATGCGTAGGCTATAACCTTTTGGCGTTGCATCAACAAACATCCATAACCTAATCTAGAAGCATCACAATAGACTACAAAGTCTTCAGTTCCTTCTGGTAATGCTAGTATGGGTGTATGGGTTAATTTTTGCTTAAGGATTCTAAAGGCTTCTTCTTGTTTTAATCCCCATTCAAACTTAACAGATTTACAAGTTAACTTAGTTAAGGGAATGGCTATTCTAGAGAAATCTTTAATAAATCTTCTATAATAACCAGCTAATCCTAAGAAACTTCTAATCTCAGTTGGTGACTCAGGGGTTTTCCATTTAGTAATCGCCTCGATTTTTGTTGGATCCACATGAATTCTTTCATGATTAACTAGGTGTCCAAGGAATTGTACCTGTTCTAACCAAAATTCGCACTTAGAGAATTTAGCATAAAGCTTTTCCTTTCTTAATAAACTTAAAAGTGCGTGCAAATGTCTTGCATGATCTTCTTTACTCTTAGAGTAAATTAGAATATCATCTATGAATACAATTATGAATTTATCCAAATATGGCTTACATATTCGGTTCATCATGTCCATAAATGCAGCTGGGGCATTGGTTAAACCAAATGGCATGACAGTCAATTCATAATGACCATACCTTGTTCTAAATGCGGTCTTAGGAATGTCCTCTTCCTGTACCTTTAATTGATGATATCCTGACCTTAAATCAATTTTAGAGAAAAATCGAGCTCCTTGCAATTGATCAAACAAATCATCGATTCTCGGTAATGGATACCGATTCTTAATCGTGACTTTGTTTATTCACGGTAATCAATGCACATACGCATTGATCCGTCCTTCTTTTTAACAAACAGTATCGGCGCTCCCCATGGCGACGAACTTGGTTGTATGAATCTTTTCTCTAACAATTCATCTAATTGTTTCTTCAATTCTTGCATTTCTGCAGGTGCCAAACGGTATGGTGCTTTGGCAATCGGTGATGTTCCTGGTATTAAATGGATTCTGAATTCAACTTCTCTATCCGGAGGTAGTCCTGGTAATTCTTCTGGAAAGACATCTGAAAACTGAGATACTACTGGAATATCTTTTAAATCCTTTCCTTTAGTGTTAATGATTATAGAAATCAAATACACTATAGAACCTTTTTCTCATACAACTTGCAGTTTTCATCACAGAGATAAATTTATTGGACTTAGAGGTTTTATCTCCTTTAATTGTGATCATTTTACATTTTGGTGAACTTACTTGAATTAACTTTTGATCACATAAAATACTAGCTTTATTGGCTATTAACCAATCCATTCCTAAAACAACATCAAATCCTGTCAGACTCATGGGATAAAGATTTGCAATAAATTTCTGATTTAAAATTTCTATTCTTGCTCCCTGCAAGATTTCAGAAATTCTAACAGTTTCTCCATTGGTTGTCTCTACTAAGCATTCATGTGGTAGTTTAGTTAATGACTGATTTAAAATTTTGCAAAACGATGTATTAATAAAACTTTGGTTTGCACCAGAGTCAAATAATACTTTAGCAAAGACATCATTAACTAAAAACGTACCAGCTATGACATCTGGAATCATTTTGGCTTCTTCTGCAGTTAGAACAAATGTTCTAGCATTTTTAGTATTCTTGTTGTCTGGAGCTGGAGCTAATTTTGGACAATTTAGCTTGATATGACCTTGTTCTCCGCAATTGTAACATACTTTGCTGTTAGCTTTCTTCCTGCAGTTTTCTTCCTTGTGTCCCGATATTTTGCAAAAGTTACAATATATGGAGCATCTTCCGGAATGCTTTCTTTTGCAATACCTACAGTAGGGTGCAGAGGTAGAACCTATATTTTTTCCACGGTTAGAATTTCCAGAACGAAATTCTTGGGTCAACTTCTGAGTTAGGTTCCTCCTTTGATCCTCTTCTCGGGTACGGACTAACTCATCAGTCAAGGTATTGGCTAGTTCTACAGCTTCTTCTATGGTTTGAGGTTTAGCTGCCTTGACTACGTGTCTAATCTCTCCAATTAATCCCCAAATATAACGGGAGATTAACACTGGTTCTGGTGAAGCAAGGGTTGGCACTATTCTAGCATATTCAAAGAATATTTTAGTATATCCCTTACTATCCACACCAGTCATTCTAAGGTTTAGGAATTTGTTTGCTATCTGTTCTTTTTCATTGGGTGGGCAGAATTTCATTTCTACCTTGTCCTTAAATTCTTCCCATTCCATATTATAGGTTCTATCACTTCCTTTTGTTTGGAGAATAGTATTCCACCATTCTAGTGCTGCATTCTTAAACAGATTAGAAGCAAACAGTATCTTATCTTCTTCAGCACACTTGCTTATCCTTAAGACTGCCTCAGTCTTTTCTATCCAGCGTAGGGTTGCAATGGCCCCTTCGTTGCCTGAGAATTCCATTGGTTTACAAGACCAGAATTCTTTATAAGAACAACCGTAAGGCACGGTTCTTCTTCTTTTGGGAATAGGCATTTGAAGTACAGGTCCATTGTTCACGCTGTTTTCTGGTTCACTTGGTCGCTTACTGCTATGCTTACTTTTATTATCAGCATCTTTAACAGTTTGAAGAATAAATGGCATTGCATCTATAATTCCCTGTGCCACTATGTGTTGGATAGCACTATTATCCACTTGGTTTCCATTGTTATTGATACTCGGATTATCATTAACCACGTTAATGTTACTCTGGTTATCGTTATTCAGATTTCCTTGATTTCCTTCGTCGGCCATCTGAATTTTAAACATTTACCCCATATTAATATCACAATTAATATTTTAATATATTTAATCACATAACACATAATCTAGCCAAAAACGTAGATCATTGCTACTATACTCTTTTCATATACTTATGCGTCTATTACACACTAGTACAGAAATAAAGATTACAATACAAACAGAAATAAAATAGTAATATGCATCCGTACACACATATTTTATTTTATTATTATTACTACTGCTTTTTCCATTCTAACTTTCACGGATATGGATTTATCCAAAAATCCATATTGCACTCATCGTATTTCCATACGAGACGCTCTCCCACCTGACGCATCCTCTCACTGCTTTCTAAAATTTCCTCCCCGAAAGTCCTAAGTTCTTGAACGTTTTCTGCACTCATTGGGGGTGCAGGTTCTAGGACTGGGTTTGGAATCTGGGGTGCGAGGTAAAAGTGCCTGAAATTGGTAAGGATCTTCCAAGATTCCCCTAATGTAGTTATCATGGTAATAGGGATCTAAAGGGTCCATACCTGAATAGGCTCCTATAGGTGTGTCTTCAGGAATAGAGTAACGTTGCACATAGTCCCTATTCTCGTCCCACCATGGGTCGTAATTTGGGTCTAGGGGATTTGGTGCAGGTACCCTAGGAATTTCGTCAGGGTTGAAGTCATGCATCTCCACTTGGGTTTCCTGGTTTTCTATCTCCATGAGTTGTTCTGGGTTTTGTGGTTGTGGGGCTACTAGTTGTTCCAGACTTGGGTCAGCAGCAGTTGTAGCTAGGATATGGAAATTAGCTAGGCTTCTATTAAGCATATCTTGCGTATGAGCATCTGTCTCTCGCTTAATAGCTGCTAAGGCCCTTTGCTGTTGCAATTTTCGCATTCTCTTCCTACGAGCAAAAGCTTCTTTACTGAACCATCCTCGTTTCTTATTAGGAAATGGTTCTTCCGACTTAGCTCTAAAGGCAAATATTCCTTCCTCCTGATCAGCAGAATAGCCCGAAAGGGCAGGCTGTGATGAGGTACCTTCACTCTTAGGTGAATCAGACAACTGACGACTCATTTCTGAGGGTCCTTGATCACTCATTCTGTAAACTATCAAATAGTTAAATAACACATAACAAATAAATACAGTTATGCACTTATTTATAAAAAATTTTATTTCCTAACACAAATTTTAGAATTTTAAGTGTTAGAATAACACTTCTTTGGCTCAGACCAGTGGCTAGGCTCTGGTACCACCTTCTGTCGCAACCCCCGATCCCTGATTCCCGGGAACAGGCGGACGCGAGCTCAGAGTTTTGGTGGTATCAGGTTGTTAAATCTCGCAGCGGAATTTACATCAGGACCGTAGTTAGGAAATGTTTATCAGAGTAAAACCACCTTATTTAATATTAATAATCACATGGGTAAAACCCAAGTTTCTTATTACAATACATTTATAGGGACAAACCATATTTTATTGAATTTAAAACATCGTTTATTAGGTAACTTTTATAGCCACATTTTTCCCAAGCCTTCAGTGCTCTCCAGCTGGCTTTCATTAATTGGCTGTTCACATTGTGTTACCTGTAACGCGTTTTAAAAACATTTGTCAGTCGGAAATACTGGTGAGTGAATCCCAGTTTAATCAAGAAACATTTTATCAATTAAAACAGTATTGAGAGCGATCACATTGTTTATTTCTACACAATTACTCATTCAGTATTTGCCACTCGACCGTATCTATGGCTATGGTCAAATTACCCATTGGCTAACTCGTCGTCCAATGGTAATGAATTGTCATTCCTGACTTACTACTACTCGTAGTAATAAATTTTGTATACAAAACCCCATAATACCGGCAGTAATTGAAGAACTACAAAGAGTCAATCACCGCTTAATCACATTTGTAAACAATTAAGGTTTTGTAAAACATTCCAAAAAGGTTAACAAAAAGAGGATAAACTCACATTGCTGTTTTAGGCTTTTCGTAAGGGTTTCCTAGATATAATATATAATTTATACAAATGTACATTGGTTAGTATCATAACCCTTTTGTAATTATAAATGATACCCTCCCCAAGACGGCATTCCAACAACTACGTCGGGCAGAACCACGACAATTGTTATGGAACCCTAAATCAATCGGGCAGCGTAACTGTTACGAAACTAGGGTTATAATACTTACAACGGAGCAGAACCTCACTAATTAGGAGTATAGTACCCGACTATAATGCCTCTAATTCAGAAAGTGAGATTGAGAAATGAAAAGTGAGCGACGGAAAACGAAACCCGACGGCCTTCTTATATAGTTGCTGATTTTAGTCCTGTCGCGGCCCGCGTGAGACACAGGCCAAGGTTACGCGGCCCGCGTCAACCTTGGTCAACACTATAGCTTGGCCCGGTCAGCTTGTAGACTTGCCACGATGTCGACACGTGTCGGCATCTGGTGTCTCCGCGTTTCATGACCTCTCGCGGCCCGCGTCAATGTAAGCTTAAGCTTACGCAGCCCGCTTGAACTAAATAAATCAGCGGAGTCAAAGTCCAGTCTTGATACGGCCCGCGTGAGTTTTTGGGGTGGGTCTACGCGGCCCGCCTCAACTCATAATTCAGGTTTTTATTTTATTTTTATAAACTATAATGTATTTCGGGATCGGTTTTCACATACGGGGCATAATATAAGACACATAAGGATACTTTAAGATATAATAGGGTGTCGGAAATATTGTGAGAATGTTGGTTTTACCAAGGGTTGTTACAGTAGGATCAAATAAAAAGTGCAATTTGCCTAAGTAGGATAAGTAAATCTTAGCCTTTCATTTTAGGCTGGACGGTATGGAGGTTCGTCCTCCACCGTCCCAGCCCGGCGCCGACAGTCCCTCCATCTCGCCCCCCCCCCCCCCCTCCGTCACGTCCTGTCCGTCTTCTCCTTGCCGTTCTAGACGGTCCAAATGAGGACAAATTCTCCTCACAGACATATATATACATACAATATATAATATATATATATATTTTAGGATCATCCCCTATTTCCATACCTCCATCCTCTTAGCCTCATCCTCATACTCATCCTACGTGGCGCTTACGTAGCGGACCATCCTCCAAGGGAGGACCATCACCATACCCTGTAGCCTTAGAAATTAATGTATAAGATGACAATGTAAGAAAAAAATGTGTATGAGATGAAAATTGTTGGAATAACCTATTTTGTTGATTTTCTATCTCCACATGCAAGACACGTGTATATTATCCCTCATTTTTTAAACGTTCATAACAAAATTGCACCATAAAATCGAGTATCTTTTTATCTTTAATTTGAGTACTCTATTGATATAGAAGATATGAAAAAAAAAACCCAAAAAATGGTGTTTTATTTCTATATTGTACAATAATTTCGTGTTGGATTTTTGTTCTGAATTAATTATACTAAATTTATTGGTGCTGAATTTTTTGTACTGATTTTTTTTGCTGGGTTTTTTTACTTAATATTTTGTACTTGATTTTTTTTGTGCTAAATGTTTTGTACTAGATTTTTTTGTGTTATATATTTTGTACTAGATTTTTTGTGTTTGTATTTTTGAGAAAATAAAAAGGTGAAAGTTTATGTTGTAGGACCAAAATGCCCTTCCATTCTACTTATAAAGGAGTGACACGTGTCATCTTCACAATTTTTTTATGCTACTTAGGCAAAACTTATTTTTCAGTGGATCTTCATATATAAATCCTTAAAAACCCTTATTTGATCTTCAACCCTACAAATATTCTTACCCTTCTTAATTTTCACCTCATTACCTACCCATTACACACAATATTTAAATAAAACATTTTTTGCTTTTATTTTGGGCCCACCCGCATGTAAAAACCAAGAAAAACAAGGCCCTTGTGGAAGGGCTTAGACTATCTCTAATGCTATGTGCGTCCTTAGGCACCCTTAGCTGTCACGTCAACCGCCATATCATATCCTTACAAACCATTAAAAGCCCCCATTTCATCTTCAACCCTACAAATATCCTTACCCTTCTTAATTTTCACCTCATCACCTACCCACTACACACAATATTTAAATAAAACCTTTATTTTTTTACTTTGAACCCACCCTAAATGCAATAACCAAGAAAACTCATGCCCTTGTAGAAGGGCATGCTTGCTACAGACTCCTATGGATAAAGATTTACTAGGCTAAGGATAAGGATAAGTAAGGATTTTGAAGGGCATGCCTCCAACAAGCCCATTGAAGATAGTTTTAGATGCTAAGGGCATCAAAGGACAAAACCTCACAAAGCTATGAGCTCGTAAGATCATCCGTAGTGGGCGTGATTTTTTTCAAAAAAAAACCCCCAACACGCCACCTCCCCACCCCCTTGGGCGTTTTTCGGCGTGATCTCGCAAAAAAGGCCTCCAGGCGTGCTTTAAATCACGCTAAATGGCAAATTGGTTGGCCAATCAGATGATTCCCTCTTTTACTTGGCCAATCCCCTTTTTTTGGTTAGTTTTTTTTATTTAATTATTTACACCCGTTTTTAACATAATACTCACATCTCCACTACACCCATTTTAGAAAAAACGCCTAATAATGCCCTTGCTGACTGGACTGCCACATGCCGAAAAACGCTCAAAAGTGGGGGGAATTATTCACCTTACCATTACTCTTGGTCTAAGGACTTTAAGGGCATCCTCCAATGGATGCATTTTACACTTGTGGTTGTGGCATTAATTTTTTACTGAGTTATAATTTTTCGGTATTAATGTTTATCAGGAGAGATTTATTACATGATTGGACTACCAAGATTTATATTTTGTTACCAAAGTAAGCGGGGTCAATAAAATATGACCAAACGCCACTATTTAAGAGTATATTGTGTAATAATAATAACTAGTCATAAGTTGCCCGCGTTGCGTTGCGGTGTAGGGCAGGGGGCGTAAAACCGTGTTAAGAAGCAACCGCACAAAAACCAAAATCAGGAAAACACGTAAAATAAAAACATGAATTTCAACACCAAGTGACTCTCATGACGTAAAACTTTGACTAAAGTCAAGGAGGTCAAAGTGATATTGTATAGAGTTTTTAGAAATTGGGGCAAAGTTGACCACTTTGAAATATGACCAACAAACACTATGCTAAGTAGAAACCACACGACAACCAAATCTAGGAAAAAACGTAAAACCAAAATACGAATTTTAAAACCAAGTGACTTACGTAACGTTAAATTTAACCGAACTAAACTAAGCTCATGTAACTTTTGTGGTCAAATTATAAAAAAAAGAAAGTTTTTTTTGTTGAAAATATGAACTTTAGTTTGCTAAAAAAATATATAAATAAATAAACCCACTAAATGACAAAATAGTAGCTATTCTTTAAAGTGTTAGAAATTAATATATATATATAATAATAATAATAATAATAATAATAATAATAATAATAATAATAATAATAAATTACGGAAATGGGGAAAATGTAAAGATGATCGTTCAACAAATTCAAAAATGTTTTCTCGGTCGCTTCTGTTAAAGCCCTCTTGTATGGAGATATGAATTTAAGTAACAACTATGTGATGAAGGTATGTGCCGAACAAATGTAACATATTTATGTGGAGGGCAGAGATAAATCAGTAACCGATGTTAGACGCGCTAAAAGGAAGAAATATTCAAACAGATTCTGCAAGTACACCTTTTGCGTTTCGGATGACGAAATGGTGGAGCATTTATTTATTGGGTGTGACCGTGTGAGGCCGCGACTGTGGTGTGGAACTTGGTTGCTAGATGGTGCAAAGTGCCTCCCATCTATGCATTCTCGTTTCGTGATCTTATGAAGTCCTATCTTCATGTGAGTTTATGCTCATAAAAAAAGATCGCGTTTCAAGGGATTATCGTTGTGGCTTGTTGGTACTTATGGAAGGCGAGGAACGAAGTGATGTTTAAGTATAAGGAGGTGAAGATTGAAGATATAACTGTTAACATTAGATCTTTTGGTTTTTTATGGTTTAAACATAGGTAGAATTATTTTTTATGGAAGTACCGATGCTCGTTTGAGCTGATGTAAGTTTTGTGGTTTTCTGTGTTGTTGTTGTGTGGTGGTCTTATGAAATTTACTGTTTAAAATTAAAAAAAAAAATCATAGACAAGATTGCATTAATTAGGTGTACACGTAATTAGGCACATGATTCATTCCCTCTATCCCAAACATGTTTATATAACATCTTCCCGTTCTTGTTATGTCACAACTCAAACATCCTTTATCTAAAAACTTACAATTCTCTATAATGGCTAAGAACTTACAATCCTCTTTGTCCACTCTATCTGCGAGAGTGGACAAAAACGTGTTTCCTTCCTCTGACGACGATGCCATGAGGAAAAAGATAACCACCACCCACTCTTCAGATGGAACCAATATTGATGTCATACCGCTTCTCCAAATCATCAAGGACATCATGAATATAGCCTATCCAGAGGTAAGTAATCACGTATATTAGATTATTTTAGTATTATTTGTGATTTATAGAGAAATAATGAATTTTGATCACCGACTCTTAATTATAGGTCCATCAAGCTAAAAAAACCATGACAGCGGAGAGTGTGTTTAATTACGATTCTAGTGAGATGTCTGAAGTTTTGGCTTCCAAAATCAATAAGGTTGCATGCGAGGTAATAGCGAAGCTCTAGTCTTTTAAGTGTTTTTTAGGGAAAATTACAAAAAAAAAATGGTCATTGAACAAAATCACTTTCAAATTTGGCCGCCAATGATCTCTAGATCAAGTGGTGGAGGGGTTGCATTTCTCTTGAGAGATTTGGTTGCCAATGATCTCTAGATCAAGTGGTGGAGGGCTTGCGTTTCTCTTGAGAGATGCAGGTTAAACTCCCACTTGGTGCAGAGTGAGGCAATGGTGGGCAATGATAGAAGATCCAGGGAAACCTGGGTTGGATCCTTGAACCAAACGGGTTTTACCGGTAATTTCACTGGCGTGCCTACGGGCAGGTGGCTTACCGGGTTTTCTTCAGAATTGGTGGTGGACTCGGGTTACTCTCGGAGTACTCCGTATGTCGCGTGGGTGCCCCGAGAGTGCTCGATCGGGATTGATTCTGTTGGTTGTTCAAAAAAAAAAATGACCACCTCCCACGTCCTTGGAGCGAGGAATCATGCGTGGGATGCGTGACTTCTCAAACACCCAATAAAAATAAAAATGGACATGTGGCGGTCTAAGTGGGCCCACTGTAAGCCCTACAAACACAACACAAACCCTAAGATTTGAAAGAAATTCAGCTGTTGTCTCTCTATCTCTCTCACAAAATCAAACCAAAACCCTAAATTTCAAATAGCTTTCAACCGCCACCTTCTTTGTCTCCTCTCTAAGATTCAACGAACAACAACTCCAATATTCTTCTCTTTTTATTTTTTTGGGTGTTTTGAGAAACTGAAGATATACGAAGATTGTGGGGATGGTGAGAAGGTGGTCCACGGTGGACAATGAAGGTGGTGGAGCGGAGGTAAAGTTTGGCTGAAAAGGAGGGGAGGTGGAGCCGTGGTGCACAATGGAGAGTGAAGATGGTGGACCGGTGCGTGATGCGTCTAGGACCACGTGCACTTCTAGACGCATCCCATGCATGATGCGTCACTACGCATGAGGTGGCCAAATCTGAAAGTGGTTTTGGTCGACGGCTATTTTCATATTTTTCTCTTTTTTATATGAGTTTAGTGGTTTATTTAACATTTATTTAAAATAAATTGTAGATTTCTTGCAAGTGTACTGGAGGGGGAGATAAAGATGCAACTGCCATTGGGATATTAAAAACGCTTTCCAACTACGGGTGGGATGCAAAAGCTGCTATTACTTTAGCAGCCTTTGCAGTGAATTATGGAGAGTTTTGCTTGGTCGCTCAGCTTCACAAGATCAATCCACTCGCCAATTCGTTGGGTCTCCTCAAGCAAGTACCTAATATTTTAGGGCAATATGAATCTCACAAACCATGGTTTGACGATGTCACTAACCTCGTCCAGACCACACTTGAGGTCACTCATATTATCATCGAACTCCAGAAGTTATCAGAACGCTATATTAGCCTTAATGCACTATTCATGACCATTGTAAGTCCCGAAAACGGATCTTTCAATGATATCAAACAACCTATTGATTGTGCGGAATCCAATCAATAGGTGATTCAAGAAAAACACAAAAATACGAAGAACACCTACCCAAAAATACCAAAAAACTTGAATGTTTGATGTCTAACCGAGCCTAGAAACAGGTTCTGACTTCATAAGGCTCTGATACCAATTGTAAGTCCCGAAGAGGATCTTTCAGTGATATCAACCACGAATCTTATGTTTGTGTGGAATCCAAACACAAGACGATTCAATATAAACAAACCACAAACAAATAATAACCAAAACACTTAACTTGCATACACCGATTGATGTCTGATACAAGAAAGAAACTCGGGTTTCGGCTGGCTCCTTGCTATCGAATAACTGATCAACCTTCAAACAACATTAAAGGTTTTCTTATATACTATCACATTCGGGCCTAAAGCCCCTAGTCTAAGCCCAGTCGAAACCCCTTGACCCATTACATAATTCGACCCAAAACAACTTAATTAGACACAATACAAGCCCAATCCAGTTAACTATACTAACCCACTATGCATAAACCTTCAGGTTCCAAGAACCAGAGTAGCGGTTTATTGGATCATTAGAAGCATTGTGGCTTGTGCATCCGTGCTTACTACTCTCATTGGAATGGTTGACGAGTATGTTATCATTTTGTATTTTTAATGATTACAAAAACTATATAATTAAACTAATAAGATAACATAATTATGTTGAATTTACGTTATAAGCATTATAATACATGGTAGTTGATGTTTAACTTGTTGGCTTGTTCGACCCATTTAAGTTTTAGCATGTCGGATCACTTACATTGTTACAAACGTATATGATGCATAATAGGCATTTCACAGCAACAACCACGGAAGCTTTGGAGCTATCGAGTTTGACTATTAAGATCAAGAATATTGATGTTTACCTGAAGCAAGAGTTGAAAAAATGCAAACAACGTATTGGTAAGAACAAGAATGATACTTAATTAATGAATATGCATGCATAAAATAATCATTAATTTAAAACTTTAATTATACACAGGGGAGATTGAGCTTATAGAAGCATACCAAAAGCTTATTGACATCATGAACACTACACATCTTGATAACATCAAGCCACTCCAACATTTGATTTCCTTGAAGGAAGGTCAAACACCATTATACGAGAGTTCTACAAAAATTCGGGTGCGTGATCATTGTTTATTTACATCTATTTCGTCAAATTAAGCTAATATTTTTTTAACATGTTCATCATTAAAAAGGATCTTTGATCCTTTTGACTCGTTGTAATGTACTTTAATGAATACCAAACGAGTCAACATGATGACCAAAAGGGTACAAAAACTTGGTTATGGAACACATACAAATAAAAAGATCATTTTTAATGACTCAAATGTATAAAAAGCATATATGATGGCTAGAATAAACATAAGTTAACGAATACTAGTTCTTACATGTATGATTATGCGTAATTAGGTGAACATCGAGATATTAAGGAAGAAGACCGTGTTGCTACTCATATCCGACCTTTACTTACCTTCGGAAGGGCTTTTGGTTCTTGAAAAGATATACAAGGAGGCAAAGCAAAACCCAACAAAACCTGAGAATCAATACGAGGTGGTTTGGCTCCCGGTGGTGCCCGATTTGACCGAAGATAAGAAAAACAAGTTTGAGGGGATAAGAAACAACATGCCATGGTATTCATTGTTTCATCCCTCATTACTTCATCCAGCAGTGATCATGTTCATCAAGGAGAAGTGGCACTTTAACCGCAAACCATTGCTCGTGGTGATGGATCCTCAGGGGATGATCGTCAACACCAACGCGCTACACATGTTGTCGCTTTGGGGAAGTGGGGCTTTCCCGTTCACTAGCGTGAAGGAAGAAGCTCTATGGCGTGATCAGAAAACTTGGAGGATCGAGTTGCTCGTCGATGTCAATTGCATAGAGCCAAGGATTTCCGATTGGGTACGTCTAACTAACCTATATTTCATTTTTTTACCTTCTGACAATTTTGGTTTTGTTTTGTTTTGTTTTGTTAAACCATTGCTTTTTACACCTAAATATTACATAATGACTTGTAAGGATACAACACAAGCACTATACCACTAGACCAATGCGTGATGACTCATGGGTGACAATTTTGTTGCATGACAGATTGCTAAAGGGAAGTACATTTGTTTGTATGGAGGGGATGACATCAACTGGATTCAGAGATTTAGGACAGTGGTACAAGCGTTTGTGAAGCAAGCTGGAATCGAGCTCGAGATGTTATATGTCGGGAAAAGCAACCCCGGGAATAAAGTAATTACAATAAACAATGATATCATCCAGAAACACGGCGATGTGCCACTCGACTTGGCTCGGATAAGGGCCTTTTGGGTTCGATTAGAGAACATGTTCCACTCCAAGTTTCAAAGCGTGAAATCTCTTAGCGATGATCAGCTTTTAAAAGAGATCAATGTGATGCTTACTTATGACGGAAATGGTAAAGGTTGGGCTGTGATAAGTCGTGGGTCAAATGATTGGATGAATAGAGTCGATGGTGACACAATTTTAAAATGTTTGAACAATTATGGTCAGTGGAAGGAAAAAGCCGGAAAAGATTTGTTGCGGGGGTTAAACGACCAACTTAAGGTTAACAAGCCACCGCATCATTGCAACCGTGTAATCTTGCCAGGAACCACTGGGAGTGTACCGGAGATAGTGATTTGCGCTGACTGTGGAAAGTCAATGGAGAAGTATATCTTGTACCGTTGCTGCACTGACTAATTAACCTTATATTATGCACTCCCGAAGAATAAACTATAAATAAGGATGATTATGATTTAGTCATCTACCGCCTACAATAAGGATGATTATGATTTAGTCATCTACCGTCTACAATAAGGATGATTATGATTTAGTCATCTACCGCCTGTTTGTATTTGTGATTACTAGCTTGTATTTGTGATTACTAGCATTGTACGTACCCACTTTTATTTAAATGTATTATTGTTAAGGTGTGCTATAAATTTGTTTCTTTGGTAAGTCAAAAATCATCGCTATTGGCAATATAAAGCCAAAAGATTTTGTTCATGATGGGACACATAAAGATGCTTGCTAATAGTGATATTAGTAATCATGTACACAAACATATGCATTACAAATTGCGTTACACTTAAAAACCATAGGCACAAAAGTAGTCATGTGACCACTTATAGGTCACCTATTAAAAAACGTGTGTTACAATCGCCTAAAGCTCGAGAGAGGCGAATAGAAGAGAGAATGGCGGTAGTGATCGCGTCGGTTGCCAAGAAAACATGTGTCGACGTTGAGGAAGAAACCCACCATCGTTGTTAAATTCTATAATTTCTATGTGACTGGTCCCAAAAATTCAGCAACTTTTGATTACCTCATATCAAATAGTTGCCGATTGGGACCGATTGCTGAGAGGGAGAGGCGGATCAATCGTTAGACGTGGTTGCGTGACTGTGTGAGGGCTGCATAGATCTTGATGGACAAATGGAGATGTGGCCGGATCGTAGGTATGGGATGCAAGTCGCCGATGGAGGTTGGCTGGTGTTTTAATTTATTTTTACTTCTTTTATTATGGTTGTTTTAGCACCAAGGGTGTAAAATGGATTTTTCTACATCTGCTTAACACAATACTTCTATTATTTTTTAACGAGTTTTTAGGACCCCCGTACGTTGCGACGGAATCACTAAAGCAAATAAAAAATAGACGTAAAAATGTTGAAACACATGCACGTATTACGTAAAACATTATTGTATAAAAAATAACTAAGTCGAAACGATAACAAAACCCACATAAAAAGAAATAAAAAGCTATAAAAAGTACAATACCAATACTCCCTACAACTCGAAAATAAAAATGTGATAATATTAATAACCTAATTATATAGTTGTACTTATATTTTCTATTTAAATCTCTAGATTATGTATGCAATAATGATAAATATATTAAGATAATTAAATTTTAGTAGTGTTAATAAGAATATTCATAATAAAAATTATTCACGAAAACAGTTTAAATAAAACAAAAAGGTGAATAAGTTGTTAAAAATAAAACGTATAATTTAAATGTTAAAACAACAAAGCCATAAAAAATATCTAGTTTAATAATACTTATTTATTTTATTAACAAAATTATTTTTATGTTTGAACAAATATTAAGAGGGTGTTTGGTGTTGCTTTTTCAAAATAGATTATGCGTTTTCAAAATAGATTTTATGTTTTCAAAACTGCGTTTTGAAAAAACATGTAGGTACATGATTCTCCAAAACTGCGTTTTGGAGGCAGATAATCACTTTTTCATCCAAACACTTTTTTAGATTATTTATGTTTTACAAACGCAATAATCAGATAATCACTTTAAAACGTAATCCCAAACACCCTCTAAGTCTTAGCTACTTACTAAAATCTAGCATTAATAATTAATAATCATTTATATATTTGAACAAATATTAAAAGTGTATATAAGTCTTTTGTATGGTTTCAATTTTATCGAATGTCCCTAAAGAGATTATTATTCTTAGCTACTTACTAAAATCAAGCATTAATTGGAATGCTTTGAACACATTTTTACTTACTAAAATCAAGCATTAATCGGAATGCTTTGAACACATTTTTACTTACTAAAATCAAGCATTATCTTTACAAGTGCTTTTGGTTCATGTGGTTTAGTGTTTAATGTTATATCTTACAAATTTCAAAAAATTTGTAATTTACATACAAAGGTTTCTATTGTATTACAATTTAAGTCCACCAGATCAACTTCATCTACTTTTATGTTAAATCCTAGTCACATGAGAGTGAGGCATTTCTTCTTTGGAGTCTACATTTATGTGCTTGTGCTACTGGCCTTTTAGAAAAGCTACATTTCTTCAACCCAACGACATTATCTGCAGAAGCAATGTTAGTGAATATTTTGGGTGTCTTGATCATTATCTTGGGTGGGTTTGTTATTCTTGGCATCATATCACCTCGAAATAGCAAAGGCGATGTTCTCGGAGGATCAGTAGAGTAAACATAAGTCGTATTTATCCAACTGAGAGGCGAAGTTGGTGATATAAAAGTACTAATCGGTTGATAATTTATTAGTAGTGTTTTTTTGAGTGATAGTAGCCGATTCGAGATGGCTAATCTCCCAAGAGACCCGTTGAGTGGGTTAGGCTCCAAGAACTAGATAAGGGAAACGAAACAATACTTTTTTCAATAATTTTCTTCTTAACATTTAATAAAACCAAAGGCCTTATATAGGCTTACAAGAAGCAACGTGCATATGCATGAAAGAAATGAAACATGGACCTAATGCATTTAACCCACTACATAAATAACTGCCTTAAAAAGAAATGAAATGAAAATAAAAAGGATTTGCAATGGAAACGTGGGTAATATGTGATCATCGAAGCATGGACAAGGTGGTTACTTGACCCGGTGTTTACCGGTCACCGAGGATCCGTATCATTGAGTGTGTAAGGAAATCATCTTCTGGTAATTTTCTTGCATATTTAGTAATGTACTGTTATCGCCGATCCGGGACGGGTGGGGGACGGTCCCCATACCGTCTAGCCTTACAGACGAGATTGAAAATGCAAAAGTGTCATCGTCATCGCACAAGTGTTGGTAACATGTTTGATCCTTTCTCACGTGACTTGGATTTAACATTAAGATATTTATAAGACTTTTGGAATTTATAAGATATTGCACACATAGATCAAAACCGTAATTTACTCTTTTAATTGTTTTAACAGAAAACCCATTTTAAACTAGTTTCATACCCGTCCGTTGGACGGGTTACGCTAATGTAACAAACAAAGATAATGTATATTGATGGTGTTTCGGTTTGCTTCTCCTTTTCCTCTTTTCCATCTCTTATTTGAAAAAATTACAACCATCTAACTTTTCCTTTTCTTCGTTTCAAACCACTAAAACTCATTGTCAAAACACATTATCCAAACACATTACCCCACGATGAAACATTTAAATATCACGATGAAACATTTAAATATCTCCAATACGGATTAAAACTGATTTTTATTACAATTAATTGTGTCAATTAGTTGTTGACCTTTAACTTTTGATGTGCAATCAACTTTTCAGTGTTTCAAGAGTAATATGAGAAGATTTAATTACTTAGACCACACGGTGTGGGCGTGGAATAGTGGCCCTTTTAACCGAGAACACCACCTCTTGTGGTGGCATGGTAGTGAGGGAGGGGAGTTTTCCACCGGCATAGGGTGTATTTGGATTGTGAGGTGGAGGCTCTTGATTGGTGGGTGGATATCGGATGTGTTTTAATTGGTTGATGTTTATTATTAGCTTTTTGTTTTTATAAAAACGCCACTAACCATGCCGCTTCCCCTCCTCCCTTTTTTGCACCACGCCACTTTTTTCTGACGTGGAAGCCACATGTCAAATAACGCCACTCTTTCATGCCCCCCGCTCCGTATAGTCTAAGAAAAGTAGAATTGGTGTGAATACACCTAGCACTCATGACCCATTCATCAAGAAAGGGGTTGATTTAGGTAATTTTTGTTTGTCAAAGGAATATAAGAGTTAACTTGGGTCACTTAAATTATACAATTGCTAAAAGCGGGTCACTCCTATAAAACTTGGAGCATACATATATATTATTAAAATAAGAGTGAATTTCAAGGATTGTCCTTTATCTTTATACTCATTTTCAGGCGCTGTCCTTTATGTTTAAAATTGACGAGTTTTGTCCTTTATGTTTAAAATTGACGAGTTTTGTCCTTTATGTTTTCATATCATACACGTTTTGTCCTTTAGGCCTAACCTAGTTAGTTTTTTCAGTTAAATTTGGTCATGTGCTTTGCACATGAGGGCATTTTTGTCAATTCAAAGGTTGCAGAAGCTTTGAGTTGTAAATCTGCAGTTGAACTTACCTTTGAATTGACAAAAATGCCCTCGTGTGCAAAGCATATGACCAAATTTAACTGAAAAAACTAACTGCGTTAGGCCTAAAGGACAAAACGTGTATGATATGAAAACATAAAGGGCAAAACTTGTCAATTTTGAACATAAAGAACAGCGCCTGAAAATGGATATAAAGATAAATGAAATTCACTCTTAAAATAATAATAAAAGAACTTAGAGAAATTTAAACTCGTACAAGTTAATGAATTTAGAATAATATTCATATCTTGTATTTACACCTTAAAAAGCAACCAAACTGTTGAGTGGGTTCTTAACTTCAGCATTCGGTTTTGCATATTAGACAAAATATCTTCATCAATAGCCTCTTCTTGATGCAGTTCACATGATAACCATGTCCATATCTCCACATCTTCCCAGTCTTATCCAGTTATCCCCATTATTTTACTCTTCCTGATCAAACAAAAAAAGTCAAAACCGAATATATTATACTTTTTATAAATATAGAACCCAAACCCAAGGATTTTCAAGATCAAATATATATACCTTATAAGGCATATGGGGCAAGAAACTTCCTCCTGGTTTTCGTCAGGACAATGATTTTTCTTCATTAAATACTTGTACATGTTATCCTCGGGAAAAACTGTGCGAACATTCCCTATCCTTTCCTAAAGATTGAGCAGTTCCAGCAAAAAAAATTAGCATACTAAATTAAAAAGAAAGGTATATAACTACTTTTTATCCAACCTCATTATGATGTAATATGTAACTAATTATTATCAAGCCTCATAACTCATGCTGTTGATGTCTAGTCTCATATCTCTATATTGATCGAAGAAGTTCCTAGAATTATGATCTACTGTCTCTGGAATGTATCTGCATGACGGACAAAATGTGTTCCCAACCTGTATACCTCTTTTGCTCAGTTCCACCTCGTGGGAAGTCTCCCAGCAACAGCTCTTCATGCTAGTACATTTGATTTTGGCAATGCCCATCCGTTCCGTTCCATTTCATTACATTACATAACCATTTATTGTATGATCATTCGTCAAACCTAGCTCCTCTCTCACACTTTAAGTAACCATGAAAGCCTAATAGATTAGCATTAATAAGATGCATGCAAAAGTTATAAAACTTCTCAATTCCAACCAACAAAATAAAAAACTACTTCATTTAACTGCCACGAATTATCTAACCTTTATATACTTGTCCTAAAGATGTTGAAGCAACAGGCGCTGCACTAATGTCTGCAAAAATTTCTGAGCTGGACTAAGATTCAATAGAACGAATGGCAACCTTGATTGAAAATGGGGGTATTTGACCCTGACAGACATCGGTTTAGTAACTTGTAAGAATTCTAAATTCTAAATTGTAAAGCAATAAAATCAAAATTCTTGAAAATGTTGTAGTTTAAGATATGTGCCTGTAGTTTAGCAAGTTCATTAAGTAGATGATTGGTTCAAGTTAATTAAGTGTATCTACATTTTGCAAGGCATGTAAATCAACATAACAAATGAGGACTTATCTTGATATAAAAAGGACCACCAACTGGATAAGGGTATTACAAAACTGCATCATTTAGAATAACATGTGGGTAGTTACATCACTGACAAATGCAACACTTAGATTAATTATTTACCTTTTCCGAATGATTTTTTTAATGTCATGAATAAACATATGTCCCAAAGTAAGCTTGACGACCTCGTACGAAATATATGTTGCTCTGTACAATGCGAGACGTTTGGATCTGTAAATACAATGAGAGACGTTTGGATCTAAAAGTAGGTGCATTTCCAAATTCACTTTCAAGTGATTCCTCTTTTAACTTGGCATACTTTGTTGAGGGTTTAAAATATAGGATCTGTAAAAAAAAATCAACATAAGCCAAGTTTATCCCCATTAACACAGTCCACACACTCTTCTATGACAAAAACACAAGCAACACTATAATTTAAAAAAAATGAATTTTAAAATATAGGATCTGAGCCGCTTCACTTATAACTTCTGGATCAAAATTAGCTTCCGGAGAATCATAAACCGAACCTGACACAAACACGAACAATCAAAACTCAAAATTGTTAATTAAATGCACTAAATTAACACAAAAGTAGCAAAATCGAAAGTGAAATTAAAGTTATAACTACTTACAATGGGGGACGGCATACCGGTGGTGGTTAGGAGATGGTGGATTTGACGGTTGTGATGGTCGATTGGGAGGCGTTGACGACCGATAGAGCGGCAACGACGGTAGATTGAGAAGTGGCGATGATCGCCTTGGTGGTGGTTGTGTCTGATGGTAAAATCTCTTCTTACGAATGTAAATAAATGTAGAACAAACATGATAATATATAAATCATATGTTGTGGTAGTGAGTGGTTATTGTCATCAACGTGGGTTGGAGAGAAAGGAGGAACAAAACTGTTCAAGAAGGAAAACTGAACATTTAACCGCTAAGAAACCTCTCCTTCTAGAAGGTTTCTTGCATTTTATACCGCTGATATTTAATCTTGGATGGTGGTTTGGAGATAATGGGTGGAGAAAACTTGCAAGAGGAGTGGAGATCATGGGCCTAAATTTCTGGAGAAAAACTACTAGCAGAAAACTGCAAATAACCTTCATTAAAGTGGTTATTTTTGCTAGTTTAAACGGCCGAGATTTCATCTCAGCATGATCCAACGGTGGAAATTGACTTGGATGGTGGTTAGACTTAATGGGTTCCATAGATATATATAATTAAGCCCATTACTTTTTTACTCATCAACACCAATTAGTAAAGTTTAAACCCATTTAAAATTGGCCCAATAACGATCCCTTTTTATCTACTCGCCTTGGACCCAAAAATTTTCAAAGATTCTCCAGGACGACCCTGGTTTTTAACGTTACAAGTTTTATTTAAGGAAAATGGTAAAACGACTAAATTACCCTCACATAAGATGCAGATGATCACACCTAAGGTTAAAAATTTTGAGTTATGACTAAAAATATGTGTCAAAAATGGGAAATTTGCCTGTAATAATCCCTAGTAGATGTCCCTGGCCATTGGCAGTCCCAATTTTGAATATTCGCCCTGCTAGTCCAACCTTTCACTTATTTTTCCTCCACCGGTTCCCTGTAAAAAGCTTAACAGAGTTAAGTTTTTTCTGAATTACAAACAGATGTTTTAGGGTTTTTGATCAGAACGACGATGTGAGTCCATTGATGTAAAACTTATCTCGAAATGGTGCTCCAAACGACGAAAACGGTGCTTCAGTTCGGGTGTATAAACTTCCAATTAACAAAAATCAAGTAGTTTGAAGCACCGTTTCGAGGTAAGTTTTACATCAATGGACTCGCATCGCCGCTCTGATCAAAAGCCCTAAAACATCTATTTGAAATTCGGAAAAAACTTAACTTCGTTAAGTCTTTTTTTTAACGAAGGACCGGTGGAGGAAAAACAGGTGAAAGGTTGAACTGGTAGGGTAAATATTCAAAAGTGGGGCTGCCAATGGCCAATGACGTCTGTTGATTATTAGAGACCAAATTCCCATCAAAAATAGTAATTTTTTAGTTATAGAGGGCATAATACATTTAGAGTAAACTGCCAAAATGGTCCCTGAGGTTTGGTCATTTTTGACACTTT
This sequence comes from Helianthus tuberosus, assembly GCA_030545235.1. Taxonomy (NCBI): domain Eukaryota; kingdom Viridiplantae; phylum Streptophyta; class Magnoliopsida; order Asterales; family Asteraceae; genus Helianthus; species Helianthus tuberosus. The sequence goes on from CM060450.1 coordinate 175,914,174, forward strand.
AGTCTAAAGCTCAAACCTTTTGAATCTGGGTCCCTGTGGTATCAATTTTGTTGCCATTTTCAACCAAAAGAAGAATCTGATCAGATTTTTCAGTTAACATCTAGCTTTTTTGTCTTTTTCCTTCCTTTTAATAAAGGGAAAAATGGTAAGATTTTTTTAAATTGTTATAATAAAACATTAAAAGACTATTTGGCCACCATTAAAACAAAGGGAAAAGAAAAAAAGTGGATGTTAACTGAAAAAATCTGATCAAATTTTAGTTTTAAATGAAAATGGCAACAAAATTAAAACCGCATGGATGCATCCGGATTCAAAAGAAGTTGTAAAAGTGACCAAACATAGGTACCATTTTGGCAGTTTACACTTTATAGAAAACTAGGGCTTGGAAGGAAATAGCGATTGGAGTTGGATCTGATCGAAGAAGAAGAAGAAGATGGTGAACATGACGACGTTTTTCGGGATGTCGCTTGGGGCGTTTGTGTTCTGGCAATCAATGGATAAAGTTCATGTCTGGATCGCTCTTCACCAGGACGAAAAGGTCTCCATATCTTCTACCTTTTTCTCTCTATATCTCTCATTTTATGCACACATCTACCCTATTTCATTTTTTTATGTTAATTTTCAGTTAGGGTTTTCATATTGTAGTTTGCAATACTTTCATCTGTTTCTGGTTAGATGAACAGTTTATAGATTGAAAACATGGTTTAAAAAAGGTTGAGGCGTGTGCATCGAGGCAAGGCGGTAAGAAAACGTGTATGAGGCGTGCCTCATGGGGTTATGTTTGTACCTACGCCTCTAAGGGCCGAGGCGGTAAGAAAACGTGCGCTTCAGGGTACATCATGGGGTTATGTGTGTTTTTGATATTATTTTAATTTTTATAAGTTATATAATTTTATATTTATTTTTTAATTAAACCTCGCTTTGCCTCGAGGCTTACACCTCGTGAGGCGAAGAGAAAACGCCTCGAGGTTCGAATCCGTTCTTTTAAACCTTGAGTGCAAATAGTATGTTAATGAATTCAGTTTTACTTGAATGCTCTAGATAAGATGATATTGATCATTCTTTTTATTTTATTTTTTTGTTTCTAGGGTCTAAGAAAATAGATTATAGATTTTGTTCTTTGTTACTTCAGAATCTAGAATTTGAGCATTGTAAGATCTCTATTGGAATATATAGATAGTGATCCGGGTGAGAGGAAGTGAGGACCTTATAATGATTTGAATCTACTTTCTTCTCTTAAATGCATTTTTGTTGGCATGCATAGTTGCATACATTTTTAGGCGGTGTTTGGGACTGGTTAATGAAACGGTTTATCTGCTTATTGTGTTATGAATTTGTGATATATCAGGAAGCAGTTTGAGGATGGTTAGGATTGCTTGTTTAAACTGCTTATTTGATTATTTGTGGGGGGTGCAAACGAGCCGAGCCCGAGCTCTCAAGCTCGGCTCTTTGTTAGTTTCTCAAGCTCGAGCTCGGCTCGTTTATCATCTATTAATTAATATATTAAATAAAAATATTATAAATAATAGACTCATTTAGGCTCGCGAGCTCGATAAGTGAAGCTCAGGCTCGGGCTCGTTTACTAAACAAGCTTATTTTTAGGTTCGGGCTCGGCTTGGCTCGTAGACAAGTTAAAATAAGCTCGGCTTGGCTCGTTTACTAGACAACATTAAATAAGCGGTTAATGTTATTAAATATTAATGAAAACTAGTATTACATTAATAAGGCTCGACGAGCTTCACATGTCAGGCTCGAGCTCGGGCTCGATAAATAAATGAACTTTATTTTAGGTTCAAGCTCAGCTCAGGCTCGATAAAGCTCGGCTTGTTTCGAGCTTTTTCTCGAGCCAATCTCGAGTAGCTCGCGAGCCGCTCGGCTCGTTTGCACCCCTATTTGTGGGTGAACAAAGTCGTTTTGAATAAGGAGTTTGAAGTAGCTTATCAAAAGGCAATATGCAGTTTTAATAAGCAATCCTAGCGCCCCAATGAGATATGAGATGTGAATCATGTTTCCTCACGACTGTGAAAGTATTTGTTACAATGGTTGTATGATAAAATAAGACCCTTTAATCATTTCTAACCAGTGTGGTTAGTTCTCGGTAGCCTGTCATTGTGTAGACATGGTAAAGTCGATCTAAAGTATAACCATTATCTTTGAATGAAAACTGTGTGTTAGATATTATTGTTGCCATACTTACTAGTCTTCTTTGAACTTTTTATCAACTGAGTTATGAAGTAAAAAGGGGTCTGTTTAACACTTTAACCCATGTTCTCTTGAATGGCTCAGTTCTGGTTTATCTCTTAACTCTTTATGCATGTATAATAAAAGAAAACGGGTTGAAAGTTGCTTTAGATTGTTTTTAACATGATAAAACTCTATAGGTCAATTTATTAAAAAAAAATGATTTTATTGAAGTATCATAATGTTTATAACCAAACCGGCAATGCTAATTATACATTTAAATTTTGTTTTTATGCATAAATTCCAACATACTTTCACTTTGTTTTTGTTTTAATAGTCGTAATTTTTTTATATTTGAGTGACTAGAAGATGGCTTTATTTCATTCGGGTTGGATCATCATCTTTTAGCGACTTAAACGTATGCATAAAAAAATCTAAAAGCTTGGCAAAATAATGTTCTTTGTCAAATGTCAACCCAACTCGTTTCAAAAACTAACTATTCTGATCCAAACCTGTTAATTAAACTATCCGACTCACTCATTTTGATACCTCTATGTATTAGTTTCTTTGATAAAAGACTGTTATCGATGTAAATATAATATCTGTAAAATAGCATGATATTTATGATTGTCTCGATTGTTGCAGAAAGAAAGACTGGAGAAGGAAGCGGAAATCAGGAGAGTTAGAGAACAGTTGATACAAGAAAACAAAGAGAGAGACCCACTCGCTTAATATACCTAATTGCGTGATCAATGCGTCATTATCTGCAATACATTTCGCTCAAATTGTTGTTTGATTTGCCTGAATATTGATCAGGATATAACTTCTATATGAACACGACATCGATGATTGTTGTTGGTTATGGTCATCTTTTTGAATAACTATTTGTCTATTTTGGATAGAAGTTAAGTGTCCGGAAAGTGTTATAAATAACGAATAGTGGTTACATATCCCATGAGAAAACAAAGAAGCCATACAAGAAACGGATAAACAGCTTAGCCAGGTAAACTTGTTTTCAAACAAGAAAGTGTAAACAACCAACTACAGACCAAAACAAAAGTGAAACATAAGCGTGTACCATGAACCGAGCGGTACCTGTATTATCCGTGAGCACATCCTCGTTAGAAGCCGCGTCTGAATGTGACGCAGATTGGAAGCTAATAACAAGAATAACTCGTGAAGAAGAAAATGAAATATTTCTGAATGAGTGAAATTAACACCATAAATATGAGCGTAAACCGTGCTAATCAGATATCTACCATAAATATGAGCGGAAACCGTGTTAATCAGATATTTACGCGTTATTGGGTAAAAAGGAAAGTACGGAAAATTGATAAAATTGGGGAAAATCTTTGTTGACGAAATCGGAGCCTTAAATCATGGAATTTGAGTGACAGCTGGGCTACAGTGGTTTGTCACAAGATCCGGCTCGTTGAGACCTTTCCGTCCGTTGGCCGTGGGCCCCGTAACTCCAACTGTAGCCCAAGTTACGTCCGTTTAAAGTTTGGGCCTTTTTTGCCCTGTTTTCTCCTATCAAGTTGGTCCATGTAAGAATCAGCTAATTCTTGGGGCCGCACCTCATCAGAACGATAGATGTGTACTTTGTGCCTTTCAACAATCGGTACATTACTTGCTATACCCAAATATTCGACTTCTTACAGTAAGGTCATCAATATATCCGGTTTCATTTATACTTATTTTGTGTTACTAGCATATAATAATTGTAGAAGGTGATTTATATGAAAAAGAAGTTATACGTATATGAAGTCCTATTAAAAATCGTTTTGCCTTATTATGATTATATCATGTAATCATATGTGAATCAACTTTTTTCGTGTGCAAAACATCTCGCTTTCACTATCGTATCCCGTCTCAAAAGTCTCAATAAAAGTGTCCATTCCATTTCAACACGTTTTCTATATACATAGTGTCAAAATTGTTAAAACTAGTTTTAACAATTTTGACACTCCGTATATAGAAAGTATAAGTGTTACAAACACGATTTTGAAAAAAAAACACAAACACCATAGCTAGAGACAATGATTTGATAGGGCCATTCCTTATGACCCAATATTTCTCTGTTCTCTGATAAACGGAACATTATGGATTTGCCCAAGGGGTCATTTTCCTTAAGATTCATTTAAGCATGGTTGTACTAGTCAACGACCATGAACAAGAAATTTCGATCATTTTTGCTTATTTGTTTAGTTACGCTTTAAACAACCCAACCGGAAGATACATAACATCACTATTGTCGTCAACAGGCCGATACCACGAAGAACGATCAAGAATCTAAGATCTTGTATTCATTGATGCAATCATACAATCGATGGGGGAATCAAAATCGTTAAGAAAACATATGACATCAAACGGTTTCAAACAACATGATCACGTTTTATTTATAGGCTTTTTGAAGGAATTATATACTTGATACCCTCACTCAATATAGTCTGTTTGAATACCTTGAAACATCACTCTTGGTTTTCTTCATCTTCTTCTTCTTCTTCTTCAGCATGAACAACATTCTGCCCAAATATATCTGGAATTCCCTTCCAATCTTTCTTCTCTCTCGTTTCCCAATATCCGCCCACGTAACGGAAACAACCATCTTCGTCTTTTTCAAACCACCTCGGTTGCCATCCTCTTTCTTGCAGTTTTCTTGCCTGTCCACACAAATAAATAGCCGGGATCTAAGTCGTAATTACTAATGTGACACTTTGTTTTCATGTTCAACAACCATATATACATACAACTTTTTATGTAAGCTGTTTTGAGGGTGTATGGAATTGCTTATTCAAACTGCTAATATGATTATCTGTGAGCAGAGGAATACTAGGGGGTGTAAACAAGCCCAGAGGCTCGAGAGCTACTCAGGATCGGCTTGTTTAAAAGCTCGAACAAGGCTCCCTGAACCTAAAATACAGCTCGTTTAGTTATAGAGCTCGAGCCTGAAATACAAAGCTCATTTAGGCTCACGAGCCTAAACGAGCCCAAAGAAAATTTTAGTTTTTTTATATATGTTATAATGATAACGATGATTATAACCCAATCCTAAAAAGCGCAAGCCGATTTCAACTTAGGCCCATATGATTTAAACTAATAACATTGGTGAGCCGAGATCGAGCCGAGCATTGGCTCGTTTAAGCAATATCGAAGCGAACTCGAGCCAAGATTTTAGCTCATTTGAGATTGTTCTCAAAATAGCTCGAGCCGAGCTCGAGCTTTGAGCTTTACGCGCGAGCCAAGCTAGAGCTCAAATAAGTAGACTCAAATCGAGCCGAGCTCGAGCTTAATAAAAACAAGAAGAGCCGAGCTCGAGCCTAGTCGGGCTCGGCCCGGCTCGTTTACACCCCTAAGGAATACTATGTTTTAAATAAACAACTTGACGATACAAAATCAATTTTAGTAGATAACCACGAGTACCGTACATGATAAGCACTTGTGATAAGATGTAGTGAGAATGATTGGTTGTTACATAAATGCTTTATCATTTAAAACAATATGTACAAGTATTCATTTAACTGAACCATACCTGTCTTTGTAACTGCTCAAGTCTTAGTTTTTCTTTATTTGCGAGCTCATATTCACCGTTTTCCAAGTGGCGTTGATCTGGTCTAAGCCTAGAGTCAGTCGGTGGCAATTTCTCCCTTAAACCAGGTGTAATTTCATTCAAAGATATCGCAAATGGTGTGAGATTATATCTTGTCTTAGTAGCAGATTTATCTCTTTCCCATAATAACACGGCTTCGGTCATAGGATCATATCCTTTTGGTTTTGTTGTTGGATCTCCTAGTACATAGTACATAGCTTCATCCCATTTTCCTATTAACATCGCAACCTTTTCTCGTGTTGTGTTATCATGCACAAACCCATGAACCTGTGTCAAAAAAAATACCCGTTTTAACCCGGAAAATTTGACAAATGAACTGAACGAACATGAACGTGTTCATGTTTATTCGTTTAAAACCTAAACGAACAGTTCACGAACACAATTTAACAGACAATAAATAACACAAATGAATATAATTGAAGAAACATAAATGAACACAAGCGAACGTAATTTACTAAACATAAACTAACATAAAGTAAATTTTTATTAAAACAAGTGATTAATAACGATAAATTCCATTGGATAATCCATTTTTATTACTAGAAAGCCCAATTATTAGTTATATCTATATAAGTAGTTAGAAAGTTTCTTTTATGTTTAATATTTATATAAATATAGTTAAATTGAAACGAACATAAACGAACAAACATAAATTAACGAACATAAACAAATGTAAAAAAACGAAACATAAATGAACGAACATAAACGGACGTTCACGAACAAAACGTGTGTTCATGTTTGTTCATTTAATTAAATTAACAAAAAATTGTGTTCATGTTTGTTTGTTTATTAAATAAACGAACTTCCCACCGAACAAGTTTACAAACAGTTCATGAACGTTCAGTTCGTTACAGGCCTACATGTTACCCAACAATGTTGACCCATTTGACTCGTATTAAAAAGTTATAAGTTATAACTACCTGATGCGGATTTCTGTCTATAATCGATTGCTCCTTGAACTTGAGTTTGCAAGAATATTTACCGCTACCCGTGATTCTCATTGTACCGTAATGATCACAGTAAATTTTACCAAGGATAATATTGTATATAGAGGTGGTTACTTTACTCCACTGAAATGTTTCACCGTCTTCAAACTGCAGTTTAAGGACACCCACAGGATCGAGTTGTATAGAACGCCCCCAAAATTTTCCCTTAAGATTGGAATCTGCCCAAAATTTCCAACCTCTGCCCTCACAGTGGCATGCAACAATCATAGGGTGGTGACTCACCTATAAAATTCAAAATTCATTACTACCTCAAACATTAAAAGGCAGAGTAAAATGCCATTTTCGTCTCTGAAGTTTGGCCAGTTTTGCAACTTTCGTCCAAAGGTTTGTTTTTCCGCATCTGGATCCAAAAGGTTTAAATCTTGCCATTTTCATCCGGCTCATTAACTCCATCCATTTTTCTCCGTTAAGTCGGGGGTATGTCCGTTTTTTTTTTGTTAACTTATAGGCATTTCGGTCTTTTTTCACTTTATATACATGGATTTAGCATTATGTGCAAGTACGCATAATGTACAAGTATTCAAAAGACCGAATTGCCATTTGAGTTAACAAAAAAGACAGAAATACCCCTGAATTAATGGAGAAAAATGGATGCAGTTAACGAGCCGGATGAAAATTGCAAGATCTCAAACCTTTTGGATCCAGATGCAAAAAACAAACCTTTGGACGAAAGTCGCAAAACTGGCCAAACCTCAGGGACGAAAATGGCATTTTACTCTTAAAAGGCAATTGTCGCCAAAACCCTGTGGATTTGCAAAATTTGGCCTATAAAATTGTTTCAATATATAAGTGGCCTTTTCAAAATAAGTTGATACTTAAGTGGCCTTATATAGTGTTTTTAACTAAATATTTACCTTTTCAGAAAAGAAACGTAGGCCCTTATCTGGATAATCTGCTTCATAGGTCTCGCCAAGAAGAGGATTGAAGGGTTTGCATTGTCTACCTTCTGTCGATGCATAACCAGAAACAGCAAAAGCCGCAATGCTTAATATTCTCATCAAATCATTCCCCTGCGTGAATACAAGTTTGAGGTCAGTCGAATTTCAGAATATAAAATACGTTTACTTTTTTCAGGAGCAAACGGCATAATGCTTAAATTAAATAAGTTTATATGGACATAATAAAAGGAATGAGCCATTACATTCCATCATGCTTGGTTGACCTATCATACATTTTTTGGCATGCTTTTTACACATACAAACGCCAGAAATGTTTTTATACAAACAAATTTTAGTTTTATTTGTGCGATGCCATACCATTTGTTCTTTCTTATTTTTTCGTACTATATTTAAAATGTCATGTGTAAACTTCAGTCTTGGTAATCTAGTATATGTATAATTTAAAATAAAAATATAAAAAAAATAATACAAAAATAAAAAGAAAACAGAGAAAAAAAACTGTCAAATAAGATTATATAAGTCCATAACCTAACTGAATCATCAAAAATCTTAAAGGTTATCGAAGATTACTCGGAAATAATTACGTTTCATTTCTTTCAATGATAGAATGCAAAAGAAAAAAGAAAAAAAATACGGCTCTTGCCACTGGAATGAAAATTAGCAAAGTGGAAGGAATCATATGAAATTTGACAACATAAGCTTGTTTGCAAGCAATCTTCAATAAACTTGAAGCCTCTAAGGTTTTCGATACTTAATTTGAATTATTAGTCTTTTTATCAAAATATATATTTTGGTGATCTTTGTTCTGTTTTATAATGTTTCTTTTTTTAGATAATAAATCAAGTAGAACTAAAGCTATACCATTCCATTCTTTCTTTGATTCCTTCATACCGAACAGTGAATTAAAGAAAATTAGCAAATTATCATGAACTGATAAACATAGCTTGAATACCTAACCTGCTTTCCCCATTCCAATGCTCGATCAACCAAACAAGAATACTCCAAATCCTCAAAGCATTTTTGTAATGAAGAAAGCGGTTCATTAAAATAAACAGGAAGACAAACACCAGATAAATCCTTTCCAATGTTATCTTTGATAATAGACCATAATCCAACCGGTTTTTCTTTTTCTTTTGGTTCAGGTAAACTGTCCCTTCTTGTAATATGAGGATACTGAATCAAATTAATTTCAGTTCCAGCTTGACCCAATAAGAAAGACTCCTTTTCATTTGTTCCGGAATTTTCTCTACTTCGATAGGAAGCACATCTTAAAACATCAGCTGACATGAATTCATTTGTGTCAAAGAAAGTCCCGTTTTCTTCATCTGATTCAATATCTACTCCGTATCGGCTTTCGTTGTCAGCATCTGAATCGGTTCCACTGCCTTCTGACATGATAGAATAGAAATCTGTTGCAAGTAAAAGAAAAGGGTTTTGTACCATCAATAGTTGAGAGATAATTATATAACATACAATCAAAATTCTTTAACTCATTTGACCCGCTTCTGTTTAGTTGTTTGTTTGCTGAAATTTAGCAAAGGCTTACTAATGTCAAAATTTGTAGCAACATGTGTATCTATAACCTAGTTAACGAGAAGATGAACCATTAAAAAATAAAATTACCACTGAATCTTCTATCTTGCCCACAAGAAGAATCCCTCTCTTTTGTTTCATCAACCACAGTTGTTTCCAGCTCGATTTTCTCAGTCTGCAAATCAAAGGCTTAAGCCAATCAATCCAACATTTTTGACACTCATCTTTCATGATTCATGAAGCAAATGTGTGTGTGTATCATTGTTGTATTCTAATATATAAATATTATTTTGCATCCGAACTTTTCATGACTTATATGTAAATGCATATATGTTACTTGTACTTATTACATAATGTAATATTAAAAAAGGTTGGAGCAATAGTATTCTAAAAAAACTATAGCAAACATAAATAAAGATCAGGAGAGCTTCAAATGAGATTAATTCAAAAATAAAAAATTTAGTTAAACAAATAAAAGAACTATTTCAGCTACGTTCAAAATTTTTCGAGTAACTAGTGTTATCATAACTTTTTGAAGGAAAAATAGATTAGACTGAAAACTTTCATTCCATTCCTTGCAAAATGAAAAGAAAAAAAAAACACCCCTAAAATTGAAAGGAACCACACTCCTTATATAACGGCTCGTTAAGTTCCTGCGTGGTCAACAAGCACCTTTTTTCACATTTTCATAATGGTCCATTCCGTTCTTGCATACCAAATACTACTCAAATAGCCAAATGATTATGTGTACCTCTAACTGTCTTAATGTGTCTAGGAGAACTATATGTTTATGTTGAAGAGCCTTCATTTGGTTTTGCAGGGCGGTGAGTTCACTCAACATAATTGATTCACAATCCTTGATTACTTCCTCTGCCATTCCTTCTTGTGATAATCTGGTTCGTAATTTTTCGGTTGAAATAACCAATTCTTCTGAAGGAACAAGATCCCCTGTAGATAACCTTGGGAATTTATCCTTAGCAGCTAAAAGGAACTCAATCCATGCATGTCTATCTTCTCTAGATATGCACCTTAAATGAAGAGTTTTTGTTCCAGAAAATATAGACAGTCTTTTGTCGTCTGACTTGCTTGCTCTTACGGATGACACCTGTATAAACAGAGTTATCATATGCAAATTGCACAAGATAGAAACAAACTTTACACTTTTCCTGATTTTATCAACTAAATTAGGCACAAAATGGAAACCGTGTAACACTTTATTACTGATTTTAGCAACCAAGTTATACTTTAGTATTGGTTGTAGGAACTAGGAAGGAATTAAATGCTCAAACGGGAATGGTAGTAGGTCATTTCTTTTTGCTGATCTAAAAAAATGTTGGCATGGCATCTAATCTGCCATTTTGGTGCATATCTATGCATATGTGAAGTGGCATTTGATTTGATATTAAATAATGTTTTTTATATATGATGTTTTTGTCAAGTTGTAAATAAATAATTTTTATTTTTTTAAAAGCCATTTTTAGCATATGTGGCATCTGATGTGGCGGAAACACTTAATTTTTTACTGATTGTATTTGTAGGAACACATTACCTTTTCAAAGGGTAGCAATGTAGCATGTCAATTTTTGCCTATTTTTTAAAAATTAATTACATGGCATTTATTTGTCAATTTAGTGGGAGTATATCCACATGGCATCTTATGTGACATTTAATAACTATTTTCAAATCTTTAGCTGTTCGAAAAAAATAACTATTTTCAAATATAAAAGAAAAAAGGTCATTTAACAAACTAGTCAATAAAGTTTTATTTTGTTTTTTCATGCCATGTCGCATCTTATGTAACTTTTAATAATTATTATTTACAAAATAATGTCTTGAAAAAAAAGATATCTTTTCTAACTCATTAATAACTTTCTTATTTTTTTTTCTTCACATAAGCAATTCTTGCAGGTGTGGCACCTAATGTGGTAGCTGACATGGCATTAACCAGTGCCACATCCCCAAATTTCGGTAAGATCAGTTAAAATGAGGTCAATTGCTAAGTCCAGCGAGAAAAATGTAAGCTGTTAATTTCTGCATAATTTAAAGTTGATTGCTAAAATAAGGAAAAAAATGTAAAGTTTATGCATGTGGCCCTTAAAAAATGTTGACACCGTTGCAAGAAAAAGAGCATCTACAATTAATATATGATTCCAGGCTAGTTCCTAGATGTTAATTCAAATATTTTAGATTCAAGAATCAGATTACAAAGAGTTCCTAGTAGTTTACACATAAGATATTGCTATCTACTCTGCAAAACAGAAAATTGAGGATGTATTTTCTATAATGCAGGGCATCTAATACGGTTTGGTCAACACATTGAAGTTATCCCATTTTGGAAAAACATTTAACGAACTTATAACAAAACAAAAAAGCATATGAAAACAAAACCGTTTCGCCTTGTCTGTTTTGCTTTAAGTACAAAACTTTTGTTTTGGAGGTCAGAAGCTCAGAACCATCAAATACTAGATGACATGTCCACTGGAGAATCTTGAGGTTTTCCATAAAGTCCAAACAACTAAAATCGTATAAGGCTACCTAACCAAATGTCCTTGTTGTCTATGGTTTAATAGTAGTAATTGTATATTGAAAATTCAAAATTACACCAGACAATTGCACAAAAAGTTAACCATTGTACTTGTCCATACATTGCAACCTAACAACTTTAATTGCTATAATGGAAAGTGATTTTCTATTTTCTCTTTGAAATCTTAGAAACTAGAATTGTTAAAATGTCGATAAGATATTAAGATCTAGCTACATTGTAGATTAAACAATTGTTTTATTAGTATGAATCTATGGAAATGCAAAATTCACATGAATGATTAAAGAAATTATGCAAACCTTCAAATGTATCTCCCCATATGGCTTCCATTGTTTCGATCCAAATCGATTATGACTGCTGCCGTTACTGCATTTCCGCATGTACCTAACCGATTCATCTCCGATGACCTTAAACCCTTTCTCTCTCCCCGGACTGAGCACGATCTTATCCGGTCCATGAGTTTTGTAATAAGACAGCACTCCATCCTCCAATGTAAACCATCTAGATCTCCATCCTTTACCATAGTTCACCCATTTATACAATATCCCAGCCACAACACCACCACCATTTCCACCAAAAACCACCGGTTTCGAAACCGAAGATTCCTTCTCCCTCACTTCAACCTCACAATCCTCCACCTCATGAATCACATTCTCCGATTCAGTACCGACAGACGACACCTGAGCTGAAAAGCTTGCCGGTTTCACACTCCTCACCGAACTCTCAAACCCTAACTGACTCTCCAACTGCCGTTTCTCAACTCCAGACACTGGCGAACCAGTCCGATCCTTCTCAATAGACACCGGAGCAATACAACACAACGGATTCATCTTTTCCTTAACCTAATTGCACAAAATCGATCAAATCAAAAAAATTAACCTAAAAACACTCGAATCAAATACATCATAACAGATTCATCGTTTCCTTAACCTAATTGAATACAATCATCAAATCAAACACAAATTTAAGCTAAAACACTAAAATCTACAATCTCTAAACGACACTGGAGCTATACATCATAACAGATTCATCATTTCCCTAACCTAATTGAACACAATCGATCAAATCAAACACAATTTTAACCTAAAAACACTAGAAGAAGTAAAATCAACGAGCTCTAAACGATACCAGAGCTATACAACATAACAGATTCATCGTTTCCATAACCTAATTGTACACAATCGATCAAATCAAACAAAATATCAAAATTCTAACCTAAAATCACCAAATGCAACGATCTCTAAACAATACCGGAGCAACACATCACAACAGATTCATCGTTTCCGTAACCTAACTGAACACAATCAATCAAATCAAACAAAATGTCAAAATTCTAACCTAACTTCACCAAAATCAACGATCTGTTAACAATACCGGTTCGAAACGGAAACCGCAACGGCGAAATGCACGACGGAGCCAGATCGGAGATCAAATCAACAACGGCGATGAAGTAACTGGAGATTATGCGATTATGATGTAGTGACATATAGTAGGGTTTGTATAGTGAAAATGTAGATCAGAGAGTGTAGGTACAGTGCAATTAAGCTTGCAGATAAAGGTGTATGAGTGGAGAGAAGTGATTCATTGCATTAATTTCACTTCTGCAACTGCAACAAGCAAGCAATGGTGGTAGTGTGTGTTTTTGGGTGTTTGTGGTGTGTGAGAAAGTGTTGTGTGTCAGAGATCAAGCAGGAGGCGTAGGTTAAGCGAGAGGCGCATTAAAGAGTGAGTGTATGCATGGTTTGTGATTCAGTTAGAGGGGTTGTTATCAAGGATATGGCTAACCTACGCATTGGAGTCTTTGTTGTCCATTGGGTACTTCAAGGGATCAAGGACATTTGAGTGTCTTATTTTATTTGTTTTTCGAATCGGATTTGTTTCATTTTTATTTTATTTCTTTTGTTTTCTGATTAGCTAAAGCTGGATCTTGGCAACAACTCGTATTTAGGATCCGTGCTTTGCAGCGGAGCGTTAAATCGCGCACGCCTATTGTAGTGCGTTAATACAAAAAATTAGACTGAAACGTAAAATATGAAAAAGATTAATAAGTCGACTTAGGATCTTTACGTTGCGACTATGTCATTAAACGGGCAATATATAGATGTAAAAATGTTGTACCACACACCCGTGTTGCAGCTTATTAACTTACAAAATTTGGACCGAAATGTAAAACGAAAATTTTGTGGCAATTTTGTAAAAGATGAAAAGTGTAGGGCTAAAAGTAAAAATAATAGTAAAAGTCGTTGAACCACGCACACGCGTTGCAGCATGTTAACTCGCAAAAATTTGACTGATACGTAAAACATAAAAAAATAACTAAGTCGATGTAGGACCTGCATGTTGTGATTGGGTTGTTAAACCATAAAAAAATTATGACCATAAACTTTTCGTGACAAACATGTAAAGGCTTAAAAGTATAAGGGTTATAAAGTTTAAAAATGAATGAAAAGTATAAGGGTTAAACATGGAAGTTTTGAAAGTATAAGAGTTAAAAATGTAAAAAAATGAAAAGCATAAGGGTTAAACATGGAAGGTTGAAAAGTTGAAAGGGTTCAAAAGAAAAGAAAAGGGATTAAACATGGAAGGTTGAAAATTTAGAGGGTTAAAAACAAAAGGAAATTGAATAGTGTTTTTGTGAGAGGAGGTATATTTATAAATAGTAAACTGCAATTTTACCCCCCGGGTTTAAGCTAATTGGCACTCCGTCCCCCTCCTTGGAAAATATTGCAATTTGCCCCCCCCCCCCCAACATTGTTGTTATGTCGCGAGATTACCCCCTGCCGTTAAATAAGTTAACAGATCTGTTAAATGGAATGTGAAATGACTATGTTACCCTTTCATTTTACCCCCGATGGTTTGTTCTAAGCAAACGTATTACTCCCAACTGTTAAATGACTAAATTGTCCTTTCTTATTACCCCCTATACTTTGTTGTAAGAAACAGTATCACCCCCTGTTTTAAGTATTTCATTGCTTCCTTACCCTTGTAGTAACCAAAACTGTAAGGACCTGCAAAAATGTCCATAAACGACCCGTAAGTGAAAACCCGGACCCCTGAAACCCTAATACGCATGAAAAACCAAGAAAACATGAAATTTGGTTTTCACGCGGGCCGCGTAAGCCATAAGGTAAGGCTACGCGGGCCGCGACAACTTAAAATTCTTCCGGATAAGCGCTTAGGCCACGTGTCGCACACGTGGCGGACCTACCTATGACACGCTAACTCTACACGTAGACTAGGGGGCCCTCGCGGGCCGCGTAAGATTCAAGCGAGGGTTTACGCGGGCCGCGTAAAACCCAAAAATCAGCTATAAATGGGTCAGTCATGAGCAGAACGTTTGTGTGCGAGAAATTTATCAAAAATCACATCTTTCTGTTCGAAAATCACATTCACAATAGCAAAACGCTGCTACGATCAAGGGTAATAACTCGATCACTGCTACGATACAATGTCCGATCGATTGAAACAAATCCGATGGATGTTTAAGTACTGCCCGTATTTGGGCTATACTTTGTCATTCGTCGTGAGGGTTTTGATTTCGTGAGTTTATCGTAAATGTTGTATTAAGTTACTGACCTAGTTTCGTGTGCATTGTTATTTAAACTAGGTTACAAGGATAAATCAGTAGGCTAAACTCTGCCCAATTAAACCTGCAATGTGAGTCATTCTCTTTTTATCAACAATGTTTTACAATACTCAAATTGTTTTCAAAAGTTATAATTACAGGGATTAAGTCTTGGTTATCTTGAATCACTGGCAAGTGGGGTATTGTGCACATTACTAATTTCTCACGGTTAGGTTCACCAACCTAACAGTGATAATCATCACTACTTGGGTGAAAGGACCCAATAGTGGTATGACCGTCGTCACCAGGGTGTGACACGGCGCCACACAAAAATAAGATAGTAGCCGTTGTAATCGCTCTTATGCTGTAATTTATAACTAGGAGTCGTTTTATTTAAAATTGAGTGACTCGCCAGTATTTCCCCGCTGATAAATTATTTTTAAACATGTTTCAGGTGACTTACTGTGAATCAAGGAAAAGTGCTACGGAGCACTAACAGGCTTGAAATGGTGGCTCATTAAAATAAATAAACATGTTTTGTAAAACAAGGGATTTCCTCGTGAAATTCCCTTTACTGTAAATTATGGGGTTGGTCCCAAATTGTGAAATAAAATAATTGGGCATTTTCAAGTTTTAAAAGATCCTGTTAAACTTCCGCTGTCAAATCAAATAATAAATACCACGGGTTTCTGTCCCGCGGCTCCTGGACTGGGTAACACCGGGACGGGGGCCGTGACAGAAAAAGGTGGTATCAGAGCCAGTGATTTAAGCTAATTAAGTATTTAGAAATACTTAATTTTTTTCAAATTATTATTCTGTGAAAATTCAATTTGATAAATAAAATATTAACCTAAGTTTGTGTGTTTCTTCATATATGCTAACAGCATGAATGAGTTGTCTGAAGCTCTTCAAAATCTCACTATCTATTCTGCTGACATGGAAGTTTCCGGGGGTTTTTCTGGTTATTGGGCCGACACTGAGAAACCTATGGAATTCCAAGCCCAGCCTCAGGAGAAACCCAAGTCGAAAAAGATAAGAAGAATCATAGGCTGGAGACGCGGAAGGAGGAAGAAGCCAGCTGCACAGAAGGTTAAAAAGACTGAGGATCCCAAGGATAAAGGCAAAGGAAAGGAGATCGGGGAAAGTTCAGGGCAAGCCCAGGAAATGCCACCGTGGGAGGAACTAGACCGCAAACTGGCAAATAGTGACCCCATCGGACCTGCCGATGAAAACCTCTTCAATTACCCAGCTGAGTCACAACTTCCAACCAATCTGGAACCTTTTATCCCAGATCCTATTGTCAACCCCCGACCTCTACAAGGAGAGCTGGAAGAATGGTGGACAACTGACTGGTAATTTCAGAATCTCTTGAATAACCCTAACACCTTTTTTCCCCAGTTTGACCCAGAGCCTGCACCAAACCCACCTATGAGCACTGAGAACTTGGCTGAACTCCGCCACTATGGCGAGGAGCTGGTGGACGCAGGAAATAAAATCCGGGAAGTGGGGGAGAGGATATCATGGAAATACGATGAAAGGGAACGCCGTTTCTAAAGTGCCAGCTGACGGGGATCCATTGTGGGTGTGTGGTTACGTGTTTAATAATAATAAAATAAAAATAGAATCATGTAAAATAACTTAAAATAAAACTTTTGTAATATAACTGGGGTGTATGGATGCATACTAATATATAAAAATATCAACGTTTGGCTATACGTGCTTGTGTGTGATTGCTTTATTATGTTTGGTTGTTAATTATTTTGTGTCAATAACATATATATATATATATATATATATATATATATATATATATTGTTAACTAACAGATGGAACACGCTATTAATGAACCAGTTAACGAAGTTAACCAATATGAGCAAAACAATGAGGATCACTTTCTTAATAGGCAAGATATAGAAAATATCGTTGCTCAAGGAATAGCCAATGCTATTCCAGCAATCCTTGCTGCTACCCGAAATCCAGTTGAACCTCCACCATCTACTCCCAGCAAACGTACTCGTGATGACAACTTCAGTAATAGTGTAAATGGAGGCGGTAATAATAATAATAATGATAATGATGGGATGCAAGCCCCATTTCTGAAGAAAATGAAAGCTGCAACCCCTGGTTGCACTTACAAGGAATTTCTTGCCTGTAAACCAATCGAATTTGCAGGCAATGAAGGGGCAACTGCTGCACTGCATTGGTTAGAGAAAACCGAAGCAGTAATTAAAATAAGTAAATGTGCCGAGGAAGACAAGGTCATGTACGCGTCACATCTTTTTAAAGAAGGGGCACTAGAATGGTGGAACACAGTACTACAAGCCAAGGGGAGTGATGTGGCTTATGCCATGAATTGGGATGAATTTAAGAGATTGGTGGAAAGAAAATTATGTCCTGAATACGAAAAGGAACAAATGACAAATAAGTTCCTAAACCACCGAATGGTGGATGTTGATTGTCGAGGGTATACTTCGACATTCTTCGAGTATGCTAGAATTGTACCTACCCTGGCTTTGCCAGAACCGGTACTTATTTCTCGCTATATTTGGGGTTTAATTAGCGAGATTCGTTATATCGTCAAAGCTGCGAGACCCCGCACAATTGACGATGCGGTGGAATTAGCCAACACTTTGACTGATGGACTGGTACGCACAAGAGAAGAAAACCGGAAAAAGGAAGTGGCCCAAAAGATTACCCAAGGATTTCGTGTGGGTAATAGTAGTAATTTCAAGAAAAGGGGAACTGGGCAATCTTCCACTGCTCCATTTTGCAGTACCTGTAAAAGAAAGCATTTTGGAAGATGCAAAGGGTATTGCAATTTCTGCAAAATTCCATGGCATCAAGAAGAAGATTGCAGGAGGAAGAAATCAACAATCTGCTTCAACTGTGGAGAAGCTGGACATTTTAGACCAGATTGCCCCAAATTGGTCAAACCAGCTAACAACAAAGCCAAACCTGCAGAAGGAACTACTAAAAAGAATGTAAGAGCCTTCCAGTTAACTACCCAAGAAGCAGAACTAATCCCTGATGTGATAGCTGGTACGTTCCTAGTTCACGACGTTTATGCAAAAGTATTATTTGACTCTGGTGCAAACCAAAGTTTTATAAATACTTCGTTCTGCCAAGCTCTTAATCTACCTTTAACCAAACTTAGGCAGATTTTTACGGTAGAAACCGCAGATGGTAATTCTGTTCACATAGATAAGGTTTTGCAAAAAGGAAAGATAGAACTCTTAGGCCATAAATTTTCTGCAAACCTGTTACCTATGAATTTAGCTGGATTCGATGTAGTGTTAGGAATGGATTGGTTGGTAGCCAACCATGCTCGAACCTCTGTGATAAGAATTCCATAGAAATTCTTACATCCACAAGAGAAATAGTGGTAATTACAGGAGATAAGCCACGTAAGCCAATGAAATTCATTTCAGTAATGAAAATGGCCAGTTATTCAAGAAAACAAGGAATAATGTATATGATTTCGGTAATCATCAACACTAAAGGTAAGGAACTTAAGGAAATTTCAGTAGTATCAGAATACTCAGATGTATTCCCAGAAGAACTACCTGGATTACCACCCGATAGGAAAGTAGAATTTAGAATTCATCTAATTCCTGGAACGACACCGATAGCTAAGGCACCTTATCGGTTAGCACCCACCGAAATGTTAGAATTGAAAAAGCAGTTAGATGAATTGCTCAATAAAGGATTTATACAACCTAGTTCATCCCCTTGGGGAGCGCCCGTGTTGTTTGTGAAAAAGAAAGATGGTTCAATGTGAATGTGTATCGATTACCGGGAATTGAATATGGTTACAATTAAGAATCGATACCCATTACCTAGGATTGATGATCTTTTCGATCAACTTCAGGGGGCTAGATATTTTTCTAAGATAGATTTACGCTCCGGATATCCTCAGTTGAAGGTACAAGAAGAAGACATACCTAAAACCGCTTTCAGAACTAGGTAGGGTCATTACGAGTTTACAGTCATGCCCTTTGGGTTAACAAATGCTCCTGCAGCATTCATGAACATGATGAATAGGATCTGTAAACCGTACTTGGATAAATTTATGATTGTCTTTATCGAAGATATACTTATTTATTCCAAAAGTCAAGACAAGCAATGTGAGCATTTACATGCACTCTTAACTTTGTTAAGAAAAGAAAAGCTTTACGCCAAATTCTCGAAGTGTGAATTTTGGCTACAAGAGGTACAATTGTTAGGACACATGGTGAATCACGAAGGTATTCACGTAGATCCCTCCAAAATAGAAGCAATCACCAAATGGAAGGTCCCGCAATCAGCTATGGAAGTTAGAAGTTTCCTAGGATTAGCCGGATACTATAGACGATTTATTAAAGATTTTTCCAAAATAGCGGTGCCATTAACTAAGCTAACCTGCAAAGTGTAGGATCGTTTGCACGGCCAAAACGAGTCGTTCAGAAGAGATCTCATCCAATACGAGAGGCGGAATCAAACGTATCAGAGTTATTTCAGCTGTATACACACTAGAATCACTTAATCTATCTTTTGTATTGATTTGATGACGATTACAGACCTGGAGATACCTCGGCAGAGCTTCGCTACCGGAATGACCAAGTTACAAATGAAAGACTCAAGCTCACTATATATAGGCCAGCCACTTCACATGAAGTGGACATGTTCCAGTCCACATGAAGTGAACATGTTCCAGTCCACATGAAGTGACCTTGTCCAGTTCATGTGAACTGGCCACTTCGTGTGAACTGGCTTGTTTTGGCCAGTTTCCAGTTTTTCTCTTTCTATGTGACTTGATCTATCAAACCTATTACAAGACTCGATACAAGAGGAAGTCGACAGACATATGCACCAACAGACTCCCCCTTGGATGTTGACGAAGTCTTCAGTGTCGAGTCTTCAGTATGTCAACTCTTCAGTCTTTATCAGTCTTTTTGCTCTTTCAAAGTATCTGACAATGTAAGCATCCTCAATCTCTTTCTTCTCTCTCTTTCTCTTTCTCTTTCACTTTCTCTTCCAGAATCGCAACCTGGCTCTATACTCCTCTTAATCAGGTCTCTTGATTCCTTAAGCTTTTCACAGGATCAGAAACGTATCCTGGCTCTCCGTAGCAACATGATCTGAAACCTGGCTTTAACGTCTTCAGAATCCCCCTTTCGATAAGCTGGGATCGTAGTCTGGAATTCACAATCTACAGGCTTTGCATCGGAAACCTGGCTCTTCCAAAGCTTTTACCTGCACCATCTCTACCTCAAAATAAATTTCACAAATTTTAAAAATTTGACAAATTTAAATTTCACTTGTAGATATCGCTTTTATCATCAACAATTTATAATCTCTGATGATCACTTTGTAAAAATATCATTTTTCTCATTTCAACAAACTCTTCCAACCCTGTTGTTCATCATGTTTAGCACTCGGAATTTTGAAAATCAGCTTTTCAAACATCAGTTGTCGAAAATAAGATGAACTAAAATCTTTTTGACTTTTTCAAAATTTTATGCTAAAACACACTTAAACTCTTTTTGGATTTTTGTTTTAATGAAAAGCAGTAAAAAAATATTTACAGACAATATTTTGTGAGTTTGTGTAAGACGATCATATCAGTTTATGACAAATCACTGGCACCGTTAACCTTTAAACATTTTAAGTTCTAAACGATTCACTTAGATTGTCAGTATACTGATCCACTTAAATTTTCACACAAAGTTCAACTGTTTCAAGATACGAGATTAGTGTTTTAAGGACTTGAACTTATTCGCGTGTCCCACCTCAGAATATACTCCCGTATCCAGATCCCAATATTCAGTCTTACAGGTGAGTATACCTAGATGATATCTGTAAGGGGTTAAATGCGAGACCATGAGAGCTCAGGCTATTGCTTCCGCAAAATCAGAGAGATGATGGTTCGACTTTTAGGTGTGTTCCCTTTAGAGAATCTTTTCTTCAACAGCACATGATTAGCATTTTGCAATGTTTCATCATTTTTTATGTTGAGGGGGTGCTTTTATTTCAAGCAAGCGAAAAGTATTATACGGGGACTAGGCCATTGCTTCCGCAAAATCAGAAGTCCCGGGATAATACCCCAGATATCACTAAGCATAAAGACCTAGTATCTCAGAAAGAGGGGTCTTTCAAACAAGATTTCGGGGGTTACCCATATATCCGAGAGATGTTCCCCACAAAATAAGTAAGTATAATATTTAGGTTTATATCTCGAACACAATCTACTCAGCGTGTAAAAACCTACTGGCTTATCATCAGTGAGACCGTTTATCACATTTTAACTTTCCAATTCTTTAGCGTGCTGTGATAGTCCACTGATGTACTATCATTCCTCTTTTTCACAACAAAACTCGTTTTTGATTTTTCTCATGTTTTTGGCTTTTTCAAATTTTCTAATGTTTTTGGATTTTCTGAAATTTCTTACCCCCCCTAAAATTCAAAACCATTTAAAGAAAAATTGACAAACTGATGAGAATCACTTCAATTCGCCATCCACTTGGCATAAACAATCAGAACTCCCCCTGACAACAAACTATTTTCCCATTATGATTTCAAAACACTTAAGTTTGTTTTAATCAAATGGTTTTTTCGGAAAATAAGTTTTGTTGAAATTCACAAACCACTTGTAGGTGAGGGGATATGATCAACACTTTGTATCTCAATCATTTGTATGAAAGTTAAATCAAGTTTAACTTAATGACCTTGATTAACCACTTGTAGGTGAAAACCTCTTTTTCAACCACTTGTAGGTTCACCCATCAACCAATACCATTTGTACAATTGAAATATGACAATTTTCAAGAATACTACCACTTGAAGGTTTTTCAAACAAACATATTCAAGAATGATGCCGATTCCTGCTCCACGATTACCAACTTGGGAGCTCCAGCAAGTCCAGAGTTTAGTCATGATAGGTACTATCCCAGTTACTAACCTGGGATGACCCATCTTCATCTGATTTCTTCGTTTTCTTTTCATAAAATTCCTTTACCCCTTTGACCTTCCCGTCAACCATTTTTCCAAAAATATGCTTCACTTTGGAGTTAAAAGCTTTTTCAACATCAAATTCTTTCTTTTCAGAAAAGAATTGATTTGAAATCTCAACTTTTCCAACTTTTTGTTTAAAATTTTCAGTCCGCAATGGTGGAAAATTTGCATCATCCAATGGCGGAACTGAATTTTCACCTTTTATCTCAACTTGTGGCTCCTCTGACTTTGGCGAGTTAGATTCATCGCCAGAAAATAGCTCCTCTGATTTTGACGAATCAGAATCATTGCTAGAACTATCATCTGATTTCTTAACAACCCACTTTTGGTTGTTAAGCTTCACCTTTCTTTTGTAAAAACTTCTTGAACATTCACCAACCTCAAATTTTGAATTTTTGAAAACTTTAAAAGGTTTGGTTGGTGGTTCATTCTCAACCATCTTCTCTTTCAGTTTAAGAGAAACTCCCTGTTTTGTTTGGATTGCCTTTGGACAGTTCCTGGCAATGTGACCAACTATTTTGCATTGAAAACAGGTTCTCGTTTCCTTCTT
Organism: Helianthus tuberosus; assembly: GCA_030545235.1. Taxonomy (NCBI): domain Eukaryota; kingdom Viridiplantae; phylum Streptophyta; class Magnoliopsida; order Asterales; family Asteraceae; genus Helianthus; species Helianthus tuberosus. Next base: position 175,937,051 of record CM060450.1, read on the forward strand.
CTGAGCAGCTACATTTTTCATTCCCTCTTGTTTCTTAGCAAGGAATTCTTTGTTTGTTTGCTTCCAGAATGAGCTTTTTCCTTCTTCTTCTGAACTTGCTCCTGAAACAAATACAATTTTTTATTTATAAGTTTTCTCATTTTTATGGTTTTCTGGTGGAATAAAACCCAATCCCTTCTTTTTGAAATTACCATTATGGTTTGGTTTCTTTCGATAACCAGAACTATAACCTTTTTTCTTGTTTAATCTTTGTTGAACTCTTGAGGTGTACTTTTTAGGTCTTGCAGTAAGATTTACATCTTTTATTTCAGAAATATTAATTTCTGTTAGTTTGAAAACCTTGTTAATCATTTCAGTTTTAACACCTCTTATTAGAAATTCTTCATCAGAATATAATTTGTCAGAATCATTCAAAGTATATATGCTACTTTGAATGTTTCGTCATTCAAATTATTTTGTGATAACAGAAATTCTTTATTATAAACCCTTTTGCCCTATTTGACTTTTGGACTTGACGTGTCAGACTTTGACTCTGACTTTGACTCCTCTGTTTCATCTTTATCCAACACCTGATCGACCACTTTCTTTATTAACACAGACTCATGATCAGTGTCAGATGATGTGAAAGTGACATCAATGTTGTCTGGCAAATTTTCTGAAGACTCAGACTCCCACTGTAAGTTGGTTGCCTTTTTGACTCTTTCTGAATTTGGATTTCGTGGAGAATATCCATTTTCAAGCAGGGGTGGACACTTGCTGTAACTGACACTTTGTTTCTTACCAGAATTTTTCACTTTAGTCTCTTCTTTTGTTTCGAACTTCTTCACTTCAGATGTTTCTTCTTCAAATGCCTTCATGCCTTCAACTGTGGGGTAAATCCTGTCAATTACATAAGAAGCACATGAGTAACTTCTCAATAATCTCTCAACCCTTTCAGTCTCTATTCTATGGGTTTCCAACTTTTGTTCAAGCTCAGCACATTTACCAATGTAATGATTGATGCCTGACTGCTTTGACATGAACGCTCATTGAAGTGTCTTCAAAGCAGTTGCTTGTTCACTACTTGATTCATTGTATTGATTCATAGCTTTGTTCAGAATATCATACGATTCTTTCAACCTGTTCATGTTGTGAATCAACTCGCTGTTTTGTTTTTTCACAGTCTCACAATTTTCACAGATTTCAGGTGTCTTTTCTGCAACAGTTTTCTCATCAACCTTGAAAGCTGGAACTTCTTTAACCTTTATCACTCGGACTTCTTCATCATCATTCTTACCTCTCCTTCTTTCTGCATCTCTCTCAGCTTGAAATTTTAAAAGCTCTTTCATTCTTTCTACATCATAATCATCATCACTATTAACTTGTTTTTTAGCCTCCTGTTTTGCCACTCGAGCATTTTCAGCATCTCTCTCGGCTAGATATTTTAAATGCTCTTTCATACTATTTGCCCAATAATCATCATCATCATCTTTAACAACTTGTGCAACAAAAGCTTTAGCCTTTAAGAATTATTTATCTGGACAATAATTGTCCCAGCTAAAACCTTCTGGCAATCTTTCATCATATTGATCTATCAGACATGCTTTACTATCAGCTTAAATATATTTGTCCCAACTAAATCCTTTTGACGATCTTTCATCATCTTGATTCACCATACAAACTCTCTTTGATGACTCTTCTATCGCCTTCTTAGCATGTACAGTTTGTGGTTCTTGTTGTTGATATGGTTGTTGATCAACTTGATGATAAATTGATTTCCGATAGTAATCATTGTTGTTGAAAGGATTTTGAGCTCCACTAGCTTCGCGGTTTGTACATTCTCTCTTGAAGTGTCCTTTTTCCCTGCAACGAAAACAAGTAACTTTAGATTTATCAAATCCTAAAGTAGAAACATTTGCATCACGAAAATCATCTCTTCCAGTAATTTGTTTAAACTTTTCAGCTCTTCTCAACACGCTTGCCAAACACCACTTGATATCCATAAGCTCCATCTCTTCAGCATCAACCTGATCGTAATCCTCTTTTGTCAACATTGGATTTCCGATCCTTCCTGCAACTAAACTCCCATACGACTCTAACACGGTCACCAATAAAGACATATGACTTTTGGCTACTTCTTCAGAGTAATTTTGATCATTCTCAAGATTTAAGGCAATGTTGCATTGAAGTATTTTGCCACTCTTTGTTGCTGAAAAATTTGGATCGAACGATGGATATGAAGAAAATCCAGTTTTGTTACTTGATCCCTGAGATGAACTTCCAGATGAGCTTTTTGCATTGAAAGCAGTTTCTATTTTTGGTGCAATGTTGGTCTTATCACTAACACCACCTTTGTAATACAGACCAATATCTTGTTCTCCATCATAGTTCTTCATTCTTGCTATCTTTCGTTGTTCCATCTCTTGAGCTTCGAGTTGTTCAATAAAATCACTCAGCGATAGATTGTCAAATTCTGGTTTATTTTTCAACATCATAAGATACGTTCCCCAAACATCATGTGGCAACGCATCAACTAACTTTTCAATCAATTCTTCTTTATCTTTATTGATGCTCAATCTTTTCATATTCTTCGCCAAATTGCAGTATCTTTCTATAATCTGCTTAGTGCTTTCATTTCTTAATCCACGAAATAGATCGAATTCTTTCTTCATAAGTGACGTTTTGTTCTTGATCATCTCTTTACTCCCAACAAATTTTGATTTCAGTTCTTTCTATATTGATTGTGCACTACCGTTGTGTTGTAGTAAGATCAAGATTTCATCCTTTATAGCTTGCTACAAGAGACTAACCATCAACTTTTCATTTTTGTATTTCTTTTTCTCATCAACCTCTAGATCTCTTATGTCAACTTTCTGTCCGTCGTCCTTAACCGGTCTAATATATCGAAATTCAGTATATTCCCATGCATCTAGGTAATATGCTTGAACCCAATTTTCAAACTCTTCTGCCCATCCACTATGCTCCTCAATACTCATAAGCTTGGGCGGTTTTTGCGTTGTACCCGTTTTATTTTCTAGCATCGTATTCTGAGTAATAGTCATCTGAGTAGCAAAAGCGTTGTAGAACTCGTTGTCCATGATTCAGTATCCAAAATATCACAAACACAGACTTTCAAATGAAATGGATTGCTGTAACACTTTCAAGCGAACTGAAATGGTCTAAGCCCTCTTCATGTGAACCGATATGGTCTAAACCCACTTCATGTGAACTGATAAATTCAATCCATACGAACTGGATCTTTGTCACTTCGTGTGGACTGGGAGGTTCACTCCATGCGAACTGGAGATGATGTCATACTATCGGCTCGGTTTTTGACAAAATTGATCAAGTTCTAGATCGAATTTAAGTCTGATTCTTTCAAGGATTTGTTAAAACAGTGTTTCGCACGTTATATGTGAAAATCAATCCATTTTATCCGTAAAATCTTGTTTAATTTTGAAAAATATGAAGAAAGTGAGTAGAAATCAAAAATTTTCGGTGAAAAACGGCTGAAATCGGTAAGAACTCTTCCTCCTGAGCTCTGATACCACTTGTAGGATCGTTTGCACGACCAAAACGAGTCGTTCAGAAGAGATCTCGTCCAATACGAGAGGCGGAATCAAACGTATCGGAGTTATTTCAGCTGTATACACACTAGAATCACTTAATCTATCTCTTGTATTGATTTGATGACGATTACAGACCTGGAGATACCTCGGCAGAGCTTCGCTACCGGAATGACCAAGTTACAAATGAAAGACTCAAGCTCACTATATATAGGCCAGCTACTTCACATGAAGTGGACATGTTCCAGTCCACATGAAGTGAACATGTTCCAGTCCACATGAAGTGACCTTGTCCAGTTCATGTGAACTGGCCACTTCGTGTGAACTGGCTTGTTTTGGCCAGTTTCTAGTTTTTCTCGTTCTATGTGACTTGATCTATCAAACCTATTACAAGACTCGATACAAGACGAAGTCGACAGACATATGAACCAACACAAAGTAGTGAAGTTTGAATGGGGATCTAGGCAAGAAGAGGCTTTTAAGATTTTAAAACAAAGGTTAACAAACGCCCCAATTCTTGCCTTACCAGAAGGAACAGAAAATTTTGAAGTTTATTGTGATGCTTCTAAGCTAGGATTAGGATGTGTGCTAATGCAACGTAAAAAGGTAATTGCATATGCATCAAGACAATTGAAGAAGCACGAAGAGAATTATACGACTCACGACTTAGAATTAGGAGCAATAATTTTTGCCCTTAAGATTTGGAGACACTATCTGTATGGAAGTAAGTTTACGGTCTATACGGATCATAAGAGTTTAAGATACATATTTGGAAAAAAGAATTAAACATGAGGCAAAGAAGATGGATGGAGATTTTAATTGACTACGACTGTGATATTCAATATCACGAAGGAAAAGCAAATGTAGTAGCAGACGCCTTAAGTCGTAAGTATCATGAGAAACAAAGAAGAATTCGTGCTCTTAGATTAAATCTTCAAGTAGATTTAATGGAACAACTAAAGAATGTTCAAGAAATAGCAATCAAGGATGATGCTGAAGGAAAGAAAAGAAGAATAAAAGAACTAGAGCAAGGAGTTAATGGAATTTGGAGATTTCACAAGAAAAGAATTTGGGTACCTAAGCAAGGAGACTTAAGAAACAAAATTTTATAGGAAGCCCATAAATCTAGGTATACCATGCATCCTGGTAATAATAAGATGTACCGAGATTTAAGAAATAATTTCTGGTGGATAGGAATGAAAAAGGACATAACTAGATATGTATCTAAGTGTCTAACTTGTTCGCAAGTTAAAGCAGAACACCAGAAACCTTCAGGATTACTCCAACAATTAGAAATGCCTGGATGGAAATAGGAGCTCATAACAATGAACTTTGTTACTAAGTTACCCAAAACCAGAAAAGGTAACGATGCGATTTGGGTAATTGTGGATCAATTAACCAAATCAGGTCATTTTCTACCCATGAAGGAAACCTTTAGCATGGAAATATTAGCCAAGTTATACGTAGACGAGGTAGTATCCTTACATGGAGTCCCACTCTCCATTGTATCGGATAGGGATAGTCATTTCACTTCCCATTTCTGGACTAGTTTCCAGGAAGCAATGGGAACCCGACTAAATTTAAGTACTGCATATCATCCCCAAACAGATGGACAAAGTGAAAGGACGATCCAAACCCTGGAAGACATGCTCAGGGCATGTGTGATAGACTTTGGAGGAAACTGGGACAACCATTTACCTTTAATTGAATTCTCCTATAAGGTTATAACAATAGTTATCATTCAAGCATCGAAGCTGCCCCGTTCGAAGCACTGTATAGACGAAAGTGTAGAACTCCAGTTTGCTGGGCAGAAATAGGAGAAAGCCAGTTATCAGGTCCTGAAATCATACAAGAAACCACCGACAAGATAACTCAAATCAAGGAAAGACTGAAAACGGCTCGAGATCGTCAGAAAAGTTATGCAGACATTCGACGCAAGCCGCTAGAATTTCAAATTTGAGACAAGGTACTCTTGAAAGTTTCCCCTTGGAAATGAGTAGTTCGGTTCGGTAAGAAAGGAAAGCTAAGTCCAAGGTACGTAGAACCATTCCCGGTAATCCAGGGAAAAGGACCGGTCGCCTATCGCTTACAACTACCAAAAGAGTTAGCCAGGGTACATGACGTATTCCATGTATCTAACCTCAAGAAATGTTTATCTGACAAATCCTTGGTAGTACCTCTTCAAGACATAGAGGTAAATGAAAAGTTAAAGTTCGTAGAGATACCACTTCAGATAGAAGACAGGAAGATTAAATTCCTTAAACACAAAAGATTTGTACTTGTCAAAGTCAAGTGGGATTCGAAAAGAGGACCTGAGTACACCTGGGAGCTGGAATCGGAAATGAAGCGAAAGCATACTCACTTATTTCTATAAATCTCGAGGACGAGATTTTAAATAAGATGGGGAGGATGTAAGGACTTGCAAAAATGTCCATAAACGACCCGCAAGTGAAAACCCGGACCCCTGAAACCCTAATATGCATGAAAAACCAAGAAAACATAAAATTTGGTTTTCACGCGGGCCGCGTAAGCCATAAGGTAAGGCTACGCGGGCCGCGACAACTTAAAATTCTTCCGGATAAGCGCTTAGGCCACGTGTCGCACACGTGGCGGACCTACCTGTGACACGCTAACCCTACACATAGACTAGGGGGCCCTCGCGGGCCGCGTAAGATTCAAGCGAGGGTTTACGCGTGTCACGGCCCCCGGCCCGGTTTTACCCATTTCGGGAGCCGCGGGACAGAAACCTCGTGGTATTTATTTAATTTGGCAACGGAATAATTAACAGGATCATTTAAAACTTGAAAATGCCCAATTATTTTATTTCATAATTAGGGACAAACCCCGTAATTTACAATAAGGGAATTTCACTGGGAAACCCCTGTTTTTACAAAAACATGTTTAGCCTAGTGATAAGCCTGATAACCTAAGTTAAATAACAATGCACACGAACTAGGTCAGTAACTAATATAGCATTTACGATAACTCACGAGATTAAAACCCTCACAACGAATGACAAAGTGCAATACTTAAATATCCATCGAATTCACGATGAATGACAAAGTATGGCCCTAATGTGGGCAGCACTTAAACATCCATTGGATAGTTTCAATCGATCGGACATTGAATCGTAGCAGCGATCGAGTTAATACCCTGTATCGTAGCAGCGCCTTGATCCCTAAAAGCTTGTTTTCTGCAGAATTTGGTAGTTTTGAAGTGAAAATTTCGAGTACAGGTGAATGCCACATGCACAGGCTACTTATAGCCTGATTTTCAGTCTTACGCGGCCCGCGTGAGATTTAACAGATTCTTACGCGGCCCACGAGAGCCTCCTAGTCGTAGATTAGGGCATCCGTGTTACACCTAGGTCTGCCACGTGGCCTGTTCGCTTATCCGGAGAATTGATGAGTTGTCGCGGCCCGCGTAGACAAACCTTATGTCTTACGCGGCCCGCGTGAAGACCAAATTTCACATTTTATTGATTTTTCATGCACATTAGGGTTTCAGGGGTCCGGGTTTACACTTATGGGTCGTTTAGGGATATTTTCGCTTCATCTCCGATTCCAGTTCCCAGGTGTATTCGGGTCCTCTTTTCGAATCCCATTTGACCTTGACTAGTACTAATCTTTTGTGCTTGAGAAACTTTATCTTTCTGTCTTCTATTTGAAGTGGTTTTTCTACGAACGTCAATTTTTCATTCACTTGTATGTCTTGAAGAAGGACTACCAGCAATTCGTCTGATAAACACTTCTTGAGGTCAGATACATGAAATACATCATGTACTCCTGCTAACTCTTCTGGTAGTTGTAAGCGATAGGCAACTGGTTCTATGCGTTGAATTATTGGAAATGGTCCTACATATCTTGGACTTAGCTTTCCTTTCTTTCTGAATCGAACTACTCCTTTCCAAGGAGAAACTTTCAAGAGTACCTTGTCTCCAACTTGAAATTCTAGCGGCTTGCGTCGATTGTCTGCATAACTCTTCTGGCGATCTCGAGCCGTCTTTAGTCTTTCCTTGATTTGAGTAATTTTATTGGTGGTTTCTTGCACAATCTCGGGACCTGATAATTGACTTTCTCCTATTTCTGCCCAACAGCCTGGAGTTCTGCATTTACGTCCGTATAGTGCTTCAAACGGGGAAACTTCAATACTTGAATGATAACTATTGTTATAGAAGAATTCAATTAAGGGTAGGTGGTCATCCTAGTTTCCACCAAAATCTATCACACATGCCCTGAGCATGTCCTCCAGGGTTTGGATTGTCCTTTCACTTTGTCCGTCTGTTTGAGGATGGTATGCAGTACTTAAATTTAGTTGGGTTCCCATTGCTTCCTGGAAACTTGTCCAGAAGTGGGAAGTGAAACGACTATCTCTATCTGATACAATGGAGAGTGGGACTCCATGTAAGGATACTACCTCATCTACATACAACTTTGCTAACTTTTCCATGCTAAAGGTTTCTTTCATGGGTAGAAAATGAGTTGATTTGGTTAATCGATCCACAATTACCCAAATCACATCATTACCTTTTCTGGTTTTGGGTAACTTAGTAACAAAATCCATTGTTATGAGCTCCCATTTCCAAACAGGCATTTCTAACTGTTGAAGTAATCCTGAAGGTTTCTGGTGTTCTGCCTTAACTTGTGAACAAGTAAGACACTTAGGGGTTGTTTGGTAGCCTCTGAATGGTCATTAAGAGGCTACCTCTTAATGGAACCATTAAGAATTTTACCAATGAGAAAGTAGAAGAATGTGACATGTGATGATTTACCATTCAGAGGTTACCTCTTAACCATTCAGACTTGAGGCTACCTCTTATTCATTCAGAGGTTTTAAACCATTAAGAGGTAGCATCTGAATGATCATTAAGAGGCTACCAAACAGCCCCTTAGATACATATCTAGCTATATCCTTTTTCATTCATATCCACCAAAAATTACTCCTTAAATCTTGGTACATCTTATTATTCCCAGGATGCATGGTATATCTAGATTTATGGGTTTCTTCTAAAATCTTATCTCTTAAATTTCCTTGCTTAGGTACCCAAATTCTTTTCTTATGGAATCTCCAAATTCCATCCCTTCCTTGCTCTAATTCATTTATTCGTCCTTTCATTTCTTCAGCATCATCCTTGATTGCTGTTTCCTGAATATTCTTCAGTTGTTCCATTAAGTCTAATTGTAAACTTAATCTAAGAGCACGAACTCGCTTTTGCTTTTCATAATACTTACGACTTAAGGCATCTGCAACTACGTTTGCTTTTCCTTCGTGATATTGAATATCACGGTCATAGTCACTTAGAATTTCCATCCATCTCCTTTGCCTCATGTTCAATTCTTTTTGCCCAAATATGTATTTTAAACTTTTATGATCTGTATAGACTGTAAACTTACTTCCATACAAATAATGTCTCCAAATCTTAAGGGCAAAAATTATGGCTCCTAACTCTAAGTCATGCGTTGTATAATTTTCCTCGTGCTTTTTCAATTGCCTTGAGGCGTAAGCAATTACCTTCTTGCGTTGCATTAGCACACATCCTAATCCTAGCTTAGAAGCATCACAGTAAATTTCAAAATCTTCTGTCCCTTCTGGTAAGGCAAGAATTGGGGTGTTTGTTAATCTTTGCTTTAAAATCTTAAAAGCTTCCTCTTGTCTAGGTCCCCATTCAAACTTAACTGCTTTACAGGTTAGCTTAGTTAATGGCACCACTATTTTAGAAAAAAATCCTTAATAAAGCGCCTATAGTACCCAGCTAATCCTAGAAAACTTCTAACTTCTGTAGCTGATTGCGGGACCTTCCATTTGGTGATTGCTTCTATTTTAGAAGGATCTACATGAATACCTTCGTGATTCACCATGTGTCCTAAAAATTGCACCTCATGTAGCCAAAATTCGCATTTCGAGAATTTGGCGTAAAGCTTCTCCTTTCTTAATAAAGTTAAGAGTATATGCCGGTGCTGACAATGCTCATCCTGACTTTTGGAATAAATAAGTATATCGTCGATGAAGACAATTACGAATTTATCCAAGTACGGTTTACAGATCCTATTCATTATGTCCATAAATGCTGCAGGAGCATTTGTTAGTCCAAAGGGCATGACTGTAAATTCGTAATGACCATACCTAGTTCTGAAAGCAGTTTTAGGTATGTCTTCTTCTTGCACCTTCAACTGATGATATCCGGAGCGTAAATCTATCTTAGAAAAATATCTAGCTCCTTGGAGTTGATTAAAGAGATCATCAATCCTAGGTAACGGATATCGATTCTTAATTGTAACCTTATTCAGTTCCCTATAATCAATACACATTCGCATCGAACCATCCTTTTTCTTTACGAACAACACTGGTGCTCCCCAAGGGGATGAACTAGGTTGTATGAATCCTTTACTGAGCAATTCATCTAATTGCTTTTTCAGTTCTAACATTTCAGTGGGTGCTAAACGATAGGGTGCCTTTGCTACGGGTGTAGTTCCAGGAATCAAATGAATTCTAAATTCTACCTCCCTATCTAGTGGTAATCCTGGTAACTCTTCTGGGAATACATCTGGGTATTCTGATACTACTGGAATTTCTTTAAGTTCCTTACCTTTAGTGTTAATGATCACTGAAATCATATACACTATTCCTTGTTTTCTTAAATAACTGACCATTTTCATCACTGAAATGAATTTCAGTGGTTTAGGCGGCTTATCCCCAGGAATCGTAATTACTTCTCCTGTGGGTGCACGGATTTCTATGGAGTTCTTATCACAAAGGATTCGAGCATGGTTGGCTACTAACCAATCCATTCCTAATACGACATCGAATCCAGCTAAATTCATGGGTAATAGGTTTGCAGAAAATTTATAACCTGAAAGTTCTATATTTTCTTTTTGCAAAACCATATCTATGTTAACAGAGTTCCCGTCTGCCGTTTCTACTGTAAAAACTTGCCTAAGTTTTGTTAAGGGTAGCTTAAGAGCTTGGCAGAATGAAATGTTCATAAAACTTTGGTTTGCACCAGAGTCAAATAATACTTTTGCATAAATGTCATGAACTAGGAACGTACCAGCTATCACGTCAGGGATTAACTCGGCTTCATGAGTAGTCAACTGGAAGGCTCTTGCGTTTTTCTTGGTAGTTCCTTCTGCAGGTTTAGCCTTGTTATCGGCTGGTTTGACCAACTTAGGGCATTCTGGTTTGAAATGCCCAGCTTCTCCACAGTTGAAGCAGATCTTTGTTTTCTTTCTGCAATTTTCTTCACGATGTCCTATCGCTTTGCAGAAGTTGCAGGTTCATTACATTTGCCAAAATGTTTCTTTTTACAGTTTTTGCAGAACGGCGGAGTGGAAGATTGCCCAGTTCCTCTTTTCTTGAAATTGCTATTATTACCCACACGAAATCCTTGGGTAATTTTCTGAGCCAATTCCTTTTTCCTATTTTCTTCTTGCGTACGCACCAGTCCGTCAGTCGAAGTGTTGGCTAATTCCACCGTGTGACACCTGTGCCTCCACGACCATCAAACAAATACTGTATCAATGAAATATTTATTTCATACTTGGGATTTGTATAAATATGTGTATCCTTTGCACATATCAATTCTTGTTCGATTTCAAGCTTTAAATCGTTTTCTGGAAGGTTATACGCGCACTGATGCGTAAATATAACCCGTTTAATGCAACGAACACTCCGGAATAGTGAAATAGGCTTAACATACCTTAAATAACCTTTACATAACTTAGAAATAAGTTTTGAAGGCTTTGGTATGGCAAAAACAAGTTAATTCGCCTACAGGGACTAAATTCAACAAACTGCGAAAGTATGACGATTCGTACTAAAACAAACATTCCGGAACATGACCATAAGTTAAACATACCATAAATATCCTTAACATAGCTTAGAAATAGGCTTGGAGGTGTTCGGTGTGCTAAAACAAACTTTTGGGTCATTCAGGGTCTAAAAGTGTCAAAAAGTGCACAAGTTTGCACTTTCGCGCATAACTTACGTTCTGAAAACATCCAGACATCCAAAAATTTATGTAAGCACTAAAATACTTTGTTTTAGTGTTTGGCATGAGAAAAAAATACATTCGTCACGCCATTTGGATCGTTTTTCGCGCTCATGCGCATTCCGTCGTTATTAACCGAACATCGCGATCGTACGACCAAACGAACGTTGGTGACCGACCGGATAATATTTAAATCCCACAAATATTCTGTTCTGATTAAAATCTTATTTTAATCAGGTCCGTGTTGAAAAATAAATTAAAATGCCTAAAAACGTTATTTTTCAAAGTTTAAGCGCGTACCGTGTGTTTCTGCGCAACACAGTGCTTCTACTGCAAAACGCAGACAACGCAGCCAGTCCTGGCAACTGAAATTTATTTCAGTAATATCTTGGCGAGTTTATTTTTACAGAGAAATAAAAATAATTTAGAACGCCATAAACCGGGATTTAAACGCTAGATAAAATACCCGGTACCCAGTTAAATACCCGTTTTAGCCATATGCCAGGAATATGCTAAGGTATATGCTAAGGAATATGCCAAGAATATGCTTGTAATATGCTAGGAATATGCTAGGAATATGCTTGGAATATGCTAGGAATATGCTAGGAATATGCTAGGAATATGCTTGGAATATGCTAGGAATATGCTTGGAATATGCTAGGAATATTCTATATGGAAGATCCTATAAATACCCAACCCTTTCAACCCCAAAAACCCACACCTTTGAAATCTGAATTTGCTCTCTAAGTTGTTGTGTTTAACACTTCATACCTGAGAGTATTCGGATTCAAACCTTCCGTTCTTGGACCCTTTGTAAGTGTTCCTTCGTTCTTTTATTCGTTTAGCGTTAAAAGTCAAACTTTGTTTGACTTTCTGCGTTGACCAGTTTATGGTCAATGCGAAGTTCGTTTGAACTTCATAACGTGAGCGTAATCACGATGGTTATAGTCCCTAGTGACTGTACCTACTGATTACCACGTTATCTAGGCTCAGTGACGAGTCGTAGTTTCGGCCAAAATACGTGTTATTGCGTATTTTGTAACCAAACTACTTGTGGGTATCAAAACCGTTTCTTTTGATACCAAACCTGTTTTCTAAACTTAGTTAAGCATGTTTTAACATGCTTAGCTCGTCACTTTTAGTTTAGTGCTTATATAGGGTCGTAAGGTAAGCGATCTAAACAATCGCTTATACTTTCGAACCCGACCCGTTTGGTCGATCATTAGGATCCGACCAAACACATTAGGTGACCATAGTTGTATAGGGAATAACCTTCCGAGGTTATACCTTATGTTCACGTCGTTTAGTTAGTTGTATGATAGGTAGTTTATATGCCTTAGGTAAATTACCAAAATACCCCTTTGACACCAAAATTCATTTTAAGCATATGTAACATAACTTTTGGTATCTAAATTGATTTAGCAACAATATTAGACATGATTAAGGAATATTTTACTTATCATAGGGCTAGTTAGGCGTTCCGAACGCGTTTTACGCGAACGACGCGTAAAAGTAGCATAAGCTACCTAAACGAGTCGTAATGGGTCGTAAGCACTTAGGTTAGGTTTCATTTTAGAATGTAGGCTTTGTTAGACCACATTACATGAGTCTCCATACTCATTTGGTTTACGAGCCCTCATTCTATCCGATCTTCCGATTTAGGTCCGGTTTATTAACATAGTTACCTATATTAGGTGCCGTTTGATATCCGTGATCTCTAGCATTGTTTGGTTGTTACTCAAGGACTACTAAGCAATCTCAAGTGAGTACATAGACCCCTCTCTTACTGTTTTCCAAACTGTTTTGGGGTGAAACACATGTGCCTACTTGTTACTTTCATGCTTTCCTGTTTTCACATCATATACTTGCTATGTTCATTAGTACATTTATAGTACATGATTTCATTGTGTTTTATGCTATGTATGCCCATTGTGTGCGTACTTAGTACATTGTTTTACATTACATTTTATCCTATGTATGCCCATTGTGTGCGTACTTAGTACATTGTTTTACATTACATTTTATGCTATGTATGCCCATTGTGTGCGTACTTAGTACATTGTTTTACATTACATTTTATGCTATGTATGCCCATTGTGTGCGTACTTAGTACATTGTTTTACATTACATTTTATGCTACGTATGCCCATTGTGTGCGTACTTAGTACATTGTTTTACATTACATTTTATGCTATGTATGTCCTTTGTTGCATACTTAGTACATTTGTTATTCATCACATGCTTACATTTTGGTATGACATTTGGTTTGTTCAAATGAGACAATGTACATTCATTAACATTAGCTACGCCGCTCGTTAGTAGGTAATGGTACCACAGGACTTGACAACTCCCGTTCCTGAACCCTAGGTTTGTTTGGGTGGAAGGAATGACCGAATTCGATAAACATAACAACAAGATAGACCTTTAAATTCGTTTAGGGGTTTATCGCCACAGTCACAAGGCTTGGATGTATGCATTTTCACAATACCGCATAGATGTTTATATCAGTATAGCATGCATTTATTACACAAAACATAACTTTGATTTAAACCATGTTTTACTTCAATACCTTGTTTTTGTGCATTTTACACATGGTTTAGTTGATATATTTCACTTACCATACATAAACATTTTGACATTGATATACACAATTCATGATTTACATTAGACATAAACATTTAGACATTAATATACACAATTCATGATTTACATTAGACATAGACATTAGACATGGTTTTCACACAAACATTTTGACATTTGATTATACATAAACATTTTACTTTGGTGGTTTGGTTTGAGTAAGTGATTTAAGTAACGAGGCGTGTGTAATATTATACAAGTATGGTGGATACGCCGCTGGTATTTCCTATATATAAGTGCTTGTATGGTATTACATATCGTAGCGTTATTTAAATCATTTCAATTTAGACATATAACATTTTATACAAATAACATACTTTTCACAATACATTGTTTTACAAACAACTTATCTAATACAAACTCATTTTACTTGGTCATTTACTTAACCATGTATTATTCTTTTATACATATATATCATTTGGTTTATTTATCACTTTTCAAATGATTTACAAGACAAAGCAAATTACAAGGTTCATGACTAAACATTTTCTTAAACATAAGTCATGAATTCTATTTTCACAAAACCTATGTATCTCACAGGCATTTTTATGCTGACGTACCTATTTTCACATGTGTTTCAGGATATGATGCATATGATTTATCAAGTTACACTTAGGCGGACTTGGGCCTTAGCGACAATAAAAGATGCAAGACTAGTTATTTAGGTTATGTATTTCTTTGATTGTCAAGACATTGTAACTCTTTTAATCAATAAAACAATATTTCAATTTCCATGTGTTATGAAACAATGATTCTGTTACAACACTCCCCGACGTTTCCGCCACGATTTGATGTTCTACGTGGTCGGGGTGTGACAGAAAAGTTGGTATCAGAGCTCATGGTTATAGGGAATTAGGTTATTAGTAATGCTTTGACCTAGTCTATAACCTTCCTAGGACCCTAACGCGAGTTTACTTGCGTTTAGACATAAAACAATACCGTCACCTATCCTTAAGTGACAACCGCAACAAGAACATAAATTTCAAAACCGCTTTGAAAACTAATCATCTGTTCTAGGAGGATTGATTACTAGGTTTAGAACCCTCTGTTATATGGTTTTGAACCCCTTTGAATTTTCAAAACCTCGTCAAAGTTTGGGTCTTATAGTGTGAACACGTGCAATCTGGAAGAGTGGATGCCTGTACTCAGAGTTTTCTGTCTAAGGCTAGAGTGTTCGTACAAATCCACATAATCGGACCAGTCACTCTTACCTGGGAACTCTTGGGGTGAGTGTCCACTTATAGGCTAAAGCATGTCTTCGCGATACATTAATATGACCCGCTTACTTTGATTAGTCACCGTCTCATTTGTTTGCCTTAGGTAACAAACAAATGATCGCAATTTCTATGCGTTGTCATTTTGTTTTATTTACCAATAACATTTCATTTGTTTCCTCCTATATCCTTCATTTCCTCCAGAATGTCTCTTCATCGCAACGATGCGCAGATATCCGAGCAGACTGCCAAATTTGCCCAGCGGAGAGGCGAAGTAATTCTGAAGACTGTTGAATTAGGCATTGCCATGTCTCGTCTCAACAATGAAGCCACTCAAGAGCCACCAAAGGAAGCAGAAGTCAAGCCAGCACCACCAGCCATGAAACCAATCAAGGAATCAAAGACCATGGATGAACAGACTGGATCCCCTAGGAAGTCAAAGAAGCGAAAGGCTTCTCAGAACTTCACCGTGGTCGCTCACAATGGTCAAGCCATCCCCAACCAACCAGCTCAACCACCTGCTAGGAAGCCATACAACGGAACTGCACCCTTGTGCAACCAATGTAGCCTTCATCATCACGCTAGTGTGAAGTGCCGCAAATGCCAAATTTGTGGACTTAAATTTCATACAGCAAAGGTCTGCTCAACTGCGGCTGTACCAAATCAAGCAGGACCCATCCGGGTGGCAACACCACCTGCTAAGAAGCAATACAAGGGAACGGCACCAATATGCAACAAATGTAATGGGCATCACCAAGCTCACTTACAGTGTCGTCTGTGTGTATTATGTGGGCGAGTTGGTCACCTGGCAAGTGCTTGTCGATGTAACCCGAACCAAGGTGGTCCAAATCAACCACAAGCCAATCCTGCTCAAGCTCGCTTCCCGCCTGGATCGTGCTACAACTGTGGCAAGATGGGTCATTTCGTGAATAAATGCCCGAAGCTTGCTAAGGCAAATCCAACCCACGGATGAGTAGTTGACTGATTTGAAGATGTTGTTGTCTTATGCTTTTGTTTCTTCTATTTTCTTGTAATGTGAAACAATCTGTTTTGTTTATAAATAAATCATTGATCACAAATTCTGATATACAAGTGTAGTTATATGTATGTATGGCATTTTCCTATAATACCTACATTAAGGAACTATGTTCCTTACAAACTACTCTTGTGAATATTTCCCATTCTTGCGTTTGCTCATGAGTCCCTTGGAAAATTCTAAGTACTCGTTTCACTCTAAGAAACAAAGTACAGAAAATAAAGTGACATTACGAGTGATCGTGCTTTTGCACATCTGTGCCTTTGAATCCTTGGTTAGATGACCAAGGATATTTTCAAATCTCATACCCATTACGTTTTGATTTTTCAACAAACATAGTATGAGTGTTTCAAAAACAACCTTCATGATTTCAAAATGTTATTAATACAGTATAATTACTTATATCAAGTGCATGATTTCAAAAGCATCAATCATGTTTTCAAAAAAAACCTTATACATAATTTCAAAATTCATCTCGCATGATTTTAAAACATTTTTACCTAATACACCTACTTTATGATTTCAAAAGTATTATATATATAAGGTTTCAAAAACATTAAACACATTTTTTTTAAAGAAACCCCATGCATAGTTTTCAAAATATTTTTCTCATACATTGACTTAACCATCAAATTCTGCTTCATATGTCGCCTTGACATATCTAGCATCTCAACTTCATAAGCATTTTTACTTCATGTTTTGATTTAAGCACGTCCAATGCAAGGTTTCAAAACAGGTTTCAAAACATCTCCAACTTCTAAAATCCATATGGGATCTTTTTATCTCCATAATTAGACCCTCGTGGATGATTATCATACAAATCAGAGTCCTTAATTGGATTCCTTGTGTACCTTAATTCGAACATTTAGGTTCCTTATAATCGAATTTTCTCTTTAAAAGATCTTTCTATCTTTATAGTTAGATTCATATAAATATTTAAAGCACCAATCAAAATCCACTGATTGGATACCTGGTGTGCTTTGAATACATGTGCACAGTTAGCAGAACAAATTAACAAAATGATAACAAATCAAGTTAAACAATTTTGTGGTTATGTGACTATGTGTTTATGCATTTTGTGTTTTCTTTTATGCATTTTCTGTGTTTTTGTATACTCTGGATATTCGTTATCCAAATCCTCGTAGAACCTTTCGTATCTTCACATGAGGGATTCCTAGAGGATATTCAAAAAGGTACTACCTTAAATCCTTATTGGGCTACTACATGATAATTAAGACCCTTGGATTGTATAGTACCACTCCATGATTCATAAGAGACCCTTTTAGTGGTCTAGTAAAAAAGATTGATTCAAAAATCTGGTTAAGAATGACATGTGATGATATAAGCTGAAAAGACCCTTGGTTGTCTATTAAAATCATTTATTGATTTAATAAAAGGGACCCTATGGTGGTCTAGTCACAATCCTCACAGGCTCGTTCATTGTTTTCTTCCGCTACACATTTTAAGATGCACTACGTGACTATGCAAGGAATTATGTGATTATGGATGCATACATAATTACGAAGTTCAGTGCACAGAAACCACAGTAAGACTTATTATGCGTAAGAACCGATAGTGACAACCATAACGAAATGTGAACAATGTAATAGAGGTACGGTGGACGCACCAATGACGCTTCATATACTTGTATATAAGTATCCCTCTTACATTGCAAGCATGATGTTATTAAAGTTACTAGAAGTTCAGAACCCTAACCAATGTTGTTCGATCTTTTCAACTTCATGTTTTAAACTCTCACAAGTTTCCTCTAAATAAAATTTCGGGACGAAATTTCCTAAAGTAAGGGAGACTGTGACACATGTGCCTCCACGGCCATCAAACAAATACTGTATCAATGAAATATTTATTTCATACTTGGGATTTGTATAAATATGTGTATCCTTTGCACATATCAATTCTTGTTCGATTTCAAGCTTTAAATCGCTTTCTGGAAGGTTATACGCGCACTGATGCGTAAATATAACCCGTTTAATGCAACGAACACTCCGGAATAGTGAAATAGGCTTAACATACCTTAAATAACCTTTACATAACTTAGAAATAAGTTTTGAAGGCTTTGGTATGGCAAAAACAAGTTAATTCGCCTACAGGGACTAAATTCGACAAACTGCGAAAGTATGACGATTCGTACTAAAACAGACATTCCGGAACATGACCATAAGTTAAACATACCATAAATATCCTTTACATAGCTTAGAAATAGGCTTGGAGGTGTTCGGTGTGCTAAAACAAACTTTTGGGTCATTCAGGGTCTAAAAGTGTCAAAAAGTGCACAAGTTTGCACTTTCGCGCATAACTTACGTTCTGAAAACATCCAGACATCCAAAAATTTATGTAAGCACTAAAATACTTTGTTTTAGTGTTTGGAATGAGAAAAAAATCCATTCGTCACGCCATTTGGATCGTTTTTCGCGCTCATGCGCATTCCGTCGTTATTAACCGAACATCGCGATCGTACGACCAAACGAACGTTGGTGACCGACCGGATAATATTTAAATCCCACAAATATTCTGTTCTGATTAAAATCTTATTTTAATCAGGTTCGTGTTGAAAAATAAATTAAAACGCCTAAAAACGTTATTTTTCAAAGTTTAAGCGCGTACCGTGTGTTTCTGCGCAACACAGTGCTTCTACTGCAAAACGCAGACAACGCAGCCAGTCCTGGCAACTGAAATTTATTTCAGTAATATCTTGGCGAGTTTATTTTTATAGAGAAATAAAAATAATTTAGAACGCCATAAACCGGGATTTAAACGTTAGATAAAATACCCGGTACCCAGTTAAATACCCGTTTTAGCCATATGCCAGGAATATGCTAAGGTATATGCTAAGGAATATGCCAAGAATATGCTTGGAATATGCTAGGAATATGCTAGGAATATGCTTGGAATATGCTAGGAATATGCTTGGAATATGCTAGGAATATGCTTGGAATATGCTAGGAATATTCTATATGGAAGATCCTATAAATACCCAACCCTTTCAACCCCAAAAACCCACACCTTTGAAATCTGAATTTGCTCTCTAAGTTGTTGTGTTTAACACTTCATACCTGAGAGTATTCGGATTCAAACCTTCCGTTCTTGGACCCTTTGTAAGTGTTCCTTCATTCTTTTATTCGTTTAGCGTTAAAAGTCAAACTTTGTTTGACTTTCTGCGTTGACCAGTTTATGGTCAATGCGAAGTTCGTTTGAACTTCATAACGTGAGCTTAATCACGATGGTTATAGTCCCTAGTGACTATACCTACTGATTACCACGTTATCTAGGCTCAGTGACGAGTCGTAGTTTCGGCCAAAATACGTGTTATTGCGTATTTTGTAACCAAACTACTTGTGGGTATCAAAACCGTTTGTTTTGATACCAAACCTGTTTTCTAAACTTAGTTAAGCATGTTTTAACATGCTTAGCTCGTCACTTTTAGTTTAGTGCTTATATAGGGTCGTAAGGTAAGCGATCTAAACAATCGCTTATACTTTCGAACCCGACCCGTTTGGTCGATCATTAGGATCCGACCAAACACATAAGGTGACCATAGTTGTATAGGGAATAACCTTCCGAGGTTATACCTTATGGTCACGTTGTTTAGTTAGTTGTATGATAGGTAGTTTATATGCCTTAGGTCATCATCATCATCATCATCATACTCAGTAAATCCCACCAATAGCAAAGCAAAGGTAGGGTCTGAGGAGGGTAAGATGTAGACAGCCTTACCTCTACCCCGTAGGAATAGAGAGGCTGCTTCCAGTGAGACCCCCAGCTCGATAGTAGTTTTGCATCAAGCCTTGGACATAAGGCACATAACACTCGGCAATCGGGACAAAGACCGATTAGTGCATGTACCCTTTTGTCTTTCAGCTATCAACGCCACCACATGATGCATGATTAACCGTCCTCCACTTTTAACGTTATTTTCACGAAATTAGTAAAATAACGTTAAAATTAGTGCACTTTTACTTTTGCCCCCCGATGGCCCACACATATATACATTATATGCGCATACCGCAAGCGAGGCGTATTTATATGCCTTAGGTAAATTACCAAAATACCCCTTTGACACCAAAATTCATTTTAAGCATATGTAACATAACTTTTGGTATCTAAACTAATTTAGCAACAATATTAGACATGATTAAGGCATATTTTACTTATCATAGGGCTAGTTAGGCGTTCCGAACGCGTTTTACGCGAACGACGCGTAAAAGTAGCATAAGCTACCTAAACGAGTCGTAATGGGTCGTAAGCACTTAGGTTTGGTTTCATTTTAGCATGTAGGCTTTGTTAGACCACATTACATGAGTCTCCATACTCATTTGGTTTACGAGCCCTCATTCTATCCGATCTTCCGATTTAGGTCCGGTTTATTAACATAGTTACCTATATTAGGTGTCGTTTGATATCCGTGATCTCTAGCATTGTTTGGTTGTTACTCAAGGACTACTAAGCAATCTCAAGTGAGTACATAGACCCCTCTCTTACTGTTTTCCAAACTGTTTTGGGGTGAAACACATGTGCCTACTTGTTACTTTCATGCTTTCCTGTTTTCACATCATATACTTGCTATGTTCATTAGTACATTTATAGTACATGATTTCATTGTGTTTTATGCTATGTATGCCCATTGTGTGCGTACTTAGTACATTGTTTTACATTACATTTTATCCTATGTATGCCCATTGTGTGCGTACTTAGTACATTGTTTTACATTACATTTTATCCTATGTATGCCCATTGTGTGCGTACTTAGTACATTGTTTTACATTACATTTTATCCTATGTATGCCCATTGTGTGGTACCACAGGACTTGACAAATCCCGTTCCTGAACCCTAGGTTTGTTTGGGTGGAAGGAATGACTGAATTCGATAAACATAACAACAAGATAGACCTTTAAATTCGTTTAGGGGTTTATCGCCACAGTCACAAGGCTTGGATGTATGCATTTTCACAATACCGCATAGATGTTTATATCAGTATAGCATGCATTTATTACACAAAACATAACTTTGATTTAAACCATGTTTTACTTCAATGCCTTGTTTTTGTGCATTTTACACATGGTTTAGTTGATATATTTCACTTACCATACATAAACATTTTGACATTGATATACACAATTCATGATTTACATTAGACATAAACATTTAGACATTAATATACACAATTCATGATTTACATTAGACATAGACATTAGACATGGTTTTCACATAAACATTTTGACATTTGATTATACATAAACATTTTACTTTGGTGGTTTGGTTTGAGTAAGTGATTTAAGCAACGAGGCGTGTGTAATATTATACAAGTATGGTGGATACGCCGCTGGTACTTCCTATATATAAGTGCTTGTATGGTATTACATATCGTAGCGTTATTTAAATCATTTCAATTTAGACATATAACATTTTATACAAATAACATACTTTTCACAATACATTGTTTTACAAACAACTTATCTAATCCAAACTCATTTTACTTGGTTATTTACTTAACCATGTATTATTCTTTTATATATATATATCATTTGGTTTATTTATCACTTTTCAAATGATTTACAAGACAAAGCAAATTACAAGGTTCATGACTAAACATTTTCTTAAACATAAGTCATGAATTCTATTTTCACAAAACCTATGTATCTCACAGGCATTTTTATGCTGACGTACCTATTTTCACATGTGTTTCAGGATATGATGCATAGGATTTATCAAGTTACACTTAGGCGGACTTGGGCCTTAGCGACAATAAAAGATGCAAGACTAGTTATTTATGTTATGTATTTCTTTGATTGTCAAGACATTGTAACTCTTTTAATCAATAAAACAATATTTCAATTTCCAGGTGTTATGAAACAATGATTCTGTTACAACACTCACCGACGTTTCCGCCACGATTTGATGTTCTACGTGGTCGGGGTGTGACACATCGCATCATCGATCTTGCGGGGCCTTGCAGCTTTGACAATATCACGAATTTCGCTAATTAAACCCCAAATGTAGTGAGAAATAAGTACCGGCTCTGGCGAAGCCAGAGTAGGCACAATTCGAGCATATTCGAAAAACTTCGAAGTATACCCTCGGCAATTAACATCCACCATTCGGTGGCTCAGGAATTTGTTCGCCATCTGCTCTTTTTCATATTATGGGCATAATTTTCTTTCCACCAGATGCTTAAACTCCTCCCAACTCATGGCATAGGCCATGTCACTTCCTTTGGCTTGTAATACCGTATTCCACCATTCTAATGCTTCTTCCTTAAAAAGGTGGGAAGCATACATGACTTTATCCTCCTCGGCACATTTACTGATTTTGATTACTGCCTCGGTTTTCTCCAACCAACGCAGCGCCGCAGTCGCCCCTTCATTGCCTGCGAACTCAACAGGTTTACAGGCAAGAAATTCCTTGTAAGTGCAACCAGGCGTTGCAACTTTCATTTTTTTTTTAAAATTGGGGATTGCAGTATATCATTATCATTATTATTAATGTTACCGCCTCCATTTACGCTATTACTGAAGTTGTCTTCATGAGTACGTTTGCTAGGAATAATTTGTTGAGGTTCAACTGGATTTCGAGCAACAGCAAGGATTGCTGGAATAGCATTGGCTATTCCCTGAGCAACGATATTCTCGATATCTTGCCTATTCAGAAATTGATCTTCATGGTTTTGTTCAGATATGTTAACTTCGTTAACGGGTTCATTACCAGCGTGTTCCATCTGGTAATTAATATATATAAGTGATTAGCAGAAAATAATTAACAACCAAACATAACAAAACAGTCATACATAATTACATCAACATGTATAGCCAAAATTGTTGATTTTTCGACGTTCGATATTTTATATATTATAATAGGTATCCGTACACACCAGTTATCTTACAAATGTTTTATTTTTAAGTTATTTCACATAATTATATTTTTATTATTATATTATTATTAAACATACGTTCCCACAACCACATACGATCCCTGTTAGATGGCACTTCGGAAACGATGTTCTCTCTCGTCGTACTTCCAAGATATCCTTTCCCCTACATCCCTAATTCGGTTCCCTACATCAATCAGCTCCTCGCCATAGTGGCGGAGTTCAGCCAAGTTTTCGGAGCTCATAGGTGGGTGTAGTGGAGGCTCCGTATCAAATTGGGGAAAAAAGGTATTAGGGTTATTTAGGAGATTTTGAAACTGCCAGTCGGTGGTCCACCATTCCTCCAGATCTCCTAGAGGTCGGGGGTTAACAAGGGGATTGGGAATAGCAGGTTCCAGATTGACTGGAAGTTGGGCTTCAGCTGGGTAATTGAAAAGAGTCTCATCGGCAGGTCCGATGAGGTCGCTATTTGCTAGTTGGCGGTCCAGTTCTTCCCAGGGTGACATTTCTTGAGCTTGCCCTGAACTCTCCCCAATCTCTATTCCTTTGCCCTTATCTTTGGGATCCTTAGTCTTTATAACTTTTTGTGTTGCTGGTCTCTTCCTACGCACACGCCTCCAGCCTACAAGTCTTCTTTTTTTCTTCGGTTTGGGTTTTTCCTGAGGTTGGGCTTGGAATACCATTGGCTCTTCAGTGTCAGCCTGGTAGTCAAGAAAGGTACTGGTGATATCCATATCTGAACTATGGATAGAAAAGTTTTGGAGTGCTTCTGATAGTTCATTCATGCTGTTAACATACATGAAGAAACATACAAAATTCTAAGTTAAGAATTGGTAAATTAAATTCTCACAGAATCACAGAATGGTAATCAGAAAAATTAACTACTAATTACAAATATCTAATACAATTATACAAACAGATTGATTAAAATGAATTATTGCGATTTTTATATATATTTATTACAAATTACAACTGAAATTCGAAATATACTAGTGGTTATGCATCCGTAAATTATTTTAGTATAGCTAGGTTATAGGAGTATCATTCTCAACATGCGTTTATGTAAAGTTTATCCGGTCTCTTTCTTCTACTAGGTTGTTATCTAATGGATGAAGTTCTTTTAAAGTTTCTCGCTCGTAGGTGATATAGGTGCTGGTACTGGTTTGGCGATTCAACTATAAGTTAACATTTACTGTTGTAGTGGCTAACATGTAGAGATTTTCCCATTGTTCGTCTAATTCATCTTCCCATGGTGGGTTATTACCTGTTTCCTGAGTCTCCTTATTAATTATCACTCCTTTTGTTTGTGACTTCCTTATTTTCTCCTGACTTTTTCTAATAATCCAACTTATTTTCTTAGTGGTAAGTGGTTTCTCAAACTGTGCTTTACGAATAAATATTCCTTCCTCAGTATCTGCTGAGTATCTTGAGGAATTTGATTGGAATGAGGTTTCCTTATCTTTTGGTGAACTATCTAATTTACGATAGATGTCCGAAATTCTTTGCTTACCCATATTGTAAACTAACAAATAGTCAAATAACACAAAAACACATAATCACAAAATGAAAATCAGAAAATTAAGTATTTCTAAATACTTAATTGGCTTAAATCAGTGGCTCTGATACCACTTTTTTCTGTCACGGCCCTCGGCCCGGTTTTACCCGTTTCGGGAGCCGCGGGACAGAAACCCTGTGGTATTTATTTAATTTGGCAGCGGAATAATTAACAGGATCGTTTAAAACCTGAAAATGCCCGATTATTTTATTTCATAATTAGGGACAAACCCCGTAATTTACAATAAGGGAATTTCACTGGGAAACCCCTATTTTTACAAAAACATGTTTCTTTATTAAGCCACTTCTTCAAGCTAGTAGTGTTATACTGCACTTTTTCCTGGATCACAGCAGATCACCTGAAACATGTTTTAAAAAGGTTTTATCAGCAGGGAAATACTGGCGAGTCATTCAAGTTGCACAAAACGACACGTTGTTATAATAAACAGTATTAAGGGTGATTACATTGTTTATATCAACCAATTACCTCAAATCGGTATTTGTCACTCGACTGTAACTGTGACTATGGTCAGATCACCCATTGGCTAACTCGTTGTCCAATGGTGACGGGAAACAAGTAATGTATACAAAACCCCACATACCAGCAGTAATTGAAGATTACAAAGACTTAATCCCTGTAATTATAACTTTGAAAATAAATAGGGTTTTGGAAACAAATTTGGTAAAAAGAGAATGACTCACATTGCAAATTTAACGGGCAGAGTTTAGCCTAGTGATAAGCCTGGTAACCTAAGTTAAATAACAATGCACACGAACTAGGTAAGTAACTAATACAACATTTACGATAACTCACGAGATTAAAACCCTCACAACGAATGACAAAGTGCAATACTTAAACATCCATCGAATTCACGATGAATGAGAAAGTATGGCCCTAATGTGGGCAGCACTTAAACATCCATTGGATAGTTTCAATCGATCGGACATTGAATCGTAGCAGCGATCGAGTTAATACCATGTATCGTAGCAGCGCCTTGATCCCTAAAAGCTTGTTTTCTGCAGAATTTGGTCGTTTTGAAGTGAAAATTTCGAGTGCATGCGAATGCCCCATGCACAGGCTACTTATAGCCTGATTTTCAGTCTTACGCGGCCCGCGTAAGATTTAACAGATTCTTACGCGGCCCGCGAGATCCAACTAGTCGTAGATTAGGGCATCCGTGTCACACCTAGGTCTGCTACGTGGATGCCACGTGGCCTGTTTGCTTATCCGGAGAATTGATGAGTTGTCGCGGCCCGCGTAGACAACCCTTATGTCTTACGCGGCCCGCGTGAAGACCAAATTTCACATTTTATTGATTTTTCATGCACATTAGGGTTTCAGGGGTCCGGGTTTTCACTTATGGGTCGTTTAGGGATATTTTTGAAGGTCCTTACAACGCGGGCCGCGTAAAACCCAAAAATCAGCTATAAATGGGTCAGTCATGAGCTGAACGTTTGTGTGTGAGAAATTTATCAAAAATCACATCTTTCTGTTCGAAAATCACATTCACAATAGCAAAACGCTGCTATGATCAAGGGTAATAACTCGATCACTGCTACGATACAATGTCCGATCGATTGAAACCGATCCGATGGATGTTTAAGTACTGCCCGTATTTGGGCTATACTTTGTCATTCGTCGTGAGGGTTTTGATTTCGTGAGTTTATCGTAAATGTTGTATTAAGTTACTGACCTAGTTTCGTGTGCATTGTTATTTAAACTAGGTTACAAGGCTAAATCAGTAGGCTAAACTCTGCCCAATTAAACCTGCAATGTGAGTCATTCTCTTTTTATCAACAATGTTTTACAATACTCAAATTATTTTCAAAAGTTATAATTACAGGGATTAAGTCTTGGTTATCTTGAATCACTGGCAAGTGGGGTATTGTGCACATTACTAATTTCTCACGGTTAGGTTCACCAACCTAACAGTGATAATCATCACTACTTGGGTGAAAGGACCCAATAGTGGTATGACCATCGTCACCAGGGTGTGACACGGCGCCAGACAAAAATAAGATAGTAGCCATTGTAATCGCTCTTATGCTGTAATTTATAACTAGGAGTCGCTTTATTTAAAATTGAGTGACTCGCCAATATTTCCCCGCTGATAAATTATTTTTAAATATGTTTCAGGTGACTTGCTGTGAATCAAGGAAAAGTGCTACGGAGCACTAACAGGCTTGAAGTGGTGGCTCGTTAAAATAAATAAACATGTTTTGTAAAACAAGGGATTTCCTCGTGAAATTCCCTTTACTGTAAATTATGGGGTTGGTCCCAAATTGTGAAATAAAATAATTGGGCATTTTCAAGTTTTAAAAGATCCTGTTAAGCTTCCGCTGTCAAATCAAATAATAAATACCACGGGTTTCTGTCCCGCGGCTCCTGGACCGGGTAACACCGGGACGGGGGCCGTGACAAAACCCTTCCCACCAAAAAAGTTTGACCAGCTAAAGTCAAAGGATGCAGAAACTAAATGTAAAACCTGGTAGTTGAATCTGATAATGTACATAAACTAACTAATTGCCTAACCTGCTGCAAAAAGACCTTTGGTAAATGCCTAACCTGCTGCAAGTGCTCATTTAACCTGCTCAAACATGCTGAAAATGACATAAACTAAATGCCATATTTGATATAATACCATATTTGAATCTAACCTGCTCAATTTTACCCCCTGCTGCACAAACTAAATGCCATATTTGATATAATACCCTTCTGCAAATGCAGATGACAAATGCACAAATCTACCTGCAGCAACCTTAAAGATCTCACAGATTGAACAATGAAACATTTTATGTCATATCTACCTGATTATTTAACATTTTATCTACAAATGTTTGTTTTAAGATATAGAAATACAAATCCAGTTACATCAAGAACATACATGATACATTGCAAATATATACAATTATAACTAACCATAACTGATGCACATTTTATCCCTTTTGATGATTATTTAACATTTTATCTACAAATGAATCTGCTGCTTAAATCTACCCGATGCAAATGCACATTATAACTAAGCCTAACTGATGCACATGACACTCATGCTTTAAAAAAAACATCCACTAGGCATTAGATCACAATCTGTTGTTCAACATTATCAGTATCAAAAAATTAATATATACAATTATCATACATATTAAACCAAAAGATCCTAAAGTCAGACTACGTAAATAGATTATATATTACAGTTCAACTAGGCAACCATTTCCTGCTGAGGGGGAAGCTAGAAGTGCAGGAAAGGGCGGCCTCGCATTTTCACCACCATCGAGAACACAATCGATCGTAGTGTAAGACGAATCCTCATGTCCACTGCAAACATAGAAAGAAGCAATGATCCTTGTTCAATAACCTGACATTACTTGTGCAATAACCCCTATTTTTTTCAATAACCCTTGTTCAATAACCTGACGTTACTTGTTCAATAACTATAACACTTGTTCAATTTTACCTGACAAGTGCGAGAAGACTTCTCGCATGGTGGATGTGATCGGCATTTTTGCTGGAACTGAGGTGAGCTGAGAGCCGGTGACGGAAGGAAGGTCGCGAGCTGATTCTGATCGCCGGTGGTGGTGGAGGTGGAAGTAATGTCTGATCCCCGGTGGTTGATGCTCGACTGATTCTGATCGCTGGCGCCGGTGGAGGTGGAAGGTGTGGGGGATCGCCGGTGGTGTGGTGGAAGGTGTGGGGGTGGTGGGGAAGCTTAGGGGTAAGATTGTTTCTTCACATAATATATAGGGTGTTTATTTTATATTTGACACAAAACCAAGTGCAAATGACAATAATACCCTTACATATAACTGTCAAATAACCGTTGACTGTTATAAGGGGGTAATATTGCGACATAACAACAATGTTGGGGGGGGGGGGGCAAATTGCAATATTTTCCAGGGAGGGGGTCAGAGTACCAATTGGCTTAAACCCCAGGGGGTAAAATTGCAGTTTACTCATTTATAAATTAATATATAGTGAATGAATACTAGGTTAGTTTCCCGTGTGTTACACGGGTTGACCAATTTAAACTATATAATAAATACTTCTTGTAAATGCAAATAAAATACGGAGACATTTATATACCAAATTGACATAAATGAGTTAATATAAATATGATGTGTGTTAGTATTATAAAATTCATCAAAGAAGCATGTAATAAAACTGTTGTTGAAAATAATACAAAAATAAATATATTATATAATACTTATTATTGTATTTACGTATTACATTACATTTAATGAGAAATAAAAGATTACAATTATAACTCGCACATTACCAAAATAATTTGAATCCAAAAAATATTCACATAATTCATAAATATCTAGATATTTATTTGTACACAACATTACATCTTTTATTCATAACTTTACCATCTCTATCTAGAATTAGTAGTTTACCCATCTCTACTTTTAATTACTGATAATGCCAGACACAGTTGGTCATGGGTGAATCCAGTAATGTTAAAAACAAACCAACCTTCGATGGTGACTGGACTTGGCTTATATTAATTGTCATTGCAAAACCGACAGATAGTGGAAGTGGAGATATGTGGATATATAGTCACAATGCAACATAACAAAATTAGGTGTTGATAGTAAAAACGGTCACTGCTTACGCACACTCCTAGACTGGCTCGTAGACTGTTCCAGTAACTTTATTAAAAACTCATACACAAATATATGAATATGAGAGAGGTAAAATAATAATAATAATAATAATAATAATAATAATAATTATAAACAATACAAATAGCATTGATAATAATGATATTAATAAAACAATATTACTTTTTGTCATACATATATATATATATATATATATATTAATAGTTTTAATATAATATTTATGTACAACAACATTAAATATAAATAGAAAGTATAACAATACTAATAAAATGTAATCAATTATAAATTACAAAAATAAGTATAACAATATTAATAAAATGTCATCGTATTAGTTTGAATTTGAAAATTAAGCTTTGGATAAAAATATTAAGTAGGGATTAATTCATTTTTTCCAAGATTTAAGGATTTTTTTTTAGTTTAGGATTAACTAATGAAACTAAAAGGATTATGTTTAAGGCGGAAAATAGAATTATAGATAGCCTCAATGATTGTTATATGACTTAAATTGGTTTATTTTATTATATGTATAGATACAGTGAATGTTTTTAGACTTATAGTAATTTTCTGTTGGTTGGTGGTGTTTTGGGTGTGATCTAATGAAATTGATATTTGCTTTCCTAATATGATCTTGAGTTGTTTAAAACAAAGTGAAAGGTAAGACGGGTTCTTAGGCTGAAGTCGTAAAGAAAATTCTGTTACAATCAAGTTGATAAACATCTATAGGTGTATCAAGTATGAACATGTGAGTGTAAGTTATGTGTATAAATATGTCTATAGGAAATATGTATCAATCTAATGGTTTCAAGTTAACCTGATGACCATATTTGGTATATTGTATATGACCCAATCTGAATCTGAATTTGTGTCCATTTAATTTGAATTGCTAGTAATAACATCTCTAACCATTTTAGTTATGCAAGTTAAGTTATTCAGATAACGAATCTTGATTTTAGATTGTTCAACAGTCAGTTGTCAGCAAACTTAGTAGTAATAATAATAATAATAATAATAATAATAATAATATACTTATATGGGTTTCGATAGGCTCAATTTGAAATATAGTCACCTAAAAACGAGTCACTTTACAAGTTTCTTATTCGCACAAGAACCAAATCAAAACCCGTCGATAGATTGTGTGGTTATCAAAGTGGCTCAAACTATAATATTATAAAGTTATAAAGGATATTATACCTATGTGGTTTAGTGTTAAAATTTTTATAGGATTTTTCATTTTTGTTTTGTAGTATTCAGTAAACTGCCAAAATGGTCCCTGAGGTTTGGTCACTTTTGTCACTTTAGTCCAAAATAAAACCTTTTGAATCTGGGTCTATGTGGTTTCAATTTTGTTGCCATTTTAATCCAAAATCAAAATATGGTCAGATTTTCAGTTAATATCCATTTTTTTTGTCTTTTTTTCCCTTTTAATAAAGGGTAAAATGGTCTTTTAATGTTTTATTATAACAAATTAAAAAATCTGACCATTTTGCCCTTCATTAAAAGGGAGGAAAAAAACTGAATGTTAACTGAAAAATCTGACTAGATTTTGCTTTTAGATAAAATGGCAACAAAATTGAAACCACAGTGACTCAGATTCAAAAGGTTTGAGTTTTGGACTAAAGTGATCAAACCAAAGGGACCATTTTAGCAATTTACTCTAAAACAAAATATACAACAAACCTATTACTTAAAAGAGTAAACTGACATTTTGGTCCCCGAGTTTTGGGCATTTTTGCCCAAAACTCATACCTTTTAAATCTAGGTCCCTGTGGTTTCACTTTTATTGTCATTTTGGTCCAAAAATGAAATCACCTGATATTTGGCTAATAAAATCATGTTATTTTGTCTTTTTTCTAAGGGGGCAAAATGGTCAATATAAATTTATTATAACACATTATTAATTAAATTAAATACCCCTCTACACTTAACCCTATAAAAGCATCTTCCCCAAAAATCTTCGACGACCAAACACCGGAGAAGATAACACCGCTGGAAACCACCGTCTACCGGTGCTCCGGCGGGAGTTTCAACTGGCATACTGGTGGGTGTTGGAAATGAAACTCCGATGGTGTCTTTTACCGGCAGTCCATGGCAGATCCGGTGGCTGGAGGGAGGTGGGACATCGAGGAGGGTGTTTAAGTCCACGGCGAAGCCGATCATGATGGCGGTGAGGAAACGAATGGAGATGAAGAAAGGGAAGGTGGAAGGTGAAGGAGATGTAATGTTGGATAAAAGTTTTGTTTTTTGAGGAATTTTAAGGGGAAATATGAGTTGGTGAAAGAGACTGGGATAGGGCATTTTGGGCATACTTTTAGAGCTTTGTGTAAAAAGGGTGTGCTTAAGAACCATTCTGTTGTTGTTAAACTTATTACAAAATCTAAGGTATGGTATTCAATGAGTTACTACTGTTGTTACTTACTTAGCTTGTTGGATACAATTCTTGCAATTGCATACATTTCTCGAATCTTGATGAATTCTTGCACTTGCCCATTTTGAATTTATTTACTCTTAAAAGTTCTTAAATCTAGTTGAACTCTTACCTACACACTTCAAGCTCTAATCTTTAATCACTTATCATTCCTGTGAAATGCAGTTGGTTACAAAAATTTGTTGATAATTCATCAAACCAATGTTTGGTGTGCTATATTTTGAGCAGATGACAAGAAAACTCAGATTATATCATTGTCGATCAGCACGGTTGCAGGCGGAGAAGATGATGGATTAGGGTTTGGGTTTGGGGGAAGATGAAGATGATATCTACTTTTATAGGGTCAAGGGTAAAAAGATATTTAATTTAATTAATTTCATTAATAATGTGTTATAATATATTTATATTGACCATTTTGCCCCTGAAATAACATGATTTTATTAGACAAATATAAGGTGATTTCATTTTTGGACCAAAATGACAATAAAAGTGAAACCACAGGGACCCAAATTTAAAATGTTAGAGTTTTTTACTAAAGTGGCAAAAGTGACCAAAACTCAGGGACCAAAATGGCAGTTTACTCTTTTATAATTTAGATTTGTTAAAAATGTTCTAAGTAATTCTAGTCTTTTTTTTACGGTACCTGTAACAACCCGCTTTTTGGAAAGTCAAAGTCAAAGGAAGAAAAGATTGCTAATTGCGATCTGTCACTCCTTACTTGACCATTAAATCGTACTTTTTGACTTGTAATCGAATCCATTTATTTATTTGTCTTAGTTGTATTATGTGGAGTATCTATTACTAATCGAGGTTTAATCGCTAATCGATTTATCGCTATCGCAACTCGAATTATGTGTTCTGGATATTGTTTTATGTGTGTGTGCTATTATATGTTACTTGTGCATGCTATGTTTATGTTGAGGTGTTTAATCACAACCACAATCGCAATTACATCGCATCGCAACCAAATCGCAAATGCTAAACGCAAGTTATTTATAGTGATTGTATGTTAGATATAGTAGTTAGGTTATTTGTGTGACTAATGGGTAATATATCGCATCGCTCACTCGAATCGCATCGCAATGCTCAACACGCAAAACGAAACATCGAAACGGAACTCGCCGGAACCACTCGATCGAATGACCATTCGATCGAATGGTCATCATCCGAACGGATGACCATCCGATCGGATGGCCATCCGATCGGATGGCCATCCGAGCGAGGTGCCATCCGATCTGCTCCTTGCTCCCACTTTCCCTTTTTGGCAACCTATAAATACCCCATTGTCACATCACTTGTGATGTGACAGCTCCTCCTCAGTCGACCAGCACGCGCAAGCCCTTCTCTCTCTCGATTTCTCGCGATTCTTGTAAGTTTTCAACTCAAATCTTGTACTTCTATGATCTACACGCACTTCTTCATCTTTTTCACCTTTGAATCTCAACTTTCAACCATGAAATCACCGGATTTGAGGTGTTTCAGGATGATGTCATCATGGAGTTCTTATGAACTTCAAGTTTGGGCATTATTCCACCAAGAACAACTCAGATCTACATGATTTCCCCATGATTCAACACTATTTTCTACTAGATCTAAACTTTTTCATGATTAAAAGGATTTAAAGATGGTTTCTAACTTTCTTTCAACTATTTTACACTCAAAACCGATAGAATCGGAGCTCATCCAGGTCTTCTACTCATTTCTTAGTGAAGCATCAGGCTGCGATCCGGTTTCTATCAAAGAGACAACCGATTTCGGATTGAACATGAACAACCGTCACGAACCAGTAAACTGATCGGGTTAGGGTGATTCCTGTTCGATCGGGTGACTTAGGACTTGACGAGGTTCCGTTGTTTAGTACGTGATCATACCGTCTTGAACAAACCGCAAAACTTTCAGATTAATCAAGTCAAGACGATCAGATTGCCATCTGATCGAACCGCAATCCGATCGGATTGCCATCCGACCGAACCGCAATCCGATCAAATTGCACTTGGTTCCATACTTAATCAATTTCATAATTTTCAAAGAACATCAGTTCTAACGGAATGCCATCCGATCGGATTGCTATCCGATCGAGTGACTGTCCTGCTGTGAACTTGTTCTCAACTGAGAAGCCTCGTCAATCGGATCATCGATCGACCGTCCGATCGAACGACCGTTCGATCGATCGACCGTTCGATCGATCGACCTGAAGGGTAGAGATACTTCCCTGTTTTCAAAATGCTACAACGAAAACTTCAAAGCCATCATACACAAACACATCAATCCCAAATGAATGTCAATCCTCCCGAATGGCCATCCAAACGGATGACCATCCAAACGGATTGTCATCCGATCGAATGACCATCCGTTCGGATCGTAATCCGCTCGGATGATCGTTCGTCACTTGCTCACTCTTCACCGTTTACCGCACCGTTCAGTCGCTTATGCTATCGTTAACTGTCCAGGCTAATCACTCTAGCGCTCCCTTTAATCCATTACTTCCATCGCTGTGAGTATACTCGATCCCTTTTTGCTTTATGCACTTTTTGGTGTTACATACGTTACGTATTCTAAATCACATCGACACACAACACAAACACTATTTATACGTTGACCGTTATTGCATGTTACTTGTTACTCGATGAATGGTTGTATGTTATGTTAACACAGTGATTGTTGCCTGACGCCTTAGCAACGATAGTACTATTTGTTTGGACTCAACACCTATCGTGGACAGAGGTTGTTAAGGTTACCTCTTCACGTGTCACAGTGGTGATATGTGTTGCGCATTCTACAACTCGCAGTCTACTCTGTGCATATTTCATTGTCGATAACCTACCAGCTTCACATTATGCATGTTACATGCTAGTTATGCGTAAACGCTTTTGAACTCTACTATTACTATCAAACTTGTATGCTCACATTTACAATATGTGTATTGACCTCTATTTTAACGTATGTGACATGTGCTTAGGATGTTGCTTGCTGTTTGATGAAATCGAGCTAGGATGGAGTCTAGAAACAAACGAACAATTTATTTATTTTTGAGTTGTCGGAACAGTCTTTATTTGTCTTGAGATAACTATGTCTGTAATAACTGATATACTTGATGAGTTATGGTGTGGGACATAATATTAACTATCCGGTAATTTAATTGTTATGGAATTTCTCTTGGAAAATCTGTTTCGCTCAGTGCCGCGCCCCGATGTTTCCGTCATCGGTTGGGGTGTGACAGTACCGTCTTTTGGATTTTTAAAATTTAAGTTTGTATCGGTGTAGATTTTACGAGTTAACACGTCGTAATGCATTTACGTGATTCATCGCTTTTAAGTCTTTTTTTTGTTTTAACGGTCCAGTCGCAACGTAAAAGTCCAAAATACTCGTATTCATTATTTTACAAATTTGAAACAACTAGGGTTAAGACCCGCCCGCGTTGCGGTGCGGGTACATCGTAAATATTGAATGCATTAACCATATGAAAATACACATTTCGACGTATCCAGTTGAACTCAGTGTAATCTGTATAAACATTGTGATTGGATCAAACGTAAAGTAAATGGAATTCATATCGAACAATCATAACGTATTATATGTGACCCAACTCATACATAGAAAACGTAACAGGTATGAAGGAAAATATGCACATGTAATCGAAAGGGATTAATTAGAGCTTTCGGAAAAAAAGGGAGAAAGAAACCATAATTTGACTCCACTCGGTTCGAAACAAACTTTACGAAACATACATAAAATAAACACGAAAACATATTATATTTGACCTAAATCATTTCCCAAAAAAGTTTACATCAAAACGTAGAACAACTTGAATTTATACCAAAACGTACGTAAAAATATGCACGTAAAAATGGTTTCTTTAAACGAAAACGTAATATATTTGACCTGACTCGTCTATAAAAAAAGTTTACGTCGGAATATAGAACAGATCATATTTATACACACCCGTACATAAAATATGCACATAAAAATAGTTTTTAAGTAAAGGAAGAATAGGGGTAAACCGAAAGAAAATATTAGTAAAAAATTTAATAGGTTAAAAACGTTCGTAAAACAGTGCCAAGTAGCACCAATGCCACGACATCGACTCTCAACATCGTAAAAATAAAATAGATAAAATGGTAAAAATTACACAGAACGAAAAGTAGACTAAAATCGTTGAACCACGCACACCTGTTACAATGTCTTAATGCGAAGAAATTAAACGGAAACGTAAAACGTAGAAAATAATAACTTAGTTGATCTACGACCCGCCCGTTGCGGCGAACTTTTCAAAAGAGGAGAAATGGATGTGTTGCGATGGGTCTGTCAAATATGAAAAAATAGAGCAAAAACGTTGAACCTCACATGCACGCTACGACATGTTAACTCGCAAAATTTAGAACGAAACGTAAAACGAAAAACTTGCGAAAGATAAAAAGTATGGGGGACCAAAGTTGTAAATAACAAAGTGTTGTGTTAAATTATAAAAGATGGAAAACTTTAAGTTAAAAGTAAAAAAAAATTAAAAGGGGTTAAAACGCAAAAGATAAAACTTTTGGGTTGAAAGTGGAAAAGTAAGTGGTTGAAAGTGGAAAAGTAAGGTTTTTTTTTTTTGAAAAACTCTCTAAACACAAGTTACAAGTGCTAATGCACAAAAAAACTTACTAACTTATATATGGAATAATAATTCCTCATTCCCGAGAGAAATAACGTATCTTGTTGGATTCGTTCATTTGTACTTTTCATTATATGTGATTGTAAAATATAATGATTGTGTTCAAAGATCTTTTTATTTGATGTTTTCAATCATTGTCCCACATTTTGGCCAATTTTCCCTTGGATTCTACTGGAAAATAATGTCACCATCTTTCAAAAGGAACGATTTTAACATGTAATAACTCAACCTTTCATAGTTTTAAAATACACTTTTAAATATGTAAAAGTAAAAAAAAAAAGGGGCAAGAAATCAAAATGTGTACACGTTGTTCATTTGTTATATTCTTCGTCTCGGATTATGATCAAATACAAAAACTTCTAAAAATAAGAAGGGTACAAAGACTCCTAAAAAAACCTACTACAAAAAAAAACCTAAACACCCACCATCACATATACTCAACACCTCATAACTATTATTAACCAAGGTGTATTGAAAAATAAAACACTCAACAAACATGATTGTGAACCGTAGAAATTTTTAAACAAGGTGATTTGATAAATAAAACACACAACAAACATGATTGTGAATCGTAGTAATTTTTAAAACATACATGTGTGTATATATATGCAATACATGTTTACATTTCTTTTAAACATAGTGTAGATTGCTTATGAAATTATGCTCATTAATAAATAATTTTTAAAATTCACTTGCTTACACACACCAATACAACTCGATACAAGAAAAATCATGTACACGTACAAAAGAGGTTAATTGTCATTTTCGTTCACTAGGTTTGTCCAATTATGACAGTTCAAACTAAATTTCAAATTTGTATTATTTTCATCCCTAACATTCTTAAAACATGTTAGTTCCATCAAAAAATCCGTCAATATGCCAGTTTCGTCCCTGTGGGAATCCAATTATGCTAGCAGGTTTTGACAGACGCTAGTTTTTTTTGGATGAAACTGACATGTTTCAAAACGTCAGAGACGGAAATAGTACAATTTTAAAATTTGATCTGGACTGGTATAATCGGACAAACCAGAGCGACCTGGTCGTTAACTCGATACGAAATAACAAATAAGTGTCTTAAATAATCTTTGTACGGAGTCATCGAGATTAGCCATCATCACACTTTCTTTCGTGTTAACCTAAAATCGCACCAGAACAACAACGAGAGCAAAGTTCCGATCGTGTAAAACACTTTTCGGATCTCCAACCGATCACACAAACAGACGACGATACAAGAAAGAACGAAAGAGACATCAAACTAATGAGATCAAATGGATGTAGCTACACCCATTAACAATATTGGCTACTGTTTGTTGAATTGCTTGCATTCCACGTTCTCGTTGTTTTCAATCGGTTTCCCCCAACGACCATGATCATTTCCTCACTAAAACCCATCATCGGATCTCAATTGCAGATCCCCTTTTACTCCAACAACATCGTCATCGTTTTCTTTTCTTTTTGCTCACTTTCAAATCATGGATCCTTCAACGTCTCGTCCCGCTGTAGTGATCGACAACGGCACCGGGTAATTATGTCTTGTTTGATACTTGTTATTGTAATTGATCACCAAGTGTTTGATGAAAATCCTGAATGATTTATATGCACACCACCTGTTTGATAAAATTCCCCAAAGAAGACATTGTTTATATCACTAACTTTTTTATTGGATTATCTGCTTGATTAACAGAATTCATGATCCAATACTCAGTATTTTTGTTGATCACCAACTGTTTGATGAAAATCCTGAACGATATTTATGCACACCACCTGTTTGATAAAATTCCCAAAAGAATATATTGTTTATATGACTTGACTCTTTTTTGGGCTATTTGCTTGTTTACATTTCATACCGCTTGATTAACAAATTTCATGATCCAGTACTTGTTAGTGTTATTGATCATCAACTGTTTGATAAAATTCCTGAACAATGTTTATGCACACCACCTGTTTGATAAAATTCCCCAAAGAAAACATAGTTTCTTTACCAATTGTTTATTGATTATCTGATTGTTTACATGGCTAAAATCAATTGGATATAACTTATGGTGGTACTGCAGGTATACTAAATTGGGTTTTGCAGCTCATTGTTCTAATTGATCACCAATACTGAACAGTGTTTATGCACACCACCTGTTTGATAAAATTCCCCAAAGATATTCTTTATATTACCAAAGTTTTTTTAGATTATCTGCTTATTTACATTTCATACCGACATACCGTTTGATTAACAAAATTCATGATCCGATACTCATTATTGTAATTGGTCACCAACTGTTTGATAAAAATCCTGAACGATTTATATGCACACCACCTGTTTGATCAAATTCCCCAAATAAGACATTGTTTGCATCACTAACTTTTTTTTGCATCATCTGCTTGTTTATATTTCATACTGCTTGATTAAAAAATTATATGATTCAATTCTCATTATCCTAATTGATCACCAACTGTTTGATAAAAATCCTGAACAATATTTATGCACACCTCCTGTTTGATAAAATTTCCCAAAGAAGATATTGCTAACTTTTTCTGGACTATCCGGTTTTTTATCTGGCTAAAATCAATTGGATATAACTTTTGGTGCTACTGCAGGTATACTAAAATGGGTTTTGCGGGTAACGTGGAGCCCTGCTTTATTACTCCAACTGTAGTTGCAGTCAATGAATCATTCATAACTCAGCCCGCTCGTGGCTCTAGTAAGGGAAGTAGCAGTTGGATGGCACAACACAGTGCTGGTGTAATGGCTGATCTTGATTTCTTTATCGGGGAAGAAGCATTATCCAAATCAAGAACTAGTAGTACTTACAATCTAACCTACCCGATCAAATACGGACAGGTGGAAAATTGGGATGCGATGGAACGGTTTTGGCAGCAGTGTATCTTTAATTACCTGCGATGTGATCCGGAGGATCATTACTTTTTATTGACCGAAAGTCCACTAACTCCTCCAGAAAGTAGAGAGTATACCGGCGAGATTATGTTTGAGACGTTTAATGTTCCAGGACTTTATATTGCAGTGCAACCGGTGCTTGCTTTGGCTGCTGGATACACAACATCTAAGGTATGTTTTTTATAGTTATTGTTGATGTTATTGTTATGGACGTTCATTTATTTTGATTCTTTGATGCTGATGCCAATTACTAAACTCAAGATTTTAGGATTATCCTTAGACGTATGTGACAAGGAGAACAATGAACACACAATAATGCTTAGAAAGATTTATAAAATTACAAGAATGTAGAAATTGAGTGTCGCTAGTTAATACTCAAATAACTTAACAAATTAGGATATCTGTGATTTAAGTGTTAATGATTATAACAGCTCTAGGCATGTCATATACTAATAGTAAACGTTAGACATTGAAACTTGGTTACGTAGGCAAGATTTTTATTTTTCATACATAACAACCAAGTTAATTAAATTCATAACTTTTTTGGTTTTCCTCATAGACCCTTGATCTAGTGATCTACTTGTATGGTGTTTGCTCCCCACAAAATTAGTGTGGGTCAAATCATAGTCATAGGATTCGCTGCAACCCCTGCGTACCACGAATCAGATTGCATGTACCGGAATTGGGTACAAAAGTGACCTTAACGCCATGGGTTCGCGATCTGGATCGGAAATTAGGGCGTATCCTATTTTCAACAAATTCAACCCAAGTCACTAAAAATCATGTACCTGATTGATTAATTCGGTGTTTGGGAACGATCCGATACGCGTACCGGAAACAAAAAGGCAGATTCAAACCTGTAATTGGACTTTGACGCAAATTAATTGCTGACTCTTCAGTGCCTACGGTATGTGAGCTTGTTTTTCATGCGTATCGCATCGTTCCCAAATGTTTTGTATATGATACGTAGAAGAAAGAGTTGATAGGGTGGCAATGCTCTGTATATTAAGTTGGAATTTCTTGAAAAAAATTAATTGTAAACTGTTTTGCATATGCTACGACGTACCAAACTATATAGTACGCCGTACCGCGTACCGAATTGGCGTTCCAAAAATCCCTTACCCCACTCGTACCGAATTTTAGAAATGCATGAACCGCATACCCATTTTCGTTCTGCGATCCATGTGATTATGGTTCAAATTCTTGCAAGTGCAAGGTTAGGTGTAAAAGTTGTTCAATAAAAAATATAGCTTTCTAAGGATTGCCTTTTATTTTGTCCCCTCTCAATTATATGATTTGGTTCTAATCTTTGTTAGTTTCAACTCTTTAAGTGGGTGTATACCTTATGTCATATATACCTCCTTCGTAATTTTAGGCATGGAAACTACATAGTCAAAAGTATTCTTTCTCAATGATGAAGGTTTTTGAGCTACCCCTAGTCAATCTTTGTGACTGCAGATTGAGTGTTTGAGTAACACCTCAAGCCTAAAGTGATATTTTAGCCCATTAAGTCCGAAATAAACTTACAAGTTTGTGGACTTTACTAGTAGCCTAGAATATATGGGTTGTAAGCTCAAATCTCTCACTTCTCTATACATGTGGTACACGTGTCAGCAGGTCACAAGTAACATCGAGTAAAATGAGATTGGTTGCTAAATTCGGTAAAAGGGTGGAAGGGGCACCGGGCACCCATCACATTCATCACACTATCACGCCCAATCACAATATGACACCTCATTCTAATCACATTCTATCACACCATTACTAAAACACTTGCAGCACCCATCACACCATCACATTCCATCACTAAACTTTTTTTTTAAATAAAATATAAACTAAATTAAAAACAATTTTTATTACATAAAATTAGGGTGGGGTTCGGCCACAAGTCCATTTTTCCTACAAAGTGTACAAAGTCATAAAACACCACAATTTCAGCCATAAAACACACTCAAACCCACAAATAACATAGTGAAGGTCACTAAAACACAATATCCAAACACTAACAGTCCATAAAAACTTCAAACACACCATCGTAGAACTATCAACATAAAACACAACATGATAATCAACATAAAACACACTAATATTAGTCATTCGATAATCAAAGCCTTATCATCCAAAACACAACACAAAACCCACAAATATGGCGTTTTAGTAATCTTCACTTTGTTATTTGTGGGTTTTGAGTGTGTTTTATGGTTGACATTATGGTGTTTTATGACTTTTTACACTTTGTAGGAAAAATTGACTTTGTAGCCAACTCCCACCCCATAAAATTAAACATTAAAACTAAATAAATAAAAGAAAGTAAACAACCAAAATAAAAAAAGTGTTATAGACATAGAAATGTTATAATATTAAAAATATTTTAAAATGTGAAAAATAGAAGACAAAAATTGTTATAAACATAGAAATTTTATCATTTTATAAACTTTTTGAAAAAATATGAAAAAAGTATAAAAACAAAAGATGTTTTAAACTAAAAGGGCTAGTTATGTTAATTTTAAAAGTTGAAGGCATTAGTTATTTTAATCTTCTCCAATCAATCTCCTCCCTTTTTTAATCTTTTTTTTTTCACCTGCAAACAACATGATTTTTTTTAAACATGGCTTCTCGGTAGCATGGTGTAAATCATGGAAACAAACATCATCACCGTGAAACAATCGCTTGTGGCGGTGTTTCACGGTCTTCACGCCCATCATGAGGGCGCCCGAACCCCCTAAATAGAGTTATAGAAAGACTCAAAAGACACATTAAAAGCAAAGTTAGAGTGATGACTGAACGTTGTATTTGTTTTGTATGACATCAAACAGCTCACAGAAAGACCTTATTGATTATATGTTGTTTATGAAAAGTTTTGTTTTTTTCATTTTTCAAACTGATACTCTCTTTCATCATGATATTCACTGCAATGAAACATCAAGGCTATTAATCTGAACTTGATTTTTTATATTGTTGTGAAATCTGGTAATATTCTATGTTGCTTTGTTATTTTCTGTTATCCTTTTATCTCACTCAAGTCGAATAAACTCCATTATTTTACATTGCTTTACATTGTTGTAGTAGGTCTATACTTCTTTATAACTACACCATCAAAACCTTTAAGAAGTTAAAATTTACTGTCACTTCCTTTTGTCTTTTCTTGGGAGTGCGTATTTGTGAAACTAAAAAGGTTATGGTGGTGTATATATAATTGTTTTGATGATGTACAATTGTACAAATCACCTTCACTAAATGGCAGATGGACTATTCATTTTTTAATTTTTCCTTTTACATTAACCTATACTTTTGCGTAGTGTGAGATGACAGGTGTTGTAGTAGATGTTGGAGATGGGTCCACTCATGTTGTACCTGTGGCAGAAGGTTATGTTATCGGTAGCAGCATTAAGTCACTACCGATTTCGGGAAAAGACGTTACTCTCTTTGTTCAACAACTCATGCGTGTAAGTTGACTTTGACTTTTGTTTGCATTTTGTTATTGCAAGTTTGATAATTTTGTGTTAATCTCTCGTGAAATTTCCAGGAAAGAGGGGAGCACATTCCTCCCGAAGATTCACTTGAAGTAGCTCGAAAGATTAAGGAGACTTATTGCTACACAAGTTCTGACATTGTTAAGGTAGTTATGATTTGTGTACTAAATGTCAAGAATGTTGAAGTCATCTATAGTGTATTTAAATTTTCAAATGTATAAAAACCCCTTAAATCACCTCTTTTTGGAAGTTTTGATTTTCGTTTAGAGTAAAATGCCATTTTGGTCTCTAAGGTTTGGCTAGTTTTGTGACTTCCGTTCAAAGGTTTGGTTTTCCTCATCTGGATCCAAAAGGTTTGAAATCTTGCCATTTTCATCTGGCTTGTTAACTCCATCCATTTTTTCTTCGTTAAGTCAGGGTATTTCTGTCTTTTTACTTACTTTGTTTTGTTTTGAATGCTTGTATATTATGCTAAATGCTTGTACATAAAGTGAAAAACTTCGAATTGCCCTTTAAGTTAATAAAAAGACGAAAATAC
This sequence comes from Helianthus tuberosus, assembly GCA_030545235.1. Taxonomy (NCBI): domain Eukaryota; kingdom Viridiplantae; phylum Streptophyta; class Magnoliopsida; order Asterales; family Asteraceae; genus Helianthus; species Helianthus tuberosus. The sequence continues at coordinate 175,980,511 of CM060450.1, forward strand.
CCTTAACTTAACGGAGATAAATGAATGGAGTTAACGAGCCGGATGAAAATGGCAAGATATTAAACCTTTTGGATCCAAATATGTTAAAACAAACCTTTGGACGAAAGTCGCAAACTGGCCAATCACAGGGACGAATGTCATTTTACTCTTTTTTTGTAATACATATCTACCACATCGATCATTTATGAAAGTCAAAATACGGATAAAAGGTTTGACCCTATACCTAACCCTCCCTATCCGCTCATATTTCCACCTCTAGTTAACATCTACTAACTTCTTTTTGCTATATTGCTTCGAGTTTTCGTGAATTTATAACCAAATTTTATATTTTTCTTGAATTGTATAGGAGTACAATAAGCATGATAAGGAACCATCCAAATACATTAAACAATGGCGAGGTATTAAACCGAAGACCGGGGCGCCGTATTCATGTGATGTTGGCTATGAACGGTTTCTTGGTCCCGAGGTTTGTTCCCCTTTTTATTGTGTTAATTTCGCTGGTTATAATACATACTTCATGTGTTAATTACATTACCATTGCATGCATGTAACCATTTATAGCATGTAAATTTTGTCATGCAGATTTTCTTTAATCCTGAGATATACAATAGCGAGTTTACAACCCCTTTACCTGCTGTAATAGACAAGTGTATTCAGTCTGCACCAATTGACACAAGAAGGGCTTTATATAAGGTAAGCTTAATAAAGGTCAAGTAAGAGAGTTATAATTATGAAAGTTCATAGTAAAGGATGATTTAATATTTTTGGATGATTATTTCAGAATATAGTGTTGTCTGGAGGATCGACCATGTTTAAGGATTTTCAGAGAAGGCTGCAAAGGGATACAAAGAAGATTGTCGATGCACGAGTTCTTGCATCTGGCTTGAGGCATAATGGTGAAGTAAAAGTAAGCATGCTTGTTTCGTAATTTTGTTGTGTCGAAAGAAAGTTTGCTAATGAATAGTAATTATATAATTCTAAAGATGTTCAGAAGTATGATTTGAAGCATAAATGTCTAATTTTTTCCTATTTAAATTTTCAAATGATTATCATTATTGTTATTATTAATGTTATTGTTATATGATTATGATGACTATAATAAAACAGTCATTATTATTTTGATTATTATAAGTATCTGTATTATTGTTATTATTATTTGTTTGATCAGTCGGGTTCTAAGTTGCTACTTTTAAATAAGTATAATTTGAAGGAAAATTGGATTTTAATAATCCCACCTGAGAATATCACCGCTAGCAGTCCCACCTTTTAGACTATTTTTTCTTCCTGGACCTCCGTTAAAAAAAATCTAACGGAGTTAGTTTTTAATGACGTGGATGCTGACTAGGCAATGACGTGGGATTAATATTGGCCAACAAACAAAAGGTGGGATAATTAAGGTGGGATTATTAATCCCACGTCATTGCCCAGTCAACATCCATGTCATTAAAAACTAACTCCGTTAGATTTTTTCAACGGATGTCCAGTCAAAAGATGGGACTGGCGGGGATATTGTCAGTTGGATTATTATTGGCCGGCAGACAAAAGGTGGAATTAATTAAATCCAATTTCCCCAATTTAAATAAGTGTTTCTGGATAAAAACAAACAAAAATCCAGGCCTAAATGAGGAAAAAAGTCTTGTTTTAGTTACACTAATATTAATTTTAATAATAACATTATCATTATCAATAATAATCATATTCATAAATCATTATAATAGTGATAATAATCACATAATAGTAAAATTAATTTGAAAGCTTTTATCTTATTACATACGAGGAAGAAATTGTTGTTAATTTTGGTTCCAGGCACAGCCAGTTGAAGTCAATGTAGTCAGCCATCCTATCCAGAGATATGCTGCGTGGTTTGGAGGATCGGTTCTTGCATCCACGCCAGAATTTTTTACGGTATATTTTTATTTTATTGTTATTACTTTCTTTGCATTTAGCAAGCACGTTGGTTTGTTTCCTACATCCTACAAAAACCCAAGAATAATTGCTTGAAAGCTCTGTAAATGCTAAAATCATGGTTTGAAAACTCAATAGTTCTACATCATTCTAGAGCTAAGCAGTTAATGCGGTAAAATATCGGATATCGGTCAAGGACCGATATCTGAGATATAGGTTATCGGTAATTTTAATATCCTGCAAAAATTTTATATATATACAGCAATTTAACACAACAATTCACTAATTCAGTATACTCTCCTACCATTAACAAATTAACCTTTTGCAACTTGCAAACACTGACAATTGTAGCAAGCAGGAATTGATTAAGACTTTAAACACCAACTTATAACACTAACAATTAAGACTTAAAACACTAATTGCAGCAATAAGAAGAAAGACAAATGCTAGAACTAAGAAGAAAGGTACTGATATCGGTGAGAAATATCGGTCAATATCGCCGATAATCGGTACCGATATTTGACATGGATATTTTACATGGGGGAAGATAATTGATATATCACCGATATTAACTGCATAGGTCTAGAAATGGCAAAGTGGGTGGTTGGATGATGGCCAAACGGATAATTCAGAATCTGGTCTGAAACGGTCAGGCCGACACACACACACCATTTTTTTTCGTTCTTTTTTCATTTTATTAGATAGGGTTGTGTGACGAGGCAAACTGGGTAATTCATATTCCAGACTGAAACGGGCTGGACCAATCCGTACACACTTCTTTTAATGTTTTTCTTAAACATATTAAATAAAAAATTTCATGAACAGGCTTGCCATACTAAAGCGGAGTATGAGGAATACGGTGCAAGCATATGCAGAACAAATCCTGTTTTCAAGGGAATGTATTGATCCGGGATCCCTTTTTTTTTTCTTCATGTTTTGTGTACATTTTGCAGAATAGGTGTACACTAGTCGTTTCGTTTCTTGTAAGGAAAAAAGATGAACTTTATTGTATTCTTTCATTAAGAAGCAAATAGGTTTTGTTTTATAGGATTTCCCAGTTAAGTATTTTTTTTTTTTTGGGTAAGTGGGCATTGCCCGGCAAACTATAAAAGAACGAAACAAGATTACACCTTTTCAGGGGGCATACCCCCCACTACGTCACCCGAAACAAGCTTCGGGGACCAAAAATAAGAAATCATGAAACCTAAACTAGGAATACACAAGAACCTAGTATTACAATGAATAACACGTCTAAGGCTATAACTAGAATATATACTAGGCAGCCCATACACGGTGGGCGACCCACAATCATTGGTATCCCTAAGGCTCAGATTAAGCATCGTCCTCGGGTACCCCCAACCCAAACATTGCTGCCCGATATCTTCAACAATCAGCCCATAGATCACCCGAAACACCCAAAAATGGGCCTTCACAGCCAGCAAATTATAGAGGGAATACCCACCCGACTGGTGGGCCTTCAACAAACCGATGATCCCCAAGCCCAAGAGTTGAAAACTCTTGCGAAACCCAATCGGATAACTCCCTAGGTTACGGACTGGACTTAACAAACATTTTTGGAACGCAGCACTAGCATGAACACCCAGGCCCATAAACAGCAGCAATAAAATATATAGCTCATTCGCTGGATAATTACACTGAAGCGTCCAGCTCTTGGCCCAAAGCTGATAAAAATGACCAAGATCCAAATGCATCAGAATAGCCATGTTAACAGAAACCCGGTGAGCCATATAGGTCATCGCCTGCCACCAAAGGTACTCACGAGATAACCTGTCCCAACCCAAAATACCCAAAGTACCGAATCATAAACATGGAATCATAGTTAAGTATTTGTTTCTGTAAGGATAACTTATAAGGTGACGCTAAGTTGAGCAGATAAAGGTGTCTTCAAATTGTTTCAATACTTGTTTTCTGCTGTATTATTTTTCCTCGTGTTTTGTAGGCTGGCTTCATTTAGGGTATGTTTGGCAAGGAGCTTTTAGGAGCTTCTAGCTTTAAGCTTTTAAGAAAAAGCTCCTACTCAAGTTGAAGGAGCTTTAAGCTTTTAGGTTAGGAGCTTGAAGCTTTTGGTTGAACGCTACTACTAGTAGCGTTTAGAAGGAGCTACAAGCTTTTAGGGAAAAAATGACTATTTTGGGTATGTTTGGCAAAAGTAGCTGGTGGCTGCTAGCCGGAAGCTGTAAGCTGGTAGCTGGTGGCTGGAAGCTGGTAGTTGTAGCTGGTAGTTAGTAGATGTAGCTTTTTAGATATATTTGGTGTTTGGTAGAGTAGCTGAGCTTTTAATAAAATGTATAAAATGACCAAAATGGACATAACTAAAAATTTAGAAAGTTGATGCATTAAAAAGTTTCCTATTTTTAGAGGTTAAAATAGTCATTTTTTCCCTAAAAGCTTGTAGCTCCTTCTAAACGCTACTAGTAGTAGCGTTCAACCAAAAGCTTCAAGCTCCTAACCTAAAAGCTTAAAGCTCCTTCAACCAAACAAGACTTTTTATTGAGTATGAGCTTTTTCTTAAAAGTTTAAAGCTAGAAGCTCCTAAAAGCTCTTAAAAGCTCCATGCCAAACATACCCTTTAACCCCTAAAAATAAGGAACTTTTTAATGCACCAACTTTATAAATTTTTAGTTCTGTCAATTTTGGTCATTTTATATATTTTATTAAAAGCTTCAGCTACTCTACCAAACACCAAATATATCTAAAAAGTTACAGCTACTAGCTACCAGCTTCCAGTCACCAGCTACTTTTGCCAAACATACCGGGCTTATAAAAGAACTTTTTTTCATAAATATATAATAACCGACTTATAAAAACTTCCTTTAGATATATGTGTAAATGTGTTTTATTTTATAAATGCACCAATAATAATGACTTTGAATCAAAGTTCACCAAATTATCAAATTAGGGGAAGGATCCACAATGGAGGTGTCATTTATGTGGGTTGTTTAGCTATTCAGAGCTAAGGCCACATGGTGTGGCATCGCGCCACCCCGCCGGATCAGCAATTTTGGTGCCCAAAGCCCTCCCCCTCCTGCATGTTACCAAGGGGGTGCTACCCATTGTCCGCCAGCACGTTAATGGCCAGAAAATGGCTTTGAAGGTGGGGCCATTCTTTTCAACCAATCAAATCTCTTCTCTTTATTTCTATTTTTTATTTTGTTTATTAGAGGGCTTTAAACTATTGTATACAAGTTAAAGGGATGAGTTTTAAAACTTCCTATGTGACATGGCGCTGATGTGGCGTGACAAAGCCCCTAGGACTTTATACCACACCCTCTAGCCTAATAATATGTTAAAATTTCAGGAATCATATAAAGCACTTGTATATAGTGCATGGAAAATAAACAAAGCAGTGAGAGAAAGAAAGTGTAACAGCTATGTAACTGTTTGATGTATCACATTCAAAGCATCATGTATATGTGTATTATACGGTACTTTTAGTTCTCAATATATTTTTAGTCCTGAAATGAGTATCCTTCTAGCGTGTATGGTCTATGTATACACTAGAATCTCACTATCTCATTAGAATATGTGTTACCCTCCATGGCCATATGTGGTCAAACAACTTATTATATAAACTTAATATTATTATATATAAAAATTGTAACCCTGATAGCTATAGTAATTTATCATACGACTCCTTAATTTTAATAATTTATATATTCCTTTTTTAAACTAATTTACACTACAACTCCCGAACTTTAATAAAATCACGTACATCCCTCACACTTTAATCAATTTTTTTTCAATACCCTTAATTCTTTTCTTAATTTCTCTTTAGACATGTTCACCTAACCGTGCAACTTACTTATATTTATCATCGTTTCTACGTGATTTTTTTCCACTGGGTGAATGCTAATATACATGTTTACACATTTAAAATCCGTCTTCATACAACGTTCAAAACGATCCATTTCTAAAACGAACACTCTCGCCCTTATTTCCCACTGTAGCGCTTGTTCCCGTTTGTTATATATAATTATATTTTCTTTTACACCCCCCCCCCCCCCCCCCTCCTAAAAAATAATAATAATAAAACTTTTTCGAAAAAAATAATACATATTTTTGAAATATCGTAAAAAAATACAAAAACTTGGGCTCCAAGGAAAAAATATAAAAACTTGGGCTCCAAGGAAACATATGCTTATATAACGTAAACCCAAACTCATTCCTTGAACATCCTAAACAAACCCTAATCTTAAATTTGACGAAGATTACCTGAGGCGATCGATCATTCAACAGGTTTGACGGTTATTGCTTAATCTTCTTCTGGTTTCGTACGTATATCAATCTATCTATCTGTATGTATCTCAATCAATCCGTCGGTGTTATGTTGCTATTCTTCCCACTCCCACGGATTATGGGTTCATCTGATTATTACGATTCAAGTTGGTGGCCGCATAGATAGTTTTAGGGTTTCGAATTTTCCTTTTCTTGTGTCGATACATCGTTACGGTTGTTAGGAACGTATGGATTGTTTCTGCACTTTTGGGCCTCGAATAATGGTTATCTTCTTCTTCTTCTGCGAATGATTACTAATCACCGGCGTTTGTTTTATTATTTATTTAGTATGGCAGTAACAGCAGCAGCTAGACGATTATCCACGAAGCCAAACACCCCGGTTTTTAAGAAACAAAATAATAATATCGCAGCAAGAAATCATCATCCCAACTCTGCTGCTGTCTGCAAGTATTGGTTGCAAGGAAGATGCACTAGAAATCCCTGCAGATTTTTGCACCCGAATCAACATGATTATGTTTGGAAAAATCCCGACAGTTCGCCACCTAAGCGCAAATTTATAAACAACAAAGAGAACTGTGACTACAATCGGACAGAACAAAAGGCGATCGCAAGTAAAAACATAAACCACAAAGAGAACTGTGACTACAATCGGATTGCCCCGAAGACAGAACAAAAGGCGATCGCAAGTAAAAACGACACAACTGAAGAAAATGGTGTCAAAGGTGAAAGTGTTAAGTGCCACAATTTGCATTCATGGTTTGGCGATAAGGGGCTCTCAGTGCTTGCCCGGTTCGAAGGCCACTCGAAGGTGTTTCTTTGTTATTATGATCCCGCTTATGGTTTTTGGAAATTACCCATCTTTGGTTATCGAGTTATTGAGTTATCGATTGGATTTTTTGTCGTGTTTAGGATGTAACTGGGATTGTCTTACCATCTGGATCCAGTAATCTTTATTGTGGTAGCAAGGACAAATCTCTTCGAGTTTGGGATTGCAATAGTGGACAGGTCGGTTTCATTTACTTCGAAAACATAAGTTTTATACTCGTATGACTTATGGTGATGCTTATGCTGTCGTGTTTGTGTTTCCAGTGTGTGGATGTAATCAACTTTGATGAAGAGTGTGGGACTTTGGTTGAAGAAGGTCCATGGATCTTTGCCGGGCTTCGTGATATGATCAAGGTAGATCTTGTGTGTACTAATTTGTTTGGCGTATGTAATGCTTGTTTAACCAAATAGTTAGCAACTAATTTGGATCTTGATTCTTGTAGGCTTGGAATCGTGAGACGCAAAATGCCGTAGTCATTCGAGCAAGTGGTGGAATGGTTAACGCAATTACTATGTTTGAAGACGTTCTTTTTGCTGGGACGGAGGTGAAATACAAAATATGCTCTTGATGCTCTTATGGTTCTCGTTTGTTTATCAACGTGTCGATCGGGTTATGTTACATCTCAAATGGGTTAAACAGTTAAACGAGTACGATTAAAACAGATTTTTTTAGTGCAAAACGTTAGAAGACTATTGCTTAACTAATATAAGTGTTTTCTTATGTTTAACAAAGTAATTGTAAAAAATTTTAACCCTTATTTGGACTAGAAGGTTTACTGGTCAATCTAACATGGCCCGACGCATATCCCATGAGGCGATAAAATTAAAGTTATTTTCCATTACAATTTAAACTTTATATTTTGGTGCAGGATGGAACCGTTTTATCATGGAAATCTACTTCTAAAAGCAGTTTTTCCGACGAATCAACATCTTTGAAGGGCCACACAGGAGCTGTACTTTCACTCATCATAGGAGCTAAAAAGCTCTTTTCGGGTTCCGCTGACTGCACTGTCCGAGTACGTTACAGTAATCATTTGAGTAGATATTTCGATTGTATAGGTGAAAATCGTATCAACCTTTTTACTGATAGTGGCTCCTTTTTCATTGAAGGTATGGGATGTTGAGTCCCTAGAGTGCAAACATGTTCTAAATGGACATAGTGGCGATGTGACAAGTGTTATATGCTGGGACCAGTATTTGTTTTCTGGTTCGTTGGATAAAACAATCAAGGTTTGGGGTGCAACTGCAAGCGGCAACATTGAGGAAGTTTATCGACATGACGCTGATGATGTACGCATGTTTTTTTTTAGTTTTTAAATTAGATGATATGATATTATAATACATACATGATTTGATGGTTATACTTCTTGATTGTTGCAGGGTGTTCTTGCATTTTGTGGGATGCATGATTCAGAAGAAAAGCCAATATTGCTATGTTCATGCTAAGACAATGGTGTTTGCATATACGATTTGCCATCGTAAGTGTCGCGCCTGCATAGCTAGATTTATATGGTGGTTGGTTCCGAAATTAAATTTGTTTTTTGGTGTTTTTTTATATAGGTTTGGTGTAAGGGGTAGAATATATTCGAGACACGATGTCAAAGCGATCCAAGTTGGTTCCGAGGGCCTATTCTTTACAGGCGACGCAGCAGGATTAGTCTCGGTATGGAAACCGAATGGAGAATCAGTTAGCAAATCGCAATGATGGCAAATGAGAACGAGTTTAAAATAAGTTACAAATTTTTGAGATTACGCGAAACATGTACACTCCCCTTTGAGGAAGTAAATTGTTGATTGACAATTTGTTAAATGAATTCAATTAAGATTTGAGTATATGTGCCCAATACACAACTTGTAACGTTACTAGTGACATATGATAACTAATCAGTTTTCAAATATAGTTAATACATAAAAAAACAAGTGATGGATTAACTTTTAGATGTTACACATTTAATAAAAAAAAACAAGTGTTGAATTAACTTTTAGATTTTATACATTTGGTTTTGAATATAATTAGTTGTGCAAACTAAATAAAAGTAGTGTTGTATAAAAAGTTATAAAAATTAAGTAGGATTTGGTTTAGTAAATAAAAAGTAGTTTGCTATTATATATATGTGATCTAAGACCATGTGTAGTGGTACATATGAATAATGCCCTTACACATACCCATGGGCTTTGTGCGCCATGTGACAGTCCAGTCAGCAATGGGGCGTTATCGGACGTTTTTCTAAGATGGGTGTAGTGGGGATGTGGGAATTGTGGGGCATTATGTTAAAAAAAAGGGTGTAAAGAAAATTAAATTAAAAAAAAATCAAAAAACTTTATTGGACAAACCTGTAAACACTACCTGTAATTGGCCAAAAGAAATGAAGAAAGGCGTGGAAAAAAGAACACTTTGGGCAATTTTTTAGTAAAAAACGCCGACGGTCACGGGGCGTGGAGGGGCGTTTTTTGGGGGAAAAACGCCCCAAAACCCTCTACTACAGATGGTCTAAGATCATTTCACAACTCTAACTCGGAAAAGTCCTAACAACCAATAATTCTATTTATTTATTTTTTAGGCTAGTTGATAAATAAAACATCACGTATTATTTTATTATAGTGTTTTAGCAATGGTTAAGACACGATCTTTATGGGTAGTGTTTTAGCAATGGTTAAGACACGATCTTTATGGGTCAAGTTATTCTACAAAGGCTTCTAATTGTAAGAAGTGTAAGAATGATTTATAGAGTGACAAGTGTCCAATAACTTAAAACTAAACCCACTACATCACCACCAAAAACCTAAACACTCACCCCCACCCCACCCCATCACCACCCAAAAACCTAACCCCCCCCCCCCCCCAAACCTAAAAAAAAAAAACTAAACACCCACCCCCACCACCACCCAAAAACCTAAACCCCCACCCCCTCAGGAATTTTTTTTTTTTGGTGGGTGATGGGGGGGGGGGGGGGGTTGGTGGTGGTGGATGTTTAAGGTTTTTTTTTTTTTTAGTGGGTTTTTTGTGTAGTGAGTTTTTTTAAGTTATTGGACACTTGTCACTCTATAAATCCTTCTTACACTTCTTATAATTAGGATCCTTTGTATTTGATCCTAATCCCGATCTTTATTATTTGTTTTCATTGTTAAATTTACCAAAATGGCATTCAATGGTTTTTATTTATCTTTTTGTATTAAATTCTTCAATCTTTAGTATTGCCACTTACACCCTCCCAGCTTTCTAAAAACTTTATAAAATGTTATTTTGACTCCCTTGAGTTTTACGTGCTTAATTTATGTATTTGGATTAAATATAATACGTTTACGTGCATATTTGTATGTACGTTTTTTTGTTGGTCTATGCATTGTTCGAAAACAAGTCGACTCAAATATAATACATTTTCACTACACGGTATAAATTCAAGTTACTTTACCTTTTGACTCCGCCGCCACGTGTGGCACCATTCTTTAACGTAAAAAAAACACTATTTTCTTGCGTGCTTATTTTTAAGCACGTTTTGTTATAAATCCAAGTTGGTTTACATGTTGACATAAATTTTCTTGGTAACGAGCCATGTCAAATATAATACATTTTCGTGCTTATTTTCATCTGTGTTTTCAGTTAGTCTACGTTTTGACTTAATTTTTATTTGAAAGCGAACCAAGTCAAACATTCGACGGTATAAGTTAACGTTATTTTAACTTTCGACGTTGCCGCAACACGCAACGAGTCAAAATGGTTGTTAAATTGGGTAGAAAACAAAAGGTGCAAAAGAAAATAAGAAATTAGGTATACGGTTTTTCCATATTAAAGAAGAAGCTGTAGAAAGATAAGATCCTGAATTTCCTTTCAACAACAACACCCACTGTAATCTACAAACACACACACACACACACACACACACACATATAGATACAGATTTCCGATAACGGTATGCATCGTTTCATCCTTTTTATCGCCATTTTTTGTTGCTAATTCTCTCCATTTCCTGTCGGTTTTGCATCGATCGAGCTTCGATCCGGTTGTTGCTTTGTTCTATACACTTTTTCCTTGTTGATCGTTAGAAATCCATATGTTTTGTATGTTATGTAGGTGTTTTTACTTGTAAATTGAGGAGATTAGGTTTGTTTTATCATATTTCTGTTTATTTTTAATATTATTTGTAATTAGGTTAGATGAACTGAGGAAATTGTGATAATAGAGTCTAATTTTGTATCTCATGATCTTAGATCTATTTGTTTATGATGAAATTTATGTTAGGTTTTGATTGTAGAGAGAAGTTTTTGCACCTTTTGTTAGTTTAATTTCATTATGCCTCTGTTTCGGAGAGATTAGGTAAAACAGATAAGCGAATCGTTAATTTATGCTTCTATTGTTGTTGATTTGCATATGTTGAATCACATAGCTTGAGAGTTTAAAACAGATCTATTTTGATCGTATTTTTGTATCTGTAGGAGATATTTAGTTTGATTTTCTATTTTTGATTTTATTTGTAATTACTAATTAGGTTAGATAGAACTAAGGAAATCGTGATTAGAGAGGCCAATTTTGTACCTTAGATCTATTTGTTTATGATGAAGAATTTGTGTTAGGTTTTGATTAGAGAGACAAGTTTTCGCACCTTTTGTTAGTCGGTTTCGTTAGGCCTCTGTTTCAGAGAGAGAAGGTAAAATAGATAAACGAATCGTTGAACTTTATACTTCCATTGTTATTTTCATTTGCATATGATGAGTCACATACAAAATCAAGCTTGAGAGTTAAGAGAGTTTTATCTATTTTGATTTTGAAGCATAATTAATAACTTGGCTCTTTGATTTATGAAATCTAATCAGTGTGGCATTGACTGTATTCTAACCTGTTGCCTGTGGATCATGGGGTAAGCTTGGTGAATTTTTGTAGATTATTATGAAACTGAGAGATAAAAACTCACAATTAATTGACTTGAAAGTTAGGCTAAGAGGAAGGGGACAGAGAAGCAAAACAACGAATACATATTACTCGATATTTTGGGCTTTGTGAACATAACTTGTTTATCGTGTATATTTGATTAAGCGATGATTAGCCATTAGCTATAACATCTCAGTTTCTGCCTATTGGGTTTTACACTATTATATATCTGTTTATACTAAATAAAGAGATGAGTGAGGGAAGGTAATGAATCACAAAATTGAAATGCATTTGTAGGGAATTAAAGCATAGGAACCAAGTGACCTTTGGCCCAATGTTACCGATGAATTGCTACAAGTTTTAGGTTGTGAGTTTGAATTTCTTTTCAGACATCAATTATCAGTTTGCTAACCGTTTGATATATAATTAAGAAAGGGCTTTTAGATTTGAATAATCCCACCTTAATATATAAGAAGAATGTATAGGATAGTGATAATATAAATATGTCACTACCTTTACTTTAAAGAAGATATTTTGGTCTTGTTTGGGCTATCATCATTCTGGTATTTGATTTATGTCTATCAGGATAAATTCTTAAAATCTCTTTTTTTTCTATTATATCATGCAGGTTAAGGTAATCTGGTGTTGACTCGTCAATTTAGACGGGGTGTTGACTAGATGGCTGAAGAACAGTTAGATTATGGAGATGAGGAATTCGGTGGGTCCCAAAAGACACGATATCATGGTGATGGAGCAATTCCTGCACTTGCAGATGATGAAATTGGTGGTGAAGATGATGAATATGATGATTTGTACAATGACGTTAATGTTGGTGAAAATTTCCTACAAATGCAACGGGTTGAGTCACTACCATCCGTTAACGTTGGAAACGGAAAGTTCCATGATCAAAAACCGAATTTCCCGGAAGCCCAGCCCGAAGCCCGACCCGATTCTATGGTGTCACAAGACAAAAACATACCCGGTGTTGCAGCTGAAACTGTTTATCCAACTACTGGCTTGAATAAAGAAGGGTTGACTGTTGACCTTTCGCAAAAAAGAATGGTTCCTGAAGCGAGTAACGATATGGGGTTTCACGGAACCCAAAAACCAAGTGAGCCCATACCCATCGGAAACGAGCAAGCGCCTATGATAAATTCTAATCCAGGTAACGGTCCAGGTGGCGTTCCTCCAATGCCAGGTCAGCAGATAGGTGCAAATCAAGTTCGAACACTGGCGGAAAACGGTGCAACGACTCTTTTTGTCGGAGAGTTACACTGGTGGACGACAGATGCCGAGCTAGAAAACGTTTTATCTCATTATGGAAGGGTGAAAGAAATAAAGTTTTTTGATGAACGGGCTAGTGGAAAGTCAAAGGGTTATTGTCAAGTTGACTTTTATGATTCGGTTTCTGCTGCTGCTTGTAAAGACGGGATGAATGGTTACGTTTTCAATGGTCGGCCTTGTGTGGTGGCTTTTGCTTCCCCACAAACTATAAGGCAAATGGGTGCTTCTTATGGTAATAAAAATCAAGGACCGGTTCAGTCTCAGGCAGACGCACCGGGGCGGAGACCGGTGAATGATGTGGCTGGAAGAGGCGGTGGGAATAATTTTTCCGGCGGAGATGGGCGGAATTACGGGCGGGGTAACTGGGGCCGAGGTGGAGGAGGACAAGGGGTTATGAATCGTGGCGGTGGGAATATGAGAGGAAGAGGCGGGATGGGGCCGAAGAATGTGAACACACCCGGGTTTGGAACCGGCGGCGGTTATGGCGGCCCAGCTTTTGGTGGTCCCCCGGGTGGGTTCATGCCGCCTCAGGGGATGATGGGTGGCGGTGGGTTTGATCCGACATATATGGGTCGCGGGGCGTACGGTGGTTTTCCGGGAACCGGTTTTCCCGGTATGATGCCGCAGTTTCCCGGGGTTAATGCCATGGGTTTACCTGGGGTGGCGCCGCATGTGAACCCGGCTTTTTTTAACCGAGGGATGGGCGGCGGTGGTGGTGGGGGGATGGGGATGATGGGGGGCGGTGGCGGCGGCATGGAGGGACCACAAGCGGGGATGTGGGGTGACACTGGTATGGGATGGGGTGGGGAAGACCACGGTCAAAGTCAAGGTCAAGGTCAAAGAACTCGAGAGTCAAGTTACGGTGGTGAAGACGGTGGTTCAGAACATGGGTATGGTGGTGGTGGTGGTGGTGAGGGTAGCCATGAAAAAGTGACCACCACCCGGTCAAACCGAGAAAAAGATCGTGAATGGTCGGAAAATTCCGAAAAAAGGCACCGTGGTGAGCGGGACCGGGACCCGAAGGAACACCGTGATAGGTATGATAAAGATTACAAATACAAAGAAGAAAAGGACAGTTACCGGGACCGGGACCATCACCGTCAGAAGGACCGCAACGCTGGTTACGATGATGATTGGGACCGTGGTGCTCAGGGTTCGACACGGTCCAGGAGCCGGTCCCGAGCTATGCCAGAAGACGACCATCACCGATCCCGGTCCAGGTCCCGAGATGCGGATTATGGTAAACGGAGGCGCATGCGGTCAGATTAACCGGTGGTCAACCTGTTCGTTTGACCAATTCTTCAACTTGTTGCTGTTTGTCATTAAACCAGTATATGCAAAAATCAGCTTTGGGATTTTAAAAGTAAGTTCTACACATTTGGATGCAAGGCGTAGATTATATTATTATATAACTCTACAGACTTCAGTTCTCTAATTATTGTGGTAAAACTGACTTAAACCATGATACATTTATAGTCATTTGTGTGTGTGTGAATTCAGTTATGTTGGTTACTAATAGTCCTCACACTACCTTTATTTAAAAGTAACTTGTGGTGCTTTTGTCGTTAACCGTATTCAGGGAACAGTTAATGACCTGGACGAAGCTGACTTGATTCATTGGATTCTATAAGTTAAATTTTCCATCAACTGCTGGTCTGCACCAGATTTAGTTTATTTTTTATTTTTCGTGTGTATCATATGTTGCGTTGTAACATCATCCCCACTGTGTCATGCAGTCATTTAGTATCTGATTTGTTGTATCGGGAATCTGTTTATGTTTTCTTAGATTCTAGTATCGGGTATATGCAACCCATTTTATAGTTGTAAATACCGTTGTAATATCATGTAGGCCCGTGTTTTGTCGGTAAGCCCCAAAATGGGGATGTAATGTGTAGATCGTGTTAGTTTAGGCTTTCTTGTTGTTTCGGTTGCTGCTGTGTTTTAGAGGGGCTGCAATCGAAAAAGTTTTCTGCATGCTTGTATGCTGTTGTTTTCTAGCTGTACATTGTAACATAGTATAGTCTAACAGGACAGACATTTTTGTACTAAACCTTTTGTACAGACGGTTAGATTTTCCCAGAATGTATCCTAATCCTATGTGGTTTCATACTGAATCTCATATTATAGATTTTGAACTTGATCAACCTTAGCTTTAATATATTGCTTTGATTATGGTGTGTCAATGAATGGCCTGCCTCAAATTCTAACAATGTGTTTTGGTGTATTAACTGTGGATGAGAGCGGAACTCCAAAGTTAAGTGTGCGTGCTTGGGAGGGATCAGGATGGGTAACATTTTGGAAGTCTTCACTAAGACAACCAAAACAAACCTATGAGTTCATTGGGTAAAACAAACATTATTGGTTGGTGTGAGGGGTCGGATGTTACAGTAATTCACGGCATTATTGCATTGTAGTTTTCGATAGGTAATAGTTGTCGTTAGTTTAAGGTGTCAACTTTAGCACTCGCTTTTTGTCGTTTGTCAGGTATGGTAATTGGTACGTGATGGCTATGTGCTTCATTGTGGTTTTTCTTGCTATATGTGGCAAGTATGTCGTTGATATCACCCGGTTTTTGCTGTTCATGGTGTTTTGATACATAATAAACTACTGTATGATCGTTTGGATTGCTTGTCAAAATTGTTCATGTGACTATTTATTAGTGAAGTACTTTTAAATTTTTCTTTGCACAAGTATGTATTAGGTAAAAGCCTTAAGGAGTGTTAGAGATTGTTTATCTAAACTGTTTTTAGGTTATCTTGATATCAGGAAGGATAATTAAATGTTAAAAAAATATTTGTTTATTATAATAGTAAACCTGTAATTCTAAATCCAGATAAAATAGTTGCATTCAAGTGGGTGATTTAAAACAGTGTGTACTCATCATAAGATAACTAAACCTGTATATCCCCTCTTAAGCCTCCTAGATACCATATATACTTGTTCATCGTACAATGTTCTTCAAATCTTTTGATATGTTATGTGTTCATGTGTTATCGTTCCTGCTTGTTTCTTTTTTTTTCTTGAGCACCCAACGAAATAAAAGCCCGCTACCCAGGTCAACTCAATGGTAAAAGCGACCTTATACGCCTACAATCGCAGACAGTGCTAGGTAGACCAAACTCACCATCTCCAATTCGGGGGAAAACCTTCCGCCCGAAGGCCCACTGCGGTAAAATCCGGTAGGGATCGGATCCGAACTTGAAACATATGGGTTATGCCCTCAAACCCATATTTCCACTTCCCCCCTAATGCCAGTTAAGCTATAGCTCATTGGCTATGCTTGTTTCTTAAACGTTAAATGTGCATTGTGGAGCTACTATGTTAAATGTGCATTGTGGAGCTACTATAGAAGTGTGCTTAGAATTAGGATATGATCATTGTATCAACATTTCTGATCCATTCATCATTGTCTCTTTTGATTTGTACTAAGATGGAGAAAAAAGTGGATATTACTTGATCACTCCTTGACACAAAGGTTATATGGTTCAATCAGCATACTCGAGTACATTATGACTTTTTCCTTGCTTCATATTTTGGTAAAGTTAAAAAACTTATAATTGTACAAGAACTCTCAAGTTTGAATTGACTTTTTTTTAAGGATAGCATTGTTAAAGTATAAACTGACATATAGAGACTACTTCTTTTAGTAGATAACTCATAGGAAACAATATTGTTTTGGCTTTTCAAAAGTGTCTATACATTGGGGCTGTAAACAAGCCGAGTCAGCTCGAGCTCGGCTTGGGCTCGAATTTTTAATCGAGCTGAAACTTAAGGCTCCAGCTAGACTTGATTAAAATTCGAGCAAGATCGGCTCGGTTCGATCTAGCTCGAACTTACAAAGGACTGCAAAATTTTACTAATCAAAAAGCCCTCAAAGATGAAACTCTTCATAGACTAAGGGCCATAATTATAGTGTAATTAACTAAATGGCTAAATATGCAAGTATGAATAATTAATTCACTTTGTACATTGTCTTTACCTTCTTGGGTAAATTACACTTTTCGTCCTTTATGTTTGTATCGAATTGCAATGGATAACATTTAACTTCAATAATTACAATCACAGTTCTTTATTTGAAAAACCCATTACATATTTTGTCTTTTAGCACTAACCAAGTTAAAATTTTAAGTTTAGGAGTTAGGATTTAGGGTTTAGGGTTAAGAGATCTTAGTTAGGGTTCGACGAGCCGGTTCCAACGTCTCTGGAATGAGTCAAATCGGAGTTCGTTTGAGTCGGTTCCCCGTTGTTCCCTACTTTTTTAGTGTTCCCCAATGAACCTTCCCCTATATATATATATATATATATATCTATACTACTTTATAATACATATTAGAAGGACTTCTTAAAGTCCAAAAAAATTTCCTTAAAACACCTCTAAAGCATGGTTTACAACCCTCTAAAGCACATTCATAACCTTACTTTCCAATAATACCCTTATTAACCCATACAAAAACAAGGATCATAATCCTACCGTCAATCACCTCACACGGATCATGATCCAACCGTTTATTACTTCACACGGATCCTGAAAGCTGTCCTATCCCTACTTTTGTACAATCCCCCAATCTCATTTCAAATTTCAAATCCACATCTCCCTTCTCTTTTCATTCTCTCTCCGATTTTGGATCTAGATCTGCCCCTTTCTCTCGATTCATCTCCACCTACCCATCATCTTCACACTGCGTAGACAAATTGAGAGAGAGTGAGAGTGAGAAGAGGACCGGGTCTGCTTCCGACGAAAATCCGGCATCTGACCAGCAACGGCAGGGGTGAGCTTGGGTAGTTCTGGTTCACGATAATAAGGTAACCTAAGATTTCCTTGCAGATCCTCATTCTGTTAAAGTTAATGTCGACACTGTAAGTGTTAATTTGTTGTTTTACTTGAAGGGTTGAGGTTTTGTTTTGCTGATAGAAGTTAAAACCCTACTTTCTTAAAGTTGAGGTTGATTTAGATGTTTGTTTATTTGTGAATTTTAGGGAGCTTATCTTGATGATAACGAGAATCCGATTTTTCTTGATTGTGTTAGAGAAGCTGAGAGACGGATTGCTGGAAATCTGAACATCAGAACTTGTAAGTAAGATGACTTGGTGTTTTGTTTTGTTTGAGTTCATGTATGATGCTTTCGAGTTCATGTTGTTGTCGTTGTTGCTTCCAAGGTTTTAATCTTACTATCCAGTTTCGTTTTTGGGTATTTTAGATGATGAAGATGACGTTGATGGTGAGTTATGTATCAGAGATTCAGAGCAAGCCCTAACCCTAGATTTCAATAATGTCATCCAAGCAAGGTTCTGCACAATTGTTCTTCTCCATGGTTTTTGTTTACATGAATTTTGAAATTTTACTAAAGTTAGTATGTTATGTCTCTGTTATAATTTGATTTAACAAAAAAAAAATCTTGCTGCAAAGGTGGAAAAGTGAAGCCCCTAAAGCAACCAAAGGCTGAAAAGAAAGAATACAATGAGGTGAGATTTTTTTTTGATTTCAGGTGGCCGTAGAGAAGATGACTGGACCTATCCCAGCTGTGGGAATGTCAATTTTTCATTTAGGACAACTTGCAATATGTGTAACTGTACACAACCCAGACCAGCTGATCATAATTCAGTAAGTTGCACTCCTCAACTGGTGCTTGTAGAGTTATTGACTGAAACTTTTGGTAGCCATTAAAATATGAAATCTCTTGTGTTGTGTTTATGATATTGTAAAGATTTACAGAGGGAGAGAGAGAAACAAGATATACAGAGGGAGATAGAGAGAGAGAGATAAAAACCCAGATGAGAGAGGGAGAGAGAGTAACGGCAGCCGATCGGCCGTTTTCGACCATTAGCAGCAATAGTGATGGTGTTAGCAAGACACGCGTAAGGGTGTCTGGTTGCATACCGTTCTCGGTATTGTATATCTTTACCGGACCAGGTGTGTTGATAATGATTTTTTTGTTGTTTTTAACAATTTCAGCAAGGTTGTTGATGATCACAGTTTAAATAAACTACATCGTAAGGGTGTCTGGTTGCATACCATTCTCGGTATTGAGCTGCCAAAGTAGTTCAATGAACAGGACAGCAGCGGCGTGCATTCAGGTGCAGTTTCGGGATCAAAACATGGCATATGAAGTAGTAGCAGCAGTTTGGGAAGTTTGGTAGCTGCTTTTGGGACTGTTTATGTTTCATGGTCGTTTAAAATAAAGTTTTAGTCAAATATTTTGGTAGTGAGTTTATAATTAGTCATTTTTTACTTTAACATTTTATGATGGTTTTAGTTTATTGATCTATTCAGAATTCTCTGTTAATTTTCCTCACCAGGTGGATCAAGATGGTGTTCGAAAGTGCATTTTTCTTTCCTCACATTAATTACTGGTCAATAAGGTTAACATTATTAACCACGTACATGTAAAACTGATGTTGCTGATGAAAGCTTCAAACAAGTTGTTTTTTTTTTTTTGTGTTTTTTAACCTGATAATATGTTTTTGGTTAATTATCTTGTAAAGCTGATACAAATTTTGTCATTCTTTATACACAGGCAAAAACGTTTAATTGGTAAATCCCATGTTGCTGATAGAAGTAGAATAACAAGAACACGTGAACGGGTTAGCTGTGCAGTTCCAGCTTCAGAAGCTAATGCAGAGATCCAATCCAACACAGGTAAACATCTTTATTTTATGTTAATAATCATAAATACTTGTATTTCTTATAATGTTTTGTTTTTTTCTATACTTTTGCATGGGCATAAAGAATGATGAGATAACCTCAAGATGTGTTCAATAATGAGTTATATTTGCTATTTCCTATGGAAGCTGGTCCACACCTGCTATAAGTTGTAGATAAGATTCATAAAACACGTTGTTCGATACACAGTTTAATAACAATATCTGGATAGTAAGTGATGTTGTTAATTGTAATTGTAGGTCATTGGAAAGGATCTATACAAGGCATAAAAGAGAAACATGGTACAAATATACTTACATCCATATCTGGAAAGGTAACACAAGTAACTGGCGATTTGTGCTTAGAAAATTTAAGTGTGACCCGCACCTGATATAAAAAAGCGCGCCTTAAGCGCAAAGCGACCCTAGGCGCAAAGAGTTGCGCCTTATGTGACATTAGGCGAGCAACGTACAAAAAGCGAGCTTTTTTGGAAAAAAATCCCACTGAGGCGTGCGCTTTTTGTACATAAGGTGTTTTAAAGTGTTATACACGTAGTACATTTGAGTGATTTATACATTAAATCATATATATAAACCTTATTTATAACTATATTTTGGGTAAGAGATGCTAAAGGGCTATAGGATGTATATATAAATAATATATAAGCACCTTGCGCTTCGCTTACGAAAAGCACACCGCTTTTACGATTTACACTTTGCGCTTTGATTTTAGACCTTGTCGCTTTTGCGCTTTGATTTTAGACCTTGTCCCTTGGACTCAGGACATGAATACGTTCATCTACAGTTCAGGTACATATTTTAACTTTGGGTGATTTTTAAGCCGTTTAAACGGTTTGCATACAACAATATTGGAGGTTATATGCTTTAAAATGCGTTTTGGGTGATTTTAACTTCATGTGACCTACTTGGTTAGTTTTCTTAGTTAGATTATGAGCCGAATAGACCAATTCAGGAGTGGGTCGCCTTTATTTCAAGAAAATATTTGTTTATGCCTGTATTAACCCTAGAATACGAAGCTATTAGACTTGTGGTGCTTCATTATGTACATCTTGGTCATGGGTGCTACAAGCTGCCTTCAGTTATTCTTTTATTTTTATTTCATGTTTATTCTGGCATACTTATAAATTATAATACATATATGAAGGCTAGAAAGGTAATTTGAAACAGAAAGGAACTCAAATTGAGTCAATCGGAACTAGCCTTATTTGAATTTAATTTAAAAAAAATAGGTTTTTAATTACAACAAATATAAACTTTGAAAATAGTTTTGAGATTTACAGTTGTGACCGCTTAAACATCCAAATTTGCAGATTTCTTTGGTGTCTAAATTTAGCTTGCTTCAGAGCCTAATTGCATCTGGGTGGGCCTTAAGCTGCTGTCATGCCTTTATGGTTTTTAATGGTCTTTCACTTGGTTGTTAGAAAAACATATTAAGGTAACCATTTTTATCTAGGTTATAAAGAAATAACAAAGTTTTAGTTTTTTTTTCTGTGTCATGTAGCCCAATGTCAGAATATAAGGTTTTGATCCTGGTTAAGTTAGGGCCTAGGGGCACTCGCATGTAATCAGCTTGAATTCTGATATTTCAGATTTATGCTGGTCATCCATCAAGCTCCTCATATGGTAAAGTTTGGAAGCTAAAGAAGAATGGTGGTAGCATTATTGGTGGAGCAATCAAAGCAATTCAAACCAAAAAAAAATTGTAGTTCACAGCTCTCTTATAGATTAAAAACCGCACGAAAAGGCAAGTTTTGGAATGGGAGGAGTGGTGTTCCTTTAATATTTGAAGTGTTTAAGTTGTATGATAGCTGACGTAAGAATGGGATGTAATACTTGCGTTGTAATCTTGGCCAATTTTTTGTTTGATATGTAAAATAAAGATAACCATAAAATTAATTAACCCGTCACCTAAGCATAATAATTAGATAATTGAATATTTATATAAATTTATTAGAAATCAATTTTCAATATTAAAATAATAGTTAAACAAAATAAAGAAAGAAATAAATTATTAAATAAATAATATAAAGATATTGATGGGAATAAGATGCCGAGAGTGAGAGTTAAGTTATAAAGATATAACATTTTTGTTAAATTACAGGGCTGTAGATAGAGTTTAATGTGATTTATTTAATTTATTAAAAGATACACATCACTTTCTACCATCCCCGTGTTGACGAAATCAAACAAAGCCTTCATTTATATTTATATTTCTTTTATTTATAAGGTTATGAGTTATATTATTTATATTGTTTAACTTGCGTATTACACGGATATATAAGAAACATAATAGCCGTCCTTACTTTTTACAAGGGCCATTACATATATAGATCACACTGATGCTACCAATAAGAAAACAAACGGATGCTGTATAGTATTATCATGAAACGATTGATCAACCGATAGAAAACGAGTAGCGCTTTGTAAATTGTTGACGCTGCCGCATTTTGACCAACCATTTTCAGAAAAATAGCCTTTTGACTAAAAGTATTACATGCATTTTGACTTCCAACAATATTAGCATTGACCATATTTTTACTACATGTAACTCCTCTTTATATCGATAAATACAAATTAATTCGCTCCCTAGGTTAGGCTAGCCCCATAGTAGCAAAAGTTGGACCATATTGACACGAGATTCATGTATTTTAAACTTTTCCATGCTATTTTTTTTTTGGATTTCTATACTGACTGTTGGTACCACACCAATACCGTAATATCACGAGATGACCGATAAACTAACGGTAAACGAGTATCCTATTATAAATCGCCACTCCCGCCGCATCGCGCAGATGTCAGTGTTTTCTTTTCTTAAATGTTATTTACATAGTTACCCCCCGTCAAAAACGTCAAGCTTCGCCACTGCTGAAGGCCTCATTGTAACTGACGATACGATTCATCATTTAAAACCGTTGATTTACCCACATCTTTAAAACCCCTTATAACATAACTAGAATCACACAATTTTCTTTGTTTTCTCCTGAAGCCGGTAACCGGCCGTCACACAATAACCCCCAAACGCCATCACGAAACCACCAATCGCCGCACACCGCTAATTCTCCGCCGCTGAAGAAGGCCAACCGACCCTTACTTCTGCTACACTGCCACCATCGACGTCGCACGCCACATCGGAAACTACATCCTCGTACATAGCCCTAAACTCACCAACCTAAGTGATATGTTTCCCGCCGCATCGCGCGGGTAAACGACTAGTATATATATATATATATATATATATATATATATATATACAAAACATAAACAGAAAGTCTCTCTTCTCATCCTCTATCTCTCTACCTAGCCCCTCTCACTTCTCTTTCACCTTCACAACAAACATCATTACTGCAACTTTAAAGATCTGAACTCATCATACACAATCAGTTTTTGTCTTTTTTTTATATACATCTCCACCGTATAATAGCACCACTACCACTAAACCGTAACCTACACACCACCACCAACCAACACTACCAACCCACCACCGCACTTAAACCCCTCTTTCTTACCTACAAAAGCATATACACGAAAATGGCTTGAAAACATTACAAAAACAAAAACCCCTCTAAAACCCACCACGCACAAAAACAACTCACCGGAACTTCTCTTGGAAAATCATCATGCTCTGATTTTACATAAATCGTACCTAAAGAAGCCGATCCACACGAAAATGGAACATTGCAGGTCATAACAAGGTTGCTGGAATCCGGTCAGAACTTCATCGGAACCCTAGGTGGGTCGCCGGAGTTGCGACTGTCATGAAAGTCGCCGGAGGTGCAACTGTCACAGTCTCCACCATCATTGTGACCTCCCATCACTCATCGTTCTCTCTCAGCCCCTTTCTCTCTCTCTCTTAGCCTCTCTCTCTAACTAAAACCACTCATATGTCTCTCATCTCTCTGTAAAACTGTGTACCAAAGATGGCGGGTAGTCGATGATGCACTCCCACCACCACCACTTCACCATCCGACCACTCACAACCTACACCTATGCATCATCGACTACCCACCATCTCTACACTGCGAGTGGTCGGATGGTGTGGTGATGGTGGGAGTGCAGTGGGAGCGAGGTTGTTTTGGATGGTAGGTGTAGAGAGAGAAAGGGGTGTTTATGTTATAAATTTGATTTTTTTATTGTTTAAATTTATTTTAGATAAATAAACGAGTTAGATTACCAATATACCCTCATGTGCAAGGCACATGCCATACTTAACTGAAAATTTAACCTTGTTAGGGTCAGAGGACGTAGAGTGTAATGAGTTTTTCAAATAAAGGATCGTGACTGTAATTATTAAAGTTAAAGGTTATCCATTGCAATTCGATACAAACATAAAGGACGAAAAAAGTAATTTACCATACCTTCTTTTATAGGGGAGATATTCCCTTAGTTTTTGTACTTTAATCAATGCGGGACAAGAAAAAGTGTTGTGTGTGAAGGTTAGCTTTTGTCTTTTGCAAAAAATCATTTACTAGTTTAAGCATTGAGTAAATTGCCATTTTAGTCCCTAAGTTTTGTCCAAATTTGCCATTTTGATCCAAATAGTTTTTTTTTTTTGCATCTGGGTCCCTGACTTTTCTCTTTTGTTGCCATTTTGATCACTTTGCCTAACTCCATCCAAAAACTCCATCTTTAACCAGGGGTATTTTGGGGATTTTCATTTTAAATGTTTTTAATTGCCATTTTGATCCAATTCCAAAAAATCAAATAAATTCCAAAAAATCAAAAAAATTCCAAAAAATTCTAAAAAATAATAAAAATTCTAAAAAATCATAAAAATTCTAAAAAATCATAAAAATTCTAAAAAATCCAAAAAATTCTAAAAAATCCAAAAATTCCGTTTCGGCGCGAACCGTTTCGACCCGTACCGTTTCGAAGCTGAACCGTTTCGACGCGAACCGTTTCGACGCGAACCGTTTCGACCCGTACCGTATCGAACCGAACCATTTCGAGCTGAACCGTTTCGAACCCGAACCGTTTCGAGCTGAACCGTTTCGACGCGAACCGTTTCGACCCGTACCGTTTCGAAGCCGAACCGTTTCGACCCGTACCGTTTCGACCCGTACCGTTTCGACACGTACCGTTTCGACCCGAACCGTTTCGAGCTGAACCGTTTCGACGCGAACCGTTTCGACCCGTACCGTTTCGAAGCCGAACCGTTTCAAGCCGAACCGTATCGAACCGAACCGTTTCGAGCTGAACCGTTTCGACCCGTACCGTTTCGAAGTTGAACCGTTTCGACGCGAACCGTTTCGACCCGTACCGTTTCGAAGCCGAACCATTTCAAGCCGAACCGTTTCGACCCGTACCGTTTCGAATCGAACCGTGCCGTATCGAACTGAGCCGTTTCGACCCGTACCGTTTTGAACCGAACCGTGCCGTATCGAACCGTGCCGTTTCGACCCGTACGGGTCGAAACGGTTCGGCTCGAAACGGTACGGGTCGAAACGGTTCGGCTCGAAACGGTACGGGTCGAAACGGTTCGGCTTCGAAACGGTACGGGTCGAAACGGTTCGCGTCGAAACGGTTCAGCTCGAAACGGTACGGGTCGAAACGGGTCGAAACGGTTCGGCTTCGAAACGGTACGGGTCGAAACGGTTCGCGTCGAAACGGTTCAGCTCGAAACGGTTCGGGTCAAAACGGTACGGGTCGAAACGGTTCGCGTCGAAACGGTTCAGCTCGAAACGGTTCGGGTTCGAAACGGTACGGGTCGAAACGGTTCGGCTTCGAAACGGTACGGGTCGAAACGGTTCGCGTCGAAACGGTTCAGCTCGAAACGGTTCAGCTCGAAACGGTTCGGGTTCGAAACGGTTCGGTTCGATACGGTACGGGTCGAAACGGTTCGGCTTGAAACGGTTCGGCTTCGAAACGGTACGGGTCGAAACGGTTCGCGTCGAAACAGTTCAGCTTCGAAACGGTACGGGTCGAAACGGTTCGCGCCGAAACGGAATTTTTGGATTTTTTATAATTTTTTGGATTTTTTAGAATTTTTATGATTTTTTAGAATTTTTATTATTTTTTAGAATTTTTTTTATTTTTTGGAATTTTTTTGATTTTTTGGAATTGGATCAAAATGGCAATTAAAAACATTTAAAATGAAAATCCCCAAAATACCCCTGGTTAAAGATGGAGTTTTTGGATGGAGTTAGGCAAAGTGATCAAAATGGCAACAAAAGGGAAAAGTCAGGGACCCAGATGCAAAAAAAAAAATATTTGGATCAAAATGGCAAATTTGGACAAAACTCAGGGACTAAAATGGCAATTTACTCTTAAGCATTCGATACCTTCTATTTGAATTTTTTTTCTCAACTCTCATGGTTCATTTTCTTCAAATGATACTCAAGCCAAACAAGTTGCGACTGTATTTATATATATATATATATATATATATATATGGTAAACCTTATCGAGCCGGCTCATGAGCTCACGAACCTAGCCAAGCCTAGCTCGAGCTCGGATCGTTTACAAACCGAGCCGAGCCCGCTCATTTACAACCGAGCTAATTTCGAGCAAGTTACGAGACGCGAGCGACGAGTTTTTTGAACACCCATATTATACATTAACACATACACATACAACCCGTTGGATTTAACATTTGTAGAAAGACATTTTTGCACTTAAAGCAAGAAGGGTGTTCATGAGTTTGCCACTCAAGGTTGGGTTGCTAGTGTGGTTGCTCACAAGCTAAAATAGGATGGGATGGGGGTCTATGTTACATATATCAGGAAGTGGATTTTGAAAAAAAAAAAACACTACGTTGATACAGGCTAAAGCTAGATAGAAAACCCTCCATTTTGAGAAAACCCTAGAAAACCCAACCTCCCGACATTTTTTTTTTTTTAAATAACACATGTAATATACATGTTTTTAAGAGTTTTGGGCCAAAAAAACCAAAAAAGCGCCGAAGGAATGTTTTAAAAAAAAAAATTTCAGCAAGTTTCTGCCTTTTGTGCCTAACACATGTTAGTCACCCGAAGCATGCTGAAATTTGTTTATTTTTTAAAAAAACATCCCTTCGGCGCTTTTTTGTTTTTTTTGGCCCAAAACACTTTAAAACATGTATATTACATGTGTTATTTTTTTCAAAAAAAAAAATGTCGGGAGGTTGGGCAAAAATGGGGGGAGATTTGAGTTTCCAGAGTTTTCTAAAAACTTAAGAGTTTTCTATATAGCCCTCCCCCGTTGATACATCTTAGTACATATGAAATTATAGGATCTAAAGTAAACAAATCATATAATTCGTAAATATGAAATTATAAATTTTTAAGAAAAATAAGTCTAAGTAGTTATATTATGAGTTGTTTTTTTAGTTAAATAGATTATAACGAACGATAATGGTTTTTTAATTTTAGAAAATAGTTTGTTTGATATTTTAAAGTTTTTATTGGTATATATATATAGCAATGCAGGGAAAAGATCAAATAGGAAGTTTATTTTGGCTAGGAAGTCTAGGAAGCAATAGTATTAGGACGTGTCGCAACATTTAAAATAAAGAAAAAGGGTATTTTAGTCAATCCAACCCTTTTCTTCTTCCTTTTCAAAACCCAGTAACTTCAAAACCCACCATTTTCAAAACCCACCATCTTCAACCATTTCTTCACTTTCTATCTCAATAATTACTACATTATATTGCGATTTTCATCACCAATCAATGATTCAAACACCCGATCAACGTGTTCTTCAGCTTTTTTTGAAGAAAACCCAGTTTAATTTCATACAAAATCTCGTTTTTCTGGTGATTTTGAAGATAATCACTCGATCCGTTCGATTCGAGCGCTGATAAGTGTTTCAATCATTCAAAAATCGTCAATTGTTGAAGAAATCACTTCGATCCATGTAAGAAATTCTTTAATTTCATTTTTGCGATATGGGTTTTTGATTTAGTCATTGCGTTTTACGATCTTGGCGGGGGTCCGGGGGCAGCGCCCCTGGTAGCGGGGTCCCAGGGGCGGCAGCCCCTGGCGGGGTCCAGGGGGCAGAGCCCCTGGCTAGGGTTGAGCTGCCAGGTCAGCTCGAAAAATTTTTTGGCCATTGCATTTTAGAAAAACACATTCTTGAAGTGTTTTTGGTGCATTGCGTTTTAGGTAAAACACTTTTTTAGGTGTTTTCAGTCCATTGCGTTTTACAGAGAACACTTTCTTTTGTCTTTTAGGCAATTGCGTTTTAGAATGAGTCATTTTTAAGTGTTTTCTGGCCATTGCGTTTTACAAATAAGACATTTCTTTGTGTTTTTTGTGCATTGCGTTTTAGGTAAACACTTTTTTATGTGTTTTCAGTCCATTGCGTTTTAGAAAACAGACATTTTAAGTGTTTTCTGGCCATTGCGTTTTACAAATAAGACATTTCTTTGTGTTTTTGGTGCATTGCATTTTAGGTAAAACACATTTTTATGTGTTTTTAGTGCATTGCGTTTTAGAAAGTACATTTTCTTTTGAGTTTTTAGGCTATTGCGTTTTAGAAATAAGACATTTCTTTGTGTTTTCTGGCCATTGCGTTTTACAAATAAGTCATTTCTTTGTGTTTTTGTGCATTGCGTTTTAGAAAAATGTCATTTTTTAGGTTTTTTTTTCATTGCGTTTTACGTAACTGGGGGTTTTTCTATTGCGTTTTACGCAACTGGGTTTTAATTTTTTTTTTTTAAATATAGCAATAGTATACTCGTTTTAAAGATAAAAAAACGCTCGTTTTTTTGGTGCAATTTTTATAAAAAAATAATGTCGTATGAAAGAGTTATTAACGTTTAAAAAATGGGGGGGAATTGGAGGAGAGAGAATCTATTGGCTTGGATTGACTAGAATGCCCCTAAACAAACTCACGCGCCTCTTTTTTTTCTTTTCAATTTCCCTGATTTAATCTTAGCCCTTGATTAACTAAATGGATGGTCAATATCACTTCCTAGCCTTCCTAGCCAAATTAACTTCCTATTGTATCTCCACCCTAGCAATGCATGTCTACAAAATTCCTCCTTAAATAAACATTGACATTTTTGTTCATCTAGGTAGTCCCAAGTTTTTACTTGTAAATGAAAAGAAATATATACAAGCATTTCATGTTTACAAATCTGTTACTTTACGTCGAATCCCCTAACTCCGGTTGGACGTCAATGAGACCCGTCAACGCTTCGATGGGCTTTCCTGTTGGCCTACAAAACAGAATACCGTTAGCCTCGTCACGGAGGGCCCCAGAAGATGGGGGGGGCATGACCAAGCCCCAGCGTGAGAATAAGAAAACTTGCCGGAAAAGTGGAGTTATTCCGACGAGTTGAGGTCGCCTGAATATCCTGGTGTGAATCCTAGGTTTGGAGTGTTTAATGTTATTCGGAGAATGTCCGAAGTAAATGCAGCATGTGTGAGTAAATGCTAAGGGTATTGAATGCTTACCTTGGATGATCATGGGATCATCTTATATAGCCAAGTTGTCGTATCAGCTGTCGAGACCCCTTTCAACGATCCAACGGACTTCCATATGCCAGCCCATATCTCGGGTTACGTGTCACCCGTTTGCCAGAGGAGAGATCATCACCGTTAATGAAGCAAGTACACATCTTGTACTTCACAGACCGTTACCTTCTCTTTCTTCTTGCAGGTCATTAATGACCCTGCAAAGAAGACAACCTTTGAAGGTTCCCGCCTTTCTATACGTAGTCCACTAAGAGTAGTATTTGGGCCCGTTATAGAAGCCCAGTGAGACCGGCCCAGCCAGGGAGCCCAGTCAGGGGCCCCTATTGACACTTTATATGTACAAATCCGTATATAGTTGCTTCGTAAAACATGTGTGTTAACGTGTTGTAGGGTTACTATAGATTTCAAATAGACCAAAACAACACTCGAAATGGAAATGACTATATAACAACAGAATCTATAATTCTCATCAATGGTTTCCATATAATGCATAGTTTTCGGGGTACATGATGATTTTAGATATGTGTGATGTGTCTTTGTTATGGTTGATATAATTGATGCAAATGAATATATAAAAACCTAACAAAATTGCCATCCATAATCCTACTACTTAATAATATCTATATTATTGATGAAACAATGGTTAACCGGGTGGGGTTAACTCACTGGTCTCGTCAAGTAGGGTTAATCCCTTCTTTCCGAGGATCCTTGGCTGGATCGTCCGCTGGTTGGTTTCCTGCATAAGGAAACAAGCCATGACTCGTAACAAGGAGGATGGGGTGGGGGGTGCTCCTTGTTACCACTCTCCGGCGTGAGAATCAGTAGTTTGCTTGAGAAGCAAATTGTGATAGTAGTAGTAGTGAGAGAGTTCAGAAGTGATACCTCAAACCTGGTTTGGGGTGGGTATTTATAGCCGAGGAGTGAAGGAGGGTAGTTGAGTGGCCAGTCTGACATCGCACAGCTGCTTGCAGGTGTGTCAGACCTGTCGGTTACGGAGGTGATGCCACGTCCTGCTGTGGTGTCAGACTGTTGTACACATGTGGGCTGGTGGGCGACTGCTCCCAATGCCACTTGCACTGTGGTGTCAGACCCACTTGCCTTGTAGGCAGGATGCGGTGCCAGGCCGCATCGCTGCTTGCGGTCACAGACGTTGTTCCCGCGTTCTTTGTTCTATCCAAGATGCATGCGGGATGCGGTGCCATGCCGCATCGCCGCTACGTGACTGTTACTGTTGTCCAGATCCCTTGTCATGACGAAAATGTTCATAGGATGCGGTGCCAGGCCGCATCGCTATGTGTAACATTAGTTTCCGTGCTTAAGGTAAGTCTTCTCATCACTGGACAGATTGGACCGCTGTGTTCGCGCGTGCCCGCACGGACACAGGTAAGTTTATTGCTGGTGGGGGTTTTGATAAGGGTAATGGTCATTCGCGGTCATGCAGACGCGAGATCTGGGACCATACCCCTTCAAGTCCCCCCAGTCTAGTGTTTATTCCTTATGCAAGTTGCATGTGGGAGGAATACTGGACTATGGTGTCTAGAAGGTAGAATATGGGCCATTTGGATGGCTCCTCCTTCAAGTTGTTTGATCGTTCGGTTGTCAGTCCGTTAGGTCGGTAGGCCTTTCGAGTGGATTGTTTCTTCCTTTGAGAAGGATGTCCGGTGAGCAAGTTCCGTCTGATGCGGAATTCTCAGCCAAGGACTTGACTCTTGGTCTACCTTTTCCTGATGTCATCAGCCACCTGTTGGTGTTTCGAACCAACCTTTGAAACGATGACTGAAGGTGTTAGCAGGGTTCGAACCAACCTTTGAGATCGTGACGGAAGATGTCCGTCTCCGCCACTCTAGTTGTAACCTCTGCGTCAGCTAGTGCAAAGTTGTAAGTACTTTGCTCAAGCTCTATGTTCAGCAACTGGACATGCAATGATGATCCCTGTTTTGTGGGGCGTTCGTGTTCTCCAGTTAAGCTTTCTAGTAACCGCACGTCCTCTGCGGTTTATCTCTCAAGTAACCGCACGTCCTCTGAGGTTTAGCTCTCTAGTAACCGCACGTCCTTTGCGGTTACCTCATTGTTGCACCTTGTTGGCCATGTTTGTTTGAGAAACGTGGGGTAGTTGCACCATTGTTGGCCGTGTTTGGTCGAACAATGTGAATCTGGACTATGGGCAGATAAACATGGTCATAGGCAGGGTTGTGCCCACCATTGTTTATTCTATGCGGTCCATAGGTGGGTAACTAGTCATAAGCAGACTTGTTACCACTGTTCTGGAGCTACTTTCCTTCACGCTTTGGTGGAAAGTAGTTTTCCTTTAAGTAGTGTTGCCGGAGGAGATCACCTTAGATACTTGGGAAGTTGGTTGAAACTCTTCCGCATTCGTTTTGTAGCAACTACTCATGAGTGGCTCTTCCGTAGCTACCGTTCGCATAGTTGCGGTTTGTAGCAACTACTCATGAGTGGTTGCGGTTTGCAGCAAAGAACTCGCTTCTAGAAGTCTTGTAGCCTGGATGTGGCTCTTGAAGGTTCAGGAGACAGGGTTGCTGATGTGCGGTTGCTCAGCGTACCTGTCCATGATCCTAATTCCTAAGGAGAAGCTGTTTGCGTTCCCTCTGTGGTTGTGAATCGGACACGAGGGATTTGAACCTTGAAGAAGGTTGTAGGGAATGCGGTTTGTCGCATTCTGAGAAGCGGTTATTGCAGTCCAAAGAACAACGATGGTTCTGAGTATCTGACACACTGGTACGGGTTCGCGTGTGTCATCTCCGCATATGTCACGTGTGCTCGTGGGTATGTGTGGAGATTGGTTATACCCCTTTATATAATTTAGATATATATACTTTTTGCCTTTTTTGAGGGGTATGTAAAAAACAACATGCGGTATGGGTTATGGTGCGGTAAACCAGAGAAACTGCATGCCGCTTATGTTTGGATAATGTTTGTCGCTTTTGTGCTGCTTACGTGGCTGAGTGCACGTGCGGGTTGTTGAAAGTTGGTAGGATTCTGACATGTGATGATCTGAAAGGACGTTTGCACTGCCCGAGGTCATAACTGCACTGTAGCAAGTAGTGTAAAGGTCTTTTCTGTCAGGCGCGTGGGCGGCCACGCGCGCGTGATAATCGTCAGCGGAGACGTCGCTGAACACGTGGCGTCTCGTGATTGGTCTATTTTGAACGTGATAAGTCGGTTTCCTGCATCGCATTAATTGCGATGAGTATATAAGGGGAAACCGTTTGTGGTTTCCTCACTTTATTCAAATTTTTCAAAAATTCTGTTGAAAGAAAAGTGTATTCTCTTCATCTTCTCCAACCAGTCTGTTTGTATTTCCGATGATTTTCTGAGTTTTCTTGTAAACTCAATACTTCTCTTCTTTATATTTCTCGATGGCTGAACCATCTAACCCACACAATGTGGAGGGTGAAAACCCTGAACCTTCTTCTCCGGTGGCTGGGGAAGAAGAAGACGACGGTGGTAGTGCCCCCGGTGGTGGCCTACCACCTTTGAAGTGGTCCACGGTGCTGTTTAACCGACTGATGACCAGTATAAAAATGCCCAAGGAGTTTGGGGCTCTTTTTTCCAAGGAGGGTGACACCGGTGCTAATTCTCCGGCCGGTTATGTCACTATGTGGGTTGATTCATTCGGTGATGGTAACCTTCGTTTACCATTAACCGTGTTTGTTGCCGAAGTTTTGGAGTTTTACAAACTTCATATCTCTCAGATGAGTCCTTTCGGGATGATTCGTATTAGAAACTTTGAGTACACCTTTCGTGCTCTTGGTTTGCCGATTACCGTTGAGAATTTCCGGCGGTTTTACCAGTTAACTGTAAATACTGGGTTTTTTTCTTTTAGTCAACGGTACGAGAGCACCAAGCTGATGACCCCACCCAAGGGTATCACGACGTGGAAGAAGAAGTTCTTCTATGTTAAGGCCACGCCGGTTGTTGCGAGGATGACTTTCCGCAACGTGAACGAGGTGATCCCTGTAGAGGATATTGATCTTAGTTATTGTAGTAGGCCCCTCTTTTGAAGGTGACGTTACCCTCACCCCAGTAGTTTGAGTCAGCAAGGATACAATCCTAAAACGGTGGATTATTGGAAGATAATGAATTAAGTTATTAATGCAGTATTATGGTAGGCCCCGCTTTTGGCGGTGACGTTACCCTCGACTAAGTAGTCTGAGTCAGCAGGGATACAGTCCTAAATAGCCGGGTTATAGTATTAATAGTAGTTAACTTATGAGGGGATCAAAGAGTTTGGACCCCCGCCATCCAATACCGTGAAGCATTGAAGGAGGTCCTACTAAATTTGACCCAGGTCCATTGCAGGACCTCTAAACGCTGAACAATGGCAAGACCTTTACCAAACCGTTCCCTTAACCCCCGACCAGGTAGCCAACATACCTCCATATAGACCGTGGAGATATGAATGGTGAAAATCCTTTATTTTTATATAGACAGTAAAATAATGCCAAGACACCACGGACAAACGATAAGGAAAGATCACCTTCAACATAAGTAACTAGTTATTAAAGTCATTAATACAAAACCAAATAAAAAGTGCAAAAGATTAGAAATAAAAAGTATTATACTAGACACTTTGTCTTCACCAAGTGATGTAAGAGACTTAGGCAAAGATGGCCTTGATTGTCAAGAACTCTTACGATCAATCTTGGATCCCGAGACGACTCACACACTCTACGATGGACAATGGATGATGGTGGTGGATGATGGTGTTGTGATGGTGGTGGGTGGTGGATGAAGTGTGAGAGAGGTGGTGTGCCAAGGGATGAGTTGAAATGAAACCAAGCACTCCTATTTATAGGCTGAACAGAGGGCTGGGCACGGCCCCGTGCCTGTCTGACACTCTCTCTCCTCATTAATTGTAATTCGCAATTACAATTAATGCGCCTGCTGTACTTTCGCCACGCCCCCGTGTTCACTGGGCACGGCCCCATTGTGGGCAATAGAAGCTTCTATAGGTTTGTCTTTTCTGCTGCTTCTTGGGCACGGCCCCGTGCTGGCTGAGCACGGGGCGTGTTCAGTCTTCTGCCTTCTCTATTTTGCTTGGGAAGATGTCGTTAAGGGGTCGGGCAGTCCACTTATGTTCCTTTCCTTGTATTTATGTTGGATTTAGCTGTCTTTTTGCTTCTTTTGTGTTTTTGAGCTCATTTAATCCTGAAAATACAAAAGGAAGACAAAAACACTCTTTTTCCAATATTAGTACTTAAAAAGGGTTAGTTTTATGCCTCATTTGATGTAATTTATATGTTGCATTTTACACACATCAGGAGAAAGTTCCACGGGGTCGTGGCAAGAAAAAACCTGAGGCTCCTGCTGTTCCGCCTTTGGTGCCGCAGGTGGCAGGTATCTCTCGTTCTCATTTCCACAGATATACCGATTACGTGGTAGTATCTGACACCCTTGAGGGTTTGGGTGTTCCAGGTGGTGGTGCGGTTGCAGGTGGGACCTCTGCGGGTACCAAGCCTGGTGATGAGAAGAAGAGAAAGGCAGATAAGGTTGTTGATGTTGGTGAGAAGAAGAAACCGAAAATTCAGACCCGACGGACGGCTATTCTGAAGTCTGTTAAACCTGTGGTTGCTTCTGGTAAGTAATTCATAACTTTTACAAGTATTGTCTTTGTACTTGAAGTTTAAAGTCTTTTTGCTTTGATTACAGAATCGCAAGATGAAGGGTTCTCCATTTTTGATGTTCCTCCTTTCTCCCCGCATGACACTACTGCGGATGTGGGGGTTTATAAAGTTGTTACGCCTGAGCCCTCTGTGCGGGAGGAGGATACTGGGAAGAAAACTACGGCGCGTATTTTTGATACCGTAGATTCCCATGACAATGTTATCACCCCAGAGGATACCGACGAGCTGAACCTAAAGTTTGCTTATACTGAGGGGAAGAAATCTCCTGCTGCTGAGAAAGCTTCTGGTTCCGCTTCTGGGGGTGCGGGTTTTACAGAGACTCCTATTCAGCCTGAAGAGTCTGAATTGGAGTTCTATTACCGCACTTATACTGAAGACCGGGCCATGACCTATCACCGCCCCCCCATGGACTGTAATGCAAGGGGACGATATTTCTGCTGACCCCTCCGCGTGTAGGGAGATTCTGGGTGGCTTGGGCACCCCATTTGAAGTCAATCGGGCCCGTTCTTTGCCGAGTGATGTCCAGATTAACCAACTTTCTTCCATGCTTGTTGGGAGTTCTATAATGGCAAACACCATTATGGAAAAGTACAAGGTGCTGGGGCGCAAGGAGGAGGAGAATGCGCGCTTGCGGGCTGAAGCTGCAGAATTGGTGAAGGCTGCTCGTGATGGTGCGGAGCAGCTTGAAAGGGATAGGGCTGCCTTTGAAAAGCGTAAGCAGACCGAGGAGTGGGCTGCAACTGCTGAGCTTAAACAGATTCGTACCCTCGCAAAACTGCTTTCTGATGAGCGCAAGAGTTGGAAAGAAACTTTTTTCTAATGAGCGCAAGACGCTATCTGATGAGCGCAAGACTTGGAAAGAATCTTGGGCCAAACAGAATGAAATTCTCTTTCACGTTCGTCAGGAGCTTACTAATGCCAAGGCAGCGAACGCTGCTTTGGCTAAAGAGAAAGCCGCAGCTGTTGCGGCTGCCCAAGAGGCCAAGGAAGCAGAAGCTCGCCTTGCCAAGGCTCTTGAAGAGGCCAAGGAGGCGGAGGCTCGCGCTGCAAGGGCTCTTGAAGGGGCAAATGTTGACCGCACCAACTTAACCAAAACTATCCTGGCCCTCCAGGTATAAGTCTCTTTTGTTTTTGAATTTGTACATGTTTCACCAGTATGTTGATTATCTTCGTATACTTGTGTTTCCCTTGTTAAAAGGCTGAAGTGCGGACCCGGGGGGCCGCTATTGAGGAGGTTTCTGGTCGTGCTGCTGAAGCTGAAGCGCGGGCAAGAGAGGCTGCAGAGGCTAAAGATAGCCTTGCTTCTTCACTTGAGCTGCTCCGGGCCGATCGTGAATGGATGCGCATACACGGGATCGGACATGTAAGTATCCGTTGTCTTTGTAATCTTTTTTAGGTTTGCCTTTGATAACCTTATTATTCTTGTTTCGCAGATTGTTACGTCCATCCTTGACGCACCTAAGAATGTGTCAGGTGTTAATGAGATTAGGGAGCGCGCCCGGGATGCTGGTTTTAAAGCTGGCTACAATCGTTGCATTGCCCATATGAATATTGCGACCCAGGGAAAATATACTGATGAACGATCCGGGTTCCACGGTGTGGACACTGAAGCGCTTCTTGCTGCCGCTATTGCGGCGTATAACGAGACGTCCATTGCCGCTCTTGAGGATCTTGAAGAATGCCTAGAGGCGGAGGACTATGTGGACCGCTTGCGAGTGTTATATGCGGATGAGGAAGATGAGGAAAAGCCTGTTGTTGAGGGCAAGGATGGTGCGGGTTCCAGCGGTACAAAGAAAGACTAGGCTGGCCTGCGTGCCTTTTTTGTTTCCTTATGTAAATGTTAAGAACTTTATGTAAATCTCTTGTGCACCGCGTAGGTGTAGAAATTTTTTGAATATAAAGTTTTAACCGCTCTGTTCAATTTGTACAAGTGTTTTTATTACTTGCATGTTTGAACTTGTATGAGTTTAATGTTATTGTGAATAACACTAAGTCCGTAATTGCCTTTTGCATATCTAGATGATATGCAAGTATGAAGAACTTTACTCGTTGTAAAGTGCGGTTAAGTATGCTCTATACCTTTGTCGTATGAGTACTAGTCAATTCATGTTTTTATCCCGTTAGGGTGTAGGAATTGTGTAGGTTTTGTGAAAACCGTAGTCGCCTGTCCAGCCGGATAGGCGGTTAATGTTTTGCCATTGTTGGCCTATTACAATAGTTGCATGTGGTCACCACTCTGTGTGGGTATCGCGAATGAAGATTTTGCCAATCTGTTTTTGTAGATACCGCAGAGTGGAAGACGCATTTGTAATAGGAGTAGATAAACAATATTGCATTGAATCGTTTATTTATTTATTTGCAAATGGCCTGCGGCCCGATAGGTTACATGGTAAATGTAAAGAACATGGCTTACATATAACAGCGTCGAAGCTGTTGTGCATTCCATGTGCGTGCGATAGTTTCGCCTTCTAATGTTTGCAGTTTATATGCGCCTTTTCCCAGGACCTCCTGGATGAGGTAGGGTCCTTCCCATTTGGGTGCGAGTTTCCCTGGGCGTTCCGCGTTAGATGCTTCATTATCACGAAGGACGTGGTCTCCCGGATTGAAGGTACAAATGCGGACGCGTGCATTGTAGTATTTTTCGAGTTTGGTTTTATACTTGGCCTCATTGAAGGCAGCGTTTTCATGCCTTTCTTCCAGGAGGTCCAAGTCAACCCTGTGCTCCACATTGTTGTCTATCTTGTTGATAGCCAACATCCTAGGTGAAGGGAGGCCTACTTCTGCGGGGATCATCGCTTCAGTGCCATAGACCAGGCTGAAGGGTGTCTCACCGTTACTTGTCTTTGGGCTTGTCCTGTGTTCCCATAAGATACTTGGGAGTTCGTCAACCCAGCCGCGTCTGGCTGTTCCCAACCATGCTTTGATGCCTTCGACTGAGGAGAATATGTGTTCAATATTTAGCTCCTTTAGCCATTTTTGAAAGTCATCGGCAGCGAAGTTGGTACCGTTATCAGTGACAATGCACATTGGTAGACCGAAACGGTAGATGATATGTTCCCAGACGAATTTCCTTGTTATCATAGCGGTGGTTGATGCGGGCGGTTTTGCCTCTACCCATTTTGTAAAGTAGTCAACAGCCACTATGATAAATTTCACTGCACCTGGTGCGTCTGGAAATGGTCCTACCACATCGATTGCCCATTTTGGAAATGGCTAGACAGTGGTGACGGGGATCAGGTTATTCTTGGGTCGCAAGGTCTTGGGAGCATGCCGCTGACAATTGAAACACTTGCGCAAGACTTTAACTGCGTCCAGGTGCATGCCGGTCCAGTAGTACCCGACATTCATGATTTTGGCCACCACCATGCGTGGTCCTGCATGTATGCCACATATTCCTTTGTGTATTTCTCTGATAAGGTACGTTGCATCTTGAGGGTCGACGCATCGTAGGAGTGGCCCTAGGTATGATTTACGGTATAAGATACCGTCTCCCATTTGGTAATGACACGCTTTGTATTGTAGCTTGCGTGCCTCTGCCTTGCTTTCAGTAGTAATACCTGATTGTAAGTATGCAATGATCGGTGTCATCCAGGATGTTGTACCGTACTGGATGACATTGACTTGGCGCAGGGGTACTGAGGGATTTTGCAGAACCTCGATGCGTACCTCTTTTGACAGGTGTTGGAAGCTGGTGGATGCAAGTTTTGATAGTGCATCCGCGGGTTTGTTATCACTCCTGTTGATATGGTGGATATTGAAGGAGGTGAACTTTGATTTTAGTTGCAAAGCTTGTTCGAGGTAGAGGATCATGATATCCCCTTTTGCGGCATAGTCGCCGCGTATCTGCCCTGCAACCAATAGTGAGTCGACGTGTGCTTCCAAATGTTGGACGTCGAGTTTGACTGCCAGACGCAGCCCTGCCAGTAGAGCCTCATATTCTGCCTCGTTATTCATGCTTTTGAAATCGAGGCGGATTGCATAGGTAAATTCTTGGCCATCAGGGCTGACGAGTCGCAGGCCTGCACCTGCACCATCTTCGTTGGATGCACCATCTGTATATAGTGCCCAAGTTTCTGCGGAGGATGGTGGCGATGCAGGGTTTTGCTCTTCTTCGCATTCTTGAATGCGATTTGCTGGTACTTCCACAACGAAATCAGCCAAGACTTGGCCTTTGATTGCGGGGCGCGGCTTATAGTTCAGTGAAAGTGCGCCCAGCTCAATTGCCCATTTTGCTAATCGACCAGAGATGTCGGGTTTTGATAGGATCGGGCCGATCCTGTAGTTGGTTAGCACGGTAATGGCATGGTTTGCGAAGTAACGTCGCAACCTTCTTGACGCGTGTACCAGTGCTAATACCAACTTCTCCATGATGGAGTACCTTGTCTCTGGGTCGTTGAGCATTTTGCTGATGTAGTAGATAGGTGTTTGAACTCCTTCCCGCTCCACTATGAGTACCGCGCCTACCGCGTTGTCTGCGACAGACAAGTTAAAGATAAGTGGCTCATCTTTTCGTGGTGCGGTTAGTGTTGTGAGTTGAATCAAACACTCTTTCATTTCTCGGAAAGCTTTTTCGGCCTCTGCGGTCCATTGGAATTGTTCCTTTTTTAAGCAGCTCCGCAGGGTCTTGATGAAAGGGTAAGACTTGGCTGCATGATTGGCTAAGAATCTATTCAGTGCGGCTAGCCTACCGGCTAGTCGTTGCATTTCTTTCATCGTAGAAGGCGATGGCATGCGCTCGATCGCCTGAACTTTTTCCGGGTTCACCTTGAATCCATCTTTGGTTACGATGAATCCAAGGAATTTGCCTTCTTCCATTCCAAACGAGCATTTCCCTGGGTTGAGCTTCAAGTTGACGCTTCGCAGAGTTTGGAATGTTCTTTCGATGTCGTTGAGCATGGTGTCTTCCTCCATGCTCATGACGACCAGGTCGTCCATATAGATTTCGACACTTTTGCTGATTTGACCGTGAAAAGTGTCGTTCATCAACTTTTGATAGGTTGCGCCCGCGTTGCGCAACCCGAACGGCATTTTGGTGTAGCAGTAGTTCCCGGTAGGAGTGCGGAATGCCGTTTTATCTTCGTCCTCGATTGCCATCTGCACCTGGTGGTAGCCTTTGTAACAATCGAGGAAACACTTCCACCGGAATGGTGTGAGGTTATCGACCTTTTCGTCGATCTCCGGAAGTACGTAACAATCTTTGGGGCAGGCTTTGTTAAGATCTTTATAATCGACGCACATGCGCCAGCCCCCGGATGGTTTTTCTACCATGACTGGGTTTGACAACCAAGTATGGTATTTGACTTCCCGCAGGATACCTGCGGAGAGCAGCTCTTGGACCTGCTCATGCATCGCCTGGTTTTTTGCTGATCCAAGGTGGCGTTGGCCTTGGATCACTGGCTTGATACCTGGCATGGTATTCAAGAAGTGCTGCGCAATTTCACATGGTACCCCTGTCATATCTGCGGGTGTCCACGCAAAAATATCCTGGTTCCTGAAGAGGAGTTGCTTCAGGTGCGCTTTGATGGTAGGGGACAAGGCGTGGCCCAACGTAACTATTTGCTCCGGGTGTCTTGCGTTAAGAACCCATTTTTCTGGTTGAGTGTTGGGGGTAGGCCTTGCTACCTTGGTTGGACGCAGCTCGTCCGTAGACATAACTTCTCTTCGGGCGTATATTATCGCGACCCCCGTCTCGGTTGGGAAACCGATGGCAGAGTGAGGGATGGATGTGATCATGTTGAAGTCGCCCTGGGACTCTCGGCCGAGAAGTACGTCGTACTTGGAGGTGTGAGGTAAAACCATGAAGTTTACCTCCTCCGTTCTTGTGTGCCTCCCGTTGGTGAGGCGCACAGGAAAAGTAATTTGGCTCAAGGGGAATACGGTTTCCCCTGCAAATCCGGCCAACGGGTAATCCACCGGCTGCAACCGATCTTTGTCTTCTTGATCGAATTGGTTGAAGCACTGCTCGTATATAATATCAGATGTACTGCCCGGGTCGATGAATAATCGCTCGGTGCAGTAGTGAGCGAGGTGGCCTGTGATAACCACGGCGCGCCTGTCGCGTGGTCCGCCTTGGACTTTTGGAAAGACAACTTGTTCGTCTTTCCAGTCATTGTCCGGTCTTCTTGCCGCCTTGCGCGGCCTTCCTCGCCCTCCATTGATCATGTGGGTTGAGGCCACGTACATGGTCCTTTTACCCGTGGAGGTGCCCTCGTTGTGGGGAGTGATGCGCTTTGTAGGTTTTTGCGCCCCTGTCAACAGGTGTTGCAGTTTCCCCTCCTTTAGGGCTCGCTCAATCTCCAGTCGGAGACTGATGCAGCTATTTGTTGTGTGGCCCGAGTCCTTGTGATACTCGCAATAGAGTGCGGGATCCTGGTTTTTCTTGGACTTCATCGGTTGGGCCGGTCGTAGGAATTGCGCGTCCGTTAGGAGGACGTCGCTTGGCGACTGGTTGATCTCGGTCCAGCTACGGTCCTGAGATTCCTTCTTCGACGCCCGGTTTCCACGCTGGGCGTTGATTGTAGCCCTTGCGTCGGGCTGGTTGTTTCGCGGGACATATGGTATGGAATCGCTGCCGCGATTCCATGTGTCCCGGTTGCGCTTGTTGTTGCGCTTATGTTCTTGGTGGGAGGACTGGCCTTCCGTTTGGGGTTGTGCCTTTGATACATGCGGCTTGAGGGACCGCTGGGTCTAGGCGTATGTCTTGACCGCAGCTATGACATCTTCCCATTT
The DNA here is from genome assembly GCA_030545235.1 of Helianthus tuberosus. NCBI lineage: Eukaryota > Viridiplantae > Streptophyta > Magnoliopsida > Asterales > Asteraceae > Helianthus > Helianthus tuberosus. The sequence continues at coordinate 176,022,078 of CM060450.1, forward strand.
CTTAGGCAAGCCGTCTTTGCCGGAGATAGTCATAACCATTTGTTCGTCCTTTACGGCAACAATGAAATGGTTGCGTGCCATTTGGTCTGCCACGTCGCCTATCTCCAGGCATTCTTTATTGTAACGGACAACGAATGCCTCAATCGATTCGTTGTCTCTGCGCCAGATGTTCATGACGTCCATAGAATCGCGTTCATGACGTCGTTGCTGGCAAAAATGTGCGAGGAACTTTGCTTGTAAGTCCTCGAATGAGGTTCGTGACCCCGATGGTAGAGAGTCGAACCATGCCCTGGCCAGACCTGTTAGGGTCTGCGGAAAAAATTGACACCAAGTGGGTTCGTCCCACCTGCCGTTGCACCCAGCGCCTGTGAAGATGTTCATGTGGTCATCTGGGTCGGCCGAACCGTTGTATTTCCCAATGTTTAATGGGAATTTGGTGGTGGTGGTGACATCGGCGTTTGCAATATGTGGGACAAACTTGGAGTTTTCGACCGCAGATTTCGGCCTGTAGGGTTGGTGGCGCTTTGCGGCGCGGAGGTAGGTGTTGCGGGTTTGAGTGGGAGGGACATCGTTTCGTCCTCCTGGTCTACTGCTAGTAGCATGTGAATCCCCGCAGTATGTACCATCGTCTGGATCGGTACGACCCTGGCCTTCATGGTGGGATTGAGGTCCTAGCCGGCTATGGATGCCCGGGCCATGGTGGGCTGTAGATTGTCGCCTAGTTTCGCCCTGTGGGCCTAGACGGCTATGTATATGGCCCCTGCGGCGGGACCCATACGAGGAATCGTCCTCATCGAGTGTGCGGACGTCGCAGTAAGAGGAACCGCGGTCTTCCTGCCTGCTTCTGGAGGCCGGATGTGTTGGGGCCCTACCGTCGTATTGTAAAATACGGCCCGCAGGGGTATGCGGTGCTGGGGTAGTCCCCGCGGATACTTGCGCTTATGCGCAGGCTCTGTTGTATGTTGCGGCCAGCAGAGCTTGTTGCTGGTCGTACCAGGTATGAAGGTTCATGCCTGGAGGTATCACAGAAGCGTACTGTGATAAATCGTGGCCAAACGTAAGGGATGCGCCCCCTTGCGTTGATGTGCCAATATGTTCAACATTTGGGGCTATGGGAATAGTCCCCGTAGGCCCCGTGTTTACGGGGTTTATGTTATCCCCGGTAGTGTTGTTTAGACGATCAGACATGGTTTTTCAGAAAGAAAAAGATGGTTGAAAAAAGTGCTAAGAGTAGCGGTGGGCGCCAATGATGAAACAATGGTTAACCGGGTGGGGTTAACTCACTGGTCTCGTCAAGTAGGGTTAATCCCTTCTTTCCGAGGATCCTTGGCTGGATCGTCCGCTGGTTGGTTTCCTGGACAAGGAAATAAGCCGTGACTCGTAACAAGGAGGATGAGGTGGGGGGGTGCTCCTTGTTACCACTCTCCGGCGTGAGAATCAGTAGTTTGCTTGGGAAGCAAAGTGTGATAGTAGTAGTAGTGAGAGAGTTCAGAAGTGATACCTCAAACCTGGTTTGGGGTGGGTATTTATAGCCGATGAGTGAAGGAGGGTAGTTGAGTGGCCAGTCTGACATCGCACAGCTGCTTGCAGGTGTGTCAGACCTGTCGGTTACGGAGGTGATGCCACGTCCTGCTGTGGTGTCAGACTGTTGTACACATGTGGGCTGGTGGGCGACTGTTCCCAGTGCCACTTGCACTGTGGTGTCAGACCCACTTGCCTTGTAGGCAGGATGCGGTGCCAGGCCGCATCGCTGCTTGCGGTCACAGACGTTGTTCCCGCGTTCTTTGTTCTATCCAAGATGCATGCGGGATGCGGTGCCATGCCGCATCGCCGCTACGTGACTGTTACTGTTGTCCAGATCCCTTGTCGTGACGAAAAATGTTCATAGGATGCGGTGCCAGGCCGCATCGCTATGTGTAACATTAGTTTCCGTGCTTAAGGTGAGTCTTCTCATCACTAGACAGATTGGACCGCTGTGTTGGCGCGTGCCCGCACGGACACAGGTAAGTTTATTGCTGGTGGGGGTTTTGATAAGGGTAATGGTCATTCGCGGTCATGCAGACGCGAGATCTTGGACCATACCCCTTCAACTATATAATAAAAGAAACCAATATGTGGACACATGTCATTCATTGAAGCCATCTATTTTTTAGTTTTCTCATCTCTATCTCCTACTTAATTATAATTAATATTAATTAAAAGATAACTATAAATCTTTTGGTTGCTATTACATTAATATATTAATTTTTTATAAACTTTTCGCTAGATATAAAATTTAATCCTCTAATCTTTTTGCTTTTCTTTTAATTTTTCCCTTTTATTATATTTATAACATCTCTTTACGTTATCATTTCATTAATATAGTATACTTATCATATTGATAGACATATTAGATTAGTGATATACAGTATATTTGTTAACTTTTAATATAATTTTGTAAACTGTTTAATAATATAATTTAATTTTGTAATATAAATAATCTATATCTATTTTTTAATTTTGGACAAATGTCATTCATTGGCGCCATCTATTTTTTAATTTTCTCATCTCTATCGCCTACTTAATTAAAATTAATATTAATTAAAAGATAACAATTTAATATAATATAAATTTAAACAATTTGTATAGGAGATAATATAGTTTTTTGAAATATTTATTAGATTTCAAAATTATTTATCTTGAAATTAACAAAAAAAAGGTACACTAAATATAAATTAATATAATGTAAAGAGTTAAATGTCATTTTAGTCCCTGTGGTTTGGCCTATTTTGTCAGTTTAGTTCAAAGGTTTTATAATACACAAGGTTTATAAAGATATAAGAAGATATAACTTTTTATTGATTGGTATATAAAATTACACGTGTTTAACCCATACAATAAATGAGATTCTTAAAAATGTAACTTTTTTCATTATTTAATATATAAAATTAAATTTATTCAACCCATACAATACACGAGATTTTTAAAGACATAACTTTTCTATGATTTAATATATAAAATTACATTTATTCAACCCATGTAATAAACGAGATTTTTAAAGATATATTGTTTTATTATTTAGAATATAAAGTTACATTTATTCAACCCGTGTAATAAACAAGGTTTTTAAAGTTATATTTTATTATTATTTGGTATATAAAATTACATTTATTCAACCCGTGTATTACACGGGGTTCTAACCTAGTCTTATTATATATTATTTGCGGTTTACATCTTATTATTCTCAATGGTTAGTCTCATCTTGTTTCTAGCCACAACTAGCGGGGTTTTCCTTTTAACAACGAATTTATTTTATTCGTTGCCGTCTGTAAGACTTGAATTCAAGACCTTCCTCTCTCAAACTCAAGTGTTTAAAGGCCTTGTCTTTACCAATAGACTACTACCTCATTGGTACAAGTAGCAGTTGTTGTGATCGTTAACTTACAAATAAAACATCAGACTTTGACCGTGTCATACAAATTTATTCTTGTCACCGTTCAATTATTATATTGGTATCAAAATGCAACTTGTGAAACAATAAAGTTGTGGTTAATAATCTTTTTTTCACTTTCTATATTTACATTGATAATAGATGTCCAAGATAAAACCTAAAAAATAGACCACAAATGTTTTAGCATATATCTAGCTATGGATTCAACATGTGTGTGGCCTAGCGACATAACAAAACAAAAGGGCCATTAAACTACCGAATTAAACGGTCAATAACAAATTAACAACCATTTTTCAACCTCTTCCACTATATTAATCTCACATTGTATCTCATTCAATCTCATCATACAAAAGAATAAATAAAGACCACATCCCATTTGATTCAAATAAAGAAAAATAAGATGGCCATCAACCGATTTGTTGTTCTTGCACTCGTCTTCGTTGCCATGGTGGCATATGTCTCGGCTGCTGATACACCCGCCGCCGCAGGGGGTGACGCCGCTGGTGGCGCTCCATCAGAGACGGCGGGGGCACCTGATGCTGCTGGAGGTGCTGCGGGAGCTGCTGGGGGAGATGCAGCTGCTGGGGCTCCCGGTGCAGGTGGCACAACCAGCGGCGCCGATGCTGCCGCTGGTGATGCTCCGTCCTTCAAGGCCTCTGCTGTTTACGCCATTGTAGCAGCCGTTGTTGTTGTCGGGTGTTTCTTTTAAATAGTTTTTTTTTTTATTGTTGTATAAGGTATAATAAAGAGTGTAACAAATGGACCTTGTATGTGTCCATTGAAACCATTGTTTCAATATCAGACATTATGATTAATGTTGCAAAATAATGTTGTTACCCTTCGGATGTATTTTTTTATATGACTCTCATGGATGTATATATCAAGGGAAAAAGCTAATATAGTTTCATTTCTTCGTAAAAACCATCTCTTGCATCAAATTATAAACAAGGCCATCTTCATGATTCAAACGTTAACTTAAGTACGGATATTTATATAATCGTTAGAATCAAATACAAATTGTTTACTTAGTGCGAAACTGCGAATCAAACTTATCAAAGAAAAAAAAGAAGTTGCGACAAACTATTAAATAGGTTACATAGCTTGACTTTTGGCAAAGCGTTTTGTTACCAGATCTTCAACTAGCGTAATTATTCCTAGTGTAATTAATTTAGAAAAGAATAACTATTTTAATAACTAGGGTAATTACTTAAGTAACTAGCACAATAACAATAATAATAGATTTTAGAACATCTTGTTCTTTTTGCTTTACGAACATCTAAACCATTAAAGGACTAGCCTGAAAGCGTAAAAACACAATCAACTACATAGATGAAGACATTTACATTCTTTCACCGTTATATCAGTCGGATACATGATCGATAATCAAGTATTGTCGCCTAACTTTAATTTCTTTTTATTATTAGAGATGAAAGCTTTAATAGCATAGCTATATATCTAGAAAACAATAGCCAAAGAAGAATAAATATAAGAAGCATCCTGTGAGAAAACAATAGCTAACCAGTTACATTACTTTCACCACCTTTTTTTTTTCTTTTTAGAACAATACAATATGGAAAAATCTCCATAATAACATTTGACCCACCTAATTTGCCAAAATAAACATCGAAAAGGGCAATCGGTACTCGGTAGGGGCTTCACACAAAAAGAGAGTATGCAGTGGTTCACAATCACATTTGTGGAAGTCTTTCTTGTAGCCGTTTCATTTTTCTTATGGACCCACATTTTAACCGATTAAACTTTAACATGAGTCCATTTCATGAGTTAGCGGATGGCCTCTAGAAATGGGTAGCGCGTTACTTATAGCCTTTAGCACAGAAACCTCTGGGTTCGAGACTAAAACGGCTAGGGTCAACTCAAATGGCTGGGCCCTAGCTGTTTACTTAGGCTTAAACGACTCCACTTTCCTAGTTGTTTCCTTATTTTCTCAAACGACGCTAGTCATTTCCCCTATTTTTCTCAAACGACTCAACTCTTTCAAATTAGCCGTTTTCTTTGGTAGGGGCTACGTGCAGTCTTTTCCTTGCTTAGGGTCTAGACTTAGCCCTTTCCTCTAGCTTTAGCCGTTTTCGTAATATTTTTTTTTCTTTTTACACACACTAGTCGTTTCCTCTAATCTTGCTTGTAACGCTAACTTTGGAAAATCAACTCGTGCCAAAAAAAAATTAATCGGTTAAAACACGGGTCCAAATAAAACGACTAGATACCACATATATCAACCACTGCATCCTAGCTTTTGGTGTGAACCCTCTACCACCACCGGTAGCCTTTTCCAATGTTTATTTTTGCGAATTATGTGGGTCAAACGTTATTATGGTGATTTTCCCTACCTTGTACCGATTTGATCTCATTATATATGTTTTGAAATTATATATACTATAAGTATGCTATTTTGTCACATCAACCAACTCTAGTCTCTTAACTTTGGCATTAACCAACTTTATCTCCTCAACTTTAACAAAGACATGTTTAGCCCCTCAACTTTGTTAATGACATATTTAGCCCCTTAACGAAAACAACTTTAACCTCTCAACTATAAACAACTTTAGCCCTTAATTTAATAATGACATATTTAAACCCTCAACTTTAATAATTACGTGTTTAGCCAACTTTAACTCTTGCGATTTGCTTATTTTTATCTACATTTCGAACCCGCTATGAAGCACGGGTGGTAACCCACTAGTTATAATTTAAATTAAAAAAATATAGAGTAAACTGCAATTTTACCCCCTGAGGTTAGGGGTCATTGGCATGTCTACCCCCCCCCCCCCCCCCCTAAGGAAATAATTGCAATTTTAACCCCCACTATTTGCTCTTATGTCACACTTTTACCCCCCGGCGTCAAAATGGGTAACAGAACTGTTAACTCTAAGTTGAAATGACTATATTACCCTTACATTTTACCCCCAACATTCCTGTTAAGTCGCACAATTATCCCCACTGGTAAATTACTAATTTGTCCTTTGTTATTACCCCCTGTACTTTGTGTTAAGACACAACATTACCCCCTGTAACTTCCAAAACCCTTCCCGCCAAAATCAAATACCTGTTCTATGATTCTATAATACAAAATCTGAACATGTTATTTGATCTGAAACCTAATTCTGATTTTTGAACACGTAATCTGAAACCTAACAATCATACCTGTTCAAAAATGTGAAACCTAACAAGTAAAGACTCCAAAACTGGTAAATTACTAATTCTGAACCTGTTCTATGCATCTGTTATAAGAACTGCAGGTCCAATGTGAACAAATCACACTCCGATACTTGCTGCAGATATATTGATACACTAAGTTCACATTTATATCAAATATCAGTTATTTCTATAAGGTGTTCAAATATGAACCAAAAATGTAACTCATTCAGACAACCTGCTGCACTAACAACCTGCTGCACCAAAAATGTGCTTAATCAGTAACACATTCAGCAACTGATTAGAACTTATGCACATACATCAACTGTGATCAAGCACACTGATTAAGCACATGATCAACCTGTGCATGCTATGTGTTATTTACTTCAGTCTATTGCTATGTGTTATTTAAGCACACTGATTAAGCACATGATCAACCTGTGGTAGACATGATCAACCAGGGTGTGTTCTATGCACACTGATTAAGCACATGCACATGATCAAGCACACTGATTAAGCACATGCACATGATCAACCCGAAGTAGCATAGCAAGTTATCATAGCAAGTACCAACCTACAACCAGTGTTCTATGCATCTGATTAAGCACAATTATGCCCAAACTGTGATCAACCAGTGTGTGTTATGCCCAAACTGATTAAGCACACTTATGCCTACAACCTGCAAATGCACATGAGTGTGCTCCTAATTTTTATCAAACATAATGTCAACAAACGCTAAATAAGTTAAGTTAGGTTAACCTACATATTACACAAAAGGTTCGATTAAGTTAAGTTAACCTACATATTACACATAAGCTAAATAACTAGTAGAGTAAACATCCATCCGCTCAACTCTCCGGTGGTAGATGGAAGTTGAGGACAGGCCTCCCAAACACAGAGACCACCAGGTGGACCACCAAAGATGAGCTTGATAAGCTCATCGTCAGGTCAACTGTAGGAAAACCAACAGTGAACCAAATCAGACCCTAAACCCTGTTTATAACATGACAATGACTAAATCTGACCCTGATTAACTAACATTAGCCGATTATACCTTTGGTGTGGCGGATGATATAGCGGATTATCCAACAAAAGACCGGCATTTCCACTGATCTGAAGATAGCGGTGTGTGGTTGTTGTGATCCGATGAGGAGAAGAATGATCGGACGAGGAGCAGAATGATCGGAAGAGGAGATGTCGCCGGAGAGACACTGATCGCCGCCGGTGTGTTATGTCGCCGGAGAAGAAGGTTGAAGGTCGATGGTGGGAAGGTTGGGGGGTAATTATGCGGTGGTCTGTTACTTATGGTACTTCAGTAGGGCGAGCTCTTTGATAGTGACTTCTTTCGGGGCGACGAAAGGCTACTTCAATATAGAAAACAGCTGGAAACTCGAGAGGGTCGCCTTTGGGAGCGTTCGCCGGTAACCATCACGACAACATAAAAAGGAAGGAGTGAGGCTGACTGAATCCAATCCATAAACCCGGCTAAGTTCGTTCCCTTTCGTCAAGTAGGTAAAGTAGGCATACGAACCACTTTAGCTTTGCCTTAGACTCTATTGGAACAAAGCAAAGAAGGAGGCGGAATGGAGAAAGGAAAGGGACAAGGGCGATAGGGGTGTTGTATCAAAGAAGCTTGACATAAGAGCAAAATGACAATTATACCCTTTGACCATCAAGTTATAATGTTGACTGTTAACCCATTTTGACGCCGGGGGGTAAAAGTGCGACATAAGAGCAAACAGTAGGGGTTAAAATTGCAATTATTTCCTTAGGGGGTAGACATGCCAATGACCCCTAACCTCAGGAGGTAAAATTGCAGTTTACTCAAAAATATATTAAAACACAAAAAATTAAGGCCCAAGTAAGTTAGCCCAACCCGACTTGACCTGAATCGGAGAAAAACGGGTAAAACCAATCAGCAACAAGGGTTTATAAGTTGAAAATCTAGGGCACATACAGCAGCATCCTCTGGAAGCACACACACACTCACTGTGTGCAGATCTCACTCACAGTTCTCCGATCTGCAGAAATGGCGTTAGCGTTCGACGAATACGGGCGGCCGTTCATAATACTTCGGGAACAAGAAAGCAAGAGCAGGTTAAGAGGTATAGATGCTCAGAAAGCCAACATTTCCGCCGGCGTTGCTGTTTCTCGCATCCTCCGTACATCTCTCGGTCCTAAAGGCATGGATAAGATGCTCCAGAGCCCCGACGGCGACATCACCATCAGTATATATACTTTTCTATCTCTTATTATATTTTTTTCATTATATATATATGTGTGTGTCTCTGTGTGTGTGTTGAGTGTGTTTTTACGTGATTAATTGTCAGTTAGTGCTTGATCTGTTTTCTGATGTTACTTTTTGATTCATATAGAAGAAATTAGGGTTGATGTGATGTGAAGTAGGTTTTCAGTGGCTGAACTATGGAGTTGTTTATATTGTTATAGATTGTAATCTCTAATCAATAGTTCATACTGGTTCAGCTAGAGATGATATTTAAAATTTGATATGAGTATTTAAGTTTTTGGAAGTAAAATAGTGATTACTTGAAGACGTGATAATGGTTCTGTAAGATAATAAGCAGAAATTGTACTGATTTGTAGAGTTTTGTCTGTTTTGCACTATTTCTTTTTTACTTGATTAATTAATTATCAGATAGGGCTTGATTTTGATTTTGGATGTTACCTTTTTTAATCAAATGTGAATTGTGAAAGAAATCAGGGTTAATGTTTTCGATGGAGCAAGCAAGTGCAATGCTAGCTAGATTTCTGATTTTTGTGGGTGAACACTTTATGGAGTCGTGTATATTGTATTATTTGAAAATTTTAAGCTGAGATAAGTTGAGACGGTTGTAATGGTCTTTGTCAGCAATTAATAGTTCATGTTGGTCCAAGGATACTTCAAATTTCAAGTTTGATATGCATATTTTAATTTTTGAAAGTAAAACAGTAATTACTTATAGACAAAACAATGGTTTTGTAATTTTTTTAGCAGAAATTGTACTGATTTATAAAGTCCAACGTGAAGTAGATTTCCAGTGTCCGAACATTCGATGGAGTTGTTATATTATTAGAGATTGTGAGCTGAGACTGTCTTGATGTCCTTTTTCAGTAATCAACAGTTCACATTGGTTCAAGAATACTATGGTTGATAACTTGATATTTAAAATTTGATGAGTATGTAAATTTATAAAAGTAAAATAGTGTTACTTAGAGGCAGAACAATGGTTTTGTAAGATTTTTTTAGCAGAAACTGTACTGATTTGTGGAGTTTTGTTGTCTATTTTGCAGTATTTTTTGTTGTTTTTAGTGAATTTTTATTTGAGGCTTGTATGTGAAAATATGTTTATGGTTGGGATATGGTTAGGGTGGGGTTGAATGGTAGGAGTCCTGAGATGTTTGGACTCAAGAATCTTATGTGTTATAGAACGTTGCTTTTTAATTGGGATATAGTTTTTTGCTCGATAATAATTGGAAGCATTTGTTAGTTTAATTATTGTTTTCCTTACAATTTACTTTATTTCCAGCAAACGATGGTGCAACAATCTTGGAACAAATGGATGTCGACAATCAAATTGGGAAACTTATGGTTGAACTGTCACGTAGTCAAGATTATGAAATCGGTGATGGAACAACTGGTGTAGTTGTTCTGGCCGGTGCACTTTTAGAACAAGCTGAGAAGCTTCTAGAACGTGGAATTCATCCCATTCGAGTTGCAGAAGGATTTGAAATTTCTTCAAAGATGGCTGTTGACCATTTGGAAAAGATATCACATAAATTTGATTTCAGTGCTACCAACATCGAACCGTTGGTCCAAACTTGCATGACCACCTTATCCTCCAAAATGTAAGTTCTCGCTATTTTGTATTTCATGAAACAATCATTTATTAAAAAAGTGAAACTAAATAGAGCTCTACTTTTTAGTGTGAATCGATGCAAGCGTAGTTTGGCGGAGATTGCGGTAAAAGGTGTGATGGCTGTTGCGGATTTAGAGAGAAAAGATGTTAACCTAGATTTGATCAAAGTGGAGGGAAAGGTTGGTGGGAAATTAGAGGATACGGAACTTGTATACGGAATCATTGTTGATAAAGATATGAGTCACCCACAAATGCCAAAACAAATTGAAGATGCAAAAATTGCGATTTTGACCTGCCCGTTTGAGCCACCGAAGCCTAAGACCAAACATAAGGTTGACATTGATACGGTCGAAAAGTTTCAAACTTTGAGGAAGCAAGAACAGCAGTACTTTGATGACATGGTTCAGCAATGCAAGGTAAGTTGATATATATGATATGTAAAGTAGAGGTGGGAGCTACCACTCGTTTATATATTGGATAAGTTTTTAGAAGGAAATCGATCAAATTGGTAGGGGTGCAAACGGGCCTAGCCCGAGCTCGACCAGCCTCGAGCTCGATTTACTTATGAGAGATCGAGCTCGAGGACGGCTCGTTGGTAGTTTCTTAAGCTCTGGCTCGGCTTGTTTATTATCTTTTAATTAATATATTAAATAAAAATAATATACTCATTTAGGCTCGCGAGCTTGATAAAGTGAAGCTCGGGCTTGTTTACTAAACAAGCTTATTTTTAGGTTCGGGCTCGGCTCGTAAACAAGTTTAAATACGCACGGCTTGGCTTGTTTACTAGACAACTTTAAATAAGGGGTAAATGTTATCAAATATTAATAAAAACTAATATTACACCAAGGCTTGATATGGTTCGACGAGCCTACAAGCTTCACATGTCATGCTCGAGCTCGATAAATAAACGAGCTATCTTTTAGGCTCAAGCTCGGCTCGGGCTTGATAAGGCTCGGCTCGTTTCGAGCTTTTTTTCGAGCTGATCTATAGCAGCTCGCGAGCCGTTTGTCTCGTTTGCACCCCTACAAATTAGTGAGTGGGACAAGACTCAAGAGTAGCCCAGCGTTTATATTTAATGTGTAAAAACTCCTAAATAACTTTTTTTATAATATTCAAACTTCAAACAGCTTAAAATTATACACATATCAAATGGGTTAAAGTGGATCAAAGTTTGGTTTTAATGTGTGAAATCTCCTATATTTTTTTTTTTAAAGAAACTACATTATTGTTCACACGAGTCAAATAAAAAATGTTAAAAAGCTAATGGATTAACTAGGCAGAATGGGTCCAAAGTGGTGTGAAGTTCGTATTTAATGTGTAACACCTCTTGAATTATTTTTATAAAGATAAAAAGAGTTTTGTTTAAATGGGTCGCTTTTAAAAGAAAATGTTAAAAAGGAAATGGATCTAAACTGGCCAGATTTTATTCTTAATGTGTAATTGTTGAAATAGGACAGTGTGTATAATCATATTTGACTCGTTATTTATCTATAAAAATAGCTACAAATTGAAGACAAAAAGTGTGTGGGGTTGATTTGATTCAATTTGTTTGAACTTTATGCCTTAATAACTCTGATCTTGATCTCTTCAGGATGTAGGGGCCACACTGGTAATTTGTCAATGGGGCTTCGATGACGAAGCAAATCACTTGTTAATGCACAGAAATTTGCCAGCTGTCAGATGGGTTGGCGGTGTAGAACTGGAGCTAATAGCAATCGCTACTGGTTTGTGCTTATTAGTTAGCTGTTTATAACGATTTTGCTTTAATACACACCATTACTATAGTTTCTAAAAATCTTTAAATTTATCTAATTTTGTGCAGGCGGTAGAATTGTTCCCAGGTTCCAGGAACTAACAACTGAAAAACTAGGAAAGGTAATTTTGTTTCATATTTCTATCATACTTATTTTTAAGACACAAATGGCATTGTTGTAATTATTTTCTGTGTGACAGGCTGGTTTGGTTAGAGAAAAGGCATTTGGTACCACAAAAGATCGAATGCTTTATATTGAGCATTGTGCAAACTCAAAGGCTGTAACCATTTTTATCCGTGGAGGTAAGTTATAGCAGTCATGTTCTGTAGCTAGCTGTATATATACTGTTTGTTTGACCACATAAATTTATTTACTTGTATTATTTATTATGAGAAATCAGGTAACAAGATGATGATCGAGGAGACAAAACGCAGCATCCATGATGCATTATGTGTTGCTAGAAATCTTATTCGTAATAACTCGATTGTATATGGTGGCGGCGCTGCAGAAATTTCATGCTCAATTGCAGTTGAAGCTGCCGCTGATAAATATCCAGGTGTTGAACAGGTACGATATATAACCCTCAAGACACGTGAATGTGGGTCCCATTTATGTAAACCGTTTACTGAATGTGTTGTTATATTTGTTGACAGTATGCCATCAGGGCGTTTGCAGATGCATTGGACTCCGTACCCATGGCTCTTGCAGAGAATAGCGGTCTGCAACCCATCGAAACAGTATCTGCAGTTAAAGCACAGCAAATTAAGGTATTTGTGACGGTAGTTAGTAGCATGTACATATTACGAATTGTTGCATTTGGTTGTGTTCTGAAACATGTTTTGGTTTAAATATATAGGAAAACAATCATTGCTGTGGCATTGACTGCAACGATACTGGTACGAATGATATGCGTGAGCAAAACGTATTTGAAACCTTGATTGGCAAGCAACAGCAGATCTTGCTTGCCACACAAGTCGTGAAAATGATTTTGAAGATCGATGATGTTATCTCTCCCACAGAATACTGAGTTTGTGGTTCCTACCGACTTTCAAGTTTTGGTCAAACTTAGAACATTGCGACTAGTTATTTGTCGGAAAACCTAGCGTTGTTTGGTACTCTGTTTACGTGAGAACATTTGTTTGGTGTTGGTGTTTGTTTAATTTTGAGAACACTGTGATCTCACTCTTTATGTTTACGGTTCTTGAGCGTTTTCTCAAGTGATCACGTGCTTTCAACATTTTCTTGTTAAACATGTTTTTTTTTCAGGCTGATTAACAACTTATAAACAAACAATATGAAAATGTGTATTAATCAGTTTTAACACAAACAAATTGCATGTCATGTAATGGAGTAGGATAAACCGGTAAAAAAACTTTCAAAGTAACAAGGCAAGGTGTAGGTTGTGCGTATTGTCTCAGTTTAGACTGTACAAAATCCTGTTGTTTGTTATAGCGGCAACAGTGTGCGACAGTTGACTAGTGGGGGTGCAGTAGAGGAACAGAAGCGGGAGAGTGTATGGGGACCGATGTTGGTGTTTAATCAAATTTAAAGGTACAAAAAGTCGACTCCTAGGTCAATTGGATCATATTTGCTACAAACTCCAAATCGAGAGCAGGCAGATGCTCCCAAAACAGACCGAGCATTTTCTTCTGTTGGATTCTCGATTTCCATCTGACTTGTTTCTTTCTGAATTGTTGTGAGTTTCCCGATGATATCCGTAAGAGTGTTTGTTGTAAAAAAAGTGTTACTGAAAGTTTTTACTTTCTGACTTCTACCTCTCTCTTTGAAAATATAGACCGAAAGAAGCTTCTACTTATAAGCCTTAGAGGCGCCTAACTCTTTCTTAGTATTAGTAAGATAAGTTGTCTTAGTTTCGTAACATGTTTCAACCCCAGCTTTTCATAAACATGGAACTAGATTCACTAGATTTTAGTGTGCTGAAGAATTCTCTTTTTACCCCAGTCCGTACAAAAGACCCCATTTCTTTTGGGTGGGGTGAGGGGGTAATTGCCAAGTGGCTTAGTCCCAGATCACTCCTTCAGGAATAGGACACAATAATATAACGCACATCAAAGATAGAGGATACCCCCTTTATTATAAATTAAAAGGCATGCTCTCGCGTCTTTTCTTAATAGATGGAGCAATCATCACTCGACATAGTGGAAAATGTAGCGGGCCGTTACAGACCCTCACTGTTGTGGGCCCCATGTTAACAAGCTAAATCCAGCCTATTGTAGATTACGGGCCACTAAATTAAATTTGAGAACAATTTCTCGACACCAATCTAGCAAAAGTTGAAAATGTAAGCATTAAGGAAATTAGAAGACGACTAACCACCGATCATCGTAGAGTGTTAACAAATTCAACCCACCCAATCCGAGCACTAAAAGGTCGTACACCCGACCATTTCGGCTTGGTGTCATGACCCGTCGTGCTTTTACCTGTAACTAAGTTAAGAACGTTGCACCACTCGCATAACCACGAACACTGATTGAACCTGAGAGAATTTCCTTATTTCTAGCAAATAAACCATAATACACAAATGCAACTGAAATATATACTCATTTAGAAACAATTAAAAGACATTTACTTCAAGCCCCCAACATTTTTCTAAAAAGCACTTTCTACCCCAACTATTTACATCCTTCACAAATCCTTCTTTTGTTTCTATGTACACAAATAAACAAGGAAAGAACAAACACCAAACTGAAAAGAAAACATAAATAACTTGACTTGATCATATTCATCAATTTATCATCATAGGATTCTGCTAACTGAGATCAAGTTCGACCCGCTCTGGTGCGGCCCTCTCAGTTTGGTTGGCAGCGAGTTCCACTCCTAGTTGACCCTTGTCACCCGCCCCAAATGCATATAACTTCCCGGTTTCTGTCAGGGCAAATGTGTGTGCATTCCAGTAGATCGAGTTTGTGAGGCTGATTTGCACAACCCTTTCGTTAATTTGCTTTAATGATGTCACTAGCGTCGGCGTCAAGATATTAACATGTTGATTTCCCTGAGTCACGTATAAAAATGACGTTAGTCGTTGGTCAAACTCGTAAATATGATGAAACTAGTAAATTACCCCACACGTTCCCACGGCGTTCCGAAACAAAATTACGTCAAAACGTAGTGAAACTGAAAACGTACATAGGAATAAGCATGAAAACGTATTATATTTCACCCGATCATTTCCAGAAAAATAAAATAAAATTTACGTCAAAACCTAGACCAACTGAAAAAGTAAATAATATTATAATAAGCACAAGAAAATATTATATTTGACCCAACTCATTTCTGGGAAAAGTTTACGTCGAAACGTAAATCAACTTGGATTTATACTCACATGTACATAAAAATAAACACTTAAAACTCCATTAAAAATTCTTTAGAAAGTTAAGGGGTTGCAAGCGTCAATGCTAAAAGTTGAGGGGGAAAAGTAAAAAAAATTAGAAAAAGACGAACAAAAAGACAAAAAAGAAAAAAGAAAAAAAATCGAATCACTGTTCACGTATTGTTGATAATTGGAGCATATATAATATAATACAATGTGACCAATATTAATAGAACTCAATATTTGTAAAAGATATATAAGGCGAACCTGTGCATCGACATCTGCAGTATTATGTCCAAGACTCGACGATTCGCCACATCCGAAAGAATAAACATCACCATCATCAGAAACGACAAAAGTTGTATAATCTCCTGTAGCAACATGTATAGCTTTAACACCGCTCAAAGATTCGACCACTTTTGGTACCGAATCACATTCTTCATTCCCATGTCCTAAACAACCGTACCGGCCCCAACCCCATGTGCACACCCTACCATCGGTCCCAACCACAGCTGCATGCCATGCTCCGGCTGCAATCACCATCGGCTGCAGGTTCAATGTCCGAAACTGTTCTATCAATCTTGGTTGTTTTTCGTCGGTTTTCGTCCCGTGCCCTAATTTTCCTCCTAATCCACATCCAACCGAGTACACCGCCCTGTTTGAGAAACCAAAATAACATGATAAGTATTTGTTTTGACCCCAACCCATTAGACCCGTTACTAAAAGGGGTCGATCCACCCGTTTTTTCATAGTAAAACTAACGGACCAAAAAGCTATTAGACCCAAAAGTAGGGGTGCTCATAATTTGTTCCGAATTCGAAAAATTCAATTCGATTATCAAAAATCCGTTTCGATTATCAAGAATTCGAATTCGATTCAATTCAAGTCCAGTAACTTTTATTGGGCTATAGTATAAATTAATCTCTAAGTTTATTCTAAATATTAAAATAACCCATTACAGAGCCCATAACTTAAACAAATTTATTACATATTTTAACTAAATTTGAATCAAAACGAATTTATTCGAATTCAAAATTTTAATCGAATTCGAAATGGGATTTTAATTCGAGTACGAATTCGAATTGGCTGTTTGTTAATCGAATCCGAAAGTTTGTTGAAACTCACATGCCAGTAGGTTGACAAGCCAAAGCAAGAAGGTAACAATATCCGGCTGCAATTTGAACCACTGGTATGTTTTCAAGTGGGCCCAACAACGGGCGTGGTTCAAGATCAGTCGGTTCGGTTTGGTGACCGAGTTTATTCTCGTTTCCCCAAGAAAACGTGTAGACCCGTCCTTCTCGTGATAATACAGCTGTAAAAAAGTTTCCAATTGCAGCTTGTACGACAAATATTCCTTTTAACGACTCAACTATTTGAGGCGTGTTGACTTGTTGACTTCCTTGAACTCCATATTCAGCTTCCCCAAATGAGTCTTTCCCAAAGGCATAAACCTGCCCAGAATCACTGATTAGCATTGTTCGGCCCGCTCCTGCGGCTGCATGTATAATACGTATGCCTGCCAACGATCTGCACGGTACAAAAAAATGAGTCGATTCAGGAATCCGTAAAAAAGGGTCGAAACTTAGGGCTGCAAACGCACTGGACGAACACGGACAAGACCTTGTTCATGAACGAGATTTTCTGTTCGTGTTGATTCGTTAAGGAAATGAATGTGTTCGTGTTCGTTTGTGTATTTTAGGTAACGGACACAAACGAATGTTCATGAACACAAATGAAAACAAATGAACACAAACAAGTGTTATGAACAAAATAAATAATACACTAATATTAAATATTTTATTTGTCGGAAGTTTGAAGTATTTAAGTATAATATAAAAATTAAAAACATTAATGAACTATCAAACACAAACGGACATAAACAAACACGTTACTGAATGTTCACGAACATAAATGAACGATCGCGGCCTCTGTTCATGTTCGTTCGTTTATTAATCAAACGAACATAAACGAACTATTCGCTGAATGTTCGGTTCGTTTGCAGCCATAGTCAAAACTTTTACGAATCAAGAATATAAACCTGATTATGCGAGGCTGCGACTCCTCTTCGGTGGTGCCATGACCTAATTGACCCGAGCTATTTGACCCGAAAGAATAAACGGACCCTTTTGAAGTTACGGCAATACTATGGCCCGGCCCAGCTATAGCCTGAGACTTTTCCCTTCTAGAACATGTTTCACCTGACAACAAGAATCTTAGAACCAATTTCCAGGATCCTCCACATCTTAATTTCATTTCGTCACGCTCTTCTAACGTCATTGGTTTAAAAATTGCTCGTTGTTGGCACATATCGAGAGCTGCAAGCTCAGATAAACAGAGCTCATGATCAGGGGCAAAATGGGCAGGTTGCCTAAAGAAAGAACATGTAGCCTGCAAAATAAAAAGAATTCACAAACAATCAGCAGCACCATCAATTCTAAATGTTGGGTTTGAATCTTTTTATCGGTTATATATTAAAAGGTGGTAACTTGCCTCTAATTTGGCTAGATCTTGTGGGTCAAGATTACAACCAGTGAGAACATGAAGAACGATTGAAGGGTTTGCCGATAATGGGAATTCTCCTGGTGTTTCATCTCCGAAACAATGTCGGGTTTGTCGATTAAACGATGGACTAACGGGAATGGGAATGATTGGTTGATCGGGAATGTTGTGGTATTGAATGCTTGGGGTTCCACTCGTGGAGGCATCCATGGGCACTGCTCAGTTCTGCAGTGCCCGAATTAATCAAGATGAGAAGATTTAACTGCTAGAAATTACATAAGAATATGTTAAAAACCAAACACATTATTGTTTTTTGTTCCTTTTCGGTCCAAAAACTTGTACAATCACATCATTCTCTCAATTCAAAACCTCAATTTCACAACTTAAAAGGGGTGTTTGCATCAATTTAAATGTAATTTTTATTGGCAGGGTGTGCAAAAAATCCGAATCCAAACTATCCAAAATTCCGAATCCAAACTATCCAAAATTTTGGATATCCGAAAAATAAAATGTACGAATTTCGGATATCTGAAAATTTTTGGAAATTTCGGATATTTCGAATAAAGTTTCTTAAAAGTTTCAGATATTTCGGGTATCCGCAATATATATATTGTTTAATTAATAACTATTTTTTAAAAAGATTCTTAAAGTGATAATCACTTTTTCATATTTTCGGATGTGCGTTTCACTATCCGAATCTGTATCCGAAATTTCAGATAAAGATTTGGATAGCGAAATCAACTATCCAAAATTTTCGGATAGCGGATCTTGAACACCCCTGGTTTTTACCAGGGAAACATAATAATCCGTTGCAAAAACGCACATCCAACCAATTCATAAACATTTAACTGCAAGAAATCATATAAAGATATGATAAAAACCAAACACATTATCGTTTTTCAATCTTTTTCGGTCTACGCCCCGCTTGCGGTATGCGCATATAATGTATATATGTGTGGGCGCTCGGGGGGCAAAAGTGAATGTGCACTAATTTTAACGTTATTTTACTAATTTCGTGAAAATAATGTTAAAAGAGGGGGATGGTTAATCATGCATCATGTGGTAGCGTTGATAGCCGAAAGACAAGGGAGTACATGCACTAATTGGCCTTTGTCTTAATTGCCGAGTGTTATGTTTCTTATGTCCAAGGTTTGATGCAAAACTACCATCGAGCCGGGGGTCTCACTGGAAGCAGCCTCTCTATTCCTACGGGGTAGAGGTAAGGCTGTCTACATCTTACCCTCCTCAGACCCTACCTTAGCTTTGCTATTGGTGGGATTTACTGAGTATGATGAATCTTTTTCGGTCTAAAATCTTGTACAACCACATTATGCTCTTAACTAAAACCTTTAATTCACACAATTCAGAGGGGTGTTTAGATGCAAATTTTTGCAAATATCATAAAAAATTTGTTGCCAAATAACACAATCCAAACACCCCATTAGTAAGAGTACAACATAATACCTTTGGAATATTGCTTAATCCAGACCCTCCATGCCCCTAAAACTACAAAAGCAAGAAGATCAACATCAGAAACAAATAAATTCACTTAAAGATACATTCATTACATAACAAGTCCAGAAATTTCACTAAAATGATCAAATAATTAAAGGGAAAACAATTCACATTCATCAGAAGTGCATGATCGAATTCGTGTAACATGATTGCACAAATTTAGTAAAAAAGAACACATTTTTCTATTAATAAACAAAAAAAAGAATCAAACCCATCTAAAGGAAACAATATTATTGCTTCAAGAAATAAAATTCCATCATGATTTTTCCTAAAAATAAAACCTTGATTCAAGGCATCTGATGAACAAGAATGATTGGATTATTAGCAAAATCAAGCAATCAAAGTATCAAACCACACCATTCAAGAATCTGAACACAAAAGCATGATCAACCATAAAAATATGATCTTGATCATCAGATTATCCAGAAAACAAGTATAATCAATCACTAAAGTTCATAAAAACAGACAAATAATAAAATATAGAACATGGGCAACTATGATTTTCAATTAAATCAGATAAAGATCATACATTTATGATCATCATAGATCAAAAAAACAATTTTTTTTTTTTTTTTGCATGAATCCAGTCAACAAGTATGATCCACCGCTAAAAACGAAACAAAAACCAAATAAAGTTAAAAAAAAAAATAATCAAGATACACAATATGGATAACTTGGAATTTTTATTATGTCAGATAAAGATTGTAACTTTTTATCAAGAAAAATCAAGAAAACCAAAAGAATTGCAAGATCGGTCAAAATTTGTGGATGATCGTCAGTTTTATGAAAAACCCACCAAGAAAAATCAGAACTTTTATCCGATGAACACCGATTGGATTGAGATTGTGGATCGTTTTGTATGGATAGAGGTTGGATGGGTAATTAAATAAAGGTGTTAGGAGATGGTTCTTGTTTAATTGCTGGAAGAATTTAAGAGAGAGAGAGAGAGAGAGAGGAGATTATATTATTGATTGAATGAAGTTGAAGTATTAGAAAAAGGGGTGAAAGATGAGATAAATAAGGAGCTTCTGTTGTGGATTGTCAATTCTGATCTTGGGATCAATCAATAGATGGGTCAAATCCAATTTGGGCTTTTTTTTTCTTATACATGTTATTCGGGTTTGGTTCGGTTCACTAAGCCCGTTATATATTGTTATCGTTGATCGTTCACTATTCTATGTTAACTTAGAGCCATGTTATCGCGGCCTTCTTTAATCATATTTCTCACACTATGTTAGGGTTCCGGGGGGGGGGGGGGGGGGGGGGGGGGGGGGATCACGCATCACACTAGTACTGCTCATTCCGTCGGTTGTCCCGAAGGTGAGGTCGGTGTTCCTAGCTCATCCCGAAGTATCATATTGAGTATTCTCATTTCCTTCTTTATTGTTTTTATAATTTGGTATGGAGATGTCGTTGTTCCTTCAACTATATGTTTGTTCGCCATGTATATTTACCATATAACCCTCTCACACCATTATCTCTGTTTCCGAGTGTAATCCCTCTATCTTTATACAAATTATTCATTAACTAACATTTTTATTTTATTTTTTAATACGTGTAATATTTACTAAATCTTAAATAATTACCTAATAAATAAACTAAAAAATAAAAATAAGATTATTTATAACTTTCTTGATGATAAAAAAACATTGCATAATAAAAAACATGATGAAATATTTAAAAAAAAAAAAAACACCACTAAAACTATTTTTTGGCATTTTTTTTTTCTGATAATCAGTTTGTCTGAAAGAACGCCATGGTAAGATAATTAGTGCTGGTCATCAAGATTTTTAAATCTTCTCTCTCGCATCTTGCCTCACACGGATTTTTTTTTCTTCTTATATCTCTTTAAAAATGGCGTTAAACTTATCAAACCTACCTACAAAACTATCAATTTTCAATCGGTAAACTTGATGTTGTTGCTCTTTTATACCTCGGCGTTTGATGTGTTTGCAAATCGTATATTTTTTTTATTTGATAATCTGATTACACAATCAGGCTTTATAAAAATGTTTTTTTTATCACCAGACTAAACTACGCACAAATAGACAAATGTACAAATCAAAATGTAATGTAGCTAATGGTAATAACTGAGTTATCAAACCGCACACGAAAGCTATCTATACCAATTCATTATAGAAATCTTGTTTAGTTTGACCATTTTGTTTGTTGTCAAGAAATATTATTTAGTTGTGTACTTGTTACATTATCCATTAATTTCTCGTGTAAGTGTACCCATCATCGCATTGTTTATTAGTTTATACTTGTGGAGTAAATAATTTTTTTTTAGCATTTATGAATTTTATTAGTTACATATTGCATGATAATAAGTTGAACACCTAGAAATTAATTAACATCTTCACATATCTTACACGAGGAAAGTAAGTAATATTTGTAATCATGGACACAATGCCAAAACTTCAAAAATTCCATATTTAGTTATTTTATCACCATTATTGGAATTAATTATTTCTTTCACACCCCTTTAACTTTTAGTTCTCCTACAATGGCACCCTCCCTCTTCTTTGAAAGAATCTGGCAACCCCAAAATGGTCATTATCCATCGGCCAATTGGATTTTAACACCTTTAACTTTGAAGAGTTGGCCGATAACACCCGCAACTAACACTTTGATCTGTGACACCCCAAACTTTTAATTTTGTTTGTCATTTCACCACTCAGTTAAAAAATCAGTAACTGAGTTAGTTTTCAATCCTAGGTGGCATCATTAATCCTACATGGCACGAGTGACGTGGCTAACACATGTTATAAGATGCAAAATGTTGATTCGATCCTCACCTCACCACCAACATCTTCACCCAACTGCGACCACCCTCACCTCACCATCACCATCACCACCCCCAATTCACCAAACATCATCATCACAACATGATTCGATCAAAAACGAAACAGAACAGGTAGGTGATAATGGACTCACCAAGGTCAACCATGACAGAGAATAGCCATTGTTCTTCAGACCTTATGTGTGTCTTCCGGCCTCCCTCCTGTGTTAGATATCAGAAGCAATAGCCATTAACGATTGAAATCACCAGAATGGCTTCTTCTTGTCCTTATTTAAATTCGTCCACGGTGTCATCGAAGCCGAAACAGCCGGCTTCCCACCTTGATTTTCTCAATTCGCAACTCTGTTATCGCCATTCACAGCATCTCCGATTACTACTGTAAAATCTGTTAGATGCCGAATACATCAGCGGTGTTATGTGGTAAGTTGTGTAAGCTCCTTTGGTGTTTATGTATTCCTGTGGTGGTTGATGAAATTGGGGTTTTGATGATTGGGAGGTTAGGGCATCGATGGATAAAGCTAGGGCGCCTTTGAAAGTTATGATTTCTGGTGCGCCTGCTTCTGGTAAAGGAACACAATGCGAGCTTATTACTACCAAAGTGAGCGAGTCACTTTTGATGGCTCTTTGTTTCTTCAATTCAAGTGCTTTCGGAGATGGTGCTGGTTGGACTGGAGGTGGTGCTTTCGGAGACGGTGGTGGTTGGTGGAGGTGGTGGCTGGTGAAGGTGATGGTGGCAGGCGGTTGGTGGAGGTGATGGAAACTACGGTTTGTATAACATTGGAAGTGGGGGAACGAATTGTGAACTAGGGTTTGTATAACAGTGGAAGTGGTTTGTATCATAGTGGAAGTGGAGGAGACAATCCAGGGTTCTTATCTGGACATAATGTGCCACGCAAACTAAATAGTCCACGTAGGATGCCACCTAGGATTGAAAACTAACTCAGTTACTGATTTTTTAACTGAGTGGTGAAATGACAAACAAAATTAAAAGTTTGGGGTGTCACAGATCAAAGTGTTAGTTGCGGGTGTTATCGGCCAACTCTTCAAAGTTAAAGGTGTTAAAATTCAATTGGCCTTATCCATCTGCCCATGTGTTATTTAGTTAATTAACACACATCCTAATTCTAATTGTAAGTATAATTATTTCTTTAATTGTTAATATGCTTTATTAAATCTTACATTTGATATCAAGTAATAGGTCGTATAAATTATCTAATCTAATACTAATAAAAGACTCCATTAAATGCCACATGTCAATTTTTCCTATTTTTTCTCAATCTTATAACTATAATAATCAAAATTTTAATAAAGGATTCTAATTAATTTATATTATTTAGTTTTGATTTTTATATTTTGAATTTTTAAGATCATATTTATCTGTAAATCATCCTTTCCTAAATTCCTTTTGCAAACGTACTTTTAAAGTTTATCCTAACTTATCTTATTATTATTTAAAACTAAACAATTGTTTATTTATTAATTTTATTCAATATTTCAACTTTTTTCTTGATATTTGGAAATTATTAAATTACAATCTCTTGAAGCAGTAGAGTACATACACATGGTGGCTTTAGGTTTTTGTTTTATTTTATTTTATTATTCTTATTAACTTTTAACCTATTTTATTTTTTATAACTTTAAAATATTATATGTTACAAAATTTTGAGTATAGTGTTGTAACATGTTTATTTTAATTTACGTTCGATATAAGTTTTATTTAAAATTTTGTTGTAAATTACACGGGTTTGAAGACTAGGTTATAAAACTGGGTATTACACGAGTTTAAGGAAAAAAAATTTATAATTTAATAATGTATGCACAAATCTACATAACTAAATAATTTTCATACAACTTGAGGGGTAATAGAGGTAGCAAGCAATGTAACTTTATCTTTGGTCGTGACCTCTTCTAAATGTTAATAAATAATAAGTACAATTTAAAAAAAAAATCACTCTAATATTATAGTTTTTATATGTGTGAAAAATAAAACATACTTATAAAAAAGTTACAATAATATGTAAAAGTTATGTATAATATAATAAAAATCAAATTTTAACAAAGGCAAGCAATGTAAAAAATACAGCAGCACCAAGCGAGCGTGGATCCGCAGTGGCTTAGCAGCTCCACAATAGATAAGAAAGTAAGATGAGGTCATAATTGTTTCATAAGGGATGACTTATTAAAAATGATTTAGACATATTTATAAGAAGTGTTTCGTGAGCTAAAATTTTAGAAGCACGACTAATAATTTGGAAAAACAAGTAAAATCCCGTAGTTAAGGAAATGAGTTTGAAAATTATAATTGAAATGACTTTAGTTATGTTTAAATATGGTACGGTTATCATATATTTGCGATATTTGATTAGAAAAAGTAATTATAACATCTATCATAGACATGTATATGAGCAAGCTGCTAAAAAAAGTTGTGCATACGTTATTAAGTTATATAATTTTTATCTTTAAACCCGTGTAACACCCGGGCCTATAACCTAGTAAACTAATAAGAATGAATGACGAAAGGATCAATACATACAACATAAAATATAACAAGTGCTACAAATCAAATTTTTGACCGGTTCTTTTGCTACAAAAAATATATGATCATAATTCCAATAATAGTAATAAAATTTAGGCTACATGGTGCGAGATAAAGCTCCTAAGATTTTATCACGTCACATCAGTGTCATGTATGCATCACACAGACAAGGGGGTTTATACCTCCCCGTCCTTAACTACCATGCGATTGGATAAAACCCATAAAACTCCTTTATCATCAATCAATCATTAAATAAAAAAAGAAAAAACAAAAGGAAAAAAGAAAACTTTTGATTGGCGGAAAGGTGTATGAGACCCACACACATCGATGGCACTCGCCGTTTCTTTGGCGGGAGCTTCTTTGGTGCTCCCCTTTAACTAAGGTGATTTAACGGTTGCTATGAGGCGTTATGGGCTGAGATGGCATGAGACGCCACTCCACATCATTGAGCCTTAGAGTAGAAAATGTGTACTTCTTTGATAGTGATACTTACTAATTACTAGTAAATTTCTTTTTATAATTCAAATGATCACTTGTATTAAAAACAAATGACCACCTATTTCATGTAGAATCATCCATTTATTTAGTTCGCATCTAAAAAAAAAAAAACTCTTTGGAACAAATAAAGTACATTTTTAATGTTGTGTTTCTCTTATATGTATATAATATATGTTATTTAGGGGTGAATCATGTTAAAAAGACTTATATTTATAAGAAGTAACTAGAAGATGTCACATGTTCAAAGAGGATGAGAAGTGTTTACGTCCAACAAAAGATGTATAAACCCAACACATTGTTATATGTGTGGTAAATACACTTTGTACAAGGTATGGACCGAAGCTAAACGCATCTTTAAAAAACATGATCCACATTCCACAGGTGAACTTACTCAATCTGGAAGGCAATATATATATATATATATATAGGATAAGGATCATGTGAGAAGTAGTAGGCTAAATGAGAAACTTGAGAAGCATTCTGGACCACACATTTTCCCTAAGCAAAAAAATGCAAAAAAAAGGTTAAAAAATGCAATTTTTTTTTTTTTTTGAAAAATCGCAGCTTTTTCTTTAAGAATTAATTTTTTTTTTTTGGATTTATACACATGTGTATATTGTTAATCTTTTAACTATACATATATGTATATTGTCCATTATACATATATGTATATACATGTTTAAAATTGAAAAATAAGTGTTATTTAGGGTTTAGCATTAGTATTTAGGGTTTAGCTTTATGCTTTAGGGTTTAACATTAGGGTTTAGCATTAGGGTTTAGCAATAGTATTTAGGGTTTAGCATTAGGGTTTAGCTTTTGGGTTTAGCATTAGGGTTTAGCTTTTGGGTTTAGCTTTAACTTTTGGGTTTAGCTTTATCTTTAGGGTTTGTATTAGGGTTTAGCATTAAGGGTTTAGCTTTAGTGTTTAGTTTTAGCTTTTGGGTTTAGCATTAGTGTTTAGCTTTAGGGTTTAGAATTAGGGTTTAGCTTTAGGGTTTAGAGTTTAGGGTTTAGCATTAAGGTTTAGCTTTAGTGTTTATGGTTTAAGATTAACAATATACACATTTTTTCAATTTTAAACATGTATATACATATATGTATAATGGACAATATACATATATGTATAGTTAAAAGATTAACAATATACACATGTGTATAAATCCAAAAAAAAAAAATTTTTAAATTTTTTTTTTTAATCCTTAAAGAAAAAGCTGCGATTTTTCAAAAAAAAAAAAAAAAAAAAAAAATTGCATTTTTTTCACATTTTTTGCTTAAGGAAAATGTGTGGTTCAGATTGCTTCTCAAGTTTCTCAAATAGGGTGGACTTCTCTTAGGATCCCTACCCTATATATATACTAGTCCTCTACCCGCGCGATGCGGCGGGTTGGCGATTTAGAATAGGATACCCATTTACCGTTAGGTTATTAGTCGTCTCGTGATATATTGTATAGTACTTAAGTTAGTTTTCTTATTCATGATATGTTTATATAATTGGAATTATGAATGATCCTGTTGGGACTTTACCATCTGAATTCTGATGATTAATATTATAGGGTATAGGCTTTTGTGATTGGAATTTATGTAGTTATCTTAGCTTAGTTCATTGGAACTATTATATTTGATCTTTATGTTTTCTAAGACTAACAACGTTTCACTTCATTCATCTACACATATTTCGTTTCTTTGTAACAAATACTTTCTCCATGCAGGTGGATGATGTGATCGTTGAAGTCACGGAAGGCGATCCTAGGAATGTTCTAAGTGAAGCCGTACTCTTCATGTTTTGGGCCCACCCTTGTTTGTCTATATTATTCTCATGGTGTCTATAGAAAATTTAAGGTATCGTTTCTTCTAAAATTATATAAAAAAAAAAAACATTGGGGTTCCGAAATCCCGACCCACTCTATGTGTGCCCACCTTTGTTTGTCTATATGTATCGATGTATTCTTCTTTTCTACTTCTTGGATAGCAAACCTGAGATCAAAGAACTAAACCGGAAGGGAAAAAGCCCAATAAATTGTTTAAAAAAACACCAAAAATAAGGAATATAAGATTCGAATCTGGTTAACATTTGTGAAAAACAACGCAATTACCAATCGAACCATGTATTCCTTTGTTAACTATGAATGACCAAAATGATTTAAGTCAAAAACTATAAAAGACCAAATGTAATGTATGATATTAAAAACAAAATTCTTCATGAAATGAATCGTCTATTGCTAATGTTCATAGTTAATTTCATCTATACTGCATATATAAATCTCATTTGTTCATAATCGACCTATAATAATCAAACATACATCCTAATCCTTCCTTTCATTCCCATAACATTCATCACCAATCAATCGCAATCAGAACACAATCTGTATACACGTTTATCTGATATCAAACCATTG
Organism: Helianthus tuberosus; assembly: GCA_030545235.1. NCBI lineage: Eukaryota > Viridiplantae > Streptophyta > Magnoliopsida > Asterales > Asteraceae > Helianthus > Helianthus tuberosus. Next base: position 176,049,850 of record CM060450.1, read on the forward strand.
AAAAATCAGTTCAAATTTTGACCTAACTAAGCTCCAATTCATCAACAATCAATCATAACCTAATCTATACTCATTCATCTAAAATTCACAAATTTAAAACCGAAAAAGCGAATATAAACCGATCATTTTGTCAATCAGTGTGAGTTCATCCAGAGCCTTTACAATGAGTTCTTCAACCTGAGCACAAACGAGTTGCTTCTCAATGGCCTCCCAATCCTTTTCCTCTTGGCACACATTCAACCGGTGGCGCATGAAGCACTCATGGGCTTACGGTAGCCTTTGCCCTCTGATACTCGTAGGATCTCGGTTAGGGATCTGTAACTATACCGGTAGTACGTATTTTAGTCAAGGGTATATTCGGATTAGGGAAACAGTTGATTGTAGAGATTTTGATTAGGTATCTCATTATTACATGCTCAAAACGTCAAGGATTAAAAACTTAAATTTAAATCCGTGACGGTTTCCATTTTCAACGATTAAAAGCTTTAACGAAGAGATACCTTGCGATACGAATGGAGGAGAGTTATTACCAATTTCTTGTCAAGCTTCTTCACAGCTAACCACTGTAAATACAGAAAATGATCTAATAAACTAAATTTAGCAGTACCATTAATAGAAGGGTTGAAAAAACCAAAGACGAACGTGTGAAACGGGCCGATTCAGGTTAGCTTTATATCTAATGGGTAAAATAAGAAATTTAGCTAAAAATAGAGAGCGTATCAAGCAGGTCAAACAGGCCAATACCCGTGCATATGTAAAACTTTTGAATCAGTTTAATCAAAAGACTATTCCCCTTGGGATAACTGCAATAGGGGATAGAGGATACGGATTTTGTGTAGTGTTTTGCTGTTTTTTATCTAATCTACGCTTTGCAAGCTGCCTCGTCATCGTCTTCATCTACTAAAGTAGTTTTCCCCTGATCACCGATATAAACGGTTTAACATCATAACATGTAACAAACAACATTGCGACAAAAAATCCAAAATCATGAAATTATGAAGTTTATGATGACTCTTACTTTTCCCTTAGTAGACGCTTTCTTTTGGCCTGCTGCTTTGCCTCGTGGTTTGGGAACAGGAACATCGTTAGCTGACGTGTCCATGGGTTCGGTAACAAATGCTGACGTGGCACTTGGTTTTTTAGTAACTGCCTTTCAGGCAGGTTTTCTAGCATTTCTACCACCTCCAGGACCCTTCGCCCTCGCCTTTTCTTGTTGTTTCCGTCTTTCCGCTTCATCTTTCGTGTCTCTCTTGTTTTGTTCCTGATCACGCAACAAAAATAAAAAGATCAAAACTTCAAAAGAAATCCCAGAGAGAAATCTATTTTTTTATGAAAACCGAAACATACATCGAGTTGGTTATTAAGAGCATATAGATCCCTCAACCAAAGACTTCGAAGGTGTGTTCATAAGTTCATCGAACTCGGCCTTCTTTGTATCCCTTTCATGCCACAGCTGTTGCATCTTCTCATACGTCAACGTTCCTTTGTTATGCTTTCCCAATACAACAACTTCCCCAGCCTCTTCCTGAATACAAAAAGGATAAAATGCGTCAAATAATGATGACATCATTTAATACAGTGCACATAATAACACTGGCTCTTGGTAATGACTAATGACCAAAAATTTAAATGCTTTGACTTTGTCACTTTTGTAATTACAAAAGACCATAGAAAGAGTTTCTATAAAGAAAGACAAGTACAAATAAAAGTATATTTTCATTACTTGCAAAATGGGTCATAGAGGCTACGCATTGAAACAAGTTTCTAATACCCACAAAAAGAATTTGTTTATTTTATATAAACAGTTGATGTGTTAAATATGTGTAAAAAATCTAGCTTCTTGCCAAATTGGGTTTTGACGGAACAGGAAAAAGATGAATGTCACATGCGGTAAAAAAAAAATACAAAATTTAATCTAAAGCTCAAAGACTTCCAACATCAAAATTTCAAAAGAACAATTACCATATTACAAATACACTAACATGATTAAAAGCACAGTTATTAAAGATTCTTCACCTTGCTTAACCTGACTCTCCGAACTCGCGTTTTTAGCCTCCTTGACCTCCGGCGTAGTAGCTTGTACCTCAGCCGAAGGCGGGACCCCATTAGCATCCACCTTTTGTTCTCCAACAGGATTCAAGCTCTCTTCAGGATGACCATTAGCCGAAACCACTGGTGCAACATTCGTAGCAGAAGGCGCAACATTCGCAGCGGTCTGCGAACCGATTAATTCACTCCCAAACGATAAAGTAAGTTTTCCGCTCTTGCTGCATCACGTCTATGATATAAATAATGCAATCAATTAAATTTAATAACAATTGCAAAAAAGTGAAAAACAACTAACAATGTATCGTAAAATACAAAAAAAAAAAAACCAGGAACAGGGTGCAATCTAAGCCACGAATTTGGGGACAACAATGACTGAATGTTTTCAAACGGATGAGCGGACGCCTTTCGTTCCAACATTTCACGAAAAGCAAACGAAATAAAATCGCAACAAATATTAAGAAATGATAAAGTTAAGTAATTTCGGATATAAATTAGTAAAATAAACGGAAACCTTTCTTAAATTTGGAACTGATCTTTTGCAAGAGCCCGATAAGGGTAGTTGCTTCAGAATTAGCCTTGGTCGGTTTCGGGTCTTTTCAGAATTAACTGCTAACTGTCAATCAACAAAACAATTCTTTAATAAAACAAAATTATGTATAAACTAAAGTAAATTTACTTTTTTGTTACTTGAAACAGTACAAGTGCTCTTTACCCGCATCCTGTAATCGCTAGTAGCAACTTGTCGAGAACTTGCAACTTGCCACTGATATTGATTTCAACAGCCAATAGATCATCAACCAATAAAGCTTCTTTTAAAGAATTTCTCAAAGGATTCTCCGCAAGATATGGATGATCACAACACTGCAAAAACAAATAAGCAGTGTGATGTAGACCGAAGGTGAGACTTCTTAATTCCAAAGTCATGCGTGAAACATGTTAGCTATGTTTGTCTGGCAAGATATCAGATATACAGCTAAGAACCTTAAGTACAGATCATGGTAATTAAAAAATTTACAAGCTCGTCATCATGACAAACTTGTCTATTATACAGCTGAAAGAGAAATCTAAAAACTGGCATTAGTGAGTTAAGTTACATAAATGAAAGCAAACATTAAGGCTAAGAAAGAGGGGCACAGATCCAAGTAAGAAAGTAAAAGAAAGACGGTTTAACAATATAAAAAGTGATTTAATGGCTGTTAAATGAAAAAACGACAAATGTGTTGAATGACGATGAAACAATCTTTGAGTCCACCTACATGTATGATTATAAACGTTGTTATTACAGTAACATTCTAACTCTTTAACCAAAAACGGCTTAGAACACTGTATGTATTAAGCAAAGACTTCATGCGACTTTCAACCCAATTTAATTCGAAGAAACCCATGATGATTCGCATACATAAATTGATTCTTTTATTGAAACCCATGTTTATTTTTAACTTTTCAATCAATAAAGTTATGAATACATCTGTCACACCCCGAACTTTCCACGTATTACCGGTGGGCCCGGTGGGGAGTATCGTGACGTGGTTGGTAACATAATAGTCAAACAACACAATATTTAAATGCACAGCGGAAGCAAAAGATAGATGTATTTCAACTTTAATAGATTGTAATATCAAGTATCACAACAGTCGAAAGTTTATCCACAGGTGGATCAAAAATAAAATGGAAACAGTAGTTCAACAGACTTTAGGCATCTTAAGCTTGCGAGACTCTTTATTGATGCTAGGAGTATAAGTTAAAAGTATTTACCTGAGCTAAATATAATATTCAATCCCAGCCGTATCAAATCAGCAAGTACAGATAGCTTTTACTGGGCTCCTATTCTGGAACGAAGGTTTATAATAACCTATTAGAATCCTAACGGGTCTTTGATTAAGCCTAAACTTAGACCGGTTAGTTTTAAAGAAAGATACTGTTCAAACGCACGATTAAGCGAAGACCGGAATAGAATGTGTTTTAGACCCGACAAGTTTGAAGACTTGTATAATATGGGTAATCTAAACACCTTCTGGATTTTGAGATAAAAATGATAATGTTTGACCCGTTTCGGCTAATTTATGTAAACTAGTTACATAAACCGAACCGAACGCGCAAGAAGCGTAACGGGTAACCATAAGGTCCTGAACAGGTTTCCTAAGTTAATATGCCTCAAATATGTTGTGACATCAGTAAGATATCTTTTATTATGCCCGAAACGAATTTAAACTCAAACTATGCCCCGTAGGGGTATTTTGGTCATTTACAAGGTTATAAAAGAGTTCAAGTATTAACCTGAGTTACAGGTCTGATATCATCAGTAAAAATACTTAATTTAATAAGTTATAACAGTAGGGTATTGCATATATGTGAAATTTATCAATTATAACCAAACTATGCACCGTATGGGCATTTTGGTAATTTCACATAAGCCAAAAAGCTCAAAACTGAAGTCTGAGTTATACAACTTTTGGTTACTGTTAAAATATTATAATTTACCTAAAATATCAGTAGGTATCAACCCTTATATGTTTAAAATAGTTTTAGTACATACTATGCGTTAAAAACGCTTAAAAAGGCGATTAGAAGCCATTTCCGGGTTCTAAACAGAAAGCTGATATTTTTATTAGTCCAGAAGGTTTAAAATAATTTATTTATCATATCAAATCAGTAGCAAAAGGTTTGGGGTCAAAAAGATATGTAAAACTCATTTTATAGCCCAAAAGGGCAAAACCGACAATTACCGAATCAAGCTTATGACTCTAAGTTATGCTCAGCCTAAAATTAATTAAAAATATTCAAAAATCCCAAATTATTATATTACATCAGTGGGTAAAAAGTTTGATATCAAAAAGTGGGTTTAAATAGGCAATATGCTAATTATGCCGTTTAATCGCTAAAAAGCTTTCTAATTACCCTAATGAGCAAAACTCTCAATCTACACCACAAACTGATGTTAAATTTTGGGTACAAGTTTATAAATCAGTAACTAAGGTTTCTACTCTTTTACATTTTTAAAAATCACGTTTCATGGTGAAAAGGGCATAATAGTCAACAGATAGGCAATTAACGGAATCATGCATATTAATTGGATAACTAATGAACCAAGGTGTATAATCACAGAGGGTTATACTAGCATGTAACCTAGTCCAATTAAAGCTCTAAGGCATTTCTAAAACATGCTAAATCGGGTCAGAACTGAAGTCAAAGCAAAAGTCAAAGTTTTGCGACTTTCGGTTCCGAACCGGGTCTAAACAGAAAATTGTCGGATCAAACAAGCTTAGACCAGTTATTATACTTATTACCAAGTTATATGAGTGATAAAATAGGTTACATGCCTTCTACATTGTTAATTATGCGTTAATTCGAAGATTAGAATTCTGTTGACTTTTTCTAATCAACTTTGACCCGACAAATGGTCTAGTTAGAGTGGGAATCAGAGGGTGCCCTTTTAAGGGTTTATTGCCCACATAATTACCAAATTATAACTACCTTCAATTCGACTAATCACTGGACCATTAATGATTAATCGCTAAGTCAAACGGTAATTACGACGGTTTGACTTTTAAGCTAAAACTAAGTAAAAACTCAACTAAGAAAGGTTAAGCATACTTACAGAAGTCCTATGCACGATTAGGGATGCTTAGGGTCTGCTCTTGAACTCCCAAAGCTCCAGAAATGCAGAAGGAATGAGGGATCACAATGTTGCAACATTGTGGTTTTATATAGTGATTAAATATCACTTAGATCATTGACAACCAAGTCTACCATTGTTCCCTGATCATCAACAAGTGTCCTAGGGTCTAAAAAGCATGTAGGGGTCGTCCATGTATGAGGAAAATCGTTTTTAAGTCTGTTATAGGGCTGAACAGGCTGCTGCCTGTTGTTTCTGCATCTGGGGATCGGACGCGGCCCGCGTAAGTCCTTGGCAAGGCTTACGCGGCCCGCCTGAGTCTTGTTTTCAGGTTAAAAAGGTTTTAGCTTTTTGCACTTGACTCTTGGCCTTCGAAAGGTCATCCCACTTATTTTTCTTTGCATTTTGAGCCCTTCTAATTGACTTATAAGGGGTTCATGACTTATACCCAATTTGTTCAGTCCTTGGTCACTTTGTTATTGCCCGAAAAAGCCATAATTTTCCAACGTTGACGCTTTAACCCCTCTTATACGAATTTGATCATAACTTTCTCATACGATAACGAAACTTTATGAAATTTTTATCACACATTCTAGAGAGCATAATTTACCGTTACAAAGCTTCGGGTTTGCTAAAAGGTCACTCAGAGGTATACCTTAAACATGTTGACACATTTAACCCCTGTAGTTTGTAATCTTTCACTTTCTTCCACAATTAGCTTCGTATGATCCATGATTCATTCGTTTAAGGGTATGAGCATCATGTAGGGTTACTGTAAAGTATATTTATCCCTTGTTGACATTTTGAACCCTTATATTCACATACTTTCCATGTTTGTCAACTTTAGTCCCTCTAGAGTATTCTTTCACACGTTCAAGCTTATGACACGTGTCAATACATTATAGGACGTGAATTTTCGAGGTGTTACATCCTTACCCCCTTAAAAGAAATCTTGACCTCAAGATTTATTGAAACAAATGAGGGTACTTTTCTTTCATTGTGGATTCAACCTCCCATGTGTACTCGGGACCCCTACGGGCATCCCATTTAACCTTGACAATAGGCACATGCTTACTTCGAAGCTTCTTAACCCGTCGATCCTCGATCGACACAGGTTTTTCAACAAACTTCAAGCTCTCTTCTATGTGCACATCTGTATATGGTATGACTAGTGATTCATCAGCGAAACACTTCTTCAGATTGCAGATGTGGAATACATTATGAATACCACTGAGCTCTTCAGGTAAGTTTAACTTATAAGCAACTGATCTGACACATTCAATGACTTCGAAAGGTCCTATGTATCTCGGGCTTAACTTACCTTTCTTACCAAATCGCATCACTCCCTTCCAGGGTGATACTTTGAGCAACACTTTGTCACCTACCTCGAATTTCAGAGGTTTACGCTTTAGATCTACGTAGCTTTTCTGCCTATCCCTGGCAGCTTTCAGGCGGTCACGAATCTGGACAATCTTGTCCGTCATTTCAAAGACTATTTCTGGTCCTGACAATTGGACATCTCCAACTTCCGCCCAACAAACGGGCGTTCTGCACTTTCTACCGTATAAGGCCTCGAAAGGCGCAACTTTAATGCTCGTATGGTAGCTATTGTTGTACGAGAACTCGATTAATGGCAGGTGGTTATCCCAACTACCACCTAAGTCAATCACACATGCACGAAGCATGTCTTCCAAAGTTTGGATTGTACGCTCATTCTGTCCGTCCGTCTGAGGATGGTAAGCCGTACTAAAATTTAAGCGCGTGCCCAAAGATTGTTGGAAACTTTTCCAAAAATGTGACGTGTATCTAGTATCTCTGTCAGAGATAATAGACACTGGTACGCCGTGTAGAGATACAATCTTATCTACGTACAATTGGGCTAACTTGTCGGAGCTATAGGTCTCCTTGATGGGTAGGAAATGTGCTGACTTAGTCAGTCTATCTACTATTACCCATATTGTGTCATTTCCTTTCCTTGTCTTCGGCAACTTGGTGATGAAATCCATCGTCACCATTTCCCACTTCCATGTGGGAAGTTCAGGTTGTTGTAGTAAACCTGACGGCTTCTGATGTTCAGCTTTGACTTGCGCACATGTCAAACATTTAGCTACATAGGTAGCTATAGACTTCTTCAAGCCTATCCACCAAAAGTTTGCTTTCAGATCCTGGTACATCTTGTCAGCTTCAGGATGAACGGAGTATTTAGAACTGTGGGCTTCCTGGAGGATGATTTCTCGAAGTCCTCCATAAACTGGAACCCATATTCGTCCATTTAATCTTAGAATTCCGTCCTTACCAAGAGATAACTGCTCCTCTGTTACCCCCTAGCTTTTCATTAGGATAGTTAGCTTCCAACACAGCTTCCTTCTGTGCAGCTAACAACATTTCATTCAAGCTATTCTTTATCTCAATGCTCTTGGCATTGATTCTTATGGGCTTCACCCTTTCCTTTTGATGTGTGCAAAATGGAACATATAAATTACATCAATTGTGGCATAAAACTAACCCTTTTTTAGTACTAATGTTGGAAAAAGTGTGCTTTTGTCTTCCTTTTGTATTTTCAGGATTAAATGAGCTCAAATTAACAAAAGAAGCAAAAAGACAACAAAATCTAACATAAATACAAGAAAAGGAACAAACGTGACATGCCCGACCCGACGACAGCATCTTCCCAAGCAAAACAAGAAGACTGAAGACTGAACACGCCCCGTGCTCAGCCAGAACGGGGGCGTGCCCAAGTGTCAGCAGAAAAGACAAAGTGGTAGAAGCTTCTATTGCCCACCACGGGGCCGTGCTCAGCGGACACGGGGCCATGGTCAACTATAAGATTCGCACAATCCAGGCAAATCTACATAGTACAAAGATTCTTCTGCACACGGGGTCGTGCTCAGCGGACACGGGGGCGTGGTCAACTAATAAGACAAGCTGCATTAAATGAAGAAAGAGAAGGATGTGGACACGGGGCCGTGCCCACTGGACACGGGGCCGTGCCCGAGCTTCTGTTCAGCCTATAAATAGGAGTGCTTGGCTCAAGCTCAAACCATCCCTTGGCACCACCTCTCTCACACTTCACCCACCACCCACCACCACCATAACACCATCATCCACCACCATCATCCATTGTCCATCATAAAGTGTGTGAGTCGTCTCGGGATCCAAGATTGATCGTAAGAGTTCTTGACAATCAAGGCCATGTTTGCCTAAGTCTCTTACATCACTTAGTGAAGACAAGTGTCTAGTGTAATACTTTTTATTTCTAATCTTTTCGCACTTTTTACTTGGTTTTGTATTAATGACTTTAATAACTAGTTTCTTATGTTGAAGGTGATTCTTCCTTATCGTTTGTCCGTGGTGTCTTGGCATTATTTTACTGTCTATATAAAATAAAAGATTTTCACCATTCATATCTCCACGGTCTATATGGAGATATGTTGGCTACCTGGTCGGGGGTTAAGGGAACGGTTTGGTAAGAGTCTTGCCATTGTTCAGCGTTTAGAGGTCCTGCAATGGACCTGGGTCAAATTTAGTAGGACCTCCTTCAATACTTAACGGTATTGGATGGCGGGGGTCCAAACTCTTTGATCCCCTCATAAGTTAACTACTATTAATACTATAACCCGGCTATTTAGGGCTGTATCCATGCTGACTCAGACTACTTAGTCGAGGGTAACGTCACCTCCAAAAGAGGGGCCTACCATAATTTGCATTAATAACTTAATTAATTATCTTTCAATAATCCGACCCTTTAGGATTGTATCCTTGCTGACTCAAACTACTGGGTTGAGGGTAACGTCACCTTCAAAAGAGGGGCCTACTACAATAACTAAGATAATCTCTTAAACAAGTGCAAAAGTGCGGAAATAATCAAAGGTTACACTATACACGAGTCGGAACCAAGTGATTCATCTTGTCTATCTGTTTTTTATTTTTATTTTTATTTTTCAGCATTTTTAGTTAGTTTTTATTTTTCTTAGCTTAAAACATTTTTCTAAACTTTTGATTTGATTAGACGTTGAGGATAAACCGGTACTAAAAGCTCTTGTGTCCTTGGACGACCTCGGTATCTTGCCAACACTATACTACGCTCACGATGGGAGCACTTGCCCATATGTGTGTTTAGTGTTAGTAAATATCGTGTTTTATAAATTTAAAACTTGGCTAAAAAGTGTTAAAGGGCTTAAAATATACACCTAAATATATATAACACATCACACGCATCACCTTTCGACTCAAGGCATCGGAGACTACATTCGCCTTGCCAGGATGGTATCTGATCTCACAGTCATAATCATTTAAGGTTTCCATCCAACGTCGTTGTCTCATGTTCAAATCCTTCTGGTTAAACAGGTGCTGGAGGCTCTTGTGATCAGAATAGATCACACACTTGATACCATATAAATAGTGCCTCCATAGCTTCAGTGCAAATACAACGGCACCCAACTCCAAGTCATGGGTGGTGTAATTCTTTTCATGCACCTTTAGCTGACGTGAAGCATAGGCAATAACCTTACCTTTCTGCATAAGCACATAGCCCATGCCTGTGTGTGATGCATCGCAGTAAACCACGAATTCTTCGGTACCTTCAGGCAATGTCAGTACAGGAGCGTTGCTCAACTTCTGCTTCAAAAGATTGAAAGATTCTTGCTGCTTGGGTCCCCAGTTGAACTTAATATCCTTCTTAGTCAAGGAAGTTAGGGGTGCAGCAATCCTTGAAAATTTTTCAATGAAGCGCCTGTAGTATCCTGCCAATCCCAAGAAACTGCGAATTTCTGTGGGCGTCTTCGGCTCCTGCCAGTTCATAACTGCTACCACCTTAGCGGGATCCACTTGGATACCACGCTCACTAACCACATGTCCAAGGAATTGGACTTCTCGAAGCCAAAATTCACACTTAGAGAATTTGGCGTAGAGTTTTTCCTGCTGAAGTAGTGAAAGAATACATCGAAGATGTTTCTCATGGTTGGCCTGATTCTTTGAATAAATCAGAATGTCATCAATGAAAACGATGACGAATTTATCCAAGTAAGGCTTGCAGACGCGATTCATGAGATCCATGAATGCCGCTGGTGCATTAGTGAGCCCAAAAGGCATCACTAGGAACTCGTAATGACCATAACGAGTCCTAAATGCAGTCTTGTGTACGTCTTCATCTCTAACCTTCAGTTGATGATAGCCTGACCTTAAGTCAATCTTAGAGAAATAACTTGCCCCTTGAAGCTGATCGAACAGATCGTCGATCCTGGGCAATGGATACCTATTCTTGATAGTGAACTTATTAAGCTCACGGTAATCGATGCACAGACGCATCGATCCATCCTTCTTCTTGACAAATAAGATTGGTGCTCCCCAAGGAGACGAACTAGGTCTAATGAAACCTTTGGCTAGCAATTCATCTAGTTGCGTTCTCAATTCCTTCATCTCTGTTGGTGCCAACCTATAAGGTGCCCTTGCTACTGGTGCTGCTCCAGGGATGATGTCAATTCGGAATTCCACTTGCCTATCTGGTGGTAAACCAGGTAGTTCTTCAGGAAAAACTTCAGGGTATTCAGAAATGACGGGGATATCCTCAATCTTGGGTTTCGGCTCATCAATGGTTACCTGTGCCATATAAATGACACAACCCTTCTTCAAACATCTAGATGCCTTGAGCATGGTCACTTGCTCAGGCAGTCCGTACTGGGTATCTCCCTGAATGGTAAGTGGCTCACCAGACGGAGTCTTGATCACCACTTGCTTCTTATTGCACACTATCTGGGCTTGGTTACGGGATAACCAATCCATGCCTAGAACGATGTTGAAACCGGCTAACTTCAAAGGAAGTAGGGACAAAGGAAAAGAGTGGTTCTTAATGGATATGAAACATCCATCTAATATGGTTGAGGCAGTTTCTAAGGTGCCATCTGCTAATTCCACCTCTTACTTCACACTTAAGGTTTTAACAGGTAAATTCAGCAACTTACAAAACTTATTATCTACAAATGATTTATCAGCTCCTGAATCAAATAACACTCTCGCATAAACATCATTTATGAGGAATGTACCTGTTATCACATTGTCGTTCTGCACAGCTTCATTTGCATCCATCCTGAAGACCCTAGCATTGGTCTTCTTTCATTCATCAGCTTTCTTTGCGTATTTTGGGCAATTGGACTTGATATGCCCCTTCTCATTATAGCTGTAGCAGGTTGCATCCTTCAACTTTTTGCAATCCAAGGTCTTGTGTTCCTTGGACTTGCATATCCCGCATGCAAAAGTCCTTGATTGTGTCTGCGAGTTCGATTCATATCTGCACTTCCCGAAGTGTTGTTTCTTGCAGACTTTGCACTTGGGCTTATCACCAGATTGATGCCCATCCTTCTTAGATTCAGACCCTTTCTTGTGGTCACTGTTTCCTCGGTGCTTTTTGTTTAACCTTCGTGAATTGTCATCTTCACGTTTCCTTTTCTCGGCATCCTTGTTCCTCAGCGATCTTTGTCTGACCGCGTCTAGTGTGAGGGACAAGGATATATCAGCTACAGATCTGGAAGTAGCTGGCCGGGAGGCCTTCACGCTTGCCTTAATTTCTGGGGCTAAACCCCCAATGAAACGAGCTATTCTTTTGGGTTCCGGGGTCACCAGATACGGAACCAATCTTGACATTGTATTAAAGCTCGTAAGGTAAGCTTGGCAATCCAGATTTGTCATTACCAATGATAGAAAATCCGACTCAATCTTTTCGACCTCGTGCTGAGGACAGTAGTTCTCCCTGATGAGGGTAACAAATTGTTCCCATGTCATATTGTACAGTGGGATCTTCCCAGTAGCTTGAATCAATGATCTCCACCAGGCTAAGGCCTCACCTTTGAACGATTGAGACACAAACTTGACCACGTCCCTCTCAGCGCACCCGCTGATATCCACCACAGTGTCCATCTCGTCCAGCCATGTCATGCAGTCTATGGCTCCTTTTTCCCCAGTGAAATCCCGGGGTTTGCAGGAAACAAAGTATTTATAAGTACAGGACTTGGTGCGTGGTTTATCATCAAACACTATCCTCTTGGATGGATCACTGTGTTGGTTAGATGAATGTCGGTCATCATCTTTCTTCGGTTCCTCTTTCTTAGAGGGTGGCTTGCTATGAGCCTCTGAATGAGTTTTAGTGACAGATTTAGAGTGCGGTGTGGATGGGGACTTGCTTCGAGTTCTGCTAGATCCACTATATTGTTGCTCCATAGCTTTAGATACAGCTGTATCAATCAGTGTACGGAGTTCTTCCCTGGTTATATTGATTCTGGCATCCTCATTATTCTCCAGGGGATGACTGTTGATCTCGTCAGAGTCAACCATCGTAGTTTTTAACTGTTACATAAGACAGTGACACTAATTTATTTGGGAGTTTATTATGGAATTGTCTTTTATGGCAATTCATTAACCATGGTAACACAGGCCATATCTGGTTAATTTGTTACTCACATTTATTTAGGATTTCTAAAATAATTTAACCTAATTATAGAACAATAACAGTTTTATTAGTAGCACAAAAGGCCTAGTCACAGGGACATTTTTTTTTAAAATTATAAGCCATGATTTCAGAGAATCAAGGTATGAAGGTGTGAACATAGTTCTTTACCTTTTTCTGACAGGGAGTCGTAGACTACTACTGTCTTTTGTCTTATATGTCAATGAGTAAGGCCCGTAGGCACTACATCACCAATGGGTGTTTAATATGTGATCATCTTAATTGATGATTTAAACCCATGATTTATAGATCATTAAGTTAGGTTGGAAATCTTTCGAAGAATCCTTATATAAGAATAACGTGTGTGATTTTAACTAATCACGTCTGCCAGGAGTGTTAACATGTTTTCAGATGTTAACAGGGATCCGAATCTTTTAAACAGGTCTTACCATCTTGGCCAGGTCTTATAATGACACGGAGGCTAGGTTATACCGTTAAGATTCTTAATTAATATTTAAATAGGCAGATATATTTTTTAAAAGGAATGATTTTGATTCATTTATTTCATATATAATTTATTTATGCATATAATGTCAAAAAATGAAATTTATAAACTTAACATTCCATTAATTATTAAAAAGATTACACATCGCCCTAAACGGGACTTTTTAACAGAACAACTTACCCACGCAGGGGTCAAACTGAAATACTAGTCCACGCAGGGACTTAAACAAACAACATACCCTCGTAGGGGTTAACAGAAAGATAGGCCCACGCAGGGGCTCAAAACAGCAAGACAGGCCCACGCAGGGGCTCAATTGAAACAAGGAAAATGCAATCAATAATTGAAGGATTCAATGGTCCTTCTTGCTCTTCCCTTTTATTAAACTTGTCAATCCCTGGAAGAAGCTTTGTCGCTCCCTGCGATCCCTGTGAACTACCCGTTCAACTTGGTCCAATCTTTGAAGGATTCCCTCATGCTCTGGTGGGGAGAACCGTGGCGGCTGCAGTTGATGCTGGAACGGGGGTCGAGTAGGTACTTGATATCCATGAGTTGGGTATCCTACCCCCCAAGGGGCTCCATACAGTCCTTCCGGATGGAGGGCGTTGTAGTTTGCCGCTACAAGATACGGGTCGGCCTCAGCATAGTTATACTGAGTGTGAGCCGGCTGTTCAAACAAATTGTACGCCGCTGAACCGGCGTATGCAGGGATCGGGTTATCAAAACCAAATGGTGGCGGCTGTGGTGCAACTGGTGCAGAGTTCCCTCCTGGAATTGGGTTTGAGGGCCCACCCATTTGTGGGTCTTCATGCAGTGGCAGGTAGTGACTGCCACTTAAGTGATGGGGAGAGCTAAAGTGAAAATCCCCTGCTCGCGCAGATATACGTGCGCCCGTTCTCCTACGCCTTGGTGGTTCTGGAGGTGCTTGATGAACTGGCGGCGGTGGATGCGGTGGCGTGACTGCCACGAAACGTGAATCCCCAGAGGGATCCTGCTGCTGCTGCTGCTGCTGCTGGTGAGGTGATGAATGGTGGGAAGGTGTGAAGTACCATTCATGCTGGTTAAACCGTGCTTGGTAACTGTCCGGACCACCGTAGGGTGATCCGTGAAAAGAAGATCCATCAGAGATCTCGATGGGATGGTTGGGGGTACTGCTTGCAGGTTCGACGGGATCCGTGTCCTCGTCCATGTCCATCGCATTGTCTTCGGAGAAGTGGTCCTCTGGTCCCAATGGGTTAAAACCCACTGGTTCTTGAATATAATTTGCCGGGTTAAACCGGCCCCGAAAAACAGGAGTAGGGTTGCCAAAGGAGTTGTGCGAAAGATATCTCTGGAGGGGTATATATGAAGGCTGTGGGTTATCGGGCTCGTTTTCCGAATGTGGCCCGAAGGAATGGCGGTAAGGAGGTGTTGAGCTGTGTGAAACGGACCGTCTAGCGGGCTCCACATTGGTCCTCCAGTTCTCTCGAGGATCGGCGCCTGTGCGAAGGCCCGACTTCGTGATCATTGGGGGCGGTGATTGGCCCCTTGCCTCGTCCTCTTCGTCTGAAAAATCTTGGCGGCATATTTAGACCTGTCAATATAACATAAGATAACAACAAAATATAAAGGACAAGTTAAGATAAAAACAAAAACATTTTGGATTATTCCTATGTTCTTTGTCTAGACTCGAAAATTTAGGAATGTGCAATTGTGTCATTGAGATTAAACACAAAAGGCTAGTGTTTAATTCACTCAATGTTGGCTCTGATACCAACCTGTCACACGCCGATCTTTCCACGTATTACCGGTGGGCCCGGTGGGGAGTATCGTGACGTGGTTGGTAACATAATAGTCAAACAACACAATATTTAAATGTACAGCGGAAGCAAAAGATAGATGTATTTCAACTTTAATAGATTGTAATATTAAGTATCACAACAGTCGAAAGTTTATCCACAGGTGGATCAAAAATAAAATGGAAACAGTAGTTCAACAGACTTTAGGCATCTTAAGCTTGCGAGACTCTTTATTGATGCTAGCAGTAGCCAGCCTAGTTCGCGTAGTACCTGCACTTAACCTTTTTGGGAAAATACGTCAGTTTACACTAGTAAATACAATTAACTGACTCATTTTGAAAAGGTTTAATAAAAATTGATTTGAATGCACGTGGCACAAACTTTTATAACTTAGGATAATTATTTAAATATACAAACTTGTAAAAGAATTACATGTTCCTTATGCGTTCAGTAGCCCGGTTCGTGCCGGGTTAAAGATCAATAGACACACCACATAATTTATTTATGCACTGACGAGTGTACGCCTACACTCCGCGCTTAGGTCGTGGCCATTTCGTAAAATGATGCCAAGGATATCCGGGACATGGTCATTAACCCCCCAAAGGCGTTAAGCAAACAAAACATATTTAAACGGGTCATCTCGATAATACTTAACCACCAATCGATTAAGGTCGAATGCCCGACCAAGCGGTATTTTATATACCGTGCCCTAAGCCCGTATAAGGGAAAATAAGTTAAAAGTATTTACCTGAGCTAAATATAATATTCAATCCCATCCGTATCAAATCAGCAAGTACAGATAGCTTTTACTGGGCTCCTATTCTGGATCGAAGGTTTATAATAACCTATTAGAATCCTAACGGGTCTTTGATTAAGCCTAAATTTAGACCGGTTAGTTTTAAAGAAAGATACGGTTCAAACGCACGATTAAGCGAAGACCGGAATAGAATGTGTTTTAGACCCGACAAGTTTGAAGACTTGTATAATATGGGTAATCTAAACACCTTCTGGATTTTGAGATAAAAATGATAAGGTTTGACCCGTTTCGGCTAATTTATGTAAACTAGTTACATAAACCAAACCGAACGCGCAAGAAGCGTAACGGGCAACCATAAGGTCCTGAACAGGTTTCCTAAGTTAATATGCCTCAAATATGTTGTGACATCAGTAAGATATCTTTTATTATGCCCGAAACGAATTTAAACTCAAACTATGCCCCGTAGGGGTATTTTGGTCATTTACAAGGTTATAAAAGAGTTCAAGTATTAATCTGAGTTACAGGTCTGATATCATCAGTAAAAATACTTAATTTAATAAGTTATAACAGTAGGGTATTGCATATATGTGAAATTTATCAATTATAACCAAACTATGCACCGTAGGGGCATTTTGGTAATTTCACATAAGCCAAAAAGCTCAAAACTGAAGTATGAGTTAAACAACTTTTGCTTACTGTTAAAATATTATAATTTACCTAAAATATCAGTAGGTATCAACCCTTATATGTTTAAAATAGTTTTAGTACATACTATGCGTTAAAAACGCTTAAAAAGGCGATTAGAAGCCATTTCCGGGTTCTAAACAGAAAGCTGATATTTTTATTAGTCCAGAAGGTTTAAAATAATTTATTTATCGTATCAAATCAGTAGCAAAAGGTTTGGGGTAAAAAAGATATGTAAAACTCATTTTATAGCCCAAAAGGGCAAAACCGACAATTACCGAATCAAGCTTATGACTCTAAGTTATGCTCAGCCTAAAATTAATTAAAAATCTTCAAAAATCCCAAATTATTATATTACATCAGTGGGTAAAAAGTTTGATATCAAAAAGTGGGTTTAAATAGGCAATATGCTAATTATGTTGTTTAATCGCAAAAAAGCTTTCTAATTACCCTAATGAGCAAAACTCTCAATCTACACCACAAACTGATGTTAAATTTTGGGTACAAGTTTATAAATCAGTAACTAAGGTTTCTACTCTTTTACATTTTTAAAAATCACGTTTCATGGTGAAAAGGGCTTAATAGTCAACATATAAGCAATTAACGGAATCATGCATATTAATTGGATAACTAATGAACCAAGGTGTATAATCACAGAGGGTTATACTAGCATGTAACCTTGTCCAATTAAAGCTCTAAGGCATTTCTAAAACATGCTAAATCGGGTCAGAACTGAAGTCAAAGCAAAGGTCAAAGTTTTGCGACTTTCGGTTCCGAACCGGGTCTAAACAGAAAATTGTCGGATCAAACAAGCTTAGACCAGTTATTATACTTATTACCAAGTTATATGAGTGATAAAATATGTTACATTCCTTCTACATTGTTAATTATGCGTTAATTCGAAGATTAGCATTCTGTTGACTTTTTCTAATCAACTTTGACCCGACAAATGGTCTAGTTATAGTGGGAATCAGAGGGTGCCCTTTTAAGGGTTTATTGCCCACATAATTACCAAATTATAACTACCTTCAATTCGACTAATCACTGGACCATTAATGATTAATCGCTAAGTCAAACGGTAATTACGACGGTTTGACTTTTAAGCTAAAACTAAGTAAAAACTCAACTAAGAAAGGTTAAGAATACTTACAGATGTCCTATGCACGATTAGGGATGCTTAGGGTCTGCTCTTGAACTCCCAAAGCTCCAGAAATGCAGAAGTAATGAGTGATCACAATGTTGCAACATTGTGGCTTTATATAGTGATTAAATCTCACTTAGATCATTGACAACTAAGTCTACCATTGTTCCCTGATCATCAACAAGTGTCCTAGGGTCTAAAAAGCATGTAGGGGTCGTCCATGTATGAGGAAAATCGTTTTTAAGTCGGTTATAGGGCTGAACAGGCTGCTGCCTGTTGTTTCTGCATCTGGGGATCGGACGCGGCCCGCGTAAGTCCTTGGCAAGGCTTGCGGCCCGCCTGAGTCTTGTTTTCAGGTTAAAAAGGTTTTAGCTTTTTGCACTTGACTCTTGGCCCTTCGAAAGGTCATCCCACTTATTTTTCTTTGCATTTTGAGCCCTTCTAATTGACTTATAAGGGGTTCATGACTTATACCCAATTTGTTCAGTCCTTGGTCACTTTGTTATTGCCCGAAAAGTCATAATTTTCCAACGTTGACGCTTTAACCCCTCTTATACGAATTTGATCATAACTTTCTCATACGATAACGAAACTTTATGAAATTTTTATCACACATTCTAGTGAGCATAATTTACCGTTACAAAGCTTCGGGTTTGCTAAAAGGTCACTCAGAGGTATACCTTAAACATGTTGACACATTTAACCCCTGTAGTTTGTAATATCTCACTTTCTTGCACAATTAGCTTCGTATGATCCATGATTCATTCGTTTAAGGGTATGAGCATCATGTAGGGTTACTGTAAAGTATATTTATCCCTTGTTGACATTTTGAACCCTTATATTCACATACTTTCCATGTTTGTCAACTTTAGTCCCTCTAGAGTATTCTTTCACACGTTCAAGCTTATGACACGTGTCAATACATTATAGGACGTGAATTTTAGAGGTGTTACAACATCTCTGCAAAATCTTCAAGAGATACTCCAAAACATAAAAACCATCAGATTCAATTGGATTTGAAGAACTCCATTTGCAGCAAGAATTTTTTTTTTTTGATAAATCAAATTATAACAGAGACTAACATCAGCAGCCACCTTCCCAAACCTTTATATCATCAAAAATTTCGGTGTTTAGAAAGAAAAATCTAAAAAAAGTCAAATTTTGACCTCTATACATTAAAGCTTTTAAAAATACAAGTTTAAGGCAGCTTGGAGCTTAGGGCGGTAACGCCACCACTTCTAGAACCACTGGAACCAGGTCGAACTGACCCAAAACCGAGACCTTTCAAGAACCGTGATTGAACCCTTTAATCCAGGCCCGGTTCAGTTATGTAAACCGGTTTAGTGGTTCAGAGAACCGAAACTCTTGTTGGTATTGGGAACCGAAAACAAAACTTAATGCCCAGAATAGGTTTGCTTGGTTCAGATTAAAAAAACTCATTCATCAAGCCATGCTTCATTATTAAAGTTGCATTAAAACCATAACCGAACCATCTACGTACAACATGTCTGGTTCGGCTATGTAAACGAAAAACATAAACAAAACCGAGCATTCATATAACCAAGTCGGAACCATTAACACGTATTTTCTTTCATTATGAGCTAAGAGTTTTTAATTTGACACGTAAGAGATATCATCTACCCATTCAAAAGTAGTGAACGGGTCAAAATTGGCACAAATAACATGTGATAAAAATAAACCAGGTTCTCGTATAAAGACTTGGTTATGTACGGTTTAAAATTGCATTAAGGTAATCCTAAGATACGATACCTGGTACAATATTTGTGATTCCAACCAGAAAGCTGACCTAAACAAAATCAAACCTGAGTTAGTGTGTGGATAAAAATAAAAAAGATGTAAGCAAGTAAACCCAACTAAATAAATTTGTACATAGTTGAAATTTGCTTTTCTTCACTATCACCAAATTAATAAAAAAACACATAATGAACATTGAATATGACCATAAAACTTTTTATAGTTTGGTGTCACTTAGCTAACTGGTTAAGAGGATAAATGTCTTAACGAAAGGGAACAAATGTTAATTATAAAATACAAAGAAATGAAGAATAATCGGACCTCTCACCATAAGCAACCCCTGTGATCTGGCGTCTAGAGTTCATCTCTGATGCCAACACCTATGAGTTCTCTCTCTTGAAAAAGCTGACCTTCCATTTGGTATTTTTCTTCTGCAGCATTAGCGGGATCTGTAAGTGCACAAAACCAAACCCCTTTGGCTCCCTGCACAAACAATTAAAGAAATTTAATCAGCACTAAAAAACAAGTTACGTCATCCTGTTTTTATCAGTATTGCTAGTAAAATTAAAAACTCAGAACCAATAATGTGTTGATTAGGACTGATTTGAGTACAAACTTTAGGTGTTTAATGTCAAAACTTTAGAACGAAAGTGTTTAATGTCAACCACACTCATTAGGTGATTTGGAAAACAAAAAAAAAATACCTTTTTACCCACTACCTAGTCGGCCAGCCCAGCCAGCTCAGTTTGTCACCTCTATAAAAACTCTTTAATTTCAAAAATTACCTTTAGAATATACCTATATACCTGGGTGTAGAGGGAAATCCTCTTGACCTTGACCAACAAATCCATGTTTAAATGAAGCAACTTCATACCACCTTCCTAGGTATCTTACAAGATCAAAGTTTCTTGTTGTCATGTTGAAACAATCTTTGAGTTCACCTACATGTATGATTATAAACGTTGTTATGACAGTATCATACTAACTCTTTAACCAAAAACGGCTTAGAACATTGTATGTATTAAGTAAAGACTTCATGCGACTATCAACCCATTTTAATTCGAAGAAACCCATGATGATTCGCATACATAAACTGATTGTTTTATTGAAACCCATGTTTGATTTTAAGTTTTTAATCAATAAATTTATGAATACATCTCTACAAAATCTTCAAGAGATACTCCAAAACATAAAAACTATCAGATTCAATTGAATTTGAAGAACTACATTTGCAGCAAGATTTTTTTTTTTTTGATAAATCAAATTATAACAGAGACATAACATACTAACTTTAGTAAAATTTCAAAATTCATGAAAACAAAAACCATGGAGAAGAACAATTGTGCAGAACCTTGTTTGAATGACATTATTGAAATCTAGGGTTAGGGCTTGCTCTGAATCTCTGATACATAACTCACCATCAACGTCATCTTCGTCTTCTTCATCATCTAAAATACCAAAAAACGAAACTGGATAGTAAGATTAAAACCTTGGAAGCAACAACGACAACAACATGAACTCGAAAGCATCATACATGAACTTGAAAATAAATAAAAAACTATACCAGGGGCGTAACTGGTCGTGGTCTTGATCTTTCAGCAAATCAAATCTCCATGAAAACAAAACCAAATCAATTAGGGTTCTTCAAGAAACTCAAAAACTAAGAATCTGAGATTTGACCTAGGTAGGGAATTTGAAAATGAAAACCTAGATTGTAAATGAGAGGGAAAGATTTCAGATTAGAGATTTGACCTCCAGCATAACTTGTGGTGAATTGTGAAGAGAGAGCACATCCAATCCAGATCCAAATCCAGATCTTTGAGGGAGAGAGAAAACGAATTGAAAAAGGGCTCTGGATTTGAAATTTGAAATGAAATTTTGGGGTTTTGTTGGCCGCCCAAAGATTGGATGAGGCGGGTTAGGGTAGAAAGGGTATTGTTGGAAATGTATAAATGTATTGTGCTTTAGAGAGTTGTACTTCATGCTTGAAAGGTGTTTTCAACACATTTGTTTCCTTGCCCTTCCTATATGCTTATTAAAGTAGTATAGATATATATATATATATATATATTAAATATAGCATTACTATATTCAAACTAAAAATCCCCCACCATAGCCCAAGTGGTTAGGCCGGCTTCTTCCCTTTGGGAGGTCGCCGGTTCGACTCCACCTTGTGGCATATGGTGCGGGGACGTCCCAATGATGGATCGTTTCCTTCCGAGGTATGGAGCGGTCTTGAGGGCAACCCGGTTTTACCCAACTGTTACCCCAGCAACTCGTGTGGGGGCAGCATGGTTTCCGGGCGGAAGTCAGCTCGCGCGCCGTCCGGGGCCCGATCGAACATCGCGTCCGGAGATGCGGGGTTGACGGGGAATGTCTTCGACATGTCCCCGGAGACCAATCGGTCTTGTACAGAAAGTCTCCTTCCAAAAAAATATTCAAACTAAAAAAATACAAATGTTTAATTTTATGGTATGCTTAAGAAAATAATATATACAAATTACTGATGTCAAAAAACTTATTGAACACAGTAAAAAAAAATAATGGTATATGTTACAAGTTTTCCCCTTTAGGTAAATTTGAGTAGACATGGTCATGCCTCACATTTTATGCGCTTCGCGGCGGGCTTTCGGCCGGTACCAACTTAGTTTGCTAATGTATCGGTATGATGCTTGCACTTAGTATAGCAACTAAAATATACACACATAAAAGGATATCAACATATGTTTTATAATGATCGAAAACTATAGAAACAAATACCAGTATGTATTGGTACCGATGTTGTTTAGTCAGGGCCTAAGTTAGGTCACTAACACTCGCTATAGCATACAATACTATAAATACTCTATTGCCAATACAACTTTATTCTCAATAACTTTTATATTGTGAAGTTGAGAAAACCACAAAAATGAATATGGTACTCGTACCAATATAGTTCGAACAATATTGGTTAGAGTGGTCATGGTAAAGAACAAAAGTAAAATCAAGTATATTTACCAGTTCGATTAAAAGTTTTATCAAATCATAGATAAAAATAAACATGTTGCAACGGTGAATTCATAATTCTATATTATGTTACGCAAATAACAAAAAAGGTAAACAATGTAACTATATATAAAAAAACACAACAAATTTTGTATCACCTTGTCGTTAAAGCCATAAAACCAAATACAACACTTGTATCGATGTTTGTTGGAAGAAAAATATTATCGAATCGTATGTTCAAAGTTTTATTAAACGTCTTATTATATTACTCAAATAACGAATAGGGGAAACGGCTTATAAAAACATCCTATTATATTACTGTGTACAACTCAGTTTTAAATAAAATTTATGTCTAAATGTGGATAAAAATAAGCAAATCGCAATAGCATACTTTAACCAAAACTACTCAAAAGGAATTACAATAATAAAATACTACAACAATTATATTAAAAAATAATTATACAAATAGAAAACCAAAAAAAAAAATTTGATGGACACTTCACTTTAAAAAGGAATTAAAGAAAAAAAGAAAGCCAAAATATAAGATTGATCCAAATGGACCAATGAGAAGAATTACTGTACAACTCCTTTAAATTTGTTAGTTATAAGAATTACCCTTAATTAATTGTTAAGAATACTTTTTGTATTTTATAGGATTTATGGACATTTTAGTAGTACTAGTAGCAGATTTATGTTATCTATTAGTAATTAAGTGACTTTTGCTAAATGTGTCACACTCTAATAGTTTTTACTTAATGTACCCACTCCTCTTTTTAAAATCATTTAAAGTTTTTATGACTATTAAACATTTAGGTTTCAATGTTGTCACATTATTATCAAAATTTTCATATATGGTTAAAACCTAGTGACTTAAATGTTACAATTATGAAAAGCATGTTATTATTTTAATGATTTTTTTTTTCAAACGTAGCCCTAAGGTAAATATGTTAAAAAAGTCACTGAACCAACTTTAAAAATTATTTAGCTTTTATGAAAATTTCCATAATAATAGAAATTAGAAATATATTGTTTGATTGAATTTAGTTATAGTAACCTCCGTTAAAAATTATTTAGCTTTTATGAAAATTTCCATAATAATAGAAATTAGAAATATATTGTTTGATTGAATTTAGCTATAGTAACCTCCGTATATTTGTAGTTCATTTTTGTAATAATACAAATAATAATTAAGTTGTTTTAATGATATTTAAATCGAAGTAAATACGTATAGCCTAAATTATTTTATACATATTTATTTGTATTAATTACAATATTTTAACCCCGTTTACAATAACAATACTCATAAAACACTTTCAATTTTTTTTGAACAACAAATTTGGATCACAGACGGACCATTGGAGTATCATCATGCCACCAGCGGAATCACCCGATCATATCATCTCCACTAGACTATAATGTCCATAACCAATTCAGATGGAAAGCCAATAAATAAGGGAAAAACCCCTATTGTAGAAATCGAACCTAAGACCTAATGCTACCTAAGTTTTTTCTCATCCTAAGACTATGGGGTATGGGGCGAGGGTTGGGGCGTGGGTTGGGTACAAACGCCCAAGTCACCACCCCAGGTGGGCTTGGGTTTCGGCGTTGCCCCTTGGGCGGGGGTTTCAACCCGGGCGTTGGGCGGGGCTACCCACATGACATGGCGGAACCTCATTGGCCAAGAGCACTAGCCCTTTGAAATTGGTTTTTTTCCACGCCACCTAAGCCACGCCCCACCATACCTCTTTGAAATTGACTTTTGGTATTGGATGCCCCATATTTCACATATCGTACCATGCTCCTAACCCACGCCCCACCATACCTCACGGTCTAAAATGCTGATGCTATTGGAAAACACTTTCAATTTGGTTTGCAGAATATATTATAAGTATAAAAGAAAAATGGACAGCAAACACTACCACTCATAGGGTCTTAGTGTGCGTGCTGTGACAATCATATTTTTCACATGGTATTAATAAATGATATTTTTTTGAACGGCCAACAAACTCAATCCCGATCACTATTGGGGCACCCACTAGACAAATGGAGTACTCCGAGAGTAACCCGAGTCCACCACCAATTCCGGGGAAAACCCGGTAACCCACCCGCCCGTAGGCTCGACGGTGAAATTACCGGTAAAACCCGTTTGGCTCAAGGATCCAACCCAAATTTCCTTGGGTCTCCTATCATTGCCCACCAGTACCCCACTCTGCACCAAGTGGGAGTCGAACCTGCATCTCTCAAAAGAAATGCAAGCCCTCCACCACTTGATCTAGAGATCATTGGTATTAATAAATAAATGATATTATGTGAGGATTTTATTAAGTTTGACCATGAATGAAAATATAATTTACAACTACCATCAAAATATTTAATTTTACTATGATTTAAAAATATTTCTCTAATATGACCAGTTTCCATACACGTTAACAAAAATTAGTCACTCATTTGCAATTTTTGCTTGGCGAAGAAGAAGAAATAATATGTTGATTCCAACTCATTTGAAAGCCGTGAGGTATAAGATTTGTTACACATGATTTTAATGTTAGAAAAGTCAATATTGTTGTTTAATTTTGGAAGTTAAAGAAGCAACCTTTATGGTTGGCAACATAATATTAAATATTTGTTTAATTTAAAAAACAATGTACGCTTTATATTTTTACTATTGTGAAAAATGAACGAAAAACACGTAAAACATGAGACCCTGTTATCGAAAAACTTATGAAACACTGAACTATTGAGATTTGAGAGTAGATAAAATGTAGGTTGCGTTGAGCGGTGAGTGTCTTTTAACCAATGAAAGCTGAATTCAAATATGAGAACTCTAGAGAGAATTCAAAATGTAGGTTGCATTAAAACTCCAATTAATGCCCGATAACATTTTCTTATTTAAAGTTTCAACTAATGCCACATGGCATTTTCTTATACAAATCATTAATAATATTATATTATTTAATAAAAATCTAATTCTAATTAATGATTATTATTAATAATATTATGCTATTGATATTAATTAAAATTCAAGATTGATTATTAAAAAAAAATACTTAAAGTTTTTATTAAAATAATACTTCAACTTTTCTTTTAACGGCGGTTATCTATAATTTTAAAACCTATGATTTTAATATTTTTAAAATGAATAATTATGCTTAAGTTTTTTTTCATATGATCTATAATTTTCATATTCCACATATCAGTTGTGGTTTCCAATTTATTCTTGTGTTTTACAATAATTTATGCTTAAGGTGAATACTATAAACTACTCAATTCAATCACATTTTTGTAATAAGATTTTTGTTTCTCTTTTAATGGAAAGTGTTTGAATCTTATCTATCATTCTTTTCAGGTTGTAACGGGCTCATGTCAAAACGAGTGATTTTTTACGGGTCAAAAGGATATGAGTCATGTTAGGCCAACGTTTCAACAACTTTTGTGCATTCTATTTTTTTATATATAGACATTTTGTAATGCTTGATGTATTGTTAATGACTAACGAAAACATATTATCAAAACTATGACATAGGATTTCTTTTTAATAAAACGATAGCATTCAAATACTTTTGACACATTTGGTCATTTCAATTTTTTGTTTTTTTAAATGAAACATGTTACTCGTTGAATCTTTCCGATAAAATAGGACTCTAATTGACTGTTTCCAATATCATATATAAAATATAATTTCAGTTCTATGATGTATTTAGATATTTATAATATATACATATATACACATATCCTGTGTAATACGCGGGTCTATAACCTAGTTCAGAATAAAAATGAACAAATCTAAACTGAAGATTGGTAAAGGAGCTTCACGCCTTTAGGATGGGCTTTCTATTCGGCTTAGATTTTAGATCTTTAAAGAGTCCAAGACGCCAATCCCCATCACCAATTTATTAGGCCCAAATCTGGCCCAATTAGTGTAACTCACCCAACATATGAACTTTTAGTGATTATTTAGAGTTAAATGCTTGGTTGGTCCCTGTGGTTTGCAAAAATTGCAGACTTGGTCCCAATGGTTTACTAATTACACGCGTGGTCCCTGTGGTTTTCAAAAATGCACTCGGTTGGTCCCTAGCCCTAACATCAGTTAAATTTCTCAGTTAAGTCCATGTTAAATTACCAAAATACCCTTTCTTATTAACAAATACATAAACAGATCAATCTCTCACCTCTCTCTAACTCTCTTTCTCTCTCTCTCAGCTCTCTCTCTCTAGTTCTTTATTCTCACCACCACCCACCCTACCACCACTACCACACACCTGCGGCCACCGCCACCTAACAACACCGCCCCCTAACCACACCGCCGCCACCACCTTACTCCCTCTCTCCTCTCTCAACACTTTCTCTCTCTAAAAAAACCCACTTCAAAACACCCAAAAACACATTGCTGACACAAATTCGGAGCTCCAGATCTTGATTTGGGGTTTATTGGAGATGGGTTGTATTTATCTGTTCTTGATACAGAGTTTGGATAGATTGGTGCCTCGTTTGGGGTGGTGGCGGTGTTGGGTAGGTGGCGGCGACAGGTGGGTGGTAGCAGGGGGATGGTGTTAATGGTTGTGGGGGATGGTGAAATTAGTGGCGGCGACAGGGGGATGGTGTTAATGGTTGTGGCGGCGACAGGTGGGCGGCGACAGGTGGGTGGTAGCAGGGGGATGGTGAAATTAGTCATCTACACCCTTCATCTCCGCCACTGTAACTCACTCACCACCACTGCAACTCCGCCACTGCAATTCCTCCATCTCCGCCACTGTAACTCACTCACCACCACTGCAACTCCGCCACTGCAACTCCCTCCGCCATCAACTTCAGTCGATTAAGGTACATATCGCCTCTTAGGGTTTTGAGTTTTGAGTTGAATTTGTACATTAGAACCGATTTAGGGTTTTATTTGTTGAGTTTTGATGATGGTTATTGATGAAGGTGGTGGCAACGATAGGTGCGTTGACGGCGGAGAAAGATGATGATGGTGGTGGTTCAGATGGTGGCTGTGGTGGTTCCGATGGTGGTGATTACTGGGTGGGTTTGTCGGCAAAGGATGGAAGGAGGAACAGGGGGGCGGTTTATAGAGAGAAAGGAGGTGGGTTATAAAGAGAGTTAATAAGCAAGGGTATTTTGGTCATTTAACATGGACTTAACTGAGAAATTTAACTGATGTTAGGGCTAGGGACCAACCGAGTGCATTTTTGAAAACCACAGGGACCACGCGTGTAATTAGTAAACCATTGGGACCAAGTCTGCAATTTTTGCAAACCACAGGGACCAACCAAGCATTTAACTCGATTATTTAACTAAAAAAAGACTTTTTGTAAAAAGAATTTATTAACTTATGAAAAGGAGTTTTTTTTTTAATGTTTGAATTAGCTTATGTGGTGGGAAAAAGTAATAAGTCAATAAGTTGATTTTTAAAAAGTGTTTGTCTTAGCTTATTCATGTAAAATAACTAAAAGTCATAAGCAGCTTTAAAAAGTCATTCCTTGCTAACTTTTCAAAACTAACTTTTCCTCCATATGCAAAAAGTCATTTTGAAAAGTGTTTATGAGTTTGCCAAATACTTTTTCTCCTTATTACCTTTTTGTAAAAGTCAATAAATTATAAGGATGTGTTGAAAAGCTTAGCCAAACACCCCCTTAATCATGTTTGTTGAATCATCAAAAGAAAATTATTACCTTTGAGTATGTTAAAAAAGGGTGTTAATAAAGACACACACCAAAATCTTACTTTCACACTCTATGTACGTATCGTCTAACATTATATAGGGGTTGGGTCGTATAGATCGAGACAAAAAAAACACTCTATGACATTTTCTTGTGCAACATTCTTCTATACAACCTGTGTAACTCTAACTGATATATCAAGGAACAAAGTTATTTTTAGTTTTGAATTACGAAAATGCAATATATTTATCTGTGGTTGTCCGCATAATTCTATGTAAGCAGGCTAGCACTACTTTGTATTTCACGACATATTGTTTTGTTGTCTCTTGATATTTCGAAGACACTATTGTATCATTTCTATCGAAATCAACTCAATCCACATACACACACATACATACATACATACATACATACATACACACACACACACACACACACATACACACACACACACACACATACATACATACATACATACATACTATGTTTCCTGTTTTATGCATATATATATGCATGATGTACGCATGTGTGTATATATATGTACATGTATAACAAACTAGAAAGAGAGAACATATATAGTTTCATGTGTGTGTGTGTGAGATATCACATATATGTAGAGATGAAAGATGTACCCATTCAACCAATTAATACCCAGATGTTTCTTTCTCTCTCTTCTCCTTCCTCTATCTTTCTTCATCTTTCTCTCTCTAAAATCCACCACCTTTCTAAACAAACCCACCCTCAAGATCCGACCCGGATACACCTCATACGACAACTACATCCACCACCAACTTCACAAAACCACCAACCCAAAGCTCCGACAAATATGGACCACCCGAGATTGGGACCGAAAGATTCGGGTCTTCTCACAATTCTTTTCGGATCTACAAGACAAAAAACTCATATCCAACTCATCTAAATCCCTTTGTGTAGGAGCTCGGGTCGGGCAGGAGGTGGAGGCATTGAAACGGGTCGGAGTGTGGGATTCAATCGGGTTGGATCTGGTACCATACCCGCCACTTGTGATCCGTGGTGACTTTCATTATCAGCCGTTTGATGATGAGACTTTTGACTTTGAGTTTTCGAATGTGTTTGATCATGCATTGTACCCGGAGAAGTTTGTGGGGGAGATCCAACGGACGTTAAAGGTTGATGGTGTGTGTGTTTTACACGTGGCGTTACGTAGACGGTCGGATAAGTATTCGGCTAATGATTTGTATAGTGTTGAACCGTTGGTTAAGTTGTTTGATGGGTCGGATTTTGTTTATTCTAGGAAAGTTGATGGGTTTGGGTTGGATACTGAAGTGGTGTTTAGGAAAAGGAAGCCCATTCAACGGTCATGATTATGTTAACTTTTATTTTGTTATTTTTATTTCTTAGATGTTTTTTGAGTTGCTAAAAATAGTGTCAAATATGTGTCATGATTTTCTAAGTTTTTGTATTTATAATAACACATACATATGTAAATTACAATGATAAATGGCTAAATGTGATCATTGTATATGAAGAGACTGCGTAGAAAAGTTTTTGTTGACGTGAATGTCATACAAAGTATTTTGAAGACATAAATATTGCCCTATCAACTTCGAATTGTTACGAATACAATTTCTCACATTATATGATCAAGACGACAAAGACATAGTTTTAGAAATCTCACATAGTTTCTGATTAGTCGTTGATTAATCGCTAGTCCCGGGTTAACAGAGTTTTTTTTTTCATCTGATCGGCCAATGAATCGCTATGTGATCAATAGTGGTCAAATCCGGTTCTAATCGGCCAAAAATCGGTGGCTGTCTAGCGATTCCACCAAAATCTGTAAATTTTAGCCAGATTCCGATCAAAACCTATAAATTCTGGCAATTAACCCTATCTGTTCAAAAAATGGGTCGAAGAAGGTGTGAAAAAACGTCTACTTAGAAAAATTACATATAAAAATATGTGTATACATATAAAACTGAAAGTTATATATAAAATCTCAATTCGATTAATCCATATTAATCGCTAGTCAATACCCCGCCACTAACAAAAAGTATTCCCGACACATTTTTGAATGTCACCTCATCAAACTTTAACTAATTTAACAGTATTATAAAGAAGAAAAAAAATATTATCAGAAACATAACAGTAAAAGATAACTAAAATCTACTTGTTTCAACACAATACCTACTTCAAGTTTGAAAAGCAAAAGTCCTAACCAAAAAGGTAAATCCACACAAATAACTTGAAAAGAAACAATAATTTAAATATAAAGTAACATAACTCACAGCTTCATCATCATTTAAAGTTGCACATAAACTGCATTTGTTGCTAAAATTCCAGAAAAAAAAGAAAAAAAAAACAACAGAGCACAAATATCATCATCTCACTCTTTCTTCCTAGAATCCTTAAGTTGTCCCCTCTTTCTGATTTTAAGACAGAAATTGTAACGCCACGCGTCAATTACAGATTCCGGTAACGAGTAAAGTAAACCCCAAATGAGTGAATGGGGCCAGTAAGGTGTGCACCGCGGCTCATGCCCTAACGACCTCAACCCTGCTTTTGCATATCCTGTTGCTGATGGTACAAAAAAGGATGACCTCTTGATTGATGCCATTTTCGTTGCAACGTATAATGGGACCTGCCAAATATAGTTTAAAATTTCAAATCTTTTGAACAGAAAAATACAATTAGGTACGAAACATGACACAAATAATCAGGTTTTGGGTTGTCATGTCTTAAACCTTTCAATAAAGGGATCATGTTTGGGTTTACATGCTTAGCTCGTTTAATCGAAAGAGTTGCGTTCGAGTTGACTTGTTCAATCCGCCAACCCATTTAGCCCATAACCGGCTAGCCCGTTTAACACTTTTGTAACTTGATTACAACCCGCCAACCCGTTTGACTTGTTTAGATAAATGAGATATAAACGGGTCGAGTTCGAGTTTCATTGTTTTAAGTGTGTCTGGGTCAGGGTTGATGTCTTTGACACAAATCAATAAATGGGTTGAACGTTCAGTCGTTCAATCTGCCAACCCGACACTATTGATACCCTAAGTTATATATGTATGATTCTTGTTTGCTATAACCATAGTGTTTGGTTATATAGATCATAGTTGTTAATGGCGAATAGTGACAAATAGTGATAAGGTACCTATATGCTACGCGAATAGCGATATAAATAGCGATACACTAGAAAAAAAATCTAAAAATTTTATATGTATATTATATCAAAATACCCTGGTATATATGCTATTTTACATGTATATTTAACAAAAACCTAAAACCATCTATTTTATAGCTAAATTTAATTGCTATTTATATTCATCATCATCATACTCAGTATATCCCACCAATAGCAAAGCTAAGGTAGGGTCTGAGGAGGGTGAGATGTAGACAGCCTTACCTCTACCCCATAGGAATAGAGAGGCTGCTTCCAATGAGACCCCCGGCTCGATTGTAGTTTTGCATCAAGCCTTGGACATAAGGCACATAACACTCGGCAATTGAGACAAACACCGATTAGTGCATGTACCCCCTTGTCTTTTGGCTATCAACGCCACCACATGATGCATGATTAACCATCCCCCTCTTTTAACGTTATTTTCACGAAATTAGTAAAATAACGTTAAAATTAGTGCCCTTTCACTTTTGCCCCCCGAGCGCCCACACATATATACATTATATGAGCATACCACAAGCGGGGCGTTAATTGCTATTTATATTAAAAAAATAAATAAACTGTCGCTATTATCACTACAACCCTAATAGCGAGCCTAGACCCATACGCTATGTGGTGCGCTATAGCGATCGCTACGCTCGCTATTGACAACTATGATATAGATCCTAACATAATCCAACCAAACACAATTGAAGTTATAAGTTCATGAAACTAACATGATCCTCATCCATAATATGCATTACAATAACAAATTTCTAATTTTCAAATAACACTACAAAACTTAGAATTTAAAACACAAATATCTTTAAAAACATATGGGTGCTCATGATCCAGTTCGGTAGGTTCCGATGAAAATACTGATCCCAGCCGCAGAAACCAAACCCGCCTGGGTTGGGAGGGTAGGCTAGATCAACAAGTTTGAACCACTATTATTTTAATCAACATTTTTATGAAAAAAATAAAACGATAACGACGGTTATCCGACTTAGTGTACTACTAATTAATAAAATTTCTAACCACCACAAGTGGCCTAGTGGTGGAGTGACTTGGGTTCTCCAATGGAGACCCAAGTTCAATTCCCATTAGTGCCACTTTGGTGGCCACCGACACCCGCTTAAAGCCGGACCGAGGACACTCGAGGTCTCGGGTTTGAAACATGTTTCTTACCCCTCTTTGATGGCTATGGGTATTTGCCGCCAGGGATCCTTGTCGGGTGGTGAACTGGGAAGGGAGATCCCTTCCGCGGTCAGGGGTACCGTGCAACTACCCTTTTTTAATTAATAAAATTTCTATGAAGTAAAACATTCAACAATGTACCTGGCACTGCACATCAATGCCACTATTCTTGTACTCAACATAAAGACACCTTGAAAACTGATCAACATACCTAAACAAATCAACAACACCAATCAGCACTAATCAAGATCCATAACCCAAATTTCAAAATCAAAACTTTATACTAATAATAATTAAAAAAAAAACTTACGCTTTAGTAGCAGCATAAACAGCATAAAGAGGATCAGAAGGAATAACAATAGCAGCACCAGATCCAATATTCACAATAGCACCCTTCTTCCTCTTCACCATAGCAGGCAACACAGCTTGTGTCACTCTAGTAGTCCCCTCAACGTTGACTTTAATCAAATTAGTCAACAACTCATCATCCACTTCATGAAAAAACCTAGCATAAGGATATGAAACCCCTGCATTATTAATCAAAATCCCAACATCTAACCCATCAATTGCCTCACTAATCCTCTTGATCCCTTCATTTAAATCACCAGAAAGATCAAAAACCACTTCTTTGATCTGGGTTTTCCCAAATTTCGACTTAATCTCAGTTGAAACAGTTTCTAATTTACTAGGGTTTCGACCCACCAAGATTATATTAAGACCCTGTTTGGCTAATTCGAAAGCAAAAGCTTTACCAATACCGTCTGTTGAACCGGTAACAAGTGCCCAAGATCCGTACTTTTTCAGATTCTTTGCAGGTCTGAAGAAATTGACGTAAACCCATTTCAAGATTGAAGTTAAAGTTCGTAGAAATGAGAGGATTCCTAAAGCAAAGATGAAGTTGAGGTATAAAGGTTGGGTTTTTAGGGTTTCCAAGAAAGTGAGGACCATTTTGGGGGGTTTGAGTTGTGAAAATGGTGGAAAATTGGATCTTGAAGGTGGGTTTTGTAGATCAGGGGGTTATAAATACGAGATGAAGTGGTTTGGCAGGTGGGTAAGGTTGGTTGGAACAATAAAATCTTTAGGTGGACCGGCAAACATGTTGCATTGGATAACATATAAATGTTGTGAAGTTTTAGGTTGTGGGAACTAAAAGATTGTATCTTGTGAAGTTACTTGTTTTAGATTTTTTTTTTTTTTTTTTGACGGCTAGATTACTCGGTTAGACTTTGGTCTTTTGATCATTCAGGTCACGAGTAGAAATCTCGTAGTTGGTATATTATTGCCAGTTTAAACCGTTGCCACAGTTCGCCCCCCGCAATTTAGTTTTACCAAACATGTGAGAAACATATTTTTTATATTAGGGATATTGGAGTTAAATAACCCCAATTTTCATCAACTGACTGATAATACTTTCAACTTTCGATTTGTACCACACCACTCCTAACTTTTAACTTATTGGCTAATAACACTCCAAAGCTAATTGAACCCTAACCCAGTTAGTTTTTCGCTGATGTGACACTTGTGTGTTGATGTGACATTTGATGTGGAATTTTTTGATGATGTGGCAGCTGAGGTGGCCGCTGACATGGCAACCGACTTGGCTTTAATGATGACGTGGCAGCCAAGGTGGCAGCTCATGTGGCCTTTTTGATGACGTGGCAACTGATGTGTCACTAGCTTGGTGACGTGACATCTGATGTCAACAAATTGGGTCAATGTTGGATTAATTTTGGAGTGCTATTAGCCAATAAGCTGAAAGTTGGGAGTGGTGTGGTACAAATCAAAAATTGAAAGTGCTATTGACCAATTGGGGAAAGTTGAGATCATTTAAATCCAATATCCCTCGATATTACAAAAAAATCATAATTTAGAATTTACTACTAAAATTCATATGTTGTCTACTTTGTTAGACTTAACGCGTATCACTTTGACAAAAAAATGAGCTATTGTTATCCATAAATTATTTTTGAGTTAACTGCCATTTTCGTCCCTGTGGTTTTTTCATTTTTGTCATTCCAGACCAATTTTTCAAAATGCACTAGTTTCCTCCCTGACATACTAGAAACGTGTCACTTTAGTCCAAAAATTAAAACACAGTTAAGCCAGACATGTTAAATGAAGGTGAAAATAAAAGATATATGAATTGACAATAATACTCTTCATTTAACCCTTCTGACTTAACTGTGTTTTAATTTTTGGACTGAAATTGCACGTTTCCAGTATGTCAGGGAGGAAACTGGTGCATTTTTGAAAATTTGTATGAAATGTCAAAAGTGAACAAACCAAAGGAACGAAAATATAGTTAACTCATTATTTTTTGAAGTTTGACGGAGCTTAAAGTTTGAGCGAGTTTGAATTTAAAGAAAGAAAGTTATAATTTGATTATATGCATATTTTAATAATATGCAAAACAGTTTCAATATAGAACGACTTTAAGAAAAGCTTATATTTATATTATCTTTCATATCACACCATATCATTAGTTCAATATTCGATAACTTATAAAAGGTGTTTCTAACGATTAAACAAGCTACCCAATAAATGAGATAACTTCTTTTCTGGAAGAAGTAAAATTTTAAAAATTGCACCTATATGAAAATGAAGGATTAGAACATGTTAGATATGGATTTATAATATATTTGATTAACAAAATAATCATATTTTGTTTGTAAACTTGTTGAAAAAAAAAAGTTGAAACATGGTGGTGGAGGACCGGGTGAAGATGGTGCAAAGACAACAATGGTGGCGACGACAAAGACAATGAGGGTGGTTGCAGCAGAGGTGAGAGGTTTAATGTTTGAAAGGTGAGAGGTTTAACAAATATAATTCACTGAATTCCAACTAACCAAACGACCCATCTATCGAATGAATCCTATACTTTGAGAATTCTTCTTACATTTATGGTCATTGTACATCTGTTGTTTTCTGATAGTTGGGGTGTGTAAGGCGCCATATAATGCCGCCTATCAAATTATTAATTCCATGAGAAGCCATGGGCACAAGAAGGCTAGAGGATAAGATCGTTGCATAACCATAAGCAAGCCCAACAAAAGTTGCCCTGTCATTACAAAGTTAAAACCATCAACCATATTGATCGTGTGTAAATGTAGCAAAACGAGCAGGTTAGATAACAGGTCAAAACAAATAGATATCATACGGGAAAACTTGACCCACCAAGACTTTAGTCCTTTATTATTAAATTTCTTTTATATTAATTGTTTTAATAAAGGAATTTAAGAGTCATTTCAGTTTAGTCAGGTACTAAAACTTTAGGGTGAAGGGAGTGGTTAAACAGGTGAAAGTGGCAAACTTCAAAATAGACCAATCAGAGTGTGCCATGTCAGCAAGTGTGAAGAGTTTAAACTTTGGTGAAAAGTGTTGACAGTGGTTTAGACACTTGAAAGTGGCAAACTTTTTTTATTCTTTTTTTTTCCTACCCTCCACAAATACCCATCACCTTCTTCAATCATCATCAGCATCATCAGTTTTCATCTTTGTCGATCGGTGATGGTTAGTCGATTTCACAACTTTGCCGCGCGGGAAAACGGGACGGCGCCGGTGTTGCCCCTCGGCAAACCGGTTTGCCGATCACTTCACCGCACCACTCCATTCACCCTTAGGTCCAAGTCCACAAATAGATAACAACAAACTTCATCAATTTTGTTCATTTGAGGTAATCAACTTTTTTACTTTATGTTGTAAGAATATCGTTTGTTTTTTGGGACTTTTGACTTTTTTAGAGGTTTATTTTCAGTAGGTTACCTAAAAGAAGTTGGTTACCTTAAATGAATAAACATCAGAAGTTTATGTCTTCACAAAACAAATAATTAAAAGTTGGTTACCTAAAAAAGACATTACATATAAGTTTATATCCTCAAATGGAAAACTTAGTAAAACTTGTTAAACTTTTTGTGCCATTTGATCAATATTTTACCCATTTGACTTGCTGAAGATAATAAAAACCCAAGTTGACCCAACTTTAAGGTTTAAGGTTTAGGGTTTAACGGACTAAAAAAACAACGAGCTCATACCAGATTGCAAAGGAAAACTTCCGACCACTTCCCAAATGCAAAATCCCAAATAATGCAGCAACCGCGCTAGCACTTATCAAGTTGCTTCCGAATAATGGAAGCAATGCACCACGAAATAGGAGTTCCTATGAATTAACACACACAAAAGTTGTAGCTCTTTGTCAGTTGTATTGAAGTGTTAGTATAAGTACTTGTAGCTAATAAGTGTAAAATGACATAAAACTAACACATATTATTAGGTACATGATCATTGTGAAAGGGTATACAGGTAATTTTGCTCTTAGTAGCTCCAAGCTTATGTTTCCTTAATTTTGCCATTCAGACAAGACTTTTCTTGATAGGAGCTTATTTTCAAAATAAACAAATGAGTAAAATGCCATTTTCATCCCTGAGGTTTGGCCACTTTTACGACTTTCATTCAAAGGTTTGTTTTTCCACGTCTAGGTCCTTGAGGTTTCCAAATCTTGCCATTTCCGTCCCTGAGGTTTGACAATTGATTGCGACTTTTGTCCCACGAGGTTTGGCCCTCAGGGACGAAAATGACAAGATTTTGAAACCACGAGGACCCAGATGCGGAAAAACAAACCTTTGGATGAAAGTCACAAACGTGGCTAAACTTCAGGGACGAAAATTACATTTTACTCTAAATAAATAAATAAATAATCAAGCTATGTGCCAAACATACCCATAATGCAAAGAGAAATGATTCAATGAAGATGTGTGTGTGTGGATCCCACTAACATAGAGTAAGAAGAACTGGAATGGGCCCCACAATATGCTAAATGGAGGTAAATGGTGTAGATGAATAACATCCAAGTTTCTCTACTCTAACCTCACTAATGCCGGGAAGAAATGCCACAATTGTATAATCTAGTGGCTCGAGTGATGTCAGGACCTGCACAAATATACAACAATATCAACATATGATTTTGTAGAGGTGACAATTTTGACCCATTTACTTATGGATAGCTCGATTCAGATCATGTTTTATCTTTAACGGGTCAACCCGGAAATATTTTTTGGAAACAAAAAATAGCTTAAAAGGAGACGGGTCAATAGTTGGCCAAAAAGTGTTTCCGGTCAGCCAAACATGCTACGACCCATTAAAGATATTACTCGTTTTTGAACCATAACCCAATGCGTCCATTTTGCCACCTCTAATGTCAGAGTTAGGGATTAAAGAAAACCTGTTGATTGGATGCCTCACTTGACTCAGCAAAATCAGACCATGTTTTCAGTAGTAACAACCGAGAACACGATATGAGTATGACTAATCCCGCTATCACTTGCAGATGCCACATCTCAAAACTAACTGTAATTACAAAAGTGCTTTTGATTAATCAGTTTGTAACTTTATATAGTCTCTTTTGTGGGTCTCATTTCAGTTTCAAACGTAAATGGGACCCACATTTCGAGTTTCGACATCCGCTTCTTCTCATATCATATAATTCAAACATGTAGAATTTAGAGTCAGCAAATTTAAAAAAATATATATATATATATATAATAACCCTATTAACTTTTGCTGATTTTGCAAATAAGTCCCTAGACTTTAGTTAAACTCAACCAAAAAGTCATTGGTTGATATGAATTTAGTTCAAGAAATTGACCTTTCTTTTTAGCATGATTAAGGCTTAAACTTATACAGAGGACCTGTTTGTTGATTTTCATAAGTTTAGCGACTTAACCATGAAAAATTAAAGTGCACGGACTAATATGAGAATCCAACTAAAGTTTATTGCAAATAACAATCTAAACATGTAATTATATTGGAAACCTTACATGATATCTCAGAAGAGCAATCAGCTATAGGCCATCCTTGTGATGATGCCAAATGAGAACCCTGCAAAAGCCAAGAAGATATATACATTGTTCTTTCTAAAATGAAATAAATACATACTTAACGCCTTGAGTATAATTAGAAAAAAAAGTATATACTTGTAAAAAAAATCTGAATCTTTTTAGTATAACGATTTAGGAGGTCGCACATCTAAAATTCATGTTGAGAGACTTTTGACCCATTCGACCCGTGTCCCTGTTAGCTAAGCTTTTTTATCTGAACTATTTGAGGTCAAACAGAACACAAATCGACACACTCATTCATAAATGCGACAAAATTATCATGTAGGGTGTTGATGGGGTCGTGCGAGTTCACCGGTAACAAGTACTCATGGTCGCCAAAAAAAAATATTGAACTTTCTTTATTTCACAGGGTCCCGTAAAAAAAAGAAAATAGAAACCATAATCATACCAAAATATGGGAGTCATGAAATGAAAATATAAGTGACGGATATATAAATAACTGAAAGCTTTCAATATACGAAAAGGCATAATCTTTATGCAAGTAAAGAGCAACATAAAAGAAATAGAAAACATGTTTGGATGTGCGTTTTAAAGTGATTATTACAACTTGAAAAGAACAAGCTTAATCACGAGATTAGTTGATTTTAGTTACATCTAAATTGACCCGTTAAATGTGTAGAAATTAGCACCTCTTATTTTTTTTTTTAGACTAACTAATAACAAATGTAATCATAATTTGTTTTTTTCCTAACTGATTATTGCAATATGATCACCTTAAAGGCACATCCAAACACCCCTAAAGTGTGATATAAGCATGATCTTGCTAAAAAGAGTGCACATCAAAATGTCACCTGTCGGATTATTACTCCCATGAAAGCTATAAAACCAGAAGTCAAGGTGCAAGCCTGTAGAACAGAACTTCTAGAAGCAATAGCAACTGAAGCCTGTGACTCCAAGTTTTTAACCGAACTAGTTGGAGAAGATTTATCTGAAATTCCATTTTGTTCTTCTAGTGAACTTTCAGCAAGTTGTGGATTCACAGCTTTTTGTAATTCTTTTGATTTCTTCAACCTTTTAGGTGAACTTTTGCTTGCGTGAATCCTCTTGTCTGCATGAAATTGCTGCAAAAGCAGTCAAAACACACAGGCAAAGCTATGTATATAGTCAAACATTGTGGTTTTGACTGACGTAATGAGTAGAGTGTATGAAGATGATAGCATTAAGCTATATGGAAGCATACCACAAAGAATTTTCTGCGTGGAACATTTTGGAAGCATAGGCGTTCATATTTCCTTCCTAACAAAAACACGAGACGTTAAACAAATTTACGACTTTTAGCAGAAGGGTTTACTATATCAAAATGGTAACGGATTTTCATGTGTTTGTCATTGTACGCAATGAACTACTTTTTTACCATTTGATGTTACAAACTTTTATTCCGTTACCATTTGATGAAACAGACCTGATGTAACCGAGAAAAACTGTTGATATGTCACCTTTTTACAATTATGGCTGGTGAAAAACAGTTTATATTTCACCTTTTCCCCGTTACAGCAGGTCTATTGCATCATATGGTAGCAAAACATATGTAACATCAACTGGTTATAAAAATCAGCCCTTAATCGAGTGTGTACTACTTGTTAGGTATCACAGCTTAACTGAAAACGAAAACGATCACAGCAGTAATATGCAACAGTGACGGCGGCGGTATCTGCCTGAGGCAGCGATTGCTGACTTGTCTGTGGCTGTAGGGATCTCAAGCAGAACACAAAGCACACGAGAACAAACAGAAAAGAAAGAACACCGGAATTTAACGTGGTTCGGTCTAATCTGACCGACGTCCACACGCTGCAACTAGGGTACTTTTATTTCTTTACAGGTGATCAGAATATTACAATGCTTAGTTATTATATATAGACTGTATATAATAACTACATCATGGTTTACAACTTCAGGAACAAAAAACGTTAAATTTGGCAACTTGCCTATGTTGGAAATCAGGCCCTTGATCGAACACACAAACACCGGATGACGAACGAACTCTTTTTATTCTTTATCAATGAAAGCACACCAATACAATAACCCTAACCATATATTTATACTAAACTCATTCTAGTCCTAACCCAACTCAAACTCTCGGCGCAAAAGGGCCGAAAAGCCTCCACAAACCCAACACTCCACACCTAACCCGCATCAAGGTTTATGCTTTAACAAGTTGTATGTTTTTGGTGCCATCCCATATTCAATACTCAAAATTGCAAACACACACACACACACCAATGTAAATCAAGTGTTTAGCTTTTTTCCACAACTGCAGCAGGAACACAAGAACATCAAGGAAACAGAAATAAAAAATCTTGAAATTGGAAATGAAGGCAGGGAAGGGCAGGGCAGGGGAAATTGAAAGTTGTGGAAGATGGAAATTTACCAGAGTGAAGAAGATAGGGTAATTTGGTTATGCAGCAGCAGCAGCAATCCATGGTGAGATAAGTCATTACTCATCACTCAGGAGAGGATATTTTTTGAAACTCCTCTTTGAAAATCTGATGCCTTTTATTTTATTCCACAAACAATAACTTTATTCATATTTAGAAAAAAAAATGATAGTTAAATCCAATAAATTAAAAAAAAAAGCATGTGATTAGTCGATTCTCATGGGCCATCCCTTCTTCCCTCTCTCACACTCCTTAGGCCGTTCACGGACTCCTCCCTTCACGCCACAGGGACATTGTTCCATTATATTAGTGAATCGTACATTGTTACATTATATTAGTGAATCGTTTGGCAAAAAGTTCATTTACGTTCTTTTGTTTGACAAATAAACGAACATGAATAAGGAATTTCATTCGGTTAATTAGATGAAAGAACACGGACAAAATTGTGTTCGGTCAATTGCATTCGTGAACGTTAGGTAATATGTTTGTTAATGTTCGTTAACATCTGTTCATGGTCGTTTGTTTTATATAGTTAATGTGCTATCGTTAGAAACTTTTAGATCTTTGAAACAACATTTTGGGATGATTATGCTTATTATGTCTAACTTGTGCCTTTATTTTGGGATAATTCCGTTTATGATGATTATATCAAGTGTTTAACAAGAAGATTATGTCTAATGTTTGAATTAAACATTGCCGTTTTTTTTAAATGGTATTTGTTTGTATGTCTTTGTGAAGAAGTTAATTCCTTAACAAATGAACACAAACACGAACACTTTCGTTCAATATGTGTCCGCAAACAAGTTTAATGCTAAACAAACGAATATGAACAAGGCTCCATTCGGATCTCCGTTTTATGCATTGGATACACCTGAGCAAATATTAAGATACCTCTAAATGTTCGGTAAAAAAAATCTCCGTTTTATTAATGTATGATAGTTTTTTGTCCCTGATTTTTTTTCTTCTAGATCCGTCACTGTCAAGCATCAAAAGTGTTCTGTAAGTAGTTATTTTCAAAAAGATTTAAGTGCAATTGCATCCCTGTGGTTTAACTGAGAACACATGTTGAGCCCTAAAGTCTAAAATTGACCCCTAAGCCCTCATAGTTTCATTTTCTTGCACTCTGAGTCGTTGCGTTCCCCACCGTCAGCCTACCATTAGTATAAAAGTTGTGGATAAAAGAAAATTTAGGGACACAGAGTGCAGTAAATACAACCACGGTCCATAGGAGCTCAGAAAGTGAGTTTTAAACTTTAGGGACTCAACGTATGTTCTCAAATAAACCACAAGGACAAATTTAAAAATCAATTTCAAGGCTAGATTGGTGAACCTACGTCAAAACAAAAACAGAGAAATACAAAAGAAATTTTTAAATATTAAAATTTACCAAATAGTGACTTTGAGGTTTTTTTTTTGTCTTTTTTGCTTTTTGCTTTTTTTTTTCTTTTTTCTTTTGTCTTTTTGCACTTTTTTATATTTTTATCTCTCAACTTTCAATATTAATATTTACAACCCCTTAACTTTCTAAAGATTTTATAATCGAGTTTTACGTGTTTATTTTTATATGCATGTGAGTATAAATTTAAGTTGATTTACGTTTCAACATATTTTTTCCTCATAAATTAGTCAGGTCAAATATAATTTGTTTCTTATGTTGATTAACACGTTTTCATGTTTATTTTTATGTACGCTTTTAGTTGGTTTACGTTTTAACGTAATCTTTTTTTCAGAATGCCGCCGCAACGCGCGGGACAATTTATTACTAGTTAATATTTTGAAAATTGGGTAAATAATGATTTTCAGCCCAACACCTGGCCCAATGATTCCTTCCACTTTAAAACCCAAACATCCTAAAACAAACAAGTTATTGTT
The DNA here is from genome assembly GCA_030545235.1 of Helianthus tuberosus. Taxonomy (NCBI): domain Eukaryota; kingdom Viridiplantae; phylum Streptophyta; class Magnoliopsida; order Asterales; family Asteraceae; genus Helianthus; species Helianthus tuberosus. The sequence continues at coordinate 176,092,686 of CM060450.1, forward strand.
ATAGAAACATGTTTTAAACTTTTAATAAACAATCCCCTTAGATCATCAATTTTAATATAATCCGAAATCATGTTAACAGAAAATTCCTTAGAATTAGACTTTATGTACATTTTAAGGATCATTGTACCACTTTCTCTCTTACATTTTGCTAAGCCGAATACGCCTTTACATTACATTAAATATTCGTAAAACATAAAGAAAACTACATCAGGATGATCTCTTGGGAGATTATTGATATATGTATGGAAACGAACCAAGTCCTCGTCAGCAACCCGATCAGCATCCACAACCTCATCATCACACGTCAAAACCCATAAATCCCGCGATTGTACTCTCTTTAAGTTACCTCTACAAAACGGGCAAGATGACGACCTTGTCTTCCTAAAAACATAAAACATGACATTTTAGTAGTGACGACTTATCGACCCGCCCATTTTGTCACGTCTACTTAAGCACTAGTTTTTAGATAGTTGTGACATACCAGTCTCGATAGCAGTTGATGCACATCGCGTGGCAGCAATTAGGCAAAACGATCTTTGTGCATGATTCTAAGCAAATCCCACACTCGTTTTCTCGTTCTATATCAAGATTTTTGACACCACTTTCGTTTTCTGGTTTTATTTTACTTGATATCTCTAAACTTGAGCTTTCGCCTTTAGAACCACCAGCCATGGGATAATCAAGCTCCACCAAGTCAAGGTGTAGCCTTCTCAAAGATGGCAGTATAACAGCTGCATATATCAATTTTCATCAGGAAAAAAAAATAAAACTTTTTTTTTTTTTACTTTTCTATAAAAAAAATATTCCAAACCGTGGTAATTGACACTTCTTAGGCAAAAAAATATCAACTTATTTGCATAAAAACAAAGGGATTTTTTTTTATTCAAGTAAAATTTTTACTTTTTTTATTGAGTGTCCTTTTCATTGTTATTTATCCATTATTAAAGGTATTGATTTTTTAAAGTAGAGTTGGAATTTGCGCGTCAAGCAAATTGGAAATTAATATAGTTTAGTGCTATAAATATATTTACAAAACACTCTATCACCAAAATAACAATTTGAATATTTAATATAAACTATTTAGGAGGTTGTATGCAATAAACATACATTTTGGCAATTTGGCCCAACCCACACATGTGTAAACGGTTCAAAACCGCCACCTCAACTTAAAAGGGAAATACCAAGTATAATGTATCTGCTCAAGTATGGTTAAGGTATAATAACAAACCGTAAAAGTCACTTATCGTTGCCTTCCTTCCATGTCTAGAAATCTTCGGTCTTCCATCTGTATATACCTATAAAACAATATATATTATGAACTACAGAAGAAAAACAAATTTATACTATAAATTAGACAGCAGAAAAAAAATGAATGATCACATCAAATGGGTGTGCTTTTGTAATTTTCTGGGTGCAAATAATTGGACCCTTTTCACTCATGTAGTTTTTATTGCAAATAGTGTAAAATTGAGATCCCTTTTAGTAAAGCATGTGTTTCTTTTTTGTGTGATATAATGAATGAGAATCTGGAAGTTATCAAGAATAAACCTTGTAGACAAGAACATGAACAAGATTCAAGTATCTAGGCAATAGGCAAGTGCAAGAGGAATCAATCCATTGAAGCAAGAACATAACAAGAGGTGCTAATTCATTGTAAACTAGTTTCATTTGGAATCTTGCACCGTCTTTAGCTCTAGGAATTGCAGCTGCCCTGCAAATTCAGTATGATTAACATAAGAGTAATCTACAAAATAATATAAATAAAAAAAAAGTGGTATTTATAAGTTCTTCTTCTTTGAAGCCAGAATCAGCAGTAAGAGACAAAAATATTCACTGATCATACCATAAGTTGCTAAAGCATACATTAGGTTTGTAGAAATTATAGTCCAAACACATGAATATGTATTTCTCAGTTTATACAACTTTTTTTAAAGCTAAAAACAAATTGGTTACATATGGGTGACATTTAGCCGGAATTGATTGGAATAAAGTTTCTCAAGTAGATACGGCATACGCGATCAAGGATTCGCGTATCTTATGTGGCTACAAGCATAAATGTTTGCTATTGATGTATGATCATCCTGAAAAATGGCTACTTTGGGGACTTTCTCATAATATAATTCTTAACCACAAACCTGTCATTTTCCTAAATATTAATACTAAAAATTCCTTTTAACTAGCCACTACCTAATATCTAGCTCAGCCACTTGGTGTTTATTTTTGGGATTTCTAACAGCTAAAATCCTCTTTTTACCAACATAAAGTATGTTGAAAATTAAATATGAGCTGCATAGTTCTTAAACAGGTTTAAACTCTCACTTTATTTCTGTCTAAAGGACCAAAACCCCTCAAAGATTCTAGCTTTGCTAACTTAAAAACTCAAGAACTTTTTTTTTTTTAAATAAAGTTCCAAGATTTTCAAGAATCACAAAAGCCCTATTTTGGAAACAAAAAAGAATCAAAACCCATATCAAGAATCAAAGAAACTAAGATAAAAACAGCTTACAGAGCATTAGCATGTTGTATATCAGCCTCAAGAACCTTCAAAGATTCCTCATAAGAGCATCTACCAAGTGGGCAATACACCATATCCATCTTGATCTTCAATAAAACTCACCTATAACCTTCTTCACACACTATAGTCTGCCTATATACACACATGTGATGTGACTCAATTTCTTTGTTTTCTCAGAAGCAAGCATTAAAAGCTTAGACCTTTTCTTTTTGACAAAATAAAAAAAGCTACAAGCTTTGTTATAAAATAGGAGAAGTGATTAAAGGGAAAAGACAAGAGTGGGAGGAGAAAGAGGAGGAAGACTTGTCTTTTCTTGTAACTTTCTTGAAATGGGCGGCTTTGAGTTGGATAGTTCTTGATGAGAGTTAATGAATCCAATTGAAATTTGGTGACGAAAAAGATTGATTTTCATTTGAATATATATAAGATATGTGTTTGTTGGTTTTGGTGGGTTTGTTAAATGTTTGTCTTTGATTTGTGTTTATAAGACACTTCACAATATTGTTATGGATTTTTATAAGGGGAATTCCATGTAATAATCTCACCTATACCTTATTGGCCATTAATAATCCCATATTCTCTCCACCAGTCTTATCTTTTACCTATTTTTCCTACAATGGTCCTTCGTTAAAAAAACTTAACGGAGTTAAGTTTTTTTCCAAATTACAAACAGATTTTTTAGGGCTTTTGATCAGAACGATGATACGAGTCTATTGATGTAAAACTTACTTCGAAATTGTGCTCCAAATGACTTGATTTTGGTTAATTGAAAATTTAAACACCCGAATTGAAGCGTCGTTTTCATCGTTCGGAGCACCGTTTCGAGGCAAGTTTTACATATGTGGACTCTATAGTGGATTTTATGTGAATACTTCAAACCATGAGAAATGAAAAGTGGGTACGATTGAGAAATATGCATGTGTAAAAAATATGATTTTTATGAAAAATATGTTTTAGTTTCTTTAGTGGCAGACTCAATTTTTTTTTTTCATGGGAACGAAAATTTTTCAGGACCGGTTGTCTATTGTTAGAAAAATAAGATTTTTTTTTGTCCGAGTCAAGTCATGTTACATAATAAAAAAGAGAAAACATTTTGAAACCTAGCATCTAATAAATATAACATATTACTTAATCATCTAATGTTTAATATTGCAAATATTTAAATAATAAAGTAACATGATTTCAAAAATACTTAAATGGAGGATTTGGGGTTGTTTATAATCAAATTTAAGAGAGTGAGGGCGTGGAGGTTGAACTGGAGGGTGGCCGGTGATAGCCACCTTTGGTCGCAACGATTCTAACAAACGCCGGTACAAGCCTTGAGGCGACTATGCAATTTTGGGTTCTAATCGATTGATAATCCCTTTGTTCTTTGGACTTTAATTGTCACTCAATCTAACAATGTTGTAATTTAATTTTTTATTAGGTTAATTATTTAATTGTTTAAAATTGATATTGGGTTAAATAGTTATTGGACTAATGATGTAATGGGAATAATCTTTTAAATGGTTAATGGATTTATGAATTAATGAGGTAATGGGTGTTAGTCTAAATAAACAATTACTTTATATCTTTTAAAAAAAAAAATTAGTTTATAACTCTTTTATATGTGTTGGTTTATAATAGCTTTATATTTGTAAATTTTAGAATCTTAAATAAATTTTCTTGAGGTCAGCCTCAATATATTTTAGGGTTAGCGTCAAAGTTTCATGGAAGTCGGCGTGAATATTTCTTAGGGGTCGGTCGGGATTGGTTCATATAAATTTTAAACAAAAAAAAAAAGAATTAAGGGGGTTGGGCGACCCCGTCTCTAATATATAGGTCCACCAATAGTATATGCCTTCGTGTTTTTAATCTTTTTTCTGCTAAATCTAAGTACGTGATTAACTAAACCTACGTATTTTATTGTGTTTAATAATTGAATGGAAAATGGGGAAGATCACCTTTTGAATTTTTCTACACCAACATACATTATATTGCATATATACATACGAAATAGATACTTTGAAAACTTGTTGTGATAACTTTGAGAACTCTTATCTTGTAATCAATTTTTCAAAGTTTATCTTCTCAAACCTTGTATTTACGATAACATAGAAATGTAAAAAAAAAAACAGATATTACTTAACAAACATTAACGTAATTTTGATGATGATTTAATTACTTAACTTTTCTTATACTTATGTAAACCAAAAAACACAAGTATAAAATTGTGCATGCAAATTTCTGTAATTCTGTTACATCTCTAACTTGGAGTTGGAGGTATTTATTTTATCATGATATTACTCTTTTATAAAGTATGCATTGGTAAGCAGATAAGACACGTATTAATATATGCTCATGGATTTTTAAATGTTTAACTTATTATCGATATCAGGGTTGTAAGTTTGTAACACCATGAAATATTCTAGATATTGTAACATCTATTTTTTAAAGACTACTTTAAAAAAACACCAAAAAGAGGCAAAAACTAGCAAGCTGCTAGAATCAATTAAAAGATAACTTCCTCCATTATAAAGTTTTTCTAAGATTAAAACCCTTCAAGTATAGAGCATAGACTCTTGTCTAGTTAGGGACAAACATCGAAGACTAAATATAAAACTAAAAATCAAACTAGCATCGTTCAGTTTGGCTCAAATTTTCTTCCTTCTGCTTTTGGTTTAATGTGATCAAATTTCATATGGCTCAAATTTTCTTCCTTCTGCTTTTGGTTTAATGTGATCAAATTTCATATGGATTTCAAACAATTAAAACCAAAATTAATATTGCTCTTTTATACGACTCCCCACACTACCTATTTCCACCTACATCTATCTAAGCTAACACGTATATAATAGAGTTAATAGCCAAAATGGTCCCTGAGGTTTGCTCACTTTTGCCACTTTAGTCCAAAATCCAAAATTTTTAAATCTAGGTCCCTGAGGTTTGCATTTTGTTGCCATTTTAGTCCAAATTTCAAATAACCCCTTTTTGAGTGTTGAAACCTGATTGTTTTGTCCTTTTGTGCAAGGGCATTTTGGTCATTTTAATTTTATTATAACAAACCCATATCAAAAACAAACCCAGATCATCTTTCAAAGCAGATCAACTCTCTCTCTCTTCTGTCTCTCTAGCACCACCACCACCGCCACCTCTCTGCACCTCCTCTCTCTCTCACACTAAAACACAGATACAACACAGATACAACACAGATACACTCTCTCTCTCTCCTAGTTCTCTCTCTCTACACAGATCCGGGTAGTGAGCAATAATGTTCTGTCGTGCCATCGGGTACCCAAATCATCCCCAATCTTTCATACCTAAACCCTAACAATATCGATCTCGATTCCACTTACCGTTACCCACTGTACATCATTCTTCCACAATCCATCAGGTACACCCACTTCGTATATTCATCAATCAATCAATGAACATCAACACCTGCAACTTAGACATCGTGAACGAAACACCCAACAACACACAACCTGCAAGTCTGCAATGAACATCAACACCTGCAACTTAGCCATCGTCATCCCCAAAAAAACCCTAACAGCAGGCTTGACAAAAAAGGGACTTGATTCTCAGCAGCCTTCATACAAGCTTCACACAACCTGCAAGTCTGCAATTAAATCAAATCGATCAAAAAAACCCTAACATCGTCTTCAATCAAATCGATCAAAAAAACCCTAACAGCAGCCTGCAAGTCCTCCACAGCCCGCAATTAAATCAAATCGATCAAAGTCATCTTCATCACTACAGTCGCTGCCGAAACTTCGAACCTCCTTCATCAGCATCAATCAATCAGCTGTTCATCTTCATCATCGACAACTTCAGCGATTCATCATCACAACTTCAGCGATTCATCATCGGAGTTCCTTTCTCTCTCCTCTCTCTCTCTCTGCTCTCCTGAACATACGTGTGTGTAGGCCTGAAATCGGAGTGTCGGCTATCACCGGAAAACGGCGATGGTAGCCGGTAAACGAGGAAGGAGGTGTGGGTGTGACTGTTGGATGGGACGACGCCGGAGTGGCGGGGGTGAGAAGGGGGAGGAGGTGGCGGTGGTGGTGGTGCTATAGAGAGAGAGAAGAGAGAGAGCTGATCTGGTTCTTGATCTGCTTTGAGATCTGGGTTCTTGATCTGAGTTTTTATAATAATTCATAAAAATGACTAAAATACCCTGCACAAAAGGACAAAATAGGTTGGTTTCAACACTCAAAAAAAGGGGTTTTTGGATTTTGGACTAAAATGGCAACAAAATGCAAACCTCAGGGACCCAGATTTAAAAATTTTGGATTTTGGACTAAAGTGGCAAAAGTGAGCAAACCTCAGAGACCATTTTGGCTATTAACTCTATATAATATAATGGATGTTTGCAATGGTACGATATAGTTATAATATAAAATTGTCAACTGGGCATACTAATGGTGTAAATTTATTTATAAAAGGGTTATTGGATTTTAATAATCATAAGTTTCACCTATTGGTTGATAATAATCCTGTTTTGGTCAAAAATCAGATGAGGATAATGCAACCAAACTCTTTGTTACGGGGTATGATGCTTGAATTGGTAAACAACAATGAGGATCACTATGAAATGAATTGCACAGGAGACACAAAGATTTATACGAGGAAAAAGCCCTTGATCAATGTATGATCTCCGGCATAAAAAACCTCGGGTGATGGAAACTACCGATCACCAACTCAAATTAAACAATAATTCTTTTACAACTTCGGATGATAGCGAGCTAAGTACAAGGATCACTATAGTGTATCGTGTAGAAAAGTATGAAGAAATGCTAAGTGTTTTGCCGAGAGCTGGTGAGTGCAGTTGTACGAGTGTGTGTAGCCAAAAAATATAGCCAAGTGTTGTCTAATTAGCTCGCTACCCCTTTTAAATTTAGTAAAATATCTAAATAACTAACTATCCGCAATTCATGCCTTCTCCCCACGATCTCCATAACGTTCACCATGGTCAAGCACGTGCGGAATAAGCGTGGAATATTCTTCAGGAACGTTACCAAGACTAAGTCCAAGCTGGTATTCCTGCAAAACAATATCGAATTCAAAGCAGACAATCATTAGTATAAGGATCCTCAGGATGATCCATGATCCTGAAGCACTTCTGAGGATCACTAACTGACACAGAAGTAAGGATCACCAAAGAGGATAACAATTGAGGATCACGGGTCATTAAGAAATCCTCCCCTAACAATTGCCCCCAAAATATAAGGAGTAATATTGTAAATAAACGAGTTGTATTTTGTTGATCTTATCCGTAACAGACTAACGGATAACTAGCCGTTGAAGACGGACTAGCCGTTGCAAACCTGACGTCACTGAAGTGACAATCCTGCAAATCATCATTATAAATATGAGTTAGAGATAGGATCAATTTGCATTTAAATCCGAGAGAAACTCCCTTTAAATTCTCAGTCGAAGATCAATCAGGTGTCTCTTCTCTTATTTCTCCTTCTCTTACTCTGTTTTTCTTTCTTTACCAACATCACGTTAAGAATGATGCTCTGGTCCTCCCCCACCAAGGATCACCAGAAGGATAGCCCCTTGAAGAGTGAAGGAATCATCAAAGACTCAGTGAATGAGAGGTGTTGCTTTACCGATCCTCAAGTAGATAAGATCCGGCACTGCTTTCCGGCGAACGCCTTTTTCAAACCCTTCGATCCCACTGTTCTGAGCGACTACATTTCTGAAACATGGGTTGCCTTTCCGGTTACCCCATTCACCATAGGATACACCTATCCTTTTCCAGCTTTTACCCAATCCTTTTTCTCCCTAACCGGCATCTCCTATATCCAAGCTATGCCGATGATCTGGAGGGTCTTATATACCCTTGAAAGGATCATAGAGCAGGAAGGGATTGATTTAGGAATGTCGGAACTGGCAGAGACATATGATCTCACGACGTTTGGATCCCACCGATATCTGTTTAAGCGAAAACCCGGCAAAGAACATCCCATTTTTAAAGCCACCAAGAACGATACAAACTGGAAACGACGCTTTTTCTTTGTCAGGAGGGATACCATTACAAACGGAAAGGATCTACCAAGGAAGTGGTCCACCCATGGTAGGACAGAGGATCCTGAGAAGGATCACCAGGTAATCTAGCTCTTGTGATAGGATCACTAATCCCCTTTTGTTTTATGTTATGCAGCTGTCACTGTTTCACACCTCATACCATCTCCTGACACCAAGGAAAGGCTTGCTGTTTTTAGAAGACTCGGTCCTGAAACAAGATCATTTAAGACAATCACCCAGGATTCTCAAGAGGTATCCTCAGGCTCAGTCACCATGTCAAGTAAGTATCCTGCTTTTTATATAGTTAAACATTTAAATAAATAGTTAAATAGAAATAGGATAAGGATACTTATCTTGCTTTGAATGTGTAGGTGCCGGAAAAGCTTCCAAGCCTGCCTCCCAGTTCAACATGGCCGACCTTGACACTGTTCGATCCAGAAAGAAGAAGGCCATTGCCAGCCCTAGTGTCTCCATCCCCAAGGCACCCACTAAAGGAAGGGGCGGCAAGAAGAGGAAAAACTCCGAGATAGAGGACCTACAAGGCCTGCCACTGATCCGCCACCAGTTCCTTGAATACTTCAATGACGTGAGGATCACCAATTCTGCCTAGGTATCCTACTTATTTGAGGATCACCTGATCTTGAACTGCTTTGTCTCTTTTGCAGAAATTTGCTGAGATTGAAGACTACGTGGGGAGCGTTAAGGAGCTGGATAAGAAGATTGCTGACCTCCAACAAGTTGCAGTGCTCAAGGATCTTAAGATTGCTGATCTCGAAAAGGCCCTTCAAGACGCCAAGACTAAGACAGCTAAGTCTCCGCTGCTGTTAGGGGTGGATTTCTAAATGACCCGTGATCCTCAATTATTATCCTGCTTGGTGATCCTTACTTCTGTGTCAGTTAGTGATCCTCAGAAGTGCTTCAGGATCAGGATCATGGATCATCCTAAGGATCCTTATACTAATGATTGTCTGCTTTGAATTCGTAATTGTTTTGCAGGAGTATCAATTGGGACTTAGTCTTGGCGATATTTCTAGAGAATATTCTAAGTCTATTCCGCACGTGCTTGGTCAGAAATGGACGTTGTGGAGTCGTGGAGGACTTGCACCATTTGCGGATAGTTAGTTATTTAGATATTTTCTAATTTAAAAGGGGTAGCGAGCTAATTAGACAACACTTTTTTGCTATTTTTGGCTACACATACACTCATACAACTGCTCTCATCAATCTCGCTAACACACCTGGCGATTACACACATTTCTACACGATACACTATAGTGATCCTTGTACTTAGCTCGCTATCATCCGAAGTTGTAACAGATTGTTTGTTTAATTTAAGTTGGTGATCGGTAGTTTCCATCACCCGGGGTTTTTTGTGCCGGAGATCAACTCTTGATCAAGGGCTTTTTCCCCGTATAAATCTTCGTGTCATTTGTTCATCATATTTCATAGTGATCCTTATTATTGTTCATTAATTCAAGCATCATACCCCGTAACAAAGAGTTTGGTTGCATTATCCTCGTCTGATTTTTGACCAAAACAGTTTGGCGCCCACCGTGGGGCAATTGGTGCTTCATTCCTAAGAAATTCTCATTTTTGTGATCATTTCGGTTCGTTACATCCAAGCAGATGGCTTCATCATCAAAGAACACCTCCAGTGCGATGTCTGTAGTCAATTCATCTCAGGGCATTCCACCATTGCCTCCACCACCTTCTGGACCTCAGAAAAATGCCGAGAAGAAACCAACTCTCATTTTCTCAAAACCTCCAACTTCTTCTGCTTCTTATACTCCCACTACTAGTGACTTGTTTACTCTGATTTTGCAGATGAAGGAGCATATACAGCAGCAGGATAAGACCAATGAAAGGATTCTTAGAGAAATTGGAGACATCAAGAAACAGAAGAGATCGGCAGATGATCATTCTCCACTGATGCCCAGATCTTTGAATTTCGATACTCCGGTTATAACTTCTCAGCCTTCAGTGGTTCCAGACGTTCAATATGTGGGAGGACCAAAAGGAGTGCATTACGGATCATCAGCAATGACTCGGGCTTCAGGGTTACACTTCCAACCAGCAGGATCCCATCCTCAGCATATAGGATCCTTCGCCAGCTCAGGAGGATACTCAGGAGCGTAGCAGATTCAAGGGTTCTGGCCGTTTCAAGGATCCTCCCAGGTCCAAGGATCCCCCCAGGTTCAACGATCCTCTCAGGTTCAAGGATCCTCCTATGTTCCAGGATCCTCACAGGTTCAAGGATCCTCTCAGTTTCAAGGATCCTCCCAGGTTCAAGGATCCTCCTACGTCCCAGGATCCTCACAGGTGCAAGGATCCTCTCAGTTTCATGGATCCTTAAGGAGTTTGCAATCGGGGAATTCCGATATCCATCAGAGAGATTTCATTCCAATGCAGACCATTGCTTCTACTGGTCCATCGGTCATTCCAGAGCCCCAACAATATGGATTCACATCCGCTTTTCCTAATTTGAATCCAATGGGAGGTAACACTTTCAATAATTCTTATACCACTAACCATGCCTTATGCAGGATACAGGTATCAATCATGCCATGGCCAGAGAATTGCAAAAGTTAAAGGATATGATATCAAGTGTCCCAGGAGTGGTCAAGCCTATCCCGGAGATTGCAGATGGGAGCCATAAGATATCTCGTTTTGCACCACCAATCTGTGATGCTGAGATACCAAAGAGGTTCCATGTGCCTACTATGAAATTGTATGACGGTTCAACAGATCCTGAAGAACACATAGCACAATACAGGGAAAGGATGGAGATCAATCCCATCCCAGAAAGGTTAAAGGAAGCATGTCTGTGCAAGGGATTTGGATCCACTCTTACTGGATCAGCTCTTAAATGGCTGCTAAGTCTTCCCCTTACTCTATTACCTCATTTGCTAATCTAGTTAACCTATTTAATAACCAATTTTCTTGTAGTAGGAAATTTGAGCGTTTAACTAGTGATCTGTATAGGATAACCCAAGGTCATAATGAATCTTTAAGGGATTATATCACTAAATTTAGTAAAGAATCCTTAGATATTCCTAACCTGGATATAGCTACGGCTGTTGAAGCCTTTAAAATGGGATTGCTTAGGGATTCGTTATTCTATGATGATCTTGTTATGACACCATGCAGGAATCTAGATGAGGTAAGAACCCGGGCCCTTAGGTTCATCTGGCTAGAGGATGACAAAAGGATCCAGGAGAGGTTAGCAGGATCCTCAAAGCAAGAGAAGCAAGGATCCTCATTCAAGAACAACAAGTTCAGATCCTATAACAAATCTGATAACCAGAATGTGCATGCCGTTGAACAAGAAGAGGATGATGAGGATTATCCTCCAATTTCAGAATATTGTTTTTCTGTTGATAACAATGAACTAATCCTTGCGATGCAGAGTTTAGGTGATAAAGCTAGATGGCCCAGGAAAAATGACAGACCAGCGGCAACCAAAGATAAGTCAAAGTGGTGTGCATATCATGAAGATTTTGGGCATCTCACAGAAGAATGCATCGCACTGAGAAAAGAAATTGGATACTTGTTGAGCAAGGGGCACTTAAAAGAATTACTGGGAAGAAAGAAGTCAAGGACTCAGGATCCTGAAAGTATCCCAGAAAAAGCTCCAGCCCCTCCAGCTGATGCACAAGTTATTAACTTTATTTCTGGAGGATCAGACATTTGTGGAACATCCTTCTCTGCAGCTAAAAGACATGCAAAAGAAACCAAGATGGATAATGGAGATAGACCCATTCGAACATCCAGTGTCTCCGAAGGAAAAGTTATAACTTTTGATGAGGATGATCGTGTTGACATTCAGGATCCTCATCACGATGGTTTGGTTATCACTCTTTTTATTTCTAACCATTTTGTTCGCTGGATCCTTATAGACGGAGGAAGCTCTGTGAACATTATCCAGCTTGATGTCCTCAAAAAGATGAATATTCTTGAATCCGATATCATCCCAAGATCCTCTGTGCTCGTGGGATTCATTGGCGAGACTAAGAATACTCTGGGGGACATTAAACTCCCAATCTATATCGAAGGCCTACATTCTTACCAAAAGTTTTGTGTTATTGACTGTTTATCTTGTTGTAATGTTATCCTTGGCAGGCCTTGGATACATGACATGAAGGCAGTCCCATCCACTTATCATCAATGTGTGAAGCTACCTAGTCCTTGGGGAATAGTGAAGATTGATAGTGATCAGCAAGAGGCTAAGAACTGCTACACCTCATCAATGAAACCAGCATCAAAGTCAAGGGAGCAATAGCAATTAAAGCGTCCTCCAAGGGATGTCTTGGAGGCAAGAGAACAGGATGTAGTAGAAATCCTTATGGATCCTGATGATCCTGAATCTAAAGTTTATATAGGATCAGGGATCCTTGGTGAAATAAAGGAAGACCTCATATCCTTCCTCAAAAGGAGAAAGACTACCTTTGCATGGAAACACGAAGACATGACAGGTATATCTAAAGATATAATCACTCACAAACTTGGCATTGATAGGTCCTTCAAACCAATCCATCAAAAGAGGAGGAAATTTGCACCAGAAAGAAATGCCATTATTCAGGAGGAGGTAGAGAAATTACTCCGAGCAGGTATGATTAGAGAGGTCAAGTATCCAAGATGGTTGGCCAATGTGGTTGTTGTTCAAAAGAAAAACGGAAAGTGGAGGGTATGTGTCGATTTCACCAATTTAAATAAGGCATGTCCCAAGGATCCTTTCCCATTACCCCAGATTGACTCCCTGGTGGACGCAACTGCGGGTCATGAACTGTTAACTTTTATGGATGCTTCACCTGGATTTCAACAAATTCATATGGAACCATCCGATCTAGAGGATACAGCCTTTATGACTCCAACTGGTATATACTGTTATATTGCTATGCCATTCGGACTAAGAAATGCAGGTGCAACTTATCAAAGGCTAGTGAATATGATGTTCAAGGATCAGATTGGACAAACTATGGAGGTTTACATAGACGATATGGTAGTAAAATCAAAAAAGGCTGAGGATCACCTAAGAGACTTGGAAGAAGCGTTCAATATCCTTGATAAATATAACATGAAACTTAATCCTTCTAAGTGTCATTTTGGTGTAAAGGCATGTAAATTCTTAGGATATATGGTGACAAAGAGGGGTATTGAAGCCAGTCCAGAACAAATCAAAGCTATAGTGAACATCAAGTCCCCTGCCAATGCTAAAGATGTTCAGAGGTTAACAGGCAGGATTGCAGCTTTAAACAGATTCATATCCAAATCCTCAGAAAAGTGCAAGGAATTCTATGATATCCTAAGGAAGAACAAGAAATTCGAGTGGACTGAGAAGCATGAAAATGCCTTAAAAGCTCTTAAGGATTACCTATCCTCAACCCCAGCCTTGATGAAACCAGAAAAGGGAGATGTGTTATCCTTATACTTGGCAGTATCCTCAAAAGCAGTAAGTGCAGTCCTTGTTAAGGATCACCAAGGTACACAACATCCTGTCTATTATGTAAGTAAGAGTTTACTTGATGCTGAATCCAGGTATTCACACTTAGAAAAACTTATCCTTGCATTAATTATGGCGTCTACTAAATTAAGACATTATTTTGAAACTCATGCCATTATCGTCAAAACTAATTTTCCAATTAAGAATGTCCTCAGGAAACCTGAAATGTCAGGAAGGATGGCCAAGTGGGCAGTGAAGCTTAGTGCATATGATATAAGATATGAGCCCAGGACAGCCATTAAATCCCAAGCATTAGCCGACTTTGTGGCAGATTTCAGTAGTGATTTGCAAAAGGAAGCTGAATTAGAAGTCCAGCAGCTAGAGGAGACCAAGGATCCTTGGATACTCTATACTGATGGATCCTCAAATGTTAAAGGAACAGGGCTTGGAATACTACTAAAATCGCCACAGGGGGACATAATACCCCACTCTATAGCTTGTGAGTTCCAAACCACTAACAATGAGGCTGAATATGAAGCCTTGATAGCTAGTTTGCAAATTGCTAAGCATATGAGGATCAGGTATCTTGAGGTACATGTAGACTCTTTGTTAATCACTAATCACTTTAATGGATCCTATGCTGTTAAAGGTGAAAAGTTAACCAAATATTTGGAGATAGTCAAAGAATTGGCACTCTCTTTTGTATCCTTTAGTTTGACACAGGTACCAAGGGAAGAGAATGCAGAGGCAGATGCATTAGCCAATTTAGGATCATCCTTGAAGATCCCGGAGGATATAAGTATCCCCATTATCCATATCCTGGCTCCTGCCATCGAGGATCACGTGGCTATGGAAATAGGAGAGGATTCTGCAATTATCCCTAGTGAGGATACTCAAACTCATCCAGGATCATGGATCCTCCCAATCATGAGATACATACAGCATGGAGAGATTCCTACAGGAGAAAACCCTAGGGCTTTCAAAATTAAGGTATCTCAATTCACAATTTTAAATAATATGTTGTATAAACGATCTCTTGCAGGACCATATTTAAGATGCATTGAGGATCCTGAAATCCAAGAAGTTTTAAAAGACTTCCATGAAGGAGATTGTGGAAACCACGCTGGGGGCAAGGCATTATTCTCAAGGATCCTGAGGACAGGATACTATTGGCCAACTATGAAGAGAGATGCTGTGGAGTATGCTAAGAAGTGTGATCCTTGTCAGAGACACAACAATATCCTTCATCAACCGGCTGAATTATTGCATCCTATATCCTCCACTTGGCCATTCATGAGATGGGGCATGGATATAGTTGGTAAGCTCCCTAAGGCACCTGGTGAAAAAGTGTTCATGCTTGCTATGACTGATTACTTCTCCAAGTGGATAGAGGCTGAAGATTTTGCCCAAGTCAGAGAAAAGGAAGTTATATCCTTTATTAAAATAAATATTATAACTAGATTTGGTATTCCTTCTGAAATTATATGTGATAATGGTTCCCAATTCATTGGGGGCAGAACTACTAACTTTTGTGACAGCTGGGGGATTAAGATGATAACATCAACACCAGTCCACCCACAAGCTAATGGTCAGGCAGAATCCTCCAATAAGATCATCATCAACAATTTGAAGAAGAAGCTTGGATCCAAGAAAGGGAAATGGGCAGAAGAACTACCTTATGTGCTTTGGGCTGATAGGACAACCCCTAAGAACGCTACAGGCCAAACTCCATTCTCTTTGGTATTTGGGGCAGAATCAGTGATTCCTGCAGAAATGGTGGTTCCAACTGCTAGAACAGGTATTCGTGATCCTGAGGAAAATAATGAGAACTTGGTTCAAGACCTGGATACTATAGAAGAAATCAGAGATTTGGTAAGGATAAGGATGGCCAGTTATCAGCAAAGAATGGCTGGAGCCTACAACAAAAATGTCAGGATCAGGAAATTCCAAGTTGGTGATATGGCCAGTTATCAGCAAAGAATGGCTGGAGCCAAAAAGTTAAAGTCATTTTATTCACAAAAGCTTAAACCCTTTTTAAGGTTGTCAAAATTACCTACCCCGAGCATCTACCAGCAATACGTGGCCCGTTCGCTGGGGTAGGTAAAGGGTTTCCATTGTTCATAGGTTTTTCAAGTGCAGGAATCAAAAGACGGCAGGATCACAATGGCTTCATCCCCCAAACAGAGGATCCCTCCACCATTTGTAATCCTACCTATTGTCCGAAGGATCCTGGATCCTTTATCCTAAAACTGTTGTTCAAATACAGACCATCATTGTTTAAAAACAACACAACCACAAAACAAACTACTACCAAATTTAAAAATCGGGCTCCGGCTACGTCTAGGAATGTCCATCATTGCCCAATCATGCAGCCTACACCTTCGCTGCATCTTCATCCCCTCCAGCTTCGGTATCCTTCACCAGATCCTTTCCACTGCTTCCAGCCTCAATCGCCAAAACCTCCTCAGCCTCCTCATCATCTTCCAGATCAGCTAACCTCGCCTTCCAGCCCTCAACATCCCAGCTGCTTCTGTCGAAGTCAGGATCTTGAGCCTCCTTGGCCATCTTCAGTTTTGTCTTATACATTGTGATGGCAGCGGAGACCTTTGCACCTTCTATGAGATCATGCTTCTCGTAGTCGATGTCGATCAGGATCTTAGCTGTCTTAGTCTTGGTGTCTTGAAGGGCTTTTTCGAGATCAGCAATCTTAAGATCCTTGAGCACTGCAACTTGTTGGAGGTCAGCAATCTTCTTATCCAGCTCCTCGACACTCCCCACATAGTCTTCAATCTCAGCAAATTTCTGCAAAAAAAGACAAAGCAGTTCAAGATCAGGTGATCCTCAAATAAGCAGGATATCTAGGCAGAATTGGTGATCCTCACGTCATTGAAGTATTCAAGGAACTGGTGGCGGATCAGTGGCAGGCCTTGTAGGTCCTCTATCTCAGAGTTTTTCCTCTTCTTGCCACCCCTTCCTTTAGTGGGTGCCTTGGGGATGGAGACACTAGGGCTAGCAATGGCCTTCTTCTTTCTGGATCGAACAGTGTCAAGGTCGGCCATGTTGAACTGGGAGGCAGGCTTGGAAGCTTTTCCGGCACCTACACATTCAAAGCAAGATATGTATCCTTATCCTATTTCTATTTAACTATTTATTTAAATCTTTGACTATACAAAAAGCAGGATACTTACTTGACATGGTGACTGAGCCTGAGGATACCTCTTGAGAATCCTGGGTGATTGTCTTGAATGATCTTGTTTCATGGCCGAGTCTTCTAAAAACAGCAAGCCTTTCCTTAGTATCAGGAGATGGTATGAGATGTGAAACAGTGACAGCTGCATAACATAAAACAAAAGGGGGTTAGTGATCCTATCACAAAAGCAAGATTACCTGGTGATCCTTCTCAGGATCCTCTGTCCTACCATGGGTGGACCACTTCCTTGGTAGATCCTTTCCGTTTGGAATGGTATCCCTTCTGACAAAGAAAAAGCGTCGTTTCCAGTTTGTATCGTTCTTGGTGGCCTTAAAAATGGGATGTTCTTCGCCGGGTTTTCGCTTAAACAGATATCGGTGGGATCCAAACGTTGTGAGATCATACATCTCTGCCAGTTCCGACATTCCTAAATCAATCCCTTCCTGCTCTATGATCCTTTCAAGGGTATATAAGACCCTCCAGATCATCGGCATGGCTTGGATGTAAGAGATGCCGGTTAAGGAGAAAAAGGATTGGGTAAAAGCTGGAAAAGGATAGGAATATCCTATGGTGAATGGGGTAACCGGAAAGGCAACCCACGTCTCAGAAATGTAGTCGCTCAGAACAGTGGGATCAAAGGGTTTGAAAAAGGCGTTCGCCGGAAAGCAGTGCCGGATCTTATCTACTTGTGCATCGTTAAAGCAACACCTCTCATTCGCTGAGTCTTTGATGATCCCTTGACTCTTCAAGGGGCTATCCTTCCGGTGATCCTTGGCGGGGGAGGACCGGAGCATCATTCTTAACGAGATGATGAAGAAAGAAAAACAGAGTAAGAGAAGGAGAAGTAGGAGAAGAGATACCTGATTGATCTTCGGCTGAGAATTTAAAGGGAAGTTCTCTTGGATTTAAATGCAAATTGATCCTATCTCTAACTCCTATTTATAATGATGATTTGCAGGATTGTCACTTCGGTGACGTCAGGTTTGCAACGGCTAGTCCGTCTTCAACGGCTAGTTATCCGTTAGTTTGTTGCGGATAAGATCAACAAAATACAACTCGTTTATTTTCAATATAACTCCTTATATTTTGGGGGCAATTGTTAGGGGTGGATTTCTAAATGACCCGTGATCCTCAATTATTATCCTGCTTGGTGATCCTTACTTCTGTGTCAGTTAGTGATCCTCAGAAGTGCTTTAGGATCAGGATCATGGATCATCCTAAGGATCCTTATACTAATGATTATCTGCTTTGAATTCGTAATTGTTTTGCAGGAGTATCAATTGGGACTTAGTCTTGGCGATATTTCTGGAGAATATTCTAAGTCTATTCCGCACGTGCTTGGTCAGAAATGGACGTTGTGGAGTCGTGGAGGACTTGCACCATTTGCGGATAGTTAGTTATTTAGATATTTTCTAATTTAAAAGGGGTAGCGAGCTAATTAGACAACACTTTTTTGCTATTTTTGGCTACACATACACTCATACAACTGCTCTCATCAATCTCGCTAACACACTTGGCGATTACACACATTTCTACACGATACACTATAGTGATCCTTGTACTTAGCTCGCTATCATCCGAAGTTGTAACAGATTGTTTGTTTAATTTAAGTTGGTGATCGGTAGTTTCCATCACCCGGGGTTTTTTGTGCCGGAGATCAACTCTTGATCAAGGGCTTTTTCCCCGTATAAATCTTCGTGTCATTTGTTCATCATATTTCATAGTGATCCTTATTATTGTTCATTAATTCAAGCATCATACCCCGTAACAAAGAGTTTGGTTGCATTATCCTCGTCTGATTTTTGACCAAAACAGCTGCCATCACAATGTACAAGACAAAACTGAAGATGGCCGAGGAGGCTCAAGATCCTGACTTCGACAGAAGCAGCTGGGATGTTGAGGGCTGGAAGGCAAGGTTAGCTGATCTGGAAGATGATGAGGAGGCTGAGGAGGTTTTGGCGATCGAGGCTGGAGTCAGTGGAAAGGATCAGGTGAAGGATACCGAAGCCGAAAGGGATGAAGATGCAGCGAAGGTGTAGGCTGCATGATTGGGCAATTATGGACATTCCTAGACGTAGCCGGAGCCCAATTTTTAAATTCGGTAGTAGTTTGTTTTGTGGTTGTGCTGTTTTAAAACAATGATGGTCTGTACTTGAACAATAGTTTTAGGATTAAGGATCTAGGATCCTTTAGACAATAGGTAGGATTACAAATGGTGTAGGGATCCTCTGTTTGGGGGATGAAGCCATTGTGATCCCGCCGCCTTTTGATTTCCTGCACTTGCTATAACCGCATTAACAATGGACACCCGTTGCCAACCCATGTGGACGGGCCACGTTTTGCTGGTAGAAACGTGGGTTGGCAATTTTGACAACCTTCGACAGTTAAACCTTTGTTAATAAAATAACTTTAATCTTTTTTGGCTTATCTTATGTTGTTATCCTTTTTTGTCCTTTTAATTTTCAGTTGTTTTGATGTACACTTGTCTGAGTAAGAAAAGTTGAACAACTTAGATAAAAAGTTTAGGATATGATGCAGGATCAAATATCCTATAGTTGAAAAATTCCAAAAAGTGGTATATTTTAAGGATCATGAGTTCAGTTGTCAAAGTATTAGGGTTATTCAAATAATCAGTGAATAAAATCAAATTAGTTAAGGATCATACCTGAGGATCCAAGTTAGGATCCTAACCCTTAATACTATAACCAGGATAACCATAAGACAAACCTTAGTAAGAAGTAAGGATCAAGGATCCTTGGTTGTTTAACTTCGAAGACCTGAAATAGAACATAACTTGGGACTAAGCCATTATAAGATAAAAGTTAGCAACTGGGGACAAGCCCAAAGGATAACTGGGGACAAGCCCAAGGATAACTGGGGACAAGCCCAAGGATCGTGTGTGAACTGGAGTATGGCCCTAACTGGCGACTATCCAAACTTAGTGGCATGAAAATGCCAAAACCTTAGCTAACGTGAAAACGTTAGAAACCTTAAGAACGGATGTATGGTACGTCTACCATTATACGTAGGATCCTAGGTATAGCCAGTACAATGGAATTATCAGCCCCTAAAACGAGTACTGGTCCCACTGCCATGAACTATACCAGGATCATGGTGCGCTACTGGCGGAACTGGGGTCAAGCCCAAATAACTGGGGTCAAACCCAAGTAACTGGTTGCTTTTGTGGATAATCATCCTTTTGCTAAGAGTACCTGAACCTTCAAAACTCAAAATCACGTGAAAGGGGGATAAAGGATGCAGGATCCTTATCCTTATGTGAGAAAGTAAGGAAATGAAATAGTTTAAGATTAGAATGTTACCAAAATGAGGATCATCTGTGCTTTGAGGATCCTTTAACGATATTTATCATGTGAGGATCATGGATCCTCATCACATGAAGTATTTCTTCAAATGGACAGCATTCCAGGCTCTAGGTAGCAAATCACCTTCCATTGTTAGCAATCGATATGCCCCCTTTCCTGCCCCAGCTTCAATCAAGTAAGGTCCTTCCCATTTTGGTGCCAACTTTCCATCAGCAGGATTGGTGGTATTCTGAAATGCTTTCCTTAGTACCATATCACCAACTTGGAATTTCCTGATCCTGATATTTTTGTTGTAGGCTCCAGCCATTCTTTGCTGATAACTGGCCATCCTTATCCTTGCCAAATCTCTGATTTCTTCTATAGTATCCAGATCTTGAACCAAGTTCTCATCATTTTCCTCAGGATCACGAATACTTGTTCTAGCAGTTGGAACCACCATTTCTGTAGGGATCACTGATTCTGCCCCAAATACCAAAGAGAATGGAGTTTGGCCTGTAGCATTCTTAGGAGTTGTCCTATCAGCCCAAAGCACATAAGGTAGTTCTTCTGCCCATTTCCTTTTCTTGGATCCAAGCTTCTTCTTTAAATTGTTGATGATGATCTTATTGGAGGATTCTGCCTGGCCATTAGCTTGTGGGTGGACTGGTGTTGATGTTATCATCTTAATCCCCCAGCTGTCACAAAAGTTAGTAGTTCTGCCCCCAATGAATTGGGAACCATTATCACATATAATTTCAGAAGGAATACCAAATCTAGTTATAATATTTCTTTTAATGAAGGATATAACTTCCTTTTCTCTGACTTGGGCAAAAGCTTCAGCCTCTATCCACTTGGAGAAGTAATCAGTCATAGCAAGCATGAACACTTTTCCACCAGGTGCCTTAGGGAGCTTACCAACTATATCCATGCCCCATCTCATGAATGGCCAAGTGGAGGATATAGGATGCAATAATTCAGCTGGTTGAAGAAGGATATTGCTGTGTCTCTGACAAGGATCACACTTCTTAGCATACTCCACAGCATCTCTCTTCATAGTTGGCCAATAGTATCATGTCCTCAGGATCCTTTAGAATAATGCCCTGCCCCCAGTGTGGTTTCCACAATCTCCTTCATGGAAGTCTTTTAAAACTTCTTGGATTTCAGGATCCTCAATGCACCTTAAATATGGTCCTGCAAGAGATCGTTTATACAACATATTATTTAAAATTGTGAATTAAGATACCTTAATTTTGAAAGCCCTAGGGTTTTCTCTTGTAGGAATCTCTCCATGTTGTATGTATCTCATGATTGGAAGGATCCATGATCCTGAATGAGATTGATTATTATCACTAGGGATGATTGCAGAATCCTCGCCTATCTCCATAGCCACATGATCCTCGATAGCCGGGGTCAGGATATGGATAATAGGGATCTTGATATCCTCCGGAATCTTCAAGGATGATCCTAAATTGGCTAATGCATCTGCCTCTGCATTCTCTTCCCTTGGTACCTGTGTCAAACTAAAGGATACAAAAGAGAGTGCCAATTCTTTGACTATCTCCAAATATTTGATTAGCTTTTCACCTTTAACAGTATAGGATCCATTAAAGTGATTAGTGATTAACAAAGAATCTACATGTACCTCAAGATACCTGATCCTCATATGCTTAGCAATTTGCAAGCCAGCTAAAAAGGCTTCATATTCAGCCTCATTGTTAGTGGTTTGGAACTCACAAGCTATAGAGTGGGGTATTATGTCCCCCTGTGGCGATTTTAGTAGTATTCCAAGCCCTGTTCCTTTGACATTTGAGGATCCATCAGTATAGAGTATCCAAGGATCCTTGGTTTCCTCTAGCTGCTGAACTTCTAACTCAACTTCCTTTTGCAAATCACTATTGAAATCTGCCACAAAGTCGGCTAATGCTTGGGATTTAATGGCTGTCCTGGGCTCATATCTTATATCATATGCACTAAGCTTCACTGCCCACTTAGCCATTCTTCCTGACATTTCAGGTTTCCTGAGGACATTCTTGATTGGAAAATTAGTTTTGACGATAATAGCATGAGTTTCAAAATAATGTCTCAATTTAGCAGATGCCATAATTAATGCAAGGATAAGTTTTTCTAAGTGTGAATACCTGGATTCAGCATCAAGTAAACTCTTACTTACATAATAGACAGGATGTTGTGTACCTTCGAGATCCTTAACAAGGACGGCACTTACTGCTTTTGAGGATACCGCGAGATATAAGGATAACACATCTCCTTTTTCTGGTTTCATCAAAGCCGGGGCCGAGGATAGGTAATCCTTAAGAGCTCTTAAGGCACTTTCATGCTTCTCAGTCCACTCGAATTTCTTGTTCTTCCTTAGGATATCATAGAATTCCTTGCACTTTTCTGAGGATTTGGATATGAATCTATTTAAAGCTGCAATCCTGCCTGTTAACCTCTGAACATCCTTAGCATTGGCAGGTGACTTGATGTTCACTATAGCTTTGATTTGTTCTGGACTGGCTTCAATGCCTCTCTTTGTCACCATATATCCTAAGAATTTACCTGCTTTAACACCAAAGTGACATTTTGAAGGATTAAGTTTCATGTTATATTTGTCAAGGATATTGAATGCTTCCTCCAAGTCTCTTAGGTGATCCTCAGCCTTTTTTGATTTTACCACCATATCGTCTATGTAAACCTCCATAGTTTGTCCAATCTGATCCTTGAACATCATATTCACTAGCCTTTGATAAGTTGCACCTGCATTTCTTAGTCCGAATGGCATAGCAATATAGCAGTATATACCAGTTGGAGTCATGAAGGCTGTATCCTCTTGATCGGATGGTTCCATCTGAATTTGTTGAAATCCAGATGAAGCATCCATAAAAGTTAACAGTTCATGACCCGCAGTTGCATCCACCATGGAGTCAATGTGGGGTAATGGGAAAGGATCCTTGGGACATGCCTTATTTAAATCGGTAAAATTGACACATACCCTCCACTTTCCGTTTTTCTTTTGAACGACAACCACATTGGCCAACCATCTTGGATACTTGACCTCTCTAATCATACCTGCTCGGAGTAATTTCTCTACCTCCTCCTGGATAATGGCATTTCTTTCTGGTGCAAATTTTCTCCTCTTTTGATGGATTGGTTTGAAGGACCTATCAATGCCAAGTTTGTGAGTGATTATATCTTTAGATATACCTGTCATGTCTTTGTGTTTCCATGCAAAGGTAGTCTTTCTCCTTTTGAGGAAGGATATGAGGTCTTCCTTTATTTCGCCAAGGATCCCTGATCCTATATAAACTTTAGATTCAGGATCATCAGGATCCATAAGGATTTCTACCACATCCTGTTCTCTTGCCTCCAAGACATCCCTTGGAGGACGCTTTAAATGCTATTGCTCCTTTGACTTTGATGCTGGTTTCATTGATGAGGTGTAGCAGTTCTTAGCCTCTTGCTGATCACTATCAATCTTCACTATCCCCCAAGGACTTGGAAGCTTCACACATTGATGATAAGTGGATAGGACTGCCTTCATGTCATGTATCCAAGGCCTGCCAAGGATAACATTACAACAAGATAAACAGTCAATAACACAAAACTTTTGGTAAGAATGTAGGCCTTCGATATAGATTGGGAGTTTAATGTCCCCCAGAGTATTCTTAGTCTCGCCACTGAATCCCACGAGCACAGAGGATCTTGGTATGATATCGGATTCAGGAATATTCATATTCTTGAGGACATCAAGCTGGATAATGTTCACAGAGCTTCCTCCGTCTATAAGGATCCTGCGAACAAAATGGTTAGAAATAAAAAGAGTGATAACCAAACCATCATGATGAGGATCCTGAATGTCAACACGATCATCCTCATCAAAAGTTATAACTTTTCCTTCGGAGACACTGGATGTTCGAATGGGTCTATCTCCATTATCCATCTTGGTTTCCTTTGCATGTCTTTTAGCTGCAGAGAAGGATGTTCCACAAATGTCTGATCCTCCAGAAATAAAGTTTATAACTTGTGCATCTGCTGGAGGGGCTGGAGCTTTCTCTGGGATCCTTTCAGGATCCTGAGTCCTTGACTTCTTTCTCCCCAGTAATTCTTTCAAGTGGCCCTTGCTCAACAAGTATCCAATTTCTTTTCTCAGTGCGATGCATTCTTCTGTGAGATGCCCAAAATCTTCATGATATGCGCACCACTTTGACTTGTCTTTAGTTGCAGCTGGTCTGTCATTTTTCCTGGGCCATCTAGCTTTATCACCTAAATTCTGCATCGCAAGGATTAGTTCATTGTTATCAACAGAAAAGCAATATTCGGAAATTGGAGGATAATCCTCATCATCCTCTTCTTGTTCAACAACATGCACATTCTGGTTATCAGATTTGTTATAGGATCTGAACTTGTTGTTCTTGAATGAGGATCCTTGCTTCTCTTGCTTTAAGGATCCTGCTAACCTCTCCTGGATCCTTTTGTTATCCTCTAGCCGGATGAACCTAAGGGCCCGGGTTCTTACCTCATCTAGATTCCTGCATGGTGTCATAACAAGATCGTCATAGAATAATGAATCCCTAAGCAATCCCATTTTAAAGGCTTCAACAGCCGTAGCTATATCCAGGTTAGGGATATCTAAGGATTCTTTACTAAATTTAGTGATATAATCCCTTAATGATTCATTATGACCTTGGGTTATCCTATACAGATCACTAGTTAAACGTTCAGATTTTCTACTACAAGAAAACTGGTTATTAAATAGGTTAACTAGATTAGCAAACGAGGTAATAGAGTAAGGGGGAAGACTTAGCAGCCATTTAAGAGCCGATCCAGTAAGAGTGGATCCAAATCCCTTGCACAGACATGCTTCCTTTAACCTTTCTGGGATGGGATTAATCTCCATCCTTTCCCTGTACTGTGCTATGTGTTCTTCAGGATCTGTTGAGCCATCATACAACTTCATGGTAGGCACATGGAACCTCTTGGGTATCTCAGCATCACAGATTGGTGGTGCAAAACGAGATATCTTGTGGCTCCCATCTGCAATCTCTGGGATAGGCTTGACCACTCCTGGGACACTTGATATCATATCCTTTAACTTTTGCAATTCTCTGGCCATGGCATGATTGATACCTGTATCCTGCATAAGGCCATGGTTAGTGGTATAAGAATTATTGAAAGTGTTACCTCCCATTGGATTCAAATTAGGAAGAGCGGATGTGAATCCATATTGTTGAGGCTCTGGAATGACCGATGGACCAGTAGAAGCAATGGTCTGCATTGGAATGAAATCTCCCTGATGGATATCGGAACTCCCTGATTGCAAACTCCATAAGGATCCCGGAATCTGGAAGGATCCCTGAAACTGAGAGGATCCTTGGACCTGGGAGGATCCTGGGACGTAGGAAGATCCTTGAACCTGGGAGGATCCTTGAACATAGGAGGATCCTTGAACCTGGGAGGATCCTTGAAACTGAGAGGATCCTTGGACCTGGGAGGATCCTGGAACATATGAGGATCCTTGAACCTGGGAGGATCCTTGAAACAACCAGAATCCTTGAATCTGCTGCGCTCCTGAATATCCTCCTGAGCTTACGAAGGATCCTATATGCTGAGGATGGGATCCTGCTGGTTGCAAGTATGACCCTGAAGCCTGAGTCATTGCTGAGGATCCGTAATGCACTCCTTTTGGCCCTCCCACATATTGAACATCTGGAACCGCTGAAGGCTGAGAAGTTATAACCGGAGTATCGAAATTCAAAGATCTGGGCATCAGTGGGGAATGATCCTCTGCCGATCTCTTCTGTTTCTTGATGTCTCCAATTTCTCTAAGAATCCTTTCATTGGTCTTATCCTGCTGCTGTATATGCTCCTTCATCTGCAAAATCAGAGTAAACAAGTCACTAGTAGTAGGAGTGTAAGAAGCAGAAGAAGTTGGAGGTTTTGAGAAAATGGGAGTTGGTTTCTTCGCGGCATTTTTCTGAGGTCCAGAAGGTGGTGGAGGCAAAGGTGGAATGCCCTGGGATGAATTGACTACAGACATCGCACTGGATGTGTTCTTTGATGATGAAGCCATCTGCTTGGATGTAACGAACCGAAATGATCACAAAAATGAGAATTTCTTAGGAACGAAGCACCAATTGCCCCACGGTGGGCGCCAAACTGTTTTGGTCAAAAATCATATGAGGATAATGCAACCAAACTCTTTGTTACGGGGTATGATGCTTGAATTGGTAAACAACAATGAGGATCACTATGAAATGAATTGCACAGGAGACACAAAGATTTATACGAGGAAAAAGCCCTTGATCAATGTATGATCTCCGGCATAAAAAACCTCGGGTGATGGAAACTACCGATCACCAACTCAAATTAAACAATAATTCTTTTACAACTTTGGATGATAGCGAGCTAAGTACAAGGATCACTATAGTGTATCGTGTAGAAAAGTATGAAGAAATGCTAAGTGTTTTGCCGAGAGCTGGTGAGTGCAGTTGTACGAGTGTGTGTAGCCAAAAAATATAGCCAAGTGTTGTCTAATTAGCTCGCTACCCCTTTTAAATTTAGTAAAATATCTAAATAACTAACTATCCGTAATTCATGCCTTCTCCCCACGATCTCCATAACGTTCACCATGGTCAAGCACGTGCGGAATAAGCGTGGAATATTCTTCAGGAACGTTACCAAGACTAAGTCCAAGCTGGTATTCCTGCAAAACAATATCGAATTCAAAGCAGACAATCATTAGTATAAGGATCCTCAGGATGATCCATGATCCTGATCCTGAAGCACTTCTGAGGATCACTAACTGACACAGAAGTAAGGATCACCAAAGAGGATAACAATTGAGGATCACGGGTCATTAAGAAATCCTCCCCTAACAAATCCCAACTTTAAAAATTCCATATAATAATCTCAACTTGTAAAAGTTTGACCGCCATTGATCCTTTTTCAAACATATAAGAATTTGGTCTCCTCAATAGATTCAATTACAACTAGAGACTCCTTAATTGATTTAAGTACACCTATGTTAGAAAAGGATCAATGGCAGCCAAACTTTTACAAGTTGGGATTATTGGAGGGAATTTTTTAAGTTGAGATTATTATCGGCCAACAGGTGAAACTTAGGATTATTAAAATCCAATAACCCTTTATAAAATAATAACTAATACACTATCAAACTTTATTACGTATGTCATAATGTTTTGTGTTGTAATATATTTTGCTCTTTAATCATATTTTTTGATAAAACAATCATGATTCATCAAAAACATGTGCCTAACTTATTAAACATGTTGTCGTTGTATTAAAGTAATTAGTTTGAGACACCTTTCTTTACTTATTTACGCTTATAATCTATAGAATCATAAAGTACACGATTTATAATTTACAAATTGCATACAATTTTTTTTATAGTTTTAATTAGTTAATTTTTCACACTTGAAAGTCTGATAAATGTTTTATATTTTCATATACTTGTTATTATATTTTATGGTTATTATCAATAGAAACATGTATGTGTGATGTTAGTAGTTTGATATACATTCAAGTACCAAACAAATTTAAAACAGCTCAATTATATTGTTGCTTTGTTTAGAAAAGTGTATGATTTATTTATTAATCTGAAATGGTTGCTTTTAAAGTTTATATATAATATATGTAAGAGCATAGAATGGATGCCCCACATTGATATGTTTGGCCATTGGTTGGATGGTCCCAATATTTTCATCACAACTTTAAACCTAACCTCAATCATGTTCATCTTTTTTATAGTAACAAAAAGTAATAAATGATATATTTGAACTAGTCAATATGCCCATTCATTTAACTCAAATAAGTTTGGCACTTCCTAAAACCTAACAACCAACTAAATTCAATTTCGAAGGCCTACATAATTTCATTTCCATTTTCATTCTTTAGTTTGGTAATTAATGAATAATACTTTATATTATTAGTTTAATATTTTAAATAATTTTTACCAAGTAATTAAATTAGTTATAATTTAAATAAGATAAAATTACACACATCAACCTTTATATTATACTTAAACTACACTTCACACCTTTCAATTTAAAATCGGCCAAACTCAACCTTTATGTTTAAGTTTTGCTTCATGGTACAACCTTTACAACTAACCTCGTTCAGATCCAGTGTGGAAATTGAAGAACTGCTAGAGGAATTAATGTTGTGTTTAGCAGGGTATGGTTTGCTATTCAGAAGGGGGTAGCGGCGCAACTTGTTGCTCGTCTACCTGCCATTAGTCTGTAATTGTGTCCGAAAGGATTAAGTAATAAAAACAAATTCGGAAATTTTTTTTAATGTTTTGGGCAATAATTTCTGTTCGGTTGAATGTTTAAGATGAATGTATCTTCTTTGTTTGGCTTGATATGTTGAAATCATTATCAGAACTGGATTGATGTTGTTAATTTTGATATTCTTGTTTAAGTTTGAAAAATGAATGTTTTGGCCTATAATTTGTGTTCATTTGAATGTTTTGGATGAATGGATTGATATTATTATTAGAGGTTAAGATGCAGTCTGTGTTTTGATCCATATTTGATATAGGTTAATTTGGGAATATTTATGAATCGATTGGCTTGCAACGCATGTGAGGGCAGTTAACCAAGAAAATAAACGATGTTAGTTGTAAAGGTTGTACCATGTAGCAAAACATGAAAATAAAGGTTGGGTTTGACCGATTTCATAATGAAAGGTATGAAGTACAGTTTAGGTATAACATAAAGGTTGATTTGTGCAATTTTGTCTATAATTAACCCACTCACATAAAAATAAGAAATCAATTGTGAATGCTCTAATACAATTTATTAGAACCTGAACCACTTTTTACTAAAACCAAAGGCCTAATTAGAAATAGAGGTGCACATAACCGGGTGTTATGAATACCTGGGTTCGGGTATCACAAGGACAAGGTATTAGAAAACCCTATACAGGTATGCAAAAAACCCAATGTCGCTACTTTTTTTTATTTCATATTTTTTTTGTATTTATATGTTTCCAACTCCATTTTTGGGTTATAAACTTTATCATTAATAACATAAAACTTGCGATATATTAGAAACTTAGAAATAGTAAAAGATATACATATCATAAAAGTGCATACATAATCGGGTATGAAAAATCCTGGTGCGGCTATTAAAAAAACCCAGGTACGAGCATTGTAAAACCCGGGTATGAGTATTAATAAAACCCGGGTATAAATTGGGTTGATAAAACCCCGGTTCAGGTTCTCACAGCAAATACCATACACGGCCCCTATCCTATGGGTAGGTTCGAGTTCAGGTTCAGGTTCGGGTTTGGCTTTACAATACCCAGTTTTTAAAAATACATGGACCCGGGTTTTTTTTTTCGGGTTCGGGTTTGCGTTTTTTTGTGCACCACTACTTAGAAACATGCAACATCAAGTTGTTTAAAGTCCAATCTCTACAGACATCCATAAATATTCTTCAAACTTTCAGATGGTCCATAACATAGGCAATGGCCCATGAATAGAAAAATCCCACTGGTATGAACATTCATACTATTGGTTATTAGTGTTTACTGTTTTTGGAATTTTGACTCTTCCGGGTCAAGTTTGTTTGATGAAGATTTTTGTCCCCGATCCGATTTTGAGCTTCAGAAAAATCAAATTTAACGGGTGTTTGATAATCATCTGAATGAAAAATGAACCATAGATATTTCTTACATATAGTTGGGTTTCACCATATGTAAGAAAATCAGGTCCGACTAGGGATGCTAAATGCGTCAAACTCTGGATCCAACACAACACTACCATGAAATTCATGTTAGACATCACATGAAAAACATGTTAATACTCCAAAATAACCATTTTACAATCACAAGTATACAAATGGATGTTAAATAAATACAATTCGACCATATGTGTTATGTCGATAAATGGGTTAGACAAATCAGGTAAACCGTTTGTCTGACGCAAACACGACTTGTTTAGTTTGTGTTTGCGAGTCTGGCCCAGACCAAAACCGATAATTTTTGTGTTAGATTGATGTCGTGTTTATATTCCAAATCTATTGAATAGATGTTACAAACTTTTTCTATGCGGATATATGCTATTGAAGATGGTGTATTGAAAAAGAGATTACTAAGAATCTTTTTTCTTAGGAATATTGGATTTTAATAATCCAAACTATTCGCCGTTGGCCGCCAACAGTCTCAACTTCAAAAATAACCATTGGCAGTCCAACTATTGACATATTGGCCACCAATGGACCCTGACTAACAGAACCTTAACGCCGTTAGTCCCCGGTCGCCGGAAAACCGTTTTTGTCCAGAAAAAGGTTTTAAAGGTCCGATCTAAGGTTACAAAGAAGTTTGGGACGAAAATGTTGAGTTTTCCGGCCAAAAAGTTGAGTTTTTCGGCGAAAAAAGAGTTTTCCGATGACTTTAATAATTGGGGCTATTACTAGAAAAAAATGTTCCCAAAGGTCCATAATAAGGTTACAAAGAGGTTCGGGACAAAAATGTTGACTTTTCCGGCGACCGGAGACTAACGGCGTTAGGGTTCTGTTAGTCAGGGTCCATTGGAGGCCAATATGTTAAAAGTTAGGACTGTCAGTGGTTATTTTTAAAGTTGGGACTATTGGCGGCCAACGACGAATAGTTGGGATTATTAAAATCCAATATTCCTTTTTCTTATACTCCATTACATAATGACAAACCGTATCGGAAACAATACGTAACACACAACTATCTTTTAAAATGTATTCTAAACCTCATTCATGCAAGTAAAAAATGTATGGTTTTACACCTTTTCCCTTAGGTATTCTAAAACCTCATTCAATATGAAGGGTGAGAAAGAAGCATAGAAAAGCATGTCAAAGGATTAGAATGTGTGTTATGTCCTAAGTTTGAGTTTAAACCAATATACCGAGATGGAGGATTAAGCTGCATAGACGTATACAAGGAGTTTCGATCAAAGTTGTGCACAGATTTTTAGTCTCCTAGATATGAGTAAATTACAAAGTTCGTCCTTTATGTATGCTACTTATTACAAAGTATGTCCTTTATCTTTAATAAGCTCAGAAAACATACTCAATGTTTGTAAACCCTTACAAGTTATGTCCTTTAGTCATAACACAATTAGTTTTCATGGTTAAAGTTGACTAAGTCAACCCCACATAAGGGTATTTTAGTCATTTTATCATAAATATTATAATAAATAATCATAAACCCAATAAATAAAATATATTTAGAATTATATATGTGTATATAGTTATAAATATATACAGATAATGTCCCTCTCTCTCTTTCTAATTATCCTACCCCCACAACCACAACCCACCTGCCACCGCCACCGCCACCGCCACCGATCTGCCACCACCACCACTTCACCGGCAAACCCACCTGCACGAGCAGGTAACCTCGTTGCCGTACAGACCATTATCACCTCTAATCTGCTGTCTGTTAACTCCAGGGATTAACCCGCCACCACCACCGATCTGCTTCCTGAGATAACACCACATGAATCAGAAAAAATGTATAAATCTTAAACGCATTCCGGTGCGAATTAACTCTATCAAGCACACCACCACCGTCACCACATCCACTCCCACTAGCAGGCGAAGCCGGAGCCCTAAAAAGCGAATCAATATTCGGAAGCAAAACACTAAAGTTCGACCGAAGACTCTCAACAATATTCAGCTTCGAACCAGGAGTTAGGTCACCAAAACACTTCACCAGTGAGTAAATCCTATCAAACACGTCTTGTTCTTCAACGCAAAACAGCTCTTTGTCCGATAAATCGAACGAAATGCCTGTAATTTGAAATAGTTAGGGTTGTATTGTATAGATAATAGAAGAATTGAGATGTGAAGTGCGTGAATTGATGTACCTTTGACGAATTCTTCGAGATCTGAAGGACGGAGAGAGGAGATGCAGGTGGAGTGTTGGACGGAGAGAACAGAAGCATCATCGCCGGAATCTTGTTGTTTTAAGGCGGCGAGATTTGGGGGAAATATGAACGTCGGAGACATGAGGGTTTTCCTGTGAGAGAGAAATGAGGTGTTTCTGTGTGAGCGTGTGTGATTTGAAATTCGGGGAGGTTGGGGGAGCGGGGTTTGCCGGTGAAGTGGTGGTGGTGGCAGATCGGTGGTGGTGGTGGTGGTGGCGGTGGTGGCGGTGGCAGGTGGGTTGTGGTTGTGGGGGTAGGATAATTAGAAAGAGAGAGAGGGACATTATCTGTATATATTTATAACTATATACACATATATAATTCTAAATATATTTTATAATATTTAGGATAAAATGACTAAAATACCCTTATGTGGGGTTGACTTAGTCAACTTTAACCATGAAAACTAATTGTGTTATGACTAAAGGACATAACTTGTAAGGGTTTACAAACATTGAGTATGTTTTTTGAGCTTATTAAAGATAAAGGACATACTTTGTAATAAGTAGCATACATAAAGGACGAACTTTGTAATTTACTCCCTAGATATTTAACGTTAGTATACAAACATAGTAAGCGACTAAGAGCGGCGAGCTACTCAAGATCTATTCTTTGAGTATTCACACCGAGTGAAGTTTAAACGAGTTCATGCCCAAGCTTGATCCTAAAACTAAACGAGGTTGAGCCTGAGCTTGATTAGGCTACCAATGATATTATCATCATGTATATAATTATGACAAAAACTAAATAATTTACATTATGTTATGTATAGCTATTATTGTATATAAGAAATAACTAAATAAATACATAAAAATATAGCGATAAGAAATAACTAAATAAATACATTAAAATATAGGGATAAATATATATATTTAGCGAGTTGAGACAGCTTGTAAAATTATTGAGGAGCCGCGCTCAAGTGTCAAACAAAGAGCTAGGATCGAGTTTGCTAAAGTTAAACGAGGCGAGCTCAAGACATTCCATCTGTCAATCTACCCAACTTGCATGATAAGATGTTCAAATGTCAAAATTAATGTCATAATAATATCTTGTTAACCCTAACCATAAATTTAGATATAACACAACCTCAAATTTCACAACCAATGGAGCATGAACCAAACAAACCTTAACCTTCAAAGCTTCTATGCATAATTGCATACTGAACAATGACCGAAATGCAAACATCCAATAAAAGTTCTAATTATATTCTTCGACTAGTAACATCGCGCTAAAACCGAGTTCAAAATGGTTCAAACCAAATTCAATCTAAACGAGTCAAGAATAACACAAGATGCATAGAAAAAACACGAACACAAGCATGAAGAAATGCTAATCAACGGTGGTTACCTGTTGCCATTCTCCATCAACAGCTTCTTTCCATAAAGTAACATTACTACCACCAGCAGCAACCGCCAAAATATTTCCGGTTAAAGACCAAGATACCCTCCAAACGGGGACCTTAAAATCATACAAAACCTTACCATTCCAGTTATCACCTTCTTTACCAACGGTCCATATCACAACTGTACCATCCTCGGAAGCACTTGCGATTGTTGATTTCGGAAGTCCCAGGTTTGGGGCCCACGCGACAGCACGAACCCAATCACTGTGCATTTGTAAAGCAGGAAAACAGTCCATTTTCCAGATCCCGTTAGATAGCTTCCATACTTTTACAGTATTATCACACCCACCAGAAGCCAGCTTTTGAACGGGTTCAAAAGCACCACCAGATCCAACCAGAGCCCCAGGAGCCATCGATGGGGCCCACGAAACCGAGGTGACTCCAATTGGGTGAGCCTGGTCGATCCGTGTGGTGTCCCACCCACCATCTGACCTGGCGGTATGAACGGTAATGTTCCCATCAGAAGAGCCACAAGCCAAACAGAGACCAAGCTCGTGTGGGGCCCAGGCGATAGAGTTGACCGAAGATTTATGGTCGCTAAAAGTATGGAGTTGGGTCCACTCGTTTGGGTTACCTTCCTTCCAAACTATAACGGTTGAATCATAAGAACACGATGCTAGAAGTGACCCGAATTTGGGGTGGGCCCACGTGACCTGCCATACTGGACCGTTGTGACCGGTCAAAGTGGTCAAGTGCTGGGAAGTAGAGTTGTTGCTTACACCGATTATCTTGATGGTGGCATCAGAGGATGCAGATGCCACTCGTTTTCCATAATAATCCATGCATACATCGTGGACGGTGTCGGTGTGACCCGTTTCAATCTTTTGTGCCGGCATGCCTCTTTCTTTATGTTATTAAATAACTGAATTCCTGCAATCCGAAAAAAAAAACATTCAATGAAATAAACCAGATGAAAGTTCTTAGTCGTGCTTAAAGACATCAAAAGTATTAACGGTGAAGACAGAAGATATATGATATCATCTACAGAAGTGCAGAAAGTGATTTCTAATTCCACAGAAGTTACAAAAGTCTGTGAGAGGACAAAAAAAACATCTATTTGTTCATACCAAAATTACTCAAAAAGATAGAAAACGAGTCAATTTGGCTATTGTACTAGTGGTTTCCATTTATTCGCTACAAAATTTATCCTCCAGATTATCTTGCTTAGTGATAACCCATTCTCAAATCTCACCGTTCCCACAATCACTCCAAACCGTGGTTAGTAAATTATTAATGTAAATTGTAATAATGTGATATTCATTGATTTTATGTTCTTACTTCTTGCCTAGAAACATGGAAATTTCACGATTTCAGGCCAGTTGCCTTAAATGAATTCATAACTTTATAATGTACTGACTGCCCTCTTGTGTTAGATTAAAGTTACAAATATGCATTCACCGAGTACGATATATTGACGAAAAAGTACTAATCTAACACCAGTACAACTGGGTACTTAGATATTATAGCTATTTTGTTATTAAATTTGCTCAACATACCTCATGCTACAAGCACCTTCCGTCTGCTGGTTTTACTTTTTGACAAGATTTATTGCAAAATTGGCTCTTAAAAATAGTGAAACATCATTTTGATATGAATATTTTTTATGCAAGAACTTTCTTAGTGATAAATGATTGTATACTTGGATCATGCGATCTTGATTTTAAAACGCGTGCCTTAGGTGCGAGGCGACCCAAAAAACACCTCGGGGAATTGGGCGCGAACGCTTTGTGTACACATGCCATGTGGGTCAAAATTGATCAAAACTAGGGTCTGGACTCTGTAAAATGACAAAGAGATTATGGATGATTTACTTGATAACATAGTTGTTAATAGCGAATAGCGACAAGGGACCTATATGCTACATAGCGAATAGCGACCGCTATTTTATAAATAGCCATACACTAGAAAAACAATTTTGAAAATTTTTATATGTATATTATATCAAAATACCTTGGTATATATGCTATTTTACATGTATATTTAACAAAACCCTATAACTCCAGCTATTTTATAGCAATATCTAATTGCTATTTACATAAAAAAAAACTATTGCTATCATCGCTATGACCCATATAGCGAGACTACGCCGCATCGCTACCTAGCGCGCTATTAACAACTATGCTTGATAAAAAGGCTGATATGTATAAGAGATGAGAAAGTTGCAAGTTTTGATTGTACATAAAGTAGTGCCTCAAGTACATAAAATTCTCGCCTCACGCCTCGGCTTTTGGAACTAAACACCACCACGCCCAAGCATGTGATGAGCGAACAAATTCTTAATATTCATAGTTACAATAAGTGATAACAGGTAATTTTTCTACTTAGACCTAGCAATATTTCAAGGGTACAACACATAATTCGCTGGTGATTTTCGTTTTGGTTCGTCCGATCCAATTCGATCCGGGATCGCGTTTCCGACGACCGTAA
Organism: Helianthus tuberosus; assembly: GCA_030545235.1. NCBI lineage: Eukaryota > Viridiplantae > Streptophyta > Magnoliopsida > Asterales > Asteraceae > Helianthus > Helianthus tuberosus. Next base: position 176,128,894 of record CM060450.1, read on the forward strand.
GAAAAAAACAATTCAAAGAAGATCTGAATCGAAGCTTACCTGCTGGCTGGCTGGCTGGCTGATTGAACCTTACCTTTCCCTGCTGAATCGTAGAATGAAAGAAGATCTCTCTGTCGCCTGTTTGTTTTTTAGGTTTAGAAGATCGAGGAGGAGGAGCGAACACGGCTGCTTTAGTTTAGAGCATTCTCATCCAATCCATCAAAACTTGTGAGGGTGAGTTTTTATATTGTAAAGGGTAAAAAAAGTGGTTGTGAGTAGAGGAGAGAGAAAATGTTACTGTTCATCTGTATATTTGGGGGGACACTGTTCACCCAGTATAATTTTTTTAATATATATTGAAAGTGGTTGTGAGTGAAGGAAAGAGAAAAATGTGATGATAATATTATTTAATTGAAAAGGAGAGAGAAAAAGTATTTGTTTTTAGTGGAAATATATTGATATAGGAGTTGTTTTTTAGTGGAATGTATGTATAATTTGATGGATTGGATGAGAATGCTCTTAGGGTTATTTTAATTGTAATTTTATTTTTATTTTTATTTTAACTATATATTCTTCAGAGAAGAGAAGGTTATTATTTCCGTAAAGCGTTGTATTTTCTTTTTATTACTGGAGCGTAACATACTCATAATTTAGAGTTAAATGTCTGGTTGGTAATTGTGGTTTGCAAATATTGCAGACTTGATCCCAGTGGTTGTAAATTTTGCACTCGTATTATCCTTATCACTAACCTATGTTAATTTTCTTAGTTAAATGTATGCGAAATGACTAGATTGCCCCTAAATAATAAAAACAAAAAATAAAGATCACCCACCTCATCTTCTTCCTTCCCCCTCTCTCTCTAAAACCCACCACAAGGCTTTTAACTCTATTATATATTCAGTTAAATTTGAGCAGTTGAAATGCAAAGCTGGTAGTTGGTGACGATGTCGCCGACGTTGATAAAAACGAAGAAACGGGCCGCCGGAGCCCTATTTGCGGTGGCTTGACCAGGTTCAGATCCACCAGACTCGCCCGGTCGGCAGTGCAATCGCTTCCGATTCATTCTCCAACGACCGATGCCTTTGGCTCCACGACTCCTCCGCTCTTCTCCGCCCCATTTTCAGGTCTCCTTTAACTGTAATTCACTTTTCATTTGTTAATTGATTTTGGTTAACAAAACTTACAAAAAATATGATGAAAATGTGCCCTAACTGATTCTACGATTACGTGTTTTTAGACTAATAGATAATACGTTGTATTAGGTGGTGGTGGGTTGAAGGTGGTGGCGGTGGTGGTGGGTTTTAGAGGGAAGGGAGGAAAAAGATGAAGGTGGACATTTTTTTTATTGTTTAGGGGCAATCTAGTCATTTCGCATACATTTAACTGAGAACATTAACATGGGTTATTGATAAGGATCACCCGAGTGCAAAATTTGCAACCACTGGGACCAACTCTGTAATTAGTAAACCACTGGGACCAAGTCTGCAATATTTTCAAACCACAAGGACCAACCAAACATTTAACTCCGTAATTTATCTGTAAAGGTTTTAATTTTTTTGAAGCACGTGCCATTAGAGAAGCTAAAGACAAGCTGGAGAAGCGTGATGAAGAGCCATGGAGATTAGACTTTTAAAAAGCATTTGATGGTACATTTTTTATATGTCCAACAGAGATTAACATGTTAATAGTAATAAAAAAAGTTATTTTCTGAACGTTTTATGTTACTTACATAGCGATCTTGAAGAAGGAAAGGAACAAGAAATCATAAAGTTGTGGAATGCTATCCGAGAAATGCAAGGAAAATTGGAAAAGGCGCACAATCAAATTATTCATGAGAAAGAAGCTGCAAAGTCGCTACTGAACAAGCTCCGCGTAATCAAAGAAGTGCCAGTTATTGATAAAATGAAAGTGGAGTAGTTGGAAAATCGTAATCATGAACGGGAGTTATTGCCAAAATAATGAAGTTCCTATCAATTTGTTTTGGTAGTTTTGGTTTTGTGGCTAAATAATTGATTCCAAAATATACACATACTATATGTTTATTATGTGCACATAAAATTGTAGAAATGAAGAAGATTGTTAAGTTGGAAGAATCACATGCTAATACCTAGGAGGACTTCACGAGATCATTTGAAAAATAGCAAAAGGGCCTTAATATATATACACACACGCACGCACGCATACACATATAATTTACTAAATTATTAAAAATCTTGGTTTTAGAAAAACCACACCCATGCATCCACACCCCATGCACGCGCACACACACCTATATTTCGATCAACAACTATTGGCGTGATCTTATGTCTCACTTTTTGTGCAGGCGTGGCATAATAGTCTCAACCAATGATGAGAATTCATTCATTTGAATTAAGGTAATAACCGGTATGGGTTAAATTCATGGTTCCAAAAGTCGCTACGCGCTCTCTTGTCAGTTGACCGGGGAGTTGAGAGTACTCGGCCTAGGCGGAGAGTACTGGGGGAGTACTCGGACATGTTAAATTATAAAGAAATTAGTTTTTGAAAATTTAATATATGTCAAATAAGATAAATTTACTAATATCTATAACAAAATACGTGAAAATGATATTCATTCTGTAATATAATAGGCATAGAAATTATGTTTTATTATTTTTTAAGTCAAACTCAGCCCGAGTTGACCTACTGGATACGATTTTGGCTGAGGTTGACCGCGTTTGACCGATTCCGAGTAATTAGGCGGAGTCAAAGAAAGTCGCCTCGGCAGCCTATCTTGTAGCGACTACTCGGGGAGTACTCGGCCTTGGAAACCTTGTTTTACAACCATGGTTAAAATTGGTAGGGTCGGATGGACCCGAGACACTTTGTCCAAAACTCGATGTGTTTTATAAATAGTTAGCGTGTTCATATTAGTAAGAAGTTATATTTTTTTCACTAATAATATGATTTCTTAAGTAAAAACGTTGTAAGAGGTTTTTGCATTAATAAAACAATTTAGGCAAACATTCATCCGTGTTTGACCCGTTTTCTTTTTAACTACTTTTTTTCTATTATTTCTTTTATTTTACCAATTCGGCATGCAGTTTATCAGTTAAAACAAGATTCCATAAAGTTATCAACATTGACAAAATACTTAGTTTTTTTACATCTGGGGTTAGTAAGATAAATATTAAAGTAGTGCAATGGATCGTTGTTGCAACGTTTTAAAAGACTAAAATAGAAATGAGAAAAAACTAGTTATATATTATATTAAAGAGAATAAGGATCTAGAGTAGTATACTCCCATTGGTCCACGTGTCACTCTCTAATTATTCTATGTAGCAGTAATTTTTTCTACTTTTTTTCTTTGCTAGCTCTCTTAGTTCAACTCTTTGATCTATACAACTCGTTTTAACCTCTCAACGCGTTTCAATTACTCAATTTCACGTATCAAACCCCTAAGTTTATAATACATGTCATTTCACCCCCTTTCTTTTATATCTGTATAAAAGTAGCCTCTAAAGCAAAACCATCGTCAAAGTTGATGGTATTAAAATTCCCAACATAAAAGAGTACATATTTTCTTTTTACATTTGAGGTTAGTCTTAGGTGTACATGAGGCCTATATTGAATTCTTATTTTCACATATGAAGCTCCTAAGCAACTGTTAGTGACATCAAGTTGCCAAACCAGAAGCATCGTGATGGACTATTGTCGCAACTAAAGCAATGGAATGGATGTTGTTGCAAGGTTTACGATAACTCTGAAAATAGAAATGGGGAGAAATTTGTAATATAAAACATAAGGGAAAATATCAAATAGGAAGTTTATTTTGGCTAGGAAGTGTAGGAAGCAATAGGATTAGGACATGTGACAACATTTAAAATAAAGAAAAAGGGTGTTTTAGTCAATCCAACCCTTTCTTCTTCCTTTTCAAAACCCAGTAACTTCAAAACCCACCATCTTCAACCATTTCTTCACTTTCTATCTCAATAATCACTACATTATAGTGCGATTTTCATCACAAATCAATGATTCAAACACCCGATCAACATGTTCTTCAGCTTTTTTGAAGAAAACCCAGTTTAATTTCATAAAAAATCTCGTTTTTTCCGGTGATTTTGGAGATAATCACTCGATTCGTTCGATTCGAGAGCTGATAAGTGTTTCAATCATTCAAACTTCGTCAATTGTTGAAGAAATCATTTCGATCCATGTAAGAAATTCTTTAATTTCATTTTTACGATCTGGGTTTTTGATTTAGTCATTGCGTTTTACGATCTTGGCGGGGGTCCGGGGGCAGCGCCCCTGGCGGGGTCCAAGGGGCAGAGCCCCTGGCTGGGGTTGAGCTGCATTCGTAGATTGCCTCTGGAAAAAAATGCATCAGAAAAATTAATTTTCTGTAAATTGCCTCTGGAAAACTGCATTCGTAGACAGTGTTTCTGGTTCTGTAAACAACAGGTTCTGGTCATTGCGTTTTAGTTAGATTCTGGTTCTGTAAACAACAGTTTCTGGTTCTGTGAACAACAATTTCTGGTTATTGCGTTTTAGACAGTTTCTGGTTCTATGAACAATAGTTTCTGGTCATTGCGTTTTAGACAGTTTCTGGTTATGTGAACAACAGTTTCTGGTCATTGCGTTTTAGAAATAAAACATTTTTGAAGTGTTTTTACTCATTGCGTTTTAGGTAAACACATTTTTATGTGTATTCAGTTCATTGCGTTTTAGAGAGAACAGTTTCTTTTGTGTTTTTAGGCCATTGCGTTTTAGAAATATGACATTTTTAAGTGTTTTGGGTGCATTGCGTTTTAGGTAAAACACATTCAGGCCATTGCGTTTTATAAAGTACACTTTCTTTTGTGTTTTTAGGCTATTGCGTTTTAGAAATAAGACATTTATTTGTGTTTTCTGGTCATTGCGTTTTAGAAATAAGGCATTTCTTTGTGTTTTGGTGCGTTGCGTTTTAGAAAAAGTCATTTTTACGGTTTTTTTTTCATTGCGTTTTACGCAACTGGGTTTTCTCCATTGCGTTTTACGCAACTGGGTTTTCATTTTTTTTTTCGAAAATATAGCAATAGTATACTCGTTTTAAAGATAAAAAAACGATGGTTTTTTGGGTGCAATTTTTATAAAAAAATAATGTCGTATGAAAAAGTTATTAACGTTTAAAAAATGGGGGGGAATTGGAGGAGAGGGAAACTATTGTGCTGGATTGACTAGAATGCCCCTAACAAACCCACACGCCTCTTTTTTTTGCTTCAATTTCATTCATTTAATCTTAGCCCTTGATTAATTAAATGGATGGTCAAGATCACTTCCTAGCCTTCCTAGCCAAATAAACTTCCTATTGTATCTCCACCCTAAAACATAAATGTATTGCTTAATATTAAAATAAAAGCATCCTTAGAGGTCGATGGATCAATCTTGGAAATAGCCCCGAACATGATGAATTTACACGTGAGATTCTTTGTCGTTAAAAAAATTAAGATACATCCTTCGATTAATCAAATGATAAAAGAATGCTAACAAAAGATATATGCAACATCACGTGCCATTTCAAGATTTAGAAACATACTTCAACAAAAACGAATATAAAATTATGGATGACTCCCATAATATTATTAGATCAAGAAAACTACACAAAAACTTGAGTCTTATAATCCAAAATACCTAATACATTATAAGCTAACCTATCACATTAGATTTATACTAGGATTGCTCATATAATTATCCTATAGACATCCAAACCTCACTCGTTTAGAATGCTAGATAATTTTCTAACCAATTAACTAGTACATGATAATTACAACTATTATATCATAATCACACTGTAATTTCGAAACATGATTGCTCTAATGAATAAAGACTTTGAGTCAAGGATTAAGGATTGTAAGTCAAGTTTTGAGATAGTTTATTGACATAAATAAATTTTGGTGCTTAGCCAAGCTCTTACTGTTTTCCTTTTTCGTTCTTGTTCGATACTACAACTGATCTGTTTCCACCACTCAGTTTATCCTCTATTGCTACATAAGATTGAAAAGATAATGCATGTCTGTATGTATGGTTTCAAGTATATATGTATATCGACGTTAAGGAATTTGTATTTTTCTAATATTGAAGGAGGGGGAAGATAATGCCCCACCCTTGGGCATTATCCGCCATGTGGCGGTCTAGTCAGCTTTTGGTCATTATGGGTAATTATCTTATAACGGGTGTAGTGGTATAATGCCTCTGTAATTATTACCCAATATTATTTTTGTTTTTTTAATTAAAATTAATGTTTAAAATGGGTGTAGTGACGTGATTGGCCCAAAGAATCTAACCAGACGTTTGATTTGGAACGGCCCAAGCAAAATTTTGAAGAAAAACGCCCCTGGGGGCGGTAGAGGGGCATTATGGGGCGTTTTTTTGGGAAAAAACGCCAAGAAAAACCCTCCACTGCGGGTGGTCTAAGGACTTTGTTTGATGGCTTGAAATCCCATAGTGAAACTAAATGAGTAATCTTGATTCGTATCTTTTTTCCACCACGTATAGCTGACTCCGCCGCAACGTGCGGATTCCCCACTAGTTTATAATAATAACTTTTTAATAAAAAGAAAGTAGAAAAAGTTTTAAAAAAAATTACTTGGTGATAGTGGTTCTTTAAGGATCCTCACCCTATGTTAAGAACTGCAAGAAACACATAATACATTGGAGATAATCAAAATATTAGGAAAGAGAAAATGTAGTTATTATGTAACCATCTTATATATTAAATTCAAAGCAAGTATATTATACGGTGGTCGATGTTTTCAATATATTTATTGGTTATGATTTATACGCTTGGCTTGGCTGCATAATTTTATAAGTTTTCTAAAATGTCTTTGATGAAATTCACTTTATGGGCCTCCATTGCTATTGTGGGCTTGATATAATCACTTTATGGGCCCCCATTGCTATTGTGGGCTTTTATGGTGAAATGAACTACAAATGGTCATGGCTCATGAATAGCATTATAACAACTCACATATTCACTCCATTTTATTGTTTAGTAACGTTTACGCCATAGCGACATCAAGAAAATGTATTCATCCTGGTGTGGTTGACGGTTCAAATCTCATGCTAGACATAAGCTAGCCGTTTTAGATCATGATAAATGCAAGTTAAAAATTATGTCAAGACATGTAAAATTCATTATATGGTTGTGTTATTTACTAATAGACTCCTAAAGTCCTAATATATTTTACTTTCTTACTATTTAATGTGATTATTTTTATTCGATTTGGCTTTACCTAAATGATAAAAAGTACTTAATCCAAATCCAAATGTAGTTATAATTTTTTTTTTCCCAATTATAATATTATACTGGAAGGTTATAGCAAATTACAAATCATGGGTTGGTAGATGGGCAACAAGCTGTGCCGCCACCCCCTTTAGTTATAAATTAAAATAATTTGTATATTTTGATAAGTAGAGAACAAACACATGAGGACACAAAGACAACCATATAAAAAGGTTGAGAGATGAAATTCCAACTTTTTATTAAATTAATTAAAAGTGAATTCCACTTCACTGAGAACGCATTGTGTTCGTTCTTTCAATTTATTAGCAAGTCATCAATTATTCACCCCTACTCTCATTTTCTTAAATTTTTTAATAAATAATTTATTTATTTTTAAGAAACAAAAAGGACTTTTTGCTAGTGGGCATTTTCCCTTTACAGCCATTTTAATTGTCTTTTGAAAGCCCCATTCTCTATGCCCCACTCTACAAAGTTAATCCCCTTAAAACTATCCTCCCATTTGCTTGAAAATAATAGTTATATCAAGAATATGTAATTAATATTGCATAATTAACTAAACTACTTTCTGTCATGATTTAAAAATCACTGATTATGATCATTCAAATAACGTTTCAAAAAAACTGATCGATTTCGAAACAAAAACTCCTATGGATTTTCAACCAGATAACACAATTTTAACAACTAGTCAAACGCTACTGGAAGAAGACAATCTTTGAAATTTTCTTTATAAGATTTACTTTATTTTTTTTACCTGTTCTATCTGGTTCATTTAAAACCATCATCTTTTTTCACTTTTGAAATACCACTTTAAATCAAATTTATTATTTAGAGAAAAAGCCGTTGCATTAGGGGAGTGGGAAAGTGGTTTCATTAAGACTCAACAAGTGTTTTTGTTTTAATTATGTTACTTCATAGGAGTTCAATAAACTATTTTGATAAGAAAACAATGGAGGTTTCTTTGTATTGCATGATGATATCTTAATGTATAAGAATTCATGTTCTCTTATTCTCCATATTCTTGTTATCTACATGATCTTTATAGTCTTGTTCTCTCATATTTATTAGAGTTATATACTAGTTGCTAATAGACCGTTGATTTACAACACGTTATCAGCACGACGGTGTTTTTTTTCCCGAAAGCCTTGTTTTTGTAGCCGCTAGCAACATCACACAAACCCGAATCACCTGTAAGGATTATAAACACGGTGGTCACTTTTTCTGGATGATGTGAAATCCACACCTTGCAAAAGGGTCCTCATTTGAGAAAAAAGGTAACCTTATAAAAATCCTCTTAGATTATGATATATTAAACATGTGCATGCCACTATTTTAAATTTTGCATTGCATTTTTATATGTATATATCTGACGGCATTTAAAAAGGTAAATAATAAAAGAAAGAATGTATTGTCTAGAAATTAAAGTCAATTGATTTGTCTACTCTAGTGGTTAAAAATAAAATCATAAAATCATATTTTGATTTGAGTTATACTTCATGTGGTGTGGTGTCCCACAGATCAATTCTATTTATTCAAACGAATGGCATATGATTTTTTTTTTTATAATTCATTCTTGTTAATTTGATTTGAGTTATACTAGTCTTTTGGCAAATTGATTTGTTCCTATTTGATTTCGTTCAATGGGTCGGTGTTAGCCTAATACGAAGCTTGACCACAAATTATGTGAACCACCAACTATGAGATGTTTCTAAAATATCTATATAAAAAGGTTTTGGCTCATCTTATAAATGAGATTTAAATTGGGGGTTACACTGTTTCGAAATATGGGTAATTAAACTTTTAGGTACATGAAGCAAAACCTATTAATAACAATAGAATATAAAAAAAATTAGAGGAAATTAGGAGTCTTCGCATTAACTAAAGCCTCTCTTAAATGTTATGTATAAAATTTTACTATGGCTTATATTGTTTGCATAATGTTCTAAAAGTTTTAAGAAAAATATCTATAAAATAATAATAGTAGTCAAATATTTATGGCTAAAAGTTTGTATGTACTATTTGAAAGCATTTTGTTTATAGTATAACCATCTTCTGTTCTTATAGTGTAGTAATAAACTACAAAATTAATTGTTTTGATTTGCTATTTTAATTATTGATATATATATATATATATATATATATTGTTGTGGCATTAAAATGAGAACATTCTTGATTGGAAATTGTAACAACGTTTCATGTGGTTAACATATTTGCTGATATTTCAGTTAAAGTAACATATATGTTTATACAAGATAAGATATACTTGTGATCGCTTATATCGTGATAAGCTAATATGCAAAGTATGTATCCTTTTTGTTAAATGAAAAGTCGAAAATTTATGTCATTTGATTACATTTGCATTAATATGATTAGTACATATATGACTATAATTTATGTATAATCTCATCGTGTCTTATATGTGGAACTTGATCCACATATTAATTATTATAAAAAAATGACTTATTTGAAACTAATAAATAATCATGTGTTTGAGAACTTGATAAAGAAAATTATTTATGTTTAAAGTTGAGTGAGATATATTTGTATTAAGATAAACCAATGCTTGTTTATATATTATACATAAAATATATATTTGTTTGTAGTGGATGGGCAAGACATTTTATATGTAAAGTTCTATTATATGGTGATATGTTGTATAGTTTGATTTTATAGTATGCTCTTATATTTGGTTTGATATCATTTATTTACAAAGATGATACGGAGAGAACAACTAAACCAAAGTTATGATCTATTATTACTATCATGAAAGAATACAACTATTCTTCGATACGACACGAAGTGTTATACTCACTTATCTCATTATCAAGTTATGAAAGACCGTAAGATGTCAGACCGATAATATTATATAATCGGACATACGATTACTTCTCGATTGATATTATGTGAAGATAAATTTATTTATAAGAGAAATCAGATAAAACAAATTTTGTTTGTCCCTCAAATATGTTTCTGAGGTATAAATATGCTTAAATATGACATCAGAAGTTTCATACTCTCTGAATCTGATTATTAATTTATAAAAGGTCATAAGATTTATAGACCGGTAATACTACATGACTCGGTCATGTAACGATTTCTCAATTTATAATATATGAAAAGAAGATTGTCTTTAATGAAAATCTGGATAAAAAATGTTCATTTGTCACACCTGAGATATGCTCATGAAGTAGTGATACGATTAACAAAGTATGAGTTTAAAATGATTTCATATCCATGTGACTGAACAAAGAATGAGAATCCATGAATGTTTTCGGATTCTATCTCATTGCATAAAGTGAATATGATGATGATCAGTGTAAAGGTCACGATCATGACCAAAGGAAATTATAATGATGCCACCATGAAAGTTTGTTATTATGCTCATGTTAATAATGAGATAAACTATGTTAATTATGTGGTGATTATACAATGATCGTTATAAAGGTCGTAATCATGGTAAATGAGAAAACTATAATGATCCTATATTGATAGTGAGATCAACCATGTTAATATTAAAATCGACCACAAGAAGTGACTCACTAAGGAAATGATTATACGAGAACATAATATATGAAACATATATAACATGTATGATCCATAAAACCTCCGGTGAAGAATGAAAAGCTATAAGACTTGTTCTGGTTCTACTCCATTCCCTGAATTGAATGTGATTATATAAGGATCATTGAAAATATCGTGATCATGAACATAATTGAGAAATTTGTAATGACGATCATAATAATAATGAGATCGGTCATCAGTAGTGATATGATAGCCAAGTTCAGAATTGTAATAATGGTCATAATGAGATTGACCACTATAAGTGGCAAATTATGGTAGTGATTATACAAGAACAAAATGTGAAAAAAAAAGATAAAAGTCATATAACAAAATAGTTTGCAATGATAACACGTTGTTCTCTCGCGTAATGCAACTACTACACATACGATCGTAAACTAGAAGTTTATGTATCATGATTAGATACTTAATTGGCATGACTGGTTAGACCACACCGAGTCAATGATGATGTGAAACATAATGAAGAAGTAGAAGATTCTTCAAGCTGATAATTTGTATGTAATGTTTGCTCTCAACGGAAATTTATATTTGCCAAATAAAGGAGGGTGTGTATCCCTAAATATTCTGGAAGTGACTGAAGGATACACATATCCAAACATGATACCATTTAGTGTTTTAAATCGATGCATCGTCTAAATGGTTATCAAATTCACAACTTGAAGTTTGTGTGATATGTGGCTTAGCTAATGAGATAACAACCACAATATTCCAGATTACGTATTTATTTTGGTAATAATGGTAAATTTAATTCCTAAGCTCTTAAAAAAACATTCGTATAAGTGCTTTTGTTAAGACGATCACTGAACGTCTACGATTGACAGCAAAGCAAATAACCATGAGAGCAAGTTCATGTTTATATATGAGTACATGTAATTTTACATGCAATAACATTAATTCACATCAGGCCAACATGTTGTAATGGTTTCTCCCCATTATAGTTGGTTTTAGTTAGGAACCAAATATGTCTCTTCTAAGATTTTGGTTGTGCAGTATATATTGAAATTGATCCACCACTACACACAAAGATGGGACCTTAAAAGGTGGTTGGGAATATATGATAACGAATAGAGTCTTTCACGAGATATTTATTTATGGCTCAATTAATTGATATCCATCTAAATGGATTAACATTCCCAACATCAGGGGGAGATAAAAAGCAGTTGGAAAAGAAATGAGTTGGTATGAATTATCATTGATCCTTAAAACTAAAAGTGTGAACCAGAAGTTCAAAGAATAACTCATTTACAAAGATTAGCGAATCTATTACCAGACGCATTCACTGACCTTAAAAAGGTGACTATGTCACATATACCAACTGCTAATGCTCCAATTAAGATGAGTGTCCCAGAAGGACAATCACCACATGTTTGTAATGAGTCTATTGCACGTCTGAAGCGTGGTAGACCAGTCGATTCCAACAATAAAATTCCTCGAAAGTTGGAACAACTAATTAAGATGGTCAAGTCGATGTTATATTAAAATGGTCTCTTGAAGAGACAATAGACATGATGGTTCAAGAAGAACCTCAGGTACCTGAAAATAAAGAGATCTCGATAAGTTGTATCATGTCTAAGATATGTATGGAATCAAAAATAAAATCGACGTCGTTATACTTTTGTATATAATATAGCGCTTGAAATGATGAAGTGACGAGGATCAAGATTTAAGATCTGCCTATGAATGAAAACATATAAATGATTGGCAAAAATGGAAAGACACAAATAAGGCAGAGTTAAATTCTCTAATAACATGGAAAGTTTCTGGACCAACAGTCCATACAACTGAAAATGTAAAATATGTTGGATACAAATGGGTCTTTTATGTGAATTATGTGAAAATTAAATAAAGTGATATAAGGCAAAATTGGTGGCACAAGTATTTTCGCAAAGACCTATGACTGATTATGAGGAGACGCATTCTCCGGTGGTGGATGTATTGGCTTTCCAATATTTAATTAGTCTGGTAATATAAAGAGAGAATTGATATGTGTCTTATGAAAGTTATGAATCACTGGATACTAAAAGTTTACATGAAAGTCCCTCAAGGATTTAATTTATTAAAATCATGTAAAAATAAGTTCTCGAGAACGATATGACCGTTGTATACAGATTCATATTTGAATACATTGAATATAATTGGAACTCTTGATGAGTATCCTAAAGCATCTAAGTGCTTATAAGGTTAAGTGGAAACATCTTATGGATGTAATTCTTGTGCACCAATAAACATACATAGAATACCCGTGCTTGGTGATTATGGTATCTCAATGTACAGTGTATAAGCATGGTACAATATGTATCATACAAAGGAAGCAAGTGTTCAAGACATCCTAGCATATGATATAGAAATCAATAAGGAGGTTTATGTAACAGAACTCCTAAAGAGTGTATGCACATACATTGTTTTTCAAAGTGGAAAGAAGTAAGTGAATGATTGTAAATGCCCGAAGCATTGATTTCAAAACCTCATGAATGTATCTTTATAAACTTAAAAAGATAGTATGGATAAAATAGTTGGATTGAGTGTTGTACAACTCATGAGATATTATGATAAAAAGCAATACGAGTTTGATAATAGTATCCATCTTTATCAAAAGTCCTCTCCTAAAAGTTCACTATAATCGCAGTTTACAGTGATGATGTCTAGGCACCATCGAGAGAAACTGTTGAGCTTTTAGAGGGAGAATTTTTAAATGACCTTGACACATTGTAATTATCGCTCGACCTGTAGTTCGAGTATATGTGTAATCAACCAAACTATATCTATTAGAGGTTGACGCGTTTTACCATGGACAAAGTTTATCCTTTAACTACGTTAAAGATTGTTCAATTACTTGATATATAAAATGGCTGTTATATCTTCATATGAAAGAAATTGAAATTTTTGGTCTAGAGGTACCATCTTTAAGTGCAATTGTGCATTAGTATTTCTTGCTATCTATTCATGATTTTATATATCTTTATTGAATTTATCGATTTGATATAGCATGTGTTAAACGACGAAATATTGAAATAGGAAAACATCTATTTCAATACATCTAAGGTATGTAAGATATGAATTTATATTTTACTAACCTGTCAAAACAAGTTTGGTTAGTTTTGTAAATGCAGGGAATGTAACAAATCACAGTTGTGGATCTTATGATATTTATGTAAAAGAAGAGGCACTGGAAAGCTCATATGAAGATATACAACATTGCGAACATAAAGAATTGCACATTAAGGGATCAAGCGGCAAATCATTGACTACAAAAACTTTGAGCAACTTTCAATAAAAATGGGCACTAGTCACTTGAAGAATACATGTTCAAATGAGGGGGAGTATTACACAAATTGCACTCTTTTCCCTTCACTAAGTTTTATCCCATTGGGTTTTCTTAGTAAGGTTTTTAATGAGGCAACATACCTGATCCAAAAGTATCAGGAGGAGAAAATACGCGCTGCACCCTTTTTCCCTTAGCTGAGGTTTTGTCCCACTGGGTTTTCCTAGCAAGGTTTTTAACGAGGCAGCATCACCAAGCGTATAATACATTGTTTTCTTTTATCACATGGATAGTCAAGGGGGAGTGTTATAAATAAGCTATATTATGGTGACTATCCATATCCTAACTCCCATCTCTTCATTTTCTTTGTATTAATGTAAGAACCCTATATATATAGGTTTCTTTGTATTGCATGATGATATCTTAATGTATAAGAATTCATGTTCTCTTATTCTCCATATTCTTGTTATCTACATGATCTTTATAGTCTTGTTCTCTCATATTTATTAGAGTTATATACTGGTTTCTAATAGACCGTTGATTTACAACAGGAATTGTATTATTCAAAACTTGAATCTACTTTCACGCACTTGATACAAATGTACATATGAGTATATCTAGTAACTGTCAAATGGACATCTATATGATAACTGCCAAAACGGTTATGGGGGTGGTTTATATATCTGATTTATAACACTCCCCCTCAGATATACATTATCATTATTCATTATACACTATTAACAACATACTTCAGGATAATGTTAAATCGATACTTCAGGACCTATATGATAAACTGATACTGCAGGACCAATTATGCTACCTCGTTAAAAACCTTGCTAAGAAAACCCAATGGGACAAAACTTAGCCAAGGAAAAGAGTACAGCGTGTATAATGCCCCCCCTCAATTTAACTAACGTCTTTTAATCTGCGAAGCCCGATCTCATGTGATAAATGCTCGAAACTGCTTCTAGGTAACGATTTTGTGAACAGGTCTGCTAGATTTTCACTTGACTTGATCTGACGAACATCGATTTCCCCTTCCTTTTGTAAGTCATACGTTGAGAAGAACTTTGGTGAGATGTGCTTTGTTCTATCGCCTTTAATGTAGCCTTCTCTTATTTGAGATATGCAAGCAGCGTTGTCTTCATAAATAATCGTCGGGTCTTTCTTGATTTGTTCTAATCTGCATGCTTCTTGTATATGATTGATCATTGATCTCAACCACACGCATTCTCGACCAGCATCATACAATGCTATCAATTCGGCATGATTTTATGATGTTGCTGTAAGTGTTTGCTTAGTCGACTTCCAAGAAATTGCTGTGCCACCGTATGTGAATACATAACCTGTCTGAGATTTTGCTTTGTGAGGATCTGATAGATATCCGGCATCAGCATACCCAACCAGTTGGGACTTTTGATCCTTTTGATAGAAAAGACCTAAGTCTTGTGTCCCGTAAATATACCGGAATATATGCTTTACACCATTCTAGTGTCTACGTGTTGGATTCGAACTGTATCTCGCTAGTACATGAACTGCAAATGCAATGTCAGGTCTTGTGTTATTTGCAAGATACATAAGGGCACCGATCGTGCTTAAGTACGGTACTTCCGGACCAAGTACTTCTTCGCCTTTTTCTTGAGGGCGATAAGGATCCTTGTGTGGATCTAGCGGTCGGACAACCATAGGTACGCTAAACGGATGTGCTTTATCCATGTTGAAACGTACTAACATCTTCTGGATGTAGTTTGATTGATGGACAAATGTACCATTGCACAGATACTCAAATTGTAGTCCGATGCATAATTTTGTCATACCAAGATCTTTCATTTCAAATTCCTTCTTTAACAACTGAGCAGCTTTCTCTATCTCTTCAGGAGATCCGATGATGTTGATATTATCAACATAGACTGCTATTATAGTGAAATTTGAGAGTGTTCTTTTTATAAAAACACATGGACTGATTACATCAGACTTGTATCCTTCTTTTTTGAGATATTCACTAAGTCGATTGTACCACATACGACCAGATTGTTTGAGACCATATAAAGATCTCTGGAGCTTTATAGAACACATATCTCGAGGTGTTGATTTTAATGCTTCAGGCAATTTTAATCCCTTAGGGATTTTCATGTAGATGTCATTTTCAAGTGTCCCGTATAAGTATGCGGTGACGACATCCATTAGTCTCATATGAAGTCCTTCAGAGATTGTGAGGCCGATTAGGAACCTAAGGGTTATCGCATCCACTACAGGGGAATACGTTTCCTCATAATCAACTCCTGGGATTTGGGAAAACCCTTGCACTACAAGTCGAGCCTTATATCGTATAATCTCATTCTTTTCATTTCTCTTTATTGCAAACACCCATTCATAACCTACTGGTTTGACGTCTATGGGTGTTCGGACTACAGGTCCGAAAACATGTCGCTTTTCGAGCGAATTTAATTCGGCATTTATGGCTTCTTGCCATCTTGGCCAATCATTTCTGTGCATGCACTCTTCTAAAGTTTTAGGTATGTAATCATTTTCATTGATTACATCCGTTGCTATAGCATATGCGAATATATCATCAACACGTGTTTTATTCTGGTTCCACATTGTACTATCTTGTACATAATTAATAGAGATCTCATTTTCGTTCGGTACCGGTGTTTCTTCTGAAACTTCATTTTCCTCTGGATTCATAGTTGTCTCTTCTGGGACATTTACCTCTACCGGGGTTTCATTTATAACCTTTTGTGAGTTTTCACCAACTGCGTTACTTTGCTCTTTTCGTTTCCGTGGGTTCTTGTCTTTGGAACCGATTGGCCTCCCACGCTTTCGTTGTATAGTAATCGTTTCTGGGATTACTTCAATTCGAGCAGGTGCATTTGATGCTGGTATATGTGACTTTGTCACTCTATTCGTGTCTGTGAATGCATCTGGTAATTCGTTCGCTATTCTTTGCAAATGTATAATCTTTTGGACTTCATATTCACATTGACCACTTCGGGGGTCGAGATTTGATAGCGATGATGCATTCCACGTTATTTCTTGTGTTACCAGTCTTTCTTTGTCCTTATCTCCCCCTAAGACTGGGAACATTGTTTCATCAAAATGACAGTCAGCATACCGTGCTGTAAACATGTCTCCCGTCATTGGTTCTAAGTATTTAATAATGGATGGGGAGTTAAAACCAATATAGATACCCAGTCTTCTTTGGGGTCCCATTGTAGTACATTGTGGTGGCGGTATTGGTACGTATACCGCACAACCAAAAGTTCTAAGGTGGGACAAACTTGGTTCTCGTCCGGAGACCAGTTGCAATGGGGAGTATTCATGATCAGCAGTTGGTCTCAATCTAATCAGTGCAGCGGCATGCAAAAGGCAATTGTTTTTTATAGAGATAGTCGATTTACCTCTCATTTTTTGTCAAGTTTCCAAAAGGCAATGGGAACCAAGATAAAGCTAAGCACAGCTTATCATCCTCAAACGGACGGACAAAGTGAAAGGACAATTCAGACAATGGCGGACATGCTTAAAGCTTGTGTAATTGATTTCGGAGGTAATTGGGATGATCACTTACCTTTAATAGAATTTTCTTATAATAATAGTTATCACACAAGTATCAATGCTACACCATTCGAAGCACTTTATGGACGAAAGTGCCGAACCCCAGTCTGTTGGGCAGAAATTGGGGAAAAGCAACTATCTGGACCTGAGATAGTGCAAGAAACAACTGACAAGATTATTCAAGTCAAGGAACGACTGAAAGCAGCACGAGATCGACATAAGAGCTATGCTGATAACCGACGCAAGCCATTGGAATTTCAAGTAGGAGACAAAGTAATGTTGAAAGTCTCTCCTTGGAAAGGAGTAGTAAGATTCATCAAACGGGGAAAGCTAAGTCCCAGGTATGTTGGACCTTTTGAGATTATTAGAAGAATAGGACCTGTAGCCTATCAGCTACAACTGCCAGAGGAAATGGCAGGAATACATGATGTATTTCATGTATCCAATCTCAAGAAATGCTTAGCTGATGAATCACTGGTAGTACCTCTTAAGGATATAGAGGTAAATGAACAACTCAAGTTTGTAGAAAAGCCTCTACAGATTGAAGACAGGAAAGTCAAGAATCTCAAACATAAGAGACTAGTTCTGGTCAAAGTGAAGTGGGATTCCAAAAGAGGACCTGAGTACACATGGGAACTCGAATCTGAAATGCAAAGGAAATATCCGCACTTGTTCCAGTAGATCTCGAGGACGAGCTCTAAAACAAGGTGGGGAGGATGTAACAACCCTCAG
Organism: Helianthus tuberosus; assembly: GCA_030545235.1. Taxonomy (NCBI): domain Eukaryota; kingdom Viridiplantae; phylum Streptophyta; class Magnoliopsida; order Asterales; family Asteraceae; genus Helianthus; species Helianthus tuberosus. The sequence continues at coordinate 176,147,238 of CM060450.1, forward strand.
TAAAACCAACACCCTCATAATATTTCCGACACCCTAGTATGTTCCAATATGTCTTTAAATACACCTCGTATGTAAAAACCGAGCCCGAAATATGTTATAACATATAAAATAAATTAAAAACACTAAATATTAAGCTGAGGCGGGCCGCGTAGACCCACCTCAAACCCTTACGCGGGCGGTATCAAGGCTGAAACTGAATTCGTTGGTTTCTTTAGTTTAGGCGGGCCGCGTAATAGTTCCCGTTAAGTTTACGCGGGCCGTGTGAGATCGTCAAACGCGGAGACACCAGAAGACGACACGTGTCGACATCGTGGCGGGTCTAGATTATGACCGGGACAAGCTATACGTTGACTGGATGTTGACGCGGGCCGCGTAAGCGACCCTTGTCTTTCACGCGGGCCGCGTGAGAGTCGAGATCAGCACCTATATAAGCAGGCAACGGGTTTTCGTTTTCCGTCGTTCATTTCTTTCATTCTCAATCACGAATTCTGAAATATTAGGCATAATATTTGAGTATTATACCCCCTAATTAGCAAGGTTCTGCCCCGTTGTAAGTATTATAACCCCGGTTTATAGTAGATACGCTGCCCGATTGATTTAGGGTTCCGTAACAACGGTCGTGGTTCTGCCCGACGTAGTTGTTGGAATGCCGTCTCGAGGAGGGTATCATTAATATTTTCAAAGGGTTATGATACTAACCAATGTACATTTGTATAAATTATAGATTATTCCCAGGAAACCCTTACGCGAAGTCTAAGATAGCAATGTGAGTTTATCCTCTTTTTGTTAACCTTTTTGGAATGTTTTACAAAACCTTAATTGTTTTACAATATGATTAAGCGGTGATTGAGTCTTTGTAGTTCTTCAATTACTGCCGGTATGTTGGGGTTTTGTATACAAAATTTACTACTCTGTAAAGTAGTAAGTCGGGGATGACAGTACGTTACCATTGGACAATGAGTTAGCCAATGGGTAATATGACCCACAAGTCAGGATTGACAGTACTGAATGAGTAATTGTGTAGAAATAAACAATGTGATCGCTCTCAATACTGTTTTAATTGATAAAATGTTTCTTGATTAAACTGGGATTCACTCACTAGTATTTCCGACTGACAAATGTTTTTAAAACGCGTTTCAGGTAACAAAATGTGACATCCAATTAGTAAAAAGCCAGCTGAGGAGCACTGAAGGCTTGGGAAAAATGTGGCTATAAAAGTTACCTAATAAACGATGTTTTAAATTCAATAAAATAGGGTTTGTCCCTATAAATGTATTGTAATAAGAAACTTGGGTTTTGCCCATGTGATTATTAATATCAAATATGGTGGTTTTACTCTGATAAACATTTCCTAACTACGGTCCTGATGTAATTTCCGCTGCCAAATTAACGAAACTGATACCACCGAAACTCTGAGCTCGCGTCCGCCCGTTCCCGGGACAGATAAGGGATCGGGGGTTGCGGCAGGGAAATTAGCTCTCAATTGTATGATTTGTGCTAGAAGTCGGGCAAATGCTACATTTCGAGTAGCTAAAAGACTCACATGTGACCACCTTGAGGATGCGTCAATTAAGACCAAGAAATAGCGGAATGGTCCACACGGAGGATGAATAGGCCCACAAATATCCCCTTGGATTCTTTCTAAAAATGATGGGGTTTCATGTATCAATTTAGTTTGTGAGGGCCGAGTTATAAGTTTGCCCAGAGAGCATGCTGCACATGATAAGTCTTGTGGTAGCAAAACTTTTAAGTTTTTAAGAGGGTGTCCGGTTGCACTTTTGATTATTCGTCTCATCATTATGCTACCAGGGTGACCTAGACGGTCATGCCATATATTAAATGTATCTTTATCTAATAGCTTTTGGTTACTCACCATGTATGATTCGATAGGATTGATATTAGTACAATATAATCCAGAGGATAAGGCTTCTAATTGTTCGACAATTGTTTCTTGGCCATTTTTGTTTGAAGTAATTTGAAGATATTCAATATTATTTTCAGATGTTGTTTTTAGGCGGTAACTGTTTTTTCGAATATCTTTAAAGCTAAGTAAAATTCTTCTGGATTTACTAGAAAATAATGCATTATCAATAGTTAATTGGGTACCCGAAGATAATGTTATGTGTGCTCTGCCGGAGCCTTCGATAAGGTTACTGACACCAGATATAGTACCAATCGGTGTCTCTGCCGGAGACAATTCAGAGAAAAATTTCATATCTTTGAGAATAGTGTTAGTACTACCGCTATCTACCAGACATTCATCACCAATGATAGCTCTACTGGAGCTAGTATACATATTTCAGGATATGATGAACAAAAGTGCTGATTGAATCTGTCTGGTTGAAGATTTGCAGAAATCCCAGTTTGATTTGTTGCAGATGGCCTGTAAATCTCAGCGGAGAGTCTCGTGCTGATAACGTGATAAGAAAACAATGGAATTGTATTATTCAAAACTTGAATCTACTTTCACGCACTTGATACAAATGTACATATGAGTATATCTAGTAACTGTCAAATGGACATCTATATGATAACTGCCAAAACGGTTATGGGGGGTGGTTTGTATATCTGATTTATAACATATTTCTTATTATTCTAAACTATTTCTTATTATTCTAAATCCATTGAGAGCTATTATAATTTACAAGCATGAATACTTTTATAGTTATTTTGCAAAATGGCCATATTAAGTTTGTAGACTAGGGTTAGGATATAATAGGAAGTTTATTTGGCTAAGAAGGCTAGGAAGTAATCTTGACCATCCATTTAGTTAATCAAGGGCTAAGATTAAATGAGAGAAATTGAAAGGAAGAAAAGATGCGCGTGAGTTTGTTTAGGGGCATTCTAGTCAATCCAAGACAATAGTTTCTCTCTCCTCCAATTCCCCCCCATTTTTTAAATGTTAATAACTCATTAATATGACATTATTTTTTTATAAAAATTGCACCAAAAAACGAGCTTTTTTATCTTTAAAACGAGTATACTATTGCTATATTTTCGAAAAAAATAATTTAAAACTCAGTTGCGTAAAACGCAATGGAAAAAACCCAGTTGGGTAAAACGCAATGAAAAAAAAAACCTAAAAAATGACATTTTTCTAAAACGCAATGCACAAAAAACACAAAGAAATGTCTTATTTGTAAAACGCAATAGCCAGAAAACACAAAGAAATGTCTTATTTCTAAAACGCAATAGCCTAAAAACACAAAAGAAAGTGTACTTTCTAAAACGCAATGGACTGAAAACACATAAAAATGTGTTTTACCTAAAACGCAATGCACAAAAAACACAAACAAATGTCTTATTTCTAAAACGCAATGACCAGAAAACACTTAAAATATCTATTTTATAAAACGCAATGGACTGAAAACACATAAAAATGTGTTTTACCTAAAACGCAATGCACAAAAAACACAAAGAAATGTCTTATTTATAAAACGCAATGGCCAGAAAACACTTAAAAATGTCTCATTTCTAAAGCGCAATGGCCTAAAAAAAACAAAAGAAAGTGTTCTCTCTAAAACGCAATGGACTGAAAACACCTAAAAATGTGTTTTACCTAAAACGCAATGACTAAAAACACTTCAAAAATGTGTTTTTCTAAAACGCAATGGCCAGAAAACACATAAAAATGTCTTAGTTCTAAAACGCAATGGCCTAAAAACACCAAAGAAAATGTCTTAGTTCAACCCCAGCCAGGGGCTCTGCCCCTTGGACCCCGCCAGGGGCTGCCGCCCCTGGGACCCTGCTACCAGGGTCGCTGCCCCCGGACCCCTGCCAAGATCGTAAAACGCAATGACTAAATCAAAAACCCAGATAATAAAAATGAAATTAAAGAATTTCTTACATGGATCGAAGTTGGTTTCTTCAACGATTGACGAAATTTGAATGATTGAAACACTTATCAGAGATTGAATCGAACGGATCGAGTGATTATCTTCAAAATCACCGGAAAAAACGAGATTTTGTATGAAATTAAACTGGGTTTTCTTCAAAAAAAAGCTGAAGAACACGTTGATCGGGTGTTTGAATCATTGATTGGTGACGAAAATCGCACTATAATGTAGTGATTATTGAGATAGAATGTGAAGAAATGGTTGAAGATGGCGGGTTTTGAAAATGGTGGGTTTTGATGTTACTGGGAAGAAGAAGGAAGAAGAAAATGATAAGATTGACTAAAATACCCTTCCCTTTTATTTTAAATTTTGCCACATGTTCTAATTCTATTGCTTTCTCTACTTGATAGCCAAAATAAACTTTCTATTTCCTTAGACTAAAGTTTTATATGTAAAAAAAAAAGATCTAGACAGAAAACACATGGCGACAGGAGGTAAGAGACACAATCCAATCATTGTGATTTGAAATGGATATCATTTCTTACGCATACAAAAATACAAAAATAAGCTAGGGGAATAGTCAGCTGTTTTGGACTTTTCTATTAGACCACCCATTTTATTATTTTCTATTTGTTCTAAAATTACGGTTTCGTCCTTAATTTAAAATAAAATTATGTTTTCGACCCCACTTCAAAATATAATTATGTTTTTATCCCTCGCTTAAAATTACGATTTTGCCCTCGGTTTAAAATTATGATTTTATCCCCATATTACAATTACAATTTTGGCTCCCGTTCAAAATAAATTTTTGCTTTTGCCTCAAACTAAAAATGACGATTCTGCATTTTCGACCCGTTTCAAAAATTATGATTTCGCCTTCAATTTAAAATTATGTTTTTGCCCGGTTCAAAATAAAAGTATGCTTTTGCCCCGCAATTCAAAATTACGATTTTACCCTCAGTTCAAAATTTTGATTTTTCCCCAGTTCAAATTAAAAATATTGTTTTGTCCCCAGATTAAAATTTTGATTTTGTCCTTAGTGCAAAGTTATATTACGATTTTGTCTCTGGTTCAAATTTATAGTATTGCCGTCACTTTAACTTTTGGCAAATTACGATTTTACCCAAGTCAACAAATACAACTTTGCCCTCAGTTCAAATTACAGTATTACTATCGTTTTAGTCTTTTTTTAGCAAAACTATAAGTGTTTTTTTAATTTTTTGACTGAATTTAATTTTTTTCCATGTCAAGGAGCTGCCTAACACTCGCTCATTAATGCTGACAATATGCAAAGCTAAGGTAGAGTCTGAGAAGGGTAAGATGTAGACAATCTTACCTCTAGCAAAGCTGATTAGAATTTATAGTAATTTTTTGAGAAATTACTTTATATATATTTATAGTAATTTATATATATTTGATTTGATTCCAAAAGCTGATGATATATGCTGATTAGAATTTATAGTAATTTTTTGAGAAATTACTTTATATATATTTGATTTGATTTGAACTTACATATATCATCATCATAATAATCAATAAATCACACCAATAGCAAAGCTAAGGTAGAGTCTGAGAAGGGTAAGATGTAGACAATCTTACCTCTACCCGGTAGGAATAGAGAGACTACTTCCAGTGAGACCATCAGCTCGATTAAACTTACAAATATCTTATATACAATTAAAAAAGTTAGTGCAAAATAGTATTACAAGAATTATAATTTAGCTATTAACATTTTTCAACACATTTTCTTATTTTTATAAGGATGTGCTCTAAAAGAGGTTATCAAAAACCCTAAGTCTTTATTCTTTACCAACAAAAGAATTGTTTAACTTTTAGAAGGAATATTTTATACTTCTAAAATATTTGATTACTTAATTTATTTTAGGGTATACAGAGTGGGGTGCGGCAAAGTGTGACAAACTTAGTTTGCCAATTGGTAACACCACCGCCAACATAGTTTGCCACTCAAAAGTTTGTCAAATCGGCGTAGGCTTGCCGAAGTGGTGAAGGGAGGGAAGGAGGGAGAGAGAGAGGGGGTGTGTGTGGTGGGGTCCATGACATCTCAACCAATCACACATTTAAAAAAAAATAGTTTACCACTTCACCAAGTGTCTAACCATTGCCAACACTATTGAGCATAGTTTACCACTTTGACATGACACACTCTCATTGGTTGTTTTTTTAGTTTGCCACTATCAAGTGTTTAACCACTCCTTAGGGGACTGGGGGCAGGAGCCTTCTTCTCCGTGATAGTATTGTATAACGCGTGGAACATGGATAAACTCCACCGCCACCATATTTTTCAACGCGTGGAACATGGAAAAAGTTTGTAACGCTTGAAAAAATCAACGCGTGATGATCTGATTTTTGTGAGGGGAATTGTTGGATGGGGGGGGGGGGGGAATTGTTGGGTGTGATGGTGAGTGATGACCATTGCCACTAAAAAAAGTTGTGAGTGATAGAAAAATGGTTGATGACATGGCGGAACTTGATTAGGTGTTGTGAGTGATGAGTGATGACCACCCCCACCCCCTTATACCCTTAAATTCTGTATTATACTCCATGATCTTAGAGCTTGTTTGATTTTACCCTAATGCCCTCTCTACGTATTATCTTTATCTTCATATATTCACCTTTCCAAAATTTTCATTTTACTACTCCTTTTCCTCATCTTCACCATCATCTAATATTCTTGGCAAATGGAATGCAAATCTGCAAGCAAACCCCGCCTTTAACACCATCCTTTTCAATCCTGCATATTCTTCACTTCACCCTTGAAATCGAACAGGATCTAATGGTTTTTGTTCAGGGAAAGGAAGTATCGGTAAGAAATTAAAAGAGATATATTTACACTTACCGATCCGATGGCCAACCGCCAGATCCGGACAATTTATTCATGGACTAACGATTCACATTCAACCAGACCGTTCCGATTAAACCCAGATAGAAACAACCCCCGTCCTTTACTGTATCGCCTTTAACAATTCGTAATCGCGTCGATTTATTACTGTCGTCTTTCACCATTTAAATTCTTATATTCAAACAAATTATTTATCATCAATTCCACCTTTTATTCATATAAATAGATGTATTTATTTTTACAGATTATACAAAATAACTGCTCTGTTTTTATCTACAATTATCAAACTCGCGAACAGTATCCGGGTTAAATTAAAATAATAATCAAGAAAAAAAACCCTTCTTCGATCCACAATTCAAAACAAAGTAATTGTGTGAAGTTGTGATCTTACGATTCCTTCAAACAAAAACGTTTGTAATCGACTGAGATACTTGCCGATCTATCAGTACCACGCTCCGATCACAAATTCACATATGGGTACGATGCAACCATGACGGAAAGTGTGAAGCGTCCGATCTTTCTTTATTTGCAAATTTTGATGATCATGCTTTGGTTTTTGTAACTTTTGGCTTGTGATGTAGGATGTTGCTTTTTTCAAAGGGGTGTTTGTTTTGTAGAACTTTTCTTTGTGAGAAAGGGTTTTAGCGAATGGGGTAGACAATTGCTTTGTGTATAAATTTAAATTAGCAGTTAACATATTTATGTCATTTGTAATTTGGAATGTTAAAAACGAATAGAGGGGCACCTTTTATTTGGCTTGCAAACACCTATTTGTGAAATGTTGTGTCCTTAAAGTTTGGCACAAACATCTTATGAAAGGGTATGAGTAAAATAAATAAAAGGGTGTGTCTTTTAAACAAATAAGACATAACTCGAGTTGCTAATTGTACAAGGGTATAATTACACACTTTTCACTTTAAAAGAAAACCATAAGTAAGAAAAGAAATAAATAACGTACTCGAAGATAGAAAAGGGGCCAAATACTGAACTTGCGAAATTTATTTATTTATGAATACCAAGAAATTTCATAAAATCTTTATGCCTACTTCATGGTTGTATGGATGATAAAATTGTCTAAAAAAAACAAATATCATATTTTTTTTTTTAAATTCATGGTAAAGCCCAACATGGCAAGAAAATTAACAAAATTCAAAATTCTTCCGTTGCCACTCCTCTAAAGAATTAAGCTTAGATCGGCTTTTAACCTATACGAAGCTTAGCACCTTGGTCTCTTCAATAACATAACTGACAAGCATCTTTTATTTATTGAAGATCAAATTGTTACAATCTTTCCAGGTAGCCTAACCGACCACAAACACAATATCATAGATTCATAGGTAATAACTACACAAAAAAATAGATATGTTTATAATTATAACTTCTCTAAATCATAACATGTATACTCTTACAAGCATTATAAATTTTAGTATCTTAATAAAATAACCATTAGTTGAAAATAGAAGAAAGTAATAACATCTTAGATGGGTCATTTCAATATAGAAAGTAGGTTTTTCAAATTTTATAACAAAACATTTTAAACACACTAATTACTTTCATGACTCAATTACAAGACTAGAGATTACACTCTATTAAATGTCAAATCATGTCAAGAATCCTTACTAATGACCCGGTTATGTCAAATCATGTTGGGGATCCCACACATGAGTGAAGTTTATGTCGAATGGACGTGGAAACTTGCTCATTCAATTTACTTAAGCTCATATTTTTTTGACACTTACAAATAAAATATGAAAAAGTATCACTTTAAATAAAAAAATACTACACAAGAAGTTTGATTGCCATTGGCATTAATTTTATACTTGGTACACCATTAAGCACATATTTAATCCCATTAATCAAGAATTAGTTTATTTATACTGGTTCGACTAATTAGAGATTGATACCTATCTTAGAAGAAAAAGTTAAGTATTCTCTAATTAGTGGATTATGAAAAGTGATAGAGACAAAAATTACAAGAAAAAAATATTAGGCAACATAAAGTTTAAGTAAAGGATCTCCTCCATCCAAGTTGGAGTAAAACCATATAAAAAGCAAGCTACAAACAAAAATTGTAAAGCATTGTGTTTTATTTATATTAATGTAATGTTTGATAGATGACCAATTTTAAGTATAAAAATCATAATAACCCGTAGTGCCATAATATATTATGTAATTAAATTATATACATCATAATTTTTATCAACAACTTTGCCCAACAAGACGTTACATGTCGTCCAATGTTTGTCAAAAAGTTCTAATGATTTCTCAATTCTTCACGGAAGAAGAGCGCTGGCGCGCGTAAGCGTTGGAGGGAGCACTGGTTTTGGTATGACTGATGAGTGCTCGCGAGTGAAAGTTATGTGTTTTTTCACTTGGGCGGACTAATGTTTCCACACATTGCAATCTCCTGTTTTGTGCATGTATTGTTTTTAAAGTCTACATGAGCGTTACAACTCTAAGTGACTTATGTATGCAAGTTTCTACACAAGAGTACCACGCTAAGCCGTGTCTTATGGTTTTCCGGGGTTTAACACGTGATAGTGAGCTTGTAATGTAATCAAGCTTGCGCTTATAGCGTCTTACGAGCTGTAATGTAACGTAACTTACACATATAGCGGTTTTACGAGCAGATGATGCAATCATCATAACAGATGCGTAGTCGTGGTCTTACCTTAATGTCATGCCAGACGCGTTGTCGGATAAAGACGTGCCATGAAATGTAGTCCATAAATGATGGTACGAATATCCAAACAATAATGTAGTGTGTCCCAATAATTATGCAACACTTCCTCATACGAAGATGTACTATGTATCCAGATAAAGATGTGGTGCACGACCCCATGATACTATGGCTTGTAGCCAAATAAAGGTGTAGCGTGTATAACCAAATGAATACGATAGACACAACTTGATATATTGCACGACCCATTATATATTTCACAGGTTCACTATGTTGTATGTGCGGGGGCATGCGGAACGCGTTTAATGTATGTCTAAGTAATGTTGCCAACACGTGGGAGGCATGCTCGGTGTGCGTCTTGCTGACTATCTCTCACTGACACGTGGGAGACATGCTCGTCACGTGTCATGTAGACTAAGTGTTACCGGCACGCGAGAGGCATGCTCGTCGTGCGTCTTGCTGGCTAACTTCACTCACACGCAGGAGATGTGCTTGTCGCATCTCGTATAGGCTAAGTGTCACAGGCACATGGGAGGCATGCTTGTCGCACGTCTTGCTGGTTAACTGTCACTGACACGTGGGATACATGCTTGCTGTCACACCCCAACCGATGGCGGAAACATCGAGGCGTGGCACTAAGCGAAACAGATTGTACAAGAGAATCCATAACAACTATTAATGACAATATATTAATTGTTAACGTCCCATACCATTAACATATAAAGTAAAAACAGTTAATACAGATATTGTTCTCAAAGACAAATAGGCTGTTCCGACAACTCAGATTTATTTAGTTTGTTTTTAGACTCCCTAGCTTGATTCGTCACAGCAAACATAGCATCCTAAACACCTGTTGTTGTTATTGCTGCTGCTGCTGCGGTGGTTGTTGCGGCTCTTGTTTCACCACACGGTTCGGGCAGACATTTGCAAAATGATTCGGGTCACCACAAGCATAGCAGGCTCGTGTGTGAGCAGCGGGAGCAGGAGCTGCTTGGTTATCCTGAGGAGCGGGGAGTGGAGCTGGTAGTGCTGGAGGAGCTTGAGCTTGTTGACGTGGGCCAGTGCGACAGTTTGCTGTGAAGTGCCCGTAGATGTTGCAGTGGACACAGAAACGACAAGCTATCCCAGTTGGGTGATGATAGGTGCAAGTAGGGCACAGAGGATGAGGACCAGTGTACGCACGCTTAGCAGGCGGTGCGTTGGTCACAGGTGCGGTAACTTGACGATTCTGATTCTGGTTGGGTTGGACCGGTACAGCGTTGAGAGGAGCGACAGTTGCAGCACAGTTCTTGTTGTTGTTACCCTTGCGTTTGCGTCCTTGATGTGATGACTTTGAAACTTGAGATGCTGCGGTTTCAATAGCGGGAGTAGCAGTGACCTGATGGAGATTCTTGGTTGAGGTCTTGAAATAACCAGCCAAAACTCGCTTATCATTGACCTCAGCGGCGAGTTGGAAGGTCTCCTCGATGGTAGCAGGTTTAGCCGCTTGAACAAAATCGGCAACACAATCGGGTAGAGCGCGAATATACTTCTTGATTGTGATGTCCGGAGTTGACACTTGACCAGGACAGATAATACTGATTTGCTTGAAGCGGGAGGTGAGACCAGCATTATCACCTCCTTCTTGCTTGATACCCCAAAACTCCTTTTCCAGCTTCTAGAGTTCATGTGGGGGACAAAATTCTTTCATCATTACTTCCTTCAGTTCCTCCCAGGAGAGTCCATAGGCTGCATCGTTCCCACGCCTGTTCCGCTCTGCAGTCCACCAATCCAGTGCCCTTGACTGGAAGACTCCAGTAGCGTTCATAATGCGAAGGTTATCTGGGCATCCGCTTTGACGAAGAGTGACTTCAATCGAGTCAAACCACTGAAACATGGTGCTGGGCCCATCTTCACCAGTGAAGTCTTTAGGACCACAGGCCTTGAATTGCTTAAAGCTGAAAGGCGATTTAGGCGCGTCGCTCTTAGATTCGACAGAGGACTTGCTGCTGACCTCGTTGATCTCACTGACGATCTGAGGTATGACTTTAGCCATTTCCTTGGCGACGAGAGAAGCGATGCGCTTGTCATCTCTGCTTCTCTGAGCATTTCGGCGAGAGTGAGAACCAAGGGAAGACATTGTCTGCAGCAGATATTGCCGTATGGTTTAAACGATGCAATCGAATCTCGTCATACGGTGTTTAACCAACATACTTACTATTATTATTAGATAAAGCATAGGAATACAGCAAACACATAGGCACATAGTCACGTAGGCACATAAACCATATTGGCACATAAGCACGTAGTCCACGTAAGCACATTTTTTGCACGTATCCTCCTATATTTTGCACGTATTCACCTATATTTCAAAGCTGCGATTTGCGAGTGCGAGTAGCGATAGCGAGTAGCGTACGAGAGTTCATAGTTTGACTACGATTTGTTAGCGTTTTGAGCTAAAAATCCTATGCGAGTTGTGCACGTTTAATAAAGCGAGGAGCGTGAAGATTCCAAAATCGAAACATATAAACATATAAACACATAAAAGCACATAAAATTGAAGAATCAGCAGCTGCGAGCTCAGAATCGAAACAGAGAGAGCGTCCTGGGTGTTAGACATCGACTATCCCAAGTGATTCGACTATTCACAATGACTCCGAGTACACGCTTTGGCCTTCTAGACTGTGCTCTCGCCTCGATCCGGGAAAACGACACGCATCCTTCCAGTTACTGCATGACTTAAATCATGGGAATCCATCGAGACTTTGGTGAGAGTTTTGTAAAAATCGAAATAGAGAGTGGAACAAGTCATTATGATGCGGGTTTCACCCCTAGCTTAACAACTTTATTCCTGATAGTGTGGTAAACCACGAGATAGAGCTGGAAAATCTCGTCGAGATATGGATTTCACTCCTGACTCAACGAAAATTCTCGTGTTAGTAGTAAAAATCCGCATAAAGTGAGCGATTTTTTTCGAGAGACCTCGGTTTTCACACCTAATCTCGACCAAATCACTCGCTTGTGTTATGCGAGGGTTTTCGAGAGCGTGTGTGTTGTGTTGGCTTTAAGAAAGGCCATGTAGTGTACAGACTTAGGAAAAGCTGTGTTTGCATGAAGCTGTAGTGCGTGGTGTTCATGCAAAGATGTAGTTTAGCGAGTATGAGCGGGAGGATAAAGAGTACGCTCGTGCAAAACCCCTACTGGGTTCGCACAAGGCGGTCTATGGGTGCTTAGACTATAGACTAGGTCAATCCAAAGACATCGACCCAGACTAGCTCGTGTCAGTTATGGCTCTTATACCAATCTGTCACACCCCAACCGATGGCGGAAACATCAGGGCGTGACACTGAGTGAAACAGATTGTCCAAGAGAATCCATAACAACTATTAATGACAATATATTAATCGTTAACGTCCCATACCATTAACATATAAAGTAAAAACAGTTAATACAGATATTGTTCTCAAAGACAAATAGCCTGTTCCGACAACTCAGATTTATTTAGTTTGTTTCTAGACTCCCTAGCTTGATTCGTCACAACAAACATAGCATCCTAAACACCTTTCACATACGTTAAAATAAATTCAATACACAGTGTGTAAAGGTGAGTACACAAGTTTAATAGCATATAGTATAGCGAAAGCGTTTACGCATAACCAGCATGTAACACGTAGAAATGCGAAGCAAGTAAGCTATCGACAATGAAGTATGCAACCGACATGACTGCGAGTTGTAGAATGCGCAACACATTATCACCACTGTGACCATGTGAAGTAAAACCCTTAACAACCCCTGTCCACGACAGGTGCTGAGTCCAAACTATAGTACTATCGTTGCTAAGGTGTCAGGCAAACAATCACTGTGTAAACATAACATACAAGCATTCATCGAGTCACGTATAACATGCGAGAGTGGTTAGCGTTAAAAGTGTTGTGTTGTATGTTCGATGTGATTTGATATAGAAAACGCATGTAACACCCAAAGTGTGTTAAAAGAAAATGGGTTCGAGTATACTCACAGAACGTGTTTACTAAATAAACATTGTCTTGGATTGAAGGGAGCGCGTGGAGATTAGCCTGAGCATAGAACGATAGTGTGAGCATTGAAGTGAGTGTAAACAGTGCGTTAAATGAGACGAGTGGCGAATGGTGAGTCGATCGGATGGCCATCTGGACAGATGGTCATCCGGGCGGATGACTATTCGGACGGTTGGTCATTCGATCTGAGTGAGTGTGTTTATTAATCGTTTTGAACTTTGAAATTTTCGTTGTAGCATTTTGGAAAATATGAAGTATTTCTAGATGTCAAGTCATCCGGTCGGATGGTCATCCGGACGGATGGCCATTCGATCGGATGGCTATTCGTTTGAAGGGTGATATTCTTTGAAGTTTTGCTCAAATCGCTTAAGTGTTGAGTTATAAGTCACCTGGTCGAATAGTCATTCGATCGGCGATCTGATGTTTTGAAAATTTCACAAAGTATTCCAAGTTAAAAGTTTTAAAGTTTAACGGAGACGGTATGATGACGCGTTAAACAACGGAAATCCACACAAGAACAGCTCGGCCGATCGGATGGGAATCACCCCATTCGATCAGACTCAACTGTTCTTGATGGAGTTTCATGTTCAACCCGTGAATCGGTCGTCTCTTTGGTGGAAACCCGTTTTCAGACCGGTTCTCAACTAGAGAATGAGTAGAGAGCCCGAATGAGTCTAGATTCCATCAGTTTTGAGTAAAAAGTGTGAAAAGTTGAAAGAAAGTTGAAATCAGTGAAGTAGTGTTGAAATCAAGTTGGGATTTATGTTAAATCATGTAGAAATCCTTTAGATCTGGACAAATCTTGATGAGATGAGGTCACACTTCAGTGTTCATAAGAACCCGAGGTGACGTCACCTTAAAGTAGCCCAAATTAGATGATTTCGTGGTGAAAATGTAAGATTTCAGTGGAGAAGATGATGAGAAAGTGTGTATTGATGATGGAAGTACAAGATTTAAGAAGAAAACTTACGAAATAGCCTTGAATCAAGTGAAAAGTGCTTGAGAATGAGCTGGGGGCGAGTTGGGTCGGATAGAGCTGTCACATAAGTGAACAGTGATGTGACAGGTGGGTATTTATAGTGTGGATAGGAGATAAGGCGGTGCAGTGCGTGGGTCAGATGGTCAGCCGATCGGATGGCCATCCGATCAGATGGTCATCCGGACGGATGATCATTCGATCGAACGGTCATTCGATCAGGCGACTGGTACGAGTTGGTTTTCCGACTTTCGTTTCGTGCGTTAAGCGTTGCATTGCGTTTAAGCGAGTTGCGAGTAAGCGTTGTGATAGCATTAAATAAGTAGTTACACAAATAACATAACACACAAAATGCATAAAAGTAAATATGCGTTTCAAGTTGCGATGCGATAGCGTTTGCGAGTAACATCCCAAAACATATATAAGGCACACACAAGTAAAGCACATAATGACACACACATAGAACAATACCAGTAACTGCATTTCGAGTTTGTGTTGCGTTGTGATAGCGATAGTAACAATAACGTTTAGTTGTGATTTCAGCGTTTATCGCATTGTTACTTCACTTAATAGTAAATCGTAGTTTAAAATAGCGTTTAAAATCGTTAACCAAAATATCGTTCATTGAACCTCGAGAGTATAAATCAATAAATAAGCAAGAATTGACAGATACAAGTAATGTCATGTCTTGACCTTGACTTTGACTTTCCGAGAAGTCGGGTTGTTACACTCGCCACATGTCATATAGGCTAAGTGTCACCGACATGCGGGAAGCATCCTTGTCGTGCATCTTACTGACTAACTGTCACTTTGTAATGCTTCACAGTTCTGTACTTTTCATATTTAGAAAGTTTTATTCATATTTCTATTATTGGAAACTTGTAATCGCATTCTATTTTTACTCTTGTAACCTCGAGACTTTGATCATGATGGAAATTCCTTTTATATATATACTTTTTTTATACGCGATACATCGTCAATTACATGCTTATGTGTGAAACCAATACTTTATAATGCTCAATACTATCATACATGTATACAATATACTTATACTATGTTTACACACGTTATACATACTTAGAATACACTAAAACGAAAGTCCATAACCCAAAAATCCACCCTTTGGGCTGAAGGTGCACGAAGGCAACCTTGGTGGCCACCTTCGTCGTCCCAACGCACGAAGCTGACCTTCGTGGCCACCTTCGCCTCCCAAACCAACGAAGGAGTAACCTTCGTGGTCATTTTCGTCCTTCAAGTGCATGAAGGTGCACGAAAGTGCCACCTTCGTGGACACCTACACGGACAGACGCTGATGACGAGTTTCAGCAGAATGTGTTTTTAAAACACTCTTTTTCACCTTTTTCAACTTCCAACTAGCAACTAACTTCATTTATTACCTAAACCCTAATCCCACCTTATAAATAGGTGTCTTCCACACCTTCTAAACACTTTCCACGCGTCAAATCTTCTCTCAAACTCTCAAATTCTCTCAAAAACCTCAAGCAAGGCAAAAAGTTCTAAGTGATTCTAAGTGAGTTTTCACTCACTTTTTGTCAAACCCCGATTTCCGGTGGGCCCGGATGGGTACAATCGTGACGGCTGGATAACATCACAATATAATAATATGCAGCGGAAGTATTAGATTAAAATTAATAAAATAAAGCTTGAATGTATGAAAGTAATTACAAGCGTTCGATACAAGCCCACAGGCAGGATCCATATAAACAGAGCTTTAGACATCATAGACCTTAAGCTTCAGGAGTGCAAATTCCTTAGCCTTCATTCTAGCCGACCCGTAATCCCAGCCTATAATAAGGTTCGGTACCTGCTGTACAATATTTTGAAAATACGTCAGCCAAAGCTGGTAAATACAATTAACTGACTCTTTTAAAAATAGTTTTTCGAAAAGAGTTTATACATATTTGAAAACCCGTAGGAGATCTTTTAAATATATCTTGGGATTATTCTTGTTAAGAGATTATATACTTGATTAACCAATTGGGTTGTCCGGACATGGTATCATTAACCCCCAATTATGATAAATATCAAGTAAATGGATTAAACCGTATTCTTACATTTTTGCGCAATCATAGGCGACTTACTTATGTAATAACCGTCCCAAGAGGCATATTTGTCGTCCCAAGTTTACACTAAAATAAGTCAAGAGTATTTACCTTTTTGCTAGCTTCCAATCAACAAGATTATAATTGGCAAAAGCCGCAAGTCTAAGTATATTGACCCAAGTCCGATTATCTGGGGGGTACTATAGTCTGGAATGAACAGATTTATTATCTGTTAGAATGTATACGGGTCAAAGGTAGTCCCTTTAGATATGACCAGATACTTAAGAATATGTTTGCTAGATTAAGCATATACCGAATAGAATGTGGTTTAAACCCAACAATTACTAGGACTTGTATAATATGGGTAAACAATGTACATTCTGGATTTTGAGATCAAAACGGTAAGGTTAAACCCTTTTCGGTAAACTAGTTACGTAAGTCTAACCGTACGCGTATAAGCGATGACGGTTAACCGGACGACTCATGAACAAGTTCCATATGCCAATATACTTTAAATAAGTTATAATATCAGTAGGATATCAACTTGTATGCCCGTTAAGGTTTTAAAATCAAATTATGCCTCATAAGGGCGTTTTGGTAATTTTACAATTTATAAAGGGAGCTTGCGAGTAAACTGATGTCATGGTCATAAACATTCTGTAAAAGTGGTTTAATTATGATATCATATCAGTAGGATATCAAATATATGTGTGGTTTATGCTTTAAGACCAAACTATGCACCGTAGGGGCATTTTGGTCATTTCACACATAGTTTTGAGACTTTATTTGGGATTCTGAGTTCATGACTTATACCTACTGTAAAAACATTTAAAATGGTTTATATAATCAGTAGGTAACAAGTCTTGGTTCATACATATGGTTTAAAACCATACTACGCGCATAACCGGCGTTAATGTCGTTAAATGACGTTTTATGTGAAGGTTTATGAAATCTGATGTTATGACCAGCTTTGAATAGTTAAAATATTTTGTTTGTCGTAACATATCAGTAAGCAAAAGGTTTTGTTTGATTATTACGCTTAAACGCATTTTATGTGCCATAAGGGCATTATCGTCATTTATCGGCATTGTATACGAAACTGAAGTTAAACTCAGTTTACAATCTGACTTAGCATCCCAAATAATCCTAATTATAATATCATATCAGTATATGATGAGTTTTGTCAAGAATTTATGTTTAAAACTCATTTTAAATGTAAAAGGGCATTTTAGTCCTTTTTAAAAGCATAGTTTACAATTATATGCGTAAACTCAGTTTATGACCAGATTATACACATCAAAATATTCTAAACATGTTTACTCATCAGTACATAACTTATTTACATGCTCATTTATATCTAAAACCTTATTTTTAAACAAAAGGGCATTATAGTTAAAGTACGGCATAATAACGGGACATGCGCATAAACTCAGATTCCTAAACCGATCGTGTAATATAACCTTATGGGGTTATACTACATTATATTACAATCATAATGGAACCTAAAATCAGTAGCATACTAGTCTAATTCGGTTTATAACCAAAAGTCAACGTAGAAGTTAAACTACGCGACTTTCGGTTGCGAACCGACCCTAAAACGGGAATTGACGAGCTGAACATGTTTACACATGTTCTAATAATTATTACCGAGTTGTTTAAGTGATAAAACATATTTTAGAATACTTCTAAACTCATATCACAATTTATTTTAAAAATGACTCGTTGACTTTTTAAATAAATATTACGTTGACTCGTCAATTGACTAAACAAACGTGATTCTTAGGAGGTGTCCTTTTGAGGGATTAATACCTACCTAATTACGATCACGTAGCAATGTTCTTTGCGAACAATGGCTGGACCGTTTAAGGTCTAACTAAAAGTCAAAGCGTTTATCGTAAACGCTTGACTTTTCGGCTTTAAGAGCCAAATAAAATAACTAGCCATGAAAGGATCACTTACAAGTGGTCCTAGGGACTGAAGAACACTAAAAGGTATGCTCCCAATGTTCAAGAGCTCCCAAAAGAGAATGAGAGAAAGAATTAAAGAATTGGTGTAAATGAAAATGTATGATTCATGGCCTTTATATAGATTTCAAGAATTACTAGGATTGTGCCAAGTGTTTAGGGCTATCATAAGATCATTACATGTGTTATACTAGGTTTTTAAAACCATTAACAAGCCCATGGTTTTGATTAAAATAGTTTTGGATTGGAAAAAATGGCCCTTGTTACTTTTAAATGTATTTTATACTTTCAAAGTTTATATTTTAAGCACAAAGTTTATAATTCTCACTTGAAAGGTTAATATAAGTCATGGAGGCCCTTAGTGGCCCATAATACACACACATAGGAGTACAACCGAGTATCATGGAGTTCCTGGTTCATTTAAAAGAGTCACTCAAAGGCATAGTTTCGTACGTTGACGCTTTTAGTCCTTTTAACGCACAATGTTGTGCGTATTATCGTTTGAAAACATCAAAACCTTACGTAGCTCATATCATGCATTCCCGTGAGTATTATGGAACATCACGATGCTCCGAGTTCGTTAAAATGTCATTCAGAGGTAAGAATTAACATGTTGACACTTTTAACCGTTTCAACGCACAAACTTGTGCGTATTTTCGTTTAATGGCATCAAAGCCCTAAACAGCCAATATTAGGTATTCCCAAGAGTGTGATCAAATATCATAACGCTATGGATTCGTTAAAAGGTCACTCAGAGGTAAGAATTAACATGTTGACGCTCTTAACCCTTCGTAACGCAAACTTTAGAGTTTATCGCTAACGGTTTCGATTATCCAACATGTGGCTTAATATGAGAATATGAATACCGTATAATGTCACTCAGAGGCTTAGTTTAAGCATGTTGACACTTTCAGTCCTTTCGTATTCAAAGTTTTAACTGTTTGGCAAAAGTAGTCCTTCCTAGTCAAAGTTTGACATAAGTAGGATTAGGGACACGTGTCGATACATTAATGGACACGGTTTTACGAGGTGTTACACTTTTCTTCACTTTTCTTTTTCTTTCCTTCTCTCAAACTACTTGGATAACCTCCAGGAAGGTTTCCACAAGTTTGCCATGGCAAACTAAGGTGGAACCTCACCACATCTGAAGTCCAAAGTAGTTATAAAATTTTGTTTTGAAACATCTTTTTGTTACTTACATAGTGACTTGAAACTTGATGGAATCTTGCACCCACCTTACTCCCAACTAAGCTCATAGTTGTGGGTTTGTGTTGTGATTGATTTCCACAAACAACAAGGCTCAAAACCTTTATAAAATTCTTCCCTAAGAGTTCCAAGTGACTTTAAAAGTGTTGGAATCATCCAAGCTTTCAACCTTCAATGCTGAAAGACTTGTGTTTTGGTGAAAGTGTGAACTATGGAAGCATTGGCTCTCCAAACTTGTTCCATTACCTCACTTGTATAAACTTTTAGTTAGATTCATACACTAAATCTCAAAACAATTTCCAACAAAGGGACAAGGCTACATCACGTCCCCAAACACTCTCCATGTTTGGGATGCACGCATCTAGTTTGCTCACTTGGTTGTTTTAAGATTTAGTAGTTTATGTAATTTTCATTTTTAGTTCATATTCCTGACCAACCGAAATCATCAACAAATTTTATGATTTTGTGCTTTGGTGAAACATATAATGAGGTTAAATGGATGTTCACCATCCTACCTCCTTGCATGACCATTTTCATGGTTCCTTACTTTATATTCGTTTACGTTTTCCGTTACATTATAAATCGAATCAGTTACTCGAAACCGCAACTCACACACCATCGTTTCCCACTTACGTGGAAATCTCTACGCAAACCGTGAGCATACATGACCCTCTTTCCGTTTTCACACTTTTGGGTGTAATATGTATACCGTAGTAAAACTCACACAAACACACATCCACAATTACATTATTCATACAAACGAATACGTTAATACATGCTTTATACGTTTATACTCTAGAAATACATGCATGCTAGAAAGCCATTGTTGCACTATACTTTGTCATTAACTTCGTACAAGCATCCCTTAACATGTATAACACCACTATAGGAGTAGCACACCGCCCTTGTTGGGTCTATGTTAAGTAATCATACAAAACGATCTTGTCGTTGCGATGACAAGATTACGCTAGTGGAATCTTTGGGTTAACACGTATGTGATGCATGCTAGTTCATATTATGTTATGCCTTAGTATACCTTTTTTGCCATGTGGATTTCGTTAAAACCCGTTTATACATATGCTAGTACACTAAACTTGTATGTTCACCAATGCTTTTGTGTTGACATGTTACTTTAATACATATTGCAGGAGCTTGATGTTGATGCGTTGTAAGAAATCTAGGAGGATGGATTAAAAACGCACTTAGTTAAAATCTATGTTTTTGTTGTTTAAATTGTTATGCTCTAATCATCGTAATTTCCTTTGAAACAATGTATTTCTTTTAGTATGAAATGAAAATCGTTACGCAATCTCGTTTTCATCTCACTCCGATGTTTCCGCCATTGGTTGGGGTGTGACAGGTTGGTATCAGAGCCATAACTATAGGAAAGTAAGGAAAATTGCCATGATTTGACATAGTCTATAGTTTAAGAACCGACACTTAACCATTCGCGTGCTTATGCTTAAATTACTTAAATTCTCCCTACTTTGCTTTATATCTTATCTTTTGTCTTAAAATATACAAGTCTTCCCTAAGACTAAAACAATACACATATGAAGACGTGAAGACACTCTTATACCACAAACGAGACGATCTCACCAAAATAGGCATGAAACCCCTCCCTTTTGGTGAACTCCCTCAATCCGCGTTATCGATTTTCCACGAAATTATGCCATCAAGTTAGGAGTGATTTCTACACCATGATGGATAATTTCCCATCCTTACTCTAGTGGACCCTTACCAACAAGTCGGAAATTTATTTCCTTATCTCGTTCGGTAAGTACTAGCCACACTTAGGGTACAACGTTGTCAAATTAAGGGTGAAACCCGCATCTTGATAACTAGTCCTACTCTTTGATTTTCAATCCCGCCAAAGTCTCGAATTTCCGGTTGACTAGGGCTATGTAGTAACCAGAAGGGTGAATATCATTAACCGAAATTTTGGCGAGAGTATTCTACCTATTAGGCCAAAGCATGTTTCCCTAACTCAAAAGGATTTTCGACCACTTTGGAATAGTCTTAGTTTCGTTCCGAGACACTCCAAGATTTTACATCGAATCTTTTTTATGTCATGTCTATCATAATGTGTTTTTATACTTGATACCTCGTTCATTTCAAATTCGAAGAACCGAATCGCACATTACGCATAATCTAAAACAATACTAATGTTCGAGAACACACTAAATTTACAACTCTTTCATTGTTGCTTGATTTTTCACATGATAATATGTGATATGCTTATGTGAACTACTTGAAACATACGTGCTACGTGACAAACTACCATGCCTATTTACGCAGAGAAAATATTATTTTTCTAGACACTTTATGATCAAGTTTCATCCTTTACCCTTATTCAATCTAGTATACGTTTTTACCATGTGGATTTCGTTAAAACTTGTTTATACATATGCTAGTACACTAAACTTGTATGCTCACCAGTGCTTTTGTTGTCACACCCCAACCGATAGCGGAAATATCGGAGTGAGACGAAATAGATTGCAAGAGACTTCATAACACTATTTGTGACAAGTGTTTAAATGATAAATTTTCATTTCATTTCTAAAGAGTCAATTACAAGGATTTGAAACAAATACAACATGAATAATGAAATACAATACAAATAAAATACAAAATTTAAAGTGTGTATCTAAGCATCCTACTAGATTCCATGCATCAACAACATCATCGCTAAACCTGCAACATGTTTTAACAACATAGTTCAATACAAAGGTATTGGCGAGTACACTGGTTTTAGACTCGTGGCATATGTATAAAAAGGTATTTTCATTCCAACATAGCAATTGGTATACAAGGTCAATCTATCATGCATAACATTATGTCAACTCTAGTGTCCACTCGTATTTAGCATCCCTCGACACAAAAGTGACGAGACCGTTATAGAATAAAGACTCAACAAAACCCCGTCGGGTGGTGTGCTACTCCTATAGCGCTATAATTGTTAAGCCGAGTTAACAAGTAGTATGTATTCTAGCATGAACCTAAGCATAGCAAAACATGTATAAGGATTGAACGAATAAAAGCATGTTTGTGAATCGTGCATTTTAACAAGTAAAACATGTTGCACCCAAAGTGTATTAAGAGGAAAATGGTTCAAGTGTACTCACAAAGTTGCATATGCTTTCTGATTATCCCATGTGATGAAGTTGTTGAGACTAGGAAGTTGAATGTGTTCAATTTGGAGTTTAAGAGGTGTTTACATATGGTTCTAGGGATTTGGAGTTTAAATAACATGAAAAATAAACATATGAAAATAATCATCTAACACCTATTACACTTGTTCTTGACACTATGAAACTCTAAAAGAGTTTAAATGCTTTCATGGAACAAGGTTCCATTAGAATCGTGACAAGTTATCAAGGCCTAAGATGATACAATCTACTAGCTTGACGAATGTCCATTAGTTCATCACCAAGAGTTCGATTATTTGGTTGTTACATAAGTATTACATAGTGTATATTACATCATATAAGTCAAGCATGAGGTAGAAGATTAAAGTCTTCATTTAGGCACCTCTAAGTATCATGGAATTCATACATGAGATAGGAAGAACAAAGCTTCCATTTAGGTACCTCTATTGTTCACCACTACACTTGTTGTTATGAACAACAAGGAGGGTCATGAACTTACAAGAAACAATAGAATATGAACAACTAAGCAATGTGAAAACATCAAGCAATTTTGGATTTTCAAGTAAGTTAGCCCAAGCTAATCCTAAATCACACAATCATCAAGTCTTGAACTTGAGCATCACTTGTGGGTTAAAACCCTTGAACAAAACAGAAAGTTTGTGAGGTTTATACTTCTGATTTTGAATGTCTCAACCTTATTTTTAAGCCTAACTAACCATAGAAGTGGTTATCAGCATAAGGACATAGGTTTGAGATGAGTTTCCTCAAGTTTATCAAAGTTTGAAACAAGAACAGAAAAATCAGTCCACTTTGGAACCATTTTGGCAACATTCTAGGCTCTGGTTTTCCAGGGAAAACCCATGGAAACGTAGCTAAGGTCAATACAAAGTATAGGAAAATGAATCGAGTGAATCGGATAAGAATTGAGTGAGTTATGCTCACTTTAGTGAAGTGGTATAAATCTGCTCGAACTTCTGCAATCAGCTACGGTTTGGAGTGTTTGAGAGTGAATGGAGAGTGTTTAGAAAGCGAAAAATGCTTGGAGTAGGCTTGGGTTATATAGGGGATGGATTAGGGTTTCATTGGGTTGGGCTTTGGAAGTGTTTAGTGGGCTAAATAACTCAAAACAAGGAAATTAAGTGGGCTGATGCAAGGCTGTTAACAGCCCTATAATTTTTATTTTATTTTATTTTTTTGACATTAGAAGGTATATATTTGATGTTTAATAAAGTGTTACATGGTGTCTAGTATGTATGTAACTTGTAACAAGGTCCAAAATGCATAAATGACATGTTTTAATATAGCAAAAAGTGTGATAACATAGGTGTGTATAACACATGAAATGTAACAAGTATGTATGGTTTATAGTTTGGTATGATCAAGTGAAAAAAAACATACAACTTAATCTTATAATCAAATAACTAAGTGTTTAAATGTATGAAGATTTAAGGATTACGAATACACGATCATTGTTTACGAGTTAAGCTTACATTTATACGAATTACGAACCATGTATCAAACTAGTGCACGTATCAATGTATAAACGATGTATAAAAGATTCATTTCATTACAATCAAAGTCTCGGATTTTACAACAATACAACGAAATACGATTACAAGGAATACAAGATTTCCAGAAAAATTGAATTTCAAGCAATGGTTTCTAAATATGGAAAGTATGAAAACGCAGGGCGTTACAGTCTCCCCTACTTTAGGAAATTTCGTCCTGAATTTTATTCAAGATGAAGAGTTGAAAAAGTTTTGGCAAAAATTGAGACTTGGAAATTTTGAAACGGTTTGAAAAGTACAAAACTTTGGATAACGACAAGGTAAATTTGCAAGGGAGTTCGTTGTCTAAAATAGTTTGAGGTACCAAATATAGTTGAAAACGTGTAGGTGTGTATATAGGTAAAGTGAGTCTAAACAAGTTTGGATAACTTAAATTGGAGATTATTAAAAATGGGACGTATTAAGAAGGAAGATTTTGACAAACGGTTTGTATTTTGTTGGAAAGTGGGGTAGTTTACAGGGGAAGTTTTATGGATAGTATAAAAATCACACTTTCGTAAAAATTGTTTATTGAGAGGAACGAAAAGGTTTGGTACTTTGAATAAAGCGTTAAAGGTATACTAAGTACATTTACACAAGAATAAAGAATAGGAAGACGGTTTTAAAGGTAATGAGATAAGTTAGGATTTGAATGTTTAAACAAGCTTGATTGTGAACGGGGTTCGTATGAAAGAAAGGATAATGGAGAATAATAGGAGTATGGGGCGAACGATTGACTCTAAATGAATGCAAGTATATGAATGATATAAGTATTAGATAGACGAAAGTAGCGTGTTAAAGATGAAGTCTCGTCATGGATAATCGGATATAATGCGTTTGTGAGTTGTTTAAAGTTTGTATTAGGTCAAAAGGTCTGCAAAACACTGAATTTCTCATGGCACGTTTTACGAAAGTTTGGTAACATGGTGAAAACACATATATATAGGAAGTACCTGCGGCGTATCCACCATGTTTTGACCATGTTATGTCCGTCTCGTTATTCGGTGTCATGTTACGTTCCGTGTCTTACCATACACAGTAGTACGCTCTATGGTTTTCATACGCCTATCACTATAATCCCGTGTGCACCCGCGATTATTTTGATCGTCACATGATCCGCATAGCTTGTACTAGTTGTGTATGAATCAGGGTATACATAATTTAAAAATAAGAATGTGTACGTATAAGAATATAGTATATAAGCAAGTCCATGCTTAACTATGTATGGGACCCACGTAAGCGAATCACTCGGATTACGCTCGCGTACGGGTACGAATGTATGAATCATGAGTATGAATGAAAGTATGAGCATAAGTATAAGTTTAAGTATGAATATGCACGTAAGTATGAGTATAAACATAAAACGTATGAATAGTATGAGTATAAGTATAAGCATAAAACGTATGCGTATAAGTGTAGGTACGAATAATAAAATTTACGTATATAGTGTACGTTGGGACATAGCGGATTTAAGCGTATAAAAGCATTCAAAAGGTTGAGTATGTAAATACGAACGATATGAATGATGTTATCGCGAGATATCGACTAAAATGTGTATGATGATATGCATGTATAGTTGTTTAAACGAAACGTTGAGTTTATCGACTCAAAATTGGATTGAGCTTGATTTGAAGGGTAGAATATAGTTTGTATATGTAAGAGGATATAAAGTACTCATTGGTTAAGCATAATGTATTTTGTAATGAATGGAAATGCTACTTTTGTTTTAAAAGAGTTTACGTAATCCGAAGATGGTCGGTCCCCATGAAGTCTTCTTGCCCACGTGTTTTGTAAATTGGTGTAGGCAAAAGGTTTTCGATAAAAAGTAAGTTCGTTTCATCAAACAAGAAATTATGAATTTAGGAGGTTCTTGTGAAAACGAGGATCCTTAGAAAAGAAATTTAGCAAAAGGACTTAGTGATTGTTAAAAGTTTTAACAAATGATTTGTTGATGTTGAAAAGAGTATTTGGTAGAACGATCATATAACATCTATAAGATCTTATAAGTAATTGAGAAAGGTTGGTTTGATTTCGATTAAGAATGGAAGTCTCTAGTATGATGATATAACGTGTGCGTGTTTTAGTGATTAAGTTGAATATGAAGTTCATGGGCCAGAGATTCATTGGACCGATTAAATTGATAGGTAGCATTTCGTAAGGTTTTGAAATTTGGGAAATAAAACGTTTTAAGGTATGATTAAGAATTTCGTGTATGTGAGTTATGTGAAAATAGATTGTAGGATAAGAAGTACGTTTGATAAAACAATGTATTTTGGAATTGATATAAGTGGGTATTTCGATAAATGATAAATGATTTAGGTATGAAACATGATTGTGTTTGCTTGATAAAGTATTTTGAAGGAAAGTTTTGATAACGATCACCTAGGTAAGGGAATCACCCCTAACTCGTTGGTGAGGTTGTTTTAAGAAAAGAAGGAGTGGAGTTAATCGTCAAGGTAAGGAAATCACTCCTAACTCAATGATATGTCTCCATTTTGGCGTTATAAAGAATGTAAACAAAATTGAGTGACGTTTTGAAATCATGCATAGGTATAAATGTATGAAAAAGATTTAGTATGATGTGTGTGTGAGAAGAAAATATCGAAAGTAAATTAGAATTTGAAAGATTG
This sequence comes from Helianthus tuberosus, assembly GCA_030545235.1. Taxonomy (NCBI): domain Eukaryota; kingdom Viridiplantae; phylum Streptophyta; class Magnoliopsida; order Asterales; family Asteraceae; genus Helianthus; species Helianthus tuberosus. The sequence goes on from CM060450.1 coordinate 176,174,165, forward strand.
CATCGTATAAAATAATTAATAGAAACACATGTTTGATTAAAATTTGGGATGGTTCCAAAACGGAACTTTGACTAACCAAAGTGATCGAAAAGTCTTTCGAATTTGAGGAGTGTGATTTGGCCTAATAGGTGGAATACTCTCGCCGACAAGTCGGTTAACGATATTTACCCTTCCAGTTACTACATGTCCCAAATCAATCGAAATTTCTAGACTTGGCGAGATTTATGAAAAGTTCAAGGAGTGGAACTAGTCGACAAAGTGCGGGTTTCACCCCTAACTTGACGATTTCGTATCCTAAGTGTGTTGGTACTCGTCGGGTCAAAATTTAATTTCAACACTTTGACGAGGGTCCACTAGAATTTGAAAGCGGAAATTCTCCATCAAGGTGAGGATCTCACTCCTAACTTGGTGGCGAATTTCGTGTAAAAAGAATAGGTGGATTGAGGGTCTTTCACCAAATTGTGGGTTTCACGCCTATTTTGGTGAAGTCGTCTCGTTTGCGTATTACAAGTGGTTTCGAATTTAGTATAAATGAGTAAAAGACGTATGTTCAAAATAATAATAACAAGTATAAGCACATAAAGTATTTTAAGAAAATAACACGTAAGAGACATTTCAAGAATAACATGTAAAGATATTTCATAAAAGTAGCATGTGAAGCAAGTATGGTCGAATTTTGGTGCTTAACTATAGACTAGGTCAAAAGCATGGCAATTTTCCTAATTCCCTATAGTTATGGCTCTGATACCAATCTGTCACACCCCAACCGATGGCGGAAACATCGGAGTGAGACGAAATAGATTGCAAGAGACTTCATAACACTATTTGTGACAAGTATTTAAATGATAAATTTTCATTTCATTTCTAAAGAGTCAATTACAAGGATTTGAAACAAATACAACATGAATAATGAAATACAATACAAATAAAATACAAAATTTAAAGTGTGTATCTAAGCATCCTACTAGATTCCATGCATCATCAACATCATCGCTAAACCTGCAACATGTTTTAAAAGCATAGTTCAATACAAAGATATTGGTGAGTACACTAGTTTTAGACTCGTGGCATATGTATAAAAAGGTATTTTTAATCCAACATAGCAATTGGTATACAAGGTCAATCTATCATACATAACAATATGTCAACTCTAGTGTCCACTAGTATTTAGCATCCCTCGACACAAAAGTGACGAGACCGTTATAGAATAAAGACTCAAAAAACCCCGTCGGGTGGTGTGCTACTCCTATAGCACTATAATTGTTAAACCGAGTTAACAAGTAGTATGTAGTCTAGCATGAACCTAAGCATAGCAAAACATGTATAAGGATTGAACGAATAAAAGCATGTTTGTGAATCGTGCATTTTAACAAGTAAAACATGTTGCACCCAAAGTGTATTAAGAGGAAAATGGGTCAAGTGTACTCACAAAGTTGCATATGCTTTCCGATTATCCCATGTGACGAAGTTGTTGAGACTAGGAAGTTGAATGTGTTCGATTTGGAGTTTAAGAGGTGTTTACATATGGTTCTAGGGATTTGGAGTTTAAATAACATGAAAAACAAACAAATGAAAATAATCATCTAACACCTATGACACTTGTTCTTGACACTATGAAACTCTAAAAGAGTTTAAATGTTTTCATGGAGCAATGTTCCTTTAGAATCATGACAAGTTATCAAGGCCTAAGATGATACAATCTACTAGCTTGACGAATGTCCATTAGTTCATCACCAAGAGTTCGATTATTTGGTTGTTACATAAGTATTACATAGTGTATATTACATCATATAAGTCAAGCATGAGGTAGTAGATTAAAGTCTTCATTTAGGCACCTCTAAGTATCATGGAATTCATACATGAGGTAGGAAGAACAAAGCTTCCATTTAGGTACCTCTATTGTTCACCACTACACTTGTTGTTATGAACAACAAGGAGGGTCATGAACTTACAAGAAACAATAGAATATGAACAACTAATCTATGAGAAAACTTCAAGCAATGTGTGGATTTTCAAGTAGGTTAGCCCAAGCTAATCCTAAATCACACAATCATCAAGTCTTGAACTTGAGCATCACTTGTGGGTTAAAACCCTTGAACAAAACAGAAAGTTTGTGAGGTTTATACCTCTGATTTTGAATGTCTCAACCTTTTTTTTAAGCCTAACTAACCATAGAAGTGGTTATAAGCATAAGGACATAGGTTTGAGATGAGTTTTCTCAAGTTTAAACAAGTTTATCAAAGTTCGAAACAAGAACAGAAAAATCAGTCCACTTTGGAGCCCTTTTGGCAACATTCCAGGCTCTGATTTTCTAGGGAAAACCCATGGAAACGTAGCTAAGGTCAATACAAAGTAGTAGGAAAAAGAATCGAGTGAATCGGATAAGAATTGAGTGAGTTATGCTCACTTTAGTGAAGTGGTATAAATCTGCTCGAACTTCTGCAATCAGCTACGGTTTGGAGTGTTTGAGAGTGAATGGAGAGTGTTTAGAAAGTGAAAAATGCTTGGAGGAGACTTGGGTTATATAGGGGATGGATTAGGGTTTCATTGGGTTGGGCTTTGGAAGTGTTTAGTGGGCTAAATAACTAAAAACAAGGAAATTAAGTGGGCTGATGCAAGGCTATTAATAACCCTATAATTTTTATTTTATTTTATTTTTTTGACATTAGAATGTATATATTTGATGTTTAATAAAGTGTTACATGGTGTCTAGTATGTATGTAACTTGTAACAACGTCCAAAATGCATAAATGACATGTTTTAATTTAGCAAAAAGTGTGATAACATAGGTGTGTATAACACATGAAATGTAACAAGTATGTATGGTTTATAGTTTGGTATGATCAAGTGAAGAAAAACATACAACTTAATCTTATAATCGAATAACTAAGTGCTTAAATGTATGAAGATTTAAGGATTACGAATACACGATCATTGTTTACGAGTTAAGCTTACGTTTATACGAATTACGAACTATGTATCAAACGAGTGCACGTATCAATGTATAAATATGTATAAACGATGTATAAAATATTCGTTTCATTACGATCAAAGTCTCGGATTTTACAACGATACAACGAAATACGATTACAAGGAATACAAGATTTCCAAAAAAATAGAATTTTAAGCAATGGTTTCTAAATATGGAAAGTATGAAAACGCAGGGCGTTACACTCTCCCCTCCTTTAGGAAATTTCGTCCCGAAATTTATTCAAGAGGAAGACTTGAAAAAGTTTTGGCAAAAATTGAGACTTGGAAATTTTGAAACGGTTTGAAAAGTACGAAACTTTGGAGAACGACAAGGTAAATTTACAAGGGAGTTCGTTGTCTAAAATAATTTGAGGTACCAAACATAGTTGAAAACGTGTAGGTGCGTATATAGGTAAAGTGAGTCTAAACAAGTTTGGATAACTTAAATTGGAGATGTATTAAAAATGGGACGTATTAAGAAGGAAGATTTTGACAAACGGTTTGTATTTTGTTGGAAAGTGGGGAAGTTTTAAGGATAGTATAAAAATCACACTTTCGTAAAAATTGTTTATTGAGAGCAACGAAAAGGTTTGGTACTTTGAATAAAGCGTTAAAGGTATACTAAGTACATTTACACAAGAATAAAGAATAGGAAGACGGTTTTAAAGGTAATGAGATAAGTTAGGATTTGAATGTTTAAACAAGCTTGATTGTGAATGGGGTTCGTATGAAAGAAAGGATAATGGAGAAAAATAGGAGTATGGGGCGAACGATTGACTCTAAATGAATGCAAGTATATGAATGATATAAGTATTAGATAGACGAAAGAAGCGTGTTAAAGATGAAGTCTCATCATGGATAATCGGATATAATGCGTTTGTGAGTTGTTTACAACTCTTTCATTGTTGCTTGATTTTTCACATGATAATATGTGATATGCTTATGTGAACTACGTGAAACATACGTGCTACGTGACAAACTACCATGCCTATTTACGCAGAGAAAATATTATTTTTCTAGACACTTTATGATCAAGTTTCATCCTTTACCCTTATTCAATCTAATATATGTTTTTACCATGTGGATTTCGTTAAAACTCGTTTATACATATGCTAGTATACTAAACTTGTATGCTCACCAGTGCTTTTATGTTGACGTGTTACTTTAATATATATTACATGAGCTTGATGTTGATGCGTTGAAAGAAATCTAGTAGAATGGACTAGAAACGCACTTAGTTAAAATCTATGTTTTTGTTGTTTAAATTGTTGTAATTTCCTTTGAAACAATGTATTTCTTTTAGTATGAAATGAAAGTTGTTACTTTAAATACTTGTCACTAATAGTCATTATGAAGTCTATTGAAGAAGCAGTTGAACTAGCCAACATCCTGACAGATGGACTAATCCGCACAAGAGAAGAAAACAAGAAGAAAGAGTTAGCCCAGAAAATTTCCCAATAATTCAAGAAGAGAGGAACTGAACCGTCATTGGAGCAACCTACCTGCAGAAGTTGTAACAAAAAGCATTCAGGAAGATGTCGTTTTAGGAGAACGCCCTACTGTGACTTCTGCAAGATGACCGGGCATATAGAGAAAGAGTGTAGAAGGAAAACTAATATTTGTTTCAATTGCGGAGAAACGGGACACATCAAACCATGTTGCCCGAAACTGACTAAAGCACCTGACAACAAGGCAAAAACAACAGACGGAGCTAAGAAGAATGCGCGAGCATTCGTACTTACTACGCAGGAAGCAGAAATGATTCCAGACGTAATCACTAATATGTAATCTCTTAGTTAAGTTATTATTTGATCGTAGTATAAAAAAAAGTTTATAAATAAATGCATTCTGTCAAATACTTTATCTATTCAAAACCATAACAGACTTGTTTGGTTTTCACTTTCATTGAATCCTGTTTTTGGTTACGAAACCTTGTGGTGGCGTTTTCTTTAATTTAAAGCTTGAGCTAATCTCATTCTCACACCTGATGTACAGATTTATTTATTTAATTTCTGTTGATTCATTATCTTAAAACAGTCTTAATACAATTATGTGTTAAGATAAGAGTACACGAATTCGTATTATATTCCGGTGTACCTCTAAAGATTTTTTTTCATCATTGATTGAAAATTCTATGATATCATTTGGTCTTTCATCATCAATTGAAAATTCTATAAAATTTATTTGAAATGAATATCCAAATCACTTCATTAAAACTTTCAGTTGGTTTCAAAAACGGTGAATTTGTTCGGTCACCGTAATTATTGAACTATTTCGATCCTTACGACACCCTGCGGCGTCGATATAAACTTGTAGCTTGCGCTAATCATAATCATACGAATCATGCAAAACTACGTATGTCTTTCCTTTGATTCATCATTTCAAAGTAGTCTTGATACAATTATGTATTAAGACAATGATACACTAAACTCTATTGTATTTTCGATGTATCCTTGGGATTCAATAAATGTCAACATATTGATTTTTCTCATATCATAATTCGATAATTGACAAATTATTTTCGTGCTTCTATTTCATTTGAGCTTGTTGATTCTGAGTCTTCCTCAGTTAACAATCAAAGTAAGTTTTCTTTTGACAGTGAATTCTATTGTTTCTAAAAGTCATTCACAACTTGTAAACATTCAATTTAGATATCTATCGATCATATATCTCTTTTGGCTTGAACCTAATCACCTTGAAAACTATATCATTTCATCTCATTCGTTTGGCATCGATTTCTTGAAATAATTCAATTGAACCATTGAGCCCTATTTATTGTAAAACTCGTATCCACAAAATTTGAGCATGTCTTGATTCTGTATCATCTACCTTAATACTATTCTTATTGACCAAAATGTGACATAACCCTAAAGGAGACATCGTAGCCCAAATCTCGAGGACGAGATTTAAAACAAGGTGGGGAGGATGTAACATATCAATTTTTTATATATATAAGAATTATTGGTTGTTTAAATTTATTAACCGCTAGTAACTAATTTTATTTTTAATATAATTATTCGACCCATATAGTTTTAAAAACTATTTTATATAATTGGTTGGAATGTTATACTAATTAATTGGCTTGTATATGTGTGTCATTTCTATTTTCTATATTAAAATAAAGTATATAAAGCTTATATTATTAGATGGGTAGATTACGGGTAAGTTGACTATTAGAAATATGAAGTACCTAGACGGGCCTAGACACCGTTTAATAATAAAAATACAACATATTTGAACCTACTCTGTTTTTAATGAAACTTGGTTCAAAATGTAGATAAGATTATTCTCGTTCTAAAGACATATTCATTCTTTTATAAAACGTCATATTTTTAGAAGTTATAAACGCCAAATAAGTAAAGCAGCCGAATTAATTATAATAATAATAAAATAATAATTAAAACTTCAAAAGAATGAATTTAGAAAGATTGCTACTGTGTACGTGTCTCGAATAAAAATAAAAAAACAAAATTCAAAACTAACATTGCCATATAGGGACATGTGTGTGTACATGAAAGTATAAAGGTGTACGTGTATTTTTTATATAAATGAAGGTGTACTCGGTTAGCTTAGCCTCCAAGGAAATCCAATATAAATAGATAGCATGGCAATTTCTCAATTTCTTGTTCTGTCTCTCACACGCCTTCCCCTCTCTCTCTAAATTCCATTTTTTATTATTTCACCCATAATAATAATAAAGCCCTGCCCCGTTTTAAGTGTTTTAACTCCCGATCACCGCTACCATTTCCGATTGATCTTGAGCCCCATAACGCATGTCAAGGCTCTGCCCGACTAAGTTCGTTGGGGTTCTGTCTCGTGACATAGGGATAAGGTTGAATTAGGGTTACTATACTTAACACGAGTGCAAATATATATATATATATATATATATATATATATATATATATATATTTTAAATAGCTCAGAAGTTATACCAAAGATTCTACCAGGAGGCTTTCTAGTTGAACCTTAAAGTTACAAAGTGAGTCCATTCCCTTTTCTCACAGTTTTATCACCTTTTTGTGATACAGTTATATTTAAAAATGCTTTCCAAAATCCTAAATGGTTACCAGTTATACTTACAGTGATTAAATTTTTATATTCTGTAATAACTGCCGGTATAGAAGGTTTTATACATTACTTGACCCTCGTTACTATTGGCCAAAAAGTTAGCCAATAGTAACATGACCACAATCACAGGGGAAATTATGCCCCAGTAGCCATAGCCTATAACTAATATTATTTTTACATTACTATATTAAAAGATTGAATATATCTTATAAATTTATATAAGATATATGGAATGGGCAATGTTATGCGGTTGGTTTGGGACACCTAGCTAGGCCAAGTTTGTCAAAGCAAATTGACATGATGAATAAACTTATATATAAATAATGAAAAGGAAAAAGACTTAAATATATTGTATTAGACTGTTAAACATCATATATTTTCTACAAATATAATATAATATGTAATATACTAAATTATTACATGTTATATTTGACATAAACGTATATCATAATAAAATATGTCAAAAATAATATATTCTACTTTTAATATACTAAGATTATATTTTAATCTTAGTTACGTTAATATATTAAAGAATAATATCACAATTATTTAATTAATATAGTATATTTGATAAAGTTATAGCTATTATTTTGACAGAAAATGATATATTTCATTTTCTGGGTTAAGTGGTTTTGTGCCATAGAAAATATATTTGACAAAGTAATGTCATGGGACACTACTAAGTCCAGAGTCACTAGTTGAGAGAATGATCAACAGTGACATGACCAAAGGCACTAGTTAAGAGAATGATCAACAGTGTTATGACCCGAGTCACTAGTTGAAAGAATGATCAACAGTGATATGACCTCAATTACTAGTTGAGAGAATGATCAACAGTAATATGACCTGATTCACTAGTTGAAAGAATGATCAATAGTGATATGACCACCATTACTAGTTGAGAGAATGATCAACAGCAATATGACCTGAGTCACTAGTTCAAAGAATGATCAACAGTGATTTGACCACCGTCACAGGAATCGCCTAGTGACAGATACTTTGAATAATAGTAAAATATAATTACTTGATAAATTCACTATTGGACAAAAGTTAGCCAATGAGTGATATGACCACTGTCACATCGGAACTGCCACCATGTGACAAATACTGATTGAGTTGGGTAAATATAAATAAATATAAAAACCTTGATGCTGTAAAGTATAACAATATATTTTATAAAAATGAAATGAACTCGCCAGTATTTATTACTGATAAAATGTTTTCAAAACACGTTTCAGGTAACTTGATGTAAGGATAGTAGAAGCCCGCTATGGAGCACTGAAGGCTTAAATAAAATGGCTATAATGAAAGAAGAAAATTATGTTTTATTTATTTGGGATTATCCCTATAAAAACAATTGAATTGAATATGGGTTTGAGCCCATTTATTTAATATTAAAAGTTCGGTGTTTTACAAACTCTGAAATTATTTCCTAACTACGATCCTGATGAAAAAATTTTCCGTTGCGTAATTAATAAACACCGATACCATCTGACTGGCTCGCGGCTCCCGCTCCCAGGGTGGGGTCGGCGGCCGTGACACGTTTTACTGTCTAAGTGTCACTGACATGAGGGAGACATGTTTGTCGCGTGCCATATATGCTAACTGATGTGTGTGAATGTGTACTCAAAGTCGGACCAAGTTTTAAAAGATGGAATTACCAAAAAACTACACACAAACGGAAAGTGTACCAGACGTGTATAGTATAGAAAGCAAGACTGGATATCGAACCTAGGGACTATAATTTAGCAACTCTAAAATTCAACCTAAACCGAATTAATAGCCTAAAATTGATTTGATTTTTTTAATTGTGATTTCTAACTAACAAATAACCTAAAATTAACCTAATGAAAACGCAAACAAAGATGAGAGCAAAGAATACGCAAGATTGAGACCAGTGATGACAAACAGACTACCTAGGCAAGAATCCCTAGTCACATGCAAGACCTCTACGGTTGAGAATTACCAAGTTTACTGATTTTAGACCGACTACCTTCTAATTAAAGAAGATAAATCCTATAGTAGTTAGACTAGATGAATGTGACCCACACACAAAATCCTGAGAACCGATCTATGACGTGCAATCAGTCAGTGAATACAGTGCTAGATAGAAATGACTCGAGCGATCTAAACAAAATCACACAACTAAAGACATGAAAATGTCACGACCCCCGACCCTATTCCTGGTTTGAGCGCCGTGAGACAGAAAACCGTGGTACTGGTGTTTATTAATTAGCAGTGGAATTTACATCAGGACCGGGTGTCAGGAAAATAATATCAGAGTTTTAAAAACACCGCATTATGTTATTTATAACTGTGGGGTAAACCCCTTATTCACAGGAAAGGAATTTCACTGGGGAAATCCTTTAAATTACAGAAAACATGTTTATTTCTAATTTACTGAGCCACTTTATTTAAGCTGAAGTGCTTCACGACACTTTTCCTTTCTTCACAGTAAATTACCTGAAACATGTTTTAAAAGATTTGATCAGCGAAAAATACCTGTCGAGTGCATTCAATTTATACAAAAGACACATTGTTATAATGTACAGTATTAAGAGTTATCACATTTGTTTATATCTTATAATTATCTGACCAAGTTGTCACTCGGAAAGACCTGTGATTGTGGTCATATCACTATTTAGGTCCATTCACCTAAAAGTGACGCTTGTCAAGAATTGTATACAAAACCCCACGTACTGCAGTAATTTAAGATTACAAAGACTTAATCACTGTAAGTATAACTGGAAAACATTTAGGGTTTTGCAAAGCAATTTAATAAAAATAGAATGACTCACATTGCAGATTTAAACTGTCAGAGCTTGCCTACTGGTTAAGCTGATAAACCTAATTAAATATACAATGCAAACGAAATTAGGTTAGTAACTTAATACAACGTTTACGATAATCGCGAGATCGAAACTCTCACGACGAATGACAAAGTATAGCCGAATTACGACAGCACTTAAACATCCATCGGATCAGTTTTAATCGATCGGATACTGTATCGTAGCAGTGATCGAGTTATTACCCTGATATCACTGCAGAATTTCGAGGTTTCGATTGTATTTTGAAAGAAACAGACGATTGATCAGTGAAACGAATGTGGTTTTTCATCGAAGTATGCAAACTGTTCAAGTGCCAACCCCTGGAATTTATAGCCAAATTTGGACGCTCCCGCGTGTCGCGACAGCTTCCCGGGTTTCTTCCGCGTGTCGCCGGAGACGACCACCTAACCTAATGTAGCCTTGTGTCGAGTATAGCCTGGAAATGTGTCAAGTTCGACTGATACGTGTCTAGATCTTCTGTCACGAGTCGCGAAACAATTAGGTGAACCCCCCCCCCCTGAGTTTTAGGGGGCCCTGTTACTAGTTTCGTCCGTTTTTCCGTTTCGGGTCGCACCGTACTACTTGGGGTTGCCAATTAGGATTCCTTAGTGTGCCTTTTAAGAACAGGTAACGGAAAATTTATGAGGTTGTTACATCCTCCCCACCTTGTTTGAAATCTCGTCCTCGAGATTTACTGGAACAAGTAAGGATACTTTCGTTTCATTTCTGATTCTAGCTCCCATGTATATTTAGGTCCCCTCTTTGAGTCCTATTTTACTTTGACCAGAATTAATCTCTTGTGTTTGAGATTCTTGACCTTTCTGTCTTCTATTTGCAGAGGTTTTTCAACAAACTTTAACTTTTCATTTACCTCTATGTCCTGAAGAGGTACTACCAGTGATTCATCAGATAAGCATTTCTTGAGATTACATACATGAAATACATCATGTACACCGGCTTGTTCTTCAGATAGTTGTAACTGATAAGCAACTGGTCCTATTCGTTGGATAACTTTAAAAGGTCCGACATACCTTTGACTTAACTTTCCTTTCTTACCAAATCGAACGACTCCTTTCCAAGGAGAAACTTTTAATAGTACTTTGTCTCCAACTTGAAATTAACGGATTTCGTCGATGGTCAGCATAACTCTTTTGGTGATCTCGAGCCGTTTTCAATCTTTCCTTGATTTGAGTTATCTTGTCGGTGGTTTCCTGCACAATCTCGGGATCTGATAACTAACTTTCTCCTATTTCTGCCCAACAAACTAGAGTTCGGCACTTTCGTCCATAAAGTGCTTCGAATGAAGCAGCATTAATGCTTGTATGATAACTGTAGTTATAGGAGAATTCTATCAGTGGTAGATGGTCGTCCCAATTTCCACCGAAATCTATAACACATGCTCTCAGCATGTCTTCTAAAGTTTGGATCATCCTTTCACTTTGTCCATCTGTCTGGGGGTGGTATGTTGTACTTAAGTTTAATTATGTCCCCATTGCTTGTTGGAAACTTTTCCAAAAATGTGAAGTGAAACGACTATCTCTATCAGACACAATGGAGAGTGGAACTCCATGTAATGATACTATCTCATCTACATATAACTTAGCTAGTTTTTCCATGCTAAAGGTTTCCTTCATTGGTAGGAAATGAGCTGATTTGGTTAATCGATCCACAATCACCCAGATTGAATCGTTACCTTTTATGGTTGTGGGTAACTTAATAACAAAATCCATTGTTATTTATTCCCACTTCCATACAGGCATTTCTAATTGTTGAAGTAACCCTGAAGGTTTCTGGTGTTCTGCTTTAACTTGCGAACAAGATAAACACTTAGAAATGTAACTAGCTATGTCCTTTTTCATTCCTATCCACCAAAAATATTCCTCAAGTCTTGATACATCTTGGTGCTACCTGGATGCATTGTATACCTGGATTTATGGGCTTCCTTTAATATTTTATTTCCTAGATTTCCTTGTCTAGGTACCCAAATTCTTTTCTTATGGAATCTTCAAATTCCATCAGTTCCTTGTTCTAATTCCTTTAACCTCAGTTTCATTCCTTCAGCATTATCTTAGATTGCTATTTCTTGGATCTTTTTCAGTTGTTCCATTAAATCTATCTGCAGATTTAACCTAAGAGCACGTACTCGTATTTGCTTCTCATGGTACTTACGACTTAAAGCGTCTGCTACTACATTTGCTTTTCCCTCATGATATTGAATATCACAGTTGTAATCACTTAAGATTTCCATCCACCTTCTTTGCCTCATGTTCAATTCTTTTTGCCCAAAATATATCTTAAACTCTTATTATCTGTAAAAATAGTAAACTTACTACCATACAGATAATGTCTCCAAATCTTAAGGGCAAAAATTATTGCTCCTAATTCTAAGTCATGAGTCGTGTAATTTTCCTCGTGCTTCTTTAATTGTCGTGATGCATAAGCAATCACTTTTTTACGTTGCATCAATACGCAACCTAATCCTAATTTAGAAGCATCACAGTAAACTACAAAATCTTCTGTTCCTTCTGGTAATGCAAGAATTGGTGCGTTTGTTAATGTTTGCTTCAAGATGCTGAAGGCTTCTTCCTACTTAGCTCCCCACTCAAACTTAACTGCTTTACAGGTTAACTTAGTTAATGGGACAGCTATCTTAGAGAAGTCTTGGATAAAACGTCTATAGTATCCAGCTAATCCTAGAAAACTTCGGACTTTTGTAGCTGATTTTGGGACTTTCCAGTTTGTGATAGCTTCTATCTTTGAAGGATCTACATGAATTCCTTCCTGATTTACCATATGTCCTAGAAATTGCAATTCTTGTAACCAAAATTCACACTTAGAAAATTTAGCATAAAGCTTTTCTTTCCTTAACAGGGTTAAGAGTGCATGCATGTGCTCACAGTGTTCCTCATTGCTTTTGGAATAAATGAGTATATCATCATTAAAGATAATTACAAGTTTATCCAAATACGGTTTACAGATCCTATTCATCATATCCATAAATGTTGCAGGAGCATTTGTTAATCCAAATGGCATGACTGTAAACTCGTAGTGACCATACCTAGTTCTGAAAGCAGTCTTAGGAATGTCATCTTCCTGTACTTTCAGTTGATGGTATCCGGAGCGTAAATCAATCTTAGAAAAATATCTAGCTCCTTGAAGTTGATAAAAAAGATCATCAATCCTAGGTAATGGGTATCGAGTCTTAATAGTAACCTTATTTAATTCTCTATAATCGATATACATTCGCATTGATCCATCTTTCTTTTTCACAAACAACACAGGTGCTCCCCAAGGGGATGAACTTGGTTGTATAACTCCTTTTTCTAGCAATTCATCTAACTACTTTTTCAGTTCTAACATCTCTGTTGGTGCTAAACGGTAAGGTGCCTTAGCAATTAGAGCAGTTCCAGGTACTAGATGAATTCTAAATTCTATTATCCTATCTGGTGGTACTCCAGGTAGATCTTTTGGGAATACATCGGGGTATTCTGATACTATCAGAATTTCCTTAAGTTCCTTGCTCTTAGTGTTAATGATCACTGAAATCATATACACTATGCCTTATTTCCGTACGTAACTAGCTGCTTTCATCATTGAGATGAACTTCATTGGCTTACTCCTCTTATCTCCTTTAATCAGGATCATTTCTCCTGTTGGTGTACGAATTTCAACAGAATTTTGGTCGCATAGGATTCGAGCATGGTTGGCTATTAACCAATCCATTCCTAATACCACATCGAATCATGCTAAATTCATAGGTAGAAGGTTTGCAGAGAACTTATGTCCTACTAGTTCTACTTTTCCTTCTTGAAGTACTTCACGTATGTTGATAGGGTTCCCTTCGGCCGTTTCTGCCGTACAAGCTTGACTTAACTTAGTTAATGGTTGTTTAAGAGCTTGACAAAATGCAGTATTTATAAAACTTTGGTTTGCACCAGAGTCAAATAATACTTTTGCATAGACGTCATGGATAAGGAACGTACCGGCTATCACATCGGGAATCATGGCTGCCTCTTGCATTGTCAGCTGAAAAGCTCTCTCGTTCTTTTTGTTAGCTCTGTCTGCCGCTTTAGCTTTGTTATCCGGTGTCTTGGCTAATTTAGGGCAATTTGGCTTGAAATTCCCCGCTTCCCCGTAGTTGAAGCAGATAGTAGATTTCTTTCAACATTCTTCTTCTTTGTGCCCAGGTATCTTACAGAAGTTGCAGTACTTATTACATTTTCCTGGGTGTCTTCTTTTGCATAATTTGCAGATAGGTGGTGCAGAAGACTGCCCGACTCCTTTCTTGAAGGTATTACCCGAGCGAAAACCTTGGGTAATCTTTTGAGCTAATTCCCTCTTCTTATTCTCCTCCCTCGTACGAACTAATCCGTCAGTCAAGGTATTGGCTAATTCGACGGCATCGTCGATAGTCCAAGGTCTAGAAGCCTTGACTATATCGCGGATTTCACTAATCAATCCCCAAATATAGCAAGAAATAAGTACAGGTTCTGGCGAAGCCAGAGTCGGTACGATTCTTGCATACTCGAAGAATTTCGACGTATACTCCTGACACTTAACATCCACCATTCTGTGGTTCAGGAACTGATTTGCCATTTGTTCCTTTTCATAAGGAGGACCGAATTTTCTTTCTATCAATTCCTTAAACTCTTCCCAACTCATGGCATAAGCCATGTCATAACCTTTAGTCTGTATAACAGTATTCCACCATTCTAATGCTTCTTCTTTGAAAAGATTGGAAGCATACATTACCGTGTCTTCTTCTGCGCACTTACTTATTTTGATAACAGCTTCTGTCTTTTCCAGCCATCGTAGTGCAGCAGTTGCTCCTTCACTGCCTGTGAATTCAGTTGGTTTACAGGCTAGGAACTCTTTATAAGTACAACCAGTTGTCACTGTTTTCATCTTTTTAGGAAATGGGGCTTGGATTGTATTATCATTGCCTCTATTCACGCTATGACTGAAATTATCATTGCGGGTGTGTTTGCTATTATTGGCTTTGGAAGGTACAACTGGGTTTTTAACAGCTGCTACGATTGCTGGGATAACATTGGCTATGCCCTGAGCAACTATTTTTCTATGTCTTCTCTATTTAGAAAATTTTCCTGGTTATTTGGTTCCGATTGATTAACTTCGTTTTCCATATGAATTATAGACATAATAACTTGATTAATATCACAAAATAGACAACAAATAAATAAAGCATTATAATCACAACACAACTGAGTCAGCACGTATATCCAAAATTGTCGATCATTGCGACGTTTAGATTTTTATATATATTATGCATCCGTACACAACCACGTATTTACAGATATTTTACTTATTATTAGGTGATATTATATATTATATTATTATTATGTGTAATATATATTTCATGACATATTACTATTACACAAACACCTATACTATTGTTAGCCTGCCTCAAAAGTTGAACTCTTTCTCGTCGTATTTCCAGACGAGACTTTCACCCACTGTTCGGATTCTGTTTCCTTCCTCCGCCAACTCTTCGCCGTAATGGCGCAGCTCAGCAACATTTTCTGGGTTCATGGGTGGAAAGGTAGCAGGAGCAGGTTCAAATTGTGGGTAGTTTAGGTTGGGATTGTTCATCATATTTTGGAAGTGCCAATCATTCGTCCACCACTCCTCAATTTGGTCAGGAAGTGGCTGTGGGTTAACAACAGGAGCAGGAATGGCCGGTTCCAAGTTTATAGGTAGTTCAGCTTGGATAGGAGCACTGACGAGGTTTTCATCAACAGGGCCAAACAGATCACAGTTGGCTAACTTTCTATCTAATTCTTCTCAGGGTGGAAATTCTGGATCCTGACTGGAACTTTCTCCTAACACCTCTTTTCCTTTAGATTCGATTATTTTCTTGACCTTTTGGGTTGTGGGTGTCGCAACCCCCGACCCCTACCCGGGAGCGGGCGGCCGCGAACCTCAGAGCGGGTGGTATCGGTAACTATTAATTTTCAAGTCAATTTGACAAATACATTTGTAGGCATAAACCCTAATTATTGAAAACAAAAACTTCTTGTTTATTTAGGTAATTTTTATAGCCACTTTTCCAAGCCTTCAGTGCTCTCCAGCTGGCTTCTATTTGGCTTTCACATTATGTTACCTAAAACGCATTTTAAAACATTTTATCAGCAAGAAATACTGGTGAGTGCATTCCAGTTTAATCAAAACAGTTTTATCACTTTTACAGAATTGAGGGCAACCCGCAATTACATTTGCTTAATCTACTCAATTACTCCATCAGTACTGTCAACCCGACTTGTGTGTCATATTACTCATTGGCTAACTCTTTGTCCAATGGTAACGTCTTACAAATTTTGTATACAAAACCCCAACATACCGGCGGTAATTGTAGACTTACAAATACTCAATTACTGTTAAGTATAATTAAAATATTTGAGGTTTTGTAAAAACAATTTATTTATAAAAAGAGAATGACTCACATTGCAAATTTAGATAATACTAAAGCTTCCTGGGTATCTCCTGGTTATTATCTATTAAATCAAATAATGCACACGTGTTAGTAAAATAACCCAATTTAAATTAACCGTACAACTCGAGACAGAATTCCAATGACTAAGTCGGGCAGAGCCGACATGCATTACGGAATCCTAAATCAATCGGGTGTACACACGAGACAGAATTCCAATGACTGAGTCGGGCAGAGCCGACATACATTACGGAATCCTAAATCAATCGGGTGTACACACGAGACAGAATTCCAATGACTGAGTCGGGCAGAGCCGACATGCATTACGTAATCCTAAATCAATCGTGTAGGGTAATAGCAGGGTTATAGTACTTACAACGAGGCAAAGCTTCGCTTTATAGTGGGTATTATGCCCGAGCAGAAATTCTACTTATAAGAAAGTTGAGAGAGAATTCAGAAAGTTGAACGATTGCAAATGAAGCCCTGACCCCCCTTTATAGGCTGGCCGAGGGGTCTGTCGCCCCCCGCGATGCCCCAAGGCTTGCCCGTCGCGGCCCGCGAGCGCCAAAAAGGCGGCGGTAGCTTAGTCGAGTCAAGGGTAGGCTTGACACGTGGCACTATGCAGTGTCGCCCAAGTAAGGGACGTCGCGCCCCGCGACAGACCATAGGGGTATCCGTCGCGCCCCAAGAGCGACTGCCCAACCTTGTTTTTCTAGATTTTTCTAAGTACAAGGTTATTCCGGGCCCGTTTCTCGCGTACGGGGTACGTAAAGAACGTTTTTGGGTCACGTTAAGGGTTCTAGGATTTATTTAGGAGGGTTGTTATAGCGGGTTTCTTTTTTATTCCCCTCTTCCAGTCCAGAATTCTCCTTCTTTTCTTCGGTTTTGGTTTCTCCTGTGCTTGGAAAACTATTAGTTCATCCGGCGCAGCTTGGTACCCGGACTGGTTTTCAGTGGTTTCCATCTCCGTAGGATTTATTGAAAAGTTCTGGAGAACCTCCGATAACTCATTCATTGTCACACCCCAACCGATGGCGGAAACATCGGGGGCATGGCACTGAGCGAAACAGATTGTCCAGAAATTTCCATAACATTTATCAATACTATTCAATTTAAATAATACGTCCCATACCGTATCTCAAACAGTAAAATAATTATTACAGACAAAATCCAGGCAAATATTCTGTTCCGACAACTCAGATTTAAATAATCAGCAATTGTTTATCTGCTTCTAGAGACCCTTAGTTTGACCACTACAGACAACTATTTGTTGGGCTCTAAAGCTTTATTCTAGCTTCACTTTCCTACCAGATATGCATCCTAAGCACCTGTCACATACGTTAAAATAAAGTCAATACATATAATGTAAAGGTGAGCATACAAGTTTGATAATAGCATATAGAGTTCGAATTCGTTTACGCATAACCAGCACGTACACATAGTGAAATGAAGCACGTTAGTTATCGACATAGATCCATCGATACCAATGACTACGAGTTGACTGCCCGGGCAGTTCGCAATACATGATTACCACCGTAATCCATGCAAGTAAATGTCCTTAACAACCCCCGTGTGAACGGGTGCTGAGTCCAAACTATAGTACTATCGTTGCTAAGGCAGGTAGACAACATTCATGTGTAAACATAACAAACAAGCATTCATAAGCCACGTATAACATGCATTAACGGTTAGCGTTCAAATAGTATTGAGTAGTGTGTTTGATGTGGTTTGAATAGTTGTAACGTATGTAACACCCAAAAGTGCATAAAGCAAAAAGGGATCAAGTATACTCACAGCGGTTGATGGATTGAAGGGAGCGCTTAGCGAGTAGGGTTAGCCTGAATAGTTTATAGCATAACGATAAGTGACGCGTAAAACGGAAAACAAGTGTTGAAGAGTCGGACAGCTGGTCGATCGGATGGTAGTTCGATCGGACGGCTGACCGTTCGGTTGACAGTCCGCTCGGACCGCTGTCCGGTCGGTTGGTAGGCCGATCGGATGGCTGTTCGAGTGGATTGTTTCTTCCTATGAGATGAATGTGTTTGTGTATGATGGTTTGACTTTGGAAGTTTTCGTTGTAGTATTTGAAAACATTGAAGTACCTTTGCCTTTCAGGTCGGTCGATCGGACGGCTGTTCGATCGGCTGGCAACCCGATCGGTTAGGTATTGTAGTGATTTGCCTTGGATCGAACAGGTGTTCGATCGGTCAGGTCAACAAGTGACGCAATAGTACGGCTTGCTGACCGATCGGTTGGCAAGTCAACAATAGTCAACAACTTTAAATGAAATGCAAAGTATGGTGCAGTGGATCGGCTAGCTGTTTGATTGGACACTAGTGCTGTTCGATCGGACAACATGCATGATCAACCATGACGAGTTCTCAGCAGGGTGTCACCTGATCGGACGGCTGTTCGATCGGGTGGCACTCCTAGTGCATCGAACATGTTGAAAAATCGATTAAGTGTTGAAGTATAGTATCTCATGATCCGAAGAGTAATTCGATCGGACAGTAGTTCAATCGAACAACGGTTCGTTCAATACTAGTCTTCAAAATAAGTTAATTGATTGTGTGGGACCATGTGTTAACCGATTGGCTGGCCGGTCGATCGGTTGTCTGTCCGATCGGCTTGATCAACACTCTGACTTGATCAGCCTATTCGTTTAACACTTGGCTGTTCTGTTTGTTTGTCATTTTGTTGAGGTATTTTGACAACGAGTCGAACCATAGATCCCTCGTCCTTACTTGGTTCCCCTGGTCGGACAGGAATCACCCAAATCCGGTCGGTGGACTGTTCGGAACGGAGTTTAACATTCAACCCAAAATTGGTTAACCTCGTGGATAGAATCCGGATCTTGAGCCATGCAACCACCGGAGTGTTTTGTAAGCCGGCTCAGGCTCCGTTTCTATCGGTTTGAAGTTATTGAGTGAAAAAGAGTTGAAAGAAAGTTGGAAAATCCATCTTTCAATCCTTTTCACCGTGTAAGAGTTTAGATCTGTGAAAGATCTTTGTTTGTTTGTGAGGAAATCGGCTAGATCCAATTTATTCTTGGTGGATTGAGGCCAAAACATGAAGTTCTTGAAGAACCCATGATGACATCATCCTAGAATACTTGAATCTTGATGATTTCACGGTTAAAAGTTAAGATTTGAAGGATAGAAAGGTGTAGGAGTGCGTGTAGATCAAGAAAGTACAAGATTTAGGACGAAATCTTACCGGAATCGAGAGGAATCTGAGAAAATGATGAACTAAGCGTGCTGGTCGAACAGAGGTTTCCAAAAGTGGAAAGGATGACAATGACCGGGGTATTTATAGGATGCCAAAAGGGGTAAGTGCTGGCCGATCGGCCAGGCAGCTCGATCGGACAGCCTGTCCGATCGGACAGCAGTCCGTTCGGCTGGCTGTTCAATCGGCTGGTAGCCTGATCGATCAGTTGCACATTTCGAGTGTTCGGTGCGACGATTTTTGATATTTTGGTTTCGGTTGCGAGCGGTTCGATACGATAGAGCTTCCTAGTCAAATTACTTTTAATCCCAACCACTCATATCTTGCGTTATCCTTTCTCCACTAATTATCATAGTTCGATTGTGATTCGAGTTCGGTGTCGATTGAGTTCGATTGACTTTCGATTGATTACCACAACACAACATAAATAAATAAACATGCACAGATAACACGTAAGGCACACACACATGTATAACAGTATTCCAAATGCGTATTTCGAGTTGCGTTTCGATTCGATTGTCGATTTGCTTAGCATAGTTTGATTATCATTTAGTTAACTTTATCGCATTGTTACTTCCTATAGTTCACAGTCGTAAGTTGATTAGATGGCGATTGAAATTCGTCGATTGTTGTAATTATTAACACTTACTCCACATAATACAACTAAATTAAACACATAAGAGAAATTCGCTACAAGTCAAGTCGCGCGAAATCGGTCGTTGACTTTGACTTTGACTTTCCTGAAAACACGGGGTGTTACATTCATACTGTTAGTCACAAATAATGAAAACACAAAATTCCAAAATTAAATATTATTACAATTAATTTCACAGAAGCATCAAATCCCTGACTATTTATTTTAAGTATTTTCAAAATACTTAATTAGCTTAAACAAGTGGCTCTGATACCACCTTTTCTGTCACGACCCCCCGACCCTATTCCTGGTTTGAGCCCCGTGAGACAGAAAACTGTGGTACTAGTGTTTATTAATTAGTAGCTTATACAAAACTTCGTCTATTATACTATGGTCACAGCCCGTCATCATTCTGACTTCTAAGAGTCAAATACTAACACATCTAACACGTAACTTATACAAAACTTCGTCTATTATACTATCACCTTTTACTTTATACTTATTTCTATGACCCGTTCGACTCAATCATGGTCAAACTGTCGACACCTTCTTATGCGGATTAATTTCATCTTTTTATATTTTTAAACCCGTCTCACGGATTCAGACGCATCATTCATGCTTTTTCATTTATTGAATCCGCCTTACGGATTCAAACATTACATTCATGCCTTTCATTACTTCTGCGTTTTGAATCCTTCTCTCGGATTCAAACATATTATCCATGCCTTTCATCCTTGAATCCGTCTCACGGATTCAAACATATCATCCATGCCTTTCATCCTTGAATCCGTCTCACGGATTCAAACATATCATTCATGCCTTTCATCCTTGAATCCGTCTCACGTATTCAAACATATCATTCATGCCTTTCATCCTTGAATCCGTCTCACGGATTCAAACATATCATTCATATCTTGTTGATCCGCACTTAATCACGGATTCAACATTCTTCATTCTTATCAGGCATGTTTTTTCATTCTTACATAGTACTCTCAATTTCCCGAGAGTCTTACTTCCCATTTCACCCACACGCCCGCCCGCTACTCAACCCCACCGGACATACCTGTAACAATTATCATGATCTCACGAACGTCATACGTTTCTCGTGTACTGGCCAGGTACACAATCCACATAGTAGTTTCGTGCCTTCATATAATTGTCACCTTATGTCCGTAGACTTAGGTTTCGGCGCGTGTATCACTTTCAGTACTTCATTACTATACTATCATTATCCTTCATTTAACATTTTCCTTCTCTTAATGAATTTTACTGTTACACATACCCACATATCGAATTTACGTACCTGGGCTCATTTGCCTATTTGTCCTATTACCTCTTTGCCTGCCTTAGTATTCATCCTAGACTGCATTCACAGATCATCCTCTTCCAACACTTATGCTTACCTTGGACATACAAAACCGTCAGTTTCTTTATACGTATACATAAGTACATACTTACATTAGCCTTTACCTTTGGATCTTGATCGAGTCTTAGATTGTACGGATTTCTTATCTCAAGAGCACACAAGTTTGAGTTCAAGTACTTACCTTCTCGTACTTGATTCTCTCAAACCAGGGCTCTGATACCAACTTGTAAGACCCTAATACGTATTTGACAAAAAGTCGCAGCGGAAGTTTATACCATAAAATTTCTTTCCTTATATTTACCTTGACTTACTTAAATCTTCATTTTTAGACAACTTTTTCTCATGAAGTCATCAACCAACTCATTTACAATTAAATATATACCATGGGTTTTCTAAATTTCATACACCAACGTTTTCGTACAATCTATCTTGTTACTCGATCTTCGATCTCTATTCCTTGAAGATCCTCATGACTTGTACTACCTGCGCTCACCACATAAAATTAATAACATTAGTACGCATTATAACATACAAGATTTATTCACGTGTACTTTCCATTCCGTTAACTCTTTTCATCCCATCTTTCCATCTAGTCTTAATATCCGTGGTGAGACTTCAGCATCATACCTGCATTACATCTTATACCCGAGGTACATCATTAGAAACATCAGTATTCAATCATATTGAAAACCTGCATACCATACGTACCTTCGAATATACAGCCGTACATACTTACTTACGTGCATCCTTACTTGCTTACATGCCTACCCACATACCTATTTACCTACCTACGCATTTACCCTCGTACATACTTACATACTAACATACCGATCTACATACATACCTGCCTACATACATATAAACATACATACTCATAAAACGTAAGTTAAATTAGTCATACGTGGCTTAAAACGCGTTTAAACAAGTTACATGGGTCAAGCAACAACAAACATAAATTTTTGCAGGAATTAAGGGCGTCGCGTGACGCCTAGGCCCCTTTTTCACAGAACAGTTGCAGCTGGTTGCTGCATATTCCCAGCACGATCCGGTTTCACGGAAACACGCATAACTCTCTCGTTTTTGATCCGTTTTACCCGATTCTTTTTCCTATACGTCCGTAATTTAATTCTCCATCTAATGGAATTAAAATCTAACATCCGACATAATAAAATTTCAGACTTTTAACTCTTCGGCTTATTACCCTCTTACCAAATTTCGACCCGTTCATGCATACATCAACATAACTTGTTTGTTTTACCATAACCTCTTATAAACCTAATAATATCAGTGACGTCTATCATAAATTACTAAATTCTTGGATGTCTTGCATCCTCTTAACACATTATCGTTCATATGCTTATTTTGACCCGTTAAGGGTATTCGCGCATTAATTGGTCTATGACTAACCAAACCATACTCCCCACTTCCATACTTGTCCAAAACATTACACTAATCGAATAACTTGTTTCTAAACTACTTTTAAGATCGTTTGCCCCAAAATACCCATCAAGGGCATTTTGGTCAACTTTAATCCCATCATTTATGACGAAAGACTTCAACACATATTTGACATCAAACATCATGTTTAATTAATTAAAACACTTTATTACTTAATCGAACTAAGAAGTGATTACGGAAATCACTTACCTTATGCGTCCGTGCTCGTATCCGGTTCCTCGCCTTTTCTTGACCCGTTAACACCTCATGCTTGAGCCCGTCTCGTCGTGATTCCTATACTTTCATTTCATCGAAATCACGTTCTTATTAGCATGCTCATTTGTACATGTTAACAATCATATCAATCGCATATTTCACACTTAACTTTCCTTAGTCATTTCTAACAAGAATAAAACATATAATCAACTTCATATCCTTTCCAACACATGTACATCATCATGTAATCACAATTAACGCATATTAACATAACATGCCCAAACGACTTCCTATAATCCTTCTTTTACCACAACGAGTTAAATCATGTTTCTTATACTTGTTGACTTTGAAAAGTCAACTATTAACCATATGTAACTATCGACTTATCAACATATACCCGTAACATCATAATCGACTATACGGACGACACTATATACATTTTATCATACACTCGATGTACGTACTACCTTTTAAGCATAACGTACAACTAATTCATGCATAAATATTCTAAACTCATACATAACCCATCAAAACCTACTACTAACCATCATGGATCATTCCCAAATAAACATCAAACATATCATCATCATATTTCTCCTAATTCATCTAACAAGAATTCATCATACCCACATAATACATCAATCTTTCAACAAGGCTCGGACATGGGAGGTGATTCTAGTCATCATCTTCACCCTAACTAACGGGTTTCACCTCTAATCATCAAATTAACACAAACCGTACATAACCTGTGTTCTATACGATGATTCTAACCCTTGTACATGATCAATTTCATACTAACTCACGGATTTGAACATAACCCACTTCACACATGATCACCAATCTTAGATTTAAGACATACCTTATGATCCCCTCGTGAAGGTGATCATTAATCCGTGTTCCTTCTTGAATTTGAGCCTCGATTCACCCTTCAATTTAGTGATTTAGTTGAGTTAGGGTTTGGAGCTCTTGGAGCTCCTGAACATTCGTGAAGACACACGAAGTGTGTGTTTGTGTGTGTTGAACTTTCATTTTAATAACTCAACTTCCATCTTGTTCCACTTTAACCCCTCGGGTTTGCCTTTAAAACATAACCGACACTACCTTCATCATTTAATACTTTTGACCATACCCTTAACTAGGTTAAATAGCCTAGTTATTAATTTCATAACGTGTCATATAGGAACACACTACAAATATTAACATTCAGATTTTTTGGGCGTTACAGTTAACCTATATTATCTCTAATGACAGGGTTAAAAAGATAATTGGCTGAATTAACGTGTTAACTAGTGATTTTAATGTGTTTATGGTGAATCTCTTCTTTACAAACACATCAATTATAACAACCAACCAATATCAATCAGAAAACAATAGCATACATGATCATAATTAGCAATAATAAGAACTATTTTACTTCGGACACATTAACAAGGTAAACGTCAAACCGAAAAGTCAAACAATGTGAATTAGTTCATCAAATCCTAAAGAGGTTTTAAAATTTAGCCTCTAATCATGTTCAAAATAGTAAAACATAGTTTAGAAGTAGAAAACATGATGTTCATCAACTTGAAAAACAAAGAAAGCTAAGAACTTTGATGATTCTAACCGAAAAGCAACTTCAAATCTCGAATCTCTAGCTCCCAATGCTTCCAATTAGCTCCAAGGTCTCTCTCCTATGCTCTTAGATTGTCTATGATGTTGTTATGTCGATTTAGGGTTTTGCATATGCTTAAATACCCAAAGATTGGCTCAAAACCGACTTAAACAAGTTTTTCCCCGATACCGATACCCGTCGCGTCGCGCGACAACATATCCCTTCCCCTTTCGCGTGATCCCTCCCCTCAGACTTCCTCCTTGACTTCGGATTCTTCGTTTCTTCATCATTTAGCTCGTTTCCAACTCTTTTCCTCCCGGGACCTGCATATTCACCAACTAATCAAATACAAGCTAAAAACCTAACAAAACGACTCTAAAACTATACAAAATTATACAAAATATACAAGATAAATGCATGTGTTTTGCAACACATCACTAAATGTCACTAACACACGGCAGACATGCTATCGCATGCCATAGAGGCTAATTATCGTTGACAGGCGGGAGACATGCTTGTCGCGTTCCATATAGGCTAAGTGTCACCGGCGCCTAGTGGGCCTTCGAACGTGGGCTTGCCCAGGTTGGGCTTGTCTGACTTTAGCTTATCATGTTGGGCTTTTACCCATTTTGGACGGTAGCTCTACGAATGAAGAAACAAATACGGAATTGGGTATGTTCTCCAGTGGAGATGAAGATGAACACGACCGCGCTTTGTCTTCCCTGTATCGATCCAGATATGCAAGACATGAAGAACTCGTTAGAAGGGGTCAAAGACCGAGGTTTCTGGACCACCATCCAACGCTCAAGTTAGTATTCGATTCACCATGAATATGTATGTATATGTATGAAGGTGGTGGTGTGTAGAGACAAAGTTTTAGGGAGGATGAACCACCCCTTATGTTGATAAGCTCCCTATTTATTGGGGTGTGACGAATGTAAACCTAATGGGTCTTCCAACTTGGGGTTGGCTGACTTAAACTCATCATGGTGGGCTTTTACCCATTTAGAACGGTACTTCTACAATCACAACATGGAAACATGTTAAATATACAATCGATGTAGTGAACTGCAACAACTGCTTATTAGATAAGTGAGGGAAAGAAAGTGAGACGTTTATACGTTAATTTAAAAAGTTATTTTTTTAAATCTAACGAGATTTTCTCTAATCTCATGTAATTAAACAACTACATTAACAATATTAGTAAACCAAGGAGTATGATGTTTCTCCTCTATTTTAGATATGGGAAGTTTAACTCTCACAAGGTGTATATTGGTTTTTAATAGAAGTAGATTAGAAGTATGTTTAGTTTGTCGTTAAAAAAACACTTTACAATATTAATGTTTGATTTGCTGGGGTTTTAAACACCAGAAATTTTGTAGGATAATATTAAATTTGTTTTCAAAAAGCCTTGTGGTTATTGATGTTAATAGTAATATAGATAAAGATGGGAGTTGAATATGTGAATGGCCATTAGGCTTAGTGTGGGATAATACGACTCAACATTCACTTTATTGAAGCATTAGAAACCTACTCTACTTACTTTTAAACCCAATTAACCATGATTCGCACTCACCTTCATTAATAAACCCAATATTCAACATGGTCATCCGGTATCTAATATTATACTCTCTTATGAATGGTAATAGTATATATTTAACAGAAATTTTCCGTCTCATGCTTTTAAGAATTTTTTAATAATCATTTTAAACTAACCAAACAACATCGATAACGATATTATTCTTTTAGTATTTCATGGTTAATATAAACTAATCAAGCAAGATAAGTAACAATATTATTCTTGTAGTATTTCATGGTTAATATAAACTAATCAAGCAAGATAAGTAACAATATTATTCTTTTAGTATTTCATGGTTAATATTTTTGCACTGCTGTTATTGAGTTAGTATTGCATGAATTTGCATCGTCATAACAAGTAGGATGTTTGATTTATAATTTTACTAATTTTCATTTTCGTTGTTTATGGAACCAATACTAAACACTTTTCCTTTTTTTTTTTTTTTGTTAACACTCAAATATTTTTTTTATTGAAAACATAGTTGTATTCAAAATAAAGTATATTTTGCAATCGTAAATTATGTTGACTACTGCTGTACCGAAACGCACCGATACAGACTGAACAACATAGGTACTGATACCAACATTTGTCTATGTGGTTTTCAATTGATGTAAAACACGCATCGATATCATATTGGGCATGTCATGATTTTTTTTTTTTGGTTAGATAAGACAACTTTTATGTAAATAAATCTAATACCATTGTAGATAATTATTTTAATTTGTAATATATACATATTTTCCGTTGTTGAGCCAGAGGTCTCACTGGAAGTAGTCTTTCTATTCCTACGGGGTAGAGATAAGGTTGTCTACATTTACCCTCCTCAGACCATACCTTAGCTTTGCTATTGGTGAGATTTACTGAGTATGATGGTGGTGGTGGTGGTGATACATATTTTCCGTTGAATCACAAATGGATAACTTCTAGTAGTTAATTTTAATTTGTAATCTTGATGTAATATATTGTTGGAAAATATGTAACATGTCGTTGTAAAAAGATTTAAAAGCTAGAATTTCATGATTAAAATTTTGATGTCTCGTTACAATATGCCCTTACTAAAATGTTTAATGAAAAATATGGTTGAAAATTTGAGCACAACGACATTTTTTTGAAACTATAAATTTACATGGTAAGATTACCCATTTGTTTATCTTAACAACAACCTTAAGGTTTTTTCTTTCTTTTTTTTTTTAATACATTTTATGGTCACATGTGATTTATCTAGAAATTTTTGTTAGTGCTCGAATATATTTTGGTCAGGTTCAAATTAGGAAAGTAAACATGTCTAGTAAATGTAGAACCAGGTGTATATTTTTAGGGTCTATAAATAAAAGAGTTAATTGCCCGGATGGTCCCTGTGGTTTCACGTTTTTTCATGTTTAGTCCTCATCTTTTGGAAATAGCATATATGCTCCCTGTGGTTTGTTATTTTGTTACTCGGAAAGTCCCCTGAGTAGATGCCAGTTAATTTGGAAATAGCAGGTACGCTCCCCATGGTTTGTCATTTTGTTACACGGATAGTCCCCTGAGTAAATGTCAGGGGACTATCCGAGTAACAAAATGACAAACCATGAGGAGCATACCTGCTATTTCCAAAAGGTGGGGACTAAACGTGAAACCACATGGACCATCCGAGCAATCAACTCTAAATAAAATTAAACTTTGAGAGTTTGTTGATAATATTATGTAGACGTGTTAATACTTGAGATCATTTGACTTTTTATAGTTCCATAGGAGATATGATCAAATGGTCTGTCCGTGCCATCGACTTTGTTATTCTTGTTGTCGAATAACAAAGACTGATGATCTATGACCATCATAACGTGCACCTAACTTGGTGCTTTTGACTTCATTTTGATATTGCATTTTGATATATCAATTCATTATTAGTTATGGGAGGCATATGTCATGAATATATAGATATCTTCAAGTAGCATATGATTTATATGTAATATGGTCACTGATTCTGTGATTCATCTAGTCATGAATAAAACGATTAATGATTTTAATAAATCTGATAAACAAATGTTTTATGTTGAATAAGAATTCAAGACTTGACAACCATCGGTTATAGAATTTTCATATGTTTTTCAATTTGTAAAGTGTTTTAAAGATATGAATAATAAAGATGTTTGCTAGTTATGATACACACAAATTCTACCCAGATGGAACAATTAAGCTCCGAGTTGTGGTAATGGATAAGAGAAAAGATACTTGTGAACTAATTAAATGCTCTTGTTCAAATCAGTTGTCTTCCTTTTTCGGTTGTATTGCTATTTATATCATGAAGCTTTGTTGGTACACGGCATTTTAGGCACGTAAAAATGTGTTTTTTTTTTTTATGAAATGACCTCTCAACACTTACAAAAATATATATTTTCAAATTGCCAAATGTTTACTACCCATCGTTGTCTTCTTTTTACCAATTTGAATTCTTAGTCACACCTGTCAGGAGTTTTAAGAATAGATTGTACTATACTAGGATGGCGACTAGTTGCACAACTTGAGCTTCAAACCTCAATTGACATCTCTAACCTATCGTCCACATTTGTTATGGTTTTTTATAAGGTACGTTTGAAGAAAATAAGCAATTGGTGGCTAAGCCCTTTCAATTTATGTTTAAAGCTATTTAGTAATTATATCAAATAAATCTTGTATATTCTTGTCAATTAGCTATAGCTCAACTGTCATTGGAGGGTAAGTGAAGATTGAGGCTGAGGTCACAGGTCTCAAGTTCGAATCTAATTTCAATGGGGTTTTACCGCAGTGGGTCTTCGGGCAATGACTTTTCCCCGAAACTAGAGATGGCGGGCTTGGGCAACCTACCACTGTCTGCGATCGCGAGTGTATGGGGTCATCTTTTACCATTAGGTTACCTCCAGTAGTCGGGCTTTTATTCGCTGTCCATTCACAGAAAAGTTTATTCTTAAATCAAATCATGTGTAGAGAATATGTATTTTTTTATAACTTTCTTAGTAGTGTGTGTATATATTATTTGTATTACAAGTGTGAATAACAAAAATATTAAATAATTAATAATGACTATTTAGGAATTATAAAAACTTCAAGATAAAATATGACTAATTTTTTAATCAACTTTTTATATTAAGAATAGAGTAAGGGGTGAAATAAGAGAAGTGGATACAAGCATTTTGGATCTATAGAATTGTGATGCGTGACAGTACGATATGGTTCATAGAATTTAGACACAAGAATTTTGGGCCCACACGAAATTGGTTTGGTATGATACGGTTTGATACTGATAGCAGTACGGTTTCGATACAAGGTATCATTTGCTCATCCCTACTTGACACAACCGGTAGTGGCGGACATACCTTGTATTAAGGGGTAGCCTCCGCTACCCCTTGACGATTCGACGTTAGTATAAATTTTGGAAAAATTTGACGTTTTTTCGATTTCGTTACCCCCTTTTTTTTTTTGAAACGTTACCCCTATAAGGATTTTCTAGATCCGTCACTGACAACCGGTTACCTGTATTTAATCATATTACGTTGTTGTTCAAGATTTTTCTTTTTCAATATATTCTTGTATTTGTTAAATTTAATGTTAACTAGTGATATTCTCCCGCGCTTCACGACGGGGATTAAGTCGGTATCAATTTGGTTCGTTACAGTACCTGCACTCAATATAGTAATTGAAAGAGAAAGCACTACATCGATCGAAAACAAAAAAAAACACATATTGATATGGTACCTATATATGTTGTTCAATTGATATCTGTTCGATTCGCTTGCATTTTATGTTTATTTTATTTCAACATTACGATTTTTTTTTTGATAATTGATATTCTGCCACTATCGTACCAAGCCCAATCGAAAGCAATTGAACAATATTTGTATCGGTACCAATATTTTTTTGTTTTTAGTTTTTTTTGCTTTCAAATTTCAATAAACTGATCATGTATCGCTACCATAGTGTACCAAACATCATCGGTACCGGTATACATTCCGTTTTATTGTTTCCTGTTTGATAACGGGTACTTTGATCGTATCTTAAAAGTTATATGAGAGAACAAAATATACTTAAATCAATTAAAGTAATAAACCAATAAAATAATAAAACCTTAGAAAAAACAATATTGAAAAAAATCAAAAACAATTGTTCCCCTCTTTTTATTTCAACATTACGATGACGATGTATATTTTTTAAACGGATATTGTGTCGCTATCATACCAAATTCACTCAAAACCGATTGAATAACATCTGTATTCATATCAATATTTATTTTTAGTGTTTTTTTGCTTTTGATGAATTAATATCGTATCGCTATCAGTATCACGATCATACCGTACTGAACAAGATCGGTACCAGTATACATTCATTTTTATGATTTCTTGTTTGATAACTGGTAATTTAATCGTATCTTAAAAATTATATAAAAATATATATTTAAATCAATTAAACTAATAAAACAATATAATAATAAAAATAAAAAAAACAATATTAAAAAAAATAAGAAATACTGTTCATGGTCTATTTAAATTAATATGTATAACTAGTAATATTCCCCGCGTGTTACGGCGGGTCTACAGAAGTATCAGTTCGATTTATAATGGGATCGGTATGGTATCGGCACTCGATATAGTAACCAAAAGATAAAACCAAAAAATAAACGAATATCGGTTCCAATGATAACGATACCAGTACCAATGTTATTCGGTTGAAATCGACAGGGCATTGATGTTGCAATGGTCAAAAAACGAAAACCATAAAAACGAATATCGGTTCCAATAATAACTATACCGGTACCAATGTTGTTCGGTTGAAATCGACAGGGCGTTGATGTTGCTAGGACGATGTCATTTTAGTTAGTCACGGTAAGGGTATGGTACCAACACTCGCTAAAATAAGCATGTCGCAACATTATAGTCGAAGTTGTTCAAATGGTATTGGTTTAGTTCGTCACAATAAACAACAAAAAAGACAATTATATTTTACCCGTTCGATTCAAACAAAACTTATATTTAAATATTGATAAAAATAAGCATATCACAACATTATAGTCAAAATTTTATAAGGCATTACTTGTATTATTAAAATAATGTAAAGGATAAACGGCGTCGACATATAATAAACTAGGTTATTGCCCCGTGTAATACACGGGGTGAATCATAATTATAATGTGAAAAAAAAAAAGTATGTTAATAATATGATCTAAGTATATATAATATAGAGTAATATACAGACCAAATACGAAATAAATATTGAAGTTTGTATAGCCATTCATAATAATATGATCTGTTATTTGTTTTAGTACCACTACTAATATTTACTGTGACATTTTCAATTACTTTCATAACTCATCATTAGCATATTTGCTAAAAGGTATGTTAAGTTGTATCTTTTTTAATTTTAGCCATTAAACTAGTAGTTCTTATTATTTATATTTGGGGTTTAGTGGTTGATCATTATCATACCAAATATTACGCGTCGTTTGCCTATAAGTTCTCAAAAAGTTGATTATCCTTGCTTTTTATTTGTTTTCTCTTTAATTTATTGTTTTTATGCAAATTTTGTACTTTTCATGTCATCTTTTTACCAAAAGGGTCGGGATTTGAAGAAAACGGTAGAAATTGTGAGAACGGTGAGAACGCTTATGGATCGTCATATTAAAACAATCTATGGACTAGATTGGTGCGGTGGCGTTTTCGTAAATAACATCAATTTTATTACGTGGACGCACCTCATTAAGGGTAAAAGCGTCTTTACACCTCTATAACAAAACGCCATTATGATGAATAAAACGCCAATACGGACCAAATCACATCGCTATATAAATAAAAACCATCCAAGACATAAAAAACACATCCCCCATAACCTGAAACGCCATATTTTCTACTATATACCATTCAACTTACAAACGCCAAAATCTCCAAAACATCAAACACAACTACTCAAAAACGCCATATTTTCTACTATATACCATTCATCTTATAAAACGCTAAAAATACTCAAACATCAAAAGATTCCAAAAGATCGACAGTTCTTTCAGATACACTATTTCCTCCGTAAAACGCAAAAAATGCAAAATATCTTTTTTTGAATACTCAAAATATTGTTCTACGCCAAAGTGTCGGATAATGCATTCTTCCATGAGGTGCTGTGACTAAAATAACATTTTGCTGCATGAGATGGACAAATCATAAACAAAAAGATGCTGGGGTTAGACTTATGTCATTTTCTGTGTTTTGTTCTTGATGAATATTTTAATGGCATGAAAAAGACGAATGACACTACTGAGTTGTTTGAAGATACATATTAAAAAAAAACTCATGCCATTTTGTCTTTCCAAACGGCCACAAAAACACAAGCGTGGCTAAGCCAAACCACCAGCGAACATGATTCAAAGAAGAAAGAGACTGATGACAGTGAAGATTTGGAAGATGAATTGTTTTTATTTTAATTTCGTTTTTCTGTTGTTTGCAATGTATTTTTCAACTTAGAATAAAAAAAATACATTATCTTAATTAAACGCCAAAACAGTCATAATGCATATGAAAAACGC
The DNA here is from genome assembly GCA_030545235.1 of Helianthus tuberosus. Lineage (NCBI taxonomy): Eukaryota > Viridiplantae > Streptophyta > Magnoliopsida > Asterales > Asteraceae > Helianthus > Helianthus tuberosus. Next base: position 176,207,059 of record CM060450.1, read on the forward strand.
CGTAAAATGAAGTAAAAACGCCAAAAACTACCAAACTATAACGAAGGTAATTTGCAGAAGTATTAATTAAAAAAATAGCTAAAAATGGGAAAAAAAAAAACGCCAAAAACTACTTAAACCCATTCAAAAACGCCAAACCTGAAAAGCTGAACAAAAAAACAGTAAAAATACACAGTAAACTGAAAAGACGGCTACTTTATTAATATAATTTATTATAAATAAAAATACCGCCTAAACTACGCGCAAAAAACATCCTATAAAGAGAGACTTCTTTGCACAAACAACTTATCACAAAACCAGAAACAAACGCCATATTCCCTAGAAATCATTCACTTTTAAAACGCAAAAAAAAAAAAAAAACTTAAAAAAGCCACAGATGCAGAACCTCGATTCTGCTATATTGAGTATTGATCTGAATGAAGATTCACTGAATGGATTCTTCTATGAGTTGGGTATCTCTATAATCTTTTGCTGAATGAGATGGACAAATATTAAAGACAAAGAGACTGATGACACTGATATGACATCATGTCACTTTGTTCTTGATGGATATATGGATGGTATGAAGGGATCAATACATTAAAGCAGACGTTGGTCTTCAACATGTCATCAAACAAGTATATATCCACCTACCATAAAGGATGCCACAAAAAATAAGCATCTTCTAAAGACGGGCGTTATGTAGGAAAATAAGGATCTGCATAAGGCATTCAAAAAGCAGGTTCAAAACGCCAAAAATGTTAAAGTAGAAGAGACTGATGACAATGAAGATTTGAATGAGAAATTAGATTATAAGTTTTAATTTTTTTTTCATTTTTTATTGTTTGTTATGTAATTCTTTGTTGTTTATCATCTAATTCTCTGCTAATTTAAAAAAAAATTGAGTATAAAACGCCAAAAACTACAAACACCAAAACGTCTGATAGTTTGAAAACTGTGAGAACGAATGCTAGCAAAGTACGAGGTTGCTATATAAAACGCCAAAAACGCAAACAAAATATTACTGGAAAAATCAACAGTAATTGACAGATGGAAAATTGAAAGAAACAGTAAAATAAAGAGACGGTGTCATTTACTGCCAAAAACATTATAGTTATATTAATGTCACTACATGGAAAATTGAAATTTATTTATATTTTCAAAACGCCATAATTGTCTGTCACATTATAGACTTGTATCCTAAATGGCAAAACACTTAATATAATAAAATCAAGAAAATTACTGATGTTTTTTATATTAAAAGCCTGCATCCTGATCTAAAAATCAATAAAACGCCAAAATAATACTTAAAACGCCAAAATATTTACAATAATTCTGATCTAAAAACAATAAAAACGCCGCGTATATAATAAACGCCAAAAAATGGAAAGATGAAGGGACACACGTTAATAAAAAAGAAATATGAAAAGACAAAAAAGTCCCTCCGCCTTTCTCTAAGCGGCGTGACACGTGTTAGGCCAGGAAGCGTTCTCACCGTTCTCACACTTTTGAGCGTTTTCTCCTGATCCCGTTTTCTTTACCAAAATTATAGTCTTGGACTTATACATATAGATTTCTTTTCTTTGTAAATCTCAAAATACACATTATTCAGTTCTATTAATGTTAACGAATGGTAACAAGACAAATAAACTTCTATTATGTGACAATCTGTTTTATATATTATTTGATTTAATATCTACTTTGATTTTTCTTTAATAACTTAGCGTTTGTTATCCTTTAAAAAAACATTACTACACACCACCGTTCAAAATTTTCTTTTGTCAACACTTTGATATACATTTATTGAAAACGAAGTTTTATTCCAATCATTATTATTTGTATATTAAATTTGTATATTAAAATTTGAATTGAATGAACAGTATTATCTATATAATAACATTAAAATTATCTGTATAATGAACACTAATAAAAATTTAATTGAATGAACAGTATTATCTATATATTATCTGTATATTAAAATTTGAATTGAATGAACAGTATTATCTATATAATAACATTAAAATTATCTGTATAATGAACACTAATAAAATTTTAATTGAATGAACAGTATTATCTATATAACAACATTAAAATTTGAATTGAATGAACACTAACATCAATAAGTGATGAGCAAATGGTATCTGGTACCGGTGCCAGTTTTACCAAACCAGGTGTATTTTCGGTACCGGTTCGGCACCGGTATTCATCGGTTTTTACCCTCAAATACCGGTTCCATACCGGTACCCACTTTTGGGGATTTCGGTAACGGTATTTATTTTTATATTACGGGTACCGGTACCGGTGCCCTATTTATCAAACCGGGTGTATTTTCGATATCGCTATTCACCGGTTTTTACCCTCAAATACCGGTTTCATACCGGTACCGAACCGTACCAGGTATATTCGGTACCGGTACCCACTTTTGGGGATTTCGGTAACGGTATTTATTTTTATATTAAAATCAGAATTGAATGAATAGTAAAAATGGTATCGGTACCGGTGCCAAATTTACCAAACCGAGTGTATTTTCGGTACCGGTTCGGCACCGTTATTCACCGGTTTTTACCCACAAATACCGGTTCCATACCAGTACCGACCGGTACCGTACCGTACCAGGTATATTCGGTACCGGTACCCACTTTTGGGGTTTTGGTAACGGTATTTTCGGTACCGAGCTCATCAAATCATGTAGCAACGTAGCAATGCAAGTAATTGCACCGTTTAGATTACTTTTCATACACACAGTAAGTAAACTATATTTCGTTTGAATGAGGTTTTATATACACAACAACTTATTTTGCTTTCTTTTTTGTCTTTTTCTGTAATGAATGAATTGTAGCATGTAAAATAAACTTAGATATTTAGATTATTGATGAGCAAATCGTATCAAATCCTGTAATCAAACCGGTATCGTATCGGTACCAAATTTACTATACCAAATCATTTTCGGTACCAATTTCGTTCCCACCTTTTGCCATTTTCAGAATCGTTACTTTCGGTTCGACACCGGTCTAGCACCATACCTGTATTTATTGATTTTTACCTTCAAATACCATACCGTATTGTACCGAGTATTTTCTGTTCCGGTACCTAATTTCGATGATTTTCCGGATCGGTACTTTCGGTGCCGTTACCGGTATCGAGTTCATCCATATTTTAACGTGTTAGCACCGTAATAACTGAACTGAAAACAACCAAATTTCCAACGTGTAGGACATGTGGGTCCTATTATTATATATTAGGTAGTGACTATCCTTACCACGTCATTTTTATTTATGTTTTGATATTCGGTATCTGCTTGCCGTTGTTGACACACGTTTTGCAGTCATTGGGTCCCCGCCGCAACGCGGGGCGAAAAATCAACTAGTTTTCTTTATATCGTAAACTAATGATTAACAATCTTTTTTACCAAGTACTAGTATCAAACCCATACCAACAAAGCAATTATTTTTTACCATACTTATCATACTAGACTGACATTAACGAAACAGAACATGTAAATATACATACCATATTTTGTGTGGCAAGGTAATACAAAGGTATCCTAATGCCTAATGCATCGTGCGGGGAGAACCTTCTCGACGGCCGGTCCTGAGAATTCATGTACCCTGTTCGAGCTCGAAAAAACGTGCCCTTAGACCTTAACGAAATTGGGTATTGTAAGTGTTTAAAGGTTTAAACCTAATGGCAATGGGCTAATAACTAATCTAAATCATAAAAATAGTTTTGTAAGTGGGCCAATGTTGGTGTTTGTATAAGTATACCCTGTTAATTTATTTATTTTTACATATCGGATTTTTTTTTAAATAACGTGCTCGAAGTATCAGGCCCTGGTCGATGGTCCTCCCCGCCCACCCAATAAACAAGTGATAACCCGGTATCGTACCTTATCAGTACTGGTACGGTATCAAGCTCGTCCCTAGTGGTAAGGATGTTTTTAGTAGAGTTTGTTAGATTTAAAGGGTATGAAGAGGAAGAAGCTATAATGTTAAAGGGTAGAAGTGAAATATTCTGTATTTTTAATAGAGGAGGAGAGAGGGGACCGTTGATGACTACTAGCTTGGTGCCGGCGCCAAATATTCTTCACTTATTGTTATAACAAACAAACAAACTGCACCAATCTTCACTTCACACCCTAAAACTCACTCCATTAGAGCTCCGGTTCCGCTCACCTGTCACTCCGGCAGAACTTTTCTCTGCTTATTTGACTGTTTTTTTTTTTTTTTTGCTGATGACGGAAGGAATAAACGGGTTTTCATCGCCGAGATCGGATGTTTTTCCGGCAGGTCTTCGTGTGCTTGTGGTTGATGATGATCCAACTTGGTTGAAGATTCTTGAGAAGATGCTCAAGAAGTGCTCCTATGAAGGTTTTTTTTTTTTTTTAAATTAATTTCATCACTAGTTGTTTTATTATATTTGTGTGAGAGCGGAAGCGAAAAAAAAACAAGATTAATTTTTTGAATGAAAAATACAATACAATACATGAGGAGAATTTTATCGGATTTTCTAAATTTGGCAGGTTTGCCAAATTTTCAAAAGTATAAACCGTTTTGGGACCATTAGGTTCTGAGTTCGATTCTCACAAGGGTTTTTTTTCAGATTTATTGGTTTTCTCCTCAATTGGTGTATAAGCACTATTGACTAGTGGAGATGGATATGATCGGGTAGTTTCGCTGGTGGCACGATGATAATGTCTAGTGGCCCGTCAGTGATCCAAATTTGCCTTTCAAAAAAAAAAAAAATAATAATAATACCGTAATAAAAACTTAAAGCACGTTAATCATTGATTTATGTGTTATTAGCTAAAAAGGAAAGTTCGGAAGATTAACGATATTTGGGAAATTCTTGATTGACGAAATCAGATCCCAATTTAAAGTTTGGGCTTTTTCTGTGATAGTTCTTCTTATCTAGCTAGTTGATGTAGGAATGGGGCAGCCTTGGATCTGTTCCTCATCAAATAGTATGTGTGTTTATACATAAAAAATTAACCTTTGAGATTTTAGGTGTTATTAGACACATGATTAATGGATCATGGATGTATTCTTTGTGAGTTAGTCTGTTTTTTGATAAGTTTGTTTTCTAAAATAAATTGTTGACCAGGTCTTGAGATTGATTATAAAATGATGAAAAAAATTAGACAATGCCATACAGAAGAATAAATTTCATTATTTTGATCCTTACACTCTTTTACATCTTACCTTTTTTTTTTTTTTTGGTATAAACAATTAATCTTGGTTTTCCTTGTGCTCACAGAAATTTAACAACCAGACAGAGGAGAAGAAAAGTAGTTATTGCTAGTTTGTATATATTGGTCGATATGACAGGCGTAAATGTAAAGAATATTGCGATAAAAGTATATTAATGAACACTTTTTGTTTTTACAATAGCGGTTCACAGGTGACAAACAGTCAAACACTATGATATATTGATTGAAATGTCTTGAGGTAAATAAGTTTCCTCTTGCAGTTGTATATCTCTTTGTATAAATGATAATATGACTGATTCTATAAATTTTGAACATTTGAGTCATGTTGATGATCACTCTACCTGGGCTTGGGCTCATCTTGGGCCAAGGAAAGTTTGGCCCATTCATTTTCTGTGATTATGCTCCTAACCTTTCTGTAGCTTTAGACAACATTTATTATTGCACATACTGGCTCTATTATGTTGTCCAGAGTTGTATAATATTTTTCTCTAATGTTTGTCTTCTTTTTTGTTGATTATTGTTGTTTCAGTTACGACGTGTGGACTAGCTATCGAGGCTCTGGATCTGCTTCGTGAGAGAAAAGACGGGTTTGACATCGTAATTAGTGATGTTAACATGCCTGACATGGATGGTTTCAAGCTTTTAGAGCATGTTGGACTTGAGATGGATCTTCCTGTCATAAGTCAGTCCACTCTTCCTAATACACACATACATATACACACACTCACTAGTATTGATTCTGCTGATGTTCAATGAACTGTATGCAGTGATGTCTGTTGATGGAGAAACGCGCAGAGTTATGAGAGGTGTGCAGCACGGGGCTTGCGATTATCTTCTAAAACCGATACGAATGAAGGAATTAAGAAACATATGGCAGCATGTTTACCGAAAGAAGATTCATGAGGTGAGAGATACAGAAAGTCATGAAGGGCTTGAAGAGATTCTGATGATGAGAAATGTGTCTGAACAACAATCTGATGATGGGTACTTGTTTTGTGGGGGTGACATGACACCAGGTAGTAGGAAAAGAAAAGATTCTGAACATAAGTATGAAGATAATAAAGACTTTGCTGACCATTCTTCGGTCAAGAAAGCGCGAGTTGTTTGGACCGTTGATCTTCATCAGAAATTTGTCAAAGCTGTCAATCTTATTGGTTTTGAAAGTGAGTACATTTTACATGTTTTATGGTTTTATTTTGCGTTACTTTTCCTGTAAATTTGAGTCTTTAAAGTATGGCTTTGTCCCATTCGGGTCATTACATGGTATTTTTGTGATGGACCAAACAATAACTTGCACAGCAAGTCCACATAATGATACAATGATGAACCAACCGGGACAATAAACATCTACTTATGATTCAACTTTATAACAAACAAAAGTAATTTGTTTTTTTTTTTTTTTTTTTTGCATAAATTACTAACGTACATTTACTTTTTTCACGTTTTAGTCATTGTATTTTTTTGTACATTTGAGTTGCTAAAACAACAAAAACTTTTACAACAAGTCTACATATTGACTAAAACTATACAAAAAAAAAAAAAAAATTCTCTTAACAACTTAAACAGTACAATGAATAAAACAGGACCAAAGTGGAAGTACGTTGGTTTTTTATGCAAAAACCTCTTTTGTCTACCATAAACTTCAAAAGAGTGTAAAATTCTTTGCATATTTTATGGCAGAAGTTGGTCCTAAGAAAATACTTGACCTCATGAACGTGCCATGGTTAACGAGAGAGAATGTTGCAAGCCACTTACAGGTATTTCTTCAACTCTTGGCAATGGAAAATTTTCATTTTTTTTTTTTGTTTTTTCTTTTGATAGTTTATGTGTAGTCAACCTAAGTATTCAACTAATATCATCAAGGTCACATGTAAATTAAGACTACTTTATATGCTACCCAAACATTATGCCAAGTTTTCTCATAAATTGTCTTTAAATAGTGCAGAAATATCGTCTCTACTTAACTAGGCTACAAAAAGATGATCTTAAAACTTCATCTAGTGGGCCAAAACACCCAGATCTTCCTCCAAGAGACGCCTCAACTGAAAACTGTACCGAATCTACAAAAGTTCAACAAAACGAAGTCGTCAACTGCCACCGAACTCCCAACAACCTTAATATCCAAAACTCCAATCCTACGATCCATAAAGTTGATATCAAAAGTAATGCTTCATTGCAGCTGATAAAACCCAAGAAAATATTAACCGGTTATGCAGCCAAGACGGAAATGAGCCACCCTTTTGAGTCAACTCGGTACCCGCCATTTAACTCAATGTTGCCGACTCAGTACTCTTGGGGTGGAGGTTCTAAGGAAATACAATTCAAACAGGAACACAGCCCTCCACAGTTTCAAGTACAAAATGGTTTTTTCACTGGTCTCGGACTGCCAGCTCAGCAGAACACTATGCCAAGTTTCCAACCACCTGATCCAGTCACCGGTCCCACATGGAGCCTGAAAGACCATCCAAATAATATGGAATTATCACCTTTTTTGCTCCAGGGTCAACATTTTTCTTCAACAAACGTTGACCATCAATACAAAGGAGTACTTGCCGAGTGTAATGATCAAGAGTTCTTATACGATACACTGAGATTCGACTATGAGTATCCTACTGACCCATTGGAATGGCCTGTAATAGATCAAGGTCTATTCATACAATGATCATGCCACGTCATCATATGGAACGGATAGTTATGCTTCTTAAGAAGTTGAAACATGATACAGGGGCTAGAGAGATGGATCCTCGTCAGCAAAAATTTAAGGTGTGCTACTAATTTTGTTTTGGGGTACATAAATTGATCCTTTGGAACAAATTAAGTTAGAAACTTGTTTCTTTTACGATAGAATAATAATAATACTTTATACCTTGCATACAAAAACTGTACTATTAAAAAAAAAACTACTAAAAGTATCTGACCCTTGAAAACTGATGTTTGGCGAAAGTTTTCATACAAAAATATAAAGCAAAAACACAATGTAAATAAACCACTACCGTTGGATGCTACTTGCCCTTGTATGAACATTATAAATAATTCATAAAAGGGAAAATAATAAAAACAATCGTTCGCTTTGGTGTGATACATTTGCATAACAGATTAACAGTTTCACCTGTAGCCGTTAGATATGTGATACTTTGGTTGTATAAAAGACTAACCGAAATTAAATGTTATGTCGATCAGATTGAAGCATTTAAATCCAACTTTGAAAATTTGTTAACTCAAAGAAAATCATGCCCATGGATGATCAGGGAGTTAAGTGGGTTGTATTCAAACGAAATTAAGCATATGTATAAGTGTACACAACCTGTTGTGTTTGTTCATCTCTAATCCTCAACATCTTCAAACAATAGATAATCCTTATTATTATTATTGTTATTATAATTTTGCTTGTAAATAAGCACCTATGCATTACCGGCTATTACATTATAAGGAATATAATCAATTTCAGGTGTCACCCAATCAATAAATCAACACTATCTTTGACATCAAGGCTTATCATGCGATTTCCTACTTCGTAAAAAAGCCATGGAACTACTTAACATTTTCTTATTAAGTTCTATAAAATTCTTTGGCTTCGTTCCAAGCTTTTGTGACGTTCGTGTTGGTTGTACCTGCATAATTACACGTTTTCTTATAATTTTAGGATATACAAACAACTTATTTCGTTATTGCAATTTGTTTAAAACAGATAAATATTTTTGAGTATATTACCTTCTGTAACTTATTGGATGGAACTCTTGTTTCAACTGTACTTGGTTTAGCTTCTATAGCCGTGCTCCATCGCAACTTTTTATCATCATTCCTAGCATTTTCCTGTTGAAGAAAGATATTCCGTCACAACCGAAGGTTATTTTAGAGTAGACATTTCATAAAAATGAGGGACTATATAGTTAAACTACCTTCAGTTTTGGTTTTTCTTCTAGCTTCTGAAAGAACTGTGTCAATAATCCAACAAAAAAACACAATTTATTTCAAGAAAACAGAAATAGTAGTTTGGTTCAGTAACTTCACGAAATTCAGACTTACCTGTTTTCTTTTTGCTGCTCTTTCGTCACTTTTAAAGCTAAATGACGATGGCACTGTAACAGATGTTGGTTTCTTTGTAGACGTGATCGATGCATCAGAATGGCTGGTGTAAAATATTTAAAATATTTCTTGTTATTATTACTATGGAAGATAAAGTATTTAAGAATATGCAACATTGATGAAGGTTCTTACTTTGTTGAATTGGACTTTGGGACAACTGTTTTGTTGCCATTGACCAAACGCTCAAGTAGTGGTCTAGACCTGTAAAGTAAAGTTAGGTAAAGTTATATACGATAAAATTCGACTTCTTTTAAGCATAGTAGCATATTTTAGGATTTGAAATGAATTCATTTACCTTTTGTTTTCTGATTTTGGGAGTGCATGAGTATTTTTCTTTACCCCATTGACTGATGAAACCTGCAAAACAAAACAATCGATCAACCCCCATCGATACTAAATTTAAGCCAGGCAATACGACTGGGTCAACTAACTGGTCAAACTGGGTCCGGGTCAACTAACTGGTCAAACTGGATCTGGGTCAACTAACTGGTCAAACTGGGTACGGGTCAAAATGGGATCAGGTTGAATTTTTATTATATGATTTTTTGTAAATTTTTAAGTATAGAGTTACGTTACTTGAAAGCACGTGTTGTTATTCTTTTGGGTATTATAGGAAGCAGGACCGATATTCGTTTGTATGGTTTTCAATCGATGTAAAACACATGTCGATATTCTTTTGGGCATATCACAATTTTATTTTTTGGGTTTTATCTTTCGGTTGTTGTACTGAGTTGTGGTACTGTACCGATACCGTAACACACCGAATCGATACCGACCAAATTCCCGCCGCAGCGCGCAGGGGAATTTTACTAGTTCATATAAAAATGGGTAAATGATTGCCAGGTTTAATAATAACAACAATTCAAATATGATATGATAACAATAATAATAAGAATTTAAAACTTAATGAAAGAAAGTTATATTACCATGGGATTGTGCTTAAAGATTTGATTTTTAGGGTGAATTTCAGGAATAGGTGCTTTTCTACTTGAAGATTTAACCGAAGAAATTTCGGTTTTTGTCTGCGTTGCTTTTTTATCCTGTAAACAACATAATTTAACATTAGCAAAACAAACACATATCAATTTCAATAATATATGAGTATGCATACCTTGATTTGTCTTTTCTTATTTCTGTCAACATGACTAGACTGGTTTGAAATTGAAATCTTGACCTCAGAGCAACGTTTCTCCGAGGAAACATTTCCAGTTGATGTTTTTTCCTGTTCCACTTGTCCACCACTCAAGATGATGTCATCAATATTCTTAACTTCTGAGATAACCAGATCAGTAGTAGATGAGCAAACATCTTTCTTTGATGTTGTTTCCTCTTCTGTTTCTTTGTTACTCGACACGTTTTCCTCAACGTTGCCAATTTGTGAGCAAACTAGATTATTACTAGGTTTGTCATCAACATTGTCGTTTGATGATATTTCTCGTTCTATCTCTGTGTTACTTGGAGCCATAGGCGAGGTAACATTTTCGGTTGATGTTTTTTCTTGTTCCATGAGGCAAGTACTCGAGATTATGTCATCAACATTCTCGGTTTTTGGGAAAAATAGATTAATACTAGGTGAGGAAACGTCTTGGTTTGATGATATTTCCGATTCTGCCCCTTGGTTACTCATGTTTTCATCGGTAGCAACCGTAGGTGGATGATTTTCTTTATTGTTTGATATAGTAACAGGGCTAACATGTGTTTGAGGGGAGTAATTAGGAGGTCTATTTTCCTTTTTAGGTGGTTTTGCAGATTTTTTGGATGCAAATCTATTGAAATAAGCTTCGAAAAACGCTTTTTTCTCAGCAACGGCACCTGGTCTAGAGTGTTTCTGAACGTCTTCTCGGATTCGATTATGAGAAAATGAAGACCATCTTTCCCAATCCAAGGGTTCGTTCATGAACCGCCCAAATGATACCGATGTTGTTAGGGCTCGAAGTGGGTCTCCCTGTATTAGGTAGTGATGTATCTGAGTCAATAACCAATTTCATTGACCCTCCAAAAAAGTCAAAATCGACCAATCACATATATACATACAGAATCTGTCATAAAAAATATGATTTGACCCTCAAAAGTTCAAAAGTTTGACTTTTGTGGGACCTAATTCATGGCAAACATGACTTGTTCACAAAAAGTAAGTATACAGGCAGAATCTTGAGCCAAAGGCTACTAAACAAGCCAACAACTTTGACTCCTAATTGGAATGTTTTGACTCTGAAAGTCAAATTTTGACTCTATCAGGACATAAAGCTAATAAACATGACACATACAACTATACAAGTAGTACACTTACAGACAGAATATTGACAAATACAAATGATGCTCAACAGTTCAAGAAAATCAGAATTGAAAGCAAAGATCACAGATATAATAGTCAAACACTTAACAATTACAATGTTTGACTCTAATAAAGTCAAATCCAGACTTTTTTAGAACAGAAGTCCTGATAAACACCAGAACTTAAGAATCTTGATTCAACCCATGAAATTTCAAGAAACTATAAACAAACAAATGCCACAAATCATAATCAAAAACCCTGAAAACCAATCAAAATTCAGGGTTTTTTTTCTCAAGAAAATTTTGAACATAAACCCTAAATCCAATTAAAAAAACAGAAATGAAAAATACCCTGCAAGTGAAATTTAAGTAAACCCTAGAAACAAACATAAAAATTGAATCTTTTTGTCTTTTTGATGTCAAAATCCTTAACAGTTCAAGAAAATCAGATTTGAAAGCAAAGATCACAGATATAATAGTCAAACACTTAACAATTACAATGTTTGACTCTAATAAAGTCAAATCAACACTTTTTAGAACAAAAGTCCTGATAAACACCAAAATCAAGAATCTTGATTCAACCCATGAAATTTCAAGAAACTATAAACAAACAATGCCACAAATCATAATCAAAAACCCTAAAAACCAATCAACATTCAGGGTTTTTCTCAAGAAAATCTTTCACATATACCCTAAATCCAATTAAAAAACAGAAATGAAAAATACCCTGCAAGTGAAATTCAAGTAAACCCTAGAAACAAACATAAAAATTGAAACTTTTTATCTTTTTGATATCCAAACCAAGTAAACCCTAGAAACAAACATAAAAATTGAAACTTTTTATCTTTTCGATATCAAAATCTTGAACCAACTAACCTCTTTGAATTCGCGAGAAGCGAATAACGGTTGCGAAACCGAACGCATCAAACACGGAGCTGCTGCTGTTGCTGCTGCTGCTTCAGCCATTGCCATTATTCTAGAGAGAGAAAGAAGAGAGAGAGAAAGTAAAAAGGAATAAAAATGTCTGCTGTGTTTGTAAACAATTTAAAGGGAAGAGTGTGTTATGAAGTTGATAGGAGATCTTCCAACGTCTATGTGTTTAATTTGCTGGTTTGTTTGTTTTACTGACTAATTAAAAATGGAAATCTGAATGTTTAAATGCGGGCCCCACGCATATTCTAACGGCTATAAATTTATAAAATGGTTCCTCGTAAAAATGGAAACTTTGCACTCTGGTCCATAACTTTGTTTATGGTTAAATGAAGGTTTTGAGGAAAATTTGGTGGTGTATCAAAACTGCTATTAGCTTTTAATCTTGTCTAGAAAGATCACTTATTTATTAAAATATTTGAAAATATATTTGGACATATAAAGGTATTGTGTTGACATTTAACCAATGTTTTAAAAACCGGTTCAAACCGGTCGGCAGTATCGGTTGAACTGTTCGATAGAACCGGTAAAATGCCTGATTGAACCACCCGATACACCCGATTAAACTGTTTATGAGCTCAATCCGGTATGGTATAAAAACCGGATTTTAAAACACTGCATTTAACTATATTCCGGTTACAGAATCTTAAAACTATTTTAAAAAGTCATACAGTTCTTGATTTCAAATTAACCTTAAATGCTCAGTTAAATTGATTTTTTTAAATGTTATATGTTTATAGTGATTGATATATGATCATTAACTTGTTTAGTTCTTGAAATTTTGATTTTTAAAATTGTGTTTATATTCGTAGTGTTTGATATTTGAACGTTAAGTTGTTCACATTATCCAATGATACATATATAAAGCTTTCTCTCTCTCTTTTCATATGTATAACAAAATAAAGTACCATGGATCACACATCGGAGAATACACAGACTAGATTTATTTAACCCAAAATGTTTTATCGTAAAGAACAAACTTGCGATTTTTTACATATCAATATGATGTAAAGACGATCCAAAATACAATACAATTAAACAACTATGACACAAATAGATTAGAACCCTAACAATACTCTCGATCAAACTGTAAACACAAAGATTGTAGGTTGAAGACGACGATTTAATCTTCGAAAAGGGAGAGGAGATGCTTGTTTATATATCAACCGTATTTGCAACTCCAACCTACCGCTTTCAAATTATTTCCATTTAGCCCTTGTGTATATTCATCTTTTTACATGATAAACCCCCAAAATATTATTATACACAAAACAAACAACCAATTAAAAAACATAACAAATCTATCAAACAATACTTTTTTTCATACAGTTCATCTTTTTTATCTTAAACTTACGTTAACAGTGCAATCTATTATAGAATTGGACACAATTATTTACATGGCAAGAAACACATAAACAATTGTTTAAATAGCATATGCATATAATGAACATGGTATTAAAATTAGCGACATAGACAAAATAATTACCGAAACTTAATTGAATTTTCTAATGCGTTAAGAATTAGGGATTAAGATCACATAAATTGATATGCTTAACAATCAGGATCCGTGGCGCAATGGTAGCGCGTCTGACTCCAGATCAGAAGGTTGCGTGTTCGATTCACGTCGGGTTCAAATCCCTTGAATATCCTCAATTTTTTTTATTTTGAAAAGTTTGCAAGTTTTCTGTGAGGAATTTCATCAAACAATTCGTGTGTTCTGCCAGACTTAAATACTAGTAAATTAAATCTAAATCAAAATCAGATAGCCACTGGCTATTCAAATTCCCTAAATTTGAACAATTTTTTTTTTAATCAAACTAGTGAACTACGTCCTATAGGAAAAATCGGTATGAATCGGTTCTAAACCAGCATCAGTATCAGACCAGCATAGAAGCTGAACTATAGATAATAATTCATATTAATTTTCATTTTTTGAATCTGTTGGACTCTGTTTAAATCTAGATTGTGGAACATCGAATAATATAAGGTATTACGTATGCTTTAAAAATAATAATATAAGATTTTAGATACCCATCATGTTCTATTCGTTCAAGCTTCGTATTGGAAACGTGTTTGTAGTACCAATTAGTTTGTGTACCTCAAATTGAATACCTCTCTAGACATGACACGATTATATACTTTTTAGTTGAAACTATACACATATTCTGTTAACACTATCCAACTGTATTCTAAATCCCCTATAATCCAAGGACACTTGAGCAATTTCATTTTAAGCACATCTTCTTCTCAGGTGGGATACATGAATCCACTCATTTAATGAAATAGTTTTAAAACAATACATCTTTTTTGGTATCAGACAGTTTATTGGTGCTTCACACATTGTAAAATGAATTCATAGGAGATTTCTCTACCAAAATTTCAATCATGTCCGAAATTTAGGATTAAGTCTATCCCAAGTTCTTGAATCAAATATTTCATCATGATACCTTATCATCAACATTGATAACACCATCTTCATTATCATTATCATTGTCATCAACATGATCTCCATCTATCAACAATTGCATCTTCAACACAATCTCCATCAACATTTTCATCATAAACAATAACATCACCAACTTGATCTTCATCCACACCCACATATTGAGAAAAATCTTGAGGGAGGCTTATACATCTATCTACAACCCAAGTTTGAGACTTTCTTAGCTTGGCATTTTACTATCGGATAGTTGTTTAGGAGACATAACTTCTGAATATTATATAATAACTATAATCTTATAACCGATAGAAATCTAATATAAAGCCAAAAGTATAAAAATCCCTACTAAAATGGGCCTTCTACAGTCGCCCACCCGACACCCCACAAGAGATGGTAGCTAGTTACTATTGCCTGCTAGCCTTCTATACGAGTCGTGAAACAGTTTGTCATACCATGTATTGTTGTTCTGGACAATTGTCGATATGGACTTTTTGTTAAATTTGAACACAAGTCTTTGACTACTTTTACATTATTATTCTTTACGAATTAATATTCCCCGCTTTCCCACCATAAACTTGTAGATTTGTTTTTGTGACTCGGGTAGAGTGTATCGGATACAATAAGTTATTGTTACTTTATTACAAGTTCAGTTTTATTTTATATAAACGTATATAGTCAGATTTAAAACATATAATTGAGTCGCAAAAATTTTAAACGTTAACTTTACTTTACGACAAATACACACCCCCTAAAATATAATCCTGAAATCCACCTAATGCCCACTTTATAGCACCTATACTGCATCGGTGTGGATAAAAGATACTCGGACATATTCTTTCAAACTTGGGATGTTTTATCTTTCTTAAAGGTTTCCTTCCCCTTTGGAAATTCAGATTTCAGATACAGATAAAAAAGGCCAAAGAATATGTGTTTTGTGATGATGTAAAAGATTTTAGAAACCTGGAAAATGCATCAAGTTTATTACAATTTGGAATTAAAAACATTCCTGATTAATTTACAACTCCCCCATTCAACACAACTTGACTTGATCATCAAACACATTACTTGGCTCGTTTTTTGGAGTTGTTTATTCGGCGTTTCTTCACGAAAGCTTGACCCAAGTCCTGATTAACATATAAATTGGTTACTGTTAATAGACTAATATAAAAATATAACATGTCAGAAAACCTAATTACTTCACACAGCTAGACTAGCGGCTCGTATGCTACCCGGGACCGGTTCACTAGAAAATCAAACCGAGCCGAGCTTAAATTAGCCCAAGCTCGAGCCTAAATTGGAGCCCATTTAAAAAAACCACAGGCTTCATATACCAAGCTACATCAAGCTTGCGAGGCTATTATAAAAAAACAAACCGAGCCGATCTTAAATTAACTAACTTTATTTCTGTATAACTAGATAATATATAATATGCTATATATGAGTGTGTGTGTGTGTGTGTGTGTGTGTATAAAGGTTTATAACTATAAATACATATAAAAATAATTATATATGCATATACATAAAGAATTAATTAATAATAAAAGAGCCGGGCTTGAGCTTGAAAGATGACTTACAAGCCTAACTCAAGTATTTTATTTAGAGCTCAAAATGAGCCGAGATCAAGCTCGATCTCTGTTAAGTTAAACTAGTTGAGCTCGAGCTCAGCTCGGCTCGTTTACACGCCTACTTGTATAGTTGTATTTACCTGACTTTGACTTTGGTCATTAGTTGACTCTTTTGAAGTCCATAGCTGCTCCAAGTTGTAATAAGCTCTTGCTTTCTCATCAAGAGCATGGACTATTAATGAACCTGAAAAAGATAACCATCACTTATTATTTAACTTCTTAATATAAATATATATCTATTCCCATATAATGTAATACCTGAATCAATGACAATCCAGTTTCCTCCTTCTTGCCCTTCTACACTTGGTAGCAACATTCTCTTTGCTCCTGTTTGTTTTTGCTTCACCTGATCCAAAAATCAAATAACTCTTGTTACATAAGGGATTTTCCATGCTTTTTAACAATGATGTATCTGGAGGCCCACAAGCATATAGCGGCATACATATTTCCTACATCAAATGTGTATAAAAAATAGTTTGTTACACAAAATGGGGAAAATGTAAAACTCGTATTCTGTTGAACTAAACCCGTCAATATTGAACATTAAAATTCAATATTATGTTGAAGCAGAATGCCTTGTTTAACTCACTAATGTAAACAACTTTCTCACAGCCTACTTAAGTGGTACAAATTAGTCATAAATTCAACTTTATTTACATGTCCATTTGTAATTTTCTTGGAATATATGATATAAAAACTAAAGTCAAAACTATTT
Source organism: Helianthus tuberosus (assembly GCA_030545235.1). NCBI lineage: Eukaryota > Viridiplantae > Streptophyta > Magnoliopsida > Asterales > Asteraceae > Helianthus > Helianthus tuberosus. The sequence continues at coordinate 176,224,314 of CM060450.1, forward strand.
TATTGGGTTTCTAAGTTCTAGTTCCATTTCTTCCTACCAACAAAAGATTTTCAACAATATGGACTCTTGGAGATAGGAAGCCAAAATATTGGAGTGATGATCATCCAAAAAATTATCATGCTTAGAGATTATAAGAAAACTTAAATGAGACTAGAAAACTTTGATGAAACCACATTTTAACAAAAAAAAAAAAACTATATGCAGGTTGTGAATCAGGTATGAGCATAACAAACAATCTCATGAATTCAGTTATTAGTACAAGTCAAGGAATCCTCTATATATAGACAAGGGAGAGGATCCTTATAACTACTAACAAACTGTAACTAACTCCAGTTATCTGTGCATACTCATACACACTAATATGCCCCCTCAAGCTAAACGGGGAGCATCCACGTGAAGCATGGACCTCATATCTGCAATCTGAAGCGTAGTAGAAACATACCGAACATGTAGAATACCTGCTAAAACCATGTCACGAATAAAATGCAAGTCAATCTCCAAGTGTTTGATGCGCTGATGAAACACTGGGTTGACTGCAAGATATGTGGCTCCAATATTGTCACACCAAAGAGAAGGTGGACAAGTCAACGTGATATGTAACTCATGCAATGTAGATGTAATCCATCGTAACTCAGCAGTTGTATGAGCAAGAGCACGATACTCGGCCTCAGTACTCGACCTAGCAACCGTATGCTGTTTCTTGGAACTCCAACTGATGAGGTTAGGCCCAAGAAAGATACAATAACCTGTGGTGGAACGTCGGTCATCGGGACACCCGACCCAATTAGCATCACTGTAAGCGTGTAAATCAACACAAGTAGACCGACGTATACATAACCCATGAGATATGGTACCCTTAAGGTACCTCAAAATCCGCTTGACAGCGACCCAGTGTCGATCAGTAGGTGTCTGAAGAAACTGTGACACCTTACTGACCGCATAAGCAATCTCTGGTCGTGTCAACACAAGATACTGTAAAGCATCAACAGTGCTCCGATACATAGTAGGATCAGATAGAGGATCACCAGTGTGCCGTGAGAGCTGTCTACCAGAAGATACAGGAGTAGATAATGGACGGCAATCAGCAAGACCAGTGCGCTGTAACAAATCAAGTAAGTAGCGCTGTTGAGATAAGTGTAAGATATCCTCAGAAAATGTAGCCTGGATACCCAGAAAATATGACAACTGTCCCAAATCCTTGAGCGCAAACTGAGAATGTAACTGCCAAATCAATCCTGTAACGAAATCAGAGGAACTCCCAGTGATAATGATGTCATCAACATAGATCAAGACATAACAGAGTATCGAATTTTGACTGTACACAAAGAGAGATACATCTGAAATACACTAGGAAAAGCCACCAGCAAGTAAAGCCATGGATAACTTGGAAAACCAAGCTCTAGGAGCCTGCTTCAGGCCATAGAGAGCCTTCTGCAGACGACAAACATAATGTGGTCTAGATGAGTCAACAAAGCCTGGGGGCTGTGTCATATACACAGTCTCAGAAAGATCTCCATGTAAGAACGCATTGTTGACATCAACCTGACGAATAGACCAACCGTGAGAGAAAACGACTGAAAGAACAAGTCGAATAGTAGTAGGTTTGACTACAGGACTAAAAGTCTCAGTATAGTCAATACCCTCAGTCTGATGAAAACCCTTAGCAACAAGTCGGGCTTTATATCGACTAATAGAACCATCAGGATTATGCTTAATCCTGTAGACCCACTTACAGCCAACAATGTTGGCATCAGTGGGAGCCGGAACCAGAACCCAAGTCTGGTTGGCATGTAAAGCACCAATCTCCGAACGCATCGCATCCCACCAAACATACCATCTCTGAGCCTGATGAAAAGTAGATGGCTCAGTAGTAGGAGTGGTAGTGGCATGAAAAACCACATGATCAGGAAACTGGCGAGGCTGAAGAGTATGATCACGAGAACAAGTGACCATAGGATGAGTCGAAGTGGGAGGTGGAGGTGGCATGAGGGGAAGAGGCATGAGGAGATGGTGAAAGAGAAGATGGAGAGGAAGATAGTGAAGGAAATAATAATGAAGAATGAGTGGAAGATGAAATAGAAGGAGGAGGAATGAAAAATGATGAAAGAGGAACGGAAGGAGGAGAAGATGAAGTAGTAGTAGAAGAATCTGGTAAGGTAAAAACCGTCTCATGAAAGATAACATAACGAGAAGTATAAGTACGGTCTGTATGAGGATCATAACAAAGATAACCACTATGACTAGGAGCATAGCCAACAAAGATGCACGGAATAGATTTAGGTGAAAGTTTATCCGCCCGAGTCTCACCAAGAAACGGATAAACACAAACACCCAAAAGTACGAAGAATGGAATAATCCGATCGAGAACCGAATAGAATCTCATAAGGAGAAGAATAATGAAGAACCGGTGAAGGTAACCGGTTGATAAGAAATGCAGCAGTAGCATATGCATCATACCAAAGAGATTTTGGTAGATGAGCGTGAAAAAGAAGAGCACGAGCAACCTCAGAAAGATGTCGGTTTTTCCGCTCGGCAACCCCATTTTGTTGAGGTGTATACGGACATGAAATACGATAAGCGATACCAGAATCAGATAGGAATCTAGCCATCTGTCCATGAATGAGCTCAGGAGCACCATCGCACTGAAGATGTTTGATGGTACAGGTGAAAAGGTTCTCAACAAGCGGTTTGAGATGACGAAAAGCCTCAACCGCCTGAGAAGGATGAGTAAGTGGATAAATCCATGTAAACCGACTATAATCATCAATAAACGTAATAAAGTAACGATATCCAGATCTAGACATAACAGGGGAAGGTCCCCAAATATCACAATGAATAATATGCAACGGAACCAATGGGGGATCCAGGATTTTTTTCCTATGGGTTCAACTTTTTTCGGTGATTAGATTGCTCAAAACCAAAAGTTAGAATTTTCGGGTCGGGTAATATAATAAAATAAGAATGCAGAATTTTTAATTGTCTCTGTATGGAAAATTAAATTTCATTAGTTAATTTTAGTTAAAAACAGATTTATAATTGTCACTGTATGGGAAATTAAACTATACTTTTCTAATTCACATGATTAAATGGTTAATTAACCCTTGAAGATGCAAGGAATGAACAATGTTATGAATATAAATAGATTGAACCTGCTATGATGTAGCAATCACCCTTTTGATAAAGCATATGATTTCATCTCATTCTTTCATAAAAACAACCTGGTGAATATTCCTACTGAACAATATTCACCCATTTTCTCTACCGTAATATTACTTGAAAACACAAGAATAAATTAATATTTCCATAAGGAAAATTTGAAGAAGTCAAAATAATAAACAAGTTATTTTCAGGGATACTACCTCTTCTCGTTTCATCCGAGCACCTCCACTAACCTCACTAGATTCTGTTTAAGATCTGAGAATAAAAAACTTCAAAAAGTATTAAACCTACGGGAATCGAACCCACAACCACATCAAACTTGGAAGGCGCATCGAGCATGCATTAACCACTGAGCCATTGTTCAATTTAGTTAATGGGTTCATCCAGAATTTCTTTTATGGTTCATCCCAAATTTTATATTATCATTTCTACTAAAAATTTGAAACCGAATGGGTTCGTGCGAACCCGTAGTGTTCAACCTAGATCCGCCCCTGAACGGAACAGTAGAATGTGATATAACAGAAGTAAAAGGTAGTCTAGATGATTTCGATACACTACAAGCAACACAATGTTCATGCACAGATTTATTTGAAAATTTCAAAAAAGAAAATCTAGACATCACGGAGTCAGAAGGATGCCCTAATCTGGAATGCCAAGTCTCTCGGGAAGCAGACATGAAAGCAGCAAGTGAGTACAGCTGATGAGGACTACCACGCGTGTGGTGGAGGAGCTGTCCAGCCAAAGTCTAAATAGACAGACCAAAATGTGAGAAAACAACAGCTATAGGATGATCAATCACTAACTGCGTGATCGATAAAAGGTTCTTGGCTAAGCCAAGAACCACAAGAACATGTCTAAGAGTAAGAGTATGGTTTGATAAATGAAGTAAAGCGGTACCAATATGTGAAATAGTGAGAGACATACCATTGCCAACGACAACCTTCTCAGAACCAGAATAGGGAACCGAGTCAAAGACAAGTGAGGAGTCGGCAGTCATGTGGGCTGTAGCACCAGAATCTGGAATCCAAAAGTCGACATGATAGCAAATACTAGATAAATCAGCTGAAAGTCCAAAAGGCGGTGTGGACTGATGACTAGCCCACGAGGCCCAAATCCCGAGGTATGAGCATAACAAACAATCTAATGAATTCAGTTATTAGTACAAGTCAAGGAATCCTCTATATATAGACAAGGGAGAGGATCCTTATAACTACTAACAAACTGTAACTAACTCCAGCTATCTGTGCATACTCATACACACTAATACAGGTCTCGAGATACATATATGTATAATATCGTAAGCTACATATATATAACTTGTAAGAGACACATATATGAAACTCCGTGAGCTACATATACAGAGTTTTGCAAGCTACATGTATATTTTTATTTAATTACAATACTAACGTTATAACTAAAAAGATGAGAATAAAATCAACCAAAAGTTGATTGATTGGCAGTAGTTTCCTCGGTTTTGAAGTTTTTGGCGATTTTCTCATGAACCTAACCCTAATACACAATGTGTCACAAAATCCCATGTGATTTTTACAAGAACTCCTACAACTAGGGGTGTGCAATAACCGAACCGAAAACCAACGAACCATACCGAAATTAGCCGAAACCGAATTAACCAAAAGTCGTTTATCGGTTATTTTTTTTTACCATCGGTTAACCGAACTGAACCATTTATATTTTCATATATTTCTAGCTTTTATACCTCCATTTAATTTATTTATACCTCCAATTCATGTATTTAAACCTCTATTACATGTATTTATACCTCCATTTCATGTATTTATATCTCCATTACATGTATTTCTAAGCAAAAATTTTAGACCTTGTTTGATTTGATTATTAACCGAAATTAACCGAACGGATTAACTGATGACTTCAGTTACGGTTAATGCTAATAACCTAACCGAACCGTGCACGCCCTACAACTTATATCACCACACTTTTCACACTAGACTGTTCCATGAAGTAATAATAATCAATCGGAAGAAAGGCGTATAATAAACAATTGCAGTAAATAAAAAAAACATGCCTTGTAAATTAGGGCTTGAGCGATATTACGAACATGCCATTGGGAGCGGCCGGTGGCAACAACAACGAAATTGGCAAACTCCGACTGTTTTGTGACTGGTATGACTCTGACGTCATCTGCTCGAACATCTGTGAGAATCTTCTCCACCTCCTCTAGGTTCAGTAATTCAACAACCTGATTTCCATTAGAGTTAACAAGAGAGGAACAAAAGGAGCGATTAATGCATGATTTCCATTGGTTAATAGTTTCGGAAAGAGCTCGGTTTCTCACGGATGACCACATGAGTGATGAGATCGGGAAACCGTCGGTTCTGGTTGTGGAGGCGGTGGTGGTGGCTGTGGATTCGGAAGATGGTTTGATAAGTTTTGGGCCGGTTTGAAGAAAATGAGCTGGGCTAAGCTGGGCTCGAGCCAAGTAAAGTTAATTGGATATCATGGTTGACTTTTGACAAAAGTCAAAAACACCGGGCTGGGAATCTGACTGGGTTTAAAACCCGGTTTGGCCCTGTAGTGAACGATAGGGTTGAAATTGGTTTGTAACTATATTTTGGTTTGGAACAGGTAAACCAGGTTTTACCGCGGTAGGTCTCTGGACGGACGGGTTTTTCCCGGAATTGATGGTGAAGATATATATCCGAGTCCGGACCATCTCACGAGGGACGGACCAAGACACCACCGGACGAACGTTTTGAAGACCTTCATACCCCAGATTGCCGAGGACGGACAGGCAAGTAAGTGCGTCTGGACGGATGACGTCATCTCAGTTGACTAGTATAAATACCCATCCAAGTACAAGGCCAAGTACGATTTCCTGAACCTTCGTCCTACTTTCTCTTTCTACTTTCTCTCTCTATCAAATATTTATCCTCACGCCGGAGGGTGGTCGCAGAGGGGCTCTCCCATCTCTTTGGCGAGCCTAACGGTTTTCTCTTTTGCAGGTCAAGTCCTCAATCTCTCTCCAAGGTCTTTGTTTAGATCACAGGCTCCGGCCACTCTGAATTTTGGATCTTCAATTGGCGCCATCCGATTTCATAGCTGTCGCAACCCCCGTCCCTTATTTAACCAGAAACGGGCGGCCGCGGCCAGTTTCAGTGGTATCGGTGTTTATCAATTTGGCAGCGGAATTTACATCAGGACCGTAGTTAGGAAATATTTTATCAGAGTAAAATACCATGCTTTTATAATATTAAACACATGGGAAATTCTCAAGTTTCCAGTACACACATTTTCATAGAGATAAACCCTATTTTATTTAAATAAAAACATCTCTTTATTTAGGTAACTTTTATAGCCACTTTTCCAAGCCTTCAATGCTGTCCAACTGGCTTCTAATTGGCTTTCACATTTTGTTACCTGAAACGCGTTTAAAAACATTTTGTCAATGGGAAATACTGGTGAGTGAATCCCAGCTTAATCAAGACAAGTAAAACCGTTTACAGCATTGAGGGCGGTCGCGCAATTACATTTGTTTATTTTTCTACCTTAATTACCACCCACGGTTTTGTCAACCCGACTTGTGGTCATGTTACTACTCACAGTGTAGTAACAAATTTTGTATACAAAACCCCAACATACCAACGATAATTGTAGAATACAAATACTCAATCACTGTTTAATATAATGTGAAACATTTGAGATTTTGTAAAAACAGTTTGCAAAAAGGTTTACAAAAAGGAGATTACTCACATTGCCATCTTAGGGTTTTCCTTTGTGATTTCCTGGTGATTATCTATTAATTACACAAAGCACACGCGTTAGTATAATAACCCAATATTTACATTAGTAATACCCTCCCCGAGACAGAATTCTGTCACACCCCGATATTTACAGCTCAGCCCGGTGGGGAGTATCGTGACGTAAGATTGGTATCGTCATGGTCAAATATACACATAATAGCACAGCGGAAGTCTTGGAATATAAAATATTATTACAAACCCAAATGTCTGAAAATATAAAAGTATTAGGTATAGACGAGCTTGTAATAATCCACAGGCGGATCATTATAACAAAAGAAGTTTATCATACGAATGGCTTATGCGAAGGAGTTGCAAGTTCCTCGTCTAACAATCCTGAGCAGCTTCCAGCCTATTTACGTATTTGTATCTGTCACTTAGACTTTTTGAAAATACGTCAGTTTTCACTGGTAAATACAATTAACCGACACATTTGAAAATGTTTATGAAAATTGGTTTAGGTGCACAAGACACGGAAATATTTTATGAAAATTTATTTAAATGCACAAGGCACCAATGTTCTTTTATAACTTGGGACAATTATATTAATAACAATCTTGTATCAGATTTACATGTTTGTCCAACATTTAGGGCAGGTGTTAAATAAACCGAACAAGATTAAACAACACACCACGAATATAAACTCACGGCAGGTTACCCCAGCAAATGAGCATATCTTTTACATACGCAACTGACAGGTGTATGCCTACACCCATGCTTAAGTCGTGGCCATTTACGCTTTTTAAATGAGCCAAGGATATCCAGGACACGGTCGTTAACCCCCAATGTTATTTGTTATCAAGCAATATTGATTAAAACGGGATTATGCAATTTAATTATATCCGATTAAAAGGTTTCTACACCCGACCAAGCGGTAATAATTTACCGTATCCCAAGCCCGTATAAAGAAAATAAGTTAAAAGTATTTACCTGAGCTAGCTCCTGTCTTAAATAGCAAGATTTATAATAACTCAGTCGTATTCAATTAAGAAAGCATAGGTACGATTTACCGAAAGGCTCTAGTCTGGAATGATGGTATAAATAACCAATTAGAATGCTAATGGGTCTTAATTAAGTCATAGACTTAGACCGGCTAGTTTTTAAATATGAAAACGGTACAATACGCTAGATTACGCGATGACCGGAATGGAATGTAATTTAGACTCAACAAGTATGAAGACTTGTATAATATGGGTAAACTAAATACATTCTTGATTTTGAAGTAAAAATGATAAGGTTTGACCCGTTTCGGCTATTTTATGCAAACTAGTTACATAAACCCTACCGAACGCGTATATGCATAACGAGTAACCGGACGAGTCATGTACAAGTTCCACAAGTTATTATGCTTCAAATATGTTATGATATCAGTAGGATACCAACAATTATGCCCAAAAAGATTTTTAAACTAAATTAAGCCTCGAAAGGGCATTTTGGTCATTTTGATATTTATAAAAGAGGTTTGATAGGTCTAAAACATTCTGTAAAAACATTTATTTTATGATGTTAATTCGGTAAGATATCATACATATGTGTGGTTTACCATTTATGGCCAAACTATGCACCGTATGGGCATTTTGGCCATTTCACATATGCTTTTAAGGGCAAATTTGGAAGTCTGAGTTTATGACTTGTACTTACTGTAAAAGTATTAAAATTTATTTATAAAATCAGTAGGTAACAAGTCTTAGGTGTTAAATATGGTTTTAAACCATACTATGCACCTAATTATCGTAAAAGTCGATAATTGACGATATTTGAGATGTTTATGAAATTCTGAGATTTTGATCAGCCTTAAATGTTCAAAATATTTTATTTAGCATATAACATCAGTAGGAAAAGGTTTGGCATGTAAATCATATGTTAATCTCATTTTATTAGCAAAAAGGGTATTATCGTCATTTACCGATTTATACGAGAACTCTATGATATGGTCAGTTTATAATCTGAAAAAAAATTCCAAGAATCTCTAAAAATAATATCAAAACAGTAGGTAATGAGTTTGGTGTCAAAATTTGGGTTTAAACATGATTTATGGGAAAAATCGTAGTTTAATTAATAAAAAGTTTCATTTTACGATATCTTGCATAACTTTAGTTTGAGACCAGAAATTGATGTCAAATTTATTTGACATACTTATATATCAGTAATAAAGATATTTGTCCTCTCACATATCTAAAAATCTCGTTTTTATAACATAAGGGCATAATAGTCAATTTTTAAGCAAATAACGGAAATATGCAAATAACTCAGATTTCTAATATGATCATGTAATATAACCTAATAGGGTTATGCTACATTAAATTACGATCATAATGGAACCTAAAATCAGTAACAAACTATTCTAATTCGGTTCATAATCGAAAGTCAACGCAGAAGTCAAACTTCGCGACTTTCGGTTGCGAACCGACCCTAAAACTGGAATTGACGAGCCGAACATGTTTACACATGTTCTAATAATTATTACCAAGTTGTTTAAGTGATAAAACTTATTTTAGAACATTTCTAAACTCATATCACAATTATTTCAAAAATTGCCCCGTTGACTTTTTAAAACAAGATTACGTTAACTCGTCAATTGACCAAGCAAACGTGATTCTTAGGAGGTTCCCTTTTGAGGGTTTAACACCTACCTAATTACGATCACGTAGCCATATTTGTTGCGAATAATGGCTTGACCGTTTACGGTCTAGCTAAAAGTCAAAGCGTTTATCGTAAACGCTTAACTTTTCGGTTTTTTAAGCCAAATAAAATAAACTAGTCACGAAAGGACACTTACAATGGGTCATAGGGACTGAAATAAACCCAGAGGATGCTCCAAAAATTCAGGGGCTTCCAGGAATTGAGAAATAGGAAGATATGAATGAAATGTGCAAGTGAAAGTGTGGGTGAAACACTTCTATTTATAGTGTTCATAAAGCTCTAAGATTTTGACAAGTGTTTAGGGAAATCACTAGGATGTTAACAAGTGTAAAAGAGGTTTTACAATTCAGTGGACACCCATAGATTGCTAGAACATGGTTTAGAACATATGTATGGGGAGCAAGAAATGGAAAAAAATAAATAAATAAATAACAAATATAACAGCAACTGGGCTGCTGTTTCGGGTCGTTCTGGCAGCCCGCGAAAGGGGCAGGCCCAGCGGGTCGTAGCCCGCGAGGCTGTCAAGCCCAGCAACAGTTTGGCAGACTTACAGTTCTGGTCCCTGTTCCCTGTATTCACATATTTAACTTTCAAAAGTGACATGATTAGACCCTGCACTCTTTTTAATCCCTTTTAGACTTTCAGAAATGACCAGATCAGTCCCTGCACTCTTTTTAATCCCTTTTAGACTTTCAGAAATAACCAGATCAGTCCCTGCACTCTTTTTAATTACATTTTAACTTCTATAATTGTCATATTTGGCACAAAACTTTCATATATATTATATTATGTTAATATAAGGTTCAATTATCATTAGTGACCGATCTTAGGCACGTCCGGGAGTATGACCGAGCATCACGGAGTTCCCGGTTCGTTTAAAAGGTCTCTCTAAGATGTAGATTTACACGTTGAAGCGTTTAGTTATTTTAACGCTCAAACTTGTGCGTAATATCGTTTAACGATATCCAAGCCTTTTATGGCCCAAAATAAGCATTCCCGAGAGTAGGTCCGAACATTACGACACTCTAGTTCGCTTAAATGATCACCCAAAGGTGTAGTTTTAATAGTTGATGCTTTTGGTCCCTCTAACGCGCAACTTTGCGCGCATTATCATTTTATTGCGTCAAAGCCCTATGTTATCCATATTAGGCATTCTTGAGAGTATTATCAACATCACGATGCTTCGGGTTCGTTAAAAGGTCACTCAGAGGTATACTTAAACATGTTGACGCTTTTAACCCCTTTAACTTGCAAACTTGCGCGTAATTTCACTTATTGGCGTAAAAGCCTTAAATGGCCAATATTAGGCATTCCCGAGAGTGTAATCAATTATTATGAAGCTATCGGTTTGTTAAAAGGTCACTCAGAGGTAAGAATTAACATGTTGACACTTTTATCCCTTCGACGCGCAAACTTTCAAGTAATTATGCAAACGGCTCCCCTCGACCGACAAGTGGCTCACTTGTGAATATGAATACCGTGTAATGTCATTAAGAGGCTTAGTTAAGCATGTTGACACTTTTAGTCCTTTCGCATTCAAAGTTTTTGATTTTTTCACAAAATTAGTCCCTCATACTCAACGTTTGACTTTATTAGGGTTTAGTACACGTGTCAACACATCATTGGACGTGATTTTACGAGGTGTTACAAATTCCAACGACTACGCCGGGCAGAACCACGATAGCCGTTACGGAACCCTAGATCAATCGGGCAGCGTATATAAAACATAACCGGGGGTTAAAATACTTACAACGAGGCAGAACTTCGTTATTTAGGGGGTATAATGCCCGGAAATTATGTATACTATGCAGAATTGAGAGGGAATTCGAAAACTTTGAGCGAGTTGGGACTGAAGCCTATGCTCCCAATTTATAGGAGCTGATTTGGGGTTTCTCACGGCCCGCGTAGGAAACAGCCAAGGGTTTCGCGGCCCGCGACGTAGGCTGGGTAGGCCCTAGCCTGGCCCAGTCACTGATCTAGCTTCGACATGCGGTTGACACGTGGCAGCACCGAACCCTAGATCAATCGGGCAGCGTATCTAAAACATAACCGGGGGTTAAAATACTTACAACGAGGCAGAACTTCGTTATTTAGGGGGTATAATGCCCGGAAATTATGTATACTATGCAGAATTGAGAGGGAATTCGAAAACTTTGAGCGAGTTGGGACTGAAGCCTATGCTCCCAATTTATAGGAGCTGATTTGGGGTTTCTCACGGCCCACGTAGGAAACAGCCAAGGGTCTTCGCGGCCCGCTAGGAATCATTAAAAATTATTTTTATTTTATTTTTAATTATATATGGTATTTTAGGCTTGTTTTTCGTATACGGGGTGTATTTTTAGTACGTATAGGGACATTTTAAATATTTTAGGGGTGTCGAAAATAATTTTGAAGTGTTGTTATATCATCCCCACCTTATTTTAGAACTCGTCCTCGAGGTCTACTGAAATAAGTGTGGGTATTTCTTTTGCATCTCTGATTCAAGCTCCCAAGTGTATTCTGGTCCTCTCTTGGAATCCCATTTTACTTTGACTAGAACCAATCTTTTGTGTTTGCGATTCTTGACCTTTCTGTTTTCAATCTGTAGAGGTTTCTCTACAAATTTAAGCTTTTCATTTACCTCTATGTCTTTAAGAGGCACTACTAATGATTCATCGGCTAAACACTTTTTTGAGATTAGATACATGAAATACATCATGTATTCCTGCCATTTCCTCTGGTAGTTGTAGCTGATAAGCTACAAGTCCTATTCTTCTAATAATCTCAAAAGGTCCAACATACCTGGGGCTTAACTTTCCCCTTTTGATGAATCTGACTACTCCTTTCCAAGGAGAGACTTTCAATAACACCTTGTCTCCTACCTGAAATTCCAACGGCTTTCGTCTGTTATCAGCATAACTTTTTTATCGATCGCGTGTTGCTTTCAATCTTTCCTTGACTTGAACAATCTTGTCCATTGTTTCTTCTACTATCTCTGGTCCAGATAATTGTTTTTCTCCAATTTCTGCCCAACAGACTAGAGTTCGGCACTTTCTTCCATAAAGTGCTTCGAAAGGTACATCATTGATACTGGTATGATAACTGTTATTGTAAGAAAATTCTATTAATGGTAAGTGATCGTCCCAGTTACCTCCGAAATCAATTACACAAGCTCTAAGCATATCTTCCATTGTCTGAATTGTCCTTTCGCTTTGTCTGTTCGTTTGAGGATGATAAGTTGTGCTTAGATTTAGCTTGGTTCCCATGGATTTTTGGAAACTTGTCCAAAAATGAGATGTAAAGCGGTTATCTCTATCAGAAACAACTGATAAAGGAATTCCATGTAACGAAACTATTTCATTTACATATAACTTAGCTAACTGTTCCATACTAAAGGTTTCCTTGATTGGTAAGAAATGAGCTGACTTAGTTAGCCTGTCTACAATTACCCAGATTGTATCATTACCTTTTTCTTGTCTTGGGTAATTTGGTAACAAAGTCCATTGTTATCAATTCTCATTTCCATACTGGCATTTCTAACTGTTGTAATAAACCTGAGGGTTTCTGATGTTCAGCTTTAACTTGCGAACAAGTTAGACACTTAGAAAAATAAGCTGCTATATCCTTCTTCATTCATATCCACCAAAAATTCTTTCTTAAGTCCTGATACATCTTATCATTTCCAGGATGCATCGTATACTTACACTTATGGGCTTCTTCTAATATACGGTGGCATAGGTTTCCTAATTTGGGTATCCACATTCTTTTCTTATGGAATCTCCAAATTCCATCTATTCCCTGTTCTAGTTCCTTAATCATTCCTTTCAATTTTTCAATATCATCTTTGATTACCGATTCTTGTGCTTTTCTAATCTGTTCATTTAAGTCTACTTGTAGGTTTAATTTAAGAGAACATACTCTTTTTGGTTTCTCGTGATACTTTCGACTTAAAGCACCAGCTACTACATTTGTCTTTCCTGCTTGATACTGGATATTACAATCGTAATCACTAAGTATCTCCATCCAGCGTCTTTGTCTCATGTTTAACTCCTTTTGTCCGAAGACATACCTTAAACTCTTATGATCGGTGAAAATGGTAAACTTACTACTGTAAAGGTAATGTCTCCAAATTTTAAGAGCAAAAATTATAGCTCCTAATTCTAAATCATGGGTTGAATAATTCTCTTCATGATTCTTAAGTTGTATAGATGCATAGGCTATAACCTTTTGACGTTGCATCAACACACATCCATAACCTAACTTAGAAGCGTCACAATAGACTACAAAGTCTTTAGTTCCTTCTGGTAATGCTAATATAGGTGCATTGGTTAATCTTTGCTTAAGAATTCTAAAGGCTTCTTCGTGTTTTGGTCCACATTCAAACTTAACAGATTTACAGGTTAACTTAGTTAAAGGAATGGCTATTATAGAAAAATCTCGAATAAATCTTCTATAATAACCGGCCAATCCTAGGAAACTTCTAACCTCGATTGGTGACTCGGGGGTTTTCCATTTGGTAATTGCCTCAACTTTTGTAGGGTCCACATGAATTCCTTCATGATTGACTAAATGCCCAAGAAACTGTACTTCTTCTAGCCAAAATTCACACTTCGAAAACTTTGCATAAAGCTTTTCTTTTCTTAATAAACTTAGAAGTGCGTGCAATTGCTTTGCATGTTCCTCTTTGCTCTTAGAGTAAATAAGAATATCATCTATAAAGACAATTATGAATTTATCCAAATATGGCTTACATATTCGGTTCATCATGTCCATAAATGCGGCTGGGGCATTGGTTAAACCGAATGGCATGACAGTAAATTCATAATGGTCATACCTTATTCTAAATGCAGTCTTAGGAATGTCCCCTTCCTGTACCTTCAATTGATGATATCCTGAGCGTAAATCGATTTTCGAGAAAAATCGAGCTCCTTGCAATTGATCAAACAAATCATCGATTCTCGGTAATGGGTACCGATTTTTTATCGTGACTTTGTTCAATTCACGGTAATCAATGCACATTCGCATTGACCCGTCTTTCTTTTTAACGAATAAGATTGGTGCTCCCCATGGTGATGAGCTTGGGTGTATGAATCCTTTCTCCAATAGTTCGTCTAACTGTTTCTTTAATTCTTGCATTTCAGCTGGTGCCAAGCGGTAATGTGCTTTGGCAATTGGTGTTGTTCCTGGTAGCAGATGAATTCTGAATCCAACTTCCCTGTCTGGCGGTAGTCCTGGTAGCTCTTCGGGAAATACGTCTGAAAATTGAGATACTACAGAAATATCTTTCAATTATTTTTCCTTAGTGTTAGTGATTATGGAAATCAGATACACTAGTGATCCTTTTCTTACATAACTGGCTGTTTTCATCACAGAGATGAATTTCGTAGATCTAGATGGCTTATCTCCTTTAATTGTGATCTTTTCACCCTTTGGTGAATTTACTTGGATTGACTTTTGATCACATAAAATACTGGCTTTATTGGCAATTAGTCAATCCATTCCTAATACAATATCAAATCCTGCCAGATTCATTGGATAAAGGTTTGCAATAAACTTTTGATTTAAAAAATTATATTCTTGCTCCCTGCAAGATTTCGGTAATCTTAATGCTTTCCCCATTTGCTGTTTCTACTAGACATTCTTGTGGGAGTTTAGTTAATGGTTGATTGAGAAGTTTGCAAAATGAAGTATTAACAAAACTTTGGTTCGCACCAGAGTCAAATAATACTTTAGCAAAAATATCATTAACTAAAAACGTACCGGTGATCACATCCGGGATCATCTTTGCTTCTTCTGCGGTGAGAACAAATGCCCTAGCATTTTTAGTATTCTTGTTGGTTGTGGCTGGAGCTAGTTTCGAACAGTGTGGCTTGATGTGACCTTTTTCTCCACAGTTGAAGCACACTCCATTACTGGGTTTCTTCCTACAATCTTCTTCCTTGTGTCCTGGTATCTTGTAGAAATTGCAGTAGGTGGAGCATTTTCTTGAATGCTTCTTCTTACAGGCCTTGGAGTAAGGTGCGGAGGTAGAACCTACGTTTTTCCCACGGTTAGAATTTCCATAGCAGAATTCCTGGGTAAGCCTTTGAGCTAGGTTCCTTCTCTGGTCCTCTTCTCGCGTACGTACTAATTCATCAGTCAAGGTGTTTGCTAGTTCTACATCTTCTTCTATGGTTTGGGATCTAGCTGCCTTTACTACATGTCGAATCTCGTTGATTAATCCCCAGATGTAACGGGAGATTAATACAGGTTCTGGTGATGCAATGGTTGACACTATTCTAGCATATGCAAAGAATAAAGTAGTATAATTGCTATCTGTTCTTTTTCATTGGGAGGGCAGAATTTCCTTTCCACCATGTTTTTAAATTCCTCCCATTCCATATTGTAAACCCTGTCACTTCCCCTAGACTGGAGGATAGTGTTCCACCATTCTAAGGCTGAATTCTTAAACAGATTGGAGGCAAACATTATCTTATCCTCTTCCGCACACTTGCTTATTTTCAAAACTGTCTCAGTCTTTTCTATCCACCGCAGAGCTGCAATGGGTCCTTCACTGCCCGAGAATTCTATTGGTTTACAAGAACATAATTCCTTATAAGAACAACCATAAGACATGGTTCTTCTTCTTTTTGGAATGGGCACCTAAAGTATTGGTCCATTGTTTACGCTATGTTCTGGTTCAATAGGTCGTTTACTGCCATTATTACTTTTATTATCCGCTTCCTTAACCGTTTTGATAATATATGGCATTGCGTCTATAATCACTTGTGCCACTATGTGTTGGATGACACTGTTATCCACTTGGTTTCCATTATTATTGTTATTCTGGTTATCGTTATTCTGACTTTCCTGGTTCACTTCGTTGTCCATCTGAATTTTAAACATTTGCCACATATTAATATTACAAAATAATATTTAATACAAACAATCACATCACAAGCATATTGATCCAAAATCGTCGTCATTGCGACCTTTACTCTATTTTATATATTATGCATCAAGTACAAACTGGAACTGAAATCTAAAATTACAATAGTATTATGCATCTTTGTCTATATTTTTTTTCAAACACACACACACACACACACATATATAGAGGCCGGTTAACGTACAATACCTCTTATCCTACATTATGTACTCGACAAGCCCAGCCGTCCGATCTTCTATCTATTGAACGCTGGGAAATTAATTTATATAATTAAATTAATCAAATTAATATATATAAAACCAACCGCGAAGGATAAAATTGAAAATTCCTCTATCAACCTGGTAATTTCGTTTGGTACCTTCTTCTTCTCCAACCGATTCTTCTGCAATCGACGTCTGCCGGTGCGATTTCATCCAATCGATTGTTCATCCGACGATTATGATAACTACAGCAGCTTTGGGAGGTATTATATCCCCAATCGACAGCAATGTTTACTAGAATAATAAAAATTTTGATGTGATTGTTCATGTCAGTTGTGCGGGAGCTACAGAGCAAGAAAAATGACCGACCACAAATCCAACATGCAAATACTTGTAACTAACGTACAAAATCTATAACATGCGAATTTGTAAATAACATGCGAATACTTGTAACTAACATGCGAATTTAGGTTTCCATAACAACATGCGAAATTGTATAACATGCGAAAATGTATAACATGAAATTGTATAACATGCTAAATTGTATATTGTATAACATGCTAAATAGTATAACATGCTAAATTGTTTAACATATAACATGCTAAATTGTATAACATGCTAAATTGTTTCACATGCTAAATTGTATATTGTATAACATGCTAAATTGTATAACATGCTAAATTGAATAACATGCTAAAATGTATAACATGCTAAATTGTATATTGTATAACATGCTAAATTGTATAACATGCTAAATTGTTTCACATGCTAAATTGTATATTGTATAACATGCTAAATTGTATAACATGTTAAATTGTATAACATGCTATATTGTATAACATGCTAAATTGTATAATAGGCTAAATTGTATGACATGCTAAATTGTATAATATGCTACACTGTATAACATGCTAAATTGTATAACATGCGACATTATAAACATGTGAAATTTTATAACATGCTACATTATAAACATGTGAAATTGTATAACATGCGATATTGTATTTCATGCTTTTATAACATGCGATTTGTTTAAATAATAACATGCAAAATTAATTTCTATTGGAATGCTCATTGACGAATTCAACGTCTTCAAAATCAACATCAGTGTTTCGTCTGGTGTTGCTCTGTGGATCCATTGAAAACAACAACCGATTAAACTGATACGATTCATAATTACCGGGATAGTGGTGTAACGAACTCGTGATCTGCTTATTGAAGGAATTGTCTAATTTTTGCCCTCTGCTGATTGAATGGATTGTCTGATATACCCTTATGTAGGAAAACTGAATCAGGGACACGTGTAGGGCTATTATGATCGCGTACGTAATGTATGATTAGGGGATTTGTATTCTACACTTCCTATATATATATATTACTACTATTGATAGGGGTTCATCCAAAAGTCCATATTACGCTCGTCATATTTCCAGACGAGTCGTTCCCCTATTTGTCTCATCCTCTCACTTCTATCTAAAATCTCCTCACCAAAGGTTTGGAGTTCTTGCACATTCTCTGTGCTCATGGGTGGTGCGGGTGCTGGTATTAGGTTTGGGAACTGGGGCCTGGGTTCTTCGTAAGGGTAAGGGTTTTCTAGAATTTCCCTAATGTATTGATCATTATTATAATAAGGGTCTAGAGGGTCCAGGTCTGGGTAAGCTGCTAGGTTTGGCATGGGTTTCTCTGGTATTGGGTAGCGTTGTTGGTAATCCCTGTGGTCATCAAACCATGGGACATAGTCTGGGTCTGAGGGATGGGGTGCTGGTACTCTAGGGATCTCAGCTGGATCAAAAGCAGGTGTTGGGATTTGGTTTTCTAGGTTGGCTTAAATTTACATTGGTTGTGTGGGAAACAATGGTAAGGGCTGGGGTGCTATGAGTTGCTCAAGATTCGGGTCTGCAGCTGTAGTTGCTAAGATATGAAAATTTGCTAGACTCCTATTGAGCATATCCTGAGTGTGAGCATTCGTTTCTCTCTTAGCGGCTGCTAAAGCTCGCTGTTGTTGTAACTTTTTCAACCTTTTTCTACGTTCATGAGCTCCTCTGCTGAACCATCCTCTCTTCTTGGGAGGGAATGGCTCTTCAGATTGGGCCTTGAACACGAATATCCCGTCTTCAGTATCAGCCGAATACCCTGAGAGGGTAGGCTGTGAAGAGGTGCCTTCATTTCTAGGTGAGCTGGACAACTAACAATAAGCGTCTGAAGGTCCTTGGTCGCTCATACTGTAAACTAACAAATTGTCAAATAACACACCGCAATAATATACAGATATGCACGTATTCATGTAAATTATTTCCTAACATATTGAATAATATTTTGGTGTCAGCAGAACACTTCTGTGGCTGAATCAGTGGCTGTAGTTAGGAAATATTTTATCAGAGTATAATACCACGCTTTTATAATATTAAACACATGGGAAATTCCCAAGTTTCCCGTGCACACATTTTCATAGGGATAAACCCTATTTTATTTAAATAAAAATATCTCTTTATTTAGGTAACTTTTATAACCACTTTTCCAAGCCTTCAGTGCTGTCCAGCTGGCTTCTAATTTCCAAGCCTTCAGTGCTGTCCAGCTGGCTTCTAATGCACACGCGTTAGTATAATAACCCAATATTTACATTAGTAATACCCTCCCCGAGACAGAATTCCAACGACTACGACGGACAGAACCACGACAACCGTTACGGAACCCTAGATCAATCGGGCAACGTATCTAATACGTAACCGTGGGTTAAAATACTTACAACGAAGCAAAACTTCGTTATTTAGGGGGTATAATGCCCAGAAATTATGTATACTATGCAGAATTGAGAGAGTATTCGAAAAGTTTGAGCGAGTAGGGACTGAAGCCGATTCTCCCAATTTATAGGAGCTGATTTGGGGTTTCTCGTGGCCCGCGTAGGAAACAGCCAAGGACTTCGCGGCCCACGACGTAGGCTGGGTAGGCCCTAGCCTGTCACTGATCTAGCTTCGACACGAGGTTGACACGTGGCAGCACCGGGATGCGCCCTGGTGACTAGTTGTCGCGGCCCGAGTAAGACGAAGAGGTGGTCTTCGCGGCCCGCCAGGAATCATTAAAAATTGTTTTTATTTTATTTTTAATTATATATGGTATTTTAGGCTCGGTTTTCGTATACGGGGTGTATTTTTAGGACGTATAGGGACATTTTAAATATTTTAGGGGTGTCGAAAATAATTTTGGAGGGTTGTTATAATAGCTCACAGTCCTTCACTTTGTGAATTTCTTGAGCAACGAAACAACTGATTTATGGCGGCCTCGGGTTCTTTGAATTCGGGATCCACTGCTGCTAGTGTGCAAACTACAGCTCCGATTCCATGGTTTCAGCTCCTTTGAGCTCGGGGCCAGTAACAACTCCACCGTTCATATTAGTGCCAACCTCACAGGCATCGGAGTTCGATGCGGAATTTCTCTCCAAAAATGCCAGTCTCTTACGACGACTGAAAGCTCAACAGGCTAGAGATGAACAGATCCTCAGTTTACGAACCAGGCTCTTCCACAAGAAACTCCGGTAAGGACTATGGGTCCTATGGTTTTCGCCTCTCCTACTTTCTCCACAATTGTTACTCCAGTAGAGGAAACTTATAACAATTATATGCATGTCTCTTCCGGACCATCTCCAGCAATCATGGTACGCACTGATTCTCAAGTGGAAGTGGTTAATGACCCAGAGCTCACAAAACCATATCATCCGGTATCAATGATGGCTAAATCTAAATTCAGTGCTAGTATCGTCCATGCCAATCTTCCGCCGAAGCTCAAAATGCCAACCACAGTAAAGAAATATGATGGCACCACAGACCCGGACGATCACATGGTTGATTTTGATGGAGCCGCACGAGTTGAACAATGGCCGATGCCGGCCTGGAGTTTCATGTTTGCACAAACATTAACCGGAGCTGCACGAGTATGGTTTGATGCTTTGAATAAAGGAGAAATCAATGATTTCGAAGAATTCCGGAGGTTGTTCCTACAGAATTTCAGCCAACAGAGGCACTATTTCAAAGAAATCACCAAAGTACATAACATCCGGAGGAAAGATGGCGAATCTCTGGATAGTTTCATAGACCATTTCAATCAAGAAAGTATGCAGATCAGTGGGGTGTTCGATCAACTGAGGATTTCCGGCTTTTGTCATGGGGTCCGAAATAATCAGTTGGTAGAGAAGTTGCATGAAAACCTCCCAAAAACAATGGAAGTACTAATGGAACGCGCCCGGGCTTTCGCTCGTGAGAAGAATGCTTGCAACCCGGCAGCAGAGGCGGATAAAAAAATGTCCTCTTGGAAAAAGAACGGAGGATCCATGTTCGACAAAGCCCCATCCGGAAATAGGGGTCGGACTCACCCTTACAACAAAAACGATCGAACTCAACGAGGAAGGATTCCAGCTCGAGGTTCTATAGTTTATCGGATCTCTCCAAAACTCCCAGTGAAATCCTCAGTGCCGAAGGAGCAAATTTCCCCACACCTCTGAAGCTCCGGAATGCAGGGGATAAGAATTCAAAAAAGTACTGCGACTATCACCGAGCACGAGGCCATAACACCGACGACTGCTGGTCTTTGAAGCAGGAGATCGAGAAAGCAGTTCACTTCGGAAAACTCTCATATTTAGTAAAAGAAGTGAAAGAAGGCAAGTCTGCTACGACTCCAATAGATAATCCGAACAATCAGTCCAGAATCTACATGATAAGAAAAATGAATAGCCAGGGTGTCAAACGGACCAATCATCATTTGGCCGCATGGATGCCTCAGCCAATCGCCTTTTTTTTCCGGGAGAAGTTAAGGATGGACCGATCAACGTGTCTGGAGTTATTACAGGACACAAGGTCCAGTGGATATATGTTAATAGTGGAAGTGCCTTCGAGATCATGTATCCACAGTGCTTTCAGCAGCTAGCCCCACAAACCAAAGCAAAACTAATTCAAGTATCTATGCCACTGGTAAGCTTCTCTGGAGAAGTGGTTCAACCAATCGGGCAGATCACGCTGCCAACTACGTTGGGTACCGGAAGTCTGGTTAGAACTGTAAATTTAACATACTTGGTGGTTGGGGCAAGGTCCGTGCATAATGTCATACTAGGGAGACCAGGAATGTGTGTATTCGGCATTATTAGTTCCACCATCCATGGATCGTTGAAGTTTCCCACCGAAGCCGGTGTGGCAACTTTGCACTTCGAGTCTACCATGTGCGTCGCCGAAATACGACAAAGCGTGGGAAATATTGCACAACCTCCGGCTCTGCTCACTGAGGAATGGGCTATTCATCCGGACTTTTCGAAACAAAAGATTGTCATCAGAGCCCAACTCCCCAAACGAACTAAAAGACGACTGTCGAAGTTATTGTCCAGCTCCCTCGATGTATTCGCTTGGTAAACCTCTGATATGATTGGAGTCCCTCGTGTCTTGGCTGAGCACAAGTTAAAAGTATTGCATGCAGTTAAACTTGTTGCTCAAAGAAAGAGTAATATGGCTCCGGCCCGTCACAGGGCCATCGCCGAAGACGTGCGTAAATTGTTAAATGTCGTAATTATCAGGGAAGTGCGGTGTCAAACTTTGGTCTCCAATCCGGTAATGGTCACCTAAAAAGACAACACATGGAGGATGTGCATCGATTTCTCCGATCTCAATAATGCGTGTCCGAATTGTTACCCCCTTCCGGATATCGATTTAAAAATTGATTCTTTGGCAAGTTTTCGCCTCAAATGTTTTTTGGATGCATATAAGGGATACCGTCAGATACAAATGGCTCTGGAGGACGAGGATAAGACAACATTCGTAACAAACGAGGGTCACTTTTGTTACACTAAGATGCCGTTCGGATTAAAAAACACCGAGGCTACCTATCAGAGGTTGATGGATAAAGCGTTTAAGGGCCAAATCGGAAGGAAGCTAGAAATCTACGTGGATGACTTGGTCATAAAGAGTGAAACCGAAGACAACATGATAGACGACACACTCGAAATCTTCACCAGGCTTCGGAGTATCAATCTCAAGTAAAACCCCAAAAAATGTTCGTTCGGCCTAGAAGAAGGAAAAATTTTGGGGGCATAAATAACTTAGTCTGGAATTAAAGCTCATCCAGACAAGGTTCAAGCCGTGGTTTCTATGCAGCCTCCGAAAACGGAAAAAGAAATTCAATCCTTAAATGGCAAACTAGTGGCGCTGCACCGTTTCATCTCAAAAGCTGTTGACCGCACCATTCCTTTCAAGTGTCTTAAAAAGGAGCACTGGTAAGGGTCAGATCGAATGGACAACGAAAGCTGATTCCGTTTTTTCAGGAGCTAAAAGCATGTCTGGGATCCCTACCTACCTTAACCACACCGATAACAGGTGAGACGGTCACCGTATACCTCTCCGCCTCCCATTTCGCCATCAGTGCGGTACTCGTAGTACACCAAAATCAGGCGCAAATTCCGGTCTACTACGTGAGCCGCGTCTTAAAAGATTGCGAAACCAGATATCCGATAGTAGCAAAGCTGGCACTCGCTTTGGTACACGCATCAAGGCGTCTCCGAAGGTATTTCCAAGCCTTTAACATAGAAGTGTAGACTAACCTCCAGATTCAACAGATTCTGAGAAAACCTGAGGTCTCTGGACGTCTTACAAAGTGGGCTATAGAAGTCAGTGCTTTCGACATCACTTACCGAACAAGAGTTCCGGTAAAAGGCCAGGCGGTAGCAGATTTCCTTACCGAAGTTCCCACTGGGGAAAGTACTAAAGAAAAACCAGTCCTTCCAAAAGTCTGGAACTTGTATACGGACGGAGACTCTAGTAAGGAGGGAGCAGGAGCGGGTTTAATTCTGATAGACCCGGAAGGAATAGAGCTACGCCCTGCGTTTTGAGTTCAAAACATCAAACAATGAGGCAGAGTACGAAGCACTTCTAGCCGAACTCCAAACCGTTGTAAAAGCCGGTGCTAGCTCCGTCCTTGCTCATGTTGATTCATTATTGGTAGCCAATCAAGTTAACGGATAGTACGAGGCACGGGAAGAAAACATGATCTGATACCTGAACCAGGTAAACGGTCTGATGGCCACATTAGATTCGTGCAAAATTGTTCATATTCCGAGAAGCAAGAACAAAAAAGCCGATGCTTTAAGCAAGTTGGCTTCAGTCGCATTCTGCCACTTGTCCAAAGAGGACTTAGTTGAAACTCTGCAAGCTTCGGCCACCAGCCAAATTGAAGCTGTAATTTCAATTACCGTAAAGAAAAGTTGTGGATGACACCAATTCTGGATTATTTGGAAAACGGTACACTTCCAGAAGATAGGGCTCAAGCACGAAAGATGAAAGTCAAAGCACTCCAGTACCAAGTCCATGATGGAAAGCTTTACCAAAAGAAATTCTTGGGACCGCTTCTACGATGCTTAACGCCGGAAGAAGCCAGCTATGTAATCAGATAAATTCATTAGGGAATCTGTGGTATACACTCCGGGCCGAGAATGGTCATAGCCAAAGCAATGAATGTCGGATACTTCTGGCCGGGCATGCACCAAAGCACTGTTAATGAGCTGCAAGTGTGTGAAGATTGTCAACGCCATGCCCCGGACCGTGTAAAAAATAGCCTCGTTCCTGTGACCTCGGCCTGGCCTTTTCAGAAATGGGGAATTGACATTGTTGATCCTTTCCCCGTCTCCACCGGAGGTGTAAGGTTTCTGCTAGTCGCAATTGATTACTTTACCAAGTGGGATCGAGGCCAAACCCCTCTGAACCATCACCAGTGATCAGATACTTCGGTTCGTATGGGAGAACATTGTGTGCCAATACGGAATGCCACTGTGCAATGTGAGTGACAGTGGAAAGCAATTCTCCGAAAAGCCATTCAAGACTTGGTGTGAAAAAATGCATATCAAACAAAGCTTCACTTCGATCGCCTATCCCCAGGCTAACGGACAGGTTGAAAGAGCCAACCGCAGCATCGTAGAAGGCGTTAGAAAACGGTTGGGCAAGGAAGGAGTCTCATGGGCGTACGAACTTCCGCACGTCCTATGGGCACACCGGACGACGCCAAAGACAAGCACAAGGGAAACCCCCTTTAGCCTGATCTATGGCTCGGAGGCAGTCATACCCGCCGAAGTTAGCATAACCACCCACCGTATAATGCAAATCCAAGAGGAAAATGAGCATCAACTCCATCTAAACCTCGACCTAGCCGAGGAACGAAAAGAACTCGCGGCCACCCGAGTGGGCAAATACAAAAAAGAGTTGGAAAAACATTATAACTCTAAGGTCAAAGAGGTCCGATTTAAAGAAGGGGATTATGTCATGCGGATGAACGATGCCAGCTTGGCCGAAGGAACAGGAAAGATGGCTCCTAAGTGGGAGGGACCTTACATAATCAAAACATCCGGTAAGAATGGAGCTTATACGCTCGTCAAGATGGATGGAACTCCCGTCCCTCGTACCTGGAACGGGATGCACCTTAAAAAGTGCTTCCTCTGGAGTACTTAGTTTTGGAAAAACTTAAAATAGAAGTTTGTAATGCGGAGGGTAATACCCGCACCATTTCTATTTTCTATTATTTCCAGTGTAATGCGGAGGGTAATGCCCGCACCTCTTTTATGTTTTTACCTAAGATTGTAATATCCGGAGGGATATACCCCGGAATATCTTAGTATAAATAGAATGCACGAACTTTCTATTTTAAATAAGCTGCAGCTAGAATAAATTACCATCGGCCGAACTAAGGGATGGAAACCCTAAAAAGTGAGGACGGACCAGCGATTGTCCATCTTTTTACTTTCAAAAAATTATCCTAAGTATAAAAACAAGACAAATCCGCATACAAGTAAGAACGTACTTGAAAATTAAAATACAATCATTAAAAAGCATGGACGCATGTAAACGAATGATTGCATCAAAAACAACCGGACTAAAATATCCGGGGGTTACTTAAACCATTTACAAAAAACAAAGATCATTACAAGGTTCGGACCAAATAAGGCGCATATCCCAAATTACCAGATATGTCCACCTTCAAAAATTCACTATCTAAAATATCCGAAGGTGCATACCCCCAAGAACCAGGTATGTCCACCTCAATCTTTCGCTGAATGCTCCCCGGCAAAAAACAAAGCATCCTTGATCTTCGTAAGCGACTCATTCACAAGATTCGGCAAGTCATTCACTACCGGAAAACTGAGTTAGTCAAAGCAGGCAATAGCAGTATTTAGCTCATCCTCCGTGTTTCGGTTGATCAGGGGAACTTCTCCGTAAGGAGTTTTCTTTTTCAACGCATGAATGTATCCACCCTGAACCCCAGAGTTGACACCGATGGCGCTCATAGCATTGTTAACCGCAGCCACGGCCTGGGTCATTTCCGGACCTTTGTGAATATTTTTTGCCAACAGTTGAGCCCCTTACGTCAGAAGCCATGCTTTGGTTGCTTGAAGGTCCTCCATCTTCCAAGATAAATCGGCGTTCTCTAACTTCAACTCTTCAATCTCGGCCTTATGATCCCCCTTCATTTCTTCCACCCGAGCCTTCAAATCGGTTGAAAGTGGTTGAAATCGATGAAAATGAAAATTTTGGAAATTTTTTATCGCCTTAAACAAGCTAATTGGATACGAAAACCTAAAGTTTCAATTACTAATAGGCTTCTTACCGGTAGTAAGCTAGATTAGTCCCTTGTCATGGTTGTCCCTTTAAGTTTCATGAGAGTAGGTTTGACAAGTGTTTTATAGGAAATGAGTTGAAAAGAGATGTCTATCTAGGGGTAACATGTTTTAATTGCATATGCTACATGTCGTCAACCTTTTTACCTTTTCTTGGTGAGATTTTGAGCCTGTAGACGGATAGGATACATTATATAATGAATTCGTTTGTTGAGTGCAGGCTACGTGTTATTCTGTGTTAGAACTTGTATGATTCGATGCATGCTGAGACTGTGGGTTTGACATGTGCACATATATGATAAAGGCATTAGGATTCCCTGTTACACCCTTTTGTGTTTGTGTTTCTTTTGTGTTATTCACCAAATTTCCCTTAGTAGCCCTGTTGAGCCTAACTACCTTTCGTTTGTTCGCCCATTGTCTATTGTGAAAAACCGACCGTGATAATATTGCTATGAAAAAAAAAATAGAAAAATATGTGAAGGAAAAAAATGAATGAAAAAGAAAAGAACAAAAATATAAGTATTGTGAATATCGTTTATGTTCTTGGGTAGAAACCAACCCAAAAGTATTTATGGTTTGAATTAAGTTGTCACGGTTTGGTTATTGTTTGTGAGCCAATTAGAAAAGAAAAAGAACCCAAAAATAATTTTCTACCTTTACCCTAAGCCCAAAACCCGAAAGTCCTTTTGATATGTGCCATGTTAGATGATACGGTGGAGGTGTGATTGTCATACAAGCCTATGATTGCAGGATTTCATGTTCGCTTTTTGGGGTGTTTATATACTAGTACATTACACGCTAGTCCAGATATTAACCCGAGGGGAGAGTATATTGTGAGGGGTGTGTAGCATGTGTTTAATTGTAAACATGTTAGTTTTAGATAGACAAGTCTTAAGTTTTTAAAATTGCATCATTTACTTGTCAGACTGTCAATCTCGATTGTGTCAGTCTATGGGATGGGTATGACTTGGGACTGAACAGGTTGAACCGGTTAGGGAGTTTAGAGGTGTTGTTGCTATGGTGACTAGTTCTAGTTGGTTTGCTTGGGGACAAGCAAAGGCAAGTGTGGGAATGTGATGGAGAGGGTGAAACCCGAGCTTTAGAGTGTTTAATTATCATGTTTTATGTGTACTTGATGTGTTTATTTGCTTGGAATGAAGTAACTATGAGATTTTAGTGATTTGTAGGTAAAACACGTAAATCGGTGCATTTACGATGGTTAAAGATGAAGTTGTGAGCTTTGGATGGGATATTGCAGCTCGCGGATGAATATTGAAGTTTGTTCGGGTGATATGAAGGCCCATGAGTGAAAGGAGTATGAAAGAACAAAGTATAGGGGCCGTTTGGTAATTAATTGGAAGTTAACTATAGTTGAAATATTGAAGAAATAAGAGATATTGAAGTTTGAGGGGTCTCCGGGTCATTAAATGAAAGATACATGATGGTTATATGTGAGAGAAGTGAAAACTTGAAGTCTAGGGACCAAAAGTGACATATGTTGAAAGTTTTATGTAGGTATTCATGGGGAGATGTTGTTTTGCGTTTTCACCCATGGTACACAAACTGTGGGTCATGATGTGGGGTTGCAAGGATAAAAGAACAACATGAAGTTTATACTGTGACCCACAGGTCAGACCTTCACCCACAGTGGAGGTAATTGTGCCCGCTCTGATGTAAACTGTGGCCCACGGTTCTGAACCATGGGTGAAGCTGGGCAATAAAGGGGGCGCGAATTTGGTGATTTTAATGGGCTTTTATGAGATAAAAACCCTAGTTTCTCATTATCCATCATACACAATCGATCCTAGGCATCAAGATACTCAAGATTCAAGGTTTCTTCCATCCAATTCCATCAAGATTCTCAATTCCATCACCGAATCAACCATGATTTCTTCATCAATTCAAGTTTTTGAAGATTCTTCGTGCGAGATGAGCGGCTAAACTTTTTGTGGTTTCCTCCGGATGGAGAGTTTGTGTAATTAGGTACTTTTATGTGTTTTTAATCATTGTAACTTGGTGATCTAAGCATCCGATGCTTTTCACCATGGATTTAATTGACTGATTGTAACTGGTTGCATTTATTTAAACCTTGATTTCTAAGCATTCAGTTCCCGAGAGTTCTAGTAATTGGGATATATTTGACATGGGATTAGGGTTTGTAATTGTAATTGATGATCATTCGATAACCTCCCGTTATGTATTGATCGGAGTACTTAGTCGTTGATTATCACAATTGGTTAATTAGGTTAAACATTTATGTCTATGTGAATGTTTTGATTAAACACATAACTGAACTTGTTTGCAAACCTGAAATCTGGAGGAACCATCTTTTCTCCCATTGAATTAAATCACAATTTTCACTTGTTAATTTAGTTTTTTTTACATAATCAAACAACCCGATTTCTCAATTCAGTACCAGTTAATCAATACTTATCATAAAAACGCTTTCCACAGTCCTCCCTTGGTTCGATACCCTACTTATTCTATACTAATAGTTTAAATAGGTTTTTGCATGCCCATTACGACAGACATCAAAATGGCGCCGTTGCCGGGGAGGCGTGCGCAAAGTGCTTAGTGTTAAGTTCTAGTTTTAGTTAAATATACAAAAATCCAAAAATAGTGTCTTTTTATTTTGTTCTATTTTGTTCGGATTTACGCGAGGTTTTCTTGTTTTTTTGTTTGTGCAGGTGATCTAGGAAGTGTGTGCATCATACTCGGAATTCCGGGAAATCATCACCATTAGTGTTCGACCCGGAGATCGAGAGGACAGTAAAGCATACGAAGAGAGTACTACATCGTGAGAACAAGATTCTTCAATCACCAACATCAACACTCAAAACAATGGAGAACTTAGCAATACCGGAGAAACAACCCGCAACTTCACAACCACAACAATTTTCACCAACACCTACTCAACCTTCACCAAACACTACCATACCACCACCACAGTCTACACAACCTACTTCTACATCTCCAGTACCATCATTCTCAACCTTTTTCCCAAACCTTGATAACATTCAACCAACTTCCACCCAAACAACATCTCTCCAACACCCAACTACGACCCAGACTGTTAATTTACAGCAGTCGTCTCCTTACGTTAGGATCATTCCTGATGACACTCCATTACCGAGTCAAACTCAAGCACCCAATGCAACATCCATTCCGCCAGCCACTCGACCGGTTATTTCACAGCAAAGTCAGCCAATGCCACATCTTTACAGGTCGACCATTTATGATCAAGGAAATAACTCAGGAGATTTTGATGATGGCTATGAGGAATATGATAACTACATGGGTCAAAATGAGAGACAAGTGGTTAACACGGGTAGCTATGAGAGGCAAACAGTCGGATTGGGTGCGGCCGAGAGAGTCAATCAAGGGAACGTAGGGTATCAACAATATGTGCAACCAACGCCAATACAACAACAGATACCACAACAATATCATCAACCTGACCCACTTAATCAGCAGCCTACTCCGAGAAGGCCGGTGGTGGACATTCCATTACCACCGCCAGATGCAGGGTCAGGCAAGACCGCTGCCACGAAACCTACACCGACCGGTGATTTTACCGGAAGGAATTCCACGAAGAAATAATCAAGGTCCAGTTCGAGGTATAGAGAGCCACTTCAGGCCTGCTATAGTTAACAACCCATCACCGGTTGTGATCCCGCAACTACAAGGAGGGCGGTCATTCGAAGTACGAACACAGTCAATATCCAGTCTGCCTAAGTTTCATGGTCACGCACATGAAGAACCATATCTACACATTGCTGCATATGATGCACGTTGCAACACAATCAGCAGCCAAGGGTTCTCAGTTGATGATGTGAAATTGGTACTTTTCCAATTCACACTTGAAGACAAAGCACAGCAATGGTTTCATTCGCTACCGTCAGCTTCGATCTTCACATGGGGCGAAATGCAGCAACAATTTTTAGATGAGTTCTATACTCATTTGCGTACTAACAATGCAAGGAAGGATATTCGAGGGTTTCGACAACAGCCCGGTGAGTTATTTCATGAAGCGTTCAATCGTTTCAAAATGATGCTCAAGAACTGTCCACATCATGAGATATATTTGTGGGAGCTTATTAATACATTCCACGAAGGCTTAACAGATGAAGATATATTTGTGGGATGTAAATTCAATATCCAATGGTACTTTTGGAATGAATTACGAAGAAGATGATTGGGAATATTTGGAAAGAACCGCAAGGGCGTCAAAACGCAAAGCTCAATCCTCTAGAAGTGCACGACATTCGACAGTGAGAGCAGTAGAGAATCCACCAGAGGTAAATGGTCAGTTTCCATTGTGTAGACATTGTGGAGATCTAGGGCATATTGCGGATCAATGCCCAGCCATTATTGGTGAAAGTGAAGATGTGAACTATGTGCAAGGTGGGGGTGGTGGAAGAAATTTCAACATGCAATCCAACACATATCACCCGGGCCTTAGAAATCACCAGAATTTTAGCTATGGGAATGCGAATAATCAGCTAAATCCGGGATTTCAAGGCAACAATCAATCTGGTGGTCAAAGGAACTTCAATCAGAACCGATTTCAAGGTAACTTTCAAGGTGGCTACCAAAATGATCAAAGAGGACAAGCTGGGTCTTCTAACACTTCGGGGAGTAACGATATGATGGAGGTGTTGAAATCAATTCAGCTCGAATTACAAAATCAAAGGCTTGAGCTGCAAAATCGTGCTCAAAAGGATGAGATGCGAGATAAAGCCGTCCAGTCATTAACCACACAAATGGCCCAACTTGCAACCGATGTGAAGGAGTTGAAACAGCAAAACGGGAAGCTTCCCAGTGACACTCAAACGAACCCCAATCACGGGAAGAATATACCAGTCAGCGGGGTACGTTTCGTTCCTAAAAACAATTTGAATGATAAATTTTTAACTTCTTCTGTTTCCCATGTGATTGCAGGTTTAAGTGGCGCAAATGAGGATGGAGATGGGTGTGACTCAGGAGAGCCGGTCGTCCCGATTCGAGTTGGAAAGTTCAAAATCCACAAGGCGTTGTTGGATTATGGAGCTGGGATGAGTGTTCTTCCCGGTAGCCTTTACGACCAGTACGACTTTGGTCCGTTACACACGATTGATCAAATGGCAGTATTTGCGGATTCGAGTTGGAAACAACCCCGAGGGGTTATGAAAGATGTGATAATACAACTGGGCGAGTTTTACTACTCGGTCGATTTTATGGTGATTGATTATGCACCATCACGGACCTATGAGCAGCCACAAGTAGTTTTGGGCCGCCCTTTTCTGTATACAGCCAATGCCCAAATTGATTGCAGAAACGGGATGGTTACCATGAGCTACGAGAATCGTAAACTATACTTTAATGTGTTTTTAAAAACCATATCTTATGATCTTCTTGCTGATTTGAGTTATACAGGTGCTACTAACGAATTTGTTTCAAGTGTTAGCACAGTCAGGTTAAATGCGAGTGGTGTTACGTTGTACAAGTCCGAGTTGAAGAGTGATGGAAGTCAGGTGAACAAGACAGTTGTGAGAGGAAGAGCAATTGCAGGAAAACCACCCGATGGTGGGCGTGAGTGGGGCAACAAGGCTGAGGTTGAACTCAACTGGCGTGGAGCTGCGAACCTTCCACAAGATAGGACGATGATGTATGGAGAGAAATGGGGAGGCAAGCGTTCAGATGAACCTCCCTGAGTACATCATGAGAAGTCCGGCTGAAGACTAAAACTTAGCGCTACCGGGAGGCAACCCGGATGTTCGGTACATATTTCTTTTGTTTTTTTATTTTTCATGTCTTTCCATTGTTTGATGGTTTGAAAAGGTTTTGTGAGTTACCCACGGTTCCAAGCAAGTGTGGGGACATTGAAGATACCCAGGTATGTCGCTAATCTCAGTTGTGTGTCGAGGACGACACGATTTTCTTACGGGGGGTGGAGCGGGCATGTGAATGAGAAACCGAATCATTCGGTTTTATTAAAAAAATTATAATGAAAAGGTCACATGGGTCTTTGAAACGAAAAAAATCCTTAAAAGCCATTCATTCATTCATCAAAAAAAAAAAAAACCTTAATAAAAAATAAAATAATAATAATAAATAAATAAATATGTGAAGCAGTTATGTGCACAAAACATAAAAGAAACAGTGATCGTGAGTTATGGGTCCCATCACACACCCCATGGTTGAATAAGAGGCACTGCATTAACAACATAAACCGTGACCCCCAGCATGTGTCGTGACCCCCGGTTCCCAGTTTCTGTTTGAGCAGCCTCAAGGAACCGTGACCCCCGATGTAAACCGTGACCCACAGTTCAAAATCCCTGTGGTGCACAGCAGGTATGTACCGTGACCCACGGTTCGGAACCATGGGCCACGGAACGGCGGAATTCAGGGAGGATTGAGAGACCGGGTCGGGTAGGTGCACCTCTAAAACGAAAAAAACCATAATAATAAAACCCGATCCATGTTTATATTCGTCTAACGTCAACTTACAACAGCCCTTCATCACTAATTCATAATTACCTTCTTCTTCTTCACAAGTTCTTCAAGAACTCCATAGCTATAACCTTCATAACTTGCTCGTTTCTTCATCAAATCGAGTGATTCAAGGCTCTAACTTGCGTATTTTTTCGAGAGGAACACATCTACAACTTCGATTTCCTCTGAAAACATCCAGAATCTCACGAATCATATAGAGCACGAAGAACCCTAATTTCCAAATTTGGGGGTTTTTCTTCTAACGTGAATCTAAAGTTATATAAGTGTTTTTACAAGCCTCCTAAGACAGAAAGGTATGATTTTCGCCCCTGCATTCTTTGTAATCGATGAAGTCCAGGTATGGTGAGTTGTTTTGCTTTTGATTCTTGCATGATTAGTCATACTATGTTTGATTAAGAGTGTTAGGAGTCATACATTGATGAACATTGTTCTTGAATTGCTGAACTAAAAAGGGTGGGGGTATACACATGTTTTTAGATGAACATATGACCATTGATTATGATGTAAGACTTGTTTAAAAGTTGTTAATGATAACAATTCTGAAATTCTTTATGAA
The DNA here is from genome assembly GCA_030545235.1 of Helianthus tuberosus. Classification (NCBI taxonomy): domain Eukaryota; kingdom Viridiplantae; phylum Streptophyta; class Magnoliopsida; order Asterales; family Asteraceae; genus Helianthus; species Helianthus tuberosus. The sequence goes on from CM060450.1 coordinate 176,257,684, forward strand.
GGTAGTGAATCGGACCTTATAGGTGATGATTTCACAAATTAATAAGTATGGTCATGATGTAGAACAAGTGTGGGGATGTTCACGGGAACATACACTTGTTCTTGATTGCGCGTTAAGCCGAAGTAAACTGATTAATTTTTGTGTTGTTTGGCTAATTGTGCGCAAATGGCTCGAAAGAGAGATGCAAGAAAACAGAAAGCGGTGGAGCCTGCCGCACCGGCTAGAGAGAGGAAAAGGAGAGGCACTGGAATCGAAACTAGTGATGCAGAGATGGAGGAAGCGCAAGCATTGGTCATAGAACCGCAATACGGCTTGGCCGATATACCGTATGAAGTTCAATGGAAAGAGGGGCCACTTAGCAAGATGCCCGCCGCTTATCAACCGGAGTTATATTATGAAAAAATGGGCGCGGAGCTGACGATTAAGGCTAATTTGGGCGGTTTTTATGGTGGGCCACCGGGTCCATCATATCAGTGAGCACTCTCTGACTCGTTCAGGTCCATGTGTTCTTTCCTTGATAAACAATTAACTGCTTCTTTTTCTTTTTGTTTTATGTTTTGTACTTGGTGGTGTTTAAACTCATTTGTCGTGTTATGGGATGTGTTCGTTTGATTTGTTTTTCTGATGAGTTAGCCGCTCATTTAGGATTGTTGGTTTGTTTTCCCGGGCTATATTTTAAAAGCACCATACATTGGGGACAATGTATCCCAAGTGTGGGGATGGGGGAGCCCGGGAAGGGATTTGTGGATAAAGCTTTGAAGCGATTGAAAGTGGTTGAAATCGATGAAAATGAAAATTTTGAAAATTTTTCATCGCCTTAAACAAGCTAATTGGATACGAAAACCTAAAGTTTCAATTACTAATAGGCTTCTTACCGGTAGTAAGCTAGATTAGTCCCTTGTCATGGTTGTCCCTTTAAGTTTCATGAGAGTAGGTTTGACAAGTGTTTTATAGGAAATGAGTTGAAAAGAGATGTCTATCTAGGGGTAACATGTTTTAATTGCATATGCTACATGTCGTCAACCTTTTTACCTTTTCTTGGTGAGATTTTGAGCCTGTAGACGGATAGGATACATTATATAATGAATTCGTTTGTTGAGTGCAGACTACGTGTTATTCTGTGTTAGAACTTGTATGATTCGATGCATGCTGAGACTGTGGGTTTGACATGTGCACATATATGATAAAGGCATTAGGATTCCCTGTTACACCCTTTTGTGTTTGTGTTTCTTTTGTGTTATTCACCAAATTTCCCTTAGTAGCCCTGTTGAGCCTAACTACCTTTCGTTTGCTCGCCCATTGTCTATTGTGAAAAACCGACCGTGATAATATTGCTATGAAAAAAAAAATAGAAAAATATGTGAAGGAAAAAAATGAATGAAAAAGAAAAGAACAAAAATATAAGTATTGTGAATATCGTTTATGTTCTTGGGTAGAAACCAACCCAAAAGTATTTATGGTTTGAATTAAGTTGTCACGGTTTGGTTATTGTTTGTGAGCCAATTAGAAAAGAAAAAGAACCCAAAAATAATTTTCTACCTTTACCCTAAGCCCAAAACCCGAAAGTCCTTTTGATATGTGCCATGTTAGATGATACGGTGGAGGTGTGATTGTCATACAAGCCTATGATTGCAGGATTTCATGTTCGCTTTTTGGGGTGTTTATATACTAGTACATTACACGCTAGTCCAGATATTAACCCGAGGGGAGAGTATATTGTGAGGGGTGTGTAGCATGTGTTTAATTGTAAACATGTTAGTTTTAGATAGACAAGTCTTAAGTTTTTAAAATTGCATCATTTACTTGTCAGACTGTCAATCTCGATTGTGTCAGTCTATGGGATGGGTATGACTTGGGACTGAACAGGTTGAACCGGTTAGGGAGTTTAGAGGTGTTGTTGCTATGGTGACTAGTTCTAGTTGGTTTGCTTGGGGACAAGCAAAGGCAAGTGTGGGAATGTGATGGAGAGGGTGAAACCCGAGCTTTAGAGTGTTTAATTATCATGTTTTATGTGTACTTGATGTGTTTATTTGCTTGGAATGAAGTAACTATGAGATTTTAGTGATTTGTAGGTAAAACACGTAAATCGGTGCATTTACGATGGTTAAAGATGAAGTTGTGAGCTTTGGATGGGATATTGCAGCTCGCGGATGAATATTGAAGTTTGTTCGGGTGATATGAAGGCCCATGAGTGAAAGGAGTATGAAAGAACAAAGTATAGGGGCCGTTTGGTAATTAATTGGAAGTTAACTATAGTTGAAATATTGAAGAAATAAGAGATATTGAAGTTTGAGGGGTCTCCGGGTCATTAAATGAAAGATACATGATGGTTATATGTGAGAGAAGTGAAAACTTGAAGTCTAGGGACCAAAAGTGACATATGTTGAAAGTTTTATGTAGGTATTCATGGGGAGATGTTGTTTTGCGTTTTCACCCATGGTACACAAACTGTGGGTCATGATGTGGGGTTGCAAGGATAAAAGAACAACAGGAAGTTTATACTGTGACCCACAGGTCAGACCTTCACCCACAGTGGAGGTAATTGTGCCAGCTCTGATGTAAACTGTGGCCCACGGTTCTGAACCATGGGTGAAGCTGGGCAATAAAGGGGGCGCGAATTTGGTGATTTTAATGGGCTTTTATGAGATAAAAACCCTAGTTTCTCATTATCCATCATACACAATCGATCCTAGGCATCAAGATACTCAAGATTCAAGGTTTCTTCCATCCAATTCCATCAAGATTCTCAATTCCATCACCGAATCAACCATGATTTCTTCATCAATTCAAGCTTTTGAAGATTCTTCGTGCGAGATGAGCGGCTAAACTTTTTGTGGTTTCCTCCGGATGGAGAGTTTGTGTAATTAGGTACTTTTATGTGTTTTTAATCATTGTAACTTGGTGATCTAAGCATCCGATGCTTTTCACCATGGATTTAATTGACTGATTGTAACTGGTTGCATTTATTTAAACCTTGATTTCTAAGCATTCAGTTCCCGAGAGTTCTAGTAATTGGGATATATTTGACATGGGATTAGGGTTTGTAATTGTAATTGATGATCATTCGATAACCTCCCGTTATGTATTGATCGGAGTACTTAGTCGTTGATTATCACAATTGGTTAATTAGGTTAAACATTTATGTCTATGTGAATGTTTTGATTAAACACATAACAGAACTTGTTTGCAAACCTGAAATCTGGAGGAACCATCTTTTCTCCCATTGAATTAAATCACAATTTTCACTTGTTAATTTAGTTTTTTTTACATAATCAAACAACCCGATTTCTCAATTCAGTACCAGTTAATCAATACTTAGCATAAAAACGCTTTCCACAGTCCTCCCTTGGTTCGATACCCTGCTTATTCTATACTAATAGTTTAAATAGGTTTTTGCATGTCCATTACGACAAACATCAGTCCTGGCCCTTCATCCTCCTACTTCGGGAATGATCTAACGGAGTGTTAATGTTAAACAGAAACATCCTAGCTGTGAGCTCATCCATCACCGAATCCACAAACTTCTCATCGGCGGTGGCCGGATCAATCTCCATCTCATCGGAAAAAAACATCTGCATATCGAAAGAAGGACATCACTTCGGGTCCAAACCATGATGGGGGAGAGAAGACACTTGGTCTTCCTCATCATCAAGGAAATAGTCCGGACCCAAAGAAGAGTCCAAAATCGTACCTGAAAAAGTCACCACCTTTATATCACCCTGGGTCTTCCTTTTGCCTTTACTCGTAACCACCGGATCTTCAATCTCCATGGTTTCGGCTTCATTCACCGGGAGAAAACCACCATAATATGTAGGAGTTAGAGCAGATCGAGCCTTAGCGGCCTCCTCTCTGGATGATTTCCCCCCAAAAAGATGCTTATCCAAGTCAGTCAAAACATTGTCACTAAAGAAAGAAGTACTCTTCTTCGTCTTCTTGATTATTTTCGGCATAGGAAGAGAATCGGAAGACCGGATCTGAGAGGCATCGTCCAAACTCCTCACCTCCGGGTCGCTGTCAACATCCTCCGGTTGAGGCTCGTCCCTAGCCTGGGAACCGGACTGATCCGGCAGTTTCTTTGGTAGGTTTAAGCACTGTGGATACAACATCAGCAGTGGGTGGCTCGGAAGCATCTTGCTCAACCATGGGACGAATCTCCTGGGCTGATGAAGAAATCTGCTTCAAGATGGGTACTTCATCTTCAGCCTGCTCGTCAAAATCAAAATCCAGAGTGTTGAAGCTCGGAACTTTCAATGCGTCCCTGAGTGACATCTCGTCCCCTGCAGATCAAAGAAAAATGAGTTAAAATAAAAAGAAAGAAAAGATGCCGAAAGGAGGACAAGAAGCCGGGAAACTTACTTTCACCTTTCTTGCAAATTACCGGCCACTCCCTATCCCCCTGGCCCAAAAAAAACAAACCCGTCCCAATAAAAGAAGGTGTTCGGGAAGAGGAGGGATAGGGGACTGATTATCAACCAGGGCACGAGCCAACTGACGATCAAAAGCAAAGTCCTCGCTAAGATCGAAGGACATAGATTGATCCTTGAACCTCCATACCATCTCCACCGGAAGACAACGATCATCCAGCCAAAAGAAATTGTCCTTCCAATTTTTCAGGCTGGATCTCTCGTCTCTGGACGGACTGGGGATGCCCTTCCGATGGGAGAATGTATACCAATCACTGGCGGTTATGAACTCATAAAAATATCTAAAAACACTCAGATCCGGTTTCCGGTTCAAAGCCCTGCAAGAAACCTCGAAATGGTTTACACAGCTTATTCCAAACGGGTTCACCTGACAGAGATGAACTCGGAAAAACCGGAGAACTTTAATTAAAAACTTTAAAAAGGGACTCTGTAATTTGCAAAATTACACACGCGGGTGTACAAAGGAAATTTCCCCTGACGAAAAGGGTATATAGTTTCGTCTTTAGCCGGAAGAGCCGGACGGAGATCTGTAGGGATTCTATAGTCCCGGATAAACTTATCCAACTGTCTTTGGGTAAGAACATTGAGGCTCTCGGAAAGATTGTCTTTTCCGGGAGCCATGACTGGAAAACTTTAAATAAGAACGCACCTTGAAGAAGAAGACGAAGGTGAAAGGAGGATAACAATTGAAAGAGAATTTAAGAGAATGAGAGGTAAAAATGAAAAGTAAAAACACCTTTTTATAGTAGGGTTTAAGTTGGTCAGACAGCTGGCCAGTCCCATCAACCATCGCGTCGCACCGATTACGGTTCCCCAGGCGGGGATTGGTATCTTGACCAGTCGGTGACTGACGGTCAATTCATTTTCCTCACTGATGCCACGTCAGCTCCACGTTCACACCGCCACGTCGTCCGTCCAAGACTTAGTACAACATTTTATCAAGTCCCTACTAGAACTTGATAAATCGGGGGACTTGAAGATACATATCCGAGTCCGGACCATCTCACGAGGGACGGACCAAGACACCACCGAACGAACGTTCTGAAGACCTCCATACCCCAGATTGCCGAGGACGGACAGACAAGTAAGTGCGTCTGGACGGATGACGTCATCTCAGTTGACTAGTATAAATACCCATCCAAGTACAAGGCCAAGTACGATTTCCTGAACCTTCGTCCTACATTCTCTTTCTACTTTCTCTCTATCAAATACTTATCCTCACGCCGGAGGGTGGTCACAGAGGGTCCCTCCCATCTCTGTGGCGAGCCTAACGATTTTCTCTTTTGCAGGTTCAAGTCCTCAATCTCTCTCCAAGGTCTTTGTTCAGATCACAGGCTCCGGCCACTCTGAATTTTGGATCTTCAGATGGCTTGGTGGCTTGGGAATGCATCCAACTCTAAGGTGGTGTTTGTTTTTTCAGAAAAAGCTCTTCTGGCCTCTTATGTCTGCGCCGCGCAGACCACGTGCAGACATGGTCCAATGTATTCTCACCTCTTCCAACCTTTCTAACCTCTTCTTCTTTCCAACCTCTTCCTACTCTAGCACCTCTCCTCCACCCCTCTCTCCTCCCAGCCGTCACCTCTATCTCCTCCGCCACCACCTCCACCTCCCAGCCGTCACCTCCTCCTCCCAGCCGTTACACGAGATAGAAGAAAAGAGGGAAGAACAATTGTTCTGTATATTTTGCTAAACCTACCACTTCAATAACCGGCAATTAGGTGGAATCATCTTCTATCTTCTTTGCGATTTAGGTTAGGGTTTCTTTCAAGCTAATATCCTTTATATATTGCCCTATGTACAGTTCTTAAACGGTTAAATCACTACTGTAGCATCACTTTTTAAAGATAATATCATTATATCAAAGAGAACATCTTTAATTTCTTCAATTAAACGGAATCGTGTTGGTAATAACTGAAGAAGTTTTGAAATATTGGATCGGAGGTGTTCATTTTATGAAATTGTGTGAAAACTCATCACTGATCATCATCATCATCATCATCGTACTCAGTATATCCCACCAATAGCAAAAGCTAAGGTAGGGTCTGAGGAGGGTGGGATGTAGACAGCCTTACCTCTACCCTGTAGGAATAGAGAGGCTGCTTCCAATGAGACCCCCGGCTCGATTGTGGTTTTGCATCAAGCCTTGGACATAAGGCACATAACACTCAGCAATTGAGACAAACGCCAATTGGTGCATGTACCCCCTTGTCTTTCGGCTATCAACGCCACCACATGATGCATGATTAACCATCCCCTCTTTTAACGTTATTTTCACGAAATTAGTAAAATAACGTTAAAAATTAGTGCACTTTTGCTTTTGCCCCCCGAGCGCCCACACATATATACATTATATGTGCATACCGCAAGCGGGGCGAAAAACTCATCACTGAGATGAGTTTAAATTGTTAAATTGGTTTATATCTTTAGTTCTAAGCAACTGATATCAGTTTGTTATTATATTTTAAGTTTAGTTATCAATTATAATTGTTGTTCATCTTAATAAATTTTATGATTAGAGATTTTGTAGAAGTTTGTAGAAGTTAAAAAACAAACAGTCTTCTTCTTGCAGACTGCAGAGGTTTAGTCCATCTCTTCTGCTACAGATGTCTGCAGATGTGGTCCGCAGACTGCATACATTTTACCTCTGAAAAAACAAACAACACCTAAACTGTTATGGAAGAGGGGATGCATTTGCTCGATTGAGAGCATCCTAGAATGCTTATCTGGTAATTTAGTTAGTCGTTCAAAAAAAATCCTGAACTGACGGGGTCAAAGTGTCAAATGTGCCCCCCCCCCCCCCCCCCCCAAAAAAAAAAAAAAACAGGTTGAAACGCAAACCGGCTTCACCAAAACCCGGGTTTGACGATGTTTAAACAAATTGGTTTATGTTGAAAGCCCGATTTCTACACCTCTAATGATTGTGATAAAAATGAGATTACTAAACCATTTGGTACAAATCAGTTTCGATTAAAATATTAAAAGAACATGGATAGTTGAGTCATGGTTTATACTACCATTATGTATAACTATACTTTTTTTTAATATATCATGTGTTTATTTGATTTTCGTATTTATTTTTCAAATTTGTTTAGTAATAAACGTGTATTCAAGCGCGGATTCAAGGCACTGACAGGGGCAGCTCATGTTACCCCTTAAATCCATCTCCGTAGTATAATTTTTTTTTCCGTTTTATACAAAAAATAGAATACTGAATTCAATAGCCTAAATTTTATCTTAGGTATTTTTTTAACCTTTATTTATTATCATCACAGTTGTATAAATATAAGATAATATTTTTTTTGGATACCTCTAATTTTTTTTTTTTTGAACAGCAAGGTGTCACAATTTTTTGGGTGCGAGACACCCTCTAATTTTATTTACTAGATTCATCATTGCATGCCGATGAAGTCCAGCTCAGTTGGATGGAGGTGTGAGAGTTTTACCCACAGGTCACGGGTTCGATCCCGTCCTAGTGGTGTTTTCCCGCACGGGGGAGTTCGATCTTCGCGGGAGGAACCGATTAAATGCGGGCCGTGTGGGATTCGAACTTGGGGCATGCGGTTTGCAGCCCTTGGGGATTACCACTGAACCAAACCTTTCAAAAGATTCATCATTGCATGTCTCACTACCAATATTGTTGACATGTATAGAATCTTTGAGAAAAAAAAAAGTAACAATTATATAGAATGTAATAATCACTAAATTATGTATTTTTAATGAAATTCCGTAGATTATAAACTATTCTTTTAGTTGCAAAAAGAGCAATGATGTTAAGTAAGCGTTCGCCATCTTTGGTACTTGTATGGTTTAATGGAATGTCAACTTTTCTGTTTTTATAAAGCATTCCATTATTGAATTTATTGACCAAATTTATTTATTCATCATCAAAAACATTAATAATTAGTTATACTTTTATTATCTTCAGAAGGAATCACTAATTATATAATTTATATTAAAAAATTATATAATTATATTAAAAATATTATCTGTAGAAGGAATCACTAATGATATAATTTATATTAAAAATTATATAATATATTAAAAATGTAGTTTTAATATGGCTCTTGCAAGAAACGTACACCTAAAAAGGGAAGGAATCATTAATTAGGGAAAATATCAAATAGAAAGTTTATTTTAGCTAGAAAGTGTAGGAAGCAATAGGATTATGACATGTGGCAAAATTTAAAATAAAAAAAAAATGGCATTTTAGTCAATCCAACCCTTTCTTCTTCCTTTACAAAACCCAGTAACTTCAAAACCCACCATCTTCAACCATTTCTTCACTTTCTATCTCAATAATCACTACATTATAGTGCGATTTTCATCACCAATCAATGATTCAAACACCCGATCAACGTGTTCTTCAGCTTTTTTGAAGAAAACCCAGTTTAATTTCATACAAATCTCTTTTTTTTCGGGTGATTTTGAAGATAATCACTCGATCCGTTCGATTCGAGCGCTAATAAGTGTTTCAATCATTCAAAATTCGTCAATTGTTGAAGAAATCACTTCGATCCATTTAAGAAATTCTTTAATTTCATTTTTACGATCTGGGTTTTTGATTTAGTCATTGCGTTTTACGATTTTGGCGGGGGTCCGGGGGCAGCGCCCCTGGTAGCGGGGTCCAAGGGGCAGAGCCCTTGGCTGGGGCCATTGCTGTAATAAAAATGCATCAGAAAAATTAATTTTCTGTAAATTGCCTCTGGAAACTGCATTGGTTCAGACAGTTCACAGCACAGACAATTCACAGCACAGACAAAACTATTGTCATGGTTCAATGCGTTTTAGAGAGAACACTTTCTTTGGTCTTTTTAGGCAATTGCGTTTTAGAACTAAAACATTTTTATGTGTTTTCTGGCCATTGCGTTTTAGAAAAACACATTCTTGAAGTGTTTTTGGTGCATTGCGTTTTAGGTCAAACATTTTTTTAGATGTTTTCAGTCCATTGCGTTTTACAGAGAACACTTTCTTTTGTTTTTTAGGCAATTGCGTTTTAGAATGAGTCATTTTTAAGTGTTTTCTGGCCATTTTGTTTTACAAATAAGACATTTTTTGTGTTTTTTGTGCATTGCGTTTTAGGTAAAACACTTTTTTATGTGTTTTCAGTCCATTGCGTTTTAGAAAACAGACATTTTAAGTGTTTTCTGGCCATTGCGTTTTAGAAATAAGACATTTGTATGTGTTTTTGGTGCATTGCGTTTTAGGTAAAACACATTTTTAAGTGTTTTTAGCCCATTGCGTTTTAGAAAGTACATTTTCTTTTGAGTTTTTAGGCTATTGCGTTTTAGAAATAAGACATTTCTTTGTGTTTTCTGGTCATTGCGTTTTACAAATAAGACATTTCTTTGTGTTTTTGGTGCATTGCGTTTTAGAAAAATGTTTTTCATTGCGTTTTACGTAACTGTGGGTTTTTCTATTGCGTTTTACACAACTGGGTTTTTAAATTTTTTTTTTTGAAAATATAGCAATAGTATACTCGTTTTAAAGATAAAAAAACGCTCGTTTTTTTGGTGCAATTTTTATAAAAAAATAATGTCGTATGAAAGAGTTATTAACGTTTAAAAAATGGGGGGAAATTGGAGGAGAGAGAAACTATTGCATTGCATTGACTAGAATACCCCTAAACAAACTCACACGCCTCTTTTCTTCCCTTCAATTTCCATCATTTAATCTTAGCCCTTGATTAACTAAATAGATGGTCAAGATCACTTACTAGCATTCTTAGCCAAATAAACTTCCTATTTATCTCCACCCTCATTAATTATATAATTATATTAAAAATATGATATTAAAAATATAATTTTAATAAGGCTCTATGCAAGAAACGTACACCTAAAAAGAGAATATAGCTATTTTATTTTAACTAGGGTTAAGACCCGCCCGCGTTGCGGCGCGGGTACATCATAAACATTGAATGGATTAGTCCAAACGTTATATGATGCATTAACCATATGAAAACACACATTTCAACTTATCCAGTTGAACTCAATGTAACCTGTATAAGCATTGTGATTGGATATAACGTAAAGTAAATCAAATTCATATCGAACAATCATAACGTATTATATGTGACCCAACTCAAACATAGAAAACGTAAAGGGCATGAAGGAAAATATGCACATGTAATCGAAAGGGATTAATTAGAGCTTTCGAAAAAATGGGAGAAAAAGAAACCATAATTTGACTCAACTCGGTTCAAAACATACATAACATAAACACGAAAACAGATTATATTTGACCTGAATCATTATCTTAAAAAGTTTACGTCGAAATGTATAACTTGAATTTATACAAAAACGTACATAAAAATATACACGTAAAAATGGTTTCTTTAAACGAAAACGTAACATATTTGACCTGACTCATCTATAAAAAAAAGTTTACGTCAGAATGTAGAACAAATCATATTTATACATACACGTACATAAAATAGGCACGTAAAAAATAGTTTTTAAGTAAATGAACTATAGGGGTAAACCGAAACAAAATATTAGTAAAAATTTTAATAGGTTAAAAACGTTCGTAAAACCGTGCCAAGTAGCACCAATGCCACAACGGCATCGACTCTCAACATCGTAAAAATAAAATAGATAAAATGGTAAAAATTACACCGAAGGAAAAGCAGACTTAAAAACGTTGAACCACGCACACCCGTTACAGTGTGTTAATGCGAAGAAATTAACCAGAAACGTAAAATGTAGAAAATGATAACTTAGTCGATCTAGGACCCGCCCGTTGCGGTGAACTTTTCAAAAGAGAAAAAATGGACACGTTGCGACGGGTCTGTCAAATTTGAAAAAATAGAGCAAAAAACGTTGAACCTCACATGCACGCTACGAGATGTTAACTCGCAAAATTTAGAACGAAACGTAAAACGAAAAACTTGCGAAAGATAAAAAGTATGGGGGACGAAAGTTGTAAATAATAAAGTGTTGTAAATAATAAAGTGTTGTGTTAAATTATAAAAGATGGAAAACTTTGGGTTAAAAGTAAAAAAAAATAAAATGGGTCAAAATACAAAATATGAAAAAGTTTGGGTTAAAAATGAAAAATCAAAGTTTTTTTTTTTTGAAAAATCCCCAAAGCTTGGGGTACAACACACAATGCAACCAAAAGTTGCTAATTTATAATATGGTAATGTTTTTTTTTTCTTTCTATTTTCTATTTAAATTAAAGTTATCAAAACAACAAACGGTAATTTATAATATGGTAATGTTTTTTTTTTTTTCTATTTTCTATTTAAATTAAAGTTATCAAAACAACAAACTTCTTAATGTTCGTTTTTCTATTTTCTATTTAAACCAAAGTTATCAAAACAACAAACCACTTAATGTTTTTTTTCTATTTAAATTAAAGTTATCAAAACCACAAACTACGAAATAAGAAGAATCTGTGATTCTCGCATTTACCTAAAAGCACCAGCGGATCTAGAAAATCCGTATAGAGGTAACGTTTTAATAAAAAGGGGTAACGAAATCGAAAAAACGTCAATTTTTTTCAAAATTTACGCTACCGTCAGAGCGTCACTGGATCGTCGAAGGGCAACTAGGGTTACCCCTTGTAACATTAAAAAGGGGTAACGAAATCGAAAAAAGTCAAACTGACGTGTCAACTATAGGTCTGCCCCTACCTACAAGCCTAGGAAACCATGAAATATGACTAATCTTAAAGTAAACTAGTGTTTTTCAATACGCGCGTTGCGCGAAAGGTATTGGGGCTTTCGAAATGTTGTCGAGAGCGATTCTAGCATGATAGCTCCCAAGTCATATACATGGTCTTGGATCATGATCATTATCCTGAATGTCAAACCTGGAAAAGCGTATATTAACATTAGAGAGACACATAATGAGTGTTGACCTCGGAAAAGTCAAACTATTCTATTTACCTTTTGCTAAGAGTTTCACTTGATTTGGTGACACAATGTCCAGCCACATGTAGTCAAAAACCTTATAATATTGCAACTTGCGTTTACAGAAGTGTTACTTGAATTAAGAAGAAACTACATACCTTAAATTCTGCTAGCAAAGGAAGAATGCAGCCACTAATCTTCACATTTAAACTTTGATCCAACAAAACATCAGTTATTTTAAGGTTGTTTGGGAATATTCTTTGTGTGATATGTGTGCTTAGAAACCGAATCCATTTTGAAATCCCGATGCAGCCGTAAACCTCTGTGCCCGCCCAGGAGAGTTTCTGCCCTGCTATCAATTTAAATTTAAGGTTTGTTAAACTCTTGGAGATTGTTGGTTTGACTTACATAGTCAAACAAACTGATATTTAACTTTCAAATTGCTACTAACCTTTTGAGTTCCAGAAAACTTTTAATAATCATACCAAGTTATAACAAAAGACAAATTAAGGGTGTGTGTTTATGGTTCATCAATTGACTTAATGGAAGCGCTCCTTGTAGAAGTCGTCGTATTTATCTGGTAGGGTGGTGGTGGTCATCACCTAAAAAAATCCAAAATCCTAGTGGTGTTACTATCCTTGAATGGCCACTCTTTCACTCTTTCATTTTATCTCGCCAAGTGTAATCATAAAGCCAAAAAAAGTTTACATTAGGTAAAAGAATCGGCGTCATTAATGCATGATATATATCAAATGTACCGTGATAGGAGCTACTTCCTTCCTCCTCTTTATATATGAGACAGCTACTCCCTATGGAATGTTTTACATGTAAAAGATCAAAAATATTTAATTTAACAATCTCCAAAAAGTTGACTAAACTATGTGTGAGTTCCTGGTGGTGAAAGGGGAGCATCCAGAATCATAAAGTTAATCTGCTTTATTAGAATAAAAGACAATACGGGTCAGTTTGTACACCAATTTTTCTTCTAGCATGTTTTTCTGTTTTACTTTTTGTAGTCCAGATTACCCTCTTATACTATGACTATCTTACAGCACACCTACTTCACCAAAAAGTAGCAAAAAACATAGTGGAGAATAAAAAGATAAACAAAGCGATACCCTTGTATATTAGTAACTTATAAGAAAGTTGAAATAAACGAACAAAAACCAGTCAAAACCAAGCAGAAGAACACTTTAAACAGAAAATTACCAGAAGAAAGCTAAGCGTGAACAACTTCAAAACCCTGCAATTCGTCAAAGTTCATCCATGGCTAGACCCAAACCTTCGCCTCTACAACCAAGAACGACCCACATAAAAAGAATTCCTTAGCAACCTAAGAATACATGAAATACTTTTATGTACATACACATTGTACTTAAATAAGATATTGCAAATTAGATTTCATTGGTAGCAGGTTGTATTGTAACTGACATATTGTAACGGGTCTATTCAAATTGTTGTTAACGGGTCAAAAATCTACTTTTGCATATGGTACTACTTTGAGTTGCAACATCTATAATCTGAACAACATAAGGGCTTCCGCGTCTTTCAAAGTAATCCAAATTCATACCTAAAAGTCGCCCTACAAAAAACCCAAAATAGATGACACAAACAATCCAACAAAAGAGAGCATATAAAAAGATCATTTGTTTATAGACAACCCACACTTTGTCTTCGTCTGTACAAAGTTCATCCCCAAGGTTGAGACTGATGAAAAGGTTTCAACTTTAGTGAGCAATCAATCCATCTCTACCTGCATTGACGATAAAATAAATTCATATTAAAGCGATACAACCGGAATTATATATTGTGCACATTCATGTTCATATTTCTATAAAATTTATACCTGTGCTGCCTGTTTTTCCACCTCAACTTTTAATTTTTTTTTTCTAAATGTTTCAAGAGACATGATATTAGGTCTTTCAAAAAGTTTCATCTCTAGCTACAAAAAAGTTGTGTATATAAATAACTAATGTGATTTATTTATGAGATTCATAAATGTATTAAAACAGGGGTGGGGCGTGGGGGACCCCCGAACTTTTCGCTCAGTAGTGTTATGTATATACGTTTCGTATAGAATTTTTTTAGGTATATATGTTTTCGACCCCACGATTTTATAAAAAAAAATTTACTTATTAGGTCCGGTGACATCCGGCCCCCAGTAGGAAATTTTCAAGCTTCACCACTGTATACAAAATTAAAATAAAATAAATAATTGGCACACCTCTTTTTGTTCAAAACGCATAAACACAGATTTGTCTTTTTATCAAGACCATATCTTTATATATAAGTTTAGCATTTCCAACCCTGTTTCCGACTCGAAGTTGTCTCCCATTGGCACTGAACAGGCAAAAGGTCTCACAACTAATACCTATTTGTTTGAGTAGACAACAAAAGTTAACAACAGTATACACACAACCTAAATGAGAGCTTATATACATGTAATCATTCGTTAACTTATATTTATACATATATAATGAAAACTACATATTTGATGAATTTATATTTCATACAAACTTGTTGATATAGTTTGAACATCCTAACACCCCCTAAATCATAAAAAAAACAGCGAGCATAGTTTATAACAAATAACCTAAAAGAGAGTAATAGATAGAAACACTTTGATTTTTGGCATGGCAACCTTAAACCAGCAACAATACTCGTTTAGGTGAGTCCAATATCTTAGATATCATGGAAAAAACATAGCCAAAACGGTCAGAAACTAAGCGGAGGAAACTGAGGTACTTACCGAAGGTATCTTGGGAGTAACCAATCTGCAGTAAAACGACACATGTCTGAGCTACTTCACCAAAATATTTGATTGGCGGCCGGAACTTAGCCCACCGCTAGCGGTTCTGATTAAGAACACACCGCCGACAGTAGTGTTTCATAGCTGGACCTTGGCCACCGGATCACATTCGGTGATGAATTTTTCACCGCCAAAACCGGGCAACAAACAGGTGCCACACTGATCTCTGGCACTATTCATTTCCATTGGTGTCACACTGATGTGATGTCTGGCACTATTTATTTGCTGTTCAATAGCCGGAACCCTAGAGCCGCCACCGCTCCAACAACGGCGGTTTTAACCATCTGAACTGAGGTACTTACCGAAGGTATCTTGGGAGTAACCAATCTGCAGTAAAACGACACATGTCTGAGCTACTTCACCAAAATATTTGATTGGCGGCCGGAACTTAGCCCACCGCTAGCGGTTCTGATTAAGAACACACCGCCGACAGTAGTGTTTCATAGCTGGACCTTGGCCACCGGATCACATTCGGTGATGAATTTTTCACCGCCAAAACCGGGCAACAAACAGGTGCCACACTGATCTCTGGCACTATTCATTTCCATTGGTGTCACACTGATGTGATGTCTGGCACTATTTATTTGCTGTTCAATAGCCGGAACCCTAGAGCCGCCACCGCTCCAACAACGGCGGTTTTAACCATCTGAACCCTAACGCCGTTTGAATCATTGCCATTGCCGGAATCCATAAACCCCACCGTCACTCTCTCCCATCTCTTCTCCGATCTTCTCTATCTCTCCTCCGGTTCCCTCCATTTTGGCGACCGGATTTCAAGAATAGGAGGTGAAAAAATGTGATTTTGTATAATCAGGAAGTGGGATGCTTAGGAGACGCGTGGTATATCGATGACAGAAATAGGACGCGTGTTTTAAAAATATGCGGCCCAATGAATATGGGCCACCCAGTTGTCTACCACTGTTCATTTCCAAAGGTTTATTAATAGATATTAATTACTTTTTTTTTGAAAGGTAAACTTCATTAACGAAAACGCCGACCCAAGCCGGGCCGACAAAAACTATAAACAGCCAATTACATATTCACAAAGGAAACCCATTCGTTCCAATCAATCCCTTTATACTTAGATCTAGTGGAAAACCAAATAAAACTTAACGCCTTAATCTCACTAATAATTCCTTCGATTTTCACCGTGGCATTCGAGAACTTGAACCCATTCCTCGCACGCCAAAGACTCCAACATGCTACCATAATAACGCCTGAACCGCTTTTCTCTTCTAGATCAATATGAAAGGAGAGGAGGTCTTTAAGAGAGAAAGCAAAGATATTAGGAATTTTGCACCAAACACTAATACCTTGCCAAACCATCGATGCCACAAAACACGCCAAAAAAACATGGTCCGCTGATTCCTCCTCTGAATTGCATAAAGGGCACACTGGATCACCGATATCTATGTTCCTTTTCAAAAGAGCCAAAGCCGTGGGCACCCTGTCCATACCCAACCTCCACGCGTGAATATTTACTTTCGAAGGAATCCAATTACACCATTGTAATATAAACCCGGTATCCAACTGTAAGTCGTCTTTCAACATCTTTTTTAACGCCTTTACAGTGAATAAACCATCCGCTTCCGAGCTCCACCTCCACTTATCATTCTCAGACCTGATCCGGGTGCCGCTAATCACAGAAACTAGCTGACCAACAATCGGCTGTAAACCAGCCATAGCTGGGTCCGAGGACCAACACCACCTAATGTCGTCCACACTACCATGAGAGTAAATCCTGTCTGCCACTCTACACTTCTTGTCCGCATCCAACCTAAAGAGATCCGGGAACACACATTTAAGAGGTTCATTGAGCAGCCACGTATCAAGCCAAAATGCTATATCTTTACCATCACCAACCGAACCAACAAGAAAGTTCCTCAACGGCTTCCCACCTACCTTAGTATTGATGAAGTTTTTAGCAATGTTATTCCAAACCCCACTAAGCGATTTTTTGAATGGAATGCATTCCCACCCTACCCTACTCCAGTGCAACACCGCTATCACTTCCTTCCACAGACAACTCCTCCCCGTTTTGAACCTCCAACCCCACTTAGCTAAAAGCGACGTGTTGACGATTTGAAGTTTAGACAAACCCAAACCTCCACATTTTTTAAGACGAGTAACCTTATCCCAAGCAACCCAGTGCAATTTTCTCTCCTCAGCCGAACCACCCCACAAAAATTTCTTTATCAAGGCTTCAAGATCATTGATAACTTTCTTAGGCGCTTTATAAAGAGAGAAATAATATGAAGGGAGACTTTCGAGGACCGATTTAATTAGAATCACCCTTCCTCCAATCGAAAGAAGATGGGCCTTCCATTTCGCCAGCCTGCTAAAAAAGATCTCCATAACCGGTTGCCAGTTACTCACCCGGTTCATGTTAGCTCCAACCACTAAGCCAAGATACTTGAACGGAGGACGCTCCGGTTTACAGCCCACCACCTTGGCCTTCTCCTCAATTTCTGTGGACCCCACACCAACACCATAAAGATTTGACTTCTCAATATTGATTTTTAGACCGGAACAAATATGGAAACAATGGAGAATTCGAACAATATTTACTACCTCCATTCTAGACCACTCACCCATCATTATCGCATCATCCGCATACAAGAGATGCGTGATATTCAGACCATTGTTCGGAGTGTCTATTCCTCTAATAATCCCCGCCTCCTTACCATTATCAATCATGCACGACAAGGCTTCCATGACAACCAAGAAAAGAAACGGAGACAAAGGATCCCCCTGCCTCATGCCTTTCTCACACTTAAAAGTAAAAGTGGGAGACCCATTTACCAACACTGACGAATTAGCCGACTTCAAGATCCCCATAATCCAATTGCACCACTTATCATGAAAACCCATCTGAAGAAGAATGCTAATGACAAAATTCCAGTTAACGTTATCATAAGCTTTCTCAAAATCAATTTTGAGGAAGAAAGCCTTTGACTTCTTCTTATTGATCCAAGAAATAAGCTCATTCACAATAAGAGGCCCATCCAGAATGTATCTGCCCGTAAGAAAAGCCGACTGAGAAACCGAATTAGGTTTGTATGATAATGTTAAAAACCTAACAAGTGTCAGGAGGGTTATTAATTATTGATAAAAATAATCAATGGTTATTAGATATGAGGAGGGTTATTAATTATTGATAAAAAATAATCAATGGTTGATGAGATATGATATATTGATGTGATAAGGGTGCCAATGTCATCGAACTTCTTGAATCAAAGGGATTTACTTGGTAAAATTAGAAAATCAAACTATTTTTTTAACTGCAAATCAACTGGATTTTCAGATTACTCTAAAAGGCCAACATTTGCTATTTAAACCTCATAGACCATGCGTAGCGGTAAGGGTTAATAATTCCTCCACCCTTGGGGCGTTTTCCGCCATGTGGTAGTACAGTCAGCAAGGGACATTATTGGGCGTTTTTCTAAAATGGGTGTAGTGGGGAGGTGAGTATTATGTTAAAAGGGTGTAGAGAATTAAATAAAAATAAAAAAACCAACAAAAAAAGCTATTGGCCAAAAAAAGGGAGATTATGATTGGCCATTTAAAATATCTCCAGGCGTGATTTGAAAAACGCCAAAACATCAAAATTGACCAAACACGCCAGGGGGGTGGTTCCCCGACGTGTTTAGGTGGGATTGGGCAAACACGCGCAGTACGCATGGTCTTACCCCAAGTTCAAATTCCTACCACCCTCTTATATTTATATAATTTGCATTTAGTAAGAATCGAACCTGAAACTTTCTTAGGAGAAAACCACTTAATGAAAAATTGGGCTATATATGGTAGAAAAGCAAACTGTTGTTGACTTTTTGAACTTTTACAATTCTTTTTTCAAAACGTAAATAACTTTTTAATATACTATATTTATATTTTTATTAAAATTACATCATAAAATTGAGCGTTTATTTAATCGCTGATTTAAGTGTGTTAGATCATTTCTAATGCAAGATGATTTTTTTTGCAAAAATTTGCCACATCATCTCCTTATTCTTCTCACAAATATTTTTTTTGAACGACAAATTTGAATCACTGACGGGACCGCTGAAGTATCATCGTGCCACCAACGGAACCACCCGATCATATTCATCTCTACTAGGCATAATGCCTATACACCAATTCAGGAGGAAAACTAATAAATACGAGAAAACCCCTTTGTGAGAATCGAATCCAGGACCTATTGGTCATAAAGCCTTATCTCACCCCCAAGATGACCTAGGCTATAAAACCATGGGCTCACAAATATTATTTTCTCTCTATAAATGCATGCACTTAGCCAAAAACATTTATACCCTCTCTCCACTCTCTCTCTCTCCTCCAGCTCATCATCCATGTTACAAATACAGATCAAAATTGCATTCGGTTGGTCTTACAATGGATGCGCTTTTCAACATGGTGTTTCATATTATTTCAATATGGTGTTTTAATTATTTTCAAATGACATCTTATGTGCGTCTAGGTGTTTTTTTTTTTTTTTTTTTTTTAATATGGTGTTTTAATTACAACATGACGTTTTGTTTGGCTCAATTTTTTTGACGTGTCAACTATTATCCCTTTATAACACGTGATGTTTCTTGATGTGTTTTTACACAATTGTTTTTTAGCATAACTCACCCTATATATACAAAAGTATCATGCTAATGGTATACCTAGCTCCATCGACTTCTTTAATACAAAACTAATCTTAAATAGAAATATAAAATATCGTATAAATATTTGTAGGTAGTGTTGATAAGATAAGATGTAATTTGAAAGAGAAAAACTTACATGTATGAAGCTTATTTAACAAATAACTTTTTAATGAGGTAATTTTGATGGAGACAATAAAAGGTTAGAAAATAACACGTAGCTATCCAACTAAATTAATATTGTTTTGATGTAAATGACATAATTTAGAAAGGTTTTATAGACGTAATCCCCAACCAAACAACACATTAGGTTCTATAATAAAAATGTATACTAATAACACCTATAAGAAATAGGGATGAGCTCGGTATTTCGGTATTGGTATCGAATTTTCCGGTACCGAAAATACAGATACTGAATTTCTAAGGCTGTCAAATCGTGTCTTAACAGGTTTAACAGGTTTCTGATGGCGCGCACAACATAAGTTTCAAACATGATTACGACTCGTTTAACTACTTTCTACCTCATGTTTATAAAACAGTTTTATGTTTTATGTACAAAGATGAATAAATGATAGATCCTAACATTGTAATTTTAATTATTTTAAAAATTAAAAAAGTCAAAGGGTGTATTTTTTCAGTCAAACATGTCTAATCGTGTCTTAACAGATACCCAATTGCCAGCCCCATGAATTTCATCAAATATGACAGTATCGGTATTTAAAGATAAAATTTGGTTAAATATCAGTACAGTACTATACGGATACCGAAAACACTTAAAAATAAGTACCGATTCAGTATCGAAAAAAATCGATACAGGAAATTCGATACCTATAAGAAAAGATAAGAGACAAAATTGATGAACATAGACACAAAAACTAACGCAAAATACCTTTTTCTTATGATCAGAATCCATAAAAGAAGTAAAGCCTGTTGTTTGTTAACTTGTTACAGTTGTTGGATCATCAACACCTGCTCTGCTATCTTCTTTCTTCTACAATTCCTCTTACATTTCTTTCGCATTTTTCTTCCAACATTTCACATCAATTCACGTGATTACCACCACTTACAGACACAACTCGCTTTCATTAGGGTTCTTGGTTTGGTTTAACTCCACCGACAACCTTTCTGATCCACCAATTTCAACCAGATCCAGCTACTTTGTTACATTTCTAAGCTGGGTTTCTTTCCAATTTTTCATTTTGGTCACTATTCAGTTTTGCACACCAAGTGTTCGACGAAATTACCCTCACTTCTGTACGGTTCTTTACTCACGATTTGTGTGTTTTTGAAGAGGAGTTTTATTGTTTTAACTTATAGTTGTCCGAAACTGGCTGCAATTTGAGGTTATCTTTGCTGTAAATGTTAATTTGACATATTAGGGTTTATGAATTCAATTGTATGAGAAATTGAAGTGTTTTCAAGCCAATTTGGGGTGGTTTATGCTTAAAGACATTGCATTTGAAGCTGCAGTTGGGGTTCTTAACGTGGGTATATGTGTGTGATGGAAATATTGTGTTCAGTTGCATATATGGGAGCTTGCTTGATGTTAAATGATGCATATGTTGGTTCTCCAAGTGGGAATTATGTTACACCTATTGCTTAATAATCAGATTTTTTTGAATATATCTTGGAGTTTCAAGGGTTTTGTTGATCATCGAGCGTTTAGTACTTCAATCTGAAAATGTTTCGTCTGAATTGAGTCGTTTGGCCGGACAATAGTGGTGGTGGTTACCGGAATTTTGGGGTAGCAAAATGCCTCCGTCACCTGCGATGAGATGTTCTCCGGGAAGGGAACCAAGAGGCGATAATCATAAAAGAGGACGCAGTTTAGAGAGTGTAATACCGTTAAAACAAATTGACGATGATCTTGCTTTATTCAATGAGGTGCAAAGCAGAGAAAGAGATAATTTCTTGCTCGAGGCCAGTGATGATTTTGAAGACATTTTCGGTAATGTTTATTTGCTTTTGTTCATTTTAAGAAATTTCGGTTTTTCAGATTACATTATTCGAAAGCATTCATTACAGGACCCATTTTAAAAGAGATACACAAGAAGCTCGTAAGCACTTGCACGTATTGTTTAAGGATATAACATGAGATAGAAAACGAGGTCGTTATGCGATTGCATAACCACCTTATGTCCATATCAAAATGATAAAAACAACAGTGCAAGTGTTCATGTGCCTCTCGCAGTTCTCTACATAGAATTGGTTCTGTATCAACCTAATATTTAAAAAGTAGATAAGCAACCATGAGGGGTGTGGATTAAGAAAACCATTTGTCTGCATTTATTAGGGTGACATAAGCTGTTAAGATTAAGCAGTTTGAGATTGCTTATTTCAAATTGATTTCTCGGTGGATTCAAAATTATAAATTTGCTGATTTTGCTCTATGTGCATAAGCATACGGTGTTCAAATAAGCAAAAATTCCAATCTCCAAAATCCAAACGCTCTGTGGTCAGTTGACAGCTGATTATTTATGGCCGTCGACCTTTTAAATTCTTCAGTAGTCAGATGTTACCAAACACTCAACTGATTGTGTTATTATCACAACTTAAACAACAGATGCTCATCCAAACACTATTTCCTGCAAACCATTTTGTTACATCTGATTAACTAATTATTACATAACAGATTACGTATAGAAGAACATCGTTTCAGATCTTCGGTTTGTTTTTTAAAAGGGAAAGTAGTAATAAGTGAAAATTTTCTAATTTTCTTTTTGCAGCAAGTAAGTTGCGGTATTTTTCAGATTACAAGCTTGGGATAAATGTTCCTGCTCGAGGCGAAAGCAGTGATCTCCTCCATGCAGAAGAGGAGAAGAACGATTATGAATGGTCGGTACTTATGCGTTCCGTATGCTCTTTATTTCATGTTAGCCCTGAACAATAAAACAACGAAGAAAAATAATGGATAATTTGGTTTGAAAAGAATATACTGGGAAACTGTAGAATGACAATATTCCCCTAAATTCAAAGCTCTCGTCAAATCCACAATTGTAAAAATGACAAAAATGGACCCAACTCTACTAAAAAAAATCAACTCTAGATGGAATTATGATAATATTCTGAGTAGACTCAGGGCTATTTTTGTCATTTTACAACTCTAGAAGTGACAAAAATCTGTAAGTTCAGGGGAATTTTGTCATTTTACTATTTTCCATCAAGTTAACTTTTTTTTTCTTTTCTGGAATTGACACAAACGAATCCAAATTTACAGTTGAGTGGCCCCTAAAGTTTTAATATATGTGTGGCCTATATATGCATCATCACAAAAACGAACCTGAACTATGAAATAATTGTTTAATTCCATGATGGTTATTTTTTTAGTTAGTATGTGTCTAACTTTTCTTAGTTAGTATATGTCTAACTTATTTCTCATAACATTAAAGGTTATTAACTCCTCCGGATACACCTTTGTTTCCATCTTTGGATGATGAAGTGCCACAAGTTAATGTTGCACAAAGGGGTAGACCTAGGACTCAACCGATTTCGATTTCAAGATCATCGACTGTAAGTCATCTTTATTGGTTTATTACCAACTATAATTTATTTGACAATAAAAAATAACATACAATAATGTATGAAATCTATATTTTTAGATGAAGAGCCATAGAAGCAGTAGAGGCAGTGCAAGCCCGAACCGTGTGAGCCTGTCTCCTCGATCTCATAATAGCGCGTTTGAATCTAGAGGTGTCCGTGCCATGTCAGCACCTAGTGCTAGTCCACCTACCGTTTTAAAACCCGCTACCTCGCCGCTTAGATCATCTCCACCATCTCGAAAACCCGTAACACCCGTTCCACGGGCTTCAACACCGCCTTCACGAAGGTTAAGTACGGGATCCAATAACAGTACCCCGGGTTCAAGGGGCAGTAGAGGAAATTCACCTTCACCGAAAGTCAAAGCGTGGCAGTCAACCATTCCCGGTTTTTCCTCCGAGGCCCCGCCAAATCTTAGGACCTCGTTGGCGGATCGACCTGCTTCGTATGTACGCGGGTCCTCACCGGCTTCTAGAAGCAGCAGACAGTCGATGTCCCCCACGGCTTCTAGAAGCATCAGTTCATCTCATAGTAAAGGTTCGGTTGGTTCATCTAATGATGATGACGTGGAATCTTTTTCATCTGTTGTTGTCAGTGGTGGCACACAACGGTTAAATTCAAGAAGAGTTGGTGGCTTACAATATAACCATAAGAAGACGACACATCAGCAGTTTTCAAAAAAACCAAGTAGCATGGTTTCATCTAGTTCTGCTCCCAAGAGATCTTTCGACCTTGCGCTCAGACAAATGGTATTTGTTCTAGTCCACTTTAATTAATCGATGGTTGTAAATATTTTCATGTAGAATGCCATTTTCGTCCCTAAGGTTTGGCCAGTTTTGCGACTTTCGTCCAAAGATTTGTTTTTTTGCATCTGGATCCAAAAGATTTGAAATCTTGTCATTTTCATCGGCTCGTTAACTCCATCCATTTTTCTTCATTAAGTCGGGTATTTTTTTGTCTTTTTTGTTAACTTAAAGGGCAATTTGGTCGTTTGAATACTTGTACGTTATGCTAAATGCTTGTACATAAAGTGAAAAAGACTGAATTGCCTTTTAAGTTAACCAAAAAGACGGAAATACCCCTGACTTAATGAAGAAAAAATGGATGGAGTTAACGAGCCGGATGAAAATGACAAGATTTCAAACCTTTTAGATCCAGATGCAAAAAAACAAACCTTTGGACGAAAGTCGCAAAACTGGCCAAACCTCAAGGATGAAAATGGCATTTTACTCTTTTCATATTATTGTAAATATTTTTTGTTCTTATTTATTAATTTCTTTTGTAGGATCATAGAAAAGGTCCTCAGAACATGTTCAGGCCACTACTTTCTAGTGTCCCGAGTTCGAGTTTTCATTCCGGGATATCAAGTTCGCCTCACAATACCATGATTACAAGAAATTCTTCAGTTACTAGTAGTAATGCAAGTTCTGGGCATGTATTAGGTGGTGTACGTGAACCTGAAACGGGCCCGGATGATGTAACTAGTGAGCCCGTAAAAATTCAAGATCCCGATGTCAGTGATGAAGTGTTTCTGATGGAGAAAGATGATGGTGGTCTAAATGAATCATGCGATCCAACAACTTTGACTACCGGTTTGACTTTTGATGGTATCGGGGATATCGATATTCAAGTGGGTTTGTTAATATGTTCAAAATGTGGGTGTAAGTTTTCTCCAATTGGATTAGAAGACAACATTAATCTTTGTGGAGAATGCAGAGAGTCGTATTCGCCTTTGACTGTTGCTGACCCGGTAACTGAATCTGCTACAACAGTTGACCCTCAAGTGGCTGTAGCTGTAGTCAAACCCCGATCTAGTCAACATGATGTTGCGGTCAAAGACGGTCAAAGTACATACGGGGAACCAATTTGGAACTTTTTAGCACAAACTTCTCTTTCTCGATCACGGTCAGAAGAAAGCGAGACAAAACAAGTCAACCATGACACGGTCGACTCATCAAATTCAAAGGTTGACTCTTTAGAAGGTGCGGGAATTTCGTTACTGCTAAAAAGGTCAAATAGTATAAAGGGTACGGTTGTACGGAACATGACCTTTTCAGCAAGTAGTATTTCATACGATGATTTTTCATATGTTAGAGACAGTACAAATAATAGCATGAGAAGCTTGTCGGTTTCGTCTTCAACCGACTTTTCTGGAGTCAATCGACAACCCGGTGCCCGATTACAACGGGAATTGAGTAGCACAAAATCTGAAATCGAAACTTACAAATTTGACCTCAATAATACCAAGAGTGGATCATCATTATCTGCTACCTCGAGCCATGCTTGCCATAATGAAGAAAATGACACTTTTACCCCCGAAAACAACAATGGGGATGACTTTGAAACGGGCCCGACTCAAACCCATGTTGATTCTGGGGAATCTTTATTAACCGATTGTTTGAAACTTGAAAAGGCCGCTGAATTTCAAGAAATTGAAGGCTCTGGATGTGATGATACTCGTGTTTCAGAGACTTGTACTTTCGAAGATCGTATTGATGTTGATAAAGTTCAACCGGATACAATTTCTGGAGAATCTGATCAAGCGGGTCGGGTTTCTCCTGGTTTAAAGCGTGACGGGTCACTAAGTTCAACAAACAGCATAGAAGAATCACAAGAAGTTGTTTCTGATCAGGACCGCGATACCGCTGATGATACAAGCAACATTATTGGTACGTATTTCATGAATGATGATAAGTTTTTCGAATGTTATTAGTTTATCGGTATACGAATCTTTCATGATGATAATAAGTTTCTTTTGTTGCAGAAGAATCAGTCGTTGTGGTCAAACACAAAGGCAAAACGAGAGGAAGAAGTTTGACTTTAGAAGAAGCAACAGACACAATACTCTTTTGCAGCTCAATAGTTCACGATTTGGCACACAGTGCTGCAACAATAGCCATCGAGAAGGAATCCCGTTTGGCTCCCGTGGATGACAACGGTTCTTGGCCGCTCATTCCCGCCACCCGGAAATCTGATATCGGGAAACCTGAGTTTCAAACCCAAACCACAACCAAACGCCCATCAAAGTCTCAAAGGTCTAGACAGAAAAAAGAGGCCGAATCCGACCCGACAAAATCCCCAAACACCATGGAACACCAAGGTCAAACGGGTCAACCGAAGACCCGTATTGTCGGGGTTCGGGACTCGAATAACGGAGAGAGTAAGAAACCTCCAATGCTGGAATCAAAATGCAATTGCAGAATAATGTGAAGGTGGTCAAAGTTGTATATTGGTGAAATGTAAAGGTTGGGTATTAGTGAGTGTGTAGGTTGACCGTTGACGGATGTAAAAGAGTTGTTGTATGGGGTATTTACTATTTAGTGTTTGTATCCTTACACGTATAAACAAGAAGGAAGCCCGTTGTTGATTTATTATTTGTCTTGTACATTTGGAATGTGGGCTATTTTTTTGTAATTTTATTCAGGTGAAAGTATTAATAATTTTTTTTCAATTCTATTCATCTCCTTTTCAGTTTCTTTATATCATGATATCATCATATACATATACGAACATAGGCACATGCAGTTAGCTAAGTTGGTGTGTTTTTTGTATTTGGTTTGGTGTGGGCTAACTGTTGTTAGCTCCTTTAATTTATAAAATTTTTGTTGGCCTTTCAAAAAAAAAAAGTTAGCTAAGTTTACTTTTTTAAATGCAGCTAAATATATGTAGTAAGATTCAGTCAGATATTACTTTACTATGATATAAAATATACGTTCACAACTCATATGAATGAATACAGATATAAATTACAAGTTGAGTCATTTTTAAAATTCAACATACCTTTAGTATTTAACATGGAGCCACCGAGGACACAAAACATATCTTTATTAGCCATAATAATAGGGTTATTGGATTTCAATAATTCAAAGTTTGACCAGTTAGCTAATAATAATCTGAACTTAAAAAATTCCCTCTAACGATCCCAACTTGTAAGAATTTGGTCCCTATTAATTCTTTTATAACATATAAGGCTAGAGGGTATGGTGATGGTCCTCTAAGGGAGGATGATCCGCCACGTAGGCGCCACGTCATAGTCCTCCCAAGGATGGTCCATCCCCCAAAAGTAGAGGGTATGGGAGGATGGTCCTAGTCATAGTCCTCCCCACCACTTTTATGTTTTTTTTAATCTTCTACCTTTTTTTAACATTTAACAAATAAACTAACAAAAAAAATTATCATTAATATTAAAAGACATTCCATAAAAAAAAAACACACTTAATAAAAAAAACAAACATAAACTTAATAAAAAAAACATGGAGTTAAATAATTTGATGTTTTTTCATGATGTCGTCTTGTAGTTTTTTCAACATCGAACGTTTCGGCTCGGGATACTCATCGACATCCATCGATATTATTTCCCATTCCTTGAGCCGAATTTTTTCATCGGAAATTCGGATTTTCTCATTCGACAATCGGACCTTCTCGCGTAACTTTTCTTCCGCTACACGACTTTTTTCTTCGACGGCCCGCTCCTTCACCTTCGTCTTTTGGGCCGAGACGTCGTTGTACATTTTTAAGTGTTCCATAAACTCTTCCATCTTCGGGTCCACTTTTTCCTTTTCTTTCCCCTTGGCCCGCTCCTTCTTTGATTTGTCTCGGCCCGGTGGACGCTCCACTTCATGTACGGCGTACTCCTCTTCGTCAAAGTCGGCGTCATCATTTAAGTTTATTTGACACCTCGCGTCCGATCCACCGGGGCTAAAACTACCCGTTTCCGATGTTTTTTGGCGTTTCGCCATCTCCACCTCGTTGGGAATCGGCGCCCATTTTGGTTCCGTTTTCAAAATTTCCCACGCGCGAACGTGAGCAAAGTTGGTATTACCATTGTTCGCCTTATACTTCTCCAACGCTTGTTTGAACACATCGTCGTCGCTCATGCAGCTACGATGCCCACTTGTATATATTTTATTATATTCCTCGCAAAACCTATTGACGGACGCGTTCATCTTCCGCCACTTTGATGACACCGAGTCGATATCTCGATACGGGCCTTGGTCCATAAGGTCGAGGAACTTCGCCAAAACCTTGGACCAAAACCCTTCACCCGTTTGGTTATTACCTATAAAAAAAACAAACAAAATATATAAAGTTAGACAAAATAAACAAACTGTTTTCAAAAATTAAAAATAAAAAAAAATAAACAAACTTTAAAAAATTAGAAACTGTTAACAAAAAAATTAGAAAAACAAACTTTAAAAAAATTGTATAAACTTTAAAAAAAGATAAACCTTAAAAAAAATACGAACCTTTTGTCGGGTGTGTAGACGTGCCTATGTAAGCCTTGGCTAAGGCTTCTTCTTCGATTGGCGTCCACTTAGTCGACTTCGGTTTGGACGATTGCTCACCCACCACTTGCTTGCCTTTGTTTCGTTTTCCTTTAGGCGGTTGGGTTTCGGGAACAACCTCCACATCGTCGTCGGGTTCGGATTGTTGAAACGGTTGCGTCGGGATCGGTTGGGGTTGAACGGGTGGTGTCGGGTTCGGTGGGAAATTATAAGCACCCCGCATCATCATTTGTTGAAGGGCTTGATTTTGAGAGAATTGAGGGAATTGGTTTGGCGAGTGTTGGAATGATGCAAACGCATTTGATGAATATTGCGAGAATTGGTTCGGTTCTAGCGTCGGATAATATCCCGGAACCGAGAAAACATTCGGTTGGGTCGGGTTGTTGGGATTGTTCGGATTGTTGAAGGGATCCATGATAGAGTATAAGGTTTATAAAAGTGGAAGAAGATTTATAAAAATTGAGTGAGAGAGATGAAATTTTGGGGTTAAATTTGTGAATGGAGGTGAAAATGGAATGGAAATATATATATTTAAATTTTTTGACCGTTTGTTTGTTTTTGGAAAATGAATTTTTTTTTATATAACGGTAACTTTTTGGAAAAAGGGGGCCCACATTTGGTTCGTCGCCAACGTCTAAGAAGGGACGGTGAGGACGGGGACGGGTTGATGTAGCTCGCGTCGCCGGACCAGGATGGGTGGGGGGACGGACCCATACCGTGTAGCCTAAGAATTTGACATACTCAATAGACTCAAGTGCCTTCTTAATTGAATTAAATGCACCTATAGTTTGAAAATGATCGATGAGAGCCAAATTCTTACAAGTTGGGATCGTTGACACTAGTACCCCTAAATCCAATAACATGTTTCATTTCATGTACATGTGAGATCTGATAAAGAACGAATATTATTAAACTAAACCAAGTAGTAAGTATATTTATTGTAAGTTTTTAGATGAATAATAGTAATTGATAAGAAGGTATCAACAAGCTAGAAATAACAAGAGCATATTCTACAATATTCGAATTTTCCAATATAATATATTAGTTCAAACAGACAGACAGACAGCGGTGAGCATCTTCATTCTTCTTCTTCCTCTGCCCCTGCGCGCAAATTGCACAACACTTGCATCTTTACTTATCCAGCAATTTCTGGTTCAGGCACACACACACCTGTAAATTGTAATCATTTACAAAAATGAGATCAGTAACAATAATAAGACTGTTTACGTCACAAAATTCAGTTACATCTTCTTCTTCTTCTTCTTCTTCTTCTTCTTCTTCTTCTTCTTCTTCTTCTTCTCCTGTGTATTATATGAACTATGCTCTCCTTTCTGCACTCGTTGCTTTCGCTCTTGCTCAATCCATCAAGGTCTTCATCACCTGGTACGTACGTACGCTTCCTTTATTAATTTACACCTTTTTTTTTTCTTCTTCTTCTTCTTCTTCTGCTTGAATTGAATGTGATATTATCATCTTACCTACCATATACATACTTGTTTGATGTTTGTTAATTACAAATAATAAACGATTAGAATAGAGATCCAAATGCCTTCTTTTGGCACATGTTTATGGTTAGTTTTAGTGATACATCTTAAGAGTCTTATTATCATTTGGTAGAATTGCAGGTATACGGAACACCGATGGGACCCTAAGCGGCTTATAGGATCGGGTGGCATGCCTTCATCACATTCTGCAACGGTAGCTGCTCTTGCGGTTGCTGTTGGTTTTCACGATGGCCTTGGTGGTTCAAGCTTTGCAACTGCCCTGATTTTAGCTATTATAGTATCATCTTTTGTCTCTATCATTTCTTTTACTCATTTACAAAATTGGATTAAATAATCTCAACTATTACCAATCTATTGGCCGGCAACTAACGAAATGTTTCGTTAGAGTCCCACCTTTTAACCTATTTTTCTTTAGCGATCTCATACTAACTCAAAGTCTGAAAGTTCACCCAATTCGTTTTTGCTAACGTGGACTGCCACATAAGCAATCCACGTCATCAAAGCTTTGCCACATAATCGGTTCACAACATCAGAAGTTTGACTTTTTGCCACATAAGCACTCCACATCTTCAAAACTTTGACTTTTTACCACATAAGCAGTCCACGTCAGCAAAAAAACTAACCGGGTTGGACGGTTAGACCTCTGTTAAAAAAAGCTCGTTGGGAGAAAATAGGTTAAAAGTTGGGACTATGACGAAACATGTCATTAGTTGGGACTGTTGTTGTCCAACAAGTAATATTTGGATTATTTAAATCTAATTTTCCTAATCGTTTTAAAACGTTTATACAAGGGATAATAAATAGGCTACCAAGTAAAAAATCCCCGCTAATTTAAAGCTTTTTTCATATCTACTCATCGATAGTTGTGAAAATGACAAACATACCCTTCAATATATTCAAAAATCTCTTTGACTAGTTTGTTTTTTTTTTTTTTTTACAATTTCTTAAAGTGACCATTATATAATTTGTATATTGTGATTCTAAAGATGAAATTGATGATAGGTGATGTATGATGCGACTGGTGTAAGATTGCAAGCTGGGCGCCAAGCAGAGGTTGGTCTCTGTTATTTCAAGCGATCATGCAAAAAATTTACCCAACATATAGACTTTACATAAAGTTATTAGTCAGGGACATATATTCTTGTATATATATGTCACAAAAATTGTAAATTTGTCAGGTTCTGAATCAAATCGTGTATGAACTTCCTGCTGAACATCCCTTAGCTGAAAGAATGCCATTGCATGAACTTCTTGGTCACACCCCTCCTCAGGTCCATTTTCATAATTTGGTCAATTTGATCTGTGTTTTATGTTAAATGGGACAAATGGTTCAGATTATTAAAAAATAGCTAAAAAGGGAATGGGTCAAACGGGTTGCAAGTTATCAAAAGTCACTTTTATTGCATACAACCTCTTATATTGTTTTACTCATAGATTCAGATTATTATTACGTTGAGCTAAAAAGGGAACGAGTGAAATGAGTTAAATGTTGTTTTAAAAAAATTAAATTGAAGTATCTTGATTTTTGTAATCAAAGTTAACATATTTATTATTTATAAAAAAAAAAAACTATTTATTGAACAATAATAATGTAAGGATGATTATATGATATGCAGGTAATTGCTGGTGGGTTATTGGGGATGATGACATCAACAATTATTTACTTGATCTCACATTCGAGTAATAACGCTTGAATTCATTCTGCATCAAGGATGAATGTTTGAAATTTTTTAATCTGAATGTGAAGATGGTGCTGGTTGTTTGAATTTATAAGGTATCATGCAATTCCTAGTTATGTGTAGAATGCATTTTTTTTATATTTACTTATTGTTAATTGTAGATATGGTTGTAAAAAAACCCTCATGATTTTGTATTAAATGTTACGTATAGTTTGTTTTATTCAAAAAAGTATAAAAGAAGAGTGTATTGTTTCAGGTAGTTAACTGATAAACTTTGAAGAGTTAACCTTTTATATTTCACCTTAAGAAAAATAATTAAGTATGGTCAATAATATAGTTAAATGGGTCATGCTAACTAGCTCTAATGTTATTTTTATGTTTCAACACCAATTTTGTACTCCTAATTACCACCTAATCAATCACACATATTTGAACCAACACCACATTTGTAAAGGGTAATCAACAATGTCACTAGACCGCTTACGCCATGGGTAACTCGCTCTATTTAGACAAATGTTATTTCAATGGTACTAATATTCGTGATTTCCTTTAAAAGAAAACTAATATTTGTGATCGTTTTAAGTGTGTAACACATCACATTCTTGTGTTGGTAAATTGGCCCGGCCCAGCCCGACCCGTGTTAGCGTGCAACACATCACATGCTTGTGTTGGTGAATTGGCCCGGCCCGGCCTGACCCGTAATTCTAAAAATATATGTTTTTGTGCATTACCCAACATTTGGGGCCAGGCCATTTTAACAGAGAAATAAAGCAGCCCACCACATCATGGAGGAGGAACATGATAGCAAACTCTTTTTTTTTCCTTTTATGTTTTACTAATTATACTTCAAAGAATTTACACATTTAACCCATTTAATTTTTATTTAATTTGTATTTCTCTAATAACATGCTTCCAAAAAAAAAAAAAAAAAAACCAACCACCTTGCATTTGTTAAATTTTAAGAAAAGTAGAATACATGTGTATTTAAGTTTCTCTTTGGTATCTTAAGGTATTGCGAGGGCAAGTGCCGTATCAATACTGTGATGCACCGAATCAATACCGATATCAGGTATTATCAGAACCAATATCGGTATTCATTTTAGAGTTTTCACTCGACATAAACACGTATTAATGTACCAGTACCGTAACGAACCGATACCGAATTCCCGCCGCAACGCACGGGGGAATCCCACTTGTTTATTTTAAAACTAAAACTACAATATTTAAAAGGTAAGGTTTGTCCTCACCTCGCCCTCTTCAAACTGCACTCTTAAGGGTGAGATACCACCGAGTACATTTCTTTGTTTGCTTGTAAAACTACAATATTTGATTTGGTATACATCTTCTACAAGTTATAATTAGTGATATTTAAAAATTCTTTAAAAAAAATTCCAAAATTATACTGGAACTAGATTTGGAATGGGAAAGTTTTGGCTGGGGCATGGGATAAATTGGTGAGCTTTTTAGTGGTCCAAAATGGTTAATTAGTTACACGAAACCCCCATGAACTACTGCCTAATATCATATAACCCCTTATACTAAATAAAACTATCATAAAAGTACTAAAATTTTAGCATATAGAATGTGTTCACAGTATTTATATATTTTATATATATTTCATGATCTATACATAAAGAAACTATAAACTGCTTTACCTCATATACATGTATAAAAGACAGGCTTGTGTTGACCCCAATTGCATTCTCATGGTCAAAATCCTGCTGATAAAACAGTCAGAAGCTCGGTATGACACAAAAATTTCAAGAAATGAGAATTCTTGATCAATTCTTGAAACTAACTGTAAATTACAGGATAAAAATAAAGAAAATCAATTGGTTGTGGTAAATACGGTTGTTCTTCCAAGTACAAAGAGAACAAGTGACAACTCGATGAAGAAGATCGTGTTTATAAGACTTCGGTCAACTGTCCAACCGTACAAAGTAATTCCACCTGGATTATTCTGCAAATACATAACTGCACAGAAGTTTAGTATTGTATTTTCATGTGCACATACTCAGAATCGTAAAATTAGTTATATTTACTTACGAAATGCTTGTCGCCTGTGATAAGACGAAAAATAAGATGTGAGTTGTGCATTTGTTGGCAGTGGAATATAACTCATAGCTTCCATATCACTTTCTAGAGAAACTGATCTTAATAAAGTACTTGCAGCATCAAAATTTCCGTTTATATTGGAAAACCCGATTTGAGACGTATCATCCGCCCCACATGAAGCTAAAGCATGCCACCTACTTGCTAATGATGCAATTCCTTGTGCCCTGTGCGAAATCTTCGCTGCAGCATTTAAGCAAAAAATTACTCCCACAACTTGCGCAATCGACGACACCTGCCAAAAAAGAAGCGCGAATTTATATGGGACAATTACACATGTACCCCTATGACTTTTGAATTCAAATATACTCATTTAGTACTTTTTTGATACAAGATATATAATGTGTTACCGACATGGGTGAGTACATGACACATGATTTTGGGGGAAATATTATATATGCAAAAGAGTAAAATGCCATTTTCGTCCTTGAGGTTTGGCTACTTTTGCGACTTTCGTCCAAAGGTCTGTTTTTCCGCATCTGCATCCAAAAGGTTTGAAATCTTGCTATTTTCATCCGACTCATTAACTCCATCCATTCTTTCCGTTAAATGAGGAGCAATTCCGTCTTTTTAGACATTTTTTATTCAAATAAAAAACATTCATCATCATCATATTCAGTAAATCCCACAAATAGCAAAGCTAAGGTAGGGTCTGAGGAGGGTAAGAAATAAAGATCCACCTCTGTTGACTTTCTCCCCACCCAAACCCTTTAATCATCACAAAAAATGTCTAAAAAGACGAAAATACCCATGACTTAACGTTAATAAATGGATGGAGTTAACGAGTCGGATGAAAATGGCAAGATTTAAAACCCCCGATCCAGATGCGAAAAAACAAACCTTTGGACGAAAGTCGCAAAAGTAGCCAAACCTCAGGGACAAAAATAACATTTTACTCTTCGCAAAATATCCTTCCAAGGCATAAAAAGTTGTCCTTTATATGGAACAGTGGCACAATGCTAAGTCAGGAGTCAGGACAAAAGTAACATGTTTCTATAAAATTCAAATGGACCATAAAAAAGCAAGTATAAGTTGAACTTACCGCAAAATCACCACCATTTATGAATGTAACTTTATCCCTAAACTCTGTGATTTGGAATAAAGTAGCAAACTGGCTTGATGTGACTACTAAGAACACAAGCAGAAGATAAATCCGAAACCGGTGGCTTATTTTTGATAGATGATGGCGTAATCGTGCATGTTCTTCAATGAATACTAAAACATCAGTTTCTCTTTCCAAAAGATTTCCATAATCATCAAAGTGGATAATTTGTAAATTGCAGACCAGATGGAACACTAAACATGACGATAGAAAGATCATTGTCACGTACGTCCATGAGAAAGTCAAAGTTACAAAGATGCCACAAGATCGCCACCATGATTCGTGTTGCATGTACATCATGCGGATAACTTCTCGAGAAAGTTTTAAGAGAAGACATGGAAGAAACCACAATACTAGTGCGCGCTTAGATTCCTGTAAATTACCATCAGAATGCTAATTAATTGATCATAAATTTACAATTTAATTAAATGATCACAAATTCACAATTTTAATCAACTGATCAGAGATTCATAATTTTTCAAAAAGATGCATAGATATTAGATTCCTGAGTATATGTTTTTTTTTTTTAAATTAAATAAGCAATTTTGAGTGCTTGAATGAAAAAAGTGGTTATGCTTATGAGCTTATCTGTTTATTTTGGGATGTAATAAGTTGTTTTCAACAAGCAGTTTGACATTATTTATAACACTGATTATTCTTGATGAACTTAAAATTACAAGTTTACCCACACAATAAAAAATAAGTTAATTACCTACTTTTGCTTACATGCATAACATAAGTTCTTCAAATAAGCAATCCCAAACACCCATAACACCAAAAATTACACATTATACATGCTATTTTGTTCAGCTCATTTTTTCAAGTAGTTTGAATACTCCAGTATTTAGATGTTATCTCTTACTTTTCAAGTGACTGTAAAAAAAAGAAGCAAACAGCCCAAAATGTTCGTAAAAAATGGATTCCAGACAAAGAATATGGCTCTGAAGCATAGTGAGGTTAAATTAAAAAAAAAAATTCAAATATAATATGCTTCAACAGTTGATGATATACAAGCATGTTTATTTATTGATTGTTGACCTCTTTTAAAAAGAAGCAAATCTGTGGTGGAGCTTTATGAGGGGATTAGAGGATGTATGGATGTGCCTTTTTAAAGTGATTATATTGACCAAAGAATCTGAACATATGATAATCAATTTATTAAAGCTAGAGAAAGGCAAGTGATTTAACATTTATTTATTTTAATAATCAAATTTCTGACAAAAAAACTTCTTGTGTTCCAAATCTGATTATTTAAACCTATTTATCATAGGATTATGACTTCACCCAAACACTCAAAACCAATTATTGCACTTAAACCTCTTATAAGCCTGGAGATCAAATTTATTGGACAACACCAGAAAGTACTAAAGTTATATGGATAATTATGTAAAACTAAGTAATAAAGAACAAAAATAATAAGAACAGAAGCAAAGAATCAACTTTATGCCTAAAGTTTATCATATATAGTCTCCCTAATTATTATTATCCAAAAAAAAACAGGTTCACTAAAACATGTAATAAAGCAATGCTAAAAAGGGACAAACATGATGGTTGTTCACTTACAGAAATCTTGTGAACATACTCCCTTGAAAATCTCTGAAGATAACCATTATACTGATCAACAAACAAAAACTTTCTAATCCCATATTTTCTAAGATTATGGGAAAGGCAAAGCAGAGCAGAAGCAGCCAAAGAAGCATGTGAAGACACAACAACAAGCTCAAAGCCTTGAACTTGATAGAGGTCACATTTCAAACAGTTGGTGGGCAATAGAACCACCCCAACAGGAACCACAATTCCAATCAGAATAAACGTTACCCATGTAATCCCAATTCGAAAAACTGAAGATTGGTTGAATCCCAACAATAACATATAAAAATCCAATCTTTCAAGACACCCATTTAGATCACTGCTGCTCACTGTTTCATCTTGGTCGTGTAAAAATTGGATTTGGGGGTGGTTTTCTGATGACATTAGTGGAAAAAAATTGTGTAAAAATGAGATCTTGATTGAAGCATGAGAAAGTTGAAGGATTGAAGATGGTGAAGAAGACAAGAAGAAACTGCATTATTATTATTATTATTGTTACTATTCAAGGGTGGTTTAATAATAATGTGGTGGAGTCTATTTGGGAAAGTTGCGCTTGTCTTCATCTTCAAGATTGAAATTTCTTATGAGTTATGACCACACTATAAGGGGCAACACATAAATAAATCATGATTGATTGATTATAATAAAACGTATTATAGTTTTATTAAAAAATGTTTATAAAGTACAACTTTTATTGTCAACGTGACTGATTGAAACGTATCTATCTATACTATATAATAAAAGAAACCATGTTTGGGACACTTGGCATCATATTAGGCCATGTACTCTATGGATAATTATCATTTAGTTTAATATTTTCTAATTAGTTACAGATAATCTCCTACGAAATATTATTTAATTTAATATCTTCTACCTAATTATACATAATTATTATTTATATCTATACAAATAATAATTAAAGAAAAATATTTTACTATTTGAGAATACCATTGAACCGATATGTGATCACAAGTTTGAAAATAAGAAATTCAAATTGAAATAATTATGTAGACAAATGATTAATTAACTTAACATATAAAAAGTAATAATTAAAAAAATCTCAAGTGATAGAATGAAATAAATAAATAAAGCTTCCCATATAATGAAATATTTTTCTGTGTTACTTTTCGGTATTTTCATCTTATTTTTCTATTTATCTCTTATATTAAATAATAACAATAATAATAATAATAATAATAATATTATTATTATTATTATTATTATTATTTTTAAACAAAATTACATAAAAATAAATATTTGTTTTTCTATAAATGATTTTAAACAAATATTAAGGTGAAAATAAACGTTTGTTTTTTATATAATTATAAAGTTACATCCCGAGTTTTTTTTTTTTTTTTTGAACGACCAACAGAATCAATCATGAATACTCTCGGGGCACCCACTGGACCAAATGGAGTACTCCGAGAGTAACCCGAGTCCACAATATACTTTGGAGTTCGGTGATTGAAATTATGGTAAACTAGGAATCAATGGTTCTCATTTGAAACTGAAATGTTATAATAAGTGAATAGTACACCAAAGTTCATTTTTAAAAGATAAATCTTGACGACTGTAAGTGTTAACATATGACATTATAATTTATTCAACACGTGCGATACACGAGTTTTTTTTAAAGATATATCTTTTTTTATTATTTATTATATAAAATTACATTTATGCAGTCTGTGTAATACACGGGGTTCAAATCTAGTTTATAAATAACTCATAACATATGTTGTTCCTTTAATAGAATATATTTCTTAGTGTTGTATATCATATATAGGTCCGACATAAGTTGATACACGTTTCTTGGATTTTTTTTTTCAAAATTCTAACAATTTAAAAAAAAAAAAAATCTGAATGCTTGTATGATTTACACTCCCCTTGTTATCAACACAAAACTATTTTAAAAGTATTAGAATTTGTGAAAAAAGTTGACATTTAAATGAATTGGATTTAGAATTCGTGTAAGAAAAAGAAAATAATAATAATTCCATTCTTCTTTAAAGCTCTAGCTTTAACAATGGTAAAACTACCTCATCATAAAAAAAAAGTCAAAATTGAAAACAGCCGTGTGATGGTCAAATTAACACATTAAAAAAGTACAAGTGTACAACTATGATGTTGGGACATAATTTAGTACAACTACCAAAACAACCCTATAGAAGAAATTTACATGTCAGCATTGAGTCTCCAACAGATTCAAAAATTCTCTATTACAAACTGCATGTTTCTGTACTCTGCATTTTGGGGGTTAAATTTGACAATTGCCATAAATGAGGGTACCAAAAGTTTCTATTTATTTGCTTTACGGGCAAGAAACCGGTCCCGAGCTGCTTGTATTCTACTGCTGGAGTCATCAGTGGGTCCCTCTTTCTTGGGAATATTCTGGTCCTCTTGTGTGTTCTCCATGGGCTGGTTGGATCCACCACTGCTTCCAAGATAGTAACGAAATCAATAAATATAGATATGCAGGCAAAATCGATAAATAACGGTCTTATTATTTGTCAATTTTGAGACGGATATATGTATATGTTGTCCCAAAACTACGGTCCACGTTACTATTTTGATTTGTACCAAAATTAATATGCGCTTGCAAAAGAGAAACGTATAAATTACTAATGCACAGTTACACACGTGTGTAGCTCTAAAGAAGCGATTTTCTGGAATATTTATGTACCTGAGTTTGTTGACATTTAGTTTCTCAAGCTTCTGCAATATTGGGGTAACCCATTGCATCTCTACTTCACAAACATTACGCATAAATGCGCGTGAAGTAGAAATAAGTTCATGGTATACAACATAATTTGGAAGCATTCCTTCCTCATCTTCCCGCAATACAGAAGAAGGATGCACCTAAAGAGAAAAAAAATTGAAGTTGGTTACTATAATCAGGAAAAACTATAAAATTCATTTCCACTGGTGCAGTTTATTTGCAGATATATTATTATAATTTATTACCTGAACAAGCTGAGACTTGAAGCCAAGAGTTTTATAACCGTTATGACGAATGGACCTTTCCGCCAGCTGGCTTGCATAGCCAACACACAAAGACTTCCTCAAATTCTTAAAATCATGTTCTCTATCTCTCCGTCTTTCCTTTCTTCTTACATCCAAGCTCCCTGATATAAAAAAAAACAACGCTTAACTTCATACACATCCTTCTATAATTTTATAAACTGAAAACTTGAGTACAAGTAAACATATTCTCTGTAACCTTCAAGTCGGTTATGGCTAACCTTTTGCAATCTTCTGCATTATCTGAGACAGCTGTTTACGGACATCTTTGGCGAACAGCATCCCCCGTACCTGAATATAACAATTTCAACAAAGCATATCATAAGTTCAAACTTTCGAGAAAGATTAGCATGACACGACAGTACGGCACATTAGTTTCCTTTATTGATTTTTGGAGAAGTTAAAATGGGCACCAATTATCCTTAGTCCTTTCATAGATCAATGGTGATTCTGAGAAGTTCAGGAAAAGTGTGTATATACTTAACATGAGAATATACGTATATATAGTACATTAATTTTCTACCTGTAAGTTGTTATCTTTGCACCAGTCAATACTATAGTCAGTTTGGTCCCAGAGCTCGTAAATTTGAAGTAACTGAATGTGATCACCCCATCCTGAACCATTCGGAAGCTCTGAAGGAGGATGCTTCCTCTTCTTCTCTGTGCTTTTACTGCAAATCAAAATATAATAGATTATCAATTTACAAAAAATATTTATATTTATGACATCCATAATAATGCATCTAAGTAACATGCTTGAAAATATACCTTCGTCCAGGAAGCAATGTACCTTCAACCGATAACATAGCAGCTACAGTCAAAGCTTGGGTCAAACAATCGTACTCATTTGCCTCGATCAAAGTCCTTGCTAGTGAAGGTTCCAAAGGAAGCTCTATCACAAAAAAAAAAAAAAAAAAAAAAAAAACATTAAACACGTCACTAACGAAGGCATTTTATCATGTGATAGGTCTAAATGATGTTATTAGTTATAAAATGCAATACCTGACATAGTTTTTCCTATTCTCGTGATGGTGCCATTTTCATCTATAGCATCAATCAGAAACAATTGTTTAAGAGCATCTTGTAAAGACTCAACTGCAACAAGAGTCATTAGGGTCATCCTATTAGTTAGTGGAAAAACTTGACATTTTAAGTGTGTAAGTGGGCCCAATTAAAAGCTCGAGCTCGGCCCACTAAATTCATTACAGAGTAACACAAAGAAAAGAACTTACGTGAAGGTGAATCAAGAAAATCAAATTTAAGAATATCAATATCGGGAAGGTCAAGTGATTTCAAATAAAGAACACTTCCAGCTAGAGAAGACCGTTGTATTTCAGGCACCGTAGCATCCAGCAAATTATCATGATAAACAGCCAAAGGGTATAAACGATAACACTTCCCAGGTCTCGTTCTCCCAGCTCGTCCCGCTCGTTGGTTGGCTTGCACCCTACAATTAATAACTCATGATCGCTTATAACTTCAAATAGATCATAAGAAGTAAACTCAAACAGATGGCGTTAATTATTACCTGCTAATCTGAACAACATCAAGGGAATACATTCCAGTTGATGGATTATACTGTCGTTGCTTCACGTAACCAGAGTCAATGACATACCTATGAATTATGAAGCAACATTCTAGAATCAAAACCTTGTTGTTAATTGACACAATAACGAGCCCTCTTGTGAGTGTGAAGTTACTTACACAACACCATCAACAGTCAAAGAGGTTTCAGCAATGTTTGTAGCCACAATAAAACGCCGACAACTTGGAGGTGGAGGACTAAATACTCGCACCTGCAGAATCATATAGAACTTAGGCACCATTAGTTATAACGCGAATGGTTGTATAATAATATAATCATATAAGAACCACAAGTGAAAAAAAAGGAGGAAAATAACAGCTTGCCTGCATTTCAGGTGGCAAAGAGCCGTGGAGCGGAAGGACTAATGCATCCATACAAGATCCTACCTCGAGGCTTTGAATTTTTTCTTCCAATTTAGATACCAATTTCTCTATGTCATCCTAAACAAAAAATCATCACTCTTTTATAGAAATAACAGAAGTACATTGTGAAGAATATAAGTTATTAGTTATTACAACAAAAATAGATACTGTATGACTTGATATATGAATTACCTGTCCAGTCATAAATATCAAAATGTCCCCTTCAGGTTCATTAACGTGTATGTCTGTAACAGAGTTTATTTAAACAGCTTATGAGTAAGAATCCAAGAAGTAGCAAACTACCAAATTATCATAAAATAATCAGGATTGCTTATTTAAACAGCTTATGAGTATATGCTTACAGCTAATGTCACTCGAAGGGTAAAACTATAAATAAACAGGCTCAAACTGCTTACTTAAAGTAGCTTATTTACATTCCACCCTAAATAAGCAGATGTGATTCACGCATTTCTTCATCAGACGCTTAAAGGTACTATCTACTTTTAAAAATGCCACTGTCTAAACAAGCAATGTCATAACATCCCTAACATATTATCTACTGAATATGAACTGTAGACGTGAATACAAATGAATGAAACAACGTCAGTGGTCACGGCATGAATGTAAAAATTATATATATAGTTATGCTTACCGATAGCTTTTCTCAAAGAAGACTCGATATAACTTTTGGGTTGCTCTGAACTATATGATATTTCTACGGGGTACAACTTCCCAGGAACATTCAAAATTGG
The DNA here is from genome assembly GCA_030545235.1 of Helianthus tuberosus. Classification (NCBI taxonomy): domain Eukaryota; kingdom Viridiplantae; phylum Streptophyta; class Magnoliopsida; order Asterales; family Asteraceae; genus Helianthus; species Helianthus tuberosus. Next base: position 176,299,939 of record CM060450.1, read on the forward strand.
GCAGTCAGAGAAAAATTTGGACACCTTTTCACCATCAAGTGTAGCCGAAGTGATCAACACTTTCAAATTGGAGGCACGCAGTCTAATCAACCGCTTCATCAACCCCATCAATATATCCCTACAAACAAATACAATCATGGATTAGATCCGTATATAAGTCCTTGAACTTTATTTTTGCCTGATGAAGCCCCTAAACTTACAAAAACTCAATGAAAAAGGTCCTGATATAAAGTTTAGAAACTTGATCATGCAAAAAAAGACCTTAGTTTTTTTAAGTTTAGGGACTTCATCATAGAAGAAAAGGGCCTTATTTTTGATAAGTTTATAGACTTAATCATGCGAAAAAGGACATATTTGTAAATCAGATGACTTCTTCTTTGACTCCTAATATGTATAATATGGCATCAAGTGAATTAGTTTGATGAGAAGCTCTTTCGGTAGCTTGTAACTGGTACCTCATATGGACTTTTTTCCCCTGTTAGAAACATATAATTATTAATGGCTATGAAGCACAATATCTTTCTTACAAAACACTAAGAATCACAGTAACTTGGTAGTAGGGTATCAAAATTTTACTTCATACCTGCTGTCAACATCTTAAAAACTAATTTACACGTGCCAGCAACATAAAAACAGCCATTCAGCCAAACAAGCCTGCAGGTGCAAGAGACGACTCGGACCCAAATGATAAAGAAGTCAATGGTGAACACACAGAATCCAAATTGGAATTATTTGGCTTTGATTCTCTTGTTAACATTCTTGGTCTCAAAAGGTAAATATTGCTTTTTTCTTTTGTTCTTTTTAAATTTTATATTTGGCATGAAAAATTACCGAGCCTTTTGTTCCATTGAAATACAAAAGAAGCCGTAATTGCTGTTGTCATAGAGGTTTTTATATTATGTAATCTAGTTGTAACTTGTAAGGTCAAAAATCTTGTTTGACGTTTCAATTTCAGTATGACTGGAGAGCCGATTCCTGTACCTTCAAGTCCTAGAGGTCGTGAAGATGGTTCTGCTGCACAACATCCAACGGTACTCAATAATTACTATAAGTATCCTGTTTTAGCGATTCTATTGCCTTGTTATTGTTCATTTTAAAATGCTGTAAAGAAACATGCAAATGTTCTAGTTCATATTCATGAGAAAACAAATTTATTTAAAGTAAGTTTGTTCAATATAACTATTATGGGTTTAAGCAATGAGTTTTAACTTTTAACAATGTTGTGCCAAGTGCCAACCCATTTACTTCATAATGACTTTCATATATTTCTATATCTCCAATTCAGATAAAAGTACGGCTCTATAATATCAGACATCTTTTTTACTGGTTATTTTCGGTTTGCATTGGAGCTTTCCCAATATATGCCAATTACTGCTTTCTTCATGTCTTTTAATTATCTAGATGCAGACTAGCAGTGTTGTGAAATCAGGTACGATGATGGGAGTCTTTATCCCATGCTTGCAGAACATATTGGGGATTATCTATTACATTAGGTTTTCATGGTATGTTTCTTCTCATAGATGCTCATAATTATTTGGGTATACCTGTTATATGAAATATAGTGATGTTTTTCGACTTTTCGTATAATCTGTTTCTTTTTTATTTGTGAGAATTGAAATGCTGGTTTCTTACTTCACTGAGATTTAAAATGCAGGATTGTTGGCATGGCGGGCATAGGGGGGTCTCTAGCAGTAGTAGCCTTATGTGGCTTGTGTACTTTTTTGACTTCAGTATCATTGAGTGCTATTGCAACTAATGGTGCAATGAAGGTGGATGCTCATTACTTCTTTCTTTCCTTGTTTCCTGCTGTCTGGATAAATATATGATTCTGTAGTTGCTAGCATTATGGCATGTTTAATTAGTATGAAGTTCTTTACTGTTTGATCCATTTATTTTCAGGGTGGGGGACCTTATTATCTCATTGGGCGTGCTTTGGGTCCTGAAGTTGGAGTCAGCATAGGGCTTTGTTTCTTTCTTGGCAATGCGGTTGCTGGATCTATGTGAGTATACTGTGCGTTTATACTAGAGTTAGCAAAATGAGCAGGTTGGGTAACGAGTTGCGAAGGGTCAAAGGGTCAATTTTTAGCTTGGGTCAGAACAGAACAGGTCTGGCTGGGTCAACCTGCAAGTACTTCTTTGTCCATTTTTTACTTTTCATATATGTTATTAATGCATTAATATGATCATAAAAAACAAATATTATTACAAACTAGAAATGATTCCCCGCGTTGCGGGGGTCTTCTATCCCATTGCGTTGCAGCGGCCGAACCAGACCTGAGAAAAAAACCTAAAAAAAGAAAAACAAATTTACAATACCAAGTGCCTCACTTGATGTGAAACGTAGACGAAGTCGAACTTATACTGAAACGTATTAGACCGTCGAGGGGGTCAAAGAGATCTTGTATAAACTTTTTAGGAAACATAAAACAAAAAACACGAATTTATAACACCAAGTGACTCACGTGACGTAAAACGTAGACGAACTCGAACAACCGACACTTATTAGAAAGTCGAGGGGGTCTGTATAAACTTTTTAGAAAGCGAGGGAGAAAAGTAACAATTTTGAAACAAAAGGGGAAGGAGAAAACCAATTCACTATAAAGCAAAAAAAAAATGGAGGGACCAAACTTGACCACAAAACAAAGTTTGGAGGCCACATGTAAGACAATTGAGATATTCAAGGGCCAAATGTGTAGAGAGTGAAAGGTGATTACTGTAGCTAAGGTTTTCACTTATTAAGTTATTAATTATATATATATATATATAACTAGTGTTTAACCCCCGGGTTGCGGGGGCGGAGGTTCTAAAACCGTACTAAGTAAGAAAACGACAACCAAAACCAGGAAAATCATAAAATATAAGCACGATTTTACCGCCACATGATGTAAAACGTAGACAAATACAAACGCAAACTTATACTGCGAGATAGCATAAAAATAGACAAACTCGAATTTTTACTGACAAAACTTTTAACCTAAAAATACTAAATAAGGCAAACTTGAAGGGCAAAAAGTGAAACATACATACTTAAAAAACTTAAACTGTAAACCGCCTTCGCTACTAAAAAAACTCTTTTTCTATTCAAAAAGGGGTAGCAGCGCAGCTTGTTGCCCGTTTACCATCTATCTTGATGTAAATTGATAACACGTTTCAAATGCAAAAAAAAAATACCCACTAAATCACTACAAACAAAAGACAATAGAAAAAAAAAGAACAAAAAACTTTAGTGACTAAAAACTGACCACCAAAGTTTGGTGGTCAAACTCAAAATTTAGCTTTGGTGGTGAAACTCAAAATTCAGCAAAGGTGACTGTCTGCAAGGCATACACAAATTGTTATATTAGATAATAATATATATTCAAATCGTCAAATAAAATTGATTTAGGAGGGTGCATGCATTAGAAATAGACTTTTGGCTTGACCCATCACCCATTAGAAAAAACTATACTTTTTCTGATTTTTGTATTTTTTCCGTTATGATATTGTGTTGCAGGTAAAGCCATGCTACTTTTATTCTGATTTTTTTCGTTTTTTCACAATCTCGTCTTTTTACTGAATTATTTTTTTCCTTTTCCTTATTTTCTGTGACTTTTATAGACGTTTATTGGTGTTTTTTATATGTATTTTGTGTATAAGTACACTTAATAAATGTTTTCGAAGTATATTATTATATGTAAGTATTAACAATAAAAATTGTTATGCATAATTAGTTTTTAGTATTTTTTTAATAAGAAACGCATCGCATACGTGATGCGCTCGCATTACGCATTGCGCATCGGATTTTTGGACCAAAACGCATCGGAGCGCATCACGCATTTTAAAACCAAGGACTCCTTAACTGTTAACGAATTTTATAGTGTGAAGGTCCAAGAACTTATGTTTGAAATCAGCGAAAGTGCATAGGTTAATTTTCTGCATTAGCGGAGGATAGCGGATTTTTTCGCGCGTAGTGTTATTTATACCGAAAATTTCCGAAAAATTGTTTTTTTAGTGTAAAATATTGGATTTTTTTTAAAGTTCGGCCCCCACCGATTTTCATTTTTAGAGTCCGGCCCCTACCGAGTTTTCATTCAAGCTCCGCCACTGATTTTCTGCATTTACCCTACATCTAAACAATACGATAAAACTTCCACCAAGATAATAACCTAGCATGGCATGACATCATAAAGCTTATATAACTCATTCTAGGTTACTGAATACCACACGAGATCTTACGTGTTTAGACTCCTTTCATGAGCTTCATCCAGTATAACCACCGAATATTGTTTAAGCTCCGGGTCCGAAAGACTTTCTCGAAGAAGTACTCCATCAGTAAGATACCTGTGTAGCAATTTTATATTAGAAATCATTATAACTTGAAAAAAGTAATTAAATTTAAAACAAGTGGCATGCATAGTGAAAGATAGAAAGAAAGAATTAGGTCACTACTTAATACAAGTTCTCTCTGAAGTCCTGTCCTCAAATCTAATGGCATAACCAACTTCATCACCCAACCGGACATCAAGCTCCTGTGCAACCCTCCTATACATTCAATAACAATAATAATATTAATAATAAATAAATGAGTCATATTGAACCAATAAACAAATGCGATTATGATACCTAGAAACGGATACGGCGGCGACACGGCGGGGCTGGGTGACGGCGATGGCTCCGGATTTGGTGTAGCCGCTTCTGTGTAAGATTTGAGAGAGTTGAGTGCTTTTTCCTGAACCGGTCTCTCCGATAATGACGACCACGGGGTTTTGATTCACGGTTTCCAGTATCTTGTCTTCGAATTGAAGAATTGGGAGGTTTGCCATTCGAATTCGAAGAGCAAGCAAAAGCTAGGGTTTTGAATTCTTAAACCTCACAGATTTGGTAACAAAAGAAATAAACAAAACACGGAAGCCTTCTAATTGAATTGAAACTAAGGTCATTCCCCGCGCTTGGAGCCGGATTTAGGTAGGCGCGACTTATGTTTGCTACGTTACTGGTTATTGCTAGACCTGGCAAACGGGTTGGGTCGGGTCATGGGTCAAAACGGGTTCGGGTCAAAACGGGTTCGGGTCAAAACGGGTCAATTAAAAAATGGGTTGTTTTGGTTCGGGTCGAAACGGGTTCGGGTCAAAACGGGTTCGGGTCGGAACGGGTTTCGGGTCGGGTTGGTTAAAAAATGTTTTTTTTTAAATGTGATTGTACATCAAGGGACCACACCTCTTCACTCGTCTATTCCGTTACCTCGTGTATTTCATTCTCTAGTCCACTCCATCATCCGTTAAAAAGAGTTAAAAAGGTTTTGTCTCATCACCCTGCTAAACGTCGCCAAGATCGCAAAAAAGGTGCTGTTCATATCAATCTTTGTTTCTTCAATCTTCTGATCGGATGATGTTGAATGAATTAGTGATGATTCCAGTGCTAATTTGAACATATTATTATTTTTATTATTATATTAAATTTTGAAATGATGATAATTAGGATTTAGGATCCTGATCGTTGATTTATTATAGTTTTTTTGAAACGGTACTGGTCGAAACGGTTCGCGTCGAAACGGTTCGCGTCGAAACGGTTCCCGTCGATACGGTTCGGTTCGATTTGAAACGGTACTGGTCGAAACGGTTCCCGTCGAAACGGTTCGATTCGAAACGGTACTGGTCGAAACGGTATTGGTCGAAATGGTACGGGTCGAAACCAAATGGAACTTGGTTAGTGTTTAGTGATCTTATGCTTTTTTGTTGTTCAATTTCTTTACAGATCTTATGATATTTAATTTTAAGTGACTTAAATGAGACTTGGTTAGTGTTTAGTGATTATTTTTCTCAAGTTGCTTTAAACCAAATGGAACATATTATTTGGTGAATTCTTTTCCTCACTGTTATATCTCCTACTTAGGTTAAATTTAAAAAATATCATCACTAGATAGTAAGCCGGATTCATATATGTTGTATGCAGGTCATTTAACTTAAAACTTTTAATAAAAGGATTTGACAAAAATGGAACAATAATAAAACCGTACGGATCGAAACGGTACTGGTCGAAACGGTACGGGTCGAAACGGTACGCGTCGAAACGGTTCAATTCGAAACGGTACTGGTCGAAACGGTACGGGTCGAAACGGTACGCGTCGAAACGGTTCGATTCGAAACGGTACTGGTCGAAACGGTACGGGTTGAAACGGTACGGGTCAAAACGGTACGCGTCGAAACGGTTCGTGTCGAAACGGTACGGGTCGAAACGGTATGAAACTCGTCCCGACCCGAAACCTGCCCGTTTCTTTAAGACACTAACCTACATCGACCCATTTCTTTAATGTTGTCGACCCTCTTTAACCCGAAAATAGCAAGATGGAATTTCAAGTGACCCATTGTGACCCATTTAGTTAAAATACCTTACCCAAACCAATCCATATAATTTTAAAAGTAACCCAAACTAACCCACTTGGAAGGCTTTGGGTCAAGATTGCCCCCTCTAGTTATTGCCCTGCCATCAAGCCGAATATTTCGCTCTCATAACATGTCGTATGTGTTTCGATCACTTGTACGTACTATTCATAACACGATCTCAAAAAAAATACATCGACTCAATCAATTAAAACAACACACTATCATAATTTCGAAAAAACTAAAACGATGGAAAAACTATAATTTTAAACTCAGGGCAAAATTGTAATTTTTCAAGACAAATAAGCGTGTGACAGCCAGCCGCCTGTCCCGAATAAAAATTACACGGAGTCAACCAATTAAAACATAAACACTACCATAATTTTGTCAAAAAAAAGTAAAACGATGGCATTACTGAATTAACTGGGGGCAAAATCGTAATTTGATAAGTAAAAAAAAAGGAAAAATGATGGTAATACTGTAAATCTGAATAGATGGTAAAATCGTAATTTGTCTGGGAGGGGAAAAATAACACAAATGACAAAACTGTAAAATTTAAAGGAGGCAAAATCGTAATTTGACGGACCAATGGAGAAGTGTCAAACAACTACCTAGCACTATTCCCCTCCATGGAAAATGTAGTGTATTAAAATTAAAATTGGTAAGATTTTATGCAAAGACATATGTTTAAGAGGATGTTGATAGGTATTTTAAATCAATTCAAATTATTGAAATAAATATTTGCATCAGTACTGACGTTGTTCAACTTGTATTAGTTCGGTTACTATTAAAACAATAAGAGTATAGCAGAGGGAAGGTCCAGCAGCAAGTAGCTTCTTGATTGGAATCTACAAATAAAGAACATCGTTAACCTTAACGCAAGAGGTGACCTCCCGCGTTTGGACTCTGGTGTGAGAATCAGTAAAGGGTTCTCTAAGAGTTAAGCATAAGTAAGAGGATGTTTTAGAGAGAGAGAGAGGGAGAGAGAGAGAGGGAGGGAGAGATATGTGATACCTTTGGAGTTATGAGGAGGCCCTTTTATATAGGCAGAGATGTCCGCCCTGGGGAAGCCTCCTCGACAGCTCATCGTCCCATTGTGGTAGGTCTTGTTCTCTAAGATGTTGCTTGCGTGAATAACCTTGCCTCTTTGGTGAAAGTTCTGCTTTATGAGTCTCGATGCTGCTTTATGTACTTTTGGACAAAGTCCCATCACTTTGACTTTGCAGCCTCGAGACTTAGTATGTGCACAGTACTTTGAGCTCCCAGCTGCTAGTCATTAGTGTGATTGTGTAACACCTCGCAAATTTCGGGTTAAATATTAAAACGACACGTGTCATATAAGACAAAAACGCGTTGAAAACCCGGATTTAATATAGATGTTTCGGTAAGATTTAAAGTGGCGTCATGTTAAATCGTTACCTCTGAACGACCTCAATTATAAATCCCAAGACTCGATATAATAATTTACACATCTATTACGCTCTCAATTCAGAAGTTGGGTTCACAATAATGGATGTTGAAAAGCATGATTTAATCTCACGAAGAAAAGCAATGGTAAACCGATGTTTTCGGATCTTGTATATGCAATCAATTGAAACAAAGGTTAATGGTAGGGTATGTTCAGCATATAGACACTTATTGGAGGCCCCCTACTGATAAAACAAGTCGTTTGTACCCGGTTGCCCTTTCGAAACACCAACAAACAACAAAATCAAAAATCTGATCTGCAGTAGGGCGTCGCGTAGCGCGACGACCCCTCGCGCTACGCGAGGGGTGCCCAGCGACAGAACTACCTGCTGTTGTCTGTTATGCGCGAATGTTACCACTTTGGCCGGTTTTTTCTTGCATGTGAAGGACCCTTAGACTACCCTAGGCACTAGTAACAAGTGTTGAATGATTGTGGAATGTTGTAGACTTGGTTGTCAATGAATTGTGGTGTCTACAAACACTATATATAAAACCCATTCATTCACAAACATTCTTGCACACTCATTTGATCACCTCTGGAACTTTCAAGCTGATTTCCAAGCATCCCTAATCATCATTAAACACTTGTAAGTCTACTAGTCCTTCCCTAATTACATTTAACTTAGTATTTAGCGTAAAAGTCAATATATCGTAACTTACGGTTGACTTCACAATTTATTAACGATAGCTCAGTCGTAACCCGAATTAAGAATACCGTTAGATAGGTAATTACATGGGTATTAAACCCTTATAAGGGCACGTACCGAATCCAGACCTAACTAGGTCGTTTGTCGGGTCAAACGTTGACCGAAAAAGTCAACAGAATTACAAAATGCGATTTAATGCACAATTAGCAATCCGCGAGGCGTGTAACCTGTTTTAACCTTAATATAACATGGTAATAAGTATAAAAACTTGTCTACGCTTGCCCGACTCGACAATTTTCTGTTTAAACCCGGTTCGGAACCGAAAGGCGCAAAACCTTGACTTTTGCTTTGACTTCGGTTCTGACCCGTTTTAGTTTGATTCGGAAATGCCTTAGTACTTCATTAGAGTAGGGTTGCATGATAGTATAAGTCTCTGTACTTGTTTCGTTGATTATCCGATGCATGCACACGTTTCCGTTAACCGCTTAAATTGGACCATAATGCCCTTATGACCATACAACGAGAATTTTGAAAATGTGGAAGTACAATAATCTTAGTTACTGATTATTAAACATGTACGTAAATTTTCACGTCAATCGGAGGTCTAGATTAGGAGATATGCGCATTAGCGTAAATAATAAACTTTTTATTAATTAAACGGCGCGATTAGCGCATAGCCTATCTAAACCCGATTTTCGGCACCAAACCTTTTACCCACTGATGTTAAATAATATTTTGGGATTTTTGAAGATTTTTAATTATTTTTAAACTGATCTTAAGCTAGGCTTATCGCCTTAATTCGGTTAATACCGAATTTACCCTTTTCGGCCATAAAATGATTTCTACAAGGAATTTTGACGCGAATCCAATTGCTACTAATTTTAAATAATAAATATAATGTTTTGAGCCTGTTTAACTAATCAGAAAACCCAGAATCGTATTTTTAATCGTACGTCGCTTAAAACGGGTTTATACGCATATTATACGCGTAGTTTAGGCTTAAAACCATTTTGACACATAAGGATTATTACCAACTAATATAATCTGTTAAAAACAAGCTGTTTACTGATTACTTCAGTCCCGAACATCGGGGTTACGTTAAATCCCTTTTATAATCTCTAAAATGATCAAAATACCCCTACGGGGCATAGTTAATGATTAAACTCGTTTTGGGCATTATGGAAGGTATCATTATGATATCACAACATAATTTAAGCATATTAACTTAGGAAACCTGTTCGCGACCTATTCGGTTACCCGTTACGCGTTATTCGCGTTCGGATCGGTTTATATAACTAGTTTATATAAGTTAGCCGAAACGGGTCAAACCTTATCGGTTTTATCTCAAATTTCAGAGTGTGTATCAAATACCCATATTAGACAAGTCTTCAAACTTGTCGGGTCTAAAACACATTCTATTCCGGTCTTCGCTTAATCATGCGTTTGAACCGTATATTTCCTTAAGACTAATCGGTCTAAGCTTAGGCTTAATTAAAGACCCGTTAGCATTCTAATTGGTTATTTACACCATCATTCCAGACTAGAGCCTTCCGGTAAATTGTACCTACGCATACTTAAGTGAATACGGCTGAGTTATTATATTCTTGCTATTTAAGACAGGAGCTAGCTCAGGTAAATACTCTTAACTTATTTTCCCTATTACGGGCTTGGGATACGGTAATATAAATACCGCATGTTCAGGTATGGGATTCAAAGACCAATGAGTCGGGAAATCCCAATAACCTGTTTTAATTCGTATTGCTTGACTGAAACATTGGGGATTAATGCGACCGTGTCCTGGATATCCTTGACTCATGATTTGCAATGGCCACGACCTAAGCACGGGGTGTAGGCATACACCTGACAGATGCAATATGCTTATTAATTAATTATACCCAATAAGGGATTCCCAATAAGGGAATAGTGGTGTGTCGGTTAATCTTGAACCGGCATAGAACCGGGCCCCGTATGTAGAGCAAGTTATGTAAAACTGATAACATGAGATATAGTTTGTCCCAAGTATAAAAGATAAATTTTGCCTTATGCATTCTAATCAAAGTGTCGAAACATTTACGTGTCTTGTGCACCTAAACAATTTTCATAAACATTTTCAAAAGAGTCGGTTGAGTGTATTTACCAGTGAAAACTGACGTATTTTCAAAAGTCTAAGTGGCAGGTACAAGTACGTAATAGGCTGGAAGCGGCTCAGGACGTTAATAAGGAATCTTGCAAGTTCTAGGCATCTAAAGTCTGTTGAACAATGTTTACGTTTATGATCCGCCTGTGGATCCTTTACCTTCCGTTGTAATACTTGGTTATTACTTTATATTCGGATTGTAATATATTTATCTTCTGCTTCCGCTGTGCATTTAAATATTGTGTTGTTTGACTATAATGTTGCCAACCACGTCACGATACTCCCCACCGGGCCCACCGGTGACACGTGGAAATTTGGGGTGTGACAGGTTGGTATCAGAGCCAACACTGAGTGAATTAAACACTAGCCTTTTGTGTTTAATCTCAGTTACACAATTGCACATTCTTGAGTCTAGACAAGAACATAGGACAAATTCTAAAATTCGTTTTATTTTGTCCTTATTTAATTCCTTTGTTATTTTTCTGACTTGCCTATGCATAGAATATGGAAAGTATTCTTCAAGTCATTTTCATTAGAAGTCCCGTTTAGGGCAACCATATACTCGTTAAATTTTTAAAGGAACGATTATATACTTAAAAATATCATTCCTATATTATAAGATCTACCATTATAATAAAATGGCAAAATTTAAAAAGGACAAGACCTAGCCGTATGTCATATTAAGACTGGGCCAAGATGGTAGTTCCACAATTAAATTCAGATCCTTGTCAACAGTTCAATTTAGGATTGTTCTGCGTTAAATATTAAAAAGAATCTCAAAGGTAAAACCTAGCCTAAATATCACGGCATTCGAGGCCAAGATAGTAGAACCTATTCAAGAGATTCAAATCCTTATTAAACACATGAAAGCATATTAACATGCTCGACAAAATGTGATATGATAAAATCACATAAGTCATGTTGGGACATACTAAATTCCCTTATTTATATAATCATCCCTTATGGATGAAGTGCCCACGGGCTATAACTAACGTCCTCTGGGACTAAAGACAGTGGTAGCCTACAACTCCCTGTCAAGAAAAGGTAATGAACTTTGATTCAAACCTTGAAGCCTCGATTCTATAAAATCATGGCCTATAAATTAAACTTGTCTACGTGACTAGGCCTTTTGTGCTATTATTAACTTATAATTTAGGCTTATGATAAAAATCCTGAATAATTATATATTTATCAAATTAACCAATATGTGTATTAAAAACATGGTTAATAAATCGTTAGAACGATAAAACTGTATAAGCTTCCGTATAAACCTTGCCCTATTTTCTTTTGCTCAGCAATTAAAGCTACATGGCAGACTCAAACGAGGTCAACAGTCACCCAGGGATAGTACCTGATAATGCCCGAGTAAACGTAGCGGGTGCAGAATTACAAGCAATGATAGATAATGCGGTTAATAGGGCTATGGATAGACAACACCATGGATCAAGTGGTACCCATACGAGGACCCATTCTGCATCACACACTAGAACACCCTCCAGGACCCACACTGCCCACAACAGTAATTCTCACCACTCCTCGAATCAAAGGAGTAATCCATCCCAAAGAGTTCCACAGAACCAAGAACCTCGTAATAGGGGTTGCACCTATAAGTACTTTGTTTCGTGCAAACCCAGGGACTTCACTGGGGAAAAAGGAGCTGTTGATTGCATGACTTGGATGGACGAAATGGATGCGGTTGTGGATATTAGTGGTTGTGATGATAGGGATATTGTGAAATTTGTGTCACAATCTTTCAAAGGAGAGGCATTAGCTTGGTGGAAATCTTTGATCCAAGCTACAGGGAAAGTCCCGTTATATAATATGACCTGGGAACAGTTCATGACGCTGATCAAAGAAAACTATTGCCCTCAACACGAGGTTGAGAAGATTGAGACTGAATTCTTGACTTTAGTCATGGAGAACTTAGATTGTCAAGCATACCTTACAAGTTTCAATACCAAGTCTCGATTGGTTCCTTATTTGGTCACACCGGAACCGAAGCGAATTGCTCGTTTCATTGGGGGTTTAGCCCCAGAAATAAAGGCAAGTGTGAAAGCATCGAGACCTACTACCTTCAGGTCAACGGCAGAATTGTCGCTAGCTCTCACACTCGATGTGGTTAGAAACAAGGCTGCCAAGGCCTCTGAAGATGGGAAGCGTAAAAGGGAGGAGAATAATTCCCAGAATCCTAAGAAGAACAAATCCGAGTTCAACAATGACCAACAGGATTCCGACAAGAAGCCTACATGCAAAACTTGCAAAAGAAGACACTGGGGACAGTGTCGATCAAACCAAAAGATAAAGCAATGTGGCATCTGCAAAAGAACTGGCCACCAGTCCCACGAATGTAGGGACATAAAGAATGCAAGCTGTTTCAGATGTGGTGAAAAGGGCCACATCAGTACTAATTGCCCGGAGGCTGCCCAGGGAGGAGCAGCTAAGTCTGGGATGGATAAGAAAGGAAACGCCTAAACTACCAGTTGAAGGCCAGAGACAGTGCATATCAATAATAAGGCAATAATAAATCTTCATGAACCATAAACTTAGCAAAATTTTATTATCATCCACAAGGTATAACTACCAAGGAGACCATAGTAACCGATTCGTATAAATCGACAAAGAATCGTTCCGAAAATCTAAGAGCACTCTTTCTTTGCATAGAGTACGACAACGTATATTATTTTGATTATTTTCTCATTGTTTTCTATCGCCTGCGAATGCCAAACTATGTTTGATAAAAGTGTCATATGAGGATTGGTGTATCCTAGTGTGTCCCATAGATTGTTTCCATGTCTGATCAACATGGAGGTTTAATACATGGAACCCCTAAGATATCCCAATGATCGTATTGTACTTCCGTCGACTAGTAGTATTCAAAGGAGATATCTAGAATAGAACTATCCAAATAAATATTCCTCGGTAAAGGAATATGGGAAATCATAACATGAACGTATCACTTATTAGACACAAGCGTTGATGAGCGAACTGGAGCCTGAGATATGGAAATCTCTGTAACCTCCTTGTACTTTGATTATCTTCTCCTAAGTTTACCCTGTTTACCTCCCTAGAGGCAAGTAGAGTTATGATTAACATCCCGCTTTGGGTTAGAATGTTGTAAGAACTCCATATTAATTATGGAATAACCGAGAACCTGATTAAGTAAATTTTAAAATAGGAGATTCATATAGCCTAGCTCGATATTTCAGAACAAGATAGTTGTTAGATAAGAAAGACGGTTCATATTGCTTATGCATGCATGCCGCAACCCTAATTAGACAACGATTAAGATTTTGCCATCAGCTAACCAGGATCGTCGAATTGTTCGACTAACGACAAGGATTAGCTATTCCTTAATATTAGTTAAGTACTGGTTGGAATAACCATCTCACCTTAAGATAAGCTTCTCTATAATATTTGATATATAGGTATCAAGGCTACTCCCTTGAAAACCTTGTATAGATGGAATGATAAACGTTCATTGATAGGACAATAGTTGGTAAGTCCAAACATTAAGATCTGAAAATTTCATTATAGACAATCAATAAGATCACGCAAATTCATAATCATCAGTAAGATGCCAGTATTCGGCAGAAAGTTAAGGATTATGAAAATAGCAAACCTCCTAAATTCTTATTAAAGAATAAGATTCAACAATAGATATCACCCTGGAAAAGAGTGATGCGTTTTGGTAAGAAAGGCAAGATAAGCCCGAGATACATAGGGCCTTTCGAGGTTATCGAACGTGTCGGTTCAGTTGCCTATAAGCTAAACTTACCTGAAGAGCCCAGTAGAATTCACAATGTGTTCCACATCTGCAATCTAAAGAAGTGTTCCGCTGACGATTCACATGTCATGCCACATACAGATGTGCAGATAGACAAGAGCTTGAAATTTGTTGAAAAACCTTTGTCGATTGAAGATCAACAGGTAAGAAAGCTTCGAAGAAAGCATATACCTTTTGTAAAGGTCAAATGGGATGCCTAAAGAGGTCCCGAGTATACGTGGGAGTTGGAATCCACCATGAAAGAAAAATACCCTTATTTGTTTCAGTAAATCTCGGGTCGAGATTTATTTTAAGGGGGTGAGGATGTAACACCTCGCAAATTTCGGGTTAAATATTAAAACGACACGTGTCATATAAGACAAAAACGCGTTGAAAACCCGGATTTAATATAGATGTTTCGGTAAGATTTAAAGTGGCGTCATGTTAAATCGTTACCTCTGAACGACCTCAATTATAAATCCCAAGACTCGATATAATAATTTACACATCTATTACGCTCTCAATTCAGAAGTTGGGTTCACAATAATGGATGTTGAAAAGCATGATTTAATCTCACGAAGAAAAGCAATGGTAAACCGATGTTTTCGGATCTTGTATATGCAATCAATTGAAACAAAGGTTAATGGTAGGGTATGTTCAGCATATAGACACTTATTGGAGGCCCCCTACTGATAAAACAAGTCGTTTGTACCCGGTTGCCCTTTCGAAACACCAACAAACAACAAAATCAAAAATCTGATCTGCAGTAGGGCGTCGCGTAGCGCGACGACCCCTCGCGCTACGCGAGGGGTGCCCAGCGACAGAACTACCTGCTGTTGTCTGTTATGCGCGAATGTTACCACTTTGGCCGGTTTTTTCTTGCATGTGAAGGACCCTTAGACTACCCTAGGCACTAGTAACAAGTGTTGAATGATTGTGGAATGTTGTAGACTTGGTTGTCAATGAATTGTGGTGTCTACAAACACTATATATAAAACCCATTCATTCACAAACATTCTTGCACACTCATTTGATCACCTCTGGAACTTTCAAGCTGATTTCCAAGCATCCCTAATCATCATTAAACACTTGTAAGTCTACTAGTCCTTCCCTAATTACATTTAACTTAGTATTTAGCGTAAAAGTCAATATATCGTAACTTACGGTTGACTTCACAATTTATTAACGATAGCTCAGTCGTAACCCGAATTAAGAATACCGTTAGATAGGTAATTACATGGGTATTAAACCCTTATAAGGGCACGTACCGAATCCAGACCTAACTAGGTCGTTTGTCGGGTCAAACGTTGACCGAAAAAGTCAACAGAATTACAAAATGCGATTTAATGCACAATTAGCAATCCGCGAGGCGTGTAACCTGTTTTAACCTTAATATAACATGGTAATAAGTATAAAAACTTGTCTACGCTTGCCCGACTCGACAATTTTCTGTTTAAACCCGGTTCGGAACCGAAAGGCGCAAAACCTTGACTTTTGCTTTGACTTCGGTTCTGACCCGTTTTAGTTTGATTCGGAAATGCCTTAGTACTTCATTAGAGTAGGGTTGCATGATAGTATAAGTCTCTGTACTTGTTTCGTTGATTATCCGATGCATGCACACGTTTCCGTTAACCGCTTAAATTGGACCATAATGCCCTTATGACCATACAACGAGAATTTTGAAAATGTGGAAGTACAATAATCTTAGTTACTGATTATTAAACATGTACGTAAATTTTCACGTCAATCGGAGGTCTAGATTAGGAGATATGCGCATTAGCGTAAATAATAAACTTTTTATTAATTAAACGGCGCGATTAGCGCATAGCCTATCTAAACCCGATTTTCGGCACCAAACCTTTTACCCACTGATGTTAAATAATATTTTGGGATTTTTGAAGATTTTTAATTATTTTTAAACTGATCTTAAGCTAGGCTTATCGCCTTAATTCGGTTAATACCGAATTTACCCTTTTCGGCCATAAAATGATTTCTACAAGGAATTTTGACGCGAATCCAATTGCTACTAATTTTAAATAATAAATATAATGTTTTGAGCCTGTTTAACTAATCAGAAAACCCAGAATCGTATTTTTAATCGTACGTCGCTTAAAACGGGTTTATACGCATATTATACGCGTAGTTTAGGCTTAAAACCATTTTGACACATAAGGATTATTACCAACTAATATAATCTGTTAAAAACAAGCTGTTTACTGATTACTTCAGTCCCGAACATCGGGGTTACGTTAAATCCCTTTTATAATCTCTAAAATGATCAAAATACCCCTACGGGGCATAGTTAATGATTAAACTCGTTTTGGGCATTATGGAAGGTATCATTATGATATCACAACATAATTTAAGCATATTAACTTAGGAAACCTGTTCGCGACCTATTCGGTTACCCGTTACGCGTTATTCGCGTTCGGATCGGTTTATATAACTAGTTTATATAAGTTAGCCGAAACGGGTCAAACCTTATCGGTTTTATCTCAAATTTCAGAGTGTGTATCAAATACCCATATTAGACAAGTCTTCAAACTTGTCGGGTCTAAAACACATTCTATTCCGGTCTTCGCTTAATCATGCGTTTGAACCGTATATTTCCTTAAGACTAATCGGTCTAAGCTTAGGCTTAATTAAAGACCCGTTAGCATTCTAATTGGTTATTTACACCATCATTCCAGACTAGAGCCTTCCGGTAAATTGTACCTACGCATACTTAAGTGAATACGGCTGAGTTATTATATTCTTGCTATTTAAGACAGGAGCTAGCTCAGGTAAATACTCTTAACTTATTTTCCCTATTACGGGCTTGGGATACGGTAATATAAATACCGCATGTTCAGGTATGGGATTCAAAGACCAATGAGTCGGGAAATCCCAATAACCTGTTTTAATTCGTATTGCTTGACTGAAACATTGGGGATTAATGCGACCGTGTCCTGGATATCCTTGACTCATGATTTGCAATGGCCACGACCTAAGCACGGGGTGTAGGCATACACCTGACAGATGCAATATGCTTATTAATTAATTATACCCAATAAGGGATTCCCAATAAGGGAATAGTGGTGTGTCGGTTAATCTTGAACCGGCATAGAACCGGGCCCCGTATGTAGAGCAAGTTATGTAAAACTGATAACATGAGATATAGTTTGTCCCAAGTATAAAAGATAAATTTTGCCTTATGCATTCTAATCAAAGTGTCGAAACATTTACGTGTCTTGTGCACCTAAACAATTTTCATAAACATTTTCAAAAGAGTCGGTTGAGTGTATTTACCAGTGAAAACTGACGTATTTTCAAAAGTCTAAGTGGCAGGTACAAGTACGTAATAGGCTGGAAGCGGCTCAGGACGTTAATAAGGAATCTTGCAAGTTCTAGGCGTCTAAAGTCTGTTGAACAATGTTTACGTTTATGATCCGCCTGTGGATCCTTTACCTTCCGTTGTAATACTTGGTTATTACTTTATATTCGGATTGTAATATATTTATCTTCTGCTTCCGCTGTGCATTTAAATATTGTGTTGTTTGACTATAATGTTGCCAACCACGTCACGATACTCCCCACCGGGCCCACCGGTGACACGTGGAAATTTGGGGTGTGACAGATTGCTTCTAGCTTGTTGTTTCTAGCTTTGCTGAGTGGGAGCTTCCGGACACCCATGTTATCAGCCTCTCCATCATAAGTATCTGGGTTGTAGATGTAGGTACTTATGACTCGATAAGACGTGTTTCTAGGGACTCAGCTAATTTGGAGTATGTGCCTTAACCTTCTCTTTGTTAAAACAGTGGTGTGGTTCATGTGAGGGAGTTGTAAGTCCCTTTTTCGTAGTTTCTATTCGTGGCGTATTTGCTATCAACTCGATTGGTTTATGAGAAGCTTAGGGGCGTGCAAAGTCGGTTAACCGTGGATTCGGTTAACCGAGGGTTCGGTTTATTGAAAAGTATTAACCTTAACCATAACCGATGGTCGGTTAACCATTGATTATGGATCGGTTTCGGTTAATTATCTTATGTGTATAAAACTTGTAAAATATAAACTCATGAATACAAAACTTGCAAAATTATATATATGTGTGTGTGTATATATATAGTGAAGGGTTAAAATGAGAAGAAATTTTTTGTAAGAAGAAAAAAGAATAAGTTTCAACCAATAATAATGCTTCATTTTACTTCATTTAATATTTGTATTTAATTTTAATATAAGGATATATTGGTAAACTTACATAAATCATTAATTTGTATTCTTCCCCTTTAATAACTAGCTAAATTAAATTTGTAACTCCTTTTCAAAATATATATACTTTTTCCAAATTAAAAAAAAACAACAACTTAATTTAAAGTGTAGAATAAATTACTAGTTGTGTAGGATAAATTACGAGTTGTGTAGGATGTATTTCGAGCTGTGTAGGATAAATTTCGACTGTGTAGGATAAAATTATATAATGTGTAGGGTATATGTAGGATAATTAATAATTAGTTGACTAATTAATTAAAGAGAGAAAAATTAATGATATGAATTATAAATGAAATAACATTTTACTAATATGCCCTTTCTTCTTTTTCTTCTCACATTAAATTTATTCTCAAATGAACCTTCCCCTATATATATATATATATATGGGACCACTAAAATGAGAACCACCTTCAGTTGTAAGAACCGTGAGAACTACACCGTACGGGGCGAGGTGGACCAATTTTTTTTTTCATAAACGTAGATCCATGTATTATAAACACATTTGTAAAAAAAATTCAAAAAAAAAAATGTCGGGTGTGTAGTTTTGAGCACCCAAAGTTTGCGTTTACGGGACCCGTAAATTTTATTTAAAATTTACGGTACCCGTAAACACAAACTTGTGGTGTTCAAAACTACACACACGACATTTTTTTACAAGAGTGTTTATAATACAAGCATCTACGTTTAGGAAAAAAATTTTTGGTCCAACTCGCCCCGGATCAAAAAGTTCTCACGGTTCTTACAACTGGAGGTGGTTCTCATTTTAGCGGTCCCATATATATATATATATATATATACACCACATGGATATTGGTAATGGGCCCTATGTACATAATAAAACGAACCCTAATGGACCCTCAATTGAACTAGAAGGTTAAACAAATCGTGGGACGTGAACTTATAAATAATATTACATTAAGTGAGTTTGGTATGTATGTACGTATATATATATATATGTGTGTGTGTGTGTGTGGGTAATCGATCGGTTCGGTTATTTTCGGTTTTAGATATATGACTAACCGAAAGTCCGGTTATTCAAAAAAAAAAATCGAACCATCAGTTATTGCTTCGGTTCAGTTTTTTCAGTTCAGTTATTCGGTTTCGGTTAATTCAGTTTTATGCTCGTCCCTAGAGAAACGGTTAGTTAATATGTGTGGAAGCTATAAACTATGAGCTCAAAATATTGCTATATGGCTAGGAGCTTGTTGGTAGAATCTACTAGCTATGTGTGGAACAGGTGTAAAAAAGTTCCATTTTTTTGCGCCTTTTCTTCTTCCCTTGCTCCTTTCCACTTGACCCACTTGCACATGCAAGTTATCTGGGCGGCATGGACTTTATTAGTGGGACGTCGCAGCAGGGAAGGATATCATTACCCTAGCCTTCCAGCTGGCAGCGGTTAATCCCCACCTTTCATTTGTCCAAAAAATGTGAGGATTCCAAAATTTGAATAAATGATCCCTCTATTTAACCGTGTAACCGCCTTCATTTCTTCATTTTTCCCAATTTCACCAAAAATTCTTTGGTTATTTCGGTGATCCTTCATTTTTTCGGCGATATACTTGTAATTCTTATAAATCGGTAAGTGTGTTTTATGCTTCTTTAGTTTGTAATGGCTTCGAGTTCTAAGAATGATATTGGTGTCACACCCCGACCTGCAGCGGATATGGTACGGGGCATGATGGATTGCCCATAGCTTTTGACAATATTTAAAGTTTAAGTAATTAATTCGACCATATTAAATGTCACACATAACCATATAATTTCAAATAAAATTCAATACAATATCCAAAGAAAATACGAAACAAAAGTCTTGATTAATTTATTCTAAGGCACAATCCTATGTGTCTTCTCATTGTGCAATCAACCTTGTGTACCTTGTGTATCACATGTAAAATAAATCTGGGTCAACAATAGTTGGTGAATAGATCTTTGATTTTAATTGAGATAAGACAGTTCAGTTAATTAATTTTATTAAAAAATAATTAAAATGCAATTTTAAGTGTATCTGTGACATCTATCAATAATTCAACACAACCACATCACATAATGAAACGACACATAAGTAATGAAACAGTGATGTGATTCAAGCCCCAAAAGGCGAAAAGAGAAACTATGAAACAATAATGCGATTCAAGCCACAAAAGCGAAAAACAAAACTATGAAACAATGTGGCGATACCGAGTTCGACCCATGGCTGTGGGGAACCAGTGAGCCAGGTGGATCCACATGAAACCAATGACACAAAGCGATAAACAAGTAAGTGCAAGTATATCAAACAAGTAATAAAATATATGATACAATTCATATGCACATAAAGACATTTTGATTTTCATGTTGAAATAAATAAGAAACATTATGAAATTTTGACAAACGATACACCCCAAAAAGTTAAAGTGACAAAAAATGGGGGAAAAGTAAGATCTACTCAATGGTTGCGTTCCATTATTCCTTAGTGAAAAACCGCATGAGAATAAGGAGCAAATCCAAATGACAAACGTGATTTAAAACCTAGATAAACGAATGCAACAAGGAAAGAGTAAACGTTATGCTTGGCATAGCTAAATTAACGAACACGATATGTTGGACTCGTTGGGCCTAATAAGACTCTACAAGGCTACACCAAGCCTAAAGGCGAGCCTAAACAAGGCAATCTAAACTAAACTAATTAAACTAAGAAAGCAATAAATAAATGAATAACAAAAAGGAAAGGAAATTTTCCTCAAAGAAAACTTTACAAATGAGAAGAGATTGAAGGAGCACCAGAGCGGAAATAAAAATTACTACGCAAAACACCCAAAGGGGTATTACACATGTGGAACAACCAAATTTGGTTAATCCACTTGTTTATACTAAACTAGGTGTTGCAAGCTATAAGGAACCAAGCAAGGGTATTTATAGGTGTGAAAGGGAGCACAAAATGGTATTTGGGGCGATGTGGGACGAATTTAAAATGGGTTTTCACGTCTGGCAAATCAGCAACAAACACCAAACTTGTTTTCGCGATTCCCGCTTACGCCTAGGTTCAGTTTTATGCATCATTTGAACCTACTTGCTGTAAGGACTCTCAAAATTATCCTAAAAACACCCGTAAGTATAAACCCGGACCCCTGAAACCTTACCCTACATCAAAAAATCAAGAAAAACAAAATCTTGGTTCTCAGGCGGGCCGCGTAAGAGTAAGCATGGTCTTATGCGGGCCGCGTCAAACCTGTGTTGACCGTATAAGTATTCCGGATCCACGTAGCGACCACCTGGCTAACCTACTCGTGACTGGTCAAGCCTATTCGTAGACTGGGCGGCCACGCGGGCCGCGTAAGGTATAAAGGATGGGTTACGCGGGCCGCGTAAGGCCCTAATTTTAGCTATAAATAGCCTGTTGCATGCACAGTCTGATGGTGTCGAAACAAACTTTCAAAAACGAAGTTTTAGTACTCTGAAGTCGAAAATACTTTCAATATTAGTGAGGCGCTGCTCCGATACCGGGTATTAACTCGATCGCTGCTACGATTCAATGTCCAATCGATTAAACTATCCAATGGATGTTTAAGTGCTGCCCACATTAGGGTTTATGCTTTGTCATTCGTCGTTAAATCGATGGATGTTTAAGTATCGCACTTTGTCATTCGTTGTGAAGGTTTTAATCTCGTGAGTTATCGTAAATGCTGTATTAGTTACTAACCGAGTTCGTGTGCATGTTATTAATTTAGGTTAAAAGGCTAATCAGTAGGCTAAGCTCTGCTCATATAAATCTGCAATGTGAGTCATTCTCTTTTTATCCAAATTTGATTTCAAAATCATGTTTACTTTCAAAGTTATAATTACGGGGATTAAGTCTTTGTAATCACCAAATTACAGCCGGTATGTGGGGTTTTGTATACATTACTTGATAACCGTCACCATTGGACAACGGGGTAGCCAAGGGGTGATATGACCATAGTCACAGACACCATTGGACTCTGAGGTTACCGATGGATGTTCGAGTGACAAATACTATGGGTAGTTGGTTGATATCAGGAAACATTGTAATCGCTCTTAATACTGTAAATTATAACAAATGCGTCGTTTTCATAAAAAGAATGATTCACCAGTATTTCCCGCTGACAAAACCTTTTTTAAACATGTTTCAGGTGATCTGTTGTGATCCAGGAAAAGTGCTGTGAAGCACTACAAGCTTAAGGAAGTGGCTCAATATAAAATAAAGAAACATGTTTTGTAAAATAAAGATTTCCCCGTGAAATCTTATGATTGTAAATTACCAGGATTTTATCCCGAGTTGTGAAATAAAATAATCGGGAAAATTGCAGTTTTAAAAAGATCCTGAAGAAAACTTCCGCTGTTAAATAAATACCACGGGATTTTCTGTCCCGCGGCTCCTGAAACGGGTCAAACCGGGACAGGGGCCGTGACAGAAAAAGGTGGTATCAGAGCCACTGATTTAAGCCAATTAAGTATTTAGAAAATACTTATTTTTTTTTTCTAATTGTCATTTTGTGATTATGTGTTTTATTATTTGAATATTTGTGTACAGTATGGGTAAGCAAAAGCTTTCAAACATCTATCTTAAATTAGATAGGTCATCAAATGAGAAGGGAAGTTCATCCCAAACAAATTCCTCAAAACCCTATGTAAATCCTGAAGAAGGAATATTTGTCCGTAAGGCACAATATGAAGAACCACTTTCTCCTAATAAAAGAAGTTTGATTATTAAGAAAAGTCAAGAGAAACAAAAGAAATCTAAATGAGGGAGAGTTAATCAGAAAACCCAAGAATTAGGCAGTAACCCTCCATGGGAGGACAAGTTAGATGAGAAATGGGCAGATCTTTATATGCTCGCCACTGTAGCAGTGAATGCAAATCTTTAAATAATCTGACTCAAGTTTTAGCAACCTTATCGCCTACAGTCCAGAAACCTTACCCAGTAAATAAATAAGTTTACAGTAAACTCTAGTGTGTTTTAATTTTCAGTTGTTTTTGTATTTAATTAGTCACACGGTATGCAATAATATTTTTGTGAGTAAATCAAGTTTTCATATATAAATCCAGTTTCATGTGTACATCACGTACATCTGTATAATTCAATTTCTTCTTGAGTACCCCACGTACTTCAAGTATAACTCAATCCTCTTGAGTACTCCACGTACTTCAAGTTATATATCAATCCTCTTGAGTACCCCACGTACTTCAAGTTATATATCAATCTTCTTGAGTACCCCACGTACTTCAAGTTATATATCAATTCTGTATGGTATGAATTTTATGTAAATACAGTATTCCTGTAATTATCAGATTGTTAATGGGTTGCAAAGCCATTAACCTGTGGCACGTCATAGGAAGTCACCAAACCTAAGGCATTTAATTGGTATATTCTGAGACACAAAAGCACTTCCTCGGTTCTCGCCCCGACCGGGAGTGTGGCTGCCAGGCACCCGTTAGATCTAACCTTTTGTTCTGCGGTCTGAATGTATACGTTGATTAATGGTGCTTCTGTACCCTATTCGTGACACTATTTCTCATAACGCATCCTACTTGGTTCTCGTCCTCACCAAGCGCGTTTCTTGTTATCATTTCTCATGGCGCCTTATACTTGGTTCTCGTTCTCACCAAGTGCGCTTCTCATATTCTTATATTTCGTCACACTTGGTTCTCGTTCTCACCAAGCGTACTTCTCGTATTCTTTTATTTTGCCACACTTGGTTCTCGTTCTCACCAAGTGTACTTCTTGTATTTATATCATACCATTTATAAATATTGTACTTTTGTACATGTATTTCACCCCCGAAGTTATAAAAACTGAAAACCGTTAAAGAGAAAAGGGGGAGCATGAACTCACAACTTTGCGTTCCTAGCGTCGTAAACTCCACCGGATTTGCTTAATTAACGTCGTAACCTATACGCGTTTTCTTAACGTTAGTCACTAGACTTGCGTCGCACAAGTACAGTCACTCTCTTTTGTGTATATTTTCCTGTGTTAAAAATATTCTTATATTTTTAACTACGTATCTCACTTATATTATTTTCTCCAAAAATAAATATAAGTCTTTTGTGTTTTGCACTTTGCACCCGAATTATGTATCTTGTATTTTGTATGTGCATTTTTATGTTTATACTCCTCATGAGTATTTAGTGTATTTTTAAGTCTTAATACACTAGCACGTATAACACATACTATATACACTTAGCACAAAAATTGGTGATAAAATAATATATATTTTTCTCTCAAAAATATATATACATAATATCCATTTTTATTCTTCAAGAAATCACCATTTCTTGTCATCAAAAATTAGGGAAACCTTGGTAATACTTTTAAATACATTTTTAGGGAATAAGTTTCTCAAAAACTTATATTTTTCTAAGTGTCAAAATTTATAAAAATTTTGACAGAGTTTCCCCTAAAAATGGAGGTTTCCCACGTTTTCAAAACGTGTGTTTATTTTCTTTTAAGTCATCATCAATCATCAATAATCAGCAACAACAATTATCAACAATATTCGTCAACAATAATCACTAATTTCATGAACTTGAATATTTACAAAAATGTGTAGTAACTTACTAGCACATTTAGTAAGTCTTGTTATCTTTAAAAATAAGTTTAATTTCTTAAAAACTTTATTTTTAAAGAATATGAAGTTTTACAACTTCTAGTCGGTTTTTACGAAAACTATTTCTTCGTTAAAACTTTTGTTACACAAGTATCCATACACTTGTTTGTTCACAAAAACCACTTTTGTTTGTGTAAGATCCGGTTTAGAACATGTGATTTCTTGGACACTTGGTCCTTTGAAAATACCGCTTGTGGATACGTAGATCTACTAGTTTTAAACACTTTTGTACAAGTTAAAACATTTTTACACAAGTTCATGGTTTATGTGTGGTAGGGTTTCACCTTTTAACCCTTATTACTTCTAAAATAGCTTTATGTTAAGATCCATGATCTTACCAAACCGGGTTAAACGATGATCCGAGCTACCACATCATAGATCGGGTCTAGATAACCATATATTTCAAATACTACAACTTTTACACAACTTAAATGCTATTAACCACCACTTTAAGTGTTTTTAGTAGACTTTTGTTCATCATTTTGTATTTTAACGAGATTTAACCGATACAAATCCTTTTAACCACTCTAAAATAGTTCAAATACGAGTTCTAAGTGTTATACCTCTAGCTCAAGGCTAGGGAAGGATCTATGCGCAAAAGAGGTGGATAAAAGCTAAGTAGAGAGGTCCTTCGCGTTCCGCTTGCACCGAGCTTCTTTAATCACCATCTTGCACCTTAAGATAACCTTGGAATGCTTGAACTTGAATGAAACAATGGTGGTGTGGGTGTAGGGTGTTTGGCCGTGAGCTTTATGAGGGAGAGAGGAGAAAAGAGTTGGTGATGAAGGTGTAGGTGATTATGCATACTTATAATCCAAATCTCTATTGTCCATTGGTCTTAATGTCTCCCAAAGTACACCACAAATCCTTACACCAAATCTCTAGAGATTTTAAGGGATCTTGGCAAGATTGTGTAGGATTTAATCAAGATTTTGGTGGGGTCATTATGACCGTCCACTTCATTAGGGGGGGGGGGGTTAAGTGTAATTTCCAATCCCTAATTACAAACTCTAGTTAGGTTTTAAGTGTGTTAAGTAATGTATAGTGTGTTAGGGTGTTCGGGGACCCTAACTAGCTTAGAAAGATAAAAACAATGCTTCTAGCATTATTTTGTTGTCCCGGGTAATGTCCGGTTGTTCGGCTACATACCGATTCGTTAAAGTGCTAAATTACACTTTTTAGTGTCGTTTAAGTACCTTTCTTGTACTCTTTCAATTCCCAACACTTAGGGAAATATTCTGGATGATAAAACGACATTTCTGCATAATATTTAAGTGTCTAAATGCTGATTTATTGCTGAATTATATAATTTATGCACTTAAAGTGCGTTTCGGGTGCTTTTTAGTGCTTATTTTTGCTTCCGGAGAGTATATATATAAACCCTTGTATGTACTCTTGGGTTTTAATGCACTTTTGTCGTCGGACCTACACCTAGGCCTCAATTCTGATGTCTAACTGCTTTCTGCAGTTCTGTTGACACAGTGTGTCTTACCGGTGAGTTTACTATTATTTTTGACGCAACGCTCTTGTTTATGCATAAAGCAATATTTTGTAGTATACAACGTGCATGAATTCACTTGTTTAATCATGTGTTCAGACATTGCTGACAATTAAACTCATAATTGTAGTCATTAAGCAATAATTATAGTGTACGGAAATTACCGGTTTGTGCCAGTTGTCACATAAGCAAATAGAAATGGAGATTGGAGGAGGTTCTAAACAAACCCAGGTAGAAATTGGAGAAAGCTCTAAGCAAACCCAGGAAATGACATTGCAGGAGGAGCTAGATTTTATATTGGCAAGCTGTGATACTATTAAGCCTGTCAATGAAAATGTTTTTACTCATCCTATTGAAACCCAACTTCCAATGAATTTGAAACCAGTAATCCCAGAGCCTATAATACACACCCAACCTTTAGGAATGGACGAGTGGTGGACTAATGATTGGCAATTCCAAAACCTTCTTACCAGTCCTTATTCCTTTCTCCCACAGTTTGACCCGGAACCTATACCAAACCCACCTATGAGCAATGAGAATTTAGCTGAACTCCGTCACTTTGGCGGGGAGTTGGTGGATGCAGGAAATAGGATCAGGGAAGTAGGATGTAACATTCCTATTTTTATATATAAGAATTATAGTTTTGATTAAATTTATTAACCACTAGTAACTAGTTTATTTTTAATATAAATATTCAACCCAAATAGTTTTAAACACTATTTTCTATAGTTGGTTGAAATATTATACTAATTAATTGGCTTGTATATGAGTGCCCTTTCTAATAAAATAAAAGTCTATAAAAACTTATACTATTAGACAGGTAACTTACGGGTAGGTTGACCGTAAGAAATATGAAGTTCCTAGATGGGCATAGGAACCGTATAATAAATTAAATTATAAAATACATTGTATTTTGAACCTACTCCGTTTTTAATGAAACTTAGACCCAAATGTAGACAAAAATATTCTCGTTCTAAAGACATATTTATTTCCTAGAACGTTATATTTTAGAAGTTATAAACGCCAAATAAGTGAAGCAGTTAAATTAATTATAAATATATAAAATAATAATATAATAATAATATAGTAAAAATCACAATTCAATTTCCAATTTGAAATGGTGTGTGTAGACAGAAGACGTGTCTACATATCAAACTAAACAATTAATTGGTGGATACTTGTGAAGTATGATAGATACGTGTCTTCCATATATTAAAGAATAGGATGACTAAGGATTTCCATGCCATGGATATAAATAAGCAACTCCCTTCTGTTATGTAGTTCGCCTACTCTCTCTCTCCCACTCATTCAACAATTTTATTTATTTATTTATTTATTTTAAAGTATTATACCTATAATAATAATAATGCCCTGCCCCGATTTAAGTATTTTTAACTCCCGATCACCGCTACCCTTTCCGATTGATCTAAGCCTCATAACTTATGTCAGGGCTCTGCCCGACTAAGTTATTGGGATTCTGTCTCGGGACATCGGGACAAGGTTGAAATTAGGGGTACTATACTTAACACGAGTACTTTATATATTTTCAAAATAACTCAGAAGTTATACCCAATATTCTACCCGGAGACTTTCTAGTTGAACCCTAAAGTTACAAAGTGGGTCCATTCTTTTTTCTCATTATTTATTTCCTTTTTCTTTATAATATAATTATATTCAAAAATGTCCCAAATCGATCCATAAGTAAAAAACCCGGACCCCTGAAACCTCAATCCATATCTAAAATCAAGAAATCAAGATTCCTGGTTCTCAGGCGGGCCGCGTAAAGAACAAGAGATCCCCTACGCGGGCCGCGTCAACTCTCTGTTGACCGGATAAGTATTCCGGATCCACGTGTTGACCAGCTGGGGACCCTACGAGTGACTAATCAACCCTAATCGTAGACTGGGCGGCCACGCGGGCCGCGTAAGGGTCGCCTGAGGATTTACGCAGGCCGCGACAGGCCTTAAAATCAGCTATAAATAGCCTAGCTCCTGTACAGTTCGATGGTGTCGAAATAATTTCACAGAAACTAAGTTTGGCTGTCCAATTTCGAATATTACTCTTAAAATTAGCAAAGCGCTGCTACGATACCGGGTATTAACTCAATCGCTGCTACGATTCAATGTCCGATTGATTTAAACTATCCGACCGGATGTTTAAGTGCTATCCTTTGTCATTTGTCGTGATTCCGACAGGATGTTTGAGTACCACCTGAACTCGGGGAATACTCTGTCATTCGTTGTGAATCCGATGGATGTTTAAGTGATTGTACTTTGTCATTCGTTGTGAGGGTTTTAATCTCGTGAGTTATCGTAAATGCTGTATTAGTTACTTACCAAGTTCGTGTGCACTAGGTTACAAGACTAATCAATAGGCTAAGCTCTGCCTGTATAAATCTGCAATCTATCAAGGCTTATCTGTAGACTAAACTTTGCCATTAGGAATTTGCATGCTTATAATGTGAGTCATTCTCTTTTTATCAAATTACTTTCAAAATCATGTTTATTTTCAAAGTTATAATTACGGGGATTACGTCTTTGTAATCACCATGTTACAGCCGGTATGTGGGGTTTTGTATACATAACTTGATAATCGTCACCATTGGGGCAGCCAATGGGGGATATGACCATAGTCACAGAACCGGTCGAGTGACAAATACCGTGGGTAGTTGGTTTGATATCAGAAACATTGTAATCGCTCTTAATACTGTAAATTATAACAAATGAGTCGT
This sequence comes from Helianthus tuberosus, assembly GCA_030545235.1. Lineage (NCBI taxonomy): Eukaryota > Viridiplantae > Streptophyta > Magnoliopsida > Asterales > Asteraceae > Helianthus > Helianthus tuberosus. Next base: position 176,329,388 of record CM060450.1, read on the forward strand.
TTTAGTAAAAAGAATGATTCACTCAGTATTTCCCGCTGACAAAACCTTTTTCAAACATGTTTCAGGTAATTACAGTAGATTGGAGTAAGAAATGGATACGGCACTGAACGGCTTCAAGAAGTGGCTTATTTTATTAATTAAATCAAATTAAGAAATATTGTTTTATGTAAATTGGGTTTATCCATTATTTAAGCTACCTTTGTAAAACATGGGTTTATCCCATCTATTTAATAAATAAAATCCGGTGTTTTATAAACTCTGATATTTTTCCTAACTCACGGTTCTGATGAAATTTCTGCTGCAATATTTTTCAAAATAATCACCGGTACCACTGGGCTGTTCGCGGCTCCCGATTCCGTCCAGGGTGGGTCGGGGGTCGTGACATAGGATAACAGATCTCCTGGAAATACGACGAGAGGGAACGTCGTTACTGAAATACCAACTGACAAAGGGTAGTGGGTTTGTTAAAACTGTGGTTGTATAAATATAATCTTGTGAAATAACTACAAATAAAACTTTGTAAGATAAAGGTGTGTATGGACGCATAATATATATAAAAAATGGGAATCGAGAAATCGATAGTTTTGGTTATATGTGTGTTGTGAACTTTATATGATTGTTTTATGAATAATTGTTATTTATTCGCTACTAATAAATTATATATATTAATTATCAGATGGAAAACGCTAATAATGAACCAGTTAACGAGGTTAATCAATCTGAGCAACATCCGGAGGATCAATTTATGACTAGGCAGGATATAGAAAATATCGTTGCTCAAGGGATAGCCAATGCTATTCCAGCAATAATTGCTGCTGCCCAGAAACCTGTTGAACCTCAACAAATCATCCCTAGCAAACGTATTTCTGAAGATAACTTCAGTAATAGCGTAAATGGAGGCAATAATCTTACTAATCACGATAATGATCCACTGCAAGCTCCGCTCCCTAAGAAAATGAAAGCTGCAACACCTGGTTGCACTTACAAAGAATTTCTTGCTTGTAAACCCGCTGAATTTGCAGGCAATGAAGGAGCAACTGCGGCATTGCGTTGGTTAGAGAAAACCGAGGCAGTAATCACAATAAGTAAATGTGCCAAGGACGACCAAGTCATGTATGCGTCAAATCTTTTCAAAGAAGGGGCGCTAGAATGGTGGAATACAGTACTTCAAGCCAAAGGAAGAATTGTGGCCTATGCCATGAACTGGGAAGAATTTAAGAGTCTTGTAGAAAGAAAATTTTGTCCCGAATATGAAAAATATCAAATGGCAAATAAATTCTTAAATCATCGAATGATAGGTGTAGATTGTCGCGGTTATACTTCGACATTCTTTGAATATGCTAGAGTGGTACCCGCACTGGCTTCGCCAGAACCGGTACTCATTTCTCGCTATATTTGGGGACTGATTAGTGAAATCTGTAACATCGTTAAAGCTACGAGACCTCGTACTATTGACGATGCGGTGGAATTAGCTAATACTCTAACTGACGAATTGGTACGCACGAGAGATGAACACAGGAAAAAGGAACAGGCTCAGAAAATTACCCAAGGATTTCGTACGGGTAATAATAGTAGCTTCAGGAGAAGGGAACAGGGCAATCTTCAACTCCGCCGTTCTGCAGGAATTGCAGAAAGAAGCATTATGGAAGATGCAATGTAATCTGCAACTTTTGTAAAACTGTAGGACATCGCGAAGAAGATTGCAGAAAGAAAACCAGGATCTGCTATAACTGTGGAGAAAATGGGCATTTCAAGACAGAATGCCCTAAATTGGTCAAACCAGCAGATAACAAAGCCAAGACGGCCGATGAAGCTACCAAGAAGAATGATCGAGCATTCCAGCTGACCACTCAAGAAGCAGAACTCATTCCAGATGTAATAGCGGGTACGTTCTTAGTTCACAACGTGTATGCAAAAGTATTATTTGACTCTGGTGCAAACCAAAGTTTTATCAATACTTCATTCTGCCAAGCTCTTAATTTACCTTTAACCAACCTTAGGCAAATCTTTACAGTCGAAACGGCAAATGGGAATTTTATTAACATAGATAAGGTTTTGCAGAAAGAAAATATAGAACTTTCAGGTCATAAATTTCATGCAAACCTATTGCCAATGAATTTAGCTGGATTCGATGTTGTGTTAGGAATGGATTGGTTAGTAGCCAACCATGCTCGAATCCTTTGTGATAAAAACTCCATAGAAATTCGTGCACCTACCGGAGAAGTAATCATGGTTACAGGAGACAGGCCACGAAAACCCATGAAGTTCATATCAGTAATGAAAGTTGCTAGTTATGAACGAAAGCAAGGAATAGTATATATGATTTCAGTAATCATTAGTACTAAGAGTAAAGAACTTAAGGAAATTCCTGTAGTCTCAGAATACCCAGATGTATTCCCAGAGGATTTACCAGGATTACCACCAGATAGGGAGGTAGAATTTAGAATTCATCTAATTCCCGGAACTATACCGATAGCCAAGGCACCTTATCGGTTAGGACCCACAGAAATGTTAGAATTGAAAAAGCAATTAGATGAATTACTAAGTAAAGGTTTCATACAACCTAGTTCATCCCCGTGGGGAGCACCAGTGTTGTTTGTAAAGAAGAAGGATGGTTCAATGAGAATGTGTATTGATTATAGAGAATTGAATAAGGTTACAATTAAGAATCGATACCCATTACCTAGGATTGATGATCTTTTCGATCAACTTCAAGGAGCTAGATATTTTTCTAAGATCGACTTACGCTCCGGATACCATCAATTGAAGGTACAAGAAGAAGACTGTAACACCCCGAAAATTTGCGTCCTATAATGTGTTGACACGTGTCATAGGTTGAACGTGTGAAAGAATGTTCTTGAAGGACTAAAGTTGACAAACAGTGAAACTATGTAAGTATAAGGGTTCAAAGTGTCAACAATGAATAAATATACTTTGCAATAACCCTACATGATGTTTATAACCTTAAACGAATAGATCATGGATCATACGAAGTGAATTGTGAAAGAAAGTGAGAGATTACAAACTACAGAGGTTAAATGTGCCAACATGTTTAAATTATACCTCTGAGTGACCTTGTGACAAACCCGAAGCTTTGTAACGATTATTTATGCTCACAAGAATGCACCATAAAAATTTCACCAAGATTCGTTACCGTATGAGAAAGTTATGATAGAATCCGTATGTAAGGGTTAGAAACGTCAACATTGAAATTAGGGCTTTTCGGGTGATCACAAAGTTACCCGAGGACTTCACAAAGATGGTATAAGTCTTAAAGCCCCTATATGTCAATATTAAAACCCCTTTATGCAAGAAACCAAGTGAAAGCGATGCTTAGAAGGACCAGGGACTGAAATTGCAATTAACAAAACTTGCTAAGCTGGTTACCAACACCCTAGCGTAGCGCGAGCCTGAAGGCACTTGGCAGTCGCGCTACGCGACTGCCTTGTCTGGACAGAAAGGTTGTGCAGGTGTCCTGCATGTTTCTTAACCGACTTAAGGGCCATTTCTTGATACTTTGGGCTGCCCTAAGATGGTTTATAGTGTGTAGGATGCATGTGGATGTTATTACTTCATCCTAGACTTAGTTGTCAATCATCTAAGCTTGTTTGAAGTTGTTTAAATGACCCACATTCCTTGCAAACTTGATCATTCATCTTGCATTCACTCCTGGTCATTTTGAGGAGCTTTCCAATAGATCACAAACATCCATAGCATCCATAAGACTTGTGTAAGTACCCTTGATCTTTCCTAATTCATTTATTCTTAGTTAAAAGCCTAGAAATCAAACCGTCGTAACTACGGTTTGACTTTGTGATAAATCAAAATCGGTCCAGAGATTAGTCGAATCGAAAGTTGTTATAAGTTGGTATTTATATGGGTAATAAACCCCTAAAAGGTCAGCCACTGATTTCAATATTAACTACGTCGTTTGATCGAGTCAAACTTCTTCCGAAAAGTCAACAGAAATGTTGATTGCATATTTAATGATACGGAAGTCGTGTAATCTGTTTTATCAGTCATACAACATGAAAATAAGTATTATAACTTGTCTAAGCTTGTTTGATTCGACAACTCTATGTTTTGAACCGATTCGGAACCGAGAGACGCAAAAGTTTGACTTTTGCTTTGACCTCAGTTCTGACCCGATTTATATAGGTTTAGACATGCCTTAAAGTTCCATTAGGACCTAGTTACATGTTAGTATAATCCTCTGCGTTTATACTACCCGAATCCGTAACTATCCGATGTTTCCGTTAAATGCCTAATAATGACCATAATGCCCTTATGACCATACAACGAGAATTTTGAAAATGTGGAAGTACAATAATCTTAGTTACTGATTATTAAACATGTACGTAAATTTTCACGTCAATCGGAGGTCTAGATTAGGAGATATGCGCATTTGCGTAAATAATAAGCTTTTTATTAATTAAACGGCGCGATTAGCGCATAGCCTATCTAAACCCGATTTTCGGCACCAAACCTTTTACCCACTGATGTTAAATAATATTTTGGGATTTTTGAAGATTTTTAATTATTTTTAAACTGATCTTAAGCTAGGCTTATCGCCTTAATTCGGTTAATAACGAATTTACCCTTTTCAGTCATAAAATGATTTCTACAAGGAATTTTGATGCGAATCCAATTGCTACTGATTTTAAATAATAAATATAGTGTTTTGAGCCTGTTTAACTGATCAGAAAACCCAGAATAGTATTTTAATCATACGTCGCTAAAAACGGGTTTATACGTGTATTATACGCGTAGTTTAGGCTTAAAACTATTTTGAGACATCCGGATTATTATTAACTAATATAATCTGTTAAAAATAAGTTGTTTACTGATTACTTCAGTCCCGAACATCAGGGTTACGTTAAACCCCTTTTATAATCGTTAAAATGACCAAAATACCCCTACGGGGCATAATTAAGGATTTAACTCGTTTTGGGCATTATGGAAGGTATCATTATGATATCACAACATATTTTAAGCATATTAACTTAGGAAACCTGTTCGTGACCTATTCGGTTACCCGTTACGCGTTATTCGCGTTCGGATCGGTTTATATAACTGGTTTATATAAGTTAGCCGAAACGGGTCAAACCTTATCGGTTTTATCTCAAAATCCAGAAGGTGTTTAGATTTCCCATATTATACAAGTCTTCAAACTTGTCGGGTCTAAATCCCATTCTATTCCGGTCTTCGCCTTATCGTGCGTTTGAACCGTATCTTTCTATAAGACTAGCCGGTCTAAGCCTAGGCTTAATTAAAGGCCCGTTAGCATTCTAATTGGTTTTTATACCATCATTCCAGACTAGAGATTTCCGGTAAATTGTACCTACGCTTACTTAAGTGAACACGGCTGAGTTATTAATTTCTGCTATTTAAGACAGGAGCTAGCTCAGGTAAATACTCTTAACTTATTTTCCCTATACGGGCTTGGGATACGGTGCTATAAAAGTACCGCTTGGTCGGGTGTATGTAGTCATTTAAATCGGATTGTGATTGATGTACTTACATAACCTGTTTAATATGTATTATTTTATCATTATTTGATGTATGGCCCTTGGGGGTTAATGACCATGTCCCGGATATCCTTGGCATCATTTTACGAAATGGCCACGACCTAAGCACGGGGTGTAGGCATACACCTGACAGTTGCATTATGTAAAAACTGGTAATCCACTCCGAGGTATCATCCTTGTGGGCATTATACCTGTGGCGTGTCTGTTAATCTAGTCCGGCCCTACAAACCGGCCCTAACGGACGACAAATAAGTAAAACTGTATACAAGATTATATACAAATAATTTTCCCAACTTATAAAAGATTAATTTTGCCTCTGTGCATTTTAATCAAAGTGTCAAAAGGTTTTGTGCATGGTGCATCTAAATCAATTTTCTTAAACTCTTTTCAAATGAGTCGGTTGAGTGTATTTACCAGTGAAAACTGACGTATTTTCCAAAAAGGTTAAGTGACAGGTACTGAACGTAATTGGCTGGAAGCTCAGGGCGCTAATAAGAAATCTTGCAAGTTCTAGGCGCCTAAAGTCTGTTGAACAAATGATATGTTTTAAGATCCGCCTGTGGATCCTTTACTTCCGTTGTAATACTGAATATTACTTCATATTCGGAATGTAATAATAAATATCCTTTGCTTCCGCTGTGCATTCATATATATTGTGTTGTTTGACTATTATGTTGCCAACCACGTCACGATACTCCCCTACCGGGCCCACCGGTGACACGTGGAAATCCGGGGTGTGACAGGTTGGTATCAGAGCCAACACTGAGTGAATTAAACACTAGCCTTTTGTGTTTAATCTCAGTTACACAATTGCATATTCTTGAGTCTAGACAAGAACATAGGACAAATTCTAAAATTCGTTTTATTTTGTCCTTATTTGATTCCTTTGTTATTTTTCTGACTTGCCTATGCATAGAACATGGAAAGTATTCTTCAAGTCAATTGCTATAGAAGTCCCGTTTAGGGCAACCATATACTTGTTAATTTTTAAAGGAACGATTATATTTAAAGTATCATTCCTATATTATAAGATCTACCATTATGATAAAATGGCAAAATTTAAAAAGGGACAAAACCTAGCCATGTGTCACATTAAGACAGGGCCAAGATGGTAGTTCCATAATTAAATTCAGATCCTTGTTAACAGTTCAATTTAGGATTGCTCTGCGTTAATTATTAAAAAGAATCTAAAAGGTAAAACCTAGCCTAAATATCACGGCATACAAGGCCAAGATGGTAGAACCTATTCAAGAGATTCAAATCCTTATTAAAAATATGAAAGCATATTAACATGCTCGACAAAATGTGATATGATAAAATCACATAAGTCATTTTGGGATATACTAAATTTCCTTATTTATATAATCATCCTTTATGGATGAAGTGCCCACGGGCTATGACTAACGTCCTCTGGGGCTAAAGACAGTGGTAGCCTACAACTCCCTGTCAAGAAAAAGGTAATGAACTTTGATTCAAACCTTGAAGCCTCGATTCTATAAAATCAAGGCCTATAAATTAAACTTGTCTAAGTGACTAGGCCTTTTGTGCTATTATTAACTTATAAATTAGGAGTATAATAAATATCCTGAATAATTATATATTTATCAAAATTAACCAATATGTGTATTAAAAACATGGTTAATAAATCGTTCAAAAAGATAAAACTGTTTAAACTTCCGTAAAAACCTTGTCTTTGTTTAATTTTTATGTAGCAATTAAAACTACATGGCTGGGTCGGAGGAAGGGAACAGTCATCCTTTGGATAACCGCGATGATGAAAGGATTAATATAACCAGAGGAGAGCTCCGTACATTGATTGATTCAGCTGTATCTAAAGCTGTGAAGGAGCAATTCCAGGAGTATAGTGAGACAAATAGTAAAGCCTCATCTGTACCCCACCCTAAATCCATCCCTAAAACTCATCCAGAGCCTGATAACAAGCCGCCCTCAAAGAAAGATGAGTTAAAGAAAGATGACGATCGACATTCATCTAATGAACACAGTGTTCCATCCAAGAGGATAGTGTTCGATAATGAACCGCATGCCAAATCCTGTAACTATAAGTACTTTGTTTCCTGCAAGCCCCGAGATTTTACTGGGGAAAAAGGGGCGGTTGATTGTATGATTTGGTTGGATGAAATGGACACAGTTGTCGATATCAGCGGTTGCGCTGAAAGGGATGTCGTGAAGTACGTATCCCAATCGTTCAAAGGAGAGGCACTGGCATGGTGGAAGTCTCTCATTCAAGCTACTGGGAAGATTCCGCTCTACAGCATGTCATGGGAACAGTTTGTTATTCTCATTAAGGAGAATTACTGCCCTCAACACGAAGTTGAGGGGATTGAGTCAGATTTCTTATCTTTGGTAATGACAAACTTAGATTGTCAAGCTTACCTCACCAGTTTTAATACCCTGTCCAGACTGGTCCCTTACCTTGTAACACCAGAGCCCAAACGAATTGCACGCTTCATTGGGGGTTTACCCCCAGAAATCAAAGCCAGTGTTAAGGCTTCAAGACCTACTACATTTAGGTCAGTAGCTGACCTCTCTCTGTCCCTTACTTTAGATGCGGTCAGGCTAAGGTCGCTAAAGAAATCTGAAGAAAGTAAGAAGAAGCGTGAGGGTGATAACTCACGAGGATCAGAGAAGAAACACAAGGGAAACACTGACTCTGAGAGGTCTGGGTCTGGAAAGAATGGTCAGCAGACAGAGGAAAAACCAAGGTGCTCGACTTGCCAAAAACGCCACTTTGGAAGATGCAGAATGGATTCCAATTCTAAATCAGGACCACCTGCATGTGGGATATGCAAGTCTAGGGAGCACAAGGCTGTTGATTGCGGGAAGATCAAAGATGCTACATGCTACAACTGCAACGAGAAAGGGCACATAAAGACCAACTGCCCTAAGTACGCGAGGAAGCCCGAGTAGGCCAAGATAACAAACGCACGAGTTGTCAGGATGAACGCCCAAGAGATGGGGCAGAATAATAATAGTATAATATGTACCTTTCCTTATCAAACAGTTATGCAGAAACTTATTTGATATTGGCACATATAAATATATTATGAATGATAAAGGTTGAGAACTGTTGTCTCCACCTGATTAAGACTCCGGTCATTTAATGCCCGATAGAAGGTGACGACGTTACGTCGAAAATGCTCCAACAAATCCTATATTGATATTAATATCTATTGGAAATCATTTTTCTAATATCCTTGTAGCAAACTTTTGGTTGCATACTTAAGGACTCAATATAGTGATAAAAATCGATTGGTTGCCTTAAAAATTCAAGTCCATATTGTGAGTGATAAGAAGCAATTAATTATCAAAACTCCTTATGAGACAACCCTCGTAATTACACGTGTTCGTACGATTAATTAATATTAAACATAAAAAAAATGGTGGAACTGACCGTCCCCGGAATCGAACCCGGGTCTAGGCCGGCCGCACCCTTTCGCGCGCCTAGCCAACTGAGCTAGGTGCCTAGTTTGTGAAAATCTCCATTCTAATTTAATATAAGCACTTGTACAATAAACTTCCTTATCATTTATCAATGATAATCTCTGCTAAGTGTCCTGTTTTTAATACAGGCAATAATAAATATTCATGAACCATGAACTTAGCAAAATTTTTTTATCATCCACAAGGTATAAATTACCAAGGAAACCTTGGTAACCGATCCTTCTCGTATCGGAAAGGAATCCTTCCGAAAATCTGAGAGCACTCTTTCTTTGCATAGAGTACGACAACATATGTTATTTTAATTATTTTTCTTTTCTCATCGTTTTCTATCGCCTGCGAATGCCAAACTATGTTTGATGAAAGTGTCATATGAGGATTGGCGTATCCTAGTGTGTCCCATAGATTATTTCCATGTCTGATCAGCATGGAGGTTTAATACATGGAATCCCTAAGATATCCCAACGATCATATTGTACTAAAGTCGACTAGTAGTATTCAAGGAAGATATCCAAAAATGGGAATTTTTTTTTTCCAAGTAAATGTTCCCGAGTAAGGAATTCGAGGACTTATAACATAAAGGTGTCACTCATTTGACACGGACAATGATGGATGAACTGGAGCCTGAGATATGGAAAATATCTGTAGCCTCCTTGTATCCTAATTATCTTCTCAAAGGTTGTCCCTGCTTATCTCCTGGACGGCAGGTAGGATTACGAATTGTAGCCCGCCATGGGCTGGAGTATTGTGAAAACTCCATATTGTTTATGGAATAAACGAAACCTTGAGTAAGTAGGTGTTAAGACATAGGTTCATATAGCCTAACTCGATACTCCGAGAGTTTGATATTGTTAGATAAGAAAGACGGTTCATTTTGCTTATGCATTGATCACCGCAACCCTATTTAGGCAACAATTAAGAATCGCTATTACCTACCCAGGATCGTCGAATTGTTCGACTAACGGCAAGGATTAGCTATTCCCTAAACATTAGCTAAGCAGTGGTTGGAGTAACCATCACACCTTAAAAATAAAGCTTTTCTATAATAATGGATATGTAAGTATTAAGGCTACTCCTTTGGAGACCTTGTATAGATGGAATGTTAAATGTCTAGTGTTAGATAGAGAATTGGTAAGTCCAATTATCAAGATCTGAAAGTTGCCTGGGGGACAACAAATAAGATCATACAAATCCATAATCGATTGTAGGTTGCCAGTATACGGCAGGAAATCAAGGAGTTATGAAAATAGCAAACTTTCTAAGTTCTTGTTAAGGAAAATGGTTTAACAAAAGATATCACCCAGGAGGGGTGTACCAAATTTGCTAAATTAGCAGGCTAGTTAAGCTCTGAATATATGTAAATCATTCGAAGGAAATCAAATGTATCAGGATCAAGTAGCTTGTAAGCTAAAACCTACTTAAGGAGTTTGACGGAGCTCGCAATAGATTGCACACTAGTGATTGGAGGATGTGTTCCGACAACAAGTCAAGAAACTCCAAAAAGGATACATACGCCTAATATGAGGACCACTTTGGGAGCTTGGAAAGACTCCAGATATGCTATAAAAGTTAAGTCCCTTATGCGACAAAGAGTACTTCCAGCATTCTAACAAATCTCGAGGTCGAGATTTCTTTTAAGGGGGTGAGGATGTAACACCCCGAAAATTTGCGTCCAATAATGTGTTGACACGTGTCATAGGTTGAACGTGTGAAAGAATGTTCTTGAAGGACTAAAGTTGACAAACAGTGAAACTATGTAAGTATAAGGGTTCAAAGTGTCAACAATGAATAAATATACTTTGCAATAACCCTACATGATGTTTATAACCTTAAACGAATAGATCATGGATCATACGAAGTGAATTGTGAAAGAAAGTGAGAGATTACAAACTACAGAGGTTAAATGTGCCAACATGTTTAAATTATACCTCTGAGTGACCTTGTGACAAACCCGAAGCTTTGTAACGATTATTTATGCTCACAAGAATGCACCATAAAAATTTCACCAAGATTCGTTACCGTATGAGAAAGTTATGATAGAATCCGTATGTAAGGGTTAGAAACGTCAACATTGAAATTAGGGCTTTTCGGGTGATCACAAAGTTACCCGAGGACTTCACAAAGATGGTATAAGTCTTAAAGCCCCTATATGTCAATATTAAAAACCCTTTATGCAAGAAACCAAGTGAAAGCGATGCTTAGAAGGACCAGGGACTGAAATTGCAATTAACAAAACTTGCTAAGCTGGTTACCAACACCCTAGCGTAGCGCGAGCCTGAAGGCACTTGGCAGTCGCGCTACGCGACTGCCTTGTCTGGACAGAAAGGTTGTGCAGGTGTCCTGCATGTTTCTTAACCGACTTAAGGGCCATTTCTTGATACTTTGGGCTGCCCTAAGATGGTTTATAGTGTGTAGGATGCATGTGGATGTTATTACTTCATCCTAGACTTAGTTGTCAATCATCTAAGCTTGTTTGAAGTTGTTTAAATGACCCACATTCCTTGCAAACTTGATCATTCATCTTGCATTCACTCCTGGTCATTTTGAGGAGCTTTCCAACAGATCACAAACATCCATAGCATCCATAAGACTTGTGTAAGTACCCTTGATCTTTCCTAATTCATTTATTCTTAGTTAAAAGCCTAGAAATCAAACCGTCGTAACTACGGTTTGACTTTGTGATAAATCAAAATCGGTCCAGAGATTAGTCGAATCGAAAGTTGTTATAAGTTGGTATTTATATGGGTAATAAACCCCTAAAAGGTCAGCCACTGATTTCAATATTAACTACGTCGTTTGATCGAGTCAAACTTCTTCCGAAAAGTCAACAGAAATGTTGATTGCATATTTAATGATACGGAAGTCGTGTAATCTGTTTTATCAGTCATACAACATGAAAATAAGTATTATAACTTGTCTAAGCTTGTTTGATTCGACAACTCTATGTTTTGAACCGATTCGGAACCGAGAGACGCAAAAGTTTGACTTTTGCTTTGACCTCAGTTCTGACCCGATTTATATAGGTTTAGACATGCCTTAAAGTTCCATTAGGACCTAGTTACATGTTAGTATAATCCTCTGCGTTTATACTACCCGAATCCGTAACTATCCGATGTTTCCGTTAAATGCCTAATAATGACCATAATGCCCTTATGACCATACAACGAGAATTTTGAAAATGTGGAAGTACAATAATCTTAGTTACTGATTATTAAACATGTACGTAAATTTTCACGTCAATCGGAGGTCTAGATTAGGAGATATGCGCATTTGCGTAAATAATAAGCTTTTTATTAATTAAACGGCGCGATTAGCGCATAGCCTATCTAAACCCGATTTTCGGCACCAAACCTTTTACCCACTGATGTTAAATAATATTTTGGGATTTTTGAAGATTTTTAATTATTTTTAAACTGATCTTAAGCTAGGCTTATCGCCTTAATTCGGTTAATAACGAATTTACCCTTTTCAGTCATAAAATGATTTCTACAAGGAATTTTGACGCGAATCCAATTGCTACTGATTTTAAATAATAAATATAGTGTTTTGAGCCTGTTTAACTGATCAGAAAACCCAGAATAGTATTTTAATCATACGTCGCTAAAAACGGGTTTATACGTGTATTATACGCGTAGTTTAGGCTTAAAACTATTTTGAGACATCCGGATTATTATTAACTAATATAATCTGTTAAAAATAAGTTGTTTACTGATTACTTCAGTCCCGAACATCAGGGTTACGTTAAACCCCTTTTATAATCGTTAAAATGACCAAAATACCCCTACGGGGCATAATTAAGGATTTAACTCGTTTTGGGCATTATGGAAGGTATCATTATGATATCACAACATATTTTAAGCATATTAACTTAGGAAACCTGTTCGTGACCTATTCGGTTACCCGTTACGCGTTATTCGCGTTCGGATCGGTTTATATAACTGGTTTATATAAGTTAGCCGAAACGGGTCAAACCTTATCGGTTTTATCTCAAAATCCAGAAGGTGTTTAGATTTCCCATATTATACAAGTCTTCAAACTTGTCGGGTCTAAATCCCATTCTATTCCGGTCTTCGCCTTATCGTGCGTTTGAACCGTATCTTTCTATAAGACTAGCCGGTCTAAGCCTAGGCTTAATTAAAGGCCCGTTAGCATTCTAATTGGTTTTTATACCATCATTCCAGACTAGAGATTTCCGGTAAATTGTACCTACGCTTACTTAAGTGAACACGGCTGAGTTATTAATTTCTGCTATTTAAGACAGGAGCTAGCTCAGGTAAATACTCTTAACTTATTTTCCCTATACGGGCTTGGGATACGGTGCTATAAAAGTACCGCTTGGTCGGGTGTATGTAGTCATTTAAATCGGATTGTGATTGATGTACTTACATAACCTGTTTAATATGTATTATTTTATCATTATTTGATGTATGGCCCTTGGGGGTTAATGACCATGTCCCGGATATCCTTGGCATCATTTTACGAAATGGCCACGACCTAAGCACGGGGTGTAGGCATACACCTGACAGTGGCATTATGTAAAAACTGGTAATCCACTCTGAGGTATCATCCTTGTGGGCATTATACCGGAACTGGTAATCCACTTAGGGGATGATAGCCCGTGGGCATTATACCTGTGGCGTGTCTGTTAATCTAGTCCGGCCCTACAAACCGGCCCTAACGGACGACAAATAAGTAAAACTGTATACAAGATTATATACAAATAATTTTCCCAAGTTATAAAAGATTAATTTTGCCTCTGTGCATTTTAATCAAAGTGTCAAAAGGTTTTGTGCCTGGTGCATCTAAATCAATTTTCTTAAACTCTTTTCAAATGAGTCGGTTGAGTGTATTTACCAGTGAAAACTGACGTATTTTCCAAAAAGGTTAAGTGACAGGTACTGAACGTAATTGGCTGGAAGCTCAGGGCGCTAATAAGAAATCTTGCAAGTTCTAGGCGCCTAAAGTCTGTTGAACAAATGATATGTTTTAAGATCCGCCTGTGGATCCTTTACTTCCGTTGTAATACTGAATATTACTTCATATTCGGAATGTAATAATAAATATCCTTTGCTTCCGCTGTGCATTCATATATATTGTGTTGTTTGACTATTATGTTGCCAACCACGTCACGATACTCCCCTACCGGGCCCACCGGTGACACGTGGAAATCCGGGGTGTGACAAAGACATACCTAAAACTGCTTTCAGAACTAGGTATGGTCATTATGAGTTTACAGTCATGCCCTTCGGATTAACAAATGCACCTGCTGCATTTATGGACATGATGAATAGAATCTGTAAACCGTATTTGGATAAATTTGTAATTGTTTTTATTGACGATATACTTATTTATTCAAAAAGTCAGGACGAACATTGTCAGCACTTGCATGCACTCTTAACTTTGTTAAGAAAAGAAAAATTATACGCCAAATTCTCGAAGTGTGAATTTTGGTTGCAAGAAGTGCAATTCTTAGGACACATGGTGAATTATGAAGGTATTCATGTAGATCCTGCTAAGATAGAGGCAATTACCAAATGGAAGGTTCCGCAATCCGCAATGGAAGTTAGAAGTTTTATAGGTTTAGCTGGATATTATAGACGGTTTATTAAGGAATTTTCCAAGATAACTGTACCATTAACTAAGCTAACCTGTAAAGCAGTTAAGTTTGAATGGGGACCTAAGCAAGAAGAAGCTTTTAGGATTCTAAAGCAAAAGTTAACAAATGCTCCAATCCTAGCCTTGCCAGAAGGAACTGAAGATTTTGAAGTTTACTGTGATGCTTCAAAATTAGGATTTGGATGTGTGTTAATGCAACGCAAGAAGGTAATTGCATATGCTTCAAGACAATTGAAAAAGCACGAAGAAAACTATACGACTCATGACTTAGAATTAGGCGCCATAATTTTTGCCCTAAAGATCTGGAGACATTATCTGTATGGAAGTAAGTTTACTGTCTATACGGATCATAAAAGTTTAAGATATATATTTGGGCAAAAAGAGTTAAACACGAGGCAAAGGAGATGGATGGAAATCCTAAGTGATTACGACTGTGATATTCAGTATCACGAAGGAAAGGCCAATGTAGTTGCAGATGCCTTAAGTTGTAAGTACCATGAAAAACAACGACGAGTTCATGCTCTTAGGTTAAATCTACAGTTAGATTTAATGGAACAATTGAAGAATGTTCAAGAAACAGCAATCAAGGATGATGCTGAAGGAATGAAAGGACGAATAAAAGAATTAGAGCAAGGAGCTGATAAAATTTGGAGATTCCACAAAAGCAGAATCTGGGTACCTAAGCAGGGAGAATTAAGAAATAAAATTTTAGAAGAAGCCCATAAATCTAGGTATACCATGCACCCTGGAAACAATAAAATGTACCAAGATTTAAGGAATAACTTTTGGTGGATAGGAATGAAAAAGGACATAGCTCGATATGTTTCTAAGTGTCTTACTTGTTCACAAGTTAAGGCAGAACACCAGAAACCTTCAGGTCTACTACAACAACTAGAGATGCCTGTATGGAAATGGGAACTCATAACAATGGATTTTATTACTAAGTTGCCCAAAACCAGAAAAGGTAATGATGCAATTTGGGTAATTGTGGATCGATTAACCAAATCCGCTCACTTTCTACCTATGAAAGAAACTTTTAGCATGAAAAGATTGGCAAAGTTGTATGTAGATGAAGTAGTATCCTTACATGGAGTTCCACTCTCCATTATATCAGATAGGGATAGTCGTTTCACTTCCCATTTTTGGACAAGTTTCCAAAAAGCAATGGGAACTCGACTAAATCTGAGTACTGCATATCATCCACAAACAGACGGGCAAAGTGAAAGGATGATACAAACTCTAGAAGACATGCTTAGAGCATGTGTGATAGATTTTGGTGGAAATTGGGACGATCACTTACCTTTAATTGAATTCTCCTATAACAATAGTTATCATTCAAGCATCGAAACTGCCCCATTCGAAGCATTGTATGGACGCAAATGCAGAACTCCAGTATGTTGGGCAGAAATAGGAGAAAGTCAATTATCAGGTCCAGAGATAGTGCAAGAAACGACTGACAAGATTACTCAAATCAAGGAAAGACTGAAGACGGCTCGAGATCGCCAGAAGAGTTATGCCGACAATAGACGGAAGCCGTTGGAATTCCAAGTAGGATACAAAGTACTATTAAAAGTTTCACCTTGGAAAGGAGTAGTTCGATTCGGTAAGAAAGGAAAGCTAAGTCCACGATACATAGGACCATTTTCAGTGATCCAACGTATAGGAATAGTTGCTTATCGTTTATAACTACCAAATGAACTGGCAGGAGTACATGACGTATTTCATGTATCCAATCTCAAGAAATGCCTATCAGATGAATCCTTAGTAATACCTCTCCAAGATATAGAGGTAAACGAAAAGTTAAAATTTGTTGAGAAACCTCTTCAAATAGAAGACAGAAAGGTGAAATTTCTCAAACACAAACGGTTAGTACTTGTCAAGGTTAAGTGGAATTCAAAGAGAGGACCAGAATACACTTGCGAGCTGGAATCAGAGATGAAGCGAAAGTATCCTCACTTATTCCAATAAATCTCGAGGACGAGATTTTAAATAAGGTGGGGAGAATATAAGGACTCTCAAAATTATCCTAAAAACACCCGTAAGTATAAACCCGGACCCCTGAAACCTTACCCTACATCAAAAAATCAAGAAAAACAAAATCTTGGTTCTCAGGCGGGCCGCGTAAGAGTAAGCATGGTCTTACGCGGGCCGCGTCAAACCTGTGTTGACCGGATAAGTATTTCGGATCCACGTAGCGACCACCTGGCTAACCTACTCGTGACTGGTCAAGCCTATTCGTAGACTGGGCGGCCACGCGGGCCGCGTAAGGTATAAAGGATGGGTTACGCGAGCCGCTTAAGGCCCTAATTTTAGCTATAAATAGCCTGTTGCATGCACAGTCTGATGGTGTCGAAACAAACTTTCAAAAACGAAGTTTTAGTACTCTGAAGTCGAAAATACTTTCAATATTAGTGAGGCGCTGCTCCGATACCGGGTATTAACTCGATCGCTGCTACGATTCAATGTCCGATCGATTAAACTATCCAATGGATGTTTAAGTGCTGCCCACATTAGGGTTTATGCTTTGTCATTCGTCGTTAAATCGATGGATGTTTAAGTATCGCACTTTGTCATTCGTTGTGAAGGTTTTAATCTCGTGAGTTATCGTAAATGCTGTATTAGTTACTAACCGAGTTCGTGTGCATGTTATTAATTTAGGTTAAAAGGCTAATCAGTAGGCTAATCTCTGCTCATATAAATCTGCAATGTGAGTCATTCTCTTTTTATCCAAATTTGATTTCAAAATCATGTTTACTTTCAAAGTTATAATTACGGGGATTAAGTCTTTGTAATCACCAAATTACAGCCGGTATGTGTGGTTTTGTATACATTACTTGATAACCGTCACCATTGGACAACGGGGTAGCCAAGGGGTGATATGACCATAGTCACAGACACCATTGGACTCTGAGGTTACCGATGGATGTTCGAGTGACAAATACTATGGGTAGTTGGTTGATATCAGGAAACATTGTAATCGCTCTTAATACTGTAAATTATAACAAATGCGTCGTTTTCATAAAAAGAATGATTCGCCAGTATTTCCCGCTGACAAAACCTTTTTCAAACATGTTTCAGGTGATCTGTTGTGATCCAGGAAAAGTGCTGTGAAGCACTACAAGCTTAAGGAAGTGGCTCAATATAAAATAAAGAAACATGTTTTGTAAAATAAAGATTTCCCCGTGAAATCTTATGATTGTAAATTACCGGGATTTTATCCCGAGTTGTGAAATAAAATAATCGGGAAAATTGCAGTTTTAAAAAGATCCTGAAGAAAACTTCCGCTGTTAAATAAATACCACGGGATTTTCTGTCCCGCGGCTCCTGAAACGGGTCAAACCAGGACAGGGGCCGTGACACTTGCTCCTTAGTATACCAAGTATATCTTGGGGCTTGGAATGAACCATAATGATAGCTCAAGGACGGAGAAAAGTTGGCAAGAAAGTCACCCGAAAGTCATCTTATGACAAAACTAAGAATGCAACATGTAGAGCTTTTTACTTGCTATCATTTTCATATAAACCTTCCAAAACACAATATCCTATCTTAAGGCATGTATTAAACATGCCCCAATAATACTTTCAAGGGCAACACAACTATTAAACATGCCCCAATAATACTTTCAAGGGCAACTCGGTTTTGCATCAAATATGAACATCAACTTGGGGGGGGGGGTATGGTTCCTAAGACGAAGACGGGCCCGAGATTGAGACGGTGCCGGAGACACAAGCCGAGCGTGAACCTAAGGCCTCTTAACGTGGAAGACGATTACATAAAAAAGAGGCTACCGCTCCTTAGGCGAAAAAGACCTACCAACCTTGTTCAAAAGACGAGGAGTTTAAGCTCGCAAAGGCTTAGCTCGACATCTCGGAGCCCAAAGTTGATAAGTGTTATTTTTTTGTTTAAATTGTAATTATTTTAAGAAATAAAGTGTAACAATATATTTTCTAATTTTTTTAGCCAACTATAAAAAATTACCCATTTTTTTGGGGAAAAATCCAGGCAAACTTTTTTGATCTCATGGGCAAAGGGGAATATTGGGACAAGGATTCAATATCAAG
Source organism: Helianthus tuberosus (assembly GCA_030545235.1). Taxonomy (NCBI): domain Eukaryota; kingdom Viridiplantae; phylum Streptophyta; class Magnoliopsida; order Asterales; family Asteraceae; genus Helianthus; species Helianthus tuberosus. The sequence goes on from CM060450.1 coordinate 176,348,052, forward strand.
TAAGTGGACCAATATAAATGGCAAATGCCATGAGTTTCAAGAGGTTTTACAACGTATTAAGGACAATTGGTGTAGCGGTGAAAGCGACGCGGATATATTAACAAAAGCGTTGAAGGAGTACAGCTCAACGTGAGGGACATTTACATACATGAAGTGTTGGGAGTTTCTACGTGCAAGTCCTAAGTGGGCCACCGTACCAACCATAATATCTAGTAGTAGGCGCAAGGCAAAACGGTCCAAAACCTCCTCTTCGGTTGATCCGAAAACGCCCACTTTCGATGCTCGAAATGTCGATTTAAACAATCTTAATAATGTGGATGATGAGGAGGAGGAAATGGATTTGTTCCGACCGCCCGGTAAAAGAAGTGGTGGAAAGGGGAGAAGGGCGTAGTCGTTTTAGGCGGGAAAACATTGCAAGGAAGAAACGAGACCTTGGGCATAGGCGTTTGGAAACATTGCAAGAAAGAAATGCCGAAAATAAAAAAGTTCATCACGATCCAAGAAGCAAGACAAATGGAAAGAGACATTGAGTACCTCCAAGGAGATGGCTTGCGCCTAGCACAAATTAGGGATGAGCATATGCCACCGAATACCGATCCCATACCGATCCTATACCGATCCTGAAAATACCGATACCGTACCGTACAATACCGAACCGACATGTTTCGGTATCGGTACCTAGTTTGGATGAAATTCGAGATCGGTATTAGGAGGTATCGGTTCGGTATCGGATACCGCTTTGCTCATCCCTAGCACAAATTCATAGCCAACAAATCTGTGATAAATATGGACTTTAGAGCTTTATTTTTTAAGCATTCATATGTATTTTAGTAGTTTTCAATGTTTTGTCTTTATTTTAAAGTATTATAATTAATGTTAATGAAATTTTTTATTTAATGGGATTATTTGTTTTAATTTCTAAAAAAAGGAAAGAAATTAAAAATAAAGAATTGGGTAATGATAATTAAATGATGGATTATGTGGCATTATAACAATACATTTTTTTTTTACTTTAACACTCACACTACTAGAAAATTGTCCAGTTTGTGACAACCAAATTTGTAGGAAATTTGTAGCAAATTGGCCTTACCCACAAATTTCCTACAAAAAAATTCGTAGGATATAAACTTGTGGGTAACCGGATTAGCTACAAAAATACGACAAGATCTGCTACAAAATTCCTACAAAATCTCTGGTCGCAAATTTTGCTACAAAATACTGACAAAACGCTCTTCTTGCAAAATTCCGACAATTCTTCCACGTTTTTGCCTTTTTTGTATATTATTTTATGATATTTTATTTTTAAAATTAATAACATTATTAAAAAAAAATATTCATAATTTTTTATTTTCCCGACAAAATTCCTACAAATTATAAAACGTTCTTGCGACAAAATTCCTACAAATTATAAAACTTTTCTGCGACAAAATTCCTACGGATTATAAAACATTCTTGCCACAAAATTCCTACGGATTATAAAACGTTCTTGCCACAAAATTCTTACAAATTATAAAACTTTTCTACGACAAAATTCCTACAAATTATAAAACGTTCTTGCGACAAAATTCCTACAAATTTTAAAACTTTTCTGCGACAAAATTCCTACAAACTATAAAACTTTCTTGCGACAAAAATTCCTACAAATCATAAAACTTTCCACAAGTTTCCTACAAATTTATAAAATTTCTCTAAACAATTTGCGACAAATTATCTACAAAATTAACGGTTTCCAACAAATTTCCTACAAAGTTATTAAACTTTCTCTAAACAGTTGCCACAAATTTCCTACAAATAAAAAATATAGTTTTTAATGTAGCTACAAATTTCCTACAACTTAGAAATTAAAATTTGCGACAAAATTCCTACAACTTTTTTGCAACAGATTTGTGACAAATTAACAATATATTTTAAAAAACCATTTTTGTATAAAAAATGCAGCAAAATATAAAGCATTCCAAAAAAATTGCAGCAAGCAAAATTATAGATAATTCCAAAACAACTGCAACTTCTAAAACCTTCCAAAAGTTCGAAAACATTCCAAAACACACAAAAAATCCTAATTAAGAGCAAGTTTTTTATTCAAAACTAATTCAACATTCCAATACTTAACAAAACGAGAGCTTTGTTTACTTCTTTCCGATGTTTTTCACCATTTCTTCCATATTTTTTCGCCATGCGTCTTGGTCGGCCCGCTCTTTTTCACGCTCTTGTTGAAATTGTTCGAAACGGACTTCTATGTTTTGTCGGGCCTCTCTTTCTCTTTCTAATTCCGCTTGAACTTTTTGAAGCTGAAAATTATAAAATCGTAATCATCACATATCAACCCGAACAGGTCGATCAACACAACCCTAAAAAAATCTAACTAACAACGTAAAAATCCCTTATAACAAAATACAAACACACATACATCTTAAAAAAATGAAATATCATATTAAAATGTTGTTATTTATTTGTACTTAATTATTTTAATGAATTATTAAAAAGTATTTATAAGTACGCAATTCTTTATGTTTCTTGCAATTTTACTTTTATTAAACATATTTATACATGAGTGGTCTTTAATTAATTTTTATAAAAACTCATCTCGACTCGTGCTTATTTTGTAAAAACTCCCCGACACAAACCAAATAAACCTTGAAAAGGAACCAAATCAAAATTGACATGAACCCGATCTAACCCGAATCAAATTAACCCTGTTTAAAAATAACATATTCTGACCCGATCCATTTTGACCCGCACGGCTGAACCCATTCTGACCCGTGACCCAAACCCGCCCATAACAAACATATTCAACCAGCAATGTACTCAATCCATCACAAACAAGCTACCTTCAATACCACCATATGGAACCCATATCAGCAAACTCATTCTTCCCATTTAAAGCCTAAACTATTACCTTCACTAATGGGACTATCTTAAAATGTTTATGCTATCTAAATAACAAGAATAAATAATGATACCTCTTGCGATTGTCGGGCATCATCGTTACAACCGCAAATTCTAGATGATTTTTTTCCGGTCACCAGAAAATCAGGATCAGAAGATCCTATCCCGAACATCTTGCGACCCTTACACTTAGGATGCAAACTTTTCCACAAGGCTAAATCATCGCAATCCACGTCCCCATACAAATCTTTAAGTTGTTGCGAGTACGCGACCTATAATTTTAGCAAGTGAAAGTTATCAACCGGTAAAAGTGACACCATAATTATAAATAAATGATAGAAGAGAGCTTACATATAAACGCTTTGCACGGTAAGTGAAAAACACCAATGAATCAAAATCATTTTCACTTATCTCCCTATCTTGTAACATTTTTTTGCACCTCTTAGTGGCGTGGGTCTGTAACAATACTTTCTTGTATCTAACTGTTTTACCCTCTTTTGTCCTACACAAAAAGGAGTATTGTAAATTATAAGTGTTAAATATAGAGATAGTTAATAATATTTATAATTATGATTAGCTTACCAAGTTGATACGATGTTGATCAAATCGTATTGACCCGCCTGTATGACGGCACAAGTCATTTTTGCGGTTTGCTCTCCCGGCTATTGACTTTTTTTTTTCCATTTTTCGGTGTTCCAATGCTGTAATGATAAAAATTAGTGGTGAGTCTGGGAAAAAATAATTTGCATCAAATCGAGCACCATATCACTCATTTCGACTCGCTACCCAATCCGCTAATGTTTTCATCTATAAATAAGGGGAAAATGTTAAGGTCATGTGAAGTTTTACGCGTTCATTGGTCAAATATATCCTTCACACGTTTTTTTTTTACCGTTTTGTCTGTAAACCTACAATATTGAAAAAAACATATAAGTATATTACTCTATAATAACAAAGAACGTCGATTCTTATCTACAGTAACTGCATATGAAATCTGGCAACCTGGGCGGCGACGGTTCATAAGGTTTTTATGTCATGTTTGTTGGATTATTCGGGTTCGTTTACGGGTCATCTGGTTCAGCATATGGGTCAGCGGGTCAGAAGCCAACACGTCAAGACTCAAGCTAAAACAGTTACCTAGAGAATAGATCAAAACCCATGAGTTTAGCTACGTAACCCGTGACCCGTAAACAAACCCGAATAATCCAACAAAGCATGTGGGCATTTAGACATTACAAATATAATAACTTTTTTTTTGTAAGAAAATTGTAGAAAACGAGGTCAATTTGCTACAAATTTTCGACAAATTTAGCATTTTATTTTTAATTTTTTTTATTTAACTAAGTTAAGAAATAACAAATAATTTGACCCTTTTTTGTCGAAAAACTGTAGCAAATAAGGTCAATTTCCTACAAATTATCGACAAATGTAAAATTTTATTTTCAAAACTATATGTTTTTTATAATCAATATATTTTTATAAGAAATCTGTAGCTACTGGTGTGTTAGTTTGCTACAAATTGCCGACAAATTTAACATTTTATTTCTAAAATTGATAAATTAACAAATAAAATAACTTTTTTGTAGGAAATCCGTAGCAACTTGCTACAAATTTGCTACAACTTAAGTTTTAATTTTTTAATTTATTTATTTTGAAAAAATTTAGACATTACAAATATAATAACTTTTTTTTGTAAGAAAATTGTAGAAAACGAGGTCAATTTGCTACAATTTTCGAAAAATTTAGCATTTTATTTTTAATTTTTTTTTATTTAACTAAGTTAAGAAATAACAAATAATTTGACCCTTTTTTGTCGAAAAACTGTAGCAAATAAGGTCAATTTCCTACAAATGTAAAATTTTATTTTCAAAACTATATGTTTTTTATAATCAATATATTTTTGTAGGAAATTTGTAGCTACTGGTGTGTTAGTTTGCTACAAATTGCCGACAAATTTAACATTTTATTTCTAAAATTGATAAATTAACAAATAAAATAACTTTTTTGTAGGAAATCCGTAGCAACTTGCTACAAATTTGCTACAACTTAAGTTTTAATTTTTTAATTTATTTATTTTGCAAAAATTTAGACATTACAAATATAATAACTTTTTTTTTTGTAAGAAAATTGTAGAAAACGAGGTCAATTTGCTACAAATTTTCGACAAATTTAGCATTTTATTTTTAAATTTTTTTATTTAACTAAGTTAAGAAACAACAAATAATTTGACCCTTTTTTGTCGAAAAACTGTAGCAAATAAGGTCAATTTGCTACAAATTTTCGACAGATTTAACACTTTATGTTATTTAATTATTTATTTTATTGAAATTCAGACTTGAAAAATAAAATGAATTACACTTGTCGCAAATTTGTAGCTAGTTGCTACAAATTTCCGACAAATTTAGAAAATTTATTTTTTAAATTATTTATTTTGCTATAGTAACAAATAATTTAAATTTCTTATTTATTTTGTAGGAATTTTGTCACAAAGATAATATATTTTGCTACAAAATTGCTACAAATGCTTGTTGTGTGGCAAATTCGTAGGAAAATTGTGGATAAGTTTTGGGTTTTTTTTTTTTGTTTTTCTTTTTTGTCAAAAAATTGTAGAAAAATTGTAAAAAAAAATTGAGTTGTGGGAAATTTGTAGGAAACTTTTGTAGGAAAAAATGTAGTTTTCTAGTAGTGTCATAATGGCTCTTGCTAATTGAGATGCTACATGTCACATAATACCCAAAGGATAAGGTTTAATCTTCAAGTCCCATTATACACTTTAAACTTCAGTTTCCACCGCACATACAATACGTGTCAACGGCAAACGAGCACTCATTTTCTTGTTTTTGTTTTAAATTTGTTAATCGTGTAAATGTTCTTCAATCTGTTTTCTTGTTTTTGTTTTAAGTTTGTTAATCGCGTACATGTTCTTCAATCTGTATGTATTCAGTGTTTTGGGTGTCACATCTAAAAGTTTATTAATTTAAAAGATTTAAAGGAATGGGCCAAAATCCGAGTAGCCAAAACCAGAAAAGCTAAACCTTTTTGAAAGCCATATGTTACGTTTGACACAAAATGCCTTTGATTAACATTACGATTTAAAACGAGTAGAAAAAAAAACATTAATAGATCAAATCTTACGTTTGACACATAATTAAATAACTAAAAAATATGAAATATGCACTCTAAACTTAAATCTTACGTTTGACACATAATTAAATAAATAAAAAATATGAAATATGCACTCTAAACTTTCATAATAATTATATATTAATACGGTTTATATATAGGCTACACAAAAAGAGGGTAGCCTTCCCCTTTAACATAAACATGAGGATAAAAATAAAACACCAGAAATTGAGTTTGCTTAATGAAAACAATGATAAAAGCATTTTCAAAAAACAAACACGAGTTACGGTAGCTAATTAATCTATATTAATTAATACTCTGAAGGAGCAGTTTTGTCTCTCTTCGGTATTTTAGTTACCTTTCAAAATGATGCATTTTAAACTTCAGTTTCCACCGCACAATACATATCAATGGCAAATGTCTCACTTTTTGTCTTTGGAAGTCCCTTCCTACCACCGCGACTGCCACCACACTGACACAGTTTCAACAACTCGTCCACCACCATGTCTATCTCCTCCTCCCCTTTCTCCCTCAAACCAACACTCATTTTCTTGGCTTTTTCTCTAACACATGCCCCTAACTCACTCACCACCACACGTTGCACAACCGCGGCCACCTTCTCACGCATGAGACGCCCATTTCCATCTCTAACCACCTCCACACCGACCCCAACCTCAACCGCCAAACGAGCATTGACAGGTTGGTCAAGTTGCATTGGCATTGCAATTATTGGAACACCAAACTTCATTGCTTCCATAACAGAATTCCAACCACAATGACTCACAAAACCACCTATGTTTTTGTGCCCTAATATTTTTGTTTGTGGAGCCCACCCTTCAACCAATAAACCCCTATCTTTTACCCTTTCAAGAAACCCTAATGGCAAATGTTGTGAAAGTTGAACTTTTGTTTCACATTTTGGAAACCTTAGAACCCAAATGAAATTTACATTGCTCATTTCCAACCCGTATGCTATTTCTTCCAAATCCGCGCTAGAAAGAAAATACTCGCTCCCAAAAGAAACAAAGACAGTGGATCCAGTGTCTTTTGTGTCAAGCCACTGTATCACACTATCTTCTTTCAAGTCTGCATGACATGGGTCCACAACAAGAGGACCCACTGGCACGATCTTTTTACCGGTTAAAGTAGAAAGATAATCAGCATACTTACCTTCAATCTCTTTAAAAGACTTAACAAGAACAATGCTTGATGAATTCCCAACACATTCCATAACACGATCTTTATCCTTCCGGTTATTCGCCGAGCTCTCAAGAATCTCATGCACGTGCTTGTATTCATAGGTACGAAAGTAGATGGTCCTAAATGGAAAAGCAATGCCTTTAGAGTAGTTCAAGTAAAGGTGAAACATAGTGGCAGCCATGGTGGCACTTGTGGTGACGAAAACCACCGAAGGGATTCCAAGGGCAGCAGCCGAAACAGGAGCCCACGATTGAATCATGTCGTAAATGAGCAAATCAGGACTTAGGGTTTTCAAGATTCTTGAAAAGCGAGGGCTTGACATGTCGAAAGCTTGCTTGAGGGTAGGCATAAGATGGAGAGGGAGGCCATTGGTGGTGTGAAGGTGTGGTGGGAGATCGGGTAATGTGGGAAGGTGGAGTTCGATGAGACGAATCGAGGGGGAATCACACTCGTTCTTCAAGGTTTTCTTGACAGAATCAAGGTTAGCAGGGGTCGAACAAAGGTAGATGTTGAAGAGGTTTGTGTTGCTTAGTTTTTTGGCTAGTTCTAGAAAAGGAGAAATGTGGCCATGGCCTAACCATGGGAACATCAAAACAGTTCGTTTTCTTCCGTAGTTGTTCATCATCATCATCTTCGAACTCGAAAACAGTTTAGAATTCTGGTTGTTTTTTGAGGTTGTCTGTGGAGAAGAAGCTGGTTTGAGGGGTGTTATATAGGGGAAGATGCTAGCTTATTTTAATTACGTATAGGATTCACTTTCGATATTCAGTTATTTGGTAATAAAATTTTAATTCAAAAATTTCGATAACAATTACGTATCCTAAATTAAAAATCGATTCGTTATTATGGTTTTGGATTATAACCGCCATAACCATTTCATCTAACTATGGAAAGTATCAACCGTTTCTAGTTATTCATGGGATTTGATTTAGACATGTATATTTAGCGTTACCAAAATGTTTTACATTATAATTACATCTAAATAATGCCCATTTTTAGACCAAAATGTTTTACATTATAATTACATCTAAATAATGCCCATTTTTAGACGTTTTATTGGATCAATTAAGATTCGCCGTTATGGTGGTTATTATCCTAAACGAAGGTAACAGTACTGTTTTATTTTTAATTTTTCAAGACTTCAGAAATATATTCTTTTTTTGTTTAATTTGACAAATATTTATGGAATATAAAGCGTATATATTTGACGAATTTTAAAAATTTTAATAGCCTTATTATGTATATAATTAAAATTTTAAAACTTCTTTTATGTATAATTTCAAATGCGGAAAGGATTTTCACTAGTTTGCCGGTTATTTTATTTTTAACTGGAATATATGTTACAAAATTAAAGGAAACTTAATTATTCTACTATGCAATTCAATACACCAAATAAACAAATAATTTACTTTGGGTTTATTTTATTCTAATATATATTGTATATTAAGTAAAAAAATAATCGATTTGATTCCAGTTTTGAAGGAGTGAAGATTTTTCGATAAAATCTGAATTAAAAACCTAAGTAAAGTTAATTATTTCCCGTTTAGTCATGGTCTAGTTTCGTTTATGTGGATAATGGTATGTTATGCACTGACTAATGAAGCTTATGTTTTCTTAAAACAAAGTTTTTTATAGAAAAAAAAGCGTAGTTTAAGCTCGAACTTATATAGCAATTGAGTTTGAGCTTCACACGTCAAACTTGAAAAGGCTCGCAGAGCAACTTATTTTCAAACCTTTACACTCTAAGATTCCTCGTCACTCCTCTAGCCTATCATTCATGCATGTTACGTACCTATGACGGGCAGGGGCGGTTCTTAGAAGGCCCGTGCCAGGGCCACGACCCTGGCAAGTTTTTCGGCCGTAGTGCCAATTTTCCGCATTTCGATCGAAATTTTTTACATATACCATGTTCGGCCTGGACATTTTTTAGTGTCCGTGTCTTTCGGCCCTGGGATGTTCAACAGGCAAGATCCGCCACTGATGACGGGGTTAATGTCTAATTATATATCAAAACTCATGTTTATTCATGCTATCCTTTATTAACTATAATAACACGATTAATCACAAATAATCTAGTACGTGTTGTTATAATGCGAGAGGCTGTAGTACTCGACTAAATTATAAAATTAGAGAAATAAACAACTGAGATCCGTAACATGTATCAGATTAAGCAAACACATCCAAAAGATTCAACCGGATAACACAAATAATCGAACTCAGTAGAATGACAAGTACAACATTGCTACATTAACTATATGTAGTCTCTTTATTTATTTATTTATTTATTTTTTTGAATGGCAAATTTCTTACAATCCCTGTGAAGGACTTGAACCAAGACCTCCCTTCCAAATCTAGGTTTTTAAAAGCTTTGTATTTGTCAATGGACCACCCCATTGGTTATGCAATTTGTTTATGGTATTATGTTTCGTACAAAAACACAACTATAATATATATTTTATTTGACAATTTACAAACGCTCTAATATTCTCTACATTTACAAATCAGTTCCTTAAGTAATCAAATACAATCAAATCATGATAACTTATTAATGGAAGTTTTGGATTTGCTTTGACAACGTATGGATCTTGTCAAGGCGATATAGGACTAAAAGATGTCGAGACAGCAGAGGCTTGATCTTCTCTAAGATGACGATCAAGACGACTACGTGGAAATCTCTTTGGTCCTTGAGATCCACATCCATCATTTACATAGGGTAAATTTTGAAAAGGGGATCTTACATTATTTGTTCCTTGTTGTATCCATGTCGAACCCTTTTTGAACTCCCCATCGGGACTTTGGTCTAGTCGACCACGAGCGCTCGTGGTTGGTCGGGTCAACATTGCTCTCTCGTGCAAAACCACTGCTTTACTTTGTAGTAATTTCTTTTCCTACATGGAAAATCATAAATGTTAACATGTAGTTATGTTTCTTTTTGGCTTATTAAATTTGTTTTAGTTTTTATACATGCTCCCACATATACAAATGTATGTTTTGAAAGAGAGAACCAAACCAAAGATGTACAATAAATTACATCAAATGTATGTACTAAAATGTTTCATTTTTAATGTTAGTTTTAAGAAAATATACGATAAAGTATACATATTATTGTTAGCAAAGATCGTACCCTTTGGAGTCGTTGCTTCTCTTCTTCCTTTTCGCGTCTCGACATGTTGTACTCTTCCATCAATGCCAATAAAGGCACCTACGTAACCAAACATGCATAGACAGCTTCATAGTACACACATGATTACAATCATTGAATAATTTTTAGTATTGGATAATTTTTTACCTCGTCATACAAAAACACCTTCTTCCTCTCTTCCTCCCAACTCTTGGTCTTTGCAATCAAAGAGTCCACCAAAGCTGGCATTTTGTTGACCATGACACGGGCACGCTCAGCTCGTTTTAGGTTCTTGTGAGCGCCTCTACTAACCGAATACCTATTGTCGTCCTAGAAAAAAAACATGTGTTAGTAACTTGATAAGTTATAACGTTAATTAGTAACAAAACAATCCGGCCAATAACTAACCATGTTATACTCTTCTAGCCATCGTTCCTCATCGCGCGCTAATGCCCATTTCTCCACCTTCTCCATAATCGTTTTCCTACTCAACGCTTCATCTCCGGCCTTTGCTATTTGTTCATCCATGTTGTTTAGAAGATCTGCATAGTCCATCTCCCCCTACCGTGCTCAATAGTACGTTAGTATGCTTGATATCAAACTTTAACTATCATATATGTTGGAAATGAGAAATCTAACCACGCTTTATGGAATTAACAATATGGTCCATCTCAGACAATGGAGGAACCTCCATATGTGACCGCCTACATATGTTTTCGAGCTCGCTCTGCTTCTTTACAAGAAGCTCTTTCATTTTGCTTGCTTTCACTTGATCTAATCTTTCTACTTCATCCTCCGCCTGCTCGATCATCTTAATGGCTAGGCTTCCTGGAGTGGAGATATTTTCCAAAGTCGTAGAACTTGAAATGTGCGAAAATAATTGGCGGTCGATGTATGGTGTGTCCAACAGATCCCATAAGTTTTTCAAAGAATTCCCAAGATTGTGAAGCTGTGGAAACATTGAAGAGTTTTATGAAACAAGGATAGTAAACTTTGACCTTTTAGGTCAAAAATCTTATTTCTTAAATCCATATTTAACCATATAAGTAGAAAGATTATCTGTCCTAAACTTTGGGACTCATAAAACTTGTTACCTAGATACATATACGTGTTGGTGTTTATTAGGTGATATTAATAATCCAGATGAAATTTGAGAAATAAGTTCAAATGTTAGACCAAATAAAATTTACCTTTTCAATACGCGAATGTTTTTCTTCTTCTAGGGATTCTACTGTGCTATCTAGTTTAACCAAAACACGGTCACTCATGTTCTTGGAGAGGCCGGATAACTCGTTCAAGCTCGGGTGAACCTTTGTAATTATCATTGATGAATCCATTCCTAATGTAGCCGATAAGTTTTGGATCTTGCTTATGTAGTTTTTCACTCTTTCAAGCCTGTCACTCTTTATGAAATAACATCTTAATGGTTAGCAAGTAAAAATCTTTCGCCGGCCAAAAAAAAAAAAAAATAGAAAGTAAAAATCACCAGCTTTACACATTTATTGATGAAAATCGTCCCGAAATAAGGGGGGGGGGGGGGGGTTGGGATTCCTTGTTATTATGATTTTCATATGAAGTTTTAATATTTATAAGCCAAATAAAACGATTTAAATAAGCATATATAAGTTATATATCTATACCAAACTACTTATGTTAAAAAAGCAATGACCAAATAAACACTTTTAACAAGTAATGAGACAATGGACATATTTACCACACGATATACACGTCCTTAGAAACAACTATTTTCGTCCACAAAATGCAACCATCCGTCTTAAATAGTTTCATCGCCACTTTTCAAACGACAAGATCACAAGACAAAATTATTGGTAATCGCAAAAGTCGAATTAATTTGATTTTTTTTCACAAATTGTGGCGAAAGATTTTCTCCTAGCTAAGTTAACAAATATTTTCAAGTGAACAAGTTGGATCATAGATCCAGTTTGATGTACCTTGTCGGCGTGAAGTCTTTGAAGCTCCATTTGATATTCTTCAAGTCTCTTTAATGAAAGATCGTTTTCATTTACAATAACATGAGGTAATACATCCTCATATTCAGATTGTCCGGCTATTTCTGCGGATATTTTTTGAATTTCTGATTGTATGGTTTCAAACTGTTTCATTCTCTCGGCTTTCTTAATTTGCAACTTCTGTAACGCAGGTGCAATCGCCCCCAATTGCTCTTTTAGTGTTCCCGCCATTTTCTCCGGCTACGATATATACCCATTAGACACGACCGTTTTATGCTTAGTTTTCAATATGTAAAACATTACCTCATGCTAGTTGGAAAAAATGATTTTTTTTTTCTTCTTTTGAATGGGATCTGCTTTATCTCAATTAACGAATCTAAATGTGCTGAAATGAAAAAAAAAAAAGAATTTTAACAAGTTTAATTTTTTATTTTTATAGTTGGTATGTAATCATGTTTTCTCTTATAACATGTCAATTTTTTTAATTTTAACAAAATATTTTTGGCATGCAGGGTAATATAAGGAAAAAAAACTATATTTTGATTTTTTTTTTGAAATTACATAATGTTAGAGAAAAATTAAATTATATATTAAATGAAAATAAAAAAATAAGATCGGATTAATTTAAATTTGCTATTTAAATACCAATTTTTTTTCATTTCAGCCCTCGATCTCTAGATTCGATATATAACACAAAAGACCTTACTTTTGTAAAAGTAAAGAAAAATACATGAGGTGCAAATAAATTAAATAATAACCCAATTTTAGAAGAAAAAAAATCAAACAAAAAATAAAAAGAGTTGATTCAATTAGTTTGTTTGACCTAATTAAAATAAAAAAAATGAAATTGATAGAAGTTACCCTAGTAGGAAGTGATCGTTCATCAAGTGACAAAAGCAGATGAGTAAACTGAGCTTCAGAATCTGCCAACTGTTGATGCAAACGTGCCCGTGACATATTCGCATTGTCGACTTTCCTTCTATAAACTTGAAGACACTCGTGCTCCAGATCAACTAAAACTTTTTCTCGTTCGAATTCATCTTCGCCAACTTCATCCCAGATCATCTGTTCGATCTCATAAGTCATGCAATGACATTGTATAAGTCATGTAAGAACCATGCAACTAAAAAAAGGAACTTGCCTGTAATTCTTGTAGCAAATAGCCACAGGATGTCTCGAGCATTGCTGCGGATCGAGTGGCCTGAAGAGAACCCATTTGAGAATTAATTTGTGGAGGGGAATAATGGAGTTTTGAAGGTTAAATGATGGATGGATGGATGGATGTATGTGAGTGGGTTTTGCTTAAAGGACAAGGTTGCAAATACTCTAGAGTTGGTGAGTATATGAAGCTTCGAGTTCAAGAATTCATATTTTTGCAAATACTATAGAGTTGGTGAGTATATTAATTATATACATGTTTTTAAAGATTCTATTTATATATTTATATAGAATCATATTTAGTTGACCTTTTATAGTTTTATTTATACAATAAAAAAAGAGAGATTGCTTTATAAAGTTACATATGTTTTTATCTATTCATCAATAATTTTATTTTAGTACATTTGGGTTCAATCTTAAATCACTTTGATAGCTCTAGAAAATATGATATTATTTAGAAAAAGCTAAGGTTGAAGGGACTTGGTAGCTAAGAAATGTACCTGGAAGGAAAGGGTATTGTAGTGTCCCTTTCTAAAGTTGAAGTTAACAAACAAGTCATACCTTGCATCTCTCTCTCTCTATGAATTTGGATGGACGATGTAATACGTTGTACCTATGTCCAAGGATTAGGAATTTGGATGTCACTTTCTTGACTTTGACCTTCCAACAGTCTTACCATTCTATGAATTTTATATGTATCTTCAATTTCAAATGTTATGTGTTGTATTACAAGTTTCAGTGTTGGTTGTATAGTGTTTCACTTAGTGCTTTTCAAATCGCTCGCCGCTCATCACTCGTTCGTCGATCGGTCGGAAAACATTCAGAATATGCTCGCTCGGTTTGCAAACGAGCCAAGCATGAGCAAAGGTTTGCTCGGCTCGGTTCGTCTCGAATTAATATTTAGTAATTTATTACATATATAATTATAGGTAGAGGATCCTGTAAAAAGTGCTCAAAGTGTGAGAAGTGTATTATAACACTATATATAATACTATATAACACCATATAAACACCGTATAACAATATGTAACACCATATAATACCATATAACACTATGTAACATTAGGGTAAGGATAGTGTAAAAAGGGCCTAAAGTGTGAGAAGTGTATTATAATACTATATATAATACTATATAACACCGTATAACAATATGTAACACCATATAATACCATATAACACTATGTAACACTATATAACATTATATAACAAATATAACACTATACATCTATCATAGACATGTTATCAGACAACCTATAGTGTTATATTTGTTATATAATGATATATAGTGTTACATAGTGTTATATGGTATTATATGGTCTTACATATTGTTATACGGTGTTTATATGGTGTTATATAGTATTATATATAGTGTTATAATATACTTCTCACACTTTGAGCACTTTTTACAGGATCCTCTACCTGTAACATTATATAACAAATATAACACTATAGGTTGTCTGATAGCATGTCTATGATAGATGTATAGTGTTATATTTGTTATATAATGATATATAGTGTTACATATTGTTATATGGTGTTACATATTGTTATACGGTGTTTATACGGTGTTATATAATATTATATATAGTGTTATAATACACTTCTCACACTTTAGGCCCTTTTTACACTATCCTTACCCATTAATTATATATGCACACACAAATTACATGTATATTCATATTTTATACATACCGCTCTATTAGATTTGGACCACTATACTCAAATATACAATTATATTTATCCATAATAGCCTAATCAAACCAATAAAAAATTTGACATTTTTCTCACATCAATCGTCAGTCGTCAATCGTCTCTCGCGCTCACCATACGCCACAATGCGACAATTGTTCTTTGTTGTATATTAATCGTCTCACCTGCCTCAACCAGAGCCTCATCCTCGGACGATCCGATCTCAATCTTTGTTGTATAATCCTTCGGACAGTTAGCGGAGACATCGAAGGAAACATGCTAAATCTATGGTTGTCCAAATTACTCGTCGCTCGCTTCTCGCTCGCCGCTCGCTCGAAAAATTACACGCTCGAATATACTCGTTAGGATTTCGCTCGGTTGTAAACGAGCCAAGCACGAACAAAGATCCGCTCGGTTCGAATCGGCTCGTGAACAACCATAGTTTCACTCGAACTTGAGGAACTAGAGGTTGTTAATGGTGTATTATAAGAGTTGTTCTTTGTTAATTTAGATTTTTTTTTTTTTTTCCAATTATGTATCAATTATTGTTGTAATCATTGAGCTAGAGTGAATAAAATCGTTAATCGTTTGATGTCATTCTTCGTTTTTCATTTCTTAGGTGATATTTTCAACATTAAAGGATACTTTTTATATAAGTTTCATCATAACTGAAACAATTTCAAGAATTCTTTTTAATTTTACGAACCTCATCTATAAGAAAAAAATATAACTCATTAGCTAAAAATATCGTGAATCATAGATATATTTACACGGTCCTTTTGAAGCTTCAAAATGTAAACTGTCAAACCATTAAAACCTATTAAAAAACTGTTGGAATTTTGGTGAATGGATATTAAATATATTTATAATTTAATGAAATTATAAATATTAATTAGAATATTCATGTGGTAAGTTAAAGAGTAACTCTTGAGTATTTAATTAGTTTTATTAGAGTTTTTAAGTCTCTAATTAAGTGACTAATTAAGTGAATAATTAAGTGAAACTTTTCACTAGTCTTGTACATATAGTAGGCTATGTGCTTTCTTTTGGGACAAGATAATAAGGTATTGTTTTATACATGAAGAATACTAGAAGTAGAAAAAACACTTGAAGACCAACTAGAGAGATGAATATTCTCTACTTGTTTTCCACCACATGAGTTCAAACACTACAATTACCGGATGTAACCTTGGGCCGGTGAGCCATCTCCAGCAGTACAGACTGCTTCGGCTGTTGTACCCTGGGAGACAGACGCGTCGTCTTTAATAGAGGCGCGAAATCGGTTTTAAGGGAAGCGTGTTGAACACGTGCCTCAACCAAAATCGTCAACGTTTTAGTGTGCTCTTTGTTGCAGTCAAGGAGTATTTTTCAAGACTCAAGATGATGAAAACTCGAGTCTAGGATGCTATCAAGTGCGCGTGAAGGACCCATCAGAGATGCGGCTTGAATCAAGATTGGTAAATATAATTATATTTATATTCTATTTATTTAGTTATTGCAACTGGTATTGTACTATGATATTTCCTACGAATAACGAGAGTCTCGTTATGATATATTTTGTAATTATATTTTACAAAAGGTGAACCAAATTCCTATAAACTTAAAACAGATTTCATGAGATTGTTGGTACAATCTTAAAAACCTTATTTATAAGGATTTTGGGTTTACGAAAGGATTTATAGTAGAATTAAAAAAAAATATTGTTAGAGGTTATGATCTTATAAATATTTTTTTTTTTGGAAATATGTATGTAGTACAACTTGTTGTGTTTGGATTTTTTGAGATTGAGATACAATCTTAAATCCTATACCGTGGTACAAAACGAATAGTTTTGGTTCCAACATTTGGTTTTAAAACGATTTTGTGAATCGTTAATTTTTCTAACTTTTGTGTTAGATCGGGTTTATTAGTGTAAACCATACGTTTTTTGTAAACGTTAAATTCTCTAACATGTGTATTAGACCGGAATTATTGGTGTAAACCATACGTTTTTTTTGTAAACGTTAAATTCTCTTAAGTAGAGTTTTTTATGTCTTTAAATAAGAGTTTTATGCTACTTGATTAGAGTTTTATGCATCTAATTAAGTCTCTATTTAAAATAGACTTTTCATCCACCCATGGATTGATATGAACAAATAAGTCTTATAATGATTTTTGTAATCATTTGTCTTCTAACATGTGTGTTAGAAACGTTCATGAAACGCGTTAGTTTGGAAGCAATTTTTAATTGTTTAGTTTCTAACGTGTGTATTAGAAATGACTTATTTATTTGAACCATATATATGCTTTTAGCAAGTCAAATTAACATTTTGTGAAAATGTTAATATTTCTAACGTGCGCGTTAGAATTTCTTTCATTTTAACATGATTGTTAAAATGGTTAAAATACAAATGATTTGAAATGTTTTATGTAAACATTTTATATAAGTAATTTGTTGTAGCATTGATTTTAATGCTTTGTATGATTTAGAAATAAAAAGGTCATACATTGAAGTTGATGTTTGATTGGCTTCAAAAATTAAATCACAATAAAGTGATAGTGTAGTTGTGTGGGATTCATCACCAACTTTAATTTGTGATTTCTAAATCAATTTGAGTGAAATTTTAATTACTAATTATACTCTTCATATGTGAAACTCTTGAGTAGAGTTTTAATGGTGACATTTGATGAGTTTTATTAGAGTTTAAATATATAATTATTGAGACTCTTAACTCTTCATATGTGAAACTCTTGAGTAGAGTTTTAATGGTGACATTTGATGAGTTTTATTGGAGTTTAAATATATAATTATTGAGACTCTTAACTCTTCATATGTGAAACTCTTGAGTAGAGTTTTAATTGTGACATTTGATGAGTTTTATTAGAGTTTAAATATATAATTATTGAGACTCTTAACTCTTCATATGTGAAACTCTTGAGTAGAGTTTTAATGGTGACATTTGATGAGTTTTATTGGAGTTTAAATATATAATTATTGAGACTCTTAACTCTTCATATGTGAAACTCTTGAGTAGAGTTTTAATTGTGACATTTGATGAGTTTTATTAGAGTTTAAATATATAATTATTGAGACTCTTAACTCTTCATATGTGAAACTCTTGAGTAGAGTTTTAATGATAACATTTGATGAGTTTTATTAGAGTTTAAGTCTATAATTATTGAGACTCTTAACTCTTCGTATGGTGAAACTCTTGAGTAGAGTTTTAGTGATGACATTTGATGCTTTAATTTGGTCATGTTATATATATATATAGATAAAATGACTTAAAGTTTTCTAACATGTGTGTTAGAAAATGTGTATCACGAATACGAGGTTAGAGATTGTTCATAATGGACATAAATGTTTTATGTAAACATTTAATTGCCTATGTGTGCATTAAAACTGATGAGAAACAGTTTATTTTATAAACTATATCTTTGGAAAACGTTTTATGTAAACGTTCGATTCTATAATGTGCTTGTTATAACTTTTTTTTTCCAACATGTGTGTTAAAAAAAAAGTTATTTGGTGAAAACAACTTGGTGTTGTTGTGAACAAATTTAATTGTTCAAATTTACTACTTAAATGTAGTATTTGTAACAACTTGGTGTTGTTTTTTGAGCATAATTGTCCAAGTTTAAAGTTTCAAGATGAAATGGGAAACTTGTACTTACAAGTGCATGGAGTCTTATTGAGGGAGTACCTCAAGACACGCCATGGGACAATATTGTTGAGAAGATTTCGGTCAGATTATAAAGTGTTGAAGATAAAAACACTTTGCTATTTGATGTCTACATATTGTCTATGCTTCCGTTTAAATTTCAAAAGTGATTGACACTTATGATTTAGTTTCCAATGTATTTTATTGTTTTGTGTTCAATATCTTCGGATAACACATGCAATTTTTTACAAAGAAATAAATCACTAATGGTTGTGACGTATAAATTATTTTTATGGAAAATAATTATAACGTCGGTTATACATTGTTTAAAAGAATATGGTTTTAAACGGATAGTACATGAAAATACTTGGACATAAACAACTTGAGAGTTGTTACATTGACTAAAAGTCAAAGACGAAACATCAAATGTATAACCACATCATGAATGAGTAATGAAAGAACGTAGTTAGTGTATTGAGATGAAATACACTAACGACATTCATGTCGCATACTTCATTAGAAGTCATTGAAAAATTCACAAGTGTGAATTCTAACATATGAAAGTAAAAGTACTATATGTTATTGTATACCTTTAATAAATCTTGCGAGATTTATAAGTAGATGCGTCTACCACTTGATTATTGTTAGATCTATATGGAGATTTTTACCTTCATTTGGCAGAGCATCCTAAATATACATGTCTCCTAATGAATAACAATAGATGTGTGCAAATCACTTATGGAAAAATTATGAATGCCATGTTGTTGAGTGCCAATCTAGTTGACTCTATCTCACACATAATAGTGATTGTAGATGAGAAACATTCATCTTGTTGGTGATGAATGTGTTCACCACGTGACTTGGATTAAGGCTTATGTTTAAGTACTTATGAGTCAATGGTAGATCGTTGGAGATCAAAGGTGTAACAACCCTCATTAAAAGTTCTATTTATATTATTATTTTATTCAATAGGAAACCCTAATTAAGAGACCCAAGTGATTCTGCACAAAACCTACAAATTTCAGAACAATCAGAATCAGGATCAGGGCCCCTAAAACTCAGGGGGGGGGGGCATTCCCTACTCAACGATTATCTTTATAAGTTATTATAAAAATCGAATTTAATCAAAACGTCGACTCATCTGCACTCCAAACACACGTGGCAAGAGAATGAGAAAAGTGTATCCCTTACGGACCGTAAGGGTTTATGCTTACGGTCCGTAAGCTTGACAAAATTGGTGTATAAATAGCATGCTTTGGGACTGGCTTCTGTGCGTTCGTTCGACGATAAAATTCGAATCTGGCACGGAGTTATCGTCCAAATACTCACAATTAACACACACAAATCACTAATTAGTATAGCGGGGTGCTGCAGAACAGGGTATTAACTCGATCGCTATTACGATTCATTGTCCGATCGATCAATGTACTCAATGGATGTTTAAGTGCTGCCCACATTAGGGTGATGCTTTGTCATTAATCGTGATTTCGACTTGAATGTTTGAGTGCTGTTCGAACTCGGACTATACTCTATCATTCGTTGTGAATCCGATGGATGTTTAAGCATAGCACTTTGTCATTCGTTGTGAGGGTTGATCTCGTGAGTTATCGTAAATGCTGTATTAGTTACTTACCTAGTTTGTATACACTAGGTTACAAGGCTAATCAATAGGCTAGGCTCTGCTCAAATTAAATCTGCAATATATCAAGGCTTATCTGTAGACTAAACTCTGCCCGTAAGAAATCTGCAATGTGAGTTCATTTCTCTTTTCTCACCGTTTGTGAGTCCACTCTATTTTCTCACAGTTTTATCACCTTTTTGTGATACAATTATATTTATAAAGGCTTTCCAGAATCCTAAATGTTTACCAGTTATACTTACAGTGATTAAGTTTTTATATTAACTGCCGGTATGAAAGGTTTTATACATTATTTGATTCTCGTTATTATTTGCCAGAAAGTTAGTCAATATTAGCATGACCACAATCACAGTGGGAATTATGCCCAGTAGCTATAGTCAATAACTAATATTATTTTAACATTAAATCATTAATTAATTTAATGTATGTTTGAGATAAATTTAAATGGTGTATACCATAATAAAATAGTCAATTATAATATATTCTACTATACGAAGATTATATTTGATAAGTTATAGTAGTTGACATAAAATGATATATGTTATTTTCTGGATTAAATGGTTTTATGCCATAAGTAAAATATTTGACAAAGAAATGTCACGGGACACAATTAAGTCTGGAGTCATTAGTTGAGAGAATGATCAACAATGACATGACCAAAAGCACTAGTTGAGAGAATGATCAACAGTGTTATAGAATCACTAGTTGAAAGAATGATCAACAGTGATATAACCAGAATTATAGAATCACTAGTTGAAAGAATGATCAACAGTGATATGATCAGAATCATTAGTTGAAAGAATGATCAACAATGATATGATTAAAGTCACAGGAATCGCCTAGTGACAGATAAATTGGATAATAGTAAAATATAATTACTTGATAAATTCACTATTGGATAAAAGTGAGCCAAGGAGTGATATGATTACTGTCACATCGGAACTGCTACCATGTGGTAAATACTGATTGAGTTGGGTAAATATAAATAGATATAAAAACCTTAATACTGTAAGGTATAACAATATATTTTATAAAAATGGAATGAATTCACTCAGTATTTTCGCTGACAAAACCTTTTTCAAACATTTTTCAGGTAATTACAGTAGATTGGAATAAGAGCTGGATACGACACTGAAAGGCTTCAAGAAGTGGCTTATTTTATTAATTAATTCAAATTAAGAAATATTGTTTTATGTAAACAAATTTATCTTATTAAAGCTACCTTTATAAAACATGGGTTTATCCCATCTATTTAATAAATAAAATCCGGTGTTTCTAAACTCTGATATTTTTCCTAACTCACGGTCCTGATGAAATTTCCGCTGCAATGTTTTATAAAAATAAATCACCGGTACCACGGGCTGTTCGCGGCTTCCGATTCCGTCCAGGGTGGGTCGGGGGTCGTGACAGAAGGTGGTATCAGAGCCACTTGTTTAAGCTATTTAGGTGTTCTTTTAATACCTAAACTTAAACTTAAAAGTTAGGAAACTGATACAAATTTACATATGTGTTATATATATGAATATATATGTCGATATGCACATATAATATCCTGGAAGTATTGTTTTGTTCTAATTATTCTGTGATATTAATAAGTAAAAATGTTTGCAATTCAGATGTCGAATGAAGTACCACATAATCCAGAAGATCATGCTAATAATGAAAATCCTTTGGATAAAAATGCTATAGAAAATCTAATAGCTCAAGGAATAGCTAATGCTTTACCTTTAATAATTAAAGCTGTTAAAAATCCCGTAGAACCTACCAAAGTTGTGAGTAGCAAGCATACTCGTGACGATGGTTTTAGCCATAGTGTCAATAAAGGTAATGATGATATTATCAAAACCCCATTTCCTAAGAAAAAGAAGGAGATGATTTTCGGGTGTACCTACAAAGAATTTCTAGCCTGTAAACCAACTGAGTTCGCCGGCAGTGAAGGAGCCGCGGCTGCTCTGCGATGGTTGGAAAAGACGGAAGCTGTTCTTACAATCAGCAAATGTGCCGAAGAAGATAAGGTGATGTATGCATCTAATCTATTCAAGGAAGAAGCCTTAGAATGGTGGAATACAATTCTTCAGGCAAAAGGAAGTAACATGGCTTATGCCATGAACTGGGAAAAATTCAAGGAAATGGTAGAAAGGAAATTTTGTCCTCCTTATGAAAAAGAACGAATGGCTAACAAGTTCCTAAATCATAAAATGATAGATGTGAATTGTCGTGAATATACGACAACGTTCTTCGAATATGCAAGAATGGTACCAACTCTGGCTTCGCCAGAACCCGTACTAATTTCTCGTTATATTTGGGGATTAGTTAGTGAAATCCGAGACATAGTTAAGGCCACTAGACCACAGACTATTGAAGAAGCAGTCGAAATAGCTAACATGTTGACAGATGGACTAATCCGCACAAGAGAAGAAAACAAGAAGAAAGAGTTAGCCCAGAAAATTTCCCAAGAATTCTACAAGAAG
Organism: Helianthus tuberosus; assembly: GCA_030545235.1. NCBI lineage: Eukaryota > Viridiplantae > Streptophyta > Magnoliopsida > Asterales > Asteraceae > Helianthus > Helianthus tuberosus. Next base: position 176,370,950 of record CM060450.1, read on the forward strand.
ACAGGAACTGAATCGTCATTGGAGCAACCTATCTGCAGAAGCTGTAACAAAAAGCATTCAGGAAGATGCCGTTTTAGGAAAACATCCTACTGTGACTTCTGTAAGATGACCGGACATATAGAGGAAGAGTGTAGAAGGAAAACTAATGTTTGTTTCAATTGCGGAGAAACAGGACACATCAAACCATATTGCCCAAAACTAACCAAAGCATTCGACAACAAGGCCAGAACTGCAGACGGAGCTAAGAAGAACGCGCAAGCATTCGTACTTACTACGCAAGAAGCAGAAATGATTCCAGACGTAATCGCTGATATATAATATCTAAGTTAAGTTATTATTTGACCTTAGTACAAATAAAAGTTTATAAATAAATACATTATGTCAAGTACTTCATCTATTCAAAACCATAACAGACTTGTTTGGTTTTTCACTTTCATTAAATCATTTATTTGGTCACGATCACCTTGTGGTGACGTTTTCACAAAATTTGAAGCTTGTGCTAATCTCGTTACATACCTTATATACGGGTATTAATTATTCATTTCTATTGAATCCATTCTATAAAATCAATCTTAACACAATCATGTGCTAAGATAATGATACACAAATTCATTTCATATTTCAGTGTATCTCTTAATGATTTTTATATCAGCAATCGAGCGTTTCGTAATCTTTATTGCTTTATCATATTTGATCGAAAAACATTATTCAATTATTTCAATTTCAATCCTACTAGATTTATTTGAAACATTCGGATTTACTTCATTTGATTTAAAACATGGTGAAACTCATTTCATTCACCGTTACTATTTTTAATTACTACGACACCTTATGGAGGCGTTTCTTTAATTTGAAGCTTGAGCTATTCTTATTTTCACTCCTGATGAACGAATTTTAATTTCTGTCGGTTCATTATCTTAAACAGTCTTAATACAATTATGTGTTAAGATAAGAGTACACAAATTCATATCATATTCCGGTGTATCTCTAAAAGTTTCTTTCATCATTTATCGAAAATTCTATAATATTCATTTGGTCTTTTCATTTGAAAATCCTATTCGAAATGAATATCCAAATTTACTTCATTAAAGCTTTCAGTTGATTACACGATGAAATTGTTCGGTCACCGTAATTATTGAATTATTTCAATCATTTCGACACCTTGCGGCGTCATTATAAACTTGTAGCTTGGACTAATCATAAGCATACGAATCATTCAAAACCACGTATGTATTTCGTTTGATTCATCATTTGAAAGTAGTCTTGATACAATTATGTATTAAGACAATGATACACTAAACTCTATTGTATTTCGGTGTATCCTTGCAATACATGTCAACACATTGATTTTCTTTTGTTATGATTCGATAGTTGACAATCATTTTCGTGCTTCTATTTCATTTTGAACTTGTTGATTCTGAGTCTTCTTCAGTTGCCAATCAAAGTAAGCTTTCTTTTGACAAAAGAATTTTTATTGATTCTAAAATTTCTTCACATTCATTCTAAATATCTATTTGATCGTATATCTGTTGGCTTGAACCTAATCACATTGGAAATTATATCATTTCATCTCATCCGTTTAACATCGATTTCTTGAAATAGTTCAGTTGAACCATTGAGTCATATTTATTGTATAACTCGTTTGATATTCAATTCTGTGTCATATACCTTAATATTGTTTTATTAACTAGAATATGACATAAGTTTAAAAGAAATATCGTAAACCAAATCTCGAGGACGAGATTTTTATTTAAGGTGGGGAGAATGTAACAACCCTCATTAAAAGTTCTATTTATATTATTATTTTATTCAATAGGAAACCCTAATTAAGAGGCCCAAGTGATTCTGCACAAAGCCTACAAATTTCAGAACAATCAGAATCAGGATCAGGGCCCCTAAAACTCAGGGGGGGCATTCCCTACTCAACGATTATCTTTATAAGTTATTATAAAAATCGAATTTAATCAAAACGTCGACTCATCTGCACTCCAAACACACGTGGCAAGAGAATGAGAAAAGTGTATCCCTTACGGACCGTAAGGGTTTATGCTTACGGTCCGTAAGCTTGACAAAATTGGTGTATACATAGTATGCTTTGGGACTGGCTTCTGTGCGTTCGTTCGACGATAAAATTCGACTCTGGCACGGAGTTATCGTCCAAATACTCACAATTAACACACACAAATCACTAATTAGTATAGCGGGGTGCTGCAGAACAGGGTATTAACTCGATCGCTATTACGATTCATTGTCCGATCGATCAATGTACTCAATGGATGTTTAAGTGCTGCCCACATTAGGGTGATGCTTTGTCATTAATCGTGATTTCGACTTGAATGTTTGAGTGTTGTTCGAACTCGGACTATACTCTGTCATTCGTTGTGAATCTGATGGATGTTTAAGCATAACACTTTGTCATTCGTTGTGAGGGTTGATCTCGTGAGTTATCGTAAATGCTGTATTAGTTACTTACCTAGTTTGTATACACTAGGTTACAAGGCTAATCAATAGGCTAGGCTCTGCTCAAATTAAATCTGCAATATATCAAGGCTTATCTGTAGACTAAACTCTACCCGTAAGAAATCTGCAATGTGAGTTCATTTCTCTTTTCTCACCGTTTGTGAGTCCACTCTATTTTCTCACAGTTTTATCACCTTTTTGTGATACAATTATATTTATAAAGGCTTTCCAGAATCCTAAATGTTTACCAGTTATACTTACAGTGATTAAGTTTTTATATTAACTGCCGGTATGAAAGGTTTTATACATTATTTGATTCTCGTTATTATTTGCCAAAAAGTTAGTCAATATTAGCATGACCACAATCACAGTGGGAATTATGCCCAGTAGCTATAGTCAATAACTAATATTATTTTAACATTAAATCATTAATTAATTTAATGTATGTTTGAGATAAATTTAAATGGTGTATACCATAATAAAATAGTCAATTATAATATATTCTACTATACGAAGATTATATTTGATAAGTTATAGTAGTTGACATAAAATGATATATGTTATTTTCTGGATTAAATGGTTTTATGCCATAAGTAAAATATTTGACAAAGAAATGTCACGGGACACAATTAAGTCCGGAGTCATTAGTTGAGAGAATGATCAACAGTGACATGACCAAAAGCACTAGTTGAGAGAATGATCAACAGTGTTATAGAATCACTAGTTGAAAGAATGATCAACAGTGATATAACCAGAATTATAGAATCACTAGTTGAAAGAATGATCAACAGTGATATGATCAGAATCATTAGTTGAAAGAATGATCAACAATGATATGATTAAAGTCACAGGAATCGCCTAGTGACAGATAAATTGGATAATAGTAAAATATAATTACTTGATAAATTCACTATTGGATAAAAGTGAGCCAATGAGTGATATGATTACTGTCACATCGGAACTGCTACCATGTGGTAAATACTGATTGAGTTGGGTAAATATAAATAGATATAAAAACCTTAATACTATAAGGTATAACAATATATTTTATAAAAATGAAATGAATTCACTCAGTATTTGTAACGCCCTAAATGTTTGAACCCAAAATTTGCAGCGGAAAACACATAATTAAAATTTCTTTAATGATATTCCTTCTTAAATTAAATACAATAATCCCATTCTAAAATTTGATTAAATACTAACACACATATATCCAATTAAGTGACCACATACACACCCACGTACAATCCATATCTTGACTTGATCTTAAACCGCGTGCAATTCTTGATGAAACCTCCATAACCCTTTACAACCTGCAGTCATCACATTCAACCTCAACATTAGTAACCGGTAACATAATACAAAAAAAAAACATTAACACATGCATAATAAAGCGTCCACATATCATGCTTTCTCTTATATTAGCTCCTTCATCCATCCATTCAACCACTCGCATCGAATTGCAGAGTCAACCTTTACTTCCATTGTTAGCCTGCCTATGCTTCACATAAATTCTCAATAGAAAACGATTAGTATCATTAGCGGCTTTTCATATGAACATGACCTCGAACACACATAACTCATCCTTATGCATAATCCATTATGTACATTCCCTTTATTACCCAAACTTAATCAATTCTCTTTATTAACCACTTCCGACCCATTTCCACTAAAACTTAACTTAGTAATAACAACGATTCATATCTTCTTACGTTACCTTCAATAGTTACCATATATCATAAATACATTAACAAACAAAAGGGTAAGTTCGGAGTTCACTTACATTATTTGTCCCGTTATGAACAAGTCAATATATAAACACTATGAGAATCATTCCACTAATCATTTAAACCCATTTATACGGATTGGTTCATATTCGCTACAACCTCAATCTTAAAACCTTCTTCAAATATAATTTCTTACATCTAACCAATTACAATCTACAACGGAAAATTGTACAAATTCATATTATCATTAATATCATTCATAAACCTACTAGTAGAGTAAACGAAGTTCATAAGAACTTACCGGAATCGTGCACTCCTAATGCTTTCGCTTGACTTGATTCTCCTCCTTTCTTCGACCCTAAAGGGTGTATCACATTTGCATTTAGTTTTCACATTATACATCATTTACACGCATTCACATCATTCACTCTAACGCTCATTACTCATATCCATATTCCACGCCATTATTAGATCTTTTAAATCTAAAGTTCTTCATATTCATACATAATCAATTCAGCTCAAGCATTTCATCGAACACCTTATGTGCATACTACTTATCTAGCGAAATGTACAAGCCTATTAAGCACATCTCTACAAAATCTTTTCTAAAGTCATGGCAAAACATCACCAACACATGAATTCTTTAAACATTCAGATTATTATGACATCATTATGCATATATTAACCTTACTCATCAAACTATATCAAGAATTAACACATACATCATCATCACTAATCATATCATCACAATATCAAATGGGTTTCTTATCAAACCATCAATATAGTCAAAATTAAGCACATTACGACTTCCTTATGTTGAAATTAACTAACATTCATGTTTAATTTCGCAATACATCCATGGATTACACATAACCCATATCATTCAACATCACTAAAGCATAAAATTCTACTTACTTGATGTTGAGCACACTTAGAGGATCGTAAATCTGGATACATGCATCAATTTACACTTCAATTTCTCTTCTAATTTGATGGATTAGTAGTATTTAGGGTTTTGTTCTTTCTTGCTTCACCTAAATGTCGAACACACACACATACGTCTGATGTATGTGTTGTGTTTAGATATTTTAACTTTCATTATTCCACTTTCAACTTATGCACATTTGGCCCCTCAAGTATTAAGTCTTAGATATATATGGTTAAGTATCTATTTACACACTTTAATGTCTTAACATAATTTCCTAGTTGATATTCATTTACGGTTTACTTTTACCCCTAACGGTATTTTTACCCGTTCCTTTATATTAACCGGGTTTAAATTACCAAACCCATTTTTGGGGTGTTACAGTATTTTCGCTGACAAAACCTTTTTCAAACATTTTTCAGGTAATTACAGTAGATTGGAATAAGAGCTGGATACGACACTGAAAGGCTTCAAGAAGTGGCTTATTTTATTAATTAATTCAAATTAAGAAATATTGTTTTATGTAAACAAATTTATCTTATTAAAGCTACCTTTATAAAACATGGGTTTATCCCATCTATTTAATAAATAAAATCCGGTGTTTCTAAACTCTGATATTTTTCCTAACTCACGGTCCTGATGAAATTTCCGCTGCAATGTTTTATAAAAATAAATCACCGGTACCACGGGCTGTTCGCGGCTTCCGATTCCGTCCAGGGTGGGTCGGGGGTCGTGACAAAAGGTAAACAAGTTATGTTCCTTAAATGAATGATGAAATTTAGCTTTGTGCTATATACAATAATTTGTGAGACCTTCCTAAATATTGATGTTTTAGGATTATGAATAAGTCTCATTATTTTGTCTTAACAAGGGATGAATGTTGCAAAGTGATATTATGATATCCTTAGGGCTGTGAAGAATCAGAATGATGCATCTTCTGTTCACAAGCTAAAGTATTGTAGTCTAAAGCATGCTAGACTAGTACTTGGTTAATTATGGGTCTTGACGGAGACTAATTAACTCTAAACATTCAAATTTGTATGAACACAAAAAGAATTTGTGTATGGACAAAGTTGAGAGAGAATTTTCATTCATTATAAGGAAATGACATGTAACTTTTAAAAGTTTGTTTGAAAAGCTAATGAGGAGAACTCATTGTCAAAGCTTATTCTTGATGTTAAATTAGAATTATTCTAAGTTGGAGACAAACTTATGACAATGGCATGTGTTGCTTTGGTCAGCTCGGAAGCTTGTGTAAGCTAATGCAATATGAGTTGAATTCACTGATACAATAAGGTTGGTCTTATTCAATCATATGTGTATAAATGTCGCCATAAGTGGTGTTACAGAAATGTTGATCAAATGGCAAGAAATGTGGGGGAGGAACCATTTAAGAAACAACCCTATAAGCGTATGTAGAAATGGTTCTCATTAACACATCTAAATGTTATCCAATAACACTTAAATGTGGGGGGTGTCTTGCATTTGTTTTTAGCAATAAGGATTTTGTAATCCAATCTAACATTGCAAATAGACGACTAAGTGGAGGACACAAAGGTCGTAGTGCATAATGGAGATGTGTTTGCCTTAAATGATACACGTATCTTACGAAGACATATGTTATAACCAGATTCAGATGGCCACTGAGGTTATAGTCTTAGAAGTTGACAATAGGCAAAATTAACTTACGAGTTAAGAACACATCATGACAACTGATCTCAAATACGCAAAGTTATTTGCTAATGTTATGGATCCAACAACCTGAGGGTTTATTAGAGATCAAGTTGTGGAATGGGACTGAAGCCCTTGAAAAATGAAGTTCATATGATGGAAACCTAACTTAGTAGACTGGAGATCCCAAGAATTGAGTTCAATAGGAAAACCTAATTGTATGAATAAGCGAGGTCACTGTGGGGGAATAACCCTACGCATTTAATAAGGTAGTTTATTATAAAGATTAATAAACTTCCTAGTCCATTCCTAAAAGTGACAAGTATGAGGCTAAGCATAATATGTGGTAAATGATTTTGATAGATCACGATAACCACAATGCTTTTAATGATCTAAGGAGAATCACCTATGTTAGAGAGAAGTGGGGTCGCTTCGAATGGAATTGAGGGCACAATTCCTAGAGCTCTCGCAGAACCAGGAAAGTGTTCCACGACCATTATTGGACACGACTATGAGGAGATGACCCGGCTAGGGAGAGTCTTGTGTGAAGTGTATTGTCGTCTACACAAACGGCAGACCAGTTCAAAGACAACGAGATCTACTCAGAGCTAGTGGGCTAAGTGCATTTCATGAGCGAAGGTTCAAAGGGTAACACCTACCTATCGTATGCAAAACTCAACTGTCGAGGTTACATTGGAAATTTTAAGTGTTTTGAATGATCTCCATTCATGTGGGGGATTGTTGGAATTTTGGTGAATGGATATTAAATATATTTATAATTTAATGAAATTATAAATATTAATTAGAATATTCATGTGGTAAGTTAAAGAGTAACTCTTGAGTATTTAATTAGTTTTATTAGAGTTTTTAAGTCTCTAATTAAGTGACTAATTAAGTGAATAATTAAGTGAAACTTTTCACTAGTCTTGTATATATAGTAGGCTATGTGCTTTCTTTTGGGACAAGATAATAAGGTATTGTTTTATACATGAAGAATACTAGAAGTAGAAAAAACACTTGAAGACCAACTAGAGAGATGAGTATTCTCTACTTGTTTTCCACCACATGAGTTCAAACACTACAATTACCGGATGTAACCTTGGGCCGGTGAGCCATCTCCGGCAGTACAGACTGCTTCGGCTGTTGTACCCTGGGAGACAGACGCGGCGTCTTTAATAGAGGCGCGAAATCTGTTTTAAGGGAAGCGTGTTGAACACATGCCTCAACCAAAATCGTCAACGTTTTAGTGTGCTCTTTGTTGCAGTCAAGGAGTATTTTTCAAGACTCAAGATGATGAATACTCGAGTCTAGGATGCTATCAAGTGCGCGTGAAGGACCCATCAGAGATGCGGCTTGAATCAAGATTGGTAAATATAATTATATTTATATTCTATTTATTTAGTTATTGCAACCGGTATTGTACTATGATATTTCCTACGAATAACGAGAGTCTCGTTATGATATATTTTGTAATTATATTTTACAAAAGGTGAACCAAATTCCTACAAAAACTAGGCAATTTTACAATACAAGCCATTAAATTAAGAAAACTATGTCCATTAATCAAATTAGGCTGTTCGTTACTATTTTGATCTATGCGATAAATAGAAACGTGACAGCCAAAACAAAGCAAAAGATCACCGGTTCGTAATGTAGTATCTTTGAACAAGAAAATCGAATCACCGTGCTATCAATAACCGGTCCACATAACACTTGGTGGTCACTGGTTCGAGTCGTGTTAAAGCTAGAAAAACTAATAGGAACCGATTCAGTCTTGCTAAATTCCGCCTTGAACGTCACAGAATGGCTCACCCTTGATCCAACACCAAGGCTCCTCATAGTAAAGTTCCACATCATGTAATTTCCCACCTGCAAATAAACCGTAAAATCTCCCACACATGAGTCATTAGCATCACCCATGATAAAGTCTAGAGTAATTTTTCCGTGTTTTAAGAACTTTTGATTATACAAGATACCTGATGGATTGCCGGACATTAGCATGACTGCTCCTCGTCCTCGTGGGACCGCATAGTGTTTTGAGTCGATATACTTTACCATACCTAAAATGGTCCACTGTTGGACAACTTTGAAAGCCTCATCGTTGGTATCGGCGTCGAGTAGGATACCTTGAGAGGAGTTATCGAGAAAGGCCGGTCCAACTTCGAACCCGCTGTTCACAAACCCGTTATCTGCCAAAAATCGTATAATCATTCTTAGATAGCTAGTTCTTAGATGTGTATCTAGTATATCAATCACAATAATTAGTTGTTTGACATGTTCTAATTTTTTGTTAAAAATTAATCAAAAAGTTGACTATTTCCGTATTTGGATAATAATCAGTTTATTTAACTGTGACATATACATAAAGACATGAAAAATTGTCATGTAACTCATTAACACATGAAAAAACACAATATATACACAAAAAATTGTCGTGTAACACATGAAAAAAACACAATATATATAATCTTCATAACGACATACCTCCATATAAACGGGGACTCCCGATTCCGTTAACGAGAAGAGTATCAATGATAGGCCAACAGTCGTTGCTACCCGCGACACTTTGAAATTGTATTCCCATAATACCCCTTTGGATCTCGCGACTCATCGAATAAGCATAAGTTTGCCACATTTCACTCCCAAATGATTCTTTATAAATGAATACTTTGGATTCATCGGAACCGGAAACATTTACGGCTGTGAAATTGTTGGCACAATTTATGCTGCTTGGAGCAAAGGTGAATGTGAGGGTATAATAGTAACTTCCATCGGTTTTAAATGTTTGGTTGATCACACCATTTGGACCTAGTTGCCAGGGGCGGACCTAGCATGTTACTAGGGATAGTCCTCGCTACCCCTTGACGCTCTGACGGTAGTGTAAATTTTAGAAAATTTTGACGTTTTTTCGATTTCGTTACCTCTTTTTATATGATACGTTGCCCCTATAAAGATTTTCTAGATCCGCCACTGCTAGTTGCAACCCGTGACCGTTTCCAGGTAGGGAAATGTTTCCGCCAGCTGTCACGTACCAAACCGTACCATTAAACGACCAGCCGGGAATAACGTTGGTTTTGGTTAGGGCTGTAAACGAGCCGAGTCGAGCCGAGCCGAGCTAGACCCAGCTCGAGCTCGGCTCGAACTTGATTCGAGCTGGCTCGGCTCGAGCTCGAATTTCAAATCGAGCTGAGATTTGAGGCTCGAGCTCGACTCGATTAGAATTCGAGCTAGCTCGGCTCGGCTCAATCTAGCTCGAACTAACAAAAAACCGCAAAATTTACTATTTAAAAAGCCCTTAAAAATGAATTTCTTCATAGACTAAGGGCCATAATTGCCATTTAATTTAACCATACGGCTAAACATGCGAGTGTAAATAGTTAATTCACTTTGTACATTGTCTTTACCTTCTTTTATAGGGGGAATACTCCCTTAGTTTTTGTTTTCTAAGCGATGTGGGACAAAAAAAATGAAGGATGTAAACCTTATCGAGCCAACTCACGAGCTCACGAGCCGAGCCAGACCAAGCTCGAGCTCGGCTCATTTACAAACCGAGCCGAGCCGGCTCGTTAACAACCGAGCCAATTTCGAGCCGAGCTATCTTCGAGCTTTTTTCGAGCGAGTTTCGAGCGAGCTGCGAGCCACGAGTTTTTTGAACACCCCTAGTTTTGGTATCGAGGAGAACGAATTGGGAGGTCGAATTCGTCGTTAGGTTTGTCGGTTGAGATTCCAAACCCGAATTCTCAAGTGTAACTGTTTGATTAAGTATAATGTATGTGAGTTTAACAAAGTAATAAATTATATGTTTTAAATCACTAGAGGATCATATAGAGTGTAAGAATTACATATACCGTTAACACCAGACGAACCATCCATAATTGAATAAGTCGGCATGTTAGAGATTCAAATAGTTTGATTTTGACAATTTTTTCGATTTAACCAACAAGTTTTGGAGCTTAGAATTGTTTAACTTGTATTATTTTGTGCTTTTGGGATATGATGTAGTTATAATTATGTATTATAACCCTGAAATATGTATATTATTTCAAAAATTCAAATACAAACAAATGTTATTTGAAAAAATAAATAAGTTCAGATCGTTAAATTGATGAAATGAAACCAGCTGTTGTGGCCAAAATACTCAAACCTAGAGGGTTTGATTTATCGTTTTACTAGTACCATAGTTAATGGTTTGCCATGCTATTTTTGTCAAAACCGATTGAACCAAATTGTAAACACCCCTAGTAATAACATACCTTTAGAATACATTGTCGATACCAAGAAGACAAATTTAACGATGATAATCATGAGAGACATTGTCCACCGTGAACTACCGAGATTATTTGAAGTTTAGAAAGACCGGTATTTATAGAATAAAAAAAGTGATGCCTAAGGTGGTGTTTGTTTTTTGGCCAGAAGCACTTCTGGCCACTTATGTCTGCGTCACGCAGACGCGCGCAGACGTTTGAGTGCTGCAGCTTGTTTGTTTTCTCGCAGACATTTCATTAAAAAAGGTCTGCTCACCTCTTCTCACCTTCTCCTCTTCTCCCTCCAGACACCACCTCCTCTGCCACCACCTCCACCTCCGCCGCCCACCTCCACTCCGCCACCACCTCCCACCCTTGCTCCGCCACCAAATCGAATAAAACCCCCAAATCGAAACCCCCAAATCCACGAACTAAAACTGAAGCTTGAGTTTGACCCATAACACCCGAACCCGAATCAATGAACATCATCAGCAACTTACCGGTGAGACAACTCGAACCCGCTGCTCACCTCTCAGTCCGCCGTCGACTCCACCGCCGCCATGTCGTCTCCTCTGTCGCTCCTCCACAAATGGCGGCGCCGTCTGCTGCCATCTCTATCTCCATCGGATTTCACATCTCTCTCTCTTGAATCTCTTAAAATCGTCGGCTGTGGGTGTGGTTTGTCGACGGAGCGAACCGTCGGAGAAACAGATGACCGGCGGCCGGTCGGTGTGGCCACCAATCAAACATCGTAGAAAAATGGGGGGTGACTGTGAAGTGGGGTGAGGGTTGTGTGTCGGAGATGAAAAATCGGGGGCCGACTCCCTTTCTTGGTCGCTGGAACAGATGAGGGCAGAGAGAGAGAGAAGAGTGGTGACGGTGGTGTAGTGGTGACGGTGGTGGCGGTGGTGTAGTGGTGACGGTGGTGGTGGTAGATGAGGGCAGCGAGAGAGAGAGATCGAAGGAGGAGAGAGAGATCAGTGTGTGTGTTGTGTGTGTGAGAAGGGGTTTTGTAGAAGTAAAAAAACAAACTCTCTTCTCCTTGCAGACTGCAGACATTTGGTCCACCTTTTCTTCTGCAGATGCCTGCAGATGTGGTCCGCAGACTACAGACCTTTTCCCGCAGAAAAAACAAACAGCACCTAAGTCAACTCCCTTTGGCCAAGTCATACAGGCGATCAGCTTCTTAATATATAATATATATATATAGATATATATATTATAATTGGTCGTCACCTAGTTAGAATAATAAAAAGATATTAGAGTTTTAGTCTTTTAGATTAGTACTTGAATTAAATACGTATTAATAAACTATTAATTCTTTAAAAAAATAACAGAAATTCTATGTTTTGAAGAAATGTACTTTTGTATGAAGTCAAAGTATTGATGAATGGATTGGGATAAGGTTATAAAAAGAAATGGTTGACGATTATTATATTCTGTAAACTAAAAAAGTAAGTATGAATAGTGTAGTTTTTTTTTGGGTGTACCTATTTGCACACTTCTTTCACTATTTGCACACTAAAAAGTTGATTTTTGTCTTATATGCACACCCTGCAGTGTCGAGCTGTGCCCAAAGCCCGGCGTTTTGGTCTGGTCAACCGGACAAAAACTGACGGGTGTCTGACAGGTCTGTTGACCGGACCAAAACGCCGAGCTTTGGCCGCGTTAACCAGACAAAAGACTGACACCCGGTCAGTCTTTTGTCTGGTGACATGACCAAAACGCGGCCAAAGCTCGACGTTTTGGTCCGGTCAACAGACCCGCCAGACACCCGTCAGTCTTGGTCTGGTTAACCGGACCAAAACGCCGCGTTTTAGCCATAGCTCGACACTGCAGGGGTTTGCATATAAAACAAAAAACACCTTTTTAGGTGACTATCGTGTAGGTAGATAGTTTCACCCTTTTTTTTTTCTATAGGTTGCTATTTATTCTATATAACATCTTAAAAAGAAAGTTGGTTACTTTCTCTTTTTTGTCTACATATGTCGGTGGTATTTTCCTTGCATTGCTCCAATCAAACTCAGAATCTTTACCCACCTTTTCTTCCCACCATGTGCAACTCACGGCCCACCAAATCATCCTCTATATAAACAATTTATGTACGTATAGGTTAGCTTAGAAGTCTAAGTTGAAACAACAACTTTTGCTGTGTTTCCTATTTTCTTTCTCAAAATAAACCCATTTAATTAATTCATTTCAAGACTTATTAATGTTTTGGGATATCTTTGAATTGTTGTTATATGGAGTGAGGTGTTTAATTGTAATCAACTAATCATCATTAGCAACTGAAGAATGGAGAAGCATTATTTGTTGCTGTTATTGTTCTATGGGTAATGTAAACAGTGACGAAACTTGAGATTTCCGATCGGGGGTCGAAAACGTATATGCCAAAATTTTCTATAAAACCGGGGGGTCAAAAATGTATATACCCAAAAATTTCTATACGAAAACTACATACTGAGTGAAAAGTTCGGGGGATCGGCCGTCTCCTCCCGTCCCCACAAAGCTACGCCCTTGAATGTAAAGAAGTTACATATCCATCCTTTATTAGAGAAGTGGGTAAAGAATATTGTTAAGAAAAAATATTTTTTTTACACAATGGTTAAATCGTATGCCAACTACTATAATATACTAGCTAAACGAAGAATAGTATATGCCCATTTTATGCAACTCTTCACAATTACTCATTTTTCTAATGAAAAGGGTGGAATAAAATGTGTTTTTTGCCGCTTTTCTTTTTTCGTTTTGTTGGTTTTGCCAGTGATATACTCTTGATTCTTTATAGTGCTTTCTTACTTTGTTGGAGGTGGGTTGTACTTTAATGTTTTCTGATGCATGAGAGTTAAAATATCCGGATTTTGCCTTTAGTAGATTGGGTTAGTGTATGCACGTCAACTGTTTGTTTATTTGCTTGACTCAAAAGTGTTTTATTTTTGTAATTCTTTGATGGATTGGATTACAACTTGCACGACAATTGGTTAGTTGTTGAATTGTTAGTAGTGAATACATGTTTGTCATGGTTTCGGCCTTTCATGTTTTGGATTATAACCACTACTACAAAACAGATTTTTAGACGGGGTGATATGGGTTTTAAGACGGTGTTTTCATTTCAACACCGGCTTAAAGTACACCGGTTTAAAATCAAGTCTTATTAGACGGTGTTCCATTTTAACACCGGCTTAAACTTGATGAACACTGTCTTTTAATATCTCAAATATTAATTAAAACAAATATTTTTTAACACCGTCTTATAAACATTTGCTGAAAAAAAAAACATTTACAAAAAAAAGGTTTTCCAGAAATACATCAAGCTTATCAAGCTTACCAATGGAACATTTTCAAATCAAATCAAATCAAAATTCCATTTTACTGCTATATCCAATTTTCCCCAATACATACCAAACTATTGATGTATACATATAAACACATAAACGTTAACTAGTATTCTCTTAAAATGGAAAGTCGGTGGCAAAAGCCACCGACCACTACATTATCTTCTGAATAAAAATATGCATTAATTACTAATAATGGCAAATATGTTTCACCAGGGAACATCTAATTCCATGATTCAGAGGTGGCGTATAACAAAAAAAAATTCATATGGATTACAACTATTTATATACGACTTGGTATACAAGATATTTCGTATTTTGTGATATTTCAAAATACCCATATTCTATACTCTCTTAAAATAGAAAGTTGGTGGCAAAAGCCACCGACCACTACTAAGTTATAACATTTATGTTACACACTCAAATGTATTCCTATAAAAGTTGGTTGTGTGCTTTGGTTGAGTGTTGGAAAGACCTATGTTCGATCCATGTTGTTTGCAAATAGTTTTCTTTTTTCTTTTTTTGCCACCACCCCCCACCAAGTAATATAGTTTACATTCATAATAGTTGGTTGTCTGCTTTGGCTGAGTGTTGGAAGGATCTATGTTCGATCCATGTTGCAAATAATTTTTTTCTTTTTGAATTTCATTATAAATTTTTAGGTTAAATTACTTTGTTTAAACTATATTACGCATTGTTCCTTTACGTTAAAGAAACTATTTTAACGTACATCTTGGTATAAATTTGAGTTGTCTACGTTTCGACGTAAACATTTTTAATAAAAATCGAGTGGCGTTAAATATAAAACCTTTCCGTTGAAAAAATAATTTTACGTGCGTATTTTTACGTTCCTGTCGGTATAAATTCGAGTTATTCTACATTTCGGCGTAAATTTTTTGGAAAACAAGTCATGTAAAATATAATATGTTTTTATACTAATTTAATGATTGTTAATTGCCTCGTAAATTTTGTTCTTAATCGAGTGAAATTTAATTGTGTTTTTTTTCCTTTTTTTAAAAGCTCTAATTAGTATCTTTTTGTTACACGTATATGTTTTTCCTCTATACCCGCTATGTTTTTTATGTATGAGTCGAGTCACCTATAATACGTTATAATTATACGGTATAAATTCGATTTATTTTACTTTATTTTACGTTTTGATCCAATCGCAATGCTTATGTAGGTTACATTAAGTTTAATCGGATACGTCGAAACACAAGTTTTTGTGTGGTTCACACAACACATAACATTTGTACTAATTCATTCGATGTTTACGATATTCGAAATGTGCGATGTACCCGCGCCACAACGCGCGCGGACAATGTTACTAGTTCTATATCGTTTTTATAAGTTTTATAGAATCACATATAGCTTTTATATTATAGCTTTTATATTTAAATTTGGGTTATTAAATTTAAATAACCTAACTTTCATTTGTTGGCCGACAATACTCTTGACTAACGAATTGCCCTCGACCACTCCCAACTTTCAAATTATTTTCCTCTGACATCATCAAACTAATTGAACACTAACCCAATAAGTTTTGTTGATGATGTGGCACTTCTTTAGTGACATTGCATCTGATGTGGACTTGTGGAGTTTTTCTAACGGCGTGGTATCGGATATGGCTATTGTTTAATGGCGTGGCATATGACGTGGTCTTTATTAATGGTGTGACATTTGACGTGGCATCTGACGTCAGCAAAAAACTAACTGAGGTAGGGTTCAGTTAGTTTGGGAGTGCTAGAAAAAATAAGTTGAAAGTTGGAAGTGGTCGAGGGCAATTCGTTAGTTGGGAGTGTTGCCAACCAACAAGTGAAAGTTGAGGTTATTCAAATTCAATATCCATTTGAAGCTTGATAACAAAGTTTTTATATGTAGTCTTCATCGGTTTCTTCCGGTCGACAGTTATCTTGCCCAGAGATTGCTTGTACGACCAACAAGATGTCTCAGTTCTTTCATACACCTATTGATTGTCACTATGTTGTGGTCAAACATATTTTATGGTACCTTAAGGGTACCATATCTCATGGATTATGTATTCGCAGATTTAATTGTGTTGACTTATGTGACAACTTCCAAATTTGCATGCATCCGTACGATTATTAGACAATGATTAATGCTTAATAACTGTGCTGAATTACAATTAATTAATTGAATTGCTTCTGATTATTACCATATGCATACATGTGCATCATATATTGCTTAATGTCATGTCATTATTGAATGAGAACTTTATTGACTCAAATGACGCACGAAACACAGTTAGCACAATTATTTGACAAATCAGAAAAATGCTGACAGAGTTCAGTAGATAGACGGACATTGTATTGAGACACATAATTGGTCAGAAACCAAGTAGTACACTAGTATAGTGTGTAGGAAAGTAAGGATCACAAAACTGCATTCCTAGGGATAGTTTAAGTGCCAGAAAGTGCCTAAAACTCACATAAACTGCAGAATTCTGCAGAATTCAGCAAAATTCAGCATTTAAACAACATAATATCATGCAGAAATATGATTAAATGGTCCTGAATACTTTCCTAAGTGTCGGGAATCGAAACTGTCATAAAAGGGTACATAAAGCACACTAAACTACATAGTTTAGCACCTTAACGAACCGGTAGCCAACCGAACAACCGGACACTACCCGAAACACCAAATTTTTACTAGAAGCATTGTTCTAGCTTTACCAAGCCAGTTATGGTCCCCGAACATCATAACACATCATATAAATATCTAATGACTAATCACCTAACTGGATACTTGGATTCCAACTACAAACTAACCATATAGTTAAAACATAGTCTACTACCCCCCCACCTATGGACGGCCCAACAAGGGACCCACCATAAGATTTTCTTCCAATTTTATATTAGATCAAGTTAGGCCCTTTAAGAACACATTATACATAAGATAAACACTTGAATGGATTATAAATGTAACATATGTATCATAACTTCATTTCCTACACACACTAAAACACACACTTCCTCTCCTCTCCCTCTTGCTTACCTTTGGCCGAACCCAACACCCTCATCATCACCATCATCCAACTTTCTTCCATCCATTCTATTACTACTTAAAGGTGTTAGAGGCCGTATAAGGAAGCTAGGAGCTTACGGGAGTTCAAGGACCTCATTCATTTGCTTTTATCCACTTGTTTTCTTCACTTGATCATCCCTAGCCTTGTGCTAGTGGTAAGAACCTTGATCTTGCTATTTTACTTCCATTTTAAGTGGTTAAAAGAAGAATCATAATGTTAATCATGAAGAACACTAAGAATCATAAGAATGAAACTTGAACATAAGCATGATTAATGAAGAAACTAAGTTGTTTATGAGTTGTTATGCTTGATGATTGTTGATTGTTTGTGAAAATGATGTTGATCATCATATGATCTTGCTAGATCATGATTAAAAACATAATCTAGCAAGATGAGAGGATGAACATGTTAGAGATTCATGGATCATCCACACATAAAGCATGAACTTGAAAGAACATGTTCGTGCACGGAATGTCTGTTGACTTCGTCTACATTAAGTCTTAGGTCAATATGAGTCAACATAGAGTTTAGTTTAGTCTTTAGAATGTGTTTCAAAGGGGTTCCGTTTGAAAATAGTCATATTATAGAGGGTTCCGTTTGAAACATAGGGTTCCGTTTGAAACCATAGTTTGAAACCATAGGGTTCCATTTGAACCAAGTTCAAACGGAAGGGTCTTGTCTATATATAGAGATGTGTGTGTCACATTTCAAACGGAACGGTTGAGGTCATTGTGCAGGTAACGAAGTGCTGCCAATTTCTGTTCAGGTTGTAAACATTGTTATTATCAATACAAGCAACAGATTAAGAGTACAAGCTGTTTTCGTGTCCGGTTTACTGATTCCGCCTTTAAATTGGATGTAAAACTCTTCTGAACGACTCAGTCGGGTCAAACAACGATCCTATAAGTGGTATCAGAGCTCAGGACGAGGAGTTCATACCGAATACAGCTGAAAATCATCGGATTATCTCACTTCTACCTTTCTTTTCTGATTTTAACGAGTTCGAACGGTTATAATGGACTGAATTGATCATATATCAAACGAAATACATTAATAACGAATCCTTGAAAGTTTGGAATCATAAATCGACCTAAAACTAACTGAAATCGTTCGTACCGTTTGAATTTTTCGCGAATTGATGACGTCAGTTGTTCCATCGTTTGAAAACAGATCTGTCGTTTGAAACAAAGGCTTCCGTTTGAGATCTGTCGTTTGAACTATCGTTTGAACAGTTCATCGTTTGAACTGAAAGTTTGAAATCTGCCGTTTGAGAGTTCTGTCGTTTGAAATTCTGTCTGTTTGAAAGTTGGTTCAGTTTATCATGTGATTAAAGTTGGACGGTCCAATCAGATGTTTGTTTAAATTGAAGTGTAGGTTTAGTGGGTGTTTGATGTGTTGTCCACTAGTTGAAGGTCCAATAAAAGTGTGTTAAAAGATAAGTTGTCAGTGTAGTGGACTCTAAGGCCCATGTGCGGTTAGTGGAAATTAATTGTCTATTTGTGAGTTTCGATAAAATGAATGTGTTGTGAATTGTAGTTGTTGGTTTAGTAGACTTTGGAATCCAATAGGATTGTTTTGAGGTATTAAAATTGTCGGCTACCTTGTTTGAAAAGAATTGAAGTGATCCACAGCCCACTACAGTTCACGCGGCCCAATCATATTGTTTGGATAGTGGGTGCGGCCCTATCAAATTCATCACGTGAACATATTTTGAACTGTTGTCGGTTTAGTGTAAGAATTGGCCAAATCATATATGTTGAACGATACAGTTGTCAGCCACAAGAATTGAAAAAGTAGCACATGTGAACAGGAGTTTCGGTCCAATTATATTTTGTTGGTAATCAAGTCGTTTTTGTCGTCAAGTGCTCACAATTAAGTGGACCAGGTCATTTGGATTTAAGTTCATTTCACACAGTTTGATCATTTAATTGTTCAGTTCACACGGTTCGGAGTTCAAAGGTGATTCAAGATGGCCAAAATGTTTGATGAACAAGAAAATAAGAATCTTGAGAATTTAAATAATTGGCCTAGGGAATCTTGGTGTGAGATGAGGCATGATAAGGATGTTTATGTTAAAAGATTCGAAAATTTTCTTTGCATGAAGAATGAATCAGTGGAGATGTTGAGAGAAAGATTTTACGGGCTAATCATCAAGTTAGAAAAACACAATATATATCATTCAAATGATGAAAGAATTTGAAAATTTGTTGATGCTTTACCTTTGGAATGGGATAAATTTGTGAATGAACAGAAAAGGGATTCTAGTTTATCACGCTTTGAGTTAAGAAGTTTTATCAATAAAATTACAAATCATAGAAGTGATGAAGATTCAAGAAAAAGGAAATTATTGGATGAAATAAGAGAAGAAGTAGAAAAGATAAATTTGGATGTATTCATTGAAATGAGAAAAAGAATTTCTGTGTGTCTTGCAGCGAAAAATGATATGAAATACGATATTAAAAGGGGTTGTTATATTGATGAATATATGAATCCTATTGATTTTGTTAAAATTTTTTGTGCAGGAACATACAGGATGGAAACAAAGAAAGAAGCTAATGCTGAAAAGATGAATGAAAAGTGCTCAAAATGTGATAAACTTGGAGCAGACAATGCCAAATTCTTGAGTGATGCGGAGAATTTGACATTGGAAAACAAAGCTTTGAAAGATGGGAAGAAAACTGATGATGAACAGATTTTGGAGTTGCGCTTGAACTGCGAAAAATTGAGATCTGAAAATGACAAACTTTTGGAGAATATAGAGAGTTTGTCATCAGAAAATAAAAATTTTAAACAATTAGAAAATGATTTCAAAAGTCAAATAAAGATTTTAGAAGATGAGAGAGATATTTTTGGTAAAGATAATCTTGAAAAACAAATTGAAATCAAATCTCATCTTGCTAAAATCATTCAGCTTGAAAAAGAAGCTGAAAAAGCTCGGATTAAAATCAAAGAGTTTGAGAATAAATTGAAAAGTTTTGTGAACTCTGCACCATATGAGTGTCCAAAACCGATCAATTCTGTTCCAATAAGTGACAATGTCACAAATTTTGACAAAGTCAAAATTGAAGATTGTGATGAAATATCTGATGATGAAAAAGAAAAGAAAAGAAAAATATTTTTAGATTTACAAGAAAAATTTAAAAATACTGTTTTGCAATCTACTGAAACGGGTGAATGTTCTAAACAAAAACCTGTTAAGAAGAGTGTAGAACAGAAACAAAAAGTTAAAAATTTGAAAAATTCTAAAATTGAAAATAAAAGCTCATCAGATAAATCATCCAATCATTATCAAAAATCACAAAAAATTGTAAATGAAAACTCACAAAATGTTGGTAATAAGTGGTGCAGGTTTGACCACAGTGCTCAAAAGACAAATCCAGCATTGAGGAGGAGAAATGACTATAACCAAGCCAAACAATGTTATGATCTGAATATGTGGTTTGAAGATGGTAGATGGTACGATAACAGAGTGTGCTACACTTGTGGTGTGAAAGGACACATTGCTGTTAACTGTCAGAATTGGAATTATGAAACAAGAAGATGCTATAACTGCCAGATCAAAGGTCACATTGCTAGAGATTGCTCAAAGAGATCGATGGGGAGATCAAGGGTTGAATCTCAGAGAACGATAAAGAAACCAGTCAATGTCAAGCCCAAAGAACAGAAAGTGGAAGATAAGAAAGTAAAGCTTTCACAGGGACAGAGAGACAGACTGAGGAAAAAGAGGAAGAAGGCGAGAGAGTATTTGGAGAAGATTTTATCTTCGGGTTCACCGGTTGGTTCGAATAAAAGTTCTGATGAATTGATTCACTCGACGGCAAAGTCAAGCAAATCGAATTCTTCAGATGCAAATCTGAGGACAAACAAGAAGAAAAAAAAGTTATTGGCGATGAATCTGGCTCGTCAAAGTCAGACAAGCCAAGTTCGGGCAATGAATCTGATTCCACAAAATCAGAGGAGCCACAAGTTGAGGTAAAAAGGGAAGAGACAGTTCCATTAATGAATGATGAGAACTTTCCACCATTACGAGCCACAAACCTAAAATCAAAAGGTGTTGATGCTGGAAAAATGTTTAATAGCAATGTTAAACATATTTTTAGCAAGATGGTTGATGGTAAGGAAAAAGGAGTGAAAGAGTTTTATGAAGAAAAGAGAAAAGCTCAAAATGCGCCTAAGGCTGGTCAGGCTTGGGTGTCAAAATCTGTTGGTTGAATTCCTGACTTGCCGGAGCTTCCAGGTTGGTAAGAGTGAAGCAGGTATCGGCATCATTCTTGAGAAATTCACAGGATGGTAACTGTGATATTTCGTCTTACAAGTGGTTAATCAAGGACATTAAGTTGTACTTGATTTTCTACAAGTAGTGTTGGTGTTTGACCTAATAATGTTAAATTTTCAAAACAGTTAAAAGAGAACAAGGTGATGAGATAACCCCGAACTCACAAGTGATGGGTAAACAAACTAATTTTTCCGGAAAAACCATTCTGATTAAAACAAACTTAAGTGTTTTGAAATCATTATGGGAAAATAGTTTGTTGTAAGGGAGAGTTGTTGATTGAATATGCCGAAACCCTCACGGCTGAACAAACATGATTACTTTCATCAGATTGAAAAACGGTTTTCAAACTGTTAAGATCAGTGGGTTGTAAATCATGGGGGTATGTTATATTTTCTGCTAAAAGTGTTATATTTTCTGCAAAACAGAGCATGAGATGCAGAAAATGGATGGCGAGACAAAGCTATCAGTGTTGGTTGTCAAATTTTCTTTAAATGGTTTTGCATTTTAGGGGGAGTAATATTGTTAGAAAATCCAAAAACATTTGAAAATTTGAAAAAGCCAAAAACATGATAAAATTCAAAAATTGAGTTTTTTCGTAAAAAGAGGAAATGATAGTACATCAGTAGACAGTTACAGTATGCTAAAGAAATGGAAAGTTTAAATGTGTTAAACGATCTCACCGTGGATGTGTCGGTAGGTTTTTATACATTTAGTAAACTTTTTCGGGATATAAACCTAAATTCAAACTTGCTTATTTCATGGGGAACACTACTTGGATATATAGGTAACCCCTGAAATCTCGTTTGAAAGGTCTCATAATCTGATATACTAGGTCTTTATACTCAATGATGTCTGGGGTATTATTCCGGGACTTCTGCTGAACGGTAGTTCTGACCTAGTCCTTGGATAATACTTTCTGCAATGCTTGAAACATAGCATTAAACCCTCAGCATGCTGATGAAACAATAAATTTGATAGTCGCTGCTGTTGTAAGCAAAAAGATCCTCTAAAGGGGACATACCGTAAAGTCGAAGCTGATATCTCTCTGCGTATACGGAAGTATCGACCTGAGATCCCTCGGCCCTCGCATACCTAATTTATATACAGATATCATTGTAGTATTCTCACCTGTAAGACTGATTATTGGGATTCTGGATACGGGAGTATATTCAAGAGGTGGGACACATGAATGAGCTAAGTTCATAAGACATCTAATTCGTATCCTGAATCAGTTGAAGTTTGTATGAAAATTTAAGTGGATCAGTATATCGACAATCTAAGTGAATTGTTTAATGCGTAATGTGATTTTAAGCTCAACGGTACTTGTGACTTGTTATAAACTGATATGATCCTCTAACGCATACTCAAACAAAAATATTGTATGTAAATATGTTTGTACATATTTCTTTACTGCTTTATATTTTCAGAAAATACGAAAAGATTTTTGATTCTGTTTTATTTTCGACAATCGATGACTGAGTGCTGAGTTTCAAAATCTAAGTATGCTGATTGTGTTTCTGAAAATAAAACAAGTTCATTAATTTGAAACTTGAAGTTTTAAAATTAAAAATTCAAAAACAGTTTGTGATATCTCCAAGGTCATTAAGTTGGACTTGGATGATTAACTGTGAGGGATTTGGATGCTTATATTGTTATAGAGTTAGTTTCCGATACGATTCGATGAAACTACCAAATTCATGAGAAGTAATTTTGAGAAGATTGAATTGTCAGATTACGATATCTGGAAGTTTAAAAAGTTGTTACTTATAGTTGGATGAGTGATTGCAGGTTTCAGGAATTTCCACGGAAACTAAATGTCAAAGCTTGAACCAGACATCTCAGATTCAGCATATCGAGAGGGGGAGTCTGTGAAAGGGGGAGTCTGGATCAACAGCATATGGGAGTGTGAAAATAGAGTGGTTATGATGAGAAGACAGAGTTAGAGAAAAGACTAAGACTGAAGACTCAGGAGCTGAAGACTACGTCAACATCCAAGGGGGAGTCTGTTAGTGCACGGAATGTCTGTTGACTTCGTCTACATTAAGTCTTAGGTCAATATGAGTCAACATAGAGTTTAGTTTAGTCTTTAGAATGTGTTTCAAAGGGGTTCCGTTTGAAAATAGTCATATTATAGAGGGTTCCGTTTGAAACATAGGGTTCCGTTTGAAACCATAGTTTGAAACCATAGGGTTCCATTTGAACCAAGTTCAAACGGAAGGGTCTTGTCTATATATAGAGATGTGTGTGTCACATTTCAAACGGAACGGTTGAGGTCATTGTGCAGGTAACGAAGTGCTGCCAATTTCTGTTCAGGTTGTAAACATTGTTATTATCAATACAAGCAACAGATTAAGAGTACAAGCTGTTTTCGTGTCCGGTTTACTGATTCCGCCTTTAAATTGGATGTAAAACTCTTCTGAACGACTCAGTCGGGTCAAACAACGATCCTACAGAACAAAATGTTTTCTTGAAAAATAATGATTAAAGTGAGTAGTAATACTTGTAGACCTAAAGATTTATGGGTGATTTCTAAAGAAACCAAGTTAAAAATATAAGTCTTGCTAAATATTGGTTCCTACATAAATAAACCCTATTTTTAAAGGTTAAACAAGTGTAGAAGTATATGTGCAACAAGAAAAATCCATGAAGAAACATTTTTAGAAAATATAATCACAAGTTGTAAAGATCCATATTCTTTAAAAATGAAGTTTTTAAAGAACTAATCACATTTTGGAAGGTAAGAAGGCTTACTAAGAACACTAGTAAGTTACTACAAATTTTTACAAATATTCAAGTTCATGAAGTAGTAGATTATGCTTGTTTTTGGCAAAGTTGGTAAGTGTAGGTTGTTTATTGTTAAATGATGATTGATTGTGTTGATTTTTACAAAAGAAAATGATATGCTTGAAAGCATGGAAACCTCCATTTTTAAGGGAAACTATGTCAAAATTTTTCTAAAAATTAAACACTTAGAAAAATATTTCCAAACAAATATTTACAAGTGTATTTCGAACCATGAATTTCTCACATAAACTTTGCCATAATTTTTGTTATAAAAATATAAATATTGGAGGTTGGTTTTCATAAATAAAAGTGACTAAGTATGTATTTAGGGAAATATATATTTAGAAGACACCATGCGTGATTATTTGTATATTATGTGTATTAGTTATATTATTTTAGGACTTGAAATAATATAACTCATCATAATACCAAGAAATTACAATCCAAAATATTACCAAAATCCCAAGGAATAAATATACAAAGAATACACAAAATGTTGGTGAAACCGAACGAAGGAATATAACTCACAAAATATTCCGAAAATATTATTCATGTGTATATTTTGGTAAATAACATTTTGGACATCAAGGGAATGAAAATGTGATTATCATGATTACTACAAAATATTTCATAACTTTTGATAAGAAGAAAATATATTATCTTTGGGCAAGTAAAAATATTATTTTTTTTCTTGAAACCTTTAAAAGATATATTATTTTTTTAAAGAAATATATATTTTCTTAAACAAACATGAAGTACAATATTTTGGGGTGAAAGATATATTTTCTCAAATAAATGTGAAATATATCATTTTTGGAGGAAAATAAGTTTATATATATTTTCTAAGTTAGACTTGAAAATATATTATTTTTGGAACTTATATGAAAATACACATATTTTTCCCAAAGGAAAATTATAAATAATATTTATTAAAATGTATATTTTGGAAATATATATTGGTGAACTCTTATTAAGGATATGGTGAACTCTTATTAAGGATAATATTCCGGAAAATTATAAATAAGAATACTTAATGAATACAATAAAAATACGTACTCTCATACGTATAAATACACACCGGAATACGACCCCAATACATGGCAAGAATATACAAATACAAGAATATGAATACCCCCATCCTTGGGAAGGAAATACGAATATAAATACTTGAGAAGTACCAACGTTAATAGATATTGATTTAACTATTATTCCAAAATTTAATAAATATAATTTAAGTTAAAATATTTATTATTTTAACGAATAATTATATAACTTGGAATAATATTGAAGACACAAAAGAACGTAACTCAAAATACTAAATAAGACCAAGGTCAAGGCACGACCCACCCGTCTAATGAACCGTAGCACGCATGTAGGTAGTCGTGTGATCTAGAGGAAGCTTGAGTTACATTGGATACGAAGAACGCAAAGCTGTGACTTCATGTTCCCCCTTTTCTTTTAACTGTTTTCAGTTTTAGAACTTCGGGGGTGAAGTACATGTTACTAAATGTTTACAAACAATTACAAATGGTATGATTAGCTAAGGAAAATACTGTTAGATCATGTGAATGGGTAGGCGCACTCTTAAGACCATTAATCCTCGTTTTAGGACCGAGGGACATGAGTGATAGATCTATTTGGGTGTAGCGAGCCCACACCCATGTGGACCGGGGTTTTGGCCCATGAGATGACTATGTCTTACAGCCGGAGGCCCGGTACAAAATTTGCTAGGTTTGAGCCTTCCTACGCCGTTTCACACATATTAATGTATTATCTACACATTAATTGATCTGTTCCTTGTCGCTTCATACCAGTTTACAAATACATACATACATACTTACAAATGTTTCCAAGGATTATTCGTGCACACATACAAATCACATGAACTCGCTCAACTTTTGTTGATGTTTTCAAACTACATGTATTTCAGGAAACTAAGTATGGATCTGGCGGGTGTTGAAGTTGTCAAGTGTAGTTGGGAATAAAAGATGTCATCCAGTGTCATATGGTTTGGGAGTATGTACCCTATCTTGGATAGGATACATATTCCAAAGCCAAGTTTTCATTAGTGTCTTTTGAGAAGTGTTTATGGAACTATAAAACAAATTGCATGGTTTGTAATTCAGATTCGAAGTCTGTGTTTGGATTCTAAAACAAGGTTGTTATTATGTTTTAAAACTTAAATTAATGGTCATCTTTAGTTTTAACATATAGATGTTTGTTATGGTTGAATGCAAAGATATTAAGCAAGTCACACCAAATCACGCTTCCGCAAAAGTCAGGGTGTGACAGTTTGGTATCAGAGCTTCGATTGTAGAGAACTAGGATTCCTTCTTGAGTCTAGACTACAATCATTAGGGCTCTCATGAAAGTATTTTACAACATGTTTTCATTGCATACACAAAACGCCCAGATCCAGGGAAGCAAACATTTTTACAAAATAAAAAGACAAGAAATACAATGCACAATTACTATGTGGATCAATCTGAGAGACTAGGTGGTTCAGTCTGAGAGACTGGGAGGTTCAGTCTGGGAGACTGGGTGGTTTAGTCTGGGAGACTAGGTAGTTCAGTCTGGGAGACTGGGTGGTTAGTCTGGGAGACTAGGTGGTTTAGTCTGGGAGACTGGGTAGGTCTAGTCTGGGAGACTAGGAAGGATAGAAAGGGGTCGTGAGGAATCACGAAGATACATGATTACATGATTACATTGTCTCTGATTACATGCTTAATGTTAGTTAATATACGTGCATATGTTGTGATTGTTCTGTTACAGACACTATGTCGTCGTCTGGTAGTAGATTGTCCGACGACCATGATCCCATGGCAGTAGTCTTCGACGATGAGGTTATGCCAGAGCCGGAGATCTTTACTTCAGATACAGAGAGTGACCTGGAGATGATGTCCGACGACGACGACGACTTGCAACCATTCGTGTTATCTGACTTTGGAGACGACTTACCACTTGCTGATGGCGTTCCAGACGAGGATCCTTTTATGGCTCCCATTCCAGTTCATGATCATCTTATCATCGGGCATCCCGATGGTGAGCATGTCGTGGCACCGATCCTCGCTCCCGATCCTTTGATGGCCATTCCTCTCGAGGATTTTCCTTTTAACGATTTGATCGATGTTGACGTCAATTTGTTTGTTGATAGTCCTCCTGTTGATGCCCATGGTGATGGAGAGCTAGATAAGGACGTTGCTGCTATCCCACTTTTTGAGATCCCTATTATTGAGATTTCCTCTGACTCCAGTTTACACTCTGCCTCAGATTCCTTTGAGTCTGTGACCCCTTCCGCCTTGCAGGCAGTTGGATTACGACGCTATGCCACTAATTCTGATGATGATACGGCCATGTCAGCTACACAATCCCCTCCACACGATCCCGAGCCCGATCTTGAGCTAGATTTTGTTCCTGTTGATCAGCCTGATGTTGCACCTGCTGATCCTAAGCCTTTACCTGATCATGACCCTATTCCTTTTGGCATACCTAACATTGCACCCCTCACACCTGATCCAGTTCCTGCGCCTGTTGACCCTCCTGTTGTTGAACCATTTGTTCCTGCACCCGCACCGGCGGATGTTGCTCCTTTCCATCCTGGGGAGTCTAATGTTCATCGTGTAGATCTGCCTATCGTTTACTTGCAGGAAATACCCGCACCCCGTCCAGGGGAGGGCACTTCAAGCCAGCAGCCTAGTCATGACCCTCATGTTTCAGCAACTTTCTCACACATACCTCAGGCTGCACCTTTTGCCCCTTTTACTTCTTCACCAACTGATGAGCCATTCAGAGGGTCCCCGCCGTATTCCATGCCGACCTCAGACCCCTACCATCCCTCACATTTTGTTGGTTATACACAAGATGAGTTACTTTATTCGCTTCTGCTTCGATTTGAAGTTGTGAGTCGAAGAGACTTGGAGCTTGAGTCGATACCGCGTCCATTACCATGTCCTTGTCAGCATGCTTCCGTTCCCCCTCGTTCATCACCGCCTTCTTTTGCATGTCCACCTGCTCCTCTTACTCCTTTTCCAGAGTTTGATGCTCGATTCCTCACCGTCGAGCAACAGGTCCGTTATTTGCTTCGTCACGTGCACAAGTTCGAGGAGGAGCTCGCACATGTTCTTAGTTTGATCTTCCTCCCTCCTCCTCCTCCGCCATCAGTACAGTAGGTTTTTGGTCTTATGCAGATGCATTACCTGTGACGAGAGCACCACTATTGAGCTGAGCTTGTGAAACCTTTTGCAGACCACCTTCTGATTGTATGACCTTTGTAGATTGGTAGACTGGTTGGACAAGGGTAGTGTGACCCTGTGTTCCCTTTTGATATGTTACATTTTGTAAAACATGTAACAATACTTTGTGGTCGACGATTAATGAAAGCCCAATCGTCATGTTCTCATTAAACACGTAAATCAACAACGTGCTTGTTTGCTATGTTCTCATTAAACATATTCCCAATTACTTGATTATGCTATGATTGTGCTGATGTTTGATTGATTAAGATGATGATTTAATATGTGTATGTATATACGACCTCTAAACAACTATATACTTGCCCTGAACAAATAAGACTTGACCAATCCGAACTTCTTCTTAGAAGATGTCTCATCAAGAGATCATTCGGCTGACCAAGGCAGAATGGCAAGCGCACGTCTCATGGGCCATAGCTCGGCACGAGGTTCTTCGCTATAGACGCAGCGAAAGTACCTCAGGGAATAACCCACCTAACGGTAATGTTTAAGTCACCTAAGACACATTACAATACGTTTGGACAATTCCAAGTGTGCTTCGCTAATGCTTTCTATGATGATGATTGCTTGGGTACAGGTTGTACCTACAAGCAGTTTTTAGACTGCAAGCCTCTGAACTTTGATGGCACTGGAGGTGCCGTAGCTTTTGTGAAATGGGTAGAGAATATGGATTCTGTTTTGCGAATGAGCGGATGTACGCCAGAGCAACAAGTCCCATACATTTCTGGATTGTTTCAAGATGAGGCTCTGTTATGGTGGAACCTTCGGGTTCAGATAATGGGAGAGGCTGCTGCGTATGCTTTGACATGGGATGAGCTGAAAGAAATGATGCGTAGGGAGTATTGTTCTCAGATGGAGATCCAGAAGCTGGAAATTGAATTTCGGAACCTGACAATGGAAGGTCCAAAGGTGGTGGATTACGTGCAGAGACTTCATGATTTGTCGCGAATTGTTCCATATCTGGTGGAACCAGAGTTGAAAAGGATGGAGCGATTCATCTGGGGACTGGCGCCTCAGATCCTGAGCTTGATGACAGCATCAACGCCACCAACAACTATTGATGCGAGTATCTTGAGTTTGGCGCTCGCTAAGGAAGCACTTAGATTGGAAAAACTTTCGACCCCTGACGAAAAGAAGGAAACTCAGGTGGAGTCATCTGGAAAGAACAAAAGGAAGCTCACTGATTTCCAAGAAGGTGATTGGGCGAACAACAACAACAGAGACAAAAAAGGAAAAGAGTACATGGGTAAACTACCTAAGTGCGACAAATGTCGACGTCATCATACCGGGCAATGTAGAATGGAAAGTGTGATAACTGCAGCAAGGTGGGACACTGCAAGGAGACGTGCTGGCACCGGACGAGACGTGGTAATCGAGGTCAAGATGGTAGCGGAAATCATGGAGGAAACAAAAACAACAGTAACTATCAAGGCGGAAATGGCGACAATCAAGGACGTGGTCAAGGGTGTTTTAACTGCGGTGACGTGGGGCACTTTAGGAAAGATTGCCCAAGGGAGATTAACCTAGAATGTGAAGGAGCGTTCAACATTGGAGCCCATGGAGCATGCCAGGATCCAGATGTGGTTACTGGTACGTTCCCTATCAACCAATGCTTTGCATCTGTGTTGCTTAATACTAGTAACGACTATAGCTTCGTACCTCTAGGGCTTAAGAGTATACTTGGTTTAGTAGCAAATAAGTTAGATATCCTATACTCAATAAAACTAGCTAATGGGAGTCTAGTAGAAGCCAAAGGAGTGAATAGGGACTGCGTTGTAGAGTTTGGGGAGCGTGAGGTTTCTTCAGAACTTTTGTCAGTTGAGCTGGAAAGCTTCGACATCGTAGTTGGAATAGATTAGTTGTCATGTAACCGAGCTGAGATCGTATGTTAAGAGAAGATTATCCGCGTTCCATTGGCAAATGGAGAAACGATCGTGATTCATAGGGAGAAGCAGGGTACGCTTCTACGGGTTAGTAGTTGTGCGTAGGCACGAAAGTTTATGCGTAAAAGGTATATTGCCTTCTCGACTTATGTCGTGTACAAGGAAGCCGAGAAACCTCAGCTCGAAGATATCCCTGTGGTAAGGGAATATCCTGAAGTCTTCCCCAAAGACATGTCAGGGTTACCTCCTTAACAACAAGTCGAGTTCCACATTAACTAGGTTCCAGGCATTGCGCCTGTAGCCAAGACACCTCATCGACTTGCACCTTCAGAGATGCAGAAGTAGTCAATACGGCTTCAGGAATTGTTAGATAAGGGAATTATAAGACCAAGCTTCTTGCTTTGGAAACTCCAGTGTTGCACGTCGAAAAGAAGGGTGGTAACTTTCGAATAAGTATCGACTACCAAGAGCTGAACAAGTCAACCGTCAAGAACCGGAATTCCATGCCGAGGCTTAACGATTTATTTAACTAACTGGAAGGATGCAACTACTATTCTAAGACTGATCGTGATCGAGTATCATTAGTTGTGAATTTAGGAAGAAAGTATACCAAGGTACAGTGAGTCAACAAGTTATTTTAAACATGCGCTAATACTGTTTTTTTATACACGATACACAAAATAGTTACACACAGAATACAAAACTTTGAGGGTTAGGAATCATGCGTTTAAGACCTTCGGGAACTTATGTTGAGATCCGTTAAAAGGTCACCACGTAAGGACCGCATCTATTAACTCGGACAAACACTATTATTCTGTCATGAAAGCTGTTTTAGTTAACCAAACGGATAAAGTACTCGAGTTTCTTATGTTGAAATTTCTGCTTTTGCTTCTAACAAGTAGAATTTTGCATCTCTACTTCTCCTAATGATAGTTGCATCATAACAATTTTCTTCATTAAAGCGAACACTCCCTTGTCTCGATACTTAATCATTTCTTCATTATAAGCAAATACTCATTGTTTCATTTCTTGGAAACTCATATGCTACGTATGCACCATTTGTTATGCGTGTGGTTTCGCTTCGAATAAACGCTTCATTGAAGTTCAAATATTATTTGCTAAAGCTAATTATTTATTTGTGATTCGAATGGCCTGCATTATTGTAATTGTTGGCTCCTTTGCTACCAATTCAACACACTTTCTTGAAACTTCTTTCCATTCAAGTTACATACATGGTTTATCTTTGTAACCATGCCGAAATTCCTTTGTCGATACATACGTATATAGTCAAAATTCCGCTAAAACCAAGTTCAATTTGCCTGAACTTGTCCATTTCGCATATTCAATTCAAGACACCATATGATGTATTGAGAACATCATATTCAAATTCATTTTTGCAAGCATTTCATTTGTTCCAAGTCGCAGTAGACTTGTTAGGTCTACGGGTCCATTAAATCGTTTGTTGGTTTCGACTCCTTGTAGTAGTGTTTTCACTAAATTGAAGCTTGCGCTAATCACGGTTATGCATTTCATACACGGATTTAATTGTTTATTTATTGACTAGCTCTAAATCTGTTTTGTTTTATCATGATTGAAGCAGTCCTAACACAATCGTGTGTTAAGACAATGGTACATAAATTCATTTTATATCCCAGTGTACCTCCTAACGGTTCTTTCATTATCGATCGAATGCCTTGCGGTACTTATTGCCTTTTCATCTTCGATTGGAAACAGTAGCTCTTTTATGTTCTATATTTAATTGAAAAATCCTACGATATCGTTTGAATAAAATTTTCAGGTTTGCTTCATTACCCTTTCATTTTATTTCAAACACGGTGAACTTGTTCGGTCACCGCTATTATTGAATCATGTCATTACGACACCTTGTGGTGTCAATACAAACTTGTAGCTTGTGCTAATCATGGTCAACCGTTTCACACGAAACTACACCTACTATTGTTTGACTTGTCATTTAAACATCCCTAATGCAACTACGAATCAAGACAATGACACACCAGATTCAATTGTATTTCATTTCGGTGTATTTTCGCAATTCAAGAATGTCAACACGCTAATTTCATTCACTTATTTGTTCGAAAGTTGGCAAATCATTTTCATTTCACTATTACATTTGAGCTTGCTGATTTTGAGTTCATCTAGCGGATGTTATCGTTTCTAGAACTCATTTGCTTATAGTAAACGATCCCTTGGAATTCTATCGGTCAAAACCCCTCTTTTTGTTGAACCCCTGCTAACTGAGTTACAATAAATTATATATCTATATGTCTCGTATCCTTTGACGTCAAAATTCTGAAACACATACCTGTTAACCATTGGGTTCTTGTTGTTATAATATGTCCTTGGATTCACCTGCTTCGAATAAGTTTTGATTCGATTTTGTGGTTATCTACCTCAGTATTATTCATATCCATACACGCATAAGGTAACCCTAAGGAGTTAAGGTAGTATAAATTTCGAGGACGAAATTTTCTTAACAGGGGGGAATGTGACAACTGCCAAATTTGCATGCATCCGTACGATTATTAGATAATGATTAATGCTTAATGACTGTTATGGGTCATTTTTTGAACATATATCCTGACTAATATTCTGGCTTTGATTGTTTATTTGTGATCAGGATACCGGATCAGGATATTGGTAACATCCTGGTACGATATCCTGGTAGTAATTGATTTAACCACGTGCAGATTAGAAGGTGCAAGTCTCCAACGTTCAAGTGGACTTCTTCCCCTCAAGACTCGGGCAAATCAGTTAGCTTGTAGACGTTGAACCCGAAAGACCAGGACTGTAACGTTCGTATGGGGAATATCCGCCGAATCCCGGAATAATAGGATGTTTAGTTAGTTTTCTTTTACTATAAATAGATTGATCGGATCAGGTTAAGGCACACACTCTTACGCACACTTTTTCTCTCTGGCAGCAAACAATCATAACACACAAACACTTGTACTCGAATTACATTGTAACACCTAGTTGATCCGCATCATATCCTGCACTGTATCCTGATATTTGAAGTAATAGAAGAACAAGGCAGCTGCGATTGTCAGCTCCCGAGGTTTTGTGCCGGCGATCTAGATTGATCAAGGGCTTTCCTCGTACATCCTGTGTCACACTTTACATTTTCGCTCATTGTTTGATCAAAGATACAACTCTATATCCTGAGCCGTATCCTGAAACTGTTTTTGCAAATAAGTTAATTAGCATATTTTTGACACACATTTCAAGCACACTACCTCACTTAACTAATTTGATCACTTAATTGCTTCGGTAATTTTTGACCAAAACAATTTGGCGCCCACCGTGAGGCAAGTGGTGCTATTTCTACTAAAAGCTTTTGCAAAATCATTACTTGGTTTTCTATTTTCAAAACTTTTTGCTACACTATTTTCAATGGCCTCGAGATCAAACATGAGCTCTGCCACCGTGTCTGCCACAACCTCTACAACAATTGGTTCGGTGCTTCCACCACCTCCTCCGAGAATTGAAGCCTCTTCACAGGGAACTGAAAGTCATGTAGCTCGGGATGTTATCCCCGCTCGCAATGTCCAGGGATCTGGTCCTGTTTTGGCTTCTAACGAAGAAATTCTAAATTTGTTTGGTAGTGTACAGGAACAGATGAGGCAGCAGCAGGAAACTAATCAGATGCTGATGAGAGAGATACAACTCTTGAAATTCGGCCCAAGTAGGCCTGCTGAAGATACTGTCACTCCCTTGCAACCCAGGGCTTTGAACTTTAGTTCTGCAGTTTACACTGAGGATAACCTGGGGAATATTGTGCCTAGCCATTCCCAGAA
Source organism: Helianthus tuberosus (assembly GCA_030545235.1). Taxonomy (NCBI): domain Eukaryota; kingdom Viridiplantae; phylum Streptophyta; class Magnoliopsida; order Asterales; family Asteraceae; genus Helianthus; species Helianthus tuberosus. The sequence continues at coordinate 176,405,366 of CM060450.1, forward strand.
TCATACTCCTACGATACCCTCTTCAGTAAGAGTATCAACTGTGAGAAGCTCATGATATGCTTCAGGATATGGGCAGAATCCCCAACTGGTAATGTATCTAATAATAATAATACTCTTGCTACTAATGGTGTTGGATCTTTGCAGGATGCAGGTATGACATCGGCATTTTCCAGGGAGCTCCAAAAGCTGAAAGACATGATATCCAGTGTGCCCGGGGTGGTCCAGCCAATTCCAGAAGTGTCCCAGGACAGCCACAGGATATCACGGTTTGCATATCCTATTTGTGATGCTGAAATCCCAAAAAGATTTCAAACCCCCAACATGAAACTCTATGACGGAACTACAGATCCTGAGGAGCATATTGCCTAGTATAGGGAAACGATGGAAATCAACCCTATCCCTCCAGATCTCAAAGAAGCATGCCTGTGCAAGGGTTTTGGTTCTACCTTAACAGGATCAGCCTTAAAATAGCTCTTGAACGTTCCTCCTCACTCAATTACTTCATTTGCTCATTTAGTTAATTTATTTAATAGTCAATTTTCTTGCAGCTGGAGTTTTGAAAAACTAACCAGCGATCTTTACAGGATAACTCAAGGACCTCAGGAATCCTTGAGGGATTATGTGAACAAGTTTAGTCGGGAATCCTTGGATATCCCACATCTTGATGTTGCAACATCTGTGCAGGCTTTTAAGATGGGATTACAAAAAGATTCTCAGTTTTATCAGGATCTTGTAATGAATTCCTGCAGGAATCTGGACGAAGCTCGTAACAGGGCTTTGAGGTACATTCGCCTGGAGGATAACAAAAAGATGCAAGAAGGGATGAATTCGTCCACAACCTATGAGTCAACCAACAGGAAATCAGAATCCTCGTATAAACCATATCGCTCTAAACCGTATGGCAGAAATGATGGCAAAAAAGTGAATGCTGTTGAAGATGAGGATCCTGAGGAGTATCCTGAGTTGTCTGAATATTGTTTTTCTGTTAACATACTTGAACTGATGTATGCTATGCAGGGTTTAGGAGACAAAGCAAGATGGCCCCGAAAGAATCAACAAAAAGCTGATTGGAAGGACAAGTCCAAATGGTGTGCTTTCCATGAGGATTTCGGACATGTTACTGAGGATTGCATCGCTTTGAGAAAAGAAATAAGCTATCTCTTGAGTAAGGGATATCTGAAGGACCTCTTGGGAAGAAAGAAGAATAAGGGTCAGGATCCTGAGAAGGATCCTGAACGTGTAGCCTCGCCTCCTGCCGATGCAAAAATAATTAACTTTATTTCGGGAGGATCCGACATCTGCGGCACATCATATTCTGCGGCAAAAAGACACGCGAAGGATGCCAAAGCAGAGAGGGGGGATAAGCCGACAAGGATGTCAACCCTCACGACTGACAAAGTCATCACGTTCGATAATGATGACAGGGATACTGTCCAGGATCCCCATCATGATGCTTTAGTAATAATGTTATATGTTGCTAACCATTTTGTACGCAGGATATTAGTGGATAATGGCAGCTCAGTCAACATAATTCAGCTGGAAACATTGAAGAGGATGAATGTATCCCTGATGGATATTACCTCGAAGTCCGATGTGCTCGTTGGTTTCAGTGGAGAAGCTAGGAATACCGTAGGAGAGATAAAGTTGCCCGTGTATATTCAAGGGGTCTACTCTATGCAGCGCTTTTGTGTCATGGACTCTCTATCCTGCTATAATATTATATTAGGTAGGCCTTGGATCCATGATATGAAAGCTGTTCCGTTAACCTACCATCAATGTATCAAGATCCCTACTGTTAGGGATAGATTTTCTAAACATAAGGATCACGGATCCTCAAGTACTGCCAGGATCACGGATCCTCAATTCTGTTTGAATTAAGGATCCTCAGAAGACATTGCAGGATCAGGATCCAGGATCCTCATTGTTATCCTTATACTAACGGTTGCCTTCACTATGTTTAAGCTTGTTTTGCAGGAGTATACGAATTGGACTTGGTCTTGCCGATATTCTTGGGGAATATGCCCTCAATATTCTGCACGTGCATGGCTTGGTGACCGTTTTAGAAGTCGTGGGGAGCTTGCACATTTAGCGGATAGTTAGTTATTTAAGTTATTTCTATTTTTAAAGGGGATAACAAGCTTGAGTTAGAACGATTAAGCAAACACACACACTCGAAACAGCTCTCAACAGTTCATTGGCGATTTCATACACATTGCACTATAGTGATCCTTGTAACAAGCTTGTTATCATCCCGAGTTGTAACAATCATTTGTTTAATTATAGCTGGTGATCGGTAGTTTCCATCACCCGAGGTTTTTTATGCCGGAGATCAACTCTTGATCAAGGGCTTTTTCCTCGTATAAATCCTTGTGTCACTTGTTCATTTCATTTGCAAGCTATTCATACATTTGTTCATTGATTCAAGCATCACACCTCACAACAAAAGATTTCGTTGCATTATCCTAGCTTGATTTTTGACCAAAACAGTTTGGCGCCCACCGTGGGGCAATTGGTGCTTCATTTCTGAAAATTTTTGCTTATTGTGTTCATTTCGGTTCATTATCTTCAACCATATGGTTCTTCAGCAAAGAACACTTCAAGCTCTATGCCGGCAGTCACTTCTTCACAGGGCGTTCCACCTTTGCCTCCACCACCTTTTGGATCCCAGAAGAATGCTGAAAATGCTGCAAAGAGACAAAGCCCCATTTTCCCAAAACCACCAACATCAACTGTTTCTTCTAGCCCTACTAACAGTGATCTTTTTACTTTGATTTTGCAGATGAGGGATCACATACAAGAGCAGGATAAAACCAACGAAAGGATCCTCCGGGAGATTGGTGACATCAAGAAACAGAAGAAATCAGTGGAGGATCACTATCCTCTGATACCTAGATCACTGGATTTCGACACTCCAGGTATAACCGCCCTGCAATCTTCAGCTCCGGACATCCAGTACCAGAGTGGACCATTGGGAAGGTGTTATGGATCAACAACAATGAGTCAGGCTTTAGGGTCTCACTTCCAGCCTTCAGGATCCTGTTTTCAGCCTTCGGGATCCTCTTTCCAGCATCAGGGATCCTTCGTTAGCTCAGGAGGATATATGGGGACGCACATGGTTTAAGAATCCTCTCAGGTTCAAGGATCCTCTCAGGTTCAAGGATCCTCTCCGGTTCAAGGATCCTCTCAGGTTCAAGGATCCTCTCAGGTTCAAGGATCCTCCTTTCAGGTCCAAGGATCCTCATCTCAGGTTCACGGATCCATGGGTTATCCTCCAAGACCCCCAGTCACAGCACATCAAGGATCCAACATCTTTCAGGACCAGGGATTCTTAAAAAGTGTGCAGCCCTCAAATTCAGATGTTCATCAAGGAGACTTCATTCCAATGCAGACCATTGCTTCTTCCGGTCCTTCAGTCATACCAGAATCTCGTCAATATGGATTCACATCTGGGATTCCAAACCTGAATCCTCCGGGAGGTAACACTTTGAATAATTCTTATAACACTAACCATGGCTTTGTACAGGATGCAGGTATCAATCAAGCTATGGCTAGGGAATTACAAAAACTAAAGGATATGATATCCAGCGTTCCAGAAGTGGTTAAGCCCATTCCTGAAATTGCAGATGGAAGCCACAGGATATCTCGCTTTGCACCACCCATTTGTGATGCAGAAATTCCAAAGAGGTTCCAAATACCAACCATGAAGTTGTATGATGGTTCAACGGATCCAGAGGAGCATGTAGCTCAGTACAGTGAAAGGATGGAGATCAATCCAATTCCTGAGAGGTTAAAAGAAGCATGTCTATGCAAGGGTTTTGGATCCACACTCACATGATCAGCTCTTAAATGGCTGCTAAGTCTTCCCTTTACTCTATTACTTCATTTGCTAATCTAGTTAATCTGTTTAATAACCAATTCTCATGTAGTAGAAAATTTGAACGTTTAACTAGTGATCTATATAGGGTAACACAAGGTCAAAATGAATCACTTAGAGATTATATCACTAAGTTTAGTAAAGAATCCTTAGATATTCCTAATCTGGATATAGCTACGGCTGTGGAAGCCTTTAAAATGGGTTTACTCAGGGATTCATTATTCTATGATGATCTTGTCATGACCCCATGCAGGAATCTTGATGAGGTAAGAACCAGGGCCCTTAGATTCATCCGACTAGAGGATGATAAAAGGATCCAGGAAAGACTGGCAGGATCCTCGAAATAGGAAAAGCAAGGATCCTACTTCAGGAACAACAAGTCCAAATTTTATAACAAGTCTGACAACCAGAACGTGCATGCAGTGGAACAGGAAGAGGATGATAAGGATTATCCTCCCATTTCTGAATATTGTTTTTCTGTCAATAACAATGAACTAATTCTTGCAATGCAGAATCTAGGTGAGAAAGCAAGATGGCCTAGAAAAATTGATAAACCAGCTGCAACAAAAGACAAGTCCAAATTGTGTGCATATCATGAGGATTTCGGACATCTCACTGAAGAATGTATTGCGCTTAGAAAAGAAATCGGTTACTTGTTAAGCAAGGGGCACTTGAAGGAGCTTTTGGGAAGAAAAAAGTCAAGGATCCAGGATCCTGAAAAGGTTCCAGAAAGAGCTCCTGCTCCTCCGGCAGATGCACAAGTTATAAACTTCATATCTGGTGGATCAGACATTTGTGGCCAAAAGACATGCCAAGGAGACCAAGATGGATAATGGGGACAGACCCATCCGGACCTCTACTGTCACACAGGAGAAAGTCATAACTTTTAATGAGGATGATCGTGTTGATGTTCAGGATCCTCATCATGATGGTCTTGTCATTACTTTGTTCATTTCTAACCAATTTGTTCGCAGGATCCTAATCGATGGAGGAAGCTCGGTGAACATCATTCAGCTTGATGTCCTCAAGAAAATGAACATCCCTGAATCGGATATTGTCCCAAGATCCTCGGTTCTTGTGGGATTCAGCGGAGAAACAAAGAATACATTGGGGGACATTAAACTTCCCATCTACATTGAAGGACTTCATTCTTATCAAAAATTTTGTGTAATAGATTGCTAATCCTGTTGCAATGTTATCCTTGGCAGGCCATGGATACATGACATGAAGGCAGTTGCATCTACATATCATCAATGTGTGAAGCTTCCTAGTCCATGGGGGGTGATAAAGATTGAGAGTGACCAACAAGAAGCAAAGAATTGCTATACCTCATCAATGAAGCCAGCCTCAAGACCAAGGGAGCAATAGCAACTAAAGTATCCTCCAAGAGACGTCTTGGAGGCAAGAGAACAAGATGTGAAAGATGTCCTTATGGATCCTCATGATCCTGAATCCAAAGTCTTCATAGGATCAGGGATCCTCAGCAACATTGAACAGGATCTAGTATCCTTCCTTAAGAGGAGAAAAACTACCTTTGCCTGGAAGCATGAAGACATGACAGGTATGTCTAAAGATATAATTACTCATAAGCTTGGCAATGACAGGTCATTCAAGCCCATACATCAGAAGAGGAGGAAGTTTGCACCTGAGAGGAATGCTATTATCCAGGAGGAGGTAGACAAATTACTCCGAGCAGGTTTGATTAGAGAGGTCAAGTATCCAAGGTGGTTAGCCAATGTGGTTGTTGTTCAAAAGAAAAATGGAAAGTGGAGGGTATGTGTCGATTTCACTGATTTAAACAAGGCATGTCCCAAGGATCCTTTCCCATTACCCCACATTGACTCCATGGTGGATGCTACCGCGGGTCATGAGTTGTTGACTTTTATGGATGCTTCATCTGGATTTCAACAAATTCAGATGGAACCATCTGACCAAGAGGATACAGCCTTTATGACCCCAACTGGTATCTATTGTTATATTGCTATGCCATTTGGACTAAGGAATGCAGGTGCTACTTATCAAAGGCTAGTCAATATGATGTTTAAGGAACAAATTGGACACACTATGGAAGTCTATATAGATGATGTTTTGGTCAAAAATCAAGCAAAGAAAATGCAACCAAATCTTTTGTAGTGAGGTGTGATGCTTGAATCAATGAACAATATTAAGGATCACTCAGAAATATAATGAACAAGTGATACAAAGATTTATGTCAGGGGAGGATTTTCTAAATCCTAAGGATCACGGGTCCTCAACTGCTATCAGGATCATGGGTCCTCAATTCTGTTTGAATTAAGGATCCTCAGCAGGTGTCGCAGGATCAAGATTCAGGATCACTGTTGTTATCCTACTACTAACAATTGTCTTCCTTGTACGTAAACTTGTTTTGCAGGAACGAGAGCATGGACCAAGTCTCACTGAAATTCCTAGAGTATATTCCCTCAATATTCCGCACGTGCTTGACCATTGTGAACGTTATGGAGATCGTGGGGAGAGTGCACAAATTGCGGATAGTTAGTTAGATTAGTTGTTTTCTAATTTAAAATGGGGATAACAAGCTTGATAGAAACACTTAGCTAATTTTGGCATACACACACTCTCGTGACAACACTCGAACAGCTCTCAGCAATACACTTGGCGATTTCATACATTTTTGCACATTACACACTAGTGATCATTGTAAAAAGCTTGTTATCATCCCGAGTTTTAATCTTACTCTTGTTTAATCTTAGTTGGTGATCGGTAGTTTCCATCACCCGAGGTTTTTTATGCCGGAGATCAACTCTTGATCAAGGGCTTTTTCCTCGTATAAATCTTTGTGTCACTTGTTCATTACATTTCTGAGTGATCCTTAATATTGTTCATTGATTCAAGCATCACACCTCACAACAGAAAGTTTGGTTGCATTATCTTTGCTTGATTTTTGACCAAAATAGTTTGGCGCCCACCGTGGGGCAATTGGTGCTTCGTTCTTGAGAAATTATTATTCTTGTGATCATTTCGGTTCATTACAACCAAGCAGATGGCTTCTTCAGCAAAGAACACTTCAAGCTCTATGCCGGCAATAAGTTCTTCACAGGGAGTTCCTCCTTTACCTCCACCACCTTCTGGATCCCAGAAGAATGCTGAAAATGCTGCGAAGAGACAAACCCCCATTTTCCCAAAACCACCAACTTCTTCTATTTCCTCTAATCCTACTACTAATGATCTTTTTACTCTGATTTTGCAGATGAGAGATCGCATGCAAGAGCAGGACAAAACCAATGAAAGGATCCTCCAGGAGATTGGTGATATCAAGAAACAGAAGAAATCAGTGGAGGATCACTCTCCTTTGATACCAAGATCATTGGATTTCGATACTCCAGCTATAACCGCCTTGCAAACTGAAGCTCCGGACATCCAGTATCAGAGTGGACCATCAGGAAGGCGTTATGGAACAACAACTATGAGTCACGCATTTGGCTCTGACCTCCAGCCTCAAGGATCCTGTTTTCAGCCATCGGGATCCTCTTTTCAGCATCAGGGATCCTTCGTCAGCCCAGGAGGATATTTGGGAATGCACACAGTTCAAGGATCCTCCCAGGTCCAAGGATCCTCCCAGGTTCAAGGATTCTCCCAGGTCCAATGATCCTCCATGGTTCCAGGATCCTCTCAGGTTCAAGGATCCTCTCAGCCCCAAGGATCCTTTCAGGTTCAAGGATCCTCTCAGCTTCAAGGATCCAACATCTTTCAGGATCAAGGATTCTTAAGAAGTATGCAGCCTCCAAGTTCAGATGTTCATCAAGGAGACTTCATACCAATGCAGACCATTGCTTCCTCTGGTCCTTCAATCATACCGGAACCCCGTCAATATGGATTCACATCTGCAATACCAAACTTGAATCCCATGGGAGGTAACACTTTTAATAATTCATATAACACTAACCATGGCTCTATGCAGGATACAGGTATCAATTAGGCTATGGCTAGGGAGTTACAGAAGCTTAAGGATATGATATCCAGCGTACCAGGAGTGGTTAAACCCATTCCTGAAATTGCAGATGGTAGCCATAGGATATCTCGCTTTGCACCACCTATTTGTGATGCTGAGATACCCAAAAGGTTCCAAATACCAACTATGAAGCTATATGATGGTTCAACGGATCCAGAGGAACATGTAGCTCAATACAGGGAGAGGATGGAGATCAATCCAATTCCTGAGAGGTTAAAAGAAGCATGTCTATGCAAGGGTTTTGGATCCACACTCATAGGATCTGCTCTTAAATGGCTGCTAAGTCTTCCCCCTTACTCTATTACTTCATTTGCTAATCTAGTTAATTTGTTTAATAGTCAATTCTCTTGTAGTAGAAAATTTGAACGATTAACTAGTGACCTATATAGGGTAACACAAGGTCAAAATGAATCACTTAGAGATTACATCACTAAGTTTAGTAAAGAATCCTTAGATATCCCTAACCTGGATATAGCTACGCTTGTAGAAGCCTTTAAAATGGGTTTGCTTAGGGATTCATTGTTCTATGATGATCTTGTTATGACTCCATGCAGGAATCTTGATGAAGTAAGAACCAGGGCCCTTAGGTTCATCCTTCTAGAGGATGACAAAAGGATCCAGGAGAGATTGACAGGATCCTCAAAGCAGGAAAAGCAAGGATCCTACTTCAAGAATAACAAGTTTAAGTCCTACAACAAGTCTGATAACCAGAATGTGCATGCAGTAGAGCAAGAAGAGGATGATGAGGATAATCCTCCAATTTCTGAATACTGTTTTTCTGTTGATAACAATGAGCTAATTCTTGCAATGCAGAATCTAGGTGAGAAAGCCAGGTGGCCAACAAAAAGTGACAAACCAGCTGCTACAAAAGACAAATCCAAATGGTGTGCATATCACGAGGATTTCGGGCATCTCACTGAAGAGTGTATTGCACTCAAAAAAGAAATTGGTTACTTGTTAAGCAAGTGTCACTTGAAGGAGCTCTTGGGAAGAAAGAAGTCAAGGATCCAGGATCCTGAAAGGATCCCGGAAAAGGCTCCTGCTCCTCCAGCAGATGCACAAGTTATAAACTTTATATCCGGTGGATCAGACATTTGTGGTACTTCCTTTTCAGCAGCCAAAAGACATGCCAAGGAAACCAAGATGGATAATGGAGACAGACCCATCCGAACCTCCACTGTCACCAAGGATAAAATTATAACTTTTGATGAGGATGATCGTCTTGATGTTCAGGATCCTCATCATGATGGTCTTGTTATTACTCTGTTTATTTCTAACCATTTTGCCCGCAGGGTCCTGATAGATGGAGGAAGCTCAGTAAACATCATCCAGCTTGATGTCCTCAAGAAGATGAACATCCCTGAATCAGACATTGTCCCAAGATCCTCAGTACTTGTGGGATTCAACGAAGAGACCAAAAATACATTAGGGGACATCAAACTCCCCATCTATATTGAAGGACTCCATTCTTATAAAAAATTTTGTGTTATAGATTGTTTATCTTGTTGTAATGTTATCCTTGGCAGGCCATGGATACATGACATGAAGGCAGTCCCATCTACCTATCATCGATGTGTAAAGCTTCCTAGTCCGTGGGGAGTGGTGAAAATTGAGAGTGATCAACAAGAAGCTAAGAATTGTTACACATCATCAATGAAGCCAGCCTCAAGACCAAGGGAGCAATAGCAACTAAAGTATCCTCCAAGAGATGTCTTGGAGGCAAGAGAACAGGATGTGAAATAAATCCTTATGGATCCCCATGATCCTGAATCCATCGTCTTTATAGGATCAGGGATCCTCAGCAATATTGAACAAGATCTAGTATCCTTCCTTAAGAGGAGGAAAACCACCTTTGCCTGGAAGCAAGAGGATATGACAGGTATATCTAAGGATATAATTACTCATAAGCTTGGCATTGACAGGTCATTCAAGCCTATACATCAGAAGAGGAGGAAGTTTGCACCTGAAAGGAATGCTATTATCCAGGAAGAGGTAGATAAACTACTTCGGGCAGGTATGATAAGAGAGGTCAAGTATCCAAGGTGGTTAGCCAATGTGGTTGTTGTTCAAAAGAAAAATGGAAAGTGGAGGGTATGTGTCGATTTTACTGATTTAAACAAGGCATGTCCCAAGGATCCTTTCCCATTACCCCACATTGACTCCATGGTGGATGCTACCGCGGGTCATGAGTTGTTAACTTTTATGGATGCTTCATCTGGATTTCAACAAATTCAGATGGAACCATCTGATCAAGAGGATACAGCCTTTATGACCCCAACTGGTATATATTGTTATATTGCTATGCCATTTGGACTAAGGAATGCTGGTGCTACTTATCAAAGGCTAGTCAATATGATGTTCAAGGAACAAATTGGATACACTATGGAAGTTTACATAGACGACATGGTGGTTAAGTCCAAGAAAGCTGAGGATCACCTTAGAGACCTGGAGGAGGCATTCAATATCCTTGATAAATTTAATATGAAACTAAATCCTTCCAAGTGTCACTTTGGTGTTAAAGCAGGTAAATTCCTAGGCTATATGGTGACAAAAAGAGGCATTGAAGCAAGCCCAGAGCAAATTAAGGCCATTGTGAATGTTTTGGTCAAAAATCAAGCAATGATAATGCAACCAAACTTTCTGTTGTGAGGTATGATGCTTGAATCAATGAACAACGCTAAGGATCACTCTAGAATGTAATGAACAAGTGACACAAAGATTTATACGAGGAAAAAGCCCTTGATCAATGAATGATCTCCGGCATAAAAAACCTCGGGTGATGGAAACTACCGATCACCAACTCAAATTAAACAAGAAATGTGTTACAACTTCGGATGATAGCGAGCTAATTACAAGGATCACTATAGTGTAATGTGTAAAAGGTGTATGAAAAGTGTATGAAATTGCTAAGCGAATTGCCGAGAGCTGGTGAGAGAAGTTGCAAGAGTGTGTGTAGCCAAAAATAGCCAAGTGTTTTCTATTTAGCTCGCTACCCCTTTTAAAAATGGAAAATATCTAAGCTAACAAACATTCCGCAATTCATGCAAGTCCCCCACGAACTCCATAACGTCCACTTCAGGTAAGCACGTGCGGAATAAGTCATGGAATATGCTCCAGGAATATCGCCAAGACCAAGTCCAAGCTGGTACTCCTGCAAAACATCATCATATTTGTTAGGGGTGGATTTCTAAATGGCCCGTGATCCTCAAATATTATCCTGTTTGGTGATCCTTACTTCTGTGTCAGTTAGTGATCCTCAGAAGTGCTTCAGGATCAGGATCATGGATCATTCTAAGGATCCTTATACTAATGATTGTTCACTTTGAATTCGATATTGTTTTGCAGGAGTGCCGGATTGGACTTGGTCATGGCGACATTCCTGGAGAATATTCCCTACAATTATGCACGTGCTGGACCATTTGTGAACGTTATGGAGAACGTGGGGAGAAGGCACGAAATGCGGATAGTTAGTTAAGCTAGTTATTTTCCGATTTAAATGGGGTAGCGAGCTAATTAGACACAACTTTTTGCTATTTTTGGCTACACACACTCTGAAAACCGCTCACAACAGCTCTCGTTCATTCACTTAGCAATTTCGTACACTTTTTACACAGAACACTATAGTAATCCTTGTATTTAGCTCGCTATCATCCGAAGTTGTAACACATTACCTGTTTAATTTGAGTTGGTGATCGGTAGTTTCCATCACCCGGGGTTTTTTGTGCCGGAGATCAACTCTTGATCAAGGGATTTTTCCCCGTATAAACCTTGTGTCACTTGTCATTTATTTTTCATAGTGATCCTTATTGCTATAAACCAATTCAAGCATCATACCCTTAACAGAGAGTTTGGTTACATTATCCTCGTCTGATTTTTTGACCAAAACAGTTTGGCGCCCACCGTGGGGCAATTGGTGCTTCATTTCTAAGAAATTCTCATCTTTGTGATCATTCAGGTTCATTGCATACGAGCAGATGGCTTCATCATCAAAGAATACCTCCAGTGCGATGTCTGCGGTCAATTCATCCCAGGGCATTCCACCTTTGCCTCCACCACCTTCTGGACCTTAGAAAAATGCCGAGAAGAAACCAACTCCCATTTTCTCAAAACCTCCAACTTCTTCTGCTTCTTATACTCCTACTATTAGTGACTTGTTTACTCTGATTTTGCAGATGAAGGAGCATATCCAGCAGCAGGACAAGACCAATGAAAAGATCCTTAGAGAAATTGGAGACATCAAGAAACAGAAGAGATCGGCAGAGGATCATTCCCCACTAATGCCCAGATCTTTGAATTTTGATACTCCGGTTATAACTTCTCAGCCTTCAGTGGTTCCAGACGTTCAATATGTGGGAGGACCAAAAGGAGTGCATTACGGGTTATCAGCAATGACTCAGGCTTCAAGGTTACACTTTCAACCATCAGGATCCCTTCCTCAGCATATAGGATCCTTTGCAAGCTCAGGAGGATACTCGGGAGCGCAACAGATTCAAGGGTACTGGCCGTTTCAAGGATCCTCCCAGGTTTAAGGATCCTCCCAGGTTCAAGGATCCTCCTATGTTCCAGGATCCTCCCAAGTTCAAGGATCCTCCTATGTTCCAGGATCCTTCCAAGTTCAAGGATCCTCCTATGTTCCAGGATCCTCCCAGGTCCAAGGATACTCACAGTTTCAAGGATCCTTAAGGAGTTTGCAATCAGGAAGTTCCGACATCCATCAGGGAGATTTCATTCCAATGCAAACCATTGCTTCTACTGGTCCATCGGTCATTCCAGAGCCTCAACAATATGGATTAACATCCACTCTTCCTAACTTGAATCCGATAGGAGGTAACACTTTTAATAATTCTTATACTACTAACCATGGCCTTATGCAGGATACAGGTATCAATCATGCCATGGCCAGAGAATTGCAAAAGTTAAAGGACATGATATCAAGTGTTCCAGGAGTGGTCAAGCCTATCCCAGAGATTGCAGATGGGAGCCACAAGATATCTCGTTTTGCACCACCAATCTGTGATGCTGAGATACCTAAGAGGTTCCATGTGCTTACCATGAAGTTGTATGATGGTTCAACGGATCCTGAGGAGCACATAGCTGTCACACCCCTATTTTCCACGTGTCACCGGTGGGCCCGGTGGGGAGTATCGTGACGTAGTTGGTATCATCATAGACAAACAACACAATATATAAATGCACAGCGGAAGCAAAGATAGATTCATTTCAACTTTAATAAAGCGTAATAATAAATATCACTGATAGTTGAAACGGATCCACAGGCGGATCAAAATAAAATAAGAAATTGTTCAACAGTTTATTGTCGTCCAAGCTTGCGAGACTTATTGTGGACGCTCTAGAAGACAGCCAGCCTATTACGTGTAGTACCTGCACTTAACCTTTTGGGAAAAATACGTCAGTTTACACTGGTAAATACAATTTAACTGACTCATTTTGAAAATGATTGAAAATTGATTTGAATGCTCGTGGCACAAAATATTTTATAACTTGGGATAATTATGTAATATAATCTTGTAAAGGATTTACATGTTACTTATGCGTTCAGTAGCCCGGTTCATGCCGGGTTAAAGATCAATAGACACACCACAATATTGAGTTATACACTTGACAGGTGTACGCCTACACCCCGTGCTCAGGTCGTGGCCATCTCGTAAGATAATGCCAAGGATATCCGGGACATGGTCATTAACCCCCCAAAGGCTTTAAGCAATAAAACACACATTCAAAACAAGGCATCTCAATAAATTTAACCTCTATTCGATTAAAGAATTCGATGCCGGACCAAGCGGTATTTTATATACCGTACCCCAAGCCCGTATAGGGAAAATAAGTTAAAAGTATTTACCTTGGTAAGTATATATCTCAACAAGCAAAAAGGCAGGTAGCTTTTACCGGTGCTCCTAATCTGGAACGAAGGTTTAATATAACCTATTAGATTTCTAACGGGTCTTTATTTAAGCTTATGCTTAGACCGGCTAGTTTAAAGGACGATACAGTTCGAACGCACGATTAAGCGAAGACCGGATAGAATGTGATTTAGACCCGACAAGTTTGAATACTTGTATAATGTGGGTATACTAAATACATTCTGGATTTTGAGACAAAATGATAATGTTTGACCCGTCTCGGTCAATTTATGCAAACTAGTTACATAAACCGAACCGAACGCGAAAAGAGCGCTACGGGTAACCGTAAGAGTCGTATGCAAGTTCCCTGATATAATATGCTCTAAATATGTTATAATATCAGTAAGTTATCTTCTATTTTGCCCAAAACGGATTTAAACACAATTTATGCCCCATAAGGGCATTTTGGTCATTTAAAAGATTATAAAAGAGTTTATTTGCAAGTCTGAGTTACAGGTCTGGTTCATACAGTAAATATACTTAATTTAACATATTATAACAGTGGGGTATGACCCATAAGTGAAAATCATCATTTAAAACTAAACTATGCACCTTAGGGGTATTTTGGTAATTTTACAAGGGCTAAAAATGTCAAAATTGGAAACCTGAGTTTATAAATTTGTACTTACTGTTATTTTATAAAAATATGCTAAGAACTTCAGTAGGTATCAACCTTATATGTTTATTATGGTTATAGTACATACTATGTGTTAAAAATGCTTAAAAAGGCGATTTGGAGCCGTTTCCGGGTTTGTAAAAGAAATATGATATTTTTATACTTCCAGAATGCTCAAAATATTTTATTTATCAAATAAAATCAGTAGAAAAAGGTTTGGGGTCAAAAGGATTTGTAAAACTCATTTTATGGCTTAAAAGGGCAAATTCGGTATTTACCGAATTAAACTTAGAGACCTATGATACGATCAGCCAAAAATTAAATAAAAATCTTTAAAAATCCCAAAATATTATATTATATCAGTGGGTAAAAAGTTTGGTATCAAAAAGTGGGTTAAAATAGGTTTTACGCTAATTATGCCGTTTATGTAATATAAAGCTTGCAAATTACGATAATGAGCATAACTCTTATTCTGGACCTCAAACTGATATCAAATTTTCGGTGCAAGTTTATAAATCAGTAACAAATGTTTCTACTCTTTCACTTTTTCAAAAATCTCGTTTTATAGTAAAAAGGGCAAAATAGTCAACTTTAAGCATAAATCGGAAACATGCATATGAATCGGTTAAGCATTGAACCAAGTTGTAAAATCTCAGAGAAATAAACTTATATGAAAATTGAACCAAAATATGCTCTAATGCAGATCTCAACATGCATGTACGGATCAGAACTGATAGTCAAAGAAAAAGTCAATTTATGTGACTTTCGGTTCCGATTCGGGTTTAAACTGAAAATTGTCGAGTTGATCATGATGAAACATGTTCTTACATTAATTACAAGGTTATTTTGATGATCAAACAGGTTGCATGTAGCCTACATTGTTAATCATGCTTAAATTTGCAAAAACACATTCTGTTGACTTTTTAAGAAAAGCTTTGACTCGACAATTAACATGCTTAGAGTGTGAATCTGAAAATACCCTTTTAGGGGTTTGTTACACTCATAAATACCAACATGTGGGTACTTTCAATTTGAGAAATGACAGAGCCAATATCGTTTAAACTCAAAGTCAAGTTTAATTTACGATAGTTTGACTTTCGGTTAATACACTAAGCTAGAACGAATTTGAAAGAGTTGTAAACACTTACAATGGTCCTAAACAAGCTTAGAGATCACTAGGAGGGTGCCTTGTCGTCCAGAGAGCTCCAGGAGTTGTCTTGTGAATTTTGAAAATGTAAGTAATGAAGAACATAAGCTTCAAGTCGCTTATAAGCAGATTTTGATCAGATTAGAGGGTGATACAGGTGTTTTCTGATGTTGTGAGAAGTGTACAAATAACCCTTGTTGCATGTATACTCATTGGTGAGCTCCCTGAAGTCGACAACAGCTGTAAACAACTCAGAACAGACCCAAACTGGCAGCTGGTCGCTGCAGTTGTCGCTGGGCAGTCGCAGGCGGGTCGCGACAGACCCCAGGCGGGTCGCGTGGCAGGGTTCAGCAGGTTTCCAAGTTTTATACATTTTGCATTTCAGTCCTTGTACTTTTGTAACGTTGTTTTTCTTATTTTTCTTGCACTCTTGACCCTTATACCTGACTTTTAAGGGCCTTGGGACTTTTATAAATATGGGTAGGTCCTTGAACAACTTTGCGCTTACCCGAAAAGTCACGAAATCAACGTTAACGTAATTAACCTTTCGTGTACGGTTTTGATCAAAACTTTCTCATACATTCACGAAACTTCATGAAATTTTTATCACATATTCTCGTGAGTATATTTTATCATTACAAAGCTTCGGGTTCGCCAAAAGATCACTCAGAGGTATAAATTCAACATGTTGACACGTTTAGCCCCTGTAGTTTGTAATTCCTCACTTTCTTTCATTTTTCGCTTCGTATGATCCATGATTTATCCGTTTAAGATTATAAACACCATGTAGGGTTATTGTAGGGCCTATTTATCATTTGTTGACACTTTGGACCCTTATAATCACATAGTTTCACTGTTTATCAACTTTAGTCCCTCAAAAGTATGTTTTCACATATTCAAAGCCCATGACACGTGTCAATACATTATTGGACGTAAATTTTCGAGGTGTTACAATAGCTCAGTACAGGGAAAGGATGGAGATCAATCCCATTCCAGAAAGGTTAAAGGAAGCATGTCTGTGCAAGGGATTTGGATCCACTCTTATTGGATCGGCTCTTAAATGGCTGCTAAGTCTTCCCCCTTACTCTATTACCTCATTTGCTAATCTAGTTAATCTGTTTAATAATCAGTTTTCTTGTAGTAGAAAATTTGAGCGTTTAACTAGTGATCTGTATAGGATAACCCAGGGTCATAATGAATCATTAAGGGATTATATCACTAAATTTAGTAAAGAATCCTTAGATATTCCTAACCTGGATATAGCTACGGCTGTTGAAGCCTTTAAAATGGGATTGCTTAGGGATTCGTTATTCTATGATGATCTTGTTATGACACCATGCAGGAATTTAGATGAGGTAAGAACCCGGGCCCTTAGGTTCATCCGGCTAGAGGATGACAAAAGGATCCAAGAGAGGTTAGCCGGATCCTCAAAGCAAGAGAAGCAAGGATCCTCATTCAAGAACAACAAGTTCAGATCCTATAATAAATCTGATAACCAGAATGTGCATGCTGTTGAACAAGAAGAGGATGATGAGGATTATCCTCCAATCTCTGAATATTGTTTTTCTGTTGATAACAATGAACTAATCCTTGCGATGCAGAGTTTAGGTGATAAAGCTAGATGGCCCAGAAAAAATGATAGACCAGCTGCAACTAAAGATAAGTCAAAGTGGTGTGCATACCATGAAGATTTTGGGCACCTCACAGAAGAATGCATCGCATTGAGAAAAGAAATTGGATACTTGTTGAGCAAGGGGCACTTGAAAGAATTATTGGGGAGAAAGAAATCAAGGACTCAGGATCCTGAAAGGATCCCAGAGAAAGCTCCAGCCCCTCCAGCGGATGCCCAAATTATAAACTTTATTTCTGGAGGATCAGACATTTATGGAACATCCTTCTCTGCAGCCAAAAGACATGTGAAGGAAACCAAGATGGATAATGGAGATAGACCCATTCGAACATCCAGTGTCTCCGAAGGAAAAGTTATAACTTTCGATGAGGATGATCGTATTGACATCCAGGATCCTCATCATGATGGTTTGGTTATCACTCTTTTTATTTCTAACCATTTTGTTCGCAGGATCCTTATAGATGGAGGAAGCTCTGTGAACATTATCCAGCTTGATGTTCTCAAGAAGATGAACATCCCTGAATCCGACATCATACCAAGATCCTCTGTGCTCGTGGGATTCAGTGGAGAGACTAAGAATACTCTAGGGGACATTAAACTCCCAATCTATATCGAAGGCCTACATTCTTACCAAAAATTTTGTGTTATTGACTGTTTATCTTGTTGTAATGTGATCCTTGGCAGGCCTTGGATACACGATATGAAGGCAGTCCCATCCACTTATCATCAATGTGTGAAGCTTCCTAGTCCTTGGGGAATAGTGAAGATTGATAGTGATCAGCAAGAGGCTAAGAACTGCTACACCTCATCAATGAAACCAACATCAAAGTCCAGGGAGCAATAGCAATCAAAGTGTCCTCCAAGGGATGTCTTGGAGGCAAGCGAGCAGGATGTAGTGGAAATCCTTATGGATCCTGATGATCCTGAATCTATAGTTTATATAGGATCAGGGATCCTTGGCAAGATGAAGGAAGACCTCATATCCTTCCTCAAAAGAAGAAAGACTACCTTTGCATGGAAACACGAAGACATGACAGGTATATCTAAAGATGTAATCACTCACAAACTTGGCATTGATAGGTCCTTCAAACCAATCCATCAAAGGAGAAGGAAATTTGCACCAGAAAGAAATGCCATTATCCAGGAGGAGGTAGAGAAACTACTCCGAGCAGGTATGATTAGAGAGGTCAAGTATCCAAGATGGTTGTCCAATGTGGTTGTTGTTCAAAAGAAAAACGGAAAGTGGAGGGTATGTGTCGATTTCACTGATTTAAATAAGGCATGTCCCAAGGATCCTTTCCCATTACCCCACATTGACTCCATGGTGGATGCAACTGCGGGTCATGAACTGTTAACTTTTATGGATGCTTCATCTGGATTTCAACAAATTCAAATGGAACCATCCGATCAAGAGGATACAGCCTTCATGACTCCAACTGGTATATACTGCTATATTGCTATGCCGTTCGGACTAAGAAATGCAGGTGCAACTTATCAAAGGCTAGTGAATATGATGTTCAAGGATCAGATTGGACAAACTATGGAGGTTTACATAGACGATATGGTGGTAAAATCAATAAAGGCTGAGGATCACCTAAGAGACTTGGAGGAAGCATTCAATATCCTTGATAAATATAATATGAAACTTAATCCTGCAAAATGTCACTTTGGTGTTAAAGCAGGTAAATTCTTAGGATATATGGTGACAAAGAGAGGCATTGAAGCCAGTCCAGAACAAATAAAAGCTATAGTGAACATCAAGTCACCTGCCAATGCTAAGGATGTTCAAAGATTAACAGGCAGAATTGCAGCTTTAAACAGATTCGTATCCAAATCCTCAGAAAAGTGCAAGGAATTCTATGATATCCTAAGGAAGAACAAGAAATTCGAGTGGACTGAGAAGCATGAAAGTGCCTTAAGAGCTCTTAAGGATTACCTATCCTCGGCCCCGGCTTTGATGAAACCAGAAAAAGGAGATGTGTTATCCTTATATCTTGCGGTATCCTCAAAAGCAGTAAGTGCCGTCCTTGTTAAGGATCACGAAGGTACACAGCATCCTGTCTATTATGTATATAAGAGTTTACTTGATGCTGAATCCAGGTATTCACACTTAGAAAAACTTATCCTCGCATTAATTATGGCATCTACTAAATTAAGACATTATTTTGAAACTCATGCCATTATCGTCAAAACTATTTTTCCAATTAAGAATGTCCTCAGGAAACCAGAAATGTCAGGAAGGATGGCTAAGTGGGCAGTGAAGCTAAGTGCATATGATATAAGATATGAGCCTAGGACAGCCATTAAATCCCAAGCATTAGCTGACTTTGTGGCAGATTTCAGTAGTGATTTGCAAAAAGAGGCTGAATTAGAAGTCCAGCAGCTAGAAGAAACCAAGGATCCTTGGATACTCTATACTGATGGATCCTCAAATGTCAAAGGAACAGGGCTTGGAGTACTACTAAAATCGCCACAGGGGGACATAATACCCCATTCGATAGCTTGTGAGTTCCAAACCACTAACAATGAGGCTGAATATGAAGCCTTGATAGCTGATTTGCAAATTGCTAAGCATATGAGGATCAGGTATCTTGAGGTACATGTAGATTTTGTTAATCACTAATCACTTTAATGGATCCTATGCTGTTAAAGGTGAAAAGCTAATCAAATATTTGGAGTTAGTAAAAGAATTGGCACTCTCTTTTGTATCCTTTAGTTTGACACAGGTACCAAGGGAAGAGAATGCAGAGGCAGATGCACTAGCCAATTTAGGATCATCCTTGAAGATCCCGGAGGATATCAAGATCCCTATTATCCATATCCTGACCCCGGCTATCGAGGATCATATGACTATGGAGATAGGAGAGGATTCTGCAATCACCCCTAGCGATGATAATCAATCCCATTCAGGATCATGGATCCTCCCAATCATGAGATACTTACAACATGGAGAGATTCCTACAGGAGAAAACCCTAGGGCTTTCAAAATTAAGGTATCTCAATTCACAATTTTAAATAATATGTTGTACAAACAATCTCTTGCAGGACCATACTTAAGATGCATTGAGGATCCTGAAATCCAAGAAGTTTTAAAAGACTTCCATGAAGGAGATTGTGGAAACCACACTAGGGGCAGGGCGTTATTTTCAAGGATCCTGAGGACAGGATACTACTGGCCAACCATGAAGAGAGATGCTGTGGAGTATGCTAAGAAGTGTGATCCTTGTCCGAGACACAACAATATCCTTCATCAACCGGCTGAATTATTGCATCCTATATCCTCCACTTGGCCATTCATGAGATGGGGCATGGATATAGTTGGTAAGCTCCCTAAGGCACCTGGTGGAAAAGTGTTCATGCTTGCTATGACTGATTACTTCTCCAAGTGGATAGAGGCTGAAGCTTTTGCCCAAGTCAGAGAAAAGGAAATTATATCCTTCATTAAAAGGAATATTATAACTAGATTTGGTATTCCTTCTGAAATTATATGTGATAATGGTTCCCAATTCATTGGGGGCAGAACTACTAACTTTTGTGATAGCTGGGGGATTAAGATGATAACATCAACACCAGTCCACCCACAAGCTAATGGTCAGGCAGAATCTTCCAATAAGATCATCATCAACAATCTGAAGAAGAAGCTTGGATCCAAGAAAGGGAATTGGGCAGAAGAATTACCTTATGTGCTTTGGGCTGATAGGACAACTCCTAAGAATGCTACAGGCCAAACTCCATTCTCTTTGGTATTTGGGGCAGAATCAGTGATCCCTACAGAAATGGTGGTTCCAACTGCTAGGACCAGTATTCGTGATCCTGAGGAAAATAATGAGAACTTGGTTCAAGACCTGGATACTATAGAGGAAATCAGAGATATGGCAAGGATAAGGATGGCCAGTTATCAGCAAAGAATGGCCGGTGCCTACAACAAAAATGTTAGGATCAGGAAATTCCAAGTTGGTGATATGGTACTAAGGAAAGCATTTCAGAATACTACCAATCCTGCTGATGGAAAGTTGGCACCAAAATGGGAAGGCCCTTACTTGATTGAAGCTGAGGCAGGAAAGGGGGCATATCGATTGTTAACAATGGAAGGTGACTTACTACCAAGAGCTTGGAACGCTGTCCATTTGAAGAGATATTTCATGTGATAAGGATCCATGATCCTCACATGATAAACATCCTTAAAGGATCCTTAAAGCACAGATGATCCTCATTTTTGGTAACATTCTAATCTTGAACTATTTCATTTCCTTACTTTCTCACATAAGGATAAGGATCTTGCATCCTTTATCCCCATTTCACGAGATTTTGAGTTTTGAAGGTTCAGGTACTCTTAGCAAAAGCATGATTATCCACACAAGCAACCAGTTACTTGGGTTTGACCCCAGTTGTTTGGGTTTAACCCCAGCTTCGCCAGTAGCGCACGATGATCCTGGTATAGTTCATGGCAGTGGGACCAGTACTCGTTTTAGGGGCTGATAATTCCATTGTACTGGTTATACCTAGGATCCTACGTATAATGGTAGACGTACCATACATCCGTTCTTAAGGTTTCTAGCGTTTTCACGTTAGCTAAGGTTTTGGCATTTTCATGCCACTAAGTTTGGATAGTCGCCAGTTAGGGCCATACTCCAGTTAACACACGATCTTTGGGCTTGTCCCCAGTTATCCTTTGGGCTTGTCCCCAGTTATCCTTTGGGGCTTGTCCCCGATTATCCTTTGGGCTTGTCCCCAGTTGCTAACTTTTATCTTAGAATGGCTTAGTCCCAAGTTGTGTTCTATTTCAGGTCTTTGAAGTTAAACAACCAAGGATCCTTGATCCTTACCTTTTACTAAGGTTTGTTCTGTGGTTATCCTGTTTATAGTATTAAGAGTTAGGATCCTAACTTGGATCCTCAGGTATGATCCTTAACTATTTTGATTTTATTGATTATTTGAATAACCCTAATACTTTGACAACTGAACCCATGATCCTTAAAATGTACCACTTTTTGGAATTTTCTAACTACAGGATATTTGATCCTGGATCATTTCCTAAATATTTTCTATCTAATTTGTTCGATTTTTTCTGTTCAGACAAGTGTACATCAAGATAAATGAAAATTTAAAAAAGAACAGAAAAGGATAACAACACAAGATAAGCCCAAAAAAGATTAAGGTTATTTTATTAACAAAAGTTTAACCATCGAAGGTTGTCAAAATCACCTACCCCGAGCATCTACCAGCAATACGTGGCCCGTCCGCTGGGGTAGGCAAAGGGTGTCCATTGTCTAAAGGTCTTGGTAGTGCAGGAATTAAAAAGATGGCAGGATCACAACGGCTTCATCCCCCAAACAGAGGATTCCTCCACCAGTTGTAATCCTACCTATTGTTCAAAGGATCATACATGATCCTTAACCCTAATAGCTATTGTTTAGTTATTACAGACCATCATTGTTTTAAAAACATCACAACCGCAAAAAACTACTACCAAATTTAAAAATTGGGCTCCGGCTACGTCTAGGAATGTCCATCATCGCCCAATTGTGCAGCCTACACCTTCACTGCATCTTCATCCCCTCCAGCTTCGGTATCCTTCACCAGATCCTTCCCACTACTTCCAGTCTCTATCGCCAAAACCTCCTCAGCCTCCCCATCATCTTCAAGATCAGCCAACTTTGCTTTCCAGCCCTCAACATCCCAGCTGCTTCTGTCGAAGTTAGGATCTTGAGCTTCCTGGGCCATCTTCAGTTTTGTCTGGTACATTGTGATGGCAGCAGAGACCTTTGCACCTTCTATGAGATCATGCTTCTCATAGTCAATGTCGATCAGGATTTTAGTTGTCTTAGTCTTGGCATCTTGAAGGGCTTTTTCAAGATCAGCAATCTTGAGATCCTTAAGCACTGCAACTTGTTGGAGGTCAGCAATCTTCCTATCCTGCTCCTCGACGCTTCCCACATAATCTTCAATCTCAGCAAATTTCTGCAAAGAAAAAGACAAAGCAATTCCAAATCAGATGATCCTCAAATGAGTAGGATACCTAGGCAGAATTGGTGATCCTTACCTCATTGAAGTATTCAAGGAACTGGTGGCGGATCAGTGGTAGGCCCTGTAGGTCCTCTGTGTCAGAAGTTTTCCTCTTCTTGCCACCCCTTCCTTTAGTGGGTGCCTTGGGAATGGAGATGCTAGGACTGGTAGTGGCCCTCTTCTTCCTGGATCGAACAACATCAAGGTCGGCCGTGTTGAATTGGGAGGCAGGCTTGGAAGATTTTCCGGCGCCTACATATTTAAAGCAAGATAAGTATCCTTATCCTATTTCAATTTAACTATTTATTTTAATATTCAACTTTACAAAAAGCAGGATACTTACTTGACATGGTGATGGAACCTGAGGATACTTCTTGTGAGTCTTGGGTGTCTATCTTGAATGACCTTATTTCAGGATCAAGCTTCCAAAAAGCAGCAAGCCTATCCTTGGTTGCGGGTGTTGTGATGAGGTGCGAAACAGAAATAGCTGCATAACACAAGAAAAAAAAAGGGGTTAATGATCCTTTCATAAGAGCCAGGTTACCTGATGATCCTTCTCAGGATCCTCTGTCCTACCATTGGTGGACCACTTCCTGGGTAAATGCTTTCCGTCTGGAATGGTATCCCTCCTGACAAAGAAGAAGCGTCGTTTCCAATTTGTATCATTCTTGGTGGCTTTAAAAATGAGGTGTTCTTCGCCGGGTTTTCGCTTAAACAGATATCGATGTGATCCAAACGTCGTGAGATCATACATCTGTGTCAGCTCTGACATTCCTAAATCAACCCCTTCCTGCTCTATGATCCTCTCCAGGGTATACAAGACCCTCCAAATCATCGGCATGGCTTGGATGTAAGAGATGCCGGTAAGGGAAAAGAAGGATTGGGTGAAGTCTGGAAAAGGATAGGTGTATCCTATGGTGAATGGAGTGACTGGAAAGGCAACCCATGTTTCAGAAGCATAGTCGCTCAGAACCGTGGGATCGAAGGGTTTGAAAAAGGCATTCGCCGGAAAGCAGTGACGAATCTTATCTATTTGAGCATCGTAAAAGCAACACCTCTCATGTACTGAGTCTTTGATAATCCCTTGAATCTTCAAGGGGCTATCCTTTTGGTGATCCTTGGCGGGGGAGGACCGGAGCATCATTGATGTTGGTAAAGAAAGAAAAACAGAGTAAGAGAAGGAGAAATAAAAGAAGAGATACCTGATTGATCTTCGACCGAGAATATAAAGGGAGTTTCTTCGGATTTAAATGCATATTGATCCTATCTCTAACTCCTATTTATAATAATGATTTGCAGGATTGTCACTTCAGTGACGTCAGATTTACAACGGCTAGTCCGTCTCCAACGGCTAGTTATCCGTTAGTTTGTTGGGGATAAGATCGAAAAAATATAACTCGTTTATTTACGATATAACTCCTTGTATTTTGGGGGCAATTGTTAGGGGTGGATTTCTAAATGGCCCGTGATCCTCAAATATTATCCTGTTTGGTGATCCTTACTTCTGTGTCAGTTAGTGATCCTCAGAAGTGCTTCAGGATCAGGATCATGGATCATTCTAAGGATCCTTATACTAATGATTGTTCACTTTGAATTCGATATTGTTTTGCAGGAGTGCCGGATTGGACTTGGTCATGGCGACATTCCTGGAGAATATTCCCTGCAATTATGCACGTGCTGGACCATTTGTGAACGTTATGGAGAACGTGGGGAGAAGGCACGAAATGCGGATAGTTAGTTAAGCTAGTTATTTTCTGATTTAAATGGGGTAGCGAGCTAATTAGACACAACTTTTTGCTATTTTTGGCTACACACACTCTGAAAACCGCTCACAACAGCTCTCGTTCATTCACTTAGCAATTTCGTACACTTTTTACACAGAACACTATAGTAATCCTTGTATTTAGCTTGCTATCATCCGAAGTTGTAACACATTACCTGTTTAATTTGAGTTGGTGATCGGTAGTTTCCATCACCCGGGGTTTTTTGTGCCGGAGATCAACTCTTGATCAAGGGCTTTTTCCCCGTATAAACCTTGTGTCACTTGTCATTTATTTTTCATAGTGATCCTTATTGCTATAAACCAATTCAAGCATCATACCCTTAACAGAGAGTTTGGTTACATTATCCTCGTCTGATTTTTTGACCAAAACAATATTCAAAGTAGACAATCGTTAGTATAAGGATCCTTAAGATGATCCATGATCCTGATCCTGAAACACTTCTGAGGATCACCAATTCAAACAGAAGTGAGGATCACTAAATGCGATAGTAAATGAGGATCACTGATCATTTGGAAATCCTCCCCTAACAATTGCCCCCAAAATATAAGGAGTAAAAGTGTAAATAACGAGTTATATTTTTTTGTTCTTATCCGTAACAAATTAACGGATAACTAGCCATTGGAGTCGGACTAGCCGTTACGAGCATGACGTCACTGAAGTGACTATCCTGCAAGATCATCATTATAAATAGGAGTTAGAGATAGGGATCAATCCGCATTTAAATTCAAGAGAAACTCCCTTTAAATTCATATCCGAAAATCAAGCAGGTATCTCTCTTCCTCTTCTTCCTTTACGTTTTCTTTCTCTGCTCCTTCTTTCTTCACCTTCTTCATAATCAAGATGATGCTAAGATCCTCACCGGCTAAGGATCACAAGAAGGACAGTCCTCTTAAGAGCCAGGGGATCATCAAAGATTTGGCGAATGAAAGGTGCTGCTTCACTGATCCACAAATAGACAGAATCCGCCGTTGCTTTCCGGCAAACACCGATTTCAAGCCATTTGACCCCACCGTTCTAAGTGATTATATTTCTGAAACATGGGTAGCTTTCCCGGTCACTCCTTTCACAATAGGATACTCGTATCCTTTCCCTGAATTCACCCAGTCTTTCTTCTCCCTCACCGGCATCTCCTACATTCAAGCTATGCCAATGATCTGGAGGGTTTTATATACCCTTGAAAGGATCATTGAGCAAGAAGGAATTGCTCTGGGAATGTCGGAGTTGGCAGAGATGTATGACCTTGTAACATTCGGATCCCACCGATATCTACTCAAGCGTAAACCCGGCGAAGAACACCCAATCTTCAAAGCCACTAAAAATGATACCAACTGGAAACGGCGTTTTTTCTTTGTCAGGAGGGATTCTATCTCTGATGGAAAGGATCTGCCAAGGAAGTGGAGCACCCATGGTAGGATAGAGGATCCTGAGGAGGATCACCAGATGACCTTGTTTTTGTCTAAGGATCACTAACGTACTTTTGTTCCTTTTTTGCAGCTATTACTGTTGCACAACTTATTACAACACCTGCCACGAAGGAAAGGCTTGCTGCTTTTCGGAGGCTTGATCCTGAAATAAGATCATTCAAAGCAAATACCCAGGATTCTCAAGAGGTATCCTCAGGTTCTGTCACGATGTCAAGTAAGTATCCTGTTTTTTGTATAGTTAAATGTTTAAATAAATAATTAAATAGAAATAGGATAAGGATACTTATCTGTTTTGGGTGTGTAGGTGCTGGGAAATCTTCAAAATCTGCCTCCAAATTCAGTGTCACTGATCTTGACAATGTCCGATCCTCCAAGAAAAAGTCTGCTGCTAGCCCCTCCGTCACAATCCCCAAGGCAACCACTTCAAAGGGAAGAGGTGGAAAGAAGAGGAAGACCTCTGAAGCTGAGAACCTACAAGGCTTGCCTCTGATCCGCCATCAGTTCCTCGAGTACTTTGCAGATGTAAGGATCACTGACTTAGCTTAGTTATCCTATCCTTTTGAGGATCACTTGACTCTAATCTTTGCATTGTCTTCTTTGTAGAAATTTGCTGAGATCGAGGACTATGTTGGGAATGTTGAAGAGCTTGAGGAGAAATACTCTGACCTCCAAAAAGTGGCGGTGCTCAAGGATCACAAGATTGCATCCCTTGAAAAGGACCTCAATGATACCAAGACTAAGATGGTTGCAGCCCAGATCAATGCTGACTATGAGAAGCACGAGATCATGCAGGATGCCAAAGTCTCCGCTGCCATTGCCATGTACAAGACCAAATTGCAAATGGCCCAAGAAGCTCAGGATCCCACTTTTGACAGGAGCAACTGGGACATGGAGGGCTGGAAGGCTAGGCTGGCTGAGTTGGAGGATGATGAAGAGGCTGAAGAGGTTCTGGCAATCGAGGCTGGTGGCAGTGGCAAGGATCAGGTGAAGGATACAGAAGCTGGAGGAGATGATGATGCAGCGAAGGTGTAGGCTGCATGAATGGGCGATGAAGGACATTTCTAGACGTAGCCGGAGCCCAATTTTTTAAGTTTGATAGTTTGTTTTGGTTATGGTGTTTTTTGTTGAATAATGATGGGTTGTACTTAAACAATAGTAATTAGGGCTAAGGATCATGGATCCTTCGAACAATAGGTAGGATTACAAATGGTGGAGGGATCCTCTGTTTGGGGGATGAAGCCATTGTGATCCTGCCGTCTTTTGATTCCTGCACTACCAAGACCCTTAAACAATGGACACCCTTTGCCAACCCATGTGGACGGGCCACGTTTTGCTGGTAGAAACGTGGGTTGGCAATTTTGAAAACCTTAAAGGGTTTAATCTTTTGTGAATAAAATAACTTTAACTTTTTGGCTTATCCTGTGTTGATATCCTTGTTAATATTTTACTTTCCAACTGTTGTGATGTTTATTTTGTTTAAACTTATCAAGTAAAGAAAAATTTTTAAGAAATATCCCCAAAAAGTTTAAGATATGATCAAGGATCACATATCCCATAATCGATAAGTTCTGAAAAGTAATATAGTTTAAGGATCACAAGTACAGTTGTCAAAGGATAAGGGTTACTTAAATGAATAATGGATAAGATCAAAATAGTTAAGGATCATACCTGAGGATCCACGTTAGGATCCCAACCTTTAACACTTGTAATCAGGATAACCCAAAAGACAAACCTTAGTAGAAAGTAAGGATGAAGGATCCTTGGTCGTTTATCTCCAAGAACCTGAAATAGGATACAACTTGGGACTAAGCCAATATAAGATAAGAGTTAGTAACTGGGGACAAGCCCAACAATTCTGGGGACAAGCCCAATATACTGGGGACAAGCCCAAAGGATAACTGGGGACAAGCCCAAAGGATCACTGGGGACAAGCCCAAAGGATAACTGGGGACAAGCCCAAAGGATCGTATGTAAACTGGAGTATGGCCCTCACTGGCGACTATCCAAACTTAGTGACATGAAAATGCCAAAACCTTAGCTAACGTGAAAACGTTAGAAACCTTAGGAACGGATGTATGGTATGTCTACCATTATACGTAGGATCCTGAATATAGCCAGTACAATGAAATTGTCAGCCCCAAAAGCGAGTACTGGTCCCATTGCCATGAACTATATCAGGATTATCGTGCGCTACTGGCGAAACTGGGGACAGGCCCAAATAACTGGGGTCAAGCCCAAATAACTGGGGTCAAGCCCAAATAACTGGGGTCAAGCCCAAATAACTGGATACTTCTGTGGATACTCAATCCTTAGTTAAGGATACCTGAACCTTCAAAACTCAGAATCAAGTGAAAGGAGGATAAAGGATGCAGGATCCTTATCCTTATATAAGAGAATAAAAGAATGAAATAGTTTGAGATTAGAATGTTACCAAGATGAGGATCATCTACTCTGTAAGGATCCTTCAAGGATACTTGTCGGGTGAGGATCATGGATCCTTGTCACATAAAATATTTCTTCAAATGGACAGCATTCCAAGCTCTTGGTAGCAAATCACCTTCCATTGTTAGCAATCGATATGCCCCCTTTCCTGCTTCAGCTTCAATCAAATAGGGGCCTTCCCATTTTGGTGCCAACTTTCCATCAGCAGGATTGGTGGTATTCTGAAATGCTTTCCTTAATACCATATCACCAACTTGGAATTTCCTGATCCTGACATTTTTGTTGTAGGCTCCAGCCATCCTTTGTTGATAACTAGCTATCCTTATCCTTACCAAATCCCTGATTTCTTCTATAGTATCCAAGTCTTGAACCAAGTTTTCAGCATTTCCTTCAGGATCACGAATGCTTGTTCTTGCAGTTGGAACCACCATCTCTGTAGGGATCACTGATTCTGCCCCAAATACCAAGGAAAATGGAGTTTGGCCAGTAGCATTCTTGGGAGTTGTCCTATCAGCCCAAAGCACATAAGGTAGTTCTTCTGCCCATTTTCCTTTTTTGGATCCAAGCTTCTTCTTCAAATTGTTGATGATGATCTTGTTGGATGATTCTGCCTGACCATTAGCTTGTGGGTGGACTGGTGTTGATGTTATCATCTTAATCCCCCAGCTGTCACAAAAGTTAGTAGTTCTATTCCCAATAAATTGGGATCCATTATCACAAACAATTTCAGAAGGGATACCAAATCTAGTAATAATGTTTCTTTTAATAAAGGATATAACTTCCTTTTCTCTGACTTGAGCAAAGGCTTCAGCCTCTATCCACTTAGAGAAGTAATCAGTAATAGCAAGCATGAATACTTTTCCACCAGGTGCCTTAGGAAGCTTTCCAACTATATGCATTCCCCATCTCATGAATGGCCAGGAAGAGGATATAGGATGCAAGAGCTCTGCTGGTTGGTGAAGGATATTACTATGCCTCTAACAAGGATCACACTTCTTGGCATACTCTACAGCATCCTTCCTCATAGTGGGCCAATAGTATCCTGTTCTCAGGATCCTTGAGAATAATGCCCTACCCCCAGTGTGGTTTCCACAATCTCCTTCATGGAAATCCTTTAGGACTTCTTGGATTTCAGGATCCTCAATGCATCTTAGATATGGTCCTGCAAGAGATCGTTTATACAACATATTATTCAATATTGTAAATTGAGATACCTTAGTTTTGAAAGCCCTTGGGTTTTCTCCTGTAGGAATCTCTCCATGTTGTATATATCTCATGATTGGAAGGATCCATGATCCTGAATGAGGTTGAGTATCACCACTAGGGATGATTGCAGAATCTTCTCCTATCTCCATAGTTATATGATCCTCAATGGCAGGGGTCAGAATGTGGATAATAGGAATCCTTATATCTTCCGGGATCTTCAAGGATGATCCTAGATTAGCTAATGCATCCGCCTCTGCATTTTCTTCCCTTGGTACCTGTGTCAAACTAAAGGATACAAAAGAGAGTGTCAATTCTTTGACTATCTCCAAATATTTGATTAGCTTTTCACCTTTAACAGCATAGGATCCATTAAAGTGATTAGTGATCAGTAAAGAATCTACATGTACCTCAAGATACCTGATCCTCATATGCTTAGCAATTTGCAAACCAGCTATCAAGGCTTCATATTCAGCCTCATTGTTGGTAGTTTGAAATTCACAAGCTATGGAGTGGGGTATTATGTCCCCCTGTGGCGATTTTAGTAGTATTCCAAGTCCCGTTCCTTTTACATTGGAGGCTCCATCAGTGAAGAGAATCCAAGGATCCTTAGTTTCTTCAAGCTGTTGAACTTCTAAGTCAGCTTCCTTTTGCAAGTCACTACTGAAATCTGCCACAAAGTCAGCTAAGGCTTGGGATTTAATGGCAGTTCTAGGCTCATATCTTATATCATAAGCACTATGCTTCACTGCCCACTTAGCCATCCTTCCTGACATTTCAGGTTTCCTGAGAACATTCTTAATTGGAAAATTAGTCTTAACAATAATGGCATGAGTCTCAAAATAATGTCTCAATTTAGTAGATGCCATAATTAATGCAAGGATAAGTTTTTCTAAGTGTGAATACCTGGATTCAGCATCAAGTAAACTCTTACTTACATAATAAACAGGATGTTGTGTACCTTGGTGATCCTTAACAAGGACCGCACTTACTGCTTTTGAGGATACCGCCAAGTATAAGGATAATACATCCCCTTTTTCTGGTTTCATCAAGGCTGGGGCTGAGGATAGGTAATCCTTAAGAGCTTTAAGGGCACTTTCATGCTTCTCAGTCCATTCAAATTTCTTGTTCTTCCTCAGGATGTCATAGAATTCCTTGCACTTTTCTGAGGATTTGGATATGAATCTGTTCAAGGCTGCGATCCTGCCTGTCAATCTTTGTACATCCTTAGCATTGGCAGGAGATTTGATATTCACAATAGCCTTGATTTGCTCTGGACTTGCTTCAATGCCCCTCTTTGTCACCATATAGCCTAAGAATTTACCTGCCTTAACACCAAAATGACACTTGGAAGGATTTAGTTTCATATTAAATTTATCAAGGATATTGAATGCTTCCTCCAAGTTTTTAAGGTGATCCTCAGCTTTCTTGGACTTAACCACCATGTCATCAATATAGACTTCCATAGTGTGTCCAATTTGTTCCTTGAACATCATATTGACAAGCCTTTGGTAAGTAGCACCTGCATTCCTTAGTCCAAATGGCATAGCAATATAACAATATATACCAGTTGGGGTCATAAAGGCTGTATCCTCTTGATCAGATGGTTCCATCTGAATTTGTTGAAATCCAGATGAAGCATCCATAAAAGTCAACAACTCATGACCCGCGGTAGCATCCACCATGGAGTCAATGTGGGGTAATGGGAAAGGATCCTTGGGACATGCCTTGTTTAAATCAGTAAAATCGACACATACCCTCCACTTTCCATTTTTCTTTTGAACAACAACCACATTGGCTAACCATCTTGGATACTTAACCTCTCTTATCATACCTGCCCGAAGTAGTTTATCTACTTCTTCCTGGATAATAACATTCCTTTCAGGTGCAAACTTCCTCCTCTTTTGATGAATTGGCTTGAATGACCTGTCAATGCCAAGTTTATGAGTAATTATATCTTTAGATATACCTGTCATATCCTCATGTTTCCAGGCAAAGGTAGTTTTCCTTCTTTTAAGGAAGGATACTAGTTCCTGTTCAATGTCGCTAAGGATCCCTGATCCTATGAAGATCTTGGATTCAAGATCATCAGGATCCATGAGGATTTCCTTCAAATCCTGTTCTCTTGCCTCCAAGACATCTCTTGAAGGATACTTTAATTGCTATTGCTCCCTTGGTCTTGAAGCTGGCTTCATTGATGAGGTATAGCAATTCTTAGCTTCTTGTTGATCACTCTCAATTTTCACCACTCCCCAAGGACTTGGAAGCTTTACACATTGATGATAGGTGGATGGGACTGCCTTCATGTCATGTATCCATGGCCTGCCAAGGATAACATTACAACATGATAAGCAATCTATAACACAAAACTTTTGATAAGAATGCAATCCTTCAATATAGATTGGGAGTTTGATGTCCCCCAATGTATTCTTAGTTTCTCCACTGAATCCCACAAGTACTGAGGATCTTGGGATAATATCAGACTCTGGGATATTCATCTTCTTGAGGACATCAAGCTGAATGATGTTCACAGAGCTTCCTCCATCTATAAGGATCCTGCGAACAAAGTGGTTAGAAATAAATAAAGTAATTACAAGACCATCATGATGAGGATCCCTGGACATCAACACGATCATCCTCATCAAAGGTTATGACTTTATCCTGGGTGACAACGGAGGTCCGGACAGGTCTGTCTCCATTATCCATCTTGGTTTCCTTAGCATGTCTTTTTGCTGCTGAAAAGGAGGTACCACAAATGTCTGATCCACCGGATATAAAGTTTATGACTTGTGCATCTGCTGGAGGAGCAGGAGCCTTTTCCGGGATCCTTTCAGGATCCTGGATCCTTGACTTCTTCCGTCCCAAGAGTTCCTTCAAATGCCCCTTGCTCAACAAGTAACCAATTTCCTTTCTTAGTGCAATACACTCTTCAGTGAGATGCCCAAAATCCTCATGATATGCACACCACTTGGACTTATCCTTTGTAGCAGCTGGTTTATCACTTTTCCTTGGCCACCTAGCTTTCTCACCTAGATTCTGCATTGCAAGGATTAGTTCATTGTTATCAACAGAAAAATAATATTCAGAAATAGGAGGATAATCCTCATCATCCTCTTCTTGTTCCACTGAATGCACGTTCTAGTTGTCAGACTTATTGTAGAACTTGGATTTGTTGTTCCTGAAGTAGGATCCTTGTTTCTCCTGTTTTGAGGATCCTGTCAATCTATCCTGGATCCTTTTGTCATCCTCTAAGCGGATGAACCTAAGGGCCCTGGTTCTTACTTCATCAAGGTTCCTGCAAGGGGTCATAACAAGATCATCATAGAATGGTGAATCCCTAAGCAATCCCATTTTAAAGGCTTCAACAGCCGTAGCAATATCCAAGTTAGGAATATCTAAGGATTCTTTACTAAACTTAGTGATGTAATCTCTAAGTGATTCATTTTGACCTTGAGTTACCCTATATAAATCACTAGTTAATCGTTCAAATTTTCTACTACAAGAGAATTGACTATTAAACAAATTAACCAGATTAGCAAATGAAGTAATAGAGTAAGGGGGAAGACTTAGCAGCCATTTAAGAGCAGATCCTGTAAGTGTGGATCCAAATCCCTTGCATAGACACGCTTCTTTTAACCTTTCAGGAATTGGATTGATCTCCATCCTCTCCCTGTGCTGAGCTACATGCTCTTCTGGATCCGTTGAACCATCATACAGCTTCATAGAGGGTATCTGGAACCTTTTAGGTATCTCAGCATCACATAAAGGTGGTGCAAAACGAGATATCCTATGGCTACCATCTGCAATTTCAGGAATGGGTTTAACCACTCTTGGTACACTGGATATCATATCCTTAAGCTTTTGTAGCTCTCTAGCCATAGCCTGATTAATACCTGTATCCTGCATTAAACCATGGTTAGTGTTATATGAATTATTAAAAGTGTTACCTCCCACAGGATTCGTGTTTGGAATTGCGGATGTGAATCCATATTGACGAGACTCTGGCATGATTGAAGGACCAGAGGGAGCAATGGTCTGCATTGGTATGAAGTCTCCTTGATGAACGTCCGAGCTCTGAGGCTGCATACTTCTCAAGAATCCTTGATCCTGAAGGATGTTGGATCCTTGAAGTTGAGATGATCCTTGAACCTGAAAGGATCCTTGGACCGGGAAGGATCCTTGGACCTGGGAGGATCCATGGACCTGGGAGGATCCTTGGACCTGGGAGGATCTGTGAACTGCATGCATTCCCAAATATCCTCCTGACATGAAGTATCCCTGATGCTGAGAAGAGAATCCTTGAGGCTGGAAGTGAGAGCCAAATGCCTGACTCATAGTTGCTGTTCCATAACGCCCTCCTGGTAATTCACCCAAGTATTGCACGTCCGGAACTGCTAAGTGTTGGGAAGTTATGACTGGAGTGTCGAAGTTCAGCGACCTTGGCATCAGAGGGGAGTGATCCTCCACTGATTTCTTCTGTTTCTTGATCTCATCGATCTCCCGGAGGATCCTTTCATTGGTTTTGTCCTGCTCTTGTGCATGATTCCTCATCTGCAAAATCAGAGCATAAAGATCATTAGTAGTAGGATTAGTTGAAACAGAAGAAGTTGGTGGTTTTGTGAAAATGGGGGTTTGTTTCTTCGCAGCATTCTCAGCATTCTTCTGGGATCCAGAAGGTGGTGGAGGCAAAGGAGGAACGCCTTGTGAAGAACTGAATGACGGCATTAAGTTTGAAGTGTTTTTCGCTGAAGAAGCCATCTGCCTGGTTGTTATGAACCGAAATTGTCACACCCCAAATTTCCACGTGTCACCGGTGGGCCCGGTAGGGGAGTATCGTGACGTGGTTGGCAACATCATAGTCAAACAACACAATATTTAAATGCACAGTGGAAGCAAAAGGATAAATATATTATAATCCGAAATAAGGTAAGATCCAAGGATTACAACGGAAGTAAAGGATCCACAGGTGGATCGAAAATAAATAACACTGTTCAACAGACTTTAGGCATCTAAGCTTGCGAGACTCTTTATTGATGCTAGGAGTAGCCAGCCAATTCCGATTAGTACCTGCACTTAGCCTT
Source organism: Helianthus tuberosus (assembly GCA_030545235.1). Classification (NCBI taxonomy): domain Eukaryota; kingdom Viridiplantae; phylum Streptophyta; class Magnoliopsida; order Asterales; family Asteraceae; genus Helianthus; species Helianthus tuberosus. Next base: position 176,440,485 of record CM060450.1, read on the forward strand.
TTTGGGAAAATACGTCAGTTTACACTGGTAAATACAATCAACCGACTCATTTTGAAAAGAGTTTAAGAAAATGGATTTAAGGCACAAGGCACAAATAATAATTTTATAACTTGGGATAATTATTTAAATATAATACTTGTAAGGATTTACATGTTCCTTATGCGTTCAGTAGCCCGGATCGAGCCGGGTTAAAGATCAATGGACACACCACTTTATTTATGAGACACTGACAGGTGTACGCCTACACCTGAGTGCTAGGGTCGTGGCCATTTCGTAAAATGATGCCAGGGATATCCGGGACACGGTCATTAACCCCCCAAAGGCTTAAAGCAAACAAAACAAGTTAAATGAGACATCTCAATACTTTAATCATCATTCAATTAAAGATTCAATGCTTCGACCAAGCGGTATTTTATATACCGTACCCCAAGCCCGTATAGGGAAAATAAGTTAAAAGTATTTACCTGAGCTAAGTATAAATTCAATCCCAGCCGTATCAAATCAGCAAGTACAGATAGCTTTTACTGGGCTCCTAAATCTGGAACGAAGGTTTTTAATAACCTATTAGAATCCTAACGGGTCTTTATTTAAGCCTTGACTTAGACCGATTAGTTTTCAAGAGGAAGGTATGGTTCAAACGCATGTTAAAGCGAAGACCAGAATAGAATGTGATTTAGACCCGACAAGTTTGAAGACTTGTATAATATGGGTATTTCATACACATTCTGGATTTTGAGATAAAACCGATAAGGTTTGACCCGTTTCGGCTAATTTATGTAAACTAGTTACATAAACCGAACCGAAGGCGTAAAAAGCGTAACGGGTAACCGTAAGAGTCCTAAACAGGTTTCCTAAGTTAACATGCCCTAAATATGTTGTGATATCAGTAGGATACCTTCCATAATGCCCAAAACGAGTTTAATCTTATATTAAGCCCCGTAGGGGTATTTTGGTCATTTTAAAGAGTATAAAAGGGATCAATTAAGCTTCTGTGATCCGGGTTTGAATAAATCAGTAAAATAGTTTATTTTAACTTGGTATATCAGTTGGTGTTAAGTCCTATGTGGCAAAATGGTTTTAAAACCTTACTATGCGCTTAATACGAGTATAACGTCGTTTTAAACGATTTACGGGTTAAAATAGTATTCTGAGTTTCCAGGTCAGTTCATAAGGTTCAAAACACTTCATTTATTATTTAAAATCAGTAGCAATTGGATTTGTATCAAAAGGATTTGTAGAACTCATTTTATACCCGAAAAGGGTATATTCGGTATTAACCGAATCAAGGCGATAAACCTAGCTTATGATCAGTTTAAAAAATAATTAAAAATCTTTAAAAATCCCAAAATATTATATTACATCAGTGGGTAAAAGGTTTGGTGTCAAAAATTTGGTTTAGATAGGCTTTACGCTAATGACGCCGTTTAATTAATAAAATTGTTTATAATTACGTCATTAAGCATAACTCCTTATCTAGACTTCCGATTGACGTGAAAATTTACAGACATGATTAATAATCAATAACAAAGGTTATTGTCCTTTCACATCTTCAAAAATCTCATTTTATAATCATAAGGGCAATATGGTCAACATTTGGCAATTTAACGGAAACATCGGACAATTAGGGATTCGAGTAGTATAAACGCAGAGGGTTATACTAATATGTAACTAGGTCCTAATGGAACTTTAAGGCATGTCTAAACCTATCAAAAATGGGTCAGAATCGAGGTCAAAGCAGAAAGTCAAACTATGCGACTTTCGGCTCCGAATCGGTTCAAAACAGAAAGTTGTCGAATCAAACAAGCTTAGACAAGTTTTTATACTTATTTTCAAGTTATATAAATGGTAAAACAGGTTTTACACCTTCTATAACACTAATTACATGTTTAACGATTCTGTTGACTTTTTCTAATTACCGTTGACTCGACAAACGACCTAGTTAGATTAGGAATCAGTGAGTGCCCTTTTAGGGGTTTATTACCCATATAAATACCAACTTATAACAAATTTCGATTCGACAAAACCCTGGACCGTTTGTGTTTAAACGTTAAGTCAAACCGTAATTACGACGGTTTGATTTCTAGGCTAAACTAATCAAAAATTAAATAAGGAAGGTTGAGGACACTTACATAAGTCCTATGAACGATTTGGAATGCTTGTGTCTGCTGTTGTGCCCTTCAAAATGTCCAGAAATGAATTGTGGATGCATGTTGCACATAATGGCCCTTTAAAGTAACTTTGATTTTCATAGATGGTTGCCAAAGAAGTCTAGGAGTGTTACCAGATGTCAAACATGTGTCCCTAGGCCTAAAAACCATTTTAGGAAGCCCATGGTATGCCAACAATTCGATCTAAGTCGGTTAAGAGACGAAACAGGCAGCTGCCTGTTATTTCTGCAACTGGCAGTCGCACGCGGCCCGCCTCCCGTTTGACAAATCTCAACGCGGGCCGCCTGGGCCTGCGGATCAGGTAAACTTGTTTTCTTTTATTGCATTTTCAGTCCCCGGTCCTCCTAAACGTCGCTTTCACCTTGTTTCTTGCATTATAAGCCCTCTAACTTGATTTATAAGGGCTTCAAGACTTATACCATCTTTGTGAAGTCCTCGGGTAACTTTGTGATCACCCGAAAAGCCCTAATTTTCAATGTTGACGATTCTAACCCTTACACACGAATTTTATCACAACTTTCTCATACGGCAACGAAACTTGGTAAAATTTTTATGGTGCATTCTAGTGAGCATAATTAATCGTTACAAGGCTTCAGGTTTGCTATAAGGTCACTCAGAGGTATATCTTAACATGTTGACACATTTAACCCCTGTAGTTTGTAATCTCTCACTTTCTTTCACAATTCGCTTCATATGATCCATGATCCATTCGTTTAAGGTTATAAACATCGTGTAGGGTTATTGTAAAGTATATTTATTCATTGTTGACACTTTGAACCCTTATATTTACACAGTTTCATTGTTTGTCAACTTTAGTCCTTCAAGAACATTCTTTCACACGTTCAAAGGTTATGACACGTGTCAAGACATTATAGGACGTAAATTTTTGAGGTGTTACATCCTCACCCCCTTAAAATAAATCTCGACCTCGAGATTTGTTAAAATGCTGGAAGTACTCTTTGTCGCATAAGGGACTTAACTTTTATAGCATATCTGGAGTCTTTCCAAGCTCCCAAAGTGGCTCTTATATTAGGCGTATGTATCCTTTTGGAGCTTCTCGACCTGTCGATCCTCAATCGATACAGGATGCTCATCATATCATAATTTATGCATATCATTATGTGATAGTGCTTCTTAACTTATTGGCGGAACACATCCTTCAGTCACTAGTGTGCAATGTATTGCGAGCTCCGTCGAACTCCTTAAGTAGGTTTTAGCTTACAAGCTACTTGATCTTGATACATTCGATTTCCTTCGAATGATTTCCATATATTCAAAGCTTAACTAGCCTGATAACTTCACAAATTTGGTACACCCTTCTTAGGTGATATCTTTTGTTAAACTTTATTCTTAACAAGAACTTAGGAAGTTTGCTATTTTTATAACTCCTTGATTTCTTGCCGTATACTGGCAACCTACAATCAATTATGGATTTGTATGATCTTATTTGTTGTCCCTCAGGCAACTTTCAGATCTTGATAATTGGGCTTACCAATTCTCTATCTAACAATAGATATTTAAAATTCCATCTATACTAGGTCTCCAAAGGAGTAGCCTTAATACTTACATATTAATTATTATAGAAAAGCTTATTTTTTAAGGTGAGATGGTTATTCCAACCAATGCTTAGCTAATGTTTAGGGAATAGCTAATCCTTGTCGTGAATCGAGCAAATCGACGATCCTGGGCAGCTGATGGCAAATTCTTAATCGTTGCCTAATTAGGGTTGCGGTGATAATGCATAAGCAAAATGAACCGTCTTTCATAATTAACTATACCGGATTTCCAGGATATTGAGTTAAGCTATATGAACCCTCTATTTTAAACTTAGTTAATCAGGGTTTCGATTCTTCCAATGATAGTACTAACCGTTTTGGAGATTTCATAATAACACTTCCTTAAACGGGATTTAAACCTTAACTCTTCCCGCCTCTCAGGGGCAACAGAGTAATATTAGGAGAACAATAATCAAGGTACAAGGAGGTTACAGAGATTTTTTTACAAATCTCAGGCTCCAATTCATCCACCATTGTTTGTGTCAATTAAGTGACACATTTATGTTATGAGTCCAAGAACTCCTTAACCGGGAACATTTACTTGGACAATTCCAATCTGGATATCTCCTTTGAATACCATTAGTTGACTTTAGTACCATATGACCTCTCGGAATATCTTTGTGGTCCCATGCATTAAACCTCCATACTGATCAGGCATGGAAGCAATCTATGGAACTTATTAAGATACACCAATCTTCATATGGCGCTTTTATCATACCATCTGGTATTCGAAATCGATAGAGATTAAAGAGATATCGACTATGTATGCTTTCGTACTTCCTCTTAGAGAGAGGATACTTCTAAAATTTTATGCCTAAAGGTTTCTGACAAGAACAGAAGAAATGGTTCATATGATTTGTCCGAAGGTTCTACCTTACACTTAATATCTGGGGTTCTTACAGGGAAAAATTTCTAGAAGTTTGTTAAGTTTATGGTCTTGTGAGAGACTTAACAGCACCCAAAACCACATGTAATTTATCGCAATAAATTCACAAATAAGGGTTTATCTGGTGAAATTCCTAATGTGAGCTGTCTCTAATTATTCAACAGGAGGGCTAAACGCCTCCACTATTAATCCTTCTAAACTTAGCTGTAAAATCTTAGATAAATTTAGGGCAGTCTCAGCTTTGACTAATTACCTCTTAATCATTATAACGTGGGTAGCTGAGGTAGATCCATAATGGATTTTTAATGAGTAGGTTTTGAAACCTTAGTGTGCCCTCTTATTGCCAATGCTAAACACTAATAATTATGTGCTTTAAGCTTAGACTTTTGGGTATACTGAATAGGGTACTATCTCAGCCAATAAATTAAAATTTGTGACATACTGTCGACAGTCTAGAACTTTTATGGCGAGAGTCAGAAATCCTTATTCCGTCTTTTCTCTTTTCGCGAAACGGATACTAGGTTTTTCTAATAAGGTCCTTAAAACTTGGACCATTCCACGATGTATAAGAGGATCCTTCTTGAGGATTTCATTAATGACCTTACTAATTAAAAGTATTGCCATCTTATGACTGTGATTTATACCTTACCATGTCCTTTCTAGCATAACCACTGATATACTTAATGGTTTCTACTTCATCCTTTCTAGTGTTTAGTCAACTTAAGCAAGCCAAGATTAATTAAATCATAGAGATAAAATCTTGGATTCTAATACTTAGTTAACATAAGAAGGATAAGTAGGTGACTTATAGGAAGAAGTAAGGAAGTTATTGTACATGTGCTTATAATTAATTAGGTTGGAAATTTTCACAAACTAGGCACCTAGCTCGGTTGGCTAGGCGCGCGAAAGGGTGCGGCCTAGACCCAGGTTCGATTCCGGGGACGGCCGGTTCCACCATTTTTTTTTCTCTGGGAGCCTGACGCGGGCCGCGTAAGGTATCACTCAGGGCTTACGCGGGCCGCCTGAGTCTTCTGATCAGAAGAAAACTTTCAAAATGACAGTCTTGGTCCCTGTTATGCATTAAAGCCATTTCTAATACGTTTAAAGCTCGTTAAGTCAACTTTAAGGCCCTAAAATGATGCCTAAACATTATGGACATGAAACATGTAATTATAAGGGTTGTCTCATAAGGAGTTTTGATAATTAATTGCTTCTTATCACCCACAATATGGGCTTGGTCACTAGACGACCAATCCTTCCTATTACTATATCGAGTCCTCCTATTAATAAAACAAGGACAGTGGAGAATGGTAATTCCTAATGAATATAAAATATCCATTTAATATTGCTGAGGCAGTCTCTGAGGTACTATCGGTTAATTTTACTTCATTCATAACGCTTAGAGTTTTAACAAGCAGATTTAATGATTTACAAAATCTATTGTCTACGAGAGACTTATCTGCACCTGAATCAATTAGTACTCTAGCATGAGCGTTATTGATAAAGAAAGTACCTGTTGTGACATTGTCATCCTGAATAGTCTCTTAAACATCCATTTGAGAGCTTCCAGCTTTAGTCTTTTTAACTTCCTCAGGCTTTTTAGCGTATTTAGGGCAGTTGGTCTTAATGTGCCCCTTTTCTTGATAGTTGAAGCATGTTGCATCTTTTATTTTCTTGCACTCTATCGTCTTGTGTTCTTTAGACTTGCAAATTCCACAGGGTAGAGGCTGAACTTCATATCTGCATTTCCCGAGGTGATATTTCCTACAGGTTTTGCATTTGGGCTTTTTACCAGTCTGTGGTTTGTCCTTCAAATCCTCCCCAGACTTCTTGGTTTTATTAGGGCAATTAGTTTTGATGTGCCCTATTTCATTGCAACCATAACAGGTTGCGTTCTCCATCTTCTTGCAGTCCAAGGTCTTATGCCCCTTGGACTTGCATATTCCACATACAGCAGTTCTCGACTGTGTATGCAAGCTCGATTCATACCTGCACTTCCCGAAGTGCTGTTTCTTGCAGATTTTGCATCTGGGTTTTTCACCCGACTGTTGGTTGTTTTTCAATTCCTTGCATTCATGGGTCTTGTGATCCATCTCTTTACAGATACCACATCCCCTGATCTGATCATAAATGCATTTACTGAAGTGCCTCTTCTTCCCGCAATTCTTACATTCGGGTTTAGCCTCCTTTGGCTTGGACTGGTTATAGTTTGAACCGGTCTTACCCTTTTTACAACCTTGAATTGGGATATTATTGCCCTTTCGTTTGTGATCCTTTAGTACACGATCCACAACGTTATTTATGGCTGTATTTAACATAGCCTGTAGCTCGGTGCTGGTTAATTTTAGTCTTACATCATCATTCTGATCAACTGGACGATTGTGAGCTTCATAGAAATCAGCCATGGTGAAGCTTTGAAGGCTACATACCAAGTAGTAATAATTGGTTTAATTATATGGTGAATTGTCGAATTTAATGACTAATTAGCCATGGTGTAAATAAACCATATAGGCCAATAGATAGTATTTAAGTTAATTGATTATGTTCTGCCTAAGTTTTTAAGTAAACCATCCTTGGCGTGTAAATAGAATATAATCCTTCATATTTATTAGACAGGGACATAAATCACGACTGTCTTTGTCGTATTGACATTTTATATAACACAAGAGCTTGTTCCCAAGGACTCTTGATGGCATAAGGCCTTGTCACTTAGGGAAAAATCTAAAACATAATCGATGATCCCTTTGGATCGGAAAATTTCATAGTTCATTGTCCTGACAAGAGTTTATGAAATAAAACTATCTTTTCATGTATACACCTTTTCCCGTAGGTACACATCCCAAATGGACGTTTTGATGCGTACATCATGCTCGACATTTACCAGCCATGCTTTCTATTGATCAATTACGCTAAATACGAGATATGGAAAAATCCTAATATAGGGATGACAAGTGTGATTTTATCGTATCACTGTTGTTGGGAGTGTCAACAAATTTTCAAGTGTTAACAATGATCTGAATCTCTTTTTAACCAGGTTTTACCATCTTAGCTAAGTCTTCAATAACATTTAAGCTAGGTCACACCTTTTAAGATTCTTTGTTAATATTTATACTGACAGGATAGGAATGGTATTTATTTTATTCAGGATTTCTTATCATAAATCCTGATTTACAAGTTAATAATAGCACAAATGGCCTAGTCGCGTAGACAAGTTTAATTTATAAGCCATGATTTCAGAGAATCGAGGCATTAAGGTTTGAACATATTTCCTTACCTTTCCTGGACAGAGAGTCAATGACTACTACTGTCGTTGTCATAATTGATGATACAATATGACCCGTAGGCAAATCAATTGACATTACTAAACGATGTTTTCAGAAAATAATAATCATCACAATGATGATAGTAGTCATGATAGCATTGATCATATTGACTATGAGGCTTGGGCATAGCCCACTACCTTAGACAGGAACCCTAAGAGTTACTTCTGTCATTGTCGTATTGACAATATTATAAAGTATAGGCAGTAGGCACTTCATCACTAAGGATGTTGATAATATGATCATCATATTGATGATATTAGTCATGATCACATTGATCATATAGGCTAATAGGCTTGAGCATAGCTCACCACCATAGACAAGGAATCATAAAGATCACAATGTCAGTGTCTCAGATGGACAATACGTTATAGCCCGCAGGCACTTCCCTTCTAAGGGATGGTTATAATATGATCATCTTATAGGATGATATAAGCCATGATTTCTAATTCAATAGACTAGATTAGAAAATTGGAAAAATCCAATATAAGAATGACTGTTGCGATTTTCTCCTTGGTCGCACGCTTCATCCTAGCCGCTGTACGAAGGTCAGCAATATAAGGCTCCGGGTGTGGAGGATTCCTATTACAGCTTCTTCGTTTGGCAACGTATCCAATATATAAAAAAATTTGGAAGAAAAATTCCCAGATGAGGATTGAGAGTATTCCTATGTTAAGTCTAGACTCAGAAGGTCAAAGAATGTGCTAATGTGTCATTGAGATTAAACACAAAAAAAATAGTGTTTAATTCACTCAATGTTGGCTCTGGTACCAACCTGTCACACCCCAAATTTCCACGTGTCACCGGTGGGCCCGGTAGGGGAGTATCGTGACATGGTTCGCAACATCATAGTCAAACAACACAATATTTAAATGCACAGCGAAAGCAAAAGGATAAATATATTATAATCCGAAATAAGGTAACATCCAAGGATTACAACGGAAGTAAAGGATCCACAGGCGGATCGAAAATAAATAACACTGTTCAATAGACTTTAGGCATCTAAGCTTGCGAGACTCTTTATTGATGCTAGGAGTAGCCAGCCAATTCCGATTAGTACCTGCACTTAGCCTTTTTGGGAAAATACGTCAGTTTACACTGTTAAATACAATCAACCGACTCATTTTGAAAAGAGTTTAAGAAAATGGATTTAAGGCACAAGGCACAAATAATAATTTTATAACTTGGGATAATTATTTAAATATAATACTTGTAAGGATTTACATGTTCCTTATGCGTTCAGTAGCCCGGATCGAGCCGGGTTAAAGATCAATGGACACACCACTTTATTTATGAGACACTGACAGGTGTACGCCTACACCTGAGTGCTAGGGTCGTGGCCATTTCGTAAAATGATGCCAGGGATATACGGGACACGGTCATTAACCCCCCAAAGGCTTAAAGCAAACAAAACAAGTTAAACGAGACATCTCAATACTTTAATCATCATTCAATTAAAGATTCAATGCTTCGACCAAGCGGTATTTTATATACCGTACCCCAAGCCCGTATAGGGAAAATAAGTTAAAAGTATTTACCTGAGCTAAGTATAAATTCAATCCCAGTCGTATCAAATCAGCAAGTACAGATAGCTTTTACTGGGCTCCTAAATCTGGAACGAAGGTTTTTAATAACCTATTAGAATCCTAACGGGTCTTTATTTAAGCCTTGACTTAGACCGATTAGTTTTCAAGAGGAAGGTATGGTTCAAACGCATGTTAAAGCGAAGACCGGAATAGAATGTGATTTAGACCCGACAAGTTTGAAGACTTATATAATATGGGTATTTCATACACATTCTGGATTTTGAGATAAAACCGATAAGGTTTGACCCTTTTCGGCTAATTTATGTAAACTAGTTACATAAACCGAACCGAACGCGTAAAAAGCTTAACGGGTAACCGTAAGAGTCCTAAACAGGTTTCCTAAGTTAACATGCCCTAAATATGTTGTGATATCAGTAGGATACCTTCCATAATGCCCAAAACGAGTTTAATCTTATATTAAGCCCCGTAGGGGTATTTTGGTCATTTTAAAGAGTATAAAAGGGATCAATTAAGCTTCTGTGATCCGGGTTTGAATAAATCAGTAAAATAGTTTATTTTAACTTGGTATATCAGTTGGTGTTAAGTCCTATGTGGCAAAATGGTTTTAAAACCTTACTATGCGCTTAATACGAGTATAACGTCGTTTTAAACGATTTACGGGTTAAAATAGTATTCTGAGTTTCCAGGTCAGTTCATAAGGTTCAAAACACTTCATTTATTATTTAAAATCAGTAGCAATTGGATTTGTATCAAAAGGATTTGTAGAACTCATTTTATACCCGAAAAGGGTATATTCGGTATTAACCGAATCAAGGCGATAAACCTAGCTTATGATCAGTTTAAAAAATAATTAAAAATCTTTAAAAATCCCAAAATATTATATTACATCAGTGGGTAAAAGGTTTGGTGTCAAAAATTTGGTTTAGATAGGCTTTACGCTAATGACGCCGTTTAATTAATAAAATTGTTTATAATTACGTCATTAAGCATAACTCCTTATCTAGACTTCCGATTGACGTGAAAATTTACAGACATGATTAATAATCAATAACAAAGGTTATTGTCCTTTCACATCTTCAAAAATCTCATTTTATAATCATAAGGGCAATATGGTCAACATTTGGCAATTTAACGGAAACATCGGACAATTAGGGATTCGAGTAGTATAAACACAGAGGGTTATACTAATATGTAACTAGGTCCTAATGGAACTTTAAGGCATGTCTAAACCTATCAAAAACGGGTCAGAATCGAGGTCAAAGCAGAAAGTCAAACTATGCGACTTTCGGCTCCGAATCGGTTCAAAACAGAGAGTTGTCGAATCAAACAAGCTTAGACAAGTTTTTATACTTATTTTCAAGTTATATAAATGGTAAAACAGGTTTTACACCTTCTATAACACTAATTACAAGTTTAACGATTCTGTTGACTTTTTCTAATTACCGTTGACTCGACAAACGACCTAGTTAGATTAGGAATCAGTGAGTGCCCTTTTAGGGGTTTATTACCCATATAAATACCAACTTATAACAACTTTCGATTCGACAAAACCCTGGACCGTTTGTGTTTAAACGTTAAGTCAAACCGTAATTACGACGGTTTGATTTCTAGGCTAAAACTAATCAAAAATTAAACAAGGAAGGTTGAGGACACTTACATAAGTCCTATGAACGATTTGGAATGCTTGTGTCTGCTGTTGTGCCCTTCAAAATGTCCAGAAATGAATTATGGATGCATGTTGCACATAATGGCCCTTTAAAGTAACTTTGATCTTCATAGATGGTTGCCAAAGAAGTCTAGGAGTGTTACCAGATGTCAAACATGTGTCCCTAGGCCTAAAAACCATTTTAGGAAGCCCATGGTATGCCAACAATTCGATCTAAGTCGGTTAAGAGACGAAACAGGCAGCTGCCTATTATTTCTGCAGCTGACAGTCGCACGCGGCCCGCCTCCCGTTTGACAAATCTCAACGCGGGCCGCCTGGGCCTGCGGATCAGGTAAACTTGTTTTCTTTTATTGTATTTTCAGTCCCCGGTCCTCCTAAACGTCGCTTTCACCTTGTTTCTTGCATTATAAGCCCTCTAACTTGATTTATAAGGGCTTCAAGACTTATACCATCTTTGTGAAGTCCTCGGGTAACTTTATGATCACCCGAAAAGCCCTAATTTTCAATGTTGACGATTCTAACCCTTACACACGAATTTTATCACAACTTTCTCATACGGAAACGAAACTTGGTGAAATTTTTATGGTGTATTCTAGTGAGCATAATTAATCGTTACAAGGCTTCAGGTTTGCTATAAGGTCACTCAGAGGTATATCTTAACATGTTGACACATTTAACCCCTGTAGTTTGTAATCTCTCACTTTCTTTCACAATTCGCTTCATATGATCCATGATCCATTCGTTTAAGGTTATAAACATCGTGTAGGGTTATTGTAAAGTATATTTATTCATTGTTGACACTTTGAACCCTTATATTTACACAGTTTCATTGTTTGTCAACTTTAGTCCTTCAAGAACATTCTTTCACACGTTCAAAGGTTATGACACGTGTCAAGACATTATAGGACGTAAATTTTCGAGGTGTTACAGAAATGACCACAAAGGTATGAATCTTCTTAGGAATGAAGCACCAATTGCCCCACGGTGGGCGCCAAACTGTTTTGGTAAAAAATCAAGCAATGATAATGCAACCAAACTTTCTGTTGTGAGGTATGATGCTTGAATCAATGAACAATGCTAAGGATCACTCTAGAATGTAATGAACAAGTGACACAAAGATTTATACGAGGAAAAAGCCCTTGATCAATGAATGATCTCCGGCATAAAAAACCTCGGGTGATGGAAACTACCGATCACCAACTCAAATTAAACAAGAAATGTGTTACAACTTCGGATGCTAGCGAGCTAATTACAAGGATCACTATAGTGTAATGTGTAAAAGGTGTATGAAAAGTGTATGAAATTGCTAAGCGAATTGCCGAGAGCTGGTGAGAGCAGTTGCAAGAGTGTGTCTAGCCAAAAATAGCCAAGTGTTTTCTATTTAGCTCGCTACCCTTTTTAAAAATGGAAAATATCTAAGCTAACAAACATTCCGCAATTCATGCAAGTCCCCCACGAACTCCATAACGTCCACTTCAGGTAAGCACGTGCGGAATAAGTCATGGAATATGCTCCAGGAATATCGCCAAGACCAAGTCCAAGCTGGTACTCCTGCAAAACATCATCATATCTAAAGTAGACAATCGTTAGTATAAGGATCCTTAAGATGATCCATGATCCTGATCCTGAAACACTTCTGAGGATCACCAATTCAAACAGAAGTGAGGATCACTAAATGCGATAGTAAATGAGGATCACTGATCATTTGGAAATCCTCCCCTAACAGTGAATATCAAATCTCCTGCCAATACCAAGGATGTGCAAAGATTGACAGGAAGGATCGCAGCCTTGAACAGGTTCATATCCAAATCCTCAGAAAAACGCAAGGAGTTCTATGACATTTTGAGGAAGAACAAGAAATTTGAATGGACCGAAAAGCATGAAAATGCTCTCAAAGCTCTTAAGGATTACCTATCCTCATCCCCTGCCTTGATGAAACCAGAAAAAGGGGACATATTATCCTTGTATTTAGCGGTATCCTCTAAAGCAGTAAGTGCGGTCCTTGTTAAGGATCACGAAGGTACACAACATCCTGTCTATTATGTAAGTAAGAGTTTGCTTGATGCTGAATCCAGGTATTCACATTTAGAAAAACTTATCCTTGCATTAATTATGGCATTTACTAAATTAAGACATTATTTTGAAACTCACGCCATTATTGTTAAAACTAATTTTCCAATTAAGAATGTTCTCAGGAAACCTGAAATGTCAGGAAGGATGGCTAAGTGGGCAGTGAAGCTTAGTGCATATGATATAAGATATGAACCAAGGACTGCCATCAAATCCCAAGCCTTAGCTGACTTTGTGGCAAATTTTAGTAGTGACTTGCAAAAGGAAGCTGAACTGGAAGTCCAACAGCTTGAAGAAACTAAGGATCCTTGGATACTCTTCACTGATGGAGCCTCCAATGTCAAAGGAACAGGACTTGGAATACTACTAAAATCGCCACAGGGGGACATAATACCCCACTCCATAGCTTGTGAATTCAAACTACCAACAATAAGGCTGAGTATGAAGCCTTGATAGCTGGTTTGCAAATTGCTAAGTGTTAGGGGAGGATTTTCTAACAATTAGTGATCCTTATTCGTTATCCTAATTAATGATCCTTACTTCTGTAACAGGTGGTGATCCTCAGAAGAGCTTCAGGATCAGGATCATGGATCACTTTAAGGATCCTCATACTGACGATTGTTTATTTGATTTTTGTATTACTTCGCAGGAGTAATAAACGTGACTTGGTCTTGGCAACGGTAACAAGGAATATTCCACGAGTATTTCGCACACGATTGACCAGAAATGGACGTTGTGGAGAACGTGGGAGCTTGGCACGAAAGTCGGATAGTTAGTTAGTGTAGTTAACTTCTATTTTAAAAGGAGTAACGAGCTAGAATTAGAACACTTAGTCATTTTTTCAGCTACACACACTCTCATACACTCGCATACTCGAAGCTCTCGACGAACATTCATTCATTTTCACTCACTTTTACACATTTCACGATAGTGATCCCTGTACCTAGCTCGTTACTATCCGAAGTTGTAAACGTTTATTGATTTATTTGAGCTTGGTGATCGGTAGTTTCCATCACCCGGGCTTTTTTATGCCGGAGATCAATTCTTGATCAAGGGCTTTTTCCCCGTATAAATCCTTGTGTCATTTGTGCAATTTATATTGAAGTGATCCTTGTCATTGTTCTATATTTCAAGCATCATACCCCGTGACATAGAGTTTGGTTGCATTATCCTCATCAGATTTTTTGACCAAAACAGTTTGGCGCCCACCGTGGGGAAATTGGTGCTTCATTCTTAGAAAAATTCGTATTGCCGTGCTCATTGCAGTTCACTACAACCAAGCAAATGGATTCCTCGGGGAAGAATGCTTCAAACTTGATGCCCTTATTCACTTCTTCACAAGGCGTTCCTCCTTTGCCTCCACCACCTTCTGGATCCCAGAAGAATACTGAGAATTCTGCGAAGAAACCAACTCCCATTTTCTCAAAACCACCTGCTTCTTCTGTTTCAACTAATCCTACTACTAATGATCTCTATGCCTTGATTTTGCAGATGAGGAATCATGCACAAGAGCAGGATAAGACCAACGAAAGGATCCTCCGGGAGATTGACGAAATTAAGAAACAGAAGAAAACGGGAGAGGATCGTTCCCCACTGATACCCAGATCTTTGAATTTTGATACTCCGGTGATTACTTCTCAGCCATTAGTGGTTCCAGATGTTCAATATGTGGGAGGACCAAAAGGAGTGCACTACGGAACAACAACAGTGACCCAGGCATTAGGTCCATACTTCCAGCCAGTAGGATCCTATCCTCAGCATATGGGATCCTTCATGACTTCAGGAGGTTATTCAGGATCATCCCAGGTTTCAGGATCATCCCAGGTTCAAGGATCCTCCTTTGTTCCAGGATCATCCCAGGTTCAAGGATCCTCCTTTGTTCCAGGATCATCCCAGGTTCAAGGATCCTCCTTTGTTCCAGGATCATCCCAGGTTCAAGGATCCTCCTTTGTTCCAGGATCATCCCAGGTTCAAGGATCCTCCTTTGTTCCAGGATCGTCCCAATTTCAGGGACCCTTCCAGATGCCAGGATCCTTGAGGAATTTGCAAACAGGAAGTTCAGATGTCCATCAGGGAGATTTTATTCCAATGCAGACCAATGCTTCTACTGGTCCCTCGATCATTCCAGAGCCCCAACAATATGGATTAACATCCATTCTTCCTAACTTGAATCCAATGAGAGGTAACACTTTTAATAATTCTTATGCTACTAACCATGGTCTTATGCAGGATCCAGGTATCAATCATGCCATGGCCAGAGAATTGCAAAAGCTAAAGGATATGATATCAAGTGTTCCGGGAGTGGTCAAACCTATCCCAGAGATTGCAGATGGGAGCCACAAGATATCTCGTTTTGCACCACCAATCTGTGATGCTGAGATACCCAAGAGATTCCATGTGCCAACAATGAAGCTGTATGATGGTTCGACGGATCCTGAAGAACACATAGCACAATACAGGGAGAGGATGGAGATCAATCCAATCCCAGAAAGGTTAAAGGAAGCATGCCTGTGCAAGGGATTCGGATCCACTCTTACTGGATCAGCTCTCAAATGGCTGCTAAGTCTTCCCCCCTACTCTATTACCTCATTTGCTAATCTAGTTAACTTGTTTAATAATCAGTTTTCTTGTAGTAGAAAATTTGAACGATTAACTAGTGATCTATATAGGATAACCCAGGGTCATAATGAATCATTAAGGGATTACATTACCAAATTCAGTAAAGAATCCTTAGACATTCCCAACTTAGATATAGCCACGGCTGTTGAGGCCTTTAAAATGGGATTGCTTAGGGATTCGTCGTTTTATGATGATCTTGTTATGACACCATGCAGGAACTTAGATGAGGTAAGAACCCGGGCACTTAGGTTCATCCGGCTAGAGGATGACAAGAGGATCCAGGAGAGGCTAGCAGGATCCTCAAAGCAGGAAAAGCAAGGATCCTCATTCAGGAACAACAAGTTCAGATCCTACAACAAATCTGATAACCAGAACGTGCATTCTATTGATCAAGAAGAGGATGATGAAGATTATCCTCCAACTTCTGAATATTGTTTTTCTGTTGATAACAATGAACTAATCCCTGCGATGCAGAATCTAGGTGATAAAGCTAGATGGCCAATAAAAAATGATAGGCCAGCTGCAACTAAGGATAAATCAAAGTGGTGTGCATACCATGAAGATTTTGGGCATCTTGTTGGACCGTGTCGTGACCCTTAACGATCAGTCAAGGCAGTTCATCTTCACGTGTAAAGGCGGAATCAATGCACGCAAAGTAACAACAGCTTATCTTTTCAATTCCTTCTCTTTATTAGCTTTCTAGAATGATTTTGACAGAGTTTCACTACCAAGCTAATGACCTGATTTCGCTCCAATGGTTACCATGAATGAACACATGCTAGGTATTTATACTAATGTTAATTTCGCTTCAATGTCAAGCCATATAAGCGAAATTAACATGAATCTGATTTCGCTTATATGTCAAGTTCATTAAAGCGAAATCAACATGTACCTTAAAGCGAAATCCCATCTAACATCATGTTCATTAAAGCGAAATCAAGAATAAAACCCTAATTTTGACTTTTAAGATCCAATCTTGACTTTCTTGATTTAAGACTTGATGAAGATGCAGTCAACAGACATTCTTGTGCATCAACAGACTCCCCCTTGGATGTTGACGTAATCTTCAGCTCCTGAGTCTTCAGTCTTAATCTTTTCTCTAATTCTCTGTCCTTTCATCATAAGCACTCTATCTTCACAGGTTTCAGAATCTTGTCCTCCTGGCTCTAACTTCTTTCTTCCCTTTGAATGTTGATCCAGACTCCCCCTTTCATAGACTCCCCCTCTCAATATGCTAGAATCTGAGATATCTGATTCAAACTTTAACAATTAGCTTCCATTTGGGAATAATGAAGTTTACAACCTGTTAACCTGCACATTCTCTACCTCACCATAAGTTTCACAAATTTATAACAATTGAATTTAGTAAACTTACTAGTAGACATCACTAACACAATCAATCATACTAGTTACATCAAGTTCAAATGAATGACCTTGATAAACTAACCACACAGACTTTCAAAACATTTGTATATGACATTCAAAGTTTTCAATATATTCTCCCAACCCAATTCATCATCTTTAGCACTTGGAATTTTGAATATCAGCTCTTAAACATCAGTTGTCGAAAATCTTTTTGTATTTTCAAAATTTTATGCTAAAACACTCCAAAAATCTTTTTAGATTTTATATTTTGAAAGAAATGCAGTAAAGAAATATATACAAACAATATTTTTGTGAGTTTGTGTAAGAGGATCATATCAGTTCATGAGACCAATCACTAACACCATTAAGCTTTAATCATTTTAAGTTCTAAACGATTCACCTAGATTTTCAGTATACTGATCCACTTAAATTTTCACACACATTTCAACTGCTTCGAGATACGAGTTTAATGTCTTAGATACTTAGACTTAATCACGTGTCCCACCTCAGAATATACTCCCGTATCCAGATCCCAATATTCAGTCTTACATGCAATTATAACACAAATGATATCTGTAAGGGGTTAATAATTTATGAAGAATCATGAGAGCTCAGGTCAGAACTACCGTTCAGCAGAGAGATCATGACTCAACTTGTGGGTGTGTCCCCTTTAGAGGATCTTTTTTACAACAGCATTGCTAAGCAATTTTATTTTCTTATCATTTATGCTGAGGGTGATGCTATGTTTCAAGCATTTGCAGAAAGTATTATTCGAGGACTAGGTCAGAACCACCGTTCAGCAGAAGTCCCGGAATAATACCCCAGATATCACTGAGTATAAAAACCTAGTATATCAGAATATGAAACCTTTCAAACAAGATTTCGGGGGTTACCCATATATCCGAGAGATGTTACCCACGATATAAGCAAGTTTGAAATTTAGGTTTATATCTCGTCACAATTTACTAAATGTGCAAAAACCTACTGACACATCATCAGTGAGACCGTTTATCACATTTGACATTTCATATCTTTAGCATGCTGTGATAGTTCACTGATTTACTATCATTTCCTCTTTGTCACAACAAAACTCATTTATGCTTTTCAATGTTTTTGGCATTTTCAAATTTTCTAATTTTTTTAAAATTTTTCTCCCCCTAAAATCAAAATATGTTTCAATTTTGATTTTCAAGGAAAATTTGAAAACAAACTATACAAGAAACGTGACAAACTGATATTAAATCACTTCAATTCGCCATCCACTTGGCATAAACAATCAGAACTCCCCCTGACAACAAACTATTTTCCCATTTAGATTTCAAAACACTTAAGTTTGTTTTAATCAAATGGTTTTTCTGGAAAATTAGTTTTGTTTGTCTTTTTACAAACTTGGGGTTTCATCACCTTGTTCTTCTTTAACCATTTTGAAAGATTTAACAATTAAGACCCTTGTCAATAACAAACATTAGTAGAAAATCAAGTACAACTTAATGTCCCTGATTTACCACTTGTAAATCGAAATATCACAGTTACCATCCTGTGAATTTCTCAAGAATGATGCCGATACCTGCTTCACACTTACCAACCTGGAAGCTCCGGCAAGTCAGGAATTCAACCAACAAATTTTGACACCCAAGCCTGACCAGCCTTAGGTGCATTTTGAGCTTTTCTCTTTTCTTCATAAAATTCTTTCACTCCTTTTTCCTTACCATCAACCATCTTGCTAAAAATATGTTTAACATTACTATTAAACATGTTTCCAGCATCAACACCTTTTGATTTTAGGTTTGCGGCTCGTAATGGTGGAAAATTCTCATCATTCATTAGCAGAACTGTCTCTTCCTTCTTTACCTCAACTTGTGGCTCATCTGATTTTATGGAATCAGATTCATTGCCTGAACTTGGCTTGTCTGACTTGGATGAGCCAGATTCATCGCCAACAATTTTCTTCTTTTCCTTTTTCTCTTTTGTCCTCAGATTTGCATCTGAAGAATTCAATTTACTTGGCTTTGCAGTCGAGTGAGTTGATTCATCAGAACTTTTATTCAATCTGTCCGGTGAACCCGAAGACAAAATTTTCTCGAGATACTCTCTCGCCTTCTTCCTTTTCTTTCGCAGTCTGTCTTTCTGCCCCTGTGAAAGTTTAACTTTCTTTTCTTGAATTATCTGATCCTGAACTTTAGGTTTTAGAACCTTCTGTTCATGGGGCTTGACGTTGACTGGTTTCTTTACCATTCTTTGAGAATTAACCCTCAATCTTTCATTTGATCTCCTTGGGCAATCTCTGGCAATATGTCCTCTGATTTGACAATTATAGCATCTCCTCGTCTCATAACTCCAACTCTAGCAGTTAACAGCAATGTGTCCTCTCACACCACAGGTGTAGCACACTCTGTTATCGTACCATTCACTTCTGTCAGTCCATATGCTTAGATCATAACATTGTCTGGCTTTGTGGTAATCATCACTCTTCTTGAAAACTGGTTTTGTCATTTGAGCTCTGTGGTCAAACCTGCACCACTTATTACCAACATTTTGTGAGTTTTCATTTTTAGATTTTTGTGATTTTTGATAATGATTGGATGACTTATCTGATGAGCTTTTATTTTCATTCTTAGAATTTTTCAAATTTTTATCTTTTTGTTTCTGTTCTACACTCTTCTTAACAGGTTTTTGTTTAGAACATTCACCTGTTTCAGTAGATTGCAAAACAGTATTTTTAAATTTTTCTTGTAAATCTAAAAATATTTTTCTTTTCTTTTCTTTTTCATCATCAGATATTTCATCACAATCTTCAATAGTCAAAATTTGTGACATTTTCACTTATTGGAACAACATTGATTGGTTTTGGACAAATATGTGATGCAGAAGTCACAAAAACTTTCAATTTATTCTCAAGCTCGGTAATTTTATTTCGAGCAATTTCAGCTTCATTTTCAAGCCGAATGATTTTCTGAAGATGAGAATTTATTTCAATCTGTTTTTCAAGATTATTGTTAAAAATAACAGATTTTTCATCTTCTAAAACCTTCATTTGACTTTGAAACTTCTTTTCTTTTTCTTTTAAAACTTCATTTTCCAATTTTATCCAAGAAACGTTTTCATTTTCAATTTTGATTTTTCCAAAATCTTTTTCTTTTTCTTTCAAATTGTTAATTTCCAATGTCAAACTGTCCAAACTACTCAACAATTTGACATTTTCTGACGTCAAATTCTCACAATTTTCTCTTATTTCGAGAATCTGTTTATTATCAGATTCTTTCTCATCCTTCAAGCTTTTGATTTCCAATGTTAAACTCTCTACATCCTTCAAGAGTTTGGCATTGTCAGCTTCAAGTTTATCACATTTTGTTTGACTTGAAATCTGCTCCATCTCAGAATCTGAATCGCCATGATCAAATATTGGCATGTTTTTAGCTTCTTGATCATCATTCACTACCAACTGATTACCAGTAACAACTTCATCACCATGATCACCAGCATTACTAGGATCTGCTTCATTGTCATTTAAAATTTCATCTTTTTCTTTTTCTTTCTCTTTCTCGGTTTTTACTGCTTCCAATTTTATTTCCTCTAAAGCTTTCTTCTTCAAATCTTCAACCATCTTTTTCAATTCTTCTTCTTTTCGCTTTTTCATTTCTACCACCTTCGGTAGACTTGCTTCACAAACCTCTCTAATCTTCTTCTCCAAATCAGGCAGATACTCTTTATCAGATAACCTTCGTGTGTTGAAAGTAGCCGGCCTTGGAAGCAAATTCATTACAGCATCAAAATCCACTTTTGATGGGTCAATAACTGGATTACCCCATGAATCCATGTAACATTCTAAATCATCATTCCATCGTTTTGCTCTTTGGGCTTCTTTGAATGGTTCTATGTAATTTTCAAGTTCCCATCTTACGTAATCTATTTTCCATCGTCTATCAGGATCAACCTTACTACTTGACATCTTCAATTATCTAGAAACAAACAAACAAAACAATTAGTTCAAACAGACTGAATACGTAACAGTGAATTACCAAGAACACCTAGACAAATTTTTAGGTTTTTTTACAAACACTGACACTAAAGCGAAATCACTAATAGTGACACAAAAGCGAAATCAACAACAATGTTCACTCGAGCGAAATCACAATGTTCACTTGAGCGAAATCAGACTTTGTCCATTGAAGCGAAATTAGCTTTTGTCCATTGAAGCGAAATCAGCTTTTGTCCGTTGAAGCGAAATCAGCTTTTGTCCGTTGGAGCGAAATTAGATTTTGTCCTTATGAGCGAAATTAACATGTTCGTTGGAGCGAAATTAACATGTTCGTTGGAGTGAAATCAGCAATTAATGTTCTTTAAAGCGAAATCAAGTGTTGTCCGTTAAAGCGGAATCACCTTTTAACCAATTTTCACCATGTTTTAGTCCGTTTTATAACCTGAAACTTTCTAGGGTTTGTTATTACTGTATTTTACACGTTATATTCAAAAATCAGACCATTTCGACCGTAGGAACCAGTTCAATTCGAAAAAGTATAAAAGAAAGTGAGTAGAAATGAGAGATTTTTGTAGATTCAGCTGTAGTAGTATGAACTCCTCGTCCTGAAGCTCTGATACCACTTGTTGGACCGTGTCGTGACCCTTAACGATCAGTCAAGGCAGTTCATCTTCACGTGTAAAGGCGGAATCAATGCACGCAAAGTAACAACAGCTTATCTTTTCAATTCCTTCTCTTTATTAGCTTTCTAGAATGATTTTGACAGAGTTTCACTACCAAGCTAATGACCTGATTTCGCTCCAATGGTTACCATGAATGAACACATGCTAGGTATTTATACTAATGTTAATTTCGCTTCAATGTCAAGCCATATAAGCGAAATTAACATGAATCTGATTTCGCTTATATGTCAAGTTCATTAAAGCGAAATCAACATGTACCTTAAAGTGAAATCCCATCTAACATCATGTTCATTAAAGCGAAATCAAGAATAAAACCCTAATTTTGACTTTTAAGATCCAATCTTGACTTTCTTGATTTAAGACTTGATGAAGATGCAGTCAACAGACATTCTTGTGCATCAACACATCTCACAGAAGAATGCATTGCACTAAGAAAGGAAATTGGATACTTGTTGAGCAAGGGGCATCTAAAAGAATTGTTGGGAAGAAAAAAGTCAAGGACTCAGGATCCTGAAAGGATCCCTGAGAAGGCTCCAGCCCCTCCAGCGGATGCACAAGTGATAAACTTTATTTCTGGAGGATCAGACATTTGCGGCACATCCTTCTCAGCGGCTAAAAGGCATGCAAAGGAAACTAAAATGGATAACGGAGAAAGACCAGTTCGAACATCAAGTGTCTCCGAAGGAAAAGTCATAACCTTTGATGAGGATGATCGTGTTGATATCCAGGATCCTCATCATGATGGTTTAGTTATTACTCTTTTCATTTCTAACCATTTTGTCCGCAGGATCCTTATAGACGGAGGAAGCTTAGTGAACATCATCCAGCTTGATGTTCTAAAGAAGATGGGAATTCCTGAATCAGATATCATACCAAGATCCTCCGTGCTTGTGGGATTTAGTGGCAAAACTAAGAATACCCTGGGGGACATTAAACTCCCAATATATATTGAAGGCCCACACTCTTATCAAAAATTTTGTGTTATTGACTGTTTATCTTGTTGCAATGTTATCCTTGGCAGGCCCTGGATACACGATATGAAAGCAGTCCCATCTACCTACCATCAATGTGTGAAGCTCCCTAGTCCTTGGGGAATAGTGAAGATTGATAGTGATCAGCAGGAGGCTAAGAATTGCTATACTTCATCGATGAAACCAGCCTCGAAGTCAAGGGAGCAATAGCAATCAAGGTATCCTCCAAGGGATGTCTTGGAGGCAAGAGAGCAGGATGTGGTAGAAATCCTCATGGATCCTGATGATCCTGAATCCAAAATCTATATCGGATCAGGGATTCTTGGCGAAATGAAAGAAGACCTTGTATCCTTCCTCAAAAGGAGAAAGACTACCTTTGCATGGAAACACGAAGACATGACTGGTATATCCAAAGATGTAATCACTCACAAACTCGGCATTGACAGGTCCTTCAAACCAATCCATCAAAGGAGAAGAATGTTTGCACCGGAAAGGAATGCCATTATCCAGGAAGAGGTAGAGAAATTGCTCCGGGCAGGTATGATTAGAGAGGTCAAGTATCCAAGATGGTTGGCCAATGTGGTTGTTGTTCAAAAGAAAAACGGAAAGTGGAGGGTATGTGTCGATTTTACCGATCTAAATAAGGCATGTCCCAAGGATCCTTTCCCATTACCCCACATTGACTACATGGTGGATGCAACTACGGGTCATGAACTGTTAACTTTTATGGATGCTTCATCTGGATTCCAACAAATCCAAATGGAACCATCCGACCAAGAGGATACAGCCTTCATGACTCCAACTGGTATATACTGCTATATTGTTATGCCGTTCGGACTAAGAAATGCAGGTGCAACATATCAAAGGCTGGTGAATATGATGTTCAAGGATCAGATTGGACAAACTATGGAGGTTTACATAGATGATATGGTGGTAAAATCCTTAAAAGCTGAGGATCACCTGAGCGACTTTGAGGTAAATTCTTAGGATACATGGTGACAAAGAGAGGCATTGAAGCTAGCCCGGAACAAATCAAAGCAATAGTGAACATAAAATCTCCGGCCAATGCTAAGGATGTTCAAAGGCTAACAGGCAGGATAGCAGCTTTGAACAGATTTATATCCAAATCCTCAGAGAAGTGCAAAGAATTCTATGATATCCTAAGGAAGAACAAGAAATTTGAGTGGACTGAGAAACATGAAAATGCTTTAAGAGCCCTCAAAGATTATCTATCCTCAGCCCCGGCCTTGATGAAACCAGAAAAAGGCGATGTGCTATCCTTATATCTGGCAGTATCCTCAAAAGCAGTAAGTGCGGTCCTTGTTAAGGATCATGAAGGTACACAACATCCTGTCTATTATATAAGTAAAAGTTTACTTGATGCCGAATCCAGGTATTCACACCTTGAAAAGCTTATTCTTGCATTAATTATGGCATCTACAAAGTTAAGACATTATTTTGAAACTCATGTTATCATTGTTAAAACTAATTTCCCAATTAAGAATGTCCTCAGGAAACCAGAGATGTCAGGAAGGATGGCTAAGTGGGCAGTGAAGCTAAGTGCATATGATATAAGATATGAGCCTAGGACAGCCATCAAATCCCAAGCATTAGCTGACTTTGTGGCTGATTTCAGTAGTGATTTACAACAAGAAGCTGAGTTAGAAGTCCAGCAGCTAGAAGAGACCAAGGATCCTTGGATACTCTATACTGATGGATCCTCAAATGTCAAAGGCACAGGGCTTGGAATACTACTAAAATCGCCACAGGGGGACATAATACCCCACTCTATAGCTTGTGAGTTCCAAACCACTAACAATGAGGCTGAATATGAAGCCTTAATTGCTGGTTTGCAAATTGCGAAGCATATGGGGATCAGGTATCTTGAGGTACATGTAGATTCATTGTTAATTACAAACCACTTTAATGGATCCTATGCTGTTAAAGGTGAAAAGATAACCAGATATTTAGAGATAGTCAAAAGTTTGGCACTCTCTTTTGTTTCCTTTAGTTTGACACAGGTACCGAGGGAAGAGAATACAGAAGCTGATGCATTGGCTAACTTAGGATCATCCTTGAAGATCCCGGAGGATATCAAGATCCCTATTATCCATATCCTGACCCCGGCTATTGAGGATCATGTGGCTATGGAGATAGGAAATGATTCTGCAATTATCCCTAGTGAGGATACTCAATCCCATTCAGGATCATGGATCTCACCAATTATGAGATACTTACAACATGGAGAGATTCCTACAGGAGAAAACCCTAGGGCTTTCAAATCTAAGGTATCTCAATTCACAATTTTAAATAATATGTTGTATAGACGATCTCTTGCAGGACCATACTTGAGATGCATTGAGGATCCTGAAATCCAAGAAGTTTTAAAAGACTTCCATGAAGGAGATTGTGGAAATCACACTGGGGGCAGGGCATTATTCTCAAGGATCCTGAGAACAGGATACTACTGGCCAACCATGAAGAGAGATGCTGTGGAGTATGCTAAAAGATGTGATCCTTGTCAGAGACACAGCAATATCCTTCATCAACCAGCTGAATTATTGCATCCTATATCCTCCTCTTGGCCATTTATGAGATGGGGTATGGATATAGTTGGCAAGCTCCCTAAGGCACCTGGTGGAAAAGTATTCATGCTAGCTATGACTGATTACTTCTCCAAGTGGATAGAGGCTGAAGCTTTTGCCCAAGTCAGAGAAAAGGAAGTTATATCCTTCATTAAAAGAAATATTATAACTAGATTTGGAATTCCTTCTGAGATTATATGTGATAATGGTTCCCAAATTATTGGGGGCAGAACCACTAACTTTTGTGACAGCTGGGGGATTAAGATGATAACATCAACACCAGTCCACCCACAAGCTAATGGTCAAGCAGAATCATCCAACAAGATCATCATCAACAATTTGAAGAAGAAGCTTGGATCCAAGAAAGGGAAATGGGCAGAAGAACTACCCTATGTGCTTTGGGCTGATAGAACAACCCCTAAGAATGCTACTGGTCAAACACCATTCTCTTTGGTATTTGGGGCAGAGTCAGTGATCCCAACAGAAATGGTGGTTCCAACTGCTAGAACAAGTACCCGTGATCCTGAGGAGAATGATGAGAACTTGGCCCAAGACCTGGATACTATTGAAGAAATCAGGGATATGGCTAGGATAAGGATGGCCAGTTATCAACAGAGAATGGCTGGTGCTTACAACAAAAATGTCAGGATCAGGAAGTTTCAAGTTGGAGATATGGTATTAAGGAAAGCATTTCAGAATACCACCAATCCTGCTGATGGAAAATTGGCTCCAAAATGGGAAGGCCCTTATTTGATTGAAGCTGAAGCAGGAAAGGGGCATATAGATTGCTAACCATGGAAGGTGATTTGCTACCAAGAGCTTGGAATGCTGTCCACTTGAAGAAATATTTCATGTGAGCATGATCCTCATGGCACAGATGATCCTTAAGTCAGGGATATCCTTAAAGGATCCTTAAAGTATCAGTGATCCTTACTTAGTTAATATCCTAAACTTTAATCATTTTATTTCTTTATTTCCTCACATAAGGATAAGGATCATGTATCCTTTATCCATCTCTCACGTGAATTTGAGTTTTGAAAGTTCAGGTATCCTTAGCATAACATTGGTTATCCACAGAAGCAATCCGTTCCTTGGGTTTAACCCCAGTTATTTGGGCTTGACCCCAGTTCCGCCTGTAGCGCATGATGGTCCTGGTATAGTTCAAGGCAGTGGGACCAGTACTCGTTTTAGGGGCTGATAATTCCATTGTACTGGCTATGCCTAGGATCCTACGTATAATGGTAGACGTACCGTACATCCGTTCCTAAGGTTTCTAACGTTTTCACGTTAGCTAAGGTTTCTAACGTTTTCACGTTAGCTAAGGTTTTGGCATGTTCATGTCACTAAGTTTAGATAGTCGCCAGTTAGGGCCATACTCCAGTTTACATACGATCCTTGGGCTTATCCCCAGTTATCCTTGGGCTTGTCCCCAGTTATCCTTGGGCTTGTCCTCAGTTATCCTTGGGCTTGTCCCCAGTTATCCTTGGGCTTGTCCCCAGTTATCCTTGGGCTTGTCCCCAGTTGCTAACTCTTTTCTTATATTGGCTTAGTCCCAAGTTATGCTCTATTTCAGGTTCTTGAAGATAGGTAACTAGGGATCCTTGATCCTTACTTCACTCTAGGGTTTATCTTATAGTTATCCTTATTATGGTTAGGATCCTAACTTGGATCCTCAGGTATGATCCTTAACACTTTTGATTTTATTCATTATTCATTTGAATAACCCTTATACTTGACAACTGAACTTGGAATTCTTAAACTATATCACTTTTTAGAACTTATCAGTTATGGGATATGTGGTCCGTGATCATATACTAAACTTTTTGGATATCTTTCTTAATTTTTTAAGGATTGATAAGTATAAATGAAATGAACATTACAACAGTTGGAAAGTAAGATATTAAAAAGGATAACAACACAAGATAAGCGACAAAAGGTTAAGTTTTTATTTATTAACAAAAGACTAACCCTTAAAAGGTTGTCAAAATTACCTACCCGAGCATCTACCAGCAAAACGTGGCCCGTCCGCTGGGGTAGGTAAAGGGTGTCCATGATAATCAGTTCAAAGATAGTGCAGGAATATAAAGGCGGCAGGATCACAATGGCTTCATCCCCCAAACAGAGGATCCCTCCACCAATTGCAATCCTGCCTATTGTCCAAAGGATCATACATGATCCTTAATCCTAAAAACTATTGTCCAGATACAACCCATTAAATTGTTCAACATCACAACCACAAAAAACTACCATCAAACTTAAAAAATGGGCTCCGGCTACGTCTAGAAATGTCCTTCATCACCCATTCTTGCAGCCTATGCCTTCGCTGCATCATCATCCCCTCCAGCTGCGGTATCCTTCATCAGATCCTTTCCACTGCCACTTGCCTCAATCGCCAAAACCTGCTCAGCCTCCTCGTCATCCTCAAGATCGGCTAACCTCGCTTTCCAGCCCTCAACATCCCAGCTGCTTTTGTCAAAATTAGGATCTTGAGCTTCCTGGGCCATCTTCAATTTAGTCTGATACATTGTGATGGCAGCAGAGACCTTAGCATTTTCTATGAGATCATGCTTCTCATAGTCAAGGTATATCAGAAGTTTAGCCGTCTTGGTCTTGGCATCTTGGAGTTCCTTCTGAAGATCAGCAATTACAAGGTCTTTAAGCACGGCAACCTGTTGGAGGTCAGCAATCTTCTTGTCCTGCTCCTCAACGTTCCCCACATAATCTTCAATCTCAGCAAATTTCTGCAAAGAAAAGGATAAAGCAGTTCAAGATCAGGTGATCCTCATACGAGTAGGATACCTAGGCAGAATTAAGGATCCTTACATCATTGAAGTATTCAAGGAACTGGTGGTGGATCAGTGGTAGGCCTTGAAGATCCTCAGTATCAGAAGTTTTCCTCTTCTTGCTACCCTTTCCTTTAGTGGGTGCCTTTGGAATGGAGATGCTAGGACTGGTAGTGGACCTCTTCTTCTTGCCTCGAACAACATCAAGGTCAGCCATGTTGAACTGGGATACAGGCTTGGCAGATTTTCCGGCACCTACACAATCAAAACAAGATAAGTGTCCTACTCTTATTTCAATTTAATTATTTATTTTAATATTCAAACTATAAATCAAGCAGGATACTTACTTGACATGGTAATGGAACCTGAGGATACTTCTTGTGAATCTTGGGTGTCTACCTTGAATGTCCTTATTTCAGGATCAAGCTTCCAAAAAGCAGCAAGCCTATCCTGGGTTGCAGGTGATGTGATGATGTGTGAGACAGAAATAGCTGCATAACACAAGACAAAAAGGGGTCAGTAATCCTTATACAAAAACAAGACTACCTGGTGATCCTTCTCAGGATCTTCTGGCCTACCATGGGTGGACCAGGTCTTTGGTAGATCCTTTCCATTTGGAAGGGTATCCCTCCTGACAAAGAAGAAGCGACGTTTCCAATTTGTGTCATTCTTGGTAACTTTAAGAAGGGGGTGTTCTCCGCCGGGTTTTCGTTTGAACAAATAACGATGGGAACCAAAGGTAGTAAGATCATACAATTGTGTCAGCTCTGACATGCCTAAATCAGTGCCTTCCTGTTCGATGATCCTCTCCAGGGTATACAAAACCCTCCAAATCATCGGCATGGCTTGGATGTAAGAGATGCCGGTAAGGGATTTTCTAACAATTAGTGATCCTTATTCGTTATCCTAATTAATGATCCTTACTTCTGTAACAGGTGGTGATCCTCAGAAGAGCTTCAGGATCAGGATCATGGATCACTTTAAGGATCCTCATACTGACGATTGTTTATTTGATTTTTGTATTACTTCGCAGGAGTAATAAACGTGACTTGGTCTTGGCAACGGTAACAAGGAATATTCCACGAGTATTTCGCACACGATTGACCAGAAATGGACGTTGTCGAGAACGTGGGAGCTTGGCACGAAAGTCGGATAGTTAGTTAGTGTAGTTAACTTCTATTTTAAAAGGAGTAACGAGCTAGAATTAGAACACTTAGTCATTTTTTCAGCTACACACACTCTCATACACTCGCATACTCGAAGCTCTCGACGAACATTCATTCATTTTCACTCACTTTTACACATTTCACGATAGTGATCCTTGTACCTAGCTCGTTACTATCCGAAGTTGTAAACGTTTATTGATTTATTTGAGCTTGGTGATCGGTAGTTTCCATCACCCGGGGTTTTTTATGCCGGAGATCAATTCTTGATCAAGGGCTTTTTCCCCGTATAAATCCTTGTGTCATTTGTGCAATTTATATTGAAGTGATCCTTGTCATTGTTCTATATTTCAAGCATCATACCCCGTGACATAGAGTTTGGTTGCATTATCCTCATCAGATTTTTTGACCAAAACACTAAGCATATGAGGATTAGGTATCTTGAGGTACATGTAGATTCGTTGTTAATTACTAATCACTTTAATGGATCCTATGCTGTTAAAGGTGAAAAGCTAATCAAATATTTAGAGATAGTCAAAGAATTGGCACTCTCTTTTGTTTCCTTTAGTTTGACACAGGTACCAAGGGAAGAGAATGCAGAGGCTGATGCATTAGCCAATTTAGGATCATCCTTGAAGATCCCGGAGGATATCAGGATCCCTATTATCCACATCCTGACCCCTGCTATCGAGGATCATGTAGCCATGGAGATAGGAGAGGATTCTGCAATCATCCCTAGTGATGATACTCAATCTCATTCAGGATCATAGATCCTTCTAATCATGAGATACATACAACATGGAGAGATTCCTACAGGAGAAAACCCCATGGCTTTCAAAATCAAGGTATCTCAATTCACAATATTGAATAACATGTTATATAAACGATCTCTTGCAGGGCCATATCTAAGGTGCATTTAGGATCCTGAAATCCAAGAGGTCCTAAAGGATTTTCACGAAGGAGATTGTGGAAACCACACTGGGGGCAGGGCATTATTCTCCAGGATCCTGAGGACAGGATACTATTGGCCTACTATGAAGAAGGATGCTGTGGAATATGCCAAGAAGTGTGATCCTTGTCAGAGACATAGTAATATCCTTCACCAACCAGCAGAACTTTTGCATCCTATATCCTCTTCTTGGCCATTTATGAGATGGGGAATGGATATAGTTGGTAAGCTTCATAAGGCACCTGGTGGAAAAATATTCATGCTTGCTATGACTGATTACTTCTCCAAGTGGATAGAGGCTGAAGCCTTTGCTCAAGTCAGAGAAAAGGAAGTGATATCCTTTATTAAGAGAAACATTATTACTAGATTTGGTATTCCATCTGAAATTGTTTGTGATAATGGATCCCAATTTATTGGGAATAGAACTACTAACTTTTGTAACAGTTGGGGGATTAAGATGATAACATCAACACCAGTCCACCCATAAGCTAATGGCCAGACAGAATCATCCAACAAGATCATCATCAACAATTTGAAGAAGAAGCTTGGATCCAAGAAAGGAAAATGGGCAGAAGAACTACCTTATGTACTTTGGGCTGATAGGACAACTCCCAAGAATGCTACTGGCCAAACTCCATTCTCTTTGGTATTTGGAGCAGAATCAGTGATCCCTACAGAGATGGTGGTTCCTACTGCAAGAACAAGCATTCGTGATCCTGAAGAAAATGCTGAAAACTTGGTTCAAGACTTGGATACTATAGAAGAACTCAGGGATTTGGCAAGGATAAGGAAGGCCAGTTATCAACAAAGGATGGCTGAAGCCTACAACAAGAATGTCAGGATCAGGAAATTCCAAGTTGGTGATATGGTATTAAGGAAAGCATTTCAGAATACCACCAATCCTGTTGATGGGAAGTTAGCACCAAAGTGGGAAGGCCCCTATTTGATTGAAGCTGAAGCAGGAAAGGGGGCATATCGATTGCTAACAATGGAAGGTGATTTGCTACCAAGAGCTTGGAATGCTGTCCACTTGAAAAAATACTTCATGTAATAAGGATCCATGATCCTTAGCTAACAAGTATTCTTGAAGGATCCTTACAAGACAGAAGATCCTCATTTTGGTAATGATCTGATCTTAAACTATTTCACTCTTTAATTATCCTATATATAAGGATAAGGATCCTGGATCCTTTATCCTCCTTTCACTTGAATCTGAGTTTTGCAGAAGGTTTAGGTATCCTTAACAAAGGATTGAGTATCCACAAGAAGTATCCAGTTATTTGGGCTTGACCCCAGTTATTTGGGCTTGACCCCAGTTATTTGGGCTAGTCCCCAGTTTTAGGCCTGTCCCCAGTATAGCTAGCAGCGCACGATGATCCGGGTACAGTTCATGGCAGTGGTACCAGTACTCGCTTTAGGGGCTGACAATTTCATTGTATTGGCTGTATCCGGGATCCTACATATAATGGTAGACGTACCATACATCTGTTCCTAAGGTTTCTAACGTTTTCACGTTAGCTAAGGTTTTGGCATTTTCATGTCACTAAGTTTGGATAGTCGCCAGTGAGGGCCATACTCCAGTTTATACAAGATCCTTTGGGCTTATCCCCAGTTATCCTTTGGGCTTGTCCCCAGTTATCATTGGGCTTGTCCCCAGTATATTGGGCTTGTCCCCAGAATTGTTGGGCTTGTCCCCAGTTACTAACTCTTCTCTTATATTTGGCTTAGTCCCAAGTTATGTTCTGTTTCAGGGTTTTGAAGTTAAACAGCCAAGGATCCTTGATCCTCACCTTTTACTAAGGTTTGTCTTTCGGTTATCTTGATTATGAATGTTAAAGGGTTAGGATCCTAACTTGGATTCTCAGGTATGATCCTTAATCATTTAGATTTTATTCATTATTCATATAAGTGACCCTTATCCTTTGACAACAGAACTAATGATCCTTAAGTTGCATAAATTTTCTGAGTTTATCGACTATAGGATATTTGATCCTTGATCATATCCTAAAATTTTTAAACATGATTTATTAAATTTGATAAATTCAAACAAAGTGGATAACTATAATAAGAAAATAAAGAATGCACAAGGATAACAACACGGGAAATAGCCAAAAAGTTGAAGTTATTTTTATTCACAAAAGTTAACCCTTCGAAGGTTGTCAAAATTACCTACCCCAAGCATCTACCAGCAATACGTGGCCCGTCCGCTGGGGTAGGTAAAGGGTGTCCATTGTTAATAGGTCTTTGAAGTGCAGGAAATAAAAGATGGCAGGATAACAAGTGGTTTCATCCCCCAAACAGAGGATTCCTCCACCACCTATTATCCTACCTATTGTCTTAGGATCCATGATCCATAACCCTAGAAACTATTGTTCAAAATACAACCCAACATTATTTAAAACACCATAACCAAAAAACTTTCAAATCCTAAAAAAATGGGCTCCGGCCACGTCTAGAAATATCCATCATCGCCCATTTCAGCAGCTCACACCTTGGCTGCATCACCACCAGCATCATCACCGCCAGCTTGATCCTTCCCGCTGCCACTCGCTTCGATTGCCAAGACCTCGGTAGCCTCTTCTTATCCTCCAGCTCTGCCAGCTTTGCCTTCCAACCCTCCTTGTCCCAAGTGGTCCGGTCGAAGTCAGGATCCTCAGCCTCCTGAGCCATTTGCAGCTTGATTTTGTACATAGTGATGGCGGCAGAGATTTTAGCATCCTCCAGCAGTTCAGCTTTTTCATGGTCAGCATCTATCTGGGCCATGACCACCTGCTTCTTTGCCAGATTAAGGTCCTTTTCAAGGGAGGAGATGGTCTGATCCTTGGCCAGGAAGAACTTTTGGAACTCCTGATGCTTCTGCTCCGCCTCTTCAACGTATGCATCAAACAACATTTCGACCTCAGCAAATTTCTGCAAAAAATCAAGGTAAAGTTCAGGATCACGTGATCCTCAGGTGGGCAGGATAATCAGGCGGGGTCAGTGATCCTTACATCAGCAAAGTATTCTTGGAACTGGTGGCGGATAAGAGGCAAGCCTTCAAGATTTTCAGCCTCAGAAGCCTTCCTTTTCTTTCCCCCCCTTGGAGGTGGTAGGCCTTGGAACCACAGCACTTGGGCTAGCAGCCGTCTTCTTCTTCCCAGACCTGGGACCAACAGTAGTAAGATCGGTGACACTGAAGCGGGAAGCAGACCTTGAGGATTTTCCAGCACCTATCCATCCAAAACAAAAGATAAGTATTCTTGTTTTATTTATGTTTTAACATTTAATTATATACAAACATGGATACTTACTCGACATTGTGACAGAGCCTGAGGATACTTCTTGAGAATCCTTGGTACTTGCTTGGAATGATCTTATAGCAGGATCAAGACTCCGGAAAGCGTCAAACCTTTCCTTCGTTGCAGGTGAAGTAATGATGTGTGAAACAGAAATAGCTGCAAAATAGAAACAAAGGGGTTAGTGATCCTCAGCTGAGACAGGGTATCCTATGATCCTTCTATAAGGATCCTCTATCCTACCATGAGTAGCCCATGTTCTGGGGAGATCCTTCCCATTAGGGATAGAATCCCTCCTGATGAAGAAAAAACGTTTCTTCCACTTGTTATCGTTCTTGGTGGTTTTCAAGATTAGATGTGGTTCATCGGGTTTATGTTTGAATAAAAAGCGGTGTGAACCATGGCTCACAAGGTTGTATAGTTCAGACAACTCCGACATTCCCAACTCAATATCCTCCTGCTCAATGATCCTCTCAAAGGTAAACAGAACCCTCCACATCATTGGCATAGCCTGGATGTAGGATATGCCGGTAAGGGAGAAGAAAGATTGGGTAAAATCAGGAAAAGGGTAGGAGTATCCTATCGAGAATGGGGTGACTGGAAATGCAACCCAAGTTTCGGAGATAAAATCACTCCGGACGGTAGGGTCAAAGGGTTTGAAAACAGTGTTCGCCGGGAAGCAATGACGAATCCTGTCGATCTCAGGATCAGTAAAGCAGCATCGTTCCTTCGGAGAGTCTTCGATGATCCCTTGGCTTTTTAAAGGACTGTCTTTTCGATGATCCTTAGCAGAGGATGATCTTAACTTCATTGTGGTTCGGAGATTTGGAAGAAAAAGAAACAGAGTAAGAAGGAGAAGAGAAAGAGGAAAGAGAAGTACCTGCTTGATCTTCAAATGTGGATTTAAAGGGAGTATTGCTCGAATTTAAATGCACATTGACCCTTATCTCTAACTTCAATTTATAATGATGATTCTGCAGGGATGTCGCTTCAATGACGTGTGATCGGTAACGGCTAGTCAGATTATAACGGCTATATATCCGTTGGTTTGTTACGGATAAGATCAAGAAAATATAACTCGACAATTTACACTTTACTCCTTATATTTTGGGGGCAATTGTTAGGGGAGGATTTTCTAAATCCTAAGGATCACGGGTCCTCAACTGCTATCAGGATCATGGATCCTCAATTCTGTTTGAATTAAGGATCCTCAGCAGGTGTCGCAGGATCTGGATTCAGGATTACCGTTGTTATCCTACTACTAATAATTGTCTGCCTTGTACGTAAACAGGTTTTGCAGGAACGAGAGCATGGACCAAGTCTCACCGAAATTCCTGGAGTATATTCCCTCAATATTCCGCACGTGCTTGACCATTGTGAACGTTATGGAGATCGTGGGGAGAGTGCACAAATTGCGGATAGTTAGTTAGATCAGTTGTTTTCTAATTTAAAATGGGGATAACAAGCTTGATAGAAACACTTAGCTAATTTTGGCATACACACACTCTCGTGACAACACTCGAACAGCTCTCAGCAATACACTTGGCGATTTCATACATTTTTGCACATTACACACAAGTGATCCTTGTAAAAAGCTTGTTATCATCCCGAGTTGTAATCTTACTCTTGTTTAATCTTAGTTGGTGATCGGTAGTTTCCATCACCCGAGGTTTTTTATGCCGGAGATCAACTCTTGATCAAGGGATTTTTCCTCGTATAAATCTTTGTGTCACTTGTTTATTACATTTCTGAGTGATCCTTAATATTGTTCATTGATTCAAGCATCACACCTCACAACAGAAAGTTTGGTTGCATTATCTTTGCTTGATTTTTGACCAAAACAATTTATACGAGAAAAAAGCCCTTGATCAAGAGTTGATCTCCGGCATGAAAAACCTCGGGTGATGGAAACTACCGATCACCAACTAAGATTAAACAAAAGAAGTTTACAACTCGGGATGATAACAAGCTTGTTACAATGATCACTAGTGTGCAATGTGTAAAAAATATATGAAATCGCCAAGTATATTGCCGAGAGCTGTTCGAGTGTTGTTACGAGAGTGTGTGAATGCCAAAATTAGCTACTCAAGCTTGTTATCCCCATTTTAAATTAGAAATAACTAGTTTAACTAACTATCCGGATTTTGTGCAAGTTCCCCACGATCTCCATAACGTTCACAATGGTCAAGCACGTGCGGAATATTGAGGGAATATGCTCCAGGAATTTCGCTAAGACTTGGTCCATGCCTTTGCTCCTGCAAAACAAACTTACGTACAAGGCAGACAATTGTTAGCATAAGGATAATAATAAGGATCCTGAATCCTGATCCTGCAACACCTGCTGAGGATCCTTAATTCAAACAGAATTGAGGATCCATGATCCTGGTAGCACTTGAGGATCCGTGATCCTTAGGATGTAAAAATCCTCCCCTAACAATTGCCCCCAAAATATAAGGAGTGAAATGTAATTTTGGCAAGTTATATTTTCTTGATCTTATCCGCAACAAACTAGCGGATATATAGTCGTTATGATCGAACTATCCGTTGCAGATCTTACGTCATCTGAAGCGACATCCCTACAAAATCATGATTATAAATTCAAGTTAGAGATAAGGGTCTAGAGGCATTTAAAATCGTGCGTTACATCCTTTAAATCCCCATTTGAAGATCAAGCAGGTACTTCTTTCCCCTTTCTCTTTTCTCTTTCTTGCTCTGTTCTTCTTCTTTCTCAAAATCTCTGAATCACAATGAAGCTAAGATCATCCCCTGCTAAGGATCATCGAAAAGACAGTCCCTTA
This sequence comes from Helianthus tuberosus, assembly GCA_030545235.1. NCBI lineage: Eukaryota > Viridiplantae > Streptophyta > Magnoliopsida > Asterales > Asteraceae > Helianthus > Helianthus tuberosus. Next base: position 176,476,868 of record CM060450.1, read on the forward strand.
AAAAGCCAAGGGATCATTGAAGACTCTCCGAAGGAACGTTGCTGCTTTACCGATCCTGAGATCGACAGGATTCGCCATTGCTTCCCGGCGAGCACTGTTTTCAAACCCTTTGACCCTACCGTCCGGAGTGATTTTATCTCTGAAACATGGGTTGCATTTCCAGTTACCCCTTTCTCGATAGGATACTCCTATCCTTTTCCTGATTTTACCCAATCTTTCTTCTCCCTTACCGGCATATCCTATATCCAGGCTATGCCAATGATGTGGAGGGTTCTGTTTACCCTTGAGAGGATCATTGAGCAGGAGGATATTGAGTTGGGAATGTTGGAGTTGTCTGAACTATACAACCTTGTGAGCCATGGTTCACACCGCTTTCTATTCAAACATAAACCCGGTGAACCTCATCCAATCCTGAAAACCACCAAGAATGATAACAAATGGAAGAAACGTTTTTTCTTCGTCAGGAGGGATTCCATCCCTGATGGGAAGGATCTCCCCAGAAAATGGGCCACTCATGGTAGGTTAGAGGATCCTTATAGAAGGATCATAGGATATCCTGTTTCTGCTGAGGATCACTAACCCCTTTGTTTCTATTTTGCAGCTATTTATGTTTCACACATCATTACATCACCTGCAACCAAAGAAAGGATCGACGCCTTCCGGGATCTTGATCCTGCAGTAAGAACATTTCAAGCAAGTACCAAGGCTTAAGAAGTATCCTCAGGCTCTGTTACAATGTCAAGTAAGTATCCAAGTCTGTATTTGATTAAAAGTAAAAATGTAAATTAAACAAGAATACTTATCTGTTGTTTTGAATTAATAGGTGTTGGAAAATCTTCAAGGTCTTCCACCCGTTTCAGTGTTACCGATCTTACTGTTGTTGCTCCCAGGTCTGGGAAGAAGAAGACTGCTGCTAGCCCGAGTGCCGTGGTCCCAAAGCCTGTTACCTCCAAGGGGGGAAAGAAGAGGAAGGCCTCTGAAGCTGACAATCTTGAAGGCTTGCCTCTTATCCGCCACCAGTTCCAAGAATACTTTGCTGATGTAAGGATCACTGACTATGCTTGATTATCCTGCCCACTTGAGGATCACGTGATCCTGAACTTTACCTTGGATTTTTGCAGAAATTTGCTGAGGTCGAAATGCTGTTTGACGCTTATGTTGAGGAGGGGGAGCAAAAGCATCAGGAGTTCCAAAAGTTCTTCCTGGCCAAGGATCAAACCATCTCCCGCCTTGAGAAGGATCTTGCTCTGGCAAAGCAGCAGGTGGTCATGGCCCAGATAAATGCTGATCACGAGAAGCATGACCTGCTGGAAGATGCTAAAGTCTCTGCTACCATCACAATGTATAAGATCAAGCTGCAAATGGCTCAGGAGGCTGAGGATCCTGACTTCGACAGGAGCACTTGGGACAAGGATGGCTGGAAGGCAAAGCTAGCTGAGCTCGAGGATGAAGAGGAGTCTATAGAGGTCTTCGCAATTGAAGCAAGTGGCAGTGGAAAGGATCAGGCTGGGGGTGATGATGCTGGTGGTGATGCAGCCAAGGTGTGAGCTGCTGAAATGGGCGATGATGGATATTTCTAGATGCAGCCGGAGCCCATTTTTTAGGATTTGGTAGTGGTTTTTTGGTTATGGTGTTTTGAAACAATAGGTAGGATAATAGGTGGTGGAGGGATCCTCTGTTTGGGGGAGGAAACCACTTGTTATCCTGCTATCTTATATTTCCTGCACTTCAAAGACCTATTAACAATGGACACCCTTTACCTACCCCAGCGAACGGGCCACGCATTGCTGGTAGATGCTTGGGGTAGGTAATTTTGACAACCTTCGAAGGGTTAACTTTTGTGAATAAAAATAACTTCAACTTTTTGGCTATTTCCCGTGTTGTTATCCACTTTGTTTGAATTTATCAAGTTTAATAAATCAAGTTTTAGAAAATTTCAGGATATGATCAAGGATCAAATATCCTATAGTCGATAAACTCAGAAAAGTTATGCAACTTAAGGATCATTAGTTCTGTTGTCAAAGAATAAGGGTCACTTAGATGAATAATGAATAAAATAAAAATGACCAAGGATCATACCTGAGAATCCAAGTTAGGATCCTAACCCTTTAATTTTTATAATCAGGATAACCAAAAGACAAACCTTAGTAAAAGGTAAGGATCAAAGATCCTTGGCTGTTTAACTTCAAAACCCTAAAACAGAACATAACTTGGGACTAAGCCAAATATAAGAGAAGAGTTAGTAACTGGGGACAAGCCCAACAATTCTGGGGACAAGCCCAATATATTGGGGACAAGCCCAAAGGATAACTATGGACAAGCCCAAAGGATAACTGGGGACAAGCCCAAAGGATAACTGGGGACAAGCCCAAAGGATAACTGGGGACAAGCCCAAAGGATCTTGTGTAAACTGGAGTATAGCCCTCACTGACGACTATCCAAACTTAGTGACATGAAAATGCCAAAACCTTAGCTAACGTGAAAACGTTAGAAACCTTAGGAACGGATGTATGGTACGTCTACCATTATACGTAGGATCCCGGATACAGCCAGTACAATGAAATTGTCATCCCCTAAAGCGAGTACTGGTCCCACTGCCATGAACTGTACCAGGATCATCGTGCGCTACTGGCGATACTGGGGACAGGCCCAAACAACTGGGGACTAGCCCAAATAACTGGGGTCAAGCCTAAATAACTGGGGTCAAGCCTAAATAACTGGATACCTCTGTGGATACTCAATCCTTTGTTAAGGATACCTATACCTTCTGCAAAACTCAGAATAAAGTGAAAGGAGGATAAAGGATCCAGGATCCATGATCCTTATCCTTATATATAGAATAATTAAAGAATGAAATAGCTTGAGATTAGATCATTACCAAAATGAGGATCCTCTGTCTTGTAAGGATCCTTCAAGGATACTTGTTAGCTGAGGATCATGGATCCTTATTACATGAAGTATTTCTTCAAGTGGACAGCATTTCAAGCTCTTGGTAGCAAATCACCTTCCATTGTTAGCAATCGATATGCCCCCTTTCCTGCTTCAGCTTCAATCAAATAGGGGCCTTCCCACTTTGGTGCTAATTTTCCATCGGCAGGATTTGTGGTATTCTGAAATGCTTTCCTTAATACCATATCACCAACTTGGAATTTCCTGATCCTGACATTCTTGTTGTAGGCTCCAGCCATCCTTTGTTGATAACTGGCCATCCTTATCCTTGCCAAATCCCTGAGTTCTTCTATAGTATCCAAGTCTTGAACCAAGTTTTCAGTGTTTTCTTCAGGATCACGAATTCTTGTTCTTGCAGTAGGAACCACCATCTCTGTAGGGATCACTGATTCTGCTCCAAATACCAAAGAGAATGGAGTTTGGCCAGTAGCATTCTTGGGCGTTGTCCTATCAGCCCAAAGTACATAAGGTAGTTCTTCTGCCCATTTTCCTTTCTTGGATCCAAGCTTCTTTTTCAAATTGTTGATGATGATCTTATTGGATGATTCTGCCTGGCCATTAGCTTGTGGGTGGACTGGTGTTGATGTTATCATCTTAATCCCCCAGCTGTCACAAAAGTTAGTAGTTCTACTCCCAATAAATTGGGATCCATTATCACAAACAATTTCAGAAGGAATACCAAATCTAGTAAAAATGTTTCTTTTGATAAAGGATATCACTTCTTTTTCTCTGACTTGAGCAAAGGCTTCAACCTCTATCCGCTTGGAGAAGTAATCAGTCATAGCAAGCATGAACACTTTTCCACCAGGTGCCTTGGGAAGTTTACCAACTATATCCATTCCCCATCTCATAAATGGCCAAGAAGAGGATATAGGATGCAAAAGCTTTGCTGGTTGGTGAAGGATATTACTATGTCTCTGACAAGGATTGTAACACCCCGAAAACGGGTTTGGTAATTAAACCCCGTTAATACTAAAGACGGGGAAAGTACCGTTAGTGGTAAAAGTAAACTAGCAAGTATTAGGAATTAATTGAATAATCCTAATATTTATTTAAAGTGAATAAGAGCTTTCAAGAAAATAGGAAGATAAAAGGCCCGATTTAATGGGACTTAAAGTAAAACGGGTTACGACTTCCTGAACCTACTAAGCTAACTAGGAATAATTCTAACCTAGTTAGATAGTGACTTATGAGTGGGTTAAAACACTTCAATTATGAACTAAGGAAAATGGAGGGGCCAAAGATGTTAAAATTGAAACTTATGTTGCTAATTCTAATTAAAACAAAAACCAAACACCCCATTTGGGATGTCTGGTCGCACAAGAACAAGCAGGGGCGATCCCCCACTCTCCAAAACCCTAAACATCACTAAACTTTCAAATTGAAGGCTCAATCCAAGCTGAAATCGAAATTAAAGCATAGATTATTGATCCTCATCACAAGAGGATTACAAGGTATGTAAAATTTGATGAAAACTCTCAACTCGAAATTCTCATGAAATTGGGAATTTCTGAAATTATGGTTGCGTGTTAGTTTTATGATGAAATAAGAACAATACAGTGTCTAGGGACAAACCCTAGACCAATACAACTTGAATTCATGTGAAAATCTAGTAAAATCCATAAACACCATTGTAGGTGATTAGTGGGTTTTGTAGATTTTAATAAACACTAGGAAATTGGGTGATATTCTAGTGTAATTTGACAATTGTGAAGTGACTTCAGAATTATAGAAGCTAACAACTTTGTAAGATGGTTGATTTATGTGAAATTAGGGCTAAGAGATAAGCTAGAGACTTGATAAATAAAGATGTAAAATTCTGCCCTTAAAGTGTTTGTTGAAATGCCTCAAAGAAGGCTCGAAACTAGAATTTTTGTAGTTAAAACACCTAATTGTGATGTTTTGGCTATTATGCAAAATGTGATTAAAAAGAGTTCTAAATGTGATAAACGTGGTTAGAACTTTGGTTAAAACGGTGGTCTAAAGATAACGCCTATCGGGTAATTAAAGAATGCTAAAACTAGTTGATGAACTCGAATATGCAATTAGTATACTAATGGGCATTTGACTTTTAAAAAGTCAAACTGACCTACGATGTGATGAATGATAATTAGACATAGAAAATAAGTGAGGTGGAATAGTCGTGATTGTTAATGACTAATTTAACCGCCTTGTAAATGATTGACAATAGTTTGACGCGTAACAAGCTAGGTGAAAGCTTGGAGGAGGGAGCGGGTCAAACGGAGCAAGTACGGAAAGAAAAGCGTGGCGTGGATGCGAGGTAAGTGTAATTTACACACTTATGTAGAATACCCGTTTATTCGATACATTGTAAACGTGATAACAATAATATTGGAAATATGGAAATTTGTCAAATATCGACTAATGTAAATCAAGGTTAAAAGGATACCCATGGCGTAAGCCGAAATGGGTTGAATTTGTAAGAAAAGAGTGTAAAAGAAAAAGGGGTATGGTAATAAAATCCGGGATGGGATGGATGTATGAATTGGAGATCAAAAACGATGTTTTTGATTAAATAGATAATGTTGGGCATATACTCCAAACGGGTCGAATGGTGGTGATAACACCATTTGACAATATCGACTAATGTGGTTGTCAAGTCTTATGTTAACAGGACCAATTAGCAAATCTGATAATTACGTCACCATTGATGGTGTGATAATGAAAATGAGGTATAAATCGGGTCTACTTATTGATCCGGGCCAGGTACGCATAATTATGTTGTAGTTAAGAATGCTATTTTGGTCGAATAATTTGAGAGAGAATCCTTCGTCGTAAAAGGACCAAAATCGACCAAAACGCCCTTGTAGGCTAAGTTGAACAAACAACCCTTAAAGGTTGTTTGGAAGCGAATTTCATGATTAGATAAATACTTAGAATAAGTATAGAAGTTGAAAGATGTAATACGTTAGTCAAAAGGCACTATTTTAGTTTTTGCCGTAAATTAATGAACCAAGAGGTAAAAAATTTGGTTTATATTGATCACCATATTAAACCCACCTTAAATACAGTTGTGGTGGGAGATTTTAGGATAAGAATTGTGGTGATGGAATGTTAGAAGCAATCGAAAGCGATTTTAGGTTCGAAAGTGCTTAAATACCCTTAACGGGTCAAAATAAGCATACGAGCGAAAACGGGTTTAAATTGTGTAATAAACCTATGATTAGAACCTAATATAGTAGGTAACATTAATTTGAAGAAGTGTATGAGATATAGGAATCAAATAAATACGTTTGTTTGATAAAACGCATAAACGGGTTAAAATTCGGTAAAAAGGTAACGAGTTGAAGGCTTAGAAGTCTCAAAATTTCTTATGTTGGATGTAGGATTTTAACTCCATAAGATGGAGGATTAAATTACGGACGCGTAGGAAAAAGAATCGGGTAAAACGGATCAATAACGAAGAAGTTATGGCCGTTTCCGTTAAATCAGATCGTGCTGGGTATGTACAGCATCAGCTGAAGGCAACAGGCTGTGAAAAACAGGGCTAGGCGTGACACCTAGGCCCTTGGCGTCACGTCTAGCCCCCTAACTCCGAAAATTTTTAAATTTTGTCATTTTTAACCCCTGTACTTGTTTGAACTTAATATTTGACTATCAAAACTAACTTTTAAGTTGGTTTTGATCATAGGTGAATGCCAAGAGTGCACGGATGAAGATCAAGCGACGAGCAAGAACCGAACACGATCACGAAATAAGCTTCCGCACTATGTATCGTTATTATGTTAAACGACGAACGTACACATGATATGTTGTATACTTTTTAAATTGTAAAAAGTTTTAATAAACCCGTAATTTCCAATGCATATGTAATCTTAATTACATGACTGTTTTTCATAAATGATACGTTAAACCTTAATTTATAAGAACGGGTGTTACAAGTTGGTATCAGAGCCTTGGTTTAAGAGATTCAAGTATGGTGGGAAAACTATGCTTGGACTTAAACCTTATGCTCTAAATAAAGATTGGTGTTCGGTTCGTGGCTTGATCGCAAATCCGGTAAGTACATGTATATCAAAGGTTTAGTATGATTAAAGTGTTGAGAACAACACATATGGTTATCGTGTAATACACGTTACACCAATAAAAACGATATAGAATAGATATAGTCAACGGAATTACACGCGTTGATGCGTATACTAGAAAAGCCTTGTGTTATAATACGGGCATCCTTTAATGTTGAAATTACTAACTGTTGTATATGTTTTTGATTGAAGGACACTCGCATATGAGGATAGCGAGAGTTTAACAAATCATGGATTTGACAGAGGAACGGTCCAAAGTATGACAAATAGAGCACGATCACCAAGGACCTAAATGGCGCAACGATTGCGAATAAGTTAATGGCAATGGGAGCCTGTTAGAGCAAGCATTATCAGGTGCACGTTTTAAATTATTGCATAAATAGTAATATGCAACAAATATGTAGAGATTGAAAGTTGCATATGTAGATTGAAAACTTGGAAAAACCTGAATAGAAAACCTATCCGGGATATTGTTTCCAAGAAAAACAAATAGAGGCATTACTTACATGGGGTGTAATGTGAAAATTATAAAAAGGTCATGTATACCAGGTGTTGATCGCTTACTCTGGCCAAGTAAGTAGTGAACACGTGGTACCATGAACTTCTTATGATGGACACATTTATGTCCGATGTAGTAAGGGTGGGGTGAATAGGACTAACTTAAAAAGTACCCAAATGAATCAAATGAGCAAAAATAATTGATAATAATGTAAACGCACAACCGGGTGACGGAAGCGTATTACATTAAGATGATGAGCCCGAGTGAAGGGACAAAGATTAATGTAAAATGATTAAGGTATGCAATTGGGAGGGGTGTGCTTACACTCGAACCCGAAGAATGCAAATATGACTCTTAACGGGCCGATTTTGTAAAACACCAAATTTGAGAACAAAGTAGGAATATAAAAGCGAAACGAAGTCATAATGCATACCGTAAGGGTTGCAATAATAACGACTTCGGTAAAACACCCGGTTGGTGGGTAAGGATTTAAACGCATGCGTAGACTGGGAAACAGGAACGCGAAATAGAAAGTCAAAAGACTCGGAATATGAGTCATGACTAAAAGACGACAAGATTTTTTGCAAACATAAATTTTAGTAATTAGGTTCAACCATTTCAAAGTTGGACGGGTCAAATAAAGAATGAAGTTTAACATTCATAAGTGATGAAAATTCACCCAAAATGAGTCAAACGAGTCAATATAGGAAAACGCAAACCGGTGAAACCGGAAAGCTAAAAACAAAAAGATAGAAGGACCCGGGTAGTGGGTTGTAAAGGAGTATAAGTATGAACCGGGTAATGGCAAGTGTAAGACAAAATGACGTGTAAATGACGCTAGAAGTCGTAAAGTCGGAAAGGATAGTCTGGAAGTAAACAAATGAAACCTTAGACTACGGTCAAGGTCAACTAAAGCTCAAAAGCAAAATTAAATGATTCCAAACATAACAAAGGATGCTTTAAAGCTATATATGTATAAATAAACAATGGAATAAAGACTAGAATAAAATATGATCTGCGGGATCATCATAACCTACGGGATATTAATTAGTGTAAAGGTCTACGGGGCCAAAATGACCCACGGGTCATGAACAGAAGCAAAGGGATCATAAGGGCCTCGTCTTAACGGGATGAAAGTTTAAGGAAATAGCCTACGAGGTTAAGTGAAGGAGCCTATGGGTCAATAGTGTAAGGTGAGGGAACTTGTTACGATTCCCCGCGTAAAACAAGAATGGAAAACAATAAATTAGGGGATTGTCAATTTCCTTGATATGAGTAATTGACATAGTTAAAGAGAAAAACGTTAGACTAAAATTCAGTTTTAGTAAGAAATAACATTTTTATAAATATAAATTCTGATAGGAAATTGAATAGTAAGCATGAAAGATTCAAGTCTTGACGCTGATAGGCGCAAGACGATATATTCGAAAAGTGATCTTTTCGAAAAAGAAAGGTAGATATAAATTAAACATGACGTGACACGATCACGGTCAAGAAATGCAATGTGAAGTGGAATCACATTATAACCAAGCGAGCGGTAAAAAGTAACTGGACTGATAAGTCGAGTTAGTGAGATCGGTTAAGGTCATTTAAGTAATTTGGTTGCTTGTAAGCGAGGGATTCGGTATAACTGAACCGAATAGATGAATTTGTAAATAAAAGAAATTGTTGCTAAAAGTGAATGATTTCACTAAAAGACCTTTAAACGGGTCAAAGTAACGGATTCATAAGGAATTCGATAGTATATGAAAGCGATGGATATCGCTAAGTTAACTAAACTAGTGGAAATAACGAGACTACGTTATTTCGAAGTTACACTATGTCGTATGAGATATGTAGACAATTAGTAACCAAAAAGATGTTACCATACTTTTCGGGTAATACTAACGATTGGTTAAAAAGTATAAGTAATGTTTAAAATATTTCTCGGATAGAATACATTGAGTTTAAACTCAATGAATTATGTAAGAAAAGGTTTCGAGGACGAAACCTCTTTAAGGGGGGTAGACTTATAACACCCCGAAAACGGGTTTGGTAATTAAACCCCGTTAATACTAAAGACGGGGAAAGTACCGTTAGTGGTAAAAGTAAACTGGCAAGTATTTGGAATTAATTGAATAATCCTAATATTTATTTAAAGTGAATAAGAGCTTTCAAGAAAATAGGAAGATAAAAGGCCCGATTTAATGGGACTTAAAGTAAAACGGGTTACGACTTCCCGAACCTACTAAGCTAACTAGGAATAATTCTAACCTAGTTAGATAGTGACTTATGAGTGGGTTAAAACACTTAAATTATGAACTAAGGAAAATGGAGGGGCCAAAGATGTTAAAATTGAAACTTATGTTGCTAATTCTAATTAAAACAAAAACCAAACACCCCATTTGGGATGTCTGGTCGCACAAGAACAAGCAGGGGCGATCCCCCACTCTCCAAAACCCTAAACATCACTAAACTTTCAAATTGAAGGCTCAATCCAAGCTGAAATCGAAATTAAAGCATAGATTATTGATCCTCGTCACAAGAGGATTACAAGGTATGTAAAATTTGATGAAAACTCTCAACTCAAAATTCTCATGAAATTGGGAATTTCTGAAATTATGGTTGCATGTTAGTTTTATGATGAAATAAGAACAATACAGTGTCTAGGGACAAACCCTAGACCAATACAAGTTGAATTCATGTGAAAATCTAGTAAAATCCATAAACACCATTGTAGGTGATTAGTGGGCTATGTAGATTTTAATAAACACTAGGAAATTGGGTGATATTCTAGTGTAATTTGACAATTGTGAAGTGACTTCAGAATTATAGAAGCTAACAACTTTGTAAGATGGTTGATTTATGTAAAATTAGGGCTAAGAGATAAGCTAGAGACTTGATAAATAAACATGTAAAATTCTGCCCTTAAAGTGTTTGTTGAAATGCCTCAAAGAAGGCTCGAAACTAGAATTTTTGTAGTTAAAACACCTAATTGTGATGTTTTGGCTATTATGCAAAATGTGATTAAAAAGAGTTCTAAATGTGATAAACGTGGTTAGAACTTTGGTTAAAACGGTGGTCTAAAGATAACGCCTATCGGGTAATTAAAGAATGCTAAAACTAGTTGATGAACTCGAATATGCAATTAGTATACTAATGGGCATTTGACTTCTAAAAAGTCAAACTGACCTACGATGTGATGAATGATAATTAGACATAGAAAATAAGTGAGGTGGAATAGTCGTGATTGTTAATGACTAATTTAACCGCCTTGTAAATGATTGACAATAGTTTGACGCGTAACAAGCTAGGTGAAAGCTTGGAGGAGGGAGCAGGTCAAACGGAGCAAGTACGGAAAGAAAAGCGTGGCGTGGATGCGAGGTAAGTGTAATTTACACACTTATGTAGAATACCCGTTTATTCGATACATTGTAAACGTGATAACAATAATATTGGAAATATGGAAATTTGTCAAATATCGACTAATGTAAATCAAGGTTAAAAGGATACCCATGGCGTAAGCCGAAATGGGTTGAATTTGTAAGAAAATAGTGTAAAAGAAAAAGGGGTATGGTAATAAAATCGGGGATGGGATGGATGTATGAATTGGAGATCAAAAACGATGTTTTTGATTAAATAGATAATGTTGGGCATATACTCCAAACGGGTCGAATGGCGGTGATAACACCATTTGACAATATCGACTAATGTGGTTGTCAAGTCTTATGTTAACAGGACCAATTAGCAAATCGGATAATTACGTCACCATTGATGGTGTGATAATGAAAACGAGGTATAAATCAGGTCTACTTATTGATCCGGTCCAGGTACGCATAATTATGTTGTAGTTAAGAATGCTATTTTGGTCGAATAATTTGAGAGAGAGTCCTTCGTCGTAAAAGGACCAAAATCGACCAAAACGCCCTTGTAGGCTAAGTTGAACAAACAACCCTTAAAGGTTGTTTGGAAGCGAATTTCATGATTAGATAAATACTTAGAATAAGTATAGAAGTTGAAAGATGTAATATGTTAGTCAAAAGGCACTATTTTAGTTTTTGCCGTAAATTAATGAACCAAGAGGTAAAAAATTTGGTTTATATTGATCACCACATTAAACCCACCTTAAATACAGTTGTGGTGGGAGATTTTAGGATAAGAAATATGGTGATGGAATGTTAGAAGCAATCGAAAGCGATTTTAGGTTCGAAAGTGCTTAAATACCCTTAACGGGTCAAAATAAGCATACGAGCGAAAACGGGTTTAAATTGTGTAATAAACCTATGATTAGAACCTAATATAGTAGGTAACATTAATTTGAAGAAGTGTATGAGATATAGGAATCAAATAAATACGTTTGTTTGATAAAACGCATAAACGGGTTAAAATTCGGTAAAAAGGTAACGAGTCGAAGGCTTAGAAGTCTCAAAATTTCTTATGTTGGATGTAGGATTTTAACTCCATAAGATGGAGGATTAAATTACAGACGCGTAGGAAAAAGAATCGGGTAAAACGGATCAATAACGAAGAAGTTATGGCCGTTTCCGTGAAATCAGATTGTGCTGGGTATGTACAGCATCAGATGAAGGCAACAGGCTGTGAAAAACAGGGCTAGGCGTGACACCAAGGCCCTTGGCGTCACGTCTAGCCCCCTAACTCCGAAAATTTTTAAATTTTGTCATTTTTAACCCCTGTACTTGTTTGAACTTAATATTTGACTATCAAAACTAACTTTTAAGTTGGTTTTGATGATAGGTGAATGCCAAGAGTGCACGGATGAAGATCAAGCGACGAGCAAGAACCGAACACGATCACGAAATAAGCTTCCGCACTATGTATCGTTATTATGTTAAACGACGAACGTACACATGATATGTTGTATACTTTTTAAATTGTAAAAAGTTTTAATAAACCCGTAATTTCCAATGCATATGTAATCTTAATTACATGACTGTTTTTCGTAAATGATACGTTAAACCTTAATTTATAAGAACGGGTGTTACAAGGATCACACTTTTTGGCATATTCCACAGCATCCTTCTTCATAGTGGGCCCATAGTATCCTGTCCTTAGGATCCTTGAGAACAATGCTCTGCCCCCAGTGTGGTTTCCACAATCTCCTTCATGAAAATCCTTTAGGACTTCTTGGATTTCATGATCCTTAATGCATCTTAGATATGGACTTGCAAGAGATCGTTTATATAACATGTTATTCAATATTGTGAATTGAGATACCTTGATTTTGAAAGCCCTGGGGTTTTCTCCTGTAGGAATCTCTCCATGTATGTATCTCATGATTGGAAGGATCCATGATCCTGAATGAGATTGTGTATCATCACTAGGGATGATTGCAGAATCCTCTCCTATCTCCATGGCTACATGATCCTCGATAGCAGGGGTTAGGATGTGGATAATAGGGATCCTGATATCCTCTGTAATCTTCAAGGATGATCCTAGATTGGCCAATGCATCAGCTTCTGCATTCTCTTCTCTGGGTACCTGAGTCAAACTAAAGGAAACAAAAGAGAGTGCCAATTCTTTGACTATCTCTAAATATTTGATTAGCTTTTCACCTTTAACAGCATAGGATCCATTAAAGTGATTAGTAATTAACAATGAATCTACATGTACCTCAAGATACCTGATCCTCATATGCTTGGCAATTTGCAAACCAGCTATCAAGGCTTCATACTCAGCTTCATTATTAGTAGTTTGGAACTCACAAGCTATGGAGTGGGGTATTATGTCCCCCTGTGGCGATTTTAGTAGTATTCCAAGTCCTGTTCCTTTGACATTAGAGGCTCCATCAGTGAAAAGTATCCAAGGATCCTTAGTTTCTTCCAGCTGTTGGACTTCTAACTCAGCTTCCTTTTGCAAGTCACTACTAAAATCTGCCACAAAGTCAGCTAAGGCTTGGGATTTGATGGCAGTCCTTGGTTCATATCTTATATCATAAGCACTAAGCTTCACTGCCCACTTAGCCATCCTTCCTGACATTTCAGGTTTCCTGAGAACATTCTTAATTGGAAAGTTAGTCTTAACAATAATGGCATGAGTTTCAAAATAATGTCTTAATTTAGTAGATGCCATAATTAGTGCAAGGATAAGTTTTTCTAAATGTGAATACCTGGATTCTGCATCAAGCAAACTCTTACTTACATAATAGACAGGATGTTGTGTACCTTCGTGATCCTTAACAAGGACCGCACTTACTGCTTTAGAGGATACTACTAAATACAAGGATAATATATCCCCTTTTTCTTGTTTCATCAAGGCAGGGGCTGAGGATATGTAATCCTTAAGAGCTTTGAGAGCATTTTCATGCTTTTCGGTCCATTCAAATTTCTTGTTCTTCCTCAAAATATCATAGAATTCCTTGCATTTTTCTGAGGATTTGGATATGAACCTGTTCAAGGCTGCGATCCTGCCTGTCAATCTTTGCACATCCTTAGCATTAGCAGGAGATTTGATATTCACAATAGCCTTAATTTGCTCTGGACTCGCTTCAATGCCTCTTTTTGTCACCGTATAGCCTAGGAATTTACCTGCTTTAACACCAAAGTGACATTTGGAAGGATTTAGTTTCATATTAAATTTATCAAGGATATTGAATGCTTCCTCTAAGTCTCTAAGGTGATCCTCAGCTTTCTTGGACTTAACCACCATGTCATCTATATAGACTTCCATAGTGTGTCTAATTTGTTCCTTGAACATCATATTGACTAGCCTTTGATAAGTAGCACATGCATTCCTTAGTCCAAATGGTATATATTGTTATACTGCTATGCCTTTATGACCCCAACTGGTATATATTGTTATATTGCTATGCCATTTGGACTAAGGAATGCATGTGCTACTTATCAAAGGCTAGTCAATATGATGTTCAAGGAACAAATTAGACACTATGGAACTCTATATAGATGACATAGTGGTTAAGTCCAAGAAAGCTGAGGATCACCTTAGAGACTTGGAGGAAACATTCAATATCCTTGATAAATTTAATATGAAACTAAATCCTTTAAAGTGTCACTTTGGTGTTAAAGCAGGCAAGTTCCTAGGTTACATGGTAACAAAAAGAGGCATTAAAGCAAGTCCAGATCAAATTAAGGCAATTGTGAATATCAAATCTCCTGCCAATGCCAAGGATGTGCAAAGGTTAACAGGGAGGATCACAGCATTAAATAGGTTCATATCCAAATCATCAGAAAAGTGCAAGGAATTCTATGACATTTTGAGAAAGAACAAGAAATTTGAATGGACCGAGAAGCATGAACATGCTCACAAAGCCCTTAAGGATTACCTATCCTCAGCTCCTGCCTTGATGAAACCATAAAAAGGGGATATATTATCCTTATATCTAGCGGTATCCTCTAAAGCAGTAAGTGCGGTCCTTGTTAAGGATCATGAAGGTACACAACATCCTGTCTATTATGTAAGTAAGAGTTTGCTTGATGTTGAATCCAGGTATTCTCATTTAGAGGAACTTATCCTTGCTTTAATTATTGCATCTACTAAACTAAGACATTATTTTGAAACTCATGCCATTATTGTTAAGACTAACTTTCCAATTAAGAATGTTCTCAGGAAACCTGAAATGTCAGGAAGGATGGCTAAATGGGTAGTGAAGCTTAGTGCTTATGATATAAGATATGAACCAAGGACTGCCATCAAATCCCAAGCCTTAGCTGACTTTGTGGCAGATTTAAGTAGTGACTTACAAAGAGAAGCTGAGTTAGAAGTTCAGCAGCTTGAAGAGACTAAGGATCCTTGGATACTCTTCACTGATGGAGCCTCTAATGTCAAAGGAACAGGACTTGGAATACTACTAAAATTGCCACAGGGGGACATAATACCCCACTCAATAGCTTGTGAGTTTCAAACTACTAATAATGAGGCTGAATATGAGGCCTTGATAGGTGGTTTGCAAATTGCCAAGCATATGAGGATCAGGTATCTTGAGGTACATGTAGATTCATTGTTAATTACTAATCATTTTAATGAATCCTATGCTGTTAAAGGTGAAAAGCTAATCAAATACCTAGAGATAGTCAAAGAATTGGCACTCTCTTTTGTTTCTTTTAGTTTGACACAGGTACCTAGGGAAGAGAATGCAGAAGCTGATGCATTGGCCAATCTTGGATCATCATTGAAAATTCCAAAGGATATCAAGATCCCTATCATCCATATTTTGGCTCCTGCTATTGAGGATCACATAACTATGGAGATAGAAGAGGATTCTGCAATGGTTCCTAGTGATGGTGCACAGTCTCATTCAGGATCATGGATCCTTCCAATCATGAGATATATACAACATGGAGAGATTCCTATAGGAGAAAACCCAAGGGCTTTCAAAATCAAGGTATCTCAATTTACAATATTAAATAACATGTTATATAAACGATCTCTTGCAGATCCATATCTAAGGTGCATAGAGCATCCTGAAATTCAAGAAGTCCTAAAGGATTTTCATGAAGGAGATTGTGGAAACCACACTGGGGGCAGGGCATTGTTCTCAAGGATCCTTAGGCCAGGATACTATTGGCCTACAATGAAGAAGGATGCAGTGGATTATGCCAAGAAGTGTGATCCTTGTCAGAGACATAGTAATATCCTTCATCAGCCAGCAGAGCTCCTACATCCTATATCCTCTTCTTGGCCATTCATGAGATGGGGAATGGATATAGTTGGTAAACTTCCCAAAGCACCAGGAGGAAAGGTGTTCATGCTTGCCATGACTGATTACTTCTCTAAGCGGATAGAGGCTGAAGCCTTTGCTCAAGTCAGAGGGAAAGATGTGATATCCTTTATTAAAAGAAATATCATTACTAGATTTGGTATCCCTTCTGAAATTGTTTGTGATAATGGATCCCAATTTATTGGGAGTAGAACTACTAACTTTTGTGACAACTGGGGGATTAAGATGATAACATCAACACCAGTCCACCCACAAGCTAATGGTCAAGCAGAATCATCCAACAAGATCATCATCAATAACTTGAAAAAGAAGCTTGGATCCAAGAAAGGAAAGTGGGCAGAAGAACTACCTTATGTACTATGGGCTGATAGGACAACTCCCAAGAATGCCACTGGCCAAACTCCATTCTCTTTAGTATTTGGAGCAGAATCAGTGATCCCTACAGAGATGGTGGTTCCTACTGCAAGAACAATCATCCGTGATCCTGAAGGAAATGCTGAAAACTTGGTTCAAGACTTGGATACCATAGAAGAACTCAGGGATTTGGCAAGGATAAGGATGGCTAGTTATCAACAAAGGATGGCTGGAGCCTACAATAAGAATGTCAGGATTAGGAAGTTCCAAGTTGGTGATATGGTATTGAGGAAAGCATTTCAGAATACCACAAAACCTGCTGATGGAAAATTGGCACCAAAGTGGGAAGGCCCCTACCTGATTGAAGCTGAGGCAGGAAAGGGGGCATATCGGTTGCTAACCATGGAAGGTGATTTACTACCAAGAGCTTGGAATGTTGTCCACTTGAAGAAATACTTCATGTAATAAGGATTCAGGATCCTTAGCAACATTCATGGCCGATATCCTCGAAGGATCCTTAGAGGATAGATGATCCTCATTCTGGTAATGATCTAATTTTAATCTATTTAATTCTTTAATTATCTTATATACAAGGAGAAGGATCCTGGATCCTTCATCCTTCTTTCACTTAGTTCTGAGTTTTGCAGAAGGTTAGTATATCCTTAACAAAGGATTGAGTATCCACAGAAGTTTCCAGTTATTTGGGCTTGACCCCAGTAGCGCACGATGATCCTGATGCAGTTCAAGGCAATGGGACCAGTACTCACTTTAGGGGCTGACAATTTCATTGTACTGGCTGTTTTCAGGATCCTACGTATAATGGTAGACGTACCATACATCCGTTCCTAAGGTTTCTAACGTTTTAACGTTAGCTAAGGTTTTGGCATTTTCATGTCACTAAGTTTGGATAGTCGCCAGTGAGGGCCATACTCCAGTTTACACAAGATCCTTTGGGCTTGTCCCCAGTTTTTGGGCTTGTCCCCAGTTTTTTGGGCTTGTCCCCAGTATATTGGGCTTGTCCCCAGAATTGTTGGGCTTGTCCCCAGTTGCTAACTCTTCTCTTATATTGGCTTAGTCCCAAGTTGTGTTCCATTTCAGGTTTTTGAAGTTAAACAGCTAAGGATCCTTGATCCTAACCTTTTATTAAGGTTCCTTTTTTGGTTATCCTGATTGTAAATGTTAAAGGTTTAGGATCCTAACTTGGATTCTCAGGTCTGATCCTTGATCATTTTGATTTTATTTTTTATTTATCTAAGTGACCCTTACTCTTTGACAACAAGACACATGATCCTTAAATTACACTACTCTTTTGAATTTATCGATTATAGGATATTTGATCCTTGATCATATCCTAAACTTTTTGACATAATCTAGTAAACTTTTATTCTTCACTTATGAATTCAAACAAAGTATATCATAACAATTGAAAGATAAAGTATTCACAAATATAACAACACATGAGATAGCTAAAAGATTAATTTTTTATTTTACCAAAAGTTAAACCCTTAAAAGGTTGTCAAAATTGCCAACCCAAGTTTCTACCAGCAAAACGTGGCCCGTCCACTTGGGTTGGCAAAGGGTGTCCATATTAACAAGGTCTGAGTGCAGGAAATAAAGGCGGCAGGATAACAAGTGGTTTCATCCCCCAAACAGAGGATCCATCCACCACCCATTATTCTACCTATTGTCCAAGGATCCATGATCCTCAACCCTAAAAACTATTGTTTAAATACAGACCAGCATTGTTCAAGAAAAACACCATCAAACAAAAAACCAACTACCAAACCATAAAAAATCCATCATCGCCCATTTCTGCAGCTCACATATTCGCTGCATCACCATCACCATCATCTCCAGCCCTAGCATCACCAGCCTGATCCTTAGCCCCGCTGCCGCTTGCCTCAAGCATCAAGACCTCTCCAGCCTCCTCTTCATCATCAAGCTCAGCCAGCCTAGCCTTCCAGCCCTCCTGGTCCCAATTGGTCCTGTTAAAGCCAGGATCCTCAGCTTCCTGGGCCATCTGCAGTTTGGTCTTGTACATAGCAATGGCAGCAGAAAGTTTAGCATCCTCCATCACCTCATTCTTCTCCTGATCAGCAGTGATGTGGGCCATGACCAGCTGCTTTTTTGCCAAGTTGAGCTCTTTCTCAAGGGTGGGGATGGTTTGATCCTTAGCCAGGAAGATCTTCTGGAAGTCCAGCTCCTTCTACTCAGCCTCTTCAACATACGCATCAAAGAGTATCTGGATCTCAGTGAATTTCTGCAAAGAATGAAGGATTCAATTCAGGATCTGTTATCCTCAAATGTGCAGGATAGGATTAAGGATCAAGGATCCTTACATCAGCAAAGTATTCTTCAAACTGATGATCGATGAGGGGCAGGCCTTCAAGATTATCAGCTTCAGTGGACTTCCTCTTCTTTCCTCCCTTTCCCTTGGAGGTGACAGGCTTAGGGATTGGAACGCTTGGGCTAGCAGCAGATTTCTTCTTTCCGGACCAGGGAGCGACAGTACTAAGATCACTGACGCTGAAGCGAGTGGCTGATTTCGAGGACTTTCCAGTACCTATAAACGGCAAACAACAGATAAGTATTCTTTATCTAAATCTATTTAATCATACATAAATAAAAATACTTACTTGACATGGTTACTGAACCGGAGGATACTTCTTGTGAATCCTTTGTGTTTGCCTGGAATGATCTAATTGCAGGATCAAGGCTCCAAAAAGTAGTGATCCTCTCTTTTGTTGCAGGTGACTGAATGATATGAGAGACTGAGATAGCTGCACAAAAAGACAGAAAAGGATCAGTTATCCTCAACAGAAATAGAATCATCCTATAATCCTTCTACAAGGATCCTACCATGGGTGGTCCATTCTTTGGGGAGATCTTTCCCGTTTGGGATAGAATCTCTCCTGACAAAGAAGAAACGCTTCTTCCAGTTGGTATCGTTTTTTGTGGTCTTGAGGATTGGGTGAGAATCACCAGGTTTGTGTTTGAACAAGAAGCGATGTGAACCATGGCTCACAAGATTATACAGTTCAGCCAGTTTCGACATTCCCAACTCTATGCCTTCCTGCTCAATGATGTTCTCTAAAGTGTACAATACTCTCCACATCATTGGCATGGCCTGGATATAGCACATGCCGGTGAGGGAAAAGAAGGATTGGGTGAAGGCAGGGAAGGGATAGGAGAATCCTATCAGGAATGGGGTAGCCAGAAAAGCAACCCAAGTGTCAGAAACGGAGTCGATTTTGGCAGTAGGGTCAAAAGGCTTGAAGACGGTATCCGCCGGAAAACAGTGGCGAATCCGGTCAATCTCCGGATCAGTGAAGCAGCAGAGTTCCTTCGAAGGATTTTTGATAATCCCTTGGCTTTTCAAAGGACTATCTTTCTGGTGATCCTTGGCGGGGGAGGATCGTAGCTTCATTGTGATCTAAAGATTTTGATGAAGATCAGAATAAGAAGATGAAGAGAGAAAGAGAAGAGAAATACCTGATCGGTCTTGGGATGAGGATTTAAAGGGAGTAACGCACGAATTTAAATGCCTATCGATCCTTATCTCTAATCTCAAATTTATAATGATGGTTCTGCAGGATGTCATGTCGCTGACGTATGATCAGCAACAGCTAGTTCGATTCTAACGGCTATATATTCGTTAGTCAGTTGGAGATAAGATAAAAAATACGACTCGTTAATTTACATTTTACTCCTCATATTTTGGGGGCAATTGTTAGGGATAGATTTTCTAAACATAAGGTTCATGGATCCTCAAGTACTGCCAGGATCACGGATCCTCAATTCTGTTTGAATTAAGGATCCTCAGAAGACATTGCAGGACCAGGATCCAGGATCCTCATTGTTATCCTTATACTAACGGTTGCCTTCACTATGTTTAAGCTTGTTTTGCAGGAGTATACGCATTGGACTTGGTCTTGCCGATATTCTTGGGGAATATGCCCTCAATATTCCGCACGTGCATGGCTTGGTGACCATTTTAGAAGTCGTGGGGAGCTTGCACATTTAGCGGATAGTTAGTTATTTAAGTCATTTCTATTTTTAAAGGGGATAACAAGCTTGAGTTAGAACGATTAAGCAAACACACACACATGAAACAGCTCTCAGCAGTTCATTGGCGATTTCATACACATTGCACTATAGTGATCCTTGTAACAAGCTTGTTATCATCCCGAGTTGTAACAATCATTTGTTTAATTATAGTTGGTGATCGGTAGTTTCCATCACCCGAGGTTTTTTATGCCGGAGATCAACTCTTGATCAAGGGCTTTTTCCTCGTATAAATCCTTGTGTCACTTGTTCATTTCATTTGCAAGTTATTCATACATTTGTTCATTGATTCAAGCATCACACCTCACAACAAAAGATTTGGTTGCATTATCCTAGCTTGATTTTTGACCAAAACACCTACTCCTTGGGGAGTTGTCAAGGTGAAAAGTGATCAACAAGAAGCTAAGGAGTGTTACTCATCCTCGATGAAATTCTCAACCAAGCCCAATGCAGCATAGCAATTAAAGATGCGAGCCCAGGATATCATGGAGGCTTCAGAATAGAATGTTAAGAAAATTATCCTGAACCAGGATAATCCAGATATCTCGGTGCTCGTAGGAACCAATATCCCTCAGGATATTGAAGATCAATTGACTAACTTTTTGAAATGCAGGATGTCAACGTTCGCGTGGAAGCACGAGGATATGATAGGCATTTCCAAGGATGTTATAACACATAAGCTCGGT
This sequence comes from Helianthus tuberosus, assembly GCA_030545235.1. Classification (NCBI taxonomy): domain Eukaryota; kingdom Viridiplantae; phylum Streptophyta; class Magnoliopsida; order Asterales; family Asteraceae; genus Helianthus; species Helianthus tuberosus. Next base: position 176,498,141 of record CM060450.1, read on the forward strand.
ATTGACAGGTCATTCAAGCCTGTCCAACAAAAGAGAAGGAAGTTTGCTCTGGAGCGAAATGTGATTAGTCAGGAAGAAGTAGAGAGGTTATTGAAGTCCAAAATGATCAGAGAAGTCAAGTTTCCAAGATGGCAAGCAAATGTAGTGGTGGTGCAGAAGAAGAATGGGAAATGGAGAGTTTGTGTAGATTACACAGACTTGAACAAGGTTTGTCCCAAAGACCCATTTCCTCTTCCTCATATTGACTCAATGGTGGATGCTACTGCCGGCCATGAGATGTTAACCTTCATGGATGCATCCTCAGGATTCTAGCAGATCCAAATGGAACCTTCAGACCAAGAGGATACTGCCTTCATGACACCAACATGTATTTATTGTTACACTGCTATGCCCTTTGGTTTGAAAAATGCAGGTGCAACATATCAAAGATTGGTGAACATGATGTTCAAAGACAAACTGGGGGACACTATGGAGGTGTACATCGATGACATGGTAGTAAAATCTAAAAAGGCTGAGGATCACCTCCAGGATATTAAGGGAGCATTTGATATCCTGGATCAGTATAACATGAAGCTAAATCCTGCTAAGTGCCATTTCGGAGTGGGGGCTGGAAAGTTACTAGGATATATGGTGACTAAAAGAGGAATAGAAGCAAGCCCAGAACAGATCAAAGCCATCTTGGATATCAAATCACCTTCTAACATGAAGGATGTTCAAAGACTGACAGGACGAGTGGCAGCGTTGAATATATTTATTTCAAGATCCTCAGAAAAATGCAAGGAATTTTATGATATCCTGAAGAAGAACAAGAAGTTTGAATGGGGAGTAAAGCATGAAGCAGCCTTGCAGGATTTGAAGCGGTATCTTTCAACCGCACCTCTATTGATGAAGCCTGAGGATGGTGAACCATTATCCCTGTATCTTGCAGTATCGGGGAATGCAGTAAGTGCTGTCCTTGTAAAGGATCATGAAGGTCAGCAGTATCTTGTTTATTATGTTAGTAAAAGTTTATTAGATGCTGAAACTAGGTACTCTCATTTAGAGAAATTAATATTAGCCCTAGTTATGGCGTCAACAAAACTTAGACACTATTTTGAAACACATAGGATTCATGTTAAAACCAACTATCCTGTAAAAAACGTGCTTAGGAAACCAGAGATGTCAGGTAGGATGGCTAAGTGGTCAGTGAAATTAAGTGCATATGATCTAGTGTATGAACCTAGAAATGCCATAAAGTCTCAGGATTTAGCTGACTTTGTGGCTAATTTCAGTAGTGATTGTTATGGGTCATTTTCTGAGTATACATATCCTGACTAATATCCCGCTTTTTATTGTTTATTTGTGACCAGGATACTGGATGAGGATATTGCTAACATCTTGGGCGATATCCTAAGTCTGAGTGAATTAAACACGTGCAGGTTAATGGCTGTAAGTTACTAACGGTCATCAGGACTTCTTCTCCTCGAGACTCGGACGTATTTGTTATGAAGAAGCCGTTGAACCCGAAAGACTTGGTCCTCAACGTTCAAGTGGGAATATTCGCTGGATCCCGGAAGTTTAGGATAGTTTGTTACATTATCTTTACTATAAATAGATGGGGGCGGATCAGTTTAAGGCACACAATTTACACTTACACTCTCGAACACTTTCACTCTCTAGCTCGTTGCAAACACCACACTTATATTCAAGTTTCATTGTAACACATAGTCGATCCGCACCACATCCCGCACTGTATCCTGATATTTGAAGCAATAGAAGGACAAGGCAGCTGCGATTGTCAGCTCCCGAGGTTTTATGCCGGCGATCTAGATTGATCAAGGGCTTTCCTCGTACATCACGTGTCCACCTTTACTTTTTTGCTCATTGTTTGATCATAGATACAGCTCTATATCCTGAGCCGTATCCTGAAACTGTTTTCATATCTAATTTTGTTAACACATTTTTCATACATATTTCTAGCACACTACCTCACTTAACTAATTTGATCACTAAATTGCTTAGGTAATTTTTGACCAAAACAATTTGGCGCCCACCGTGGGGCAAGTGGTGCTCTCTTTACTAAAAATTTTTGCGAAATCGCTAATCGGCTTTCTATTTTCAAAACTTTTTGCCACATTGTCCATAATGGCCTCAAGATCAAACATGAGTTCCTCTACTGTGTCTGCTATGACTTCTGCTACTACTGGTTCGCTGCTTCCACCACCTCCTCCAAGGATGCCAGCCTCTTCACGACCTCAGGATATTATCCCTACTCGCAGTGTTCAGGAATCTGCTCCCGTTCTAGCTTCTAATGATGAAATTCTTACTTTATTTGGAAGTGTGCAGGAACAAATGAGGCAGCAACAGGAAACAAACCAAATGCTTTTAAGGGAAATACAACTCCTGAAGTCTGGCTCGAGCAGATCTGCTGAGGATAATGTCACTCCATTACATCCCAGAGCGTTGAACTTTAGTTCAGCTGTGTATTCCGAGGATAACAGGGGGAATATTGTGCCCAGCCTTCCTCAGAATCATACTCCTGAAATACCCTCCTCGGTCAGGATGTCCACCATGAGGAGCTCAGGATATGCTTCAGGATATGGGCAAAATCCTCCAACGGGTAACGTGTCAAATAATAATAATACTCATGCTACTAACAATAGTGGATCTTTGCAGGATACAGGTGTAACATCAGCACTTACTAGGGAACTTCAGAAGTTGAAGGACATGATATCTAGTGTACCTGGGGTGGTCCAGCCGATCCCGGAAGTGTCCCAAGACAGCCATAAGATATCTCGTTTTGCATATCCTATCTATGATGCTGAGATCCCAAAGAGATTCCAAACCCCCAACATGAAGCTTTATGATGGGACTACGGATCCTGAAGAGCATATTGCTCAGTATAGGGAGAGAATGGAGATTAACCCTATCCCTCCGGAGCTCAAGGAAGCGTGCTTGTGCAAGGGATTTGGTTCTACTCTAACAGGATCAGCCTTAAAATGGCTGTTAAACGTTCCTCCTCACTCAATTACTTCGTTTGCTCATTTGGTTAATTTATTTAACAGTCAATTTTCTTGTAGTCGGAGTTTTGAGAAACTAACCAGTGATCTTTACAGGATAACTCAAGGGCCTCAGGAATCCTTGAGGGATTATGTGAACAAATTCAGTCGAGAATCCTTGGATATCCCACATCTTGATGTTGCAACAGTTGTGCAAGCTTTTAAGATGGGATTACAAAAGGATTCTCAGTTTTATCAGGATCTTGTAATGAATCCCTGCAGGAATCTCGACGAAGCTCGTAACAGGGCTTTGAGATATATCCGTCTGGAAGATGACAGGAAGATGCAAGAAAGGATGAACTCATCTAACACTTATGAGTCAACTAACAGGAAGTCAGAATCCTCATTCAAATCATATCGGCCTAAGCCATATGGTAGAAATGAAAACAAGAGAGTGAATGCTGTCGAAGATGAGGATCCTGAAGAGTATCCTGAGTTGTCTGAATATTGCTTTTCTGTTAACATTCCTGAATTGATGTATGCCATGCAGGGTCTAGGAGACAAGGCTAGGTGGCCTCGAAAGAATCAACAAAAGGCTGACTGGAAAGATAAGTCAAAATGGTGTGCTTTCCACGAAGATTTCGGACATGTAACTGAGGATTGCATTGCTCTAAGGAAAGAAATAAGCTATCTTCTAAGCAAGGGATATCTGAAAGATCTCTTAGGAAGAAAGAAGAATAAGGGTCAAGATACTGAGAAGGATCCTGAGCGGGCAGCATCACCTCCTGCGGATGCCAAGATAATCAACTTCATTTCGGGAGGATCCGACATTTTTGGAACTTCGTATTCGGCAGCAAAGAGACATGCAAAGGAAGCTAAGGCCGAAAGGGGAGACAAACCTGTCAGGATGACTACCCTTACGACTGACAAAGTGATCACTTTTGATGCTGATGACAGGGATACTGTCCAGGATCCTCACCATGATGCTCTGGTAATAACGTTATATGTGGCTAACCATTTTGTACGCAGGATATTGGTTGATAATGGCAGCTCCGTCAACATGATCCAACTAGAAACTCTGAAGAGAATGAATGTATCTCCAATGGATATTACTTCAAAGTCTACCGTGCTTGTTGGGTTCATTGGAGAGGCTAGAAACACAGTGGGAGAGATAAAGTTGCTAGTATACGTTGAAGGAGTCAACTCGATACAACATTTCTGTGTGATGGATTCTCTATCCTGCTATAACATCATACTGGGAAGACCGTGGATTCACGATATGAAGGCTGTGCCATCAACATATCACCAATGCATCAAAATACCTACCCCTTGGGGAGTTGTCAAAGTTGATAGTGATCAGCAGAAAGCGAAAGAATTCTACTCATCCTCGATGAAATCCTCAACCAAACCTAGTGCAGCATAGCAATTAAAGACGCGGGCCCAGGATATCGTGGAGGATCCGGAGCAGGATGTGAAGAAAATTATTCTGGACCAGGATAATCCCGATATTTCGGTGCTCGTAGGGACCAATATCCCTCAGGATATTGAAGAACAATTAATTAACTTTTTGAAATGCAGGATGTCAACGTTTGCGTGGAAGCATGAGGATATGACAGGCATATCCAAAGACATTATTACTCACAAGCTTGGAATTGATAAATCATTCAAGCCTGTTCAGCAAAAAAGAAGGAAGTTTGCTCCTGAGCGGAACACGATTATCCAGGAGGAAGTTGAGAGATTATTAAAGTCCAGGATGATCAGAGAGGTTAAGTTCCCAAGGTGGCTAGCAAACGTGGTTGTGGTACAGAAGAAAAATGGGAAATGGAGAGTTTGTGTAGACTACACAGACTTGAACAAAGCTTGTCCTAAAGACCCATTTCCTCTTCCCCACATTGATGCAATGGTAGATGCCACTGCCGGGCATGAAATGCTGACCTTCATGGACGCATCCTCAGGATTTCAACAGATCCAAATGGAGCCTTCTGACCAGGAGGATACTGCCTTCATGACACCAACAGGTATTTATTGTTATACAGCTATGCCTTTTGGTTTGAAAAATGCAGGTGCAACATACCAAAGATTGGTAAACATGATGTTCAAAGACAAACTGGGGGACACCATGGAGGTATATATCGATGATATGGTGGTGAAATCTAAAAAGGCTGAGGATCACCTCCAGGATATCAAGGGAGCATTTGATATCCTGGATCAATACAACATGAAGCTGAATCCTGCTAAATGCCATTTCGGAGTGGGGGCAGGAAAGTTTCTTGGATATATGGTGACAAAAAGGGGGATAGAAGCAAGCCCAGAGCAGATCAAAGCTATCCTGGATATAAAATCACCCTCAAATATGAAGGACATACAAAGATTGACAGGCCGAGTAGCAGCCTTAAACAGGTTTATCTCGAGATCCTCAGAGAAGTGCAAAGATTTTTATGATATCCTGAAGAAGAACAAAAGATTCGAATGGGGGGAGAAGCATGAAGCAGCCTTGCAGGATTTGAAACGATATCTCTCAACCGCACCTCTATTGATGAAGCCTGAAAATGGTGAACCACTATCCCTATACCTTGCTGTATCAGGGAATGCTGTAAGTGCCGTTCTTATAAAAGACCATGAAGGTCAGCAATATCCTGTTTATTATGTTAGTAAAAGTTTGTTAGATGCTGAAACTAGGTATTCTCATTTAGAAAAATTAATATTAGCTCTAGTCATGGCATCAACGAAACTTAGACATTACTTTGAGACACATAGGATTCATGTTAAAACAAATTATCCTGTCAAAAATGTGCTTAGGAAACCAGAGATGTCAGGCAGGATGGCCAAGTGGACAGTAAAGTTAAGTGCTTATGATTTAGTATATGAACCTAGAAATGCCATAAAGTCTCAAGCTTTAGCTGACTTTGTGGCTGATTTCAGTAGTGATATTCAGGATGAGGTAGACCTAGAAGTTCAACAGTTAGGAGAATCCTCAGGATCCTGGACATTATATACTGACGGTGCATCTAATGTAAGAGGAGTAGGATTAGGAATACTACTAAAATCGCCACAGGGGGACATATTACCCCAGGCTATTAGGTGTGAATTTTCTGCTACTAATAATGAGGCAGAATATGAAGCTTTAATTGCAGGATTAGAATTGGCTAAGAGTATGAGTATAAAAAATTTGCAAGTATATGTTGACTCTTTGTTAATTACTAACCATTTTAATGGATCCTATGCAGTTAAGGGTGAGAAATTAATCGGATATCTCGATATTCTCAAAAAATTAGCAGGATATTTCGATATTTTTATACTTGAACAGGTACCAAGGGAGGATAATGCTGAAGCGGATGCCTTAGCAAATTTGGGATCATCGATCAGGATACCTGAAGGGACCCAAATACCAATAATACATGTCTTATATCCTGCAACGAATCCTCAGGATAAAGAAGTAGCGGGTATTCAGGATCCTGGAGCAGAGCATCCTGAAGAGGATCCTAAATCCTGGACGGCTCCAATCATGAGATACCTCAAAGAAGGACACATCCCTGGAAATGAAAATCCCAAGGCATTTAGGATGAAGGTATCACGATTCACTATTATAAATAATATTTTATACAGGAAATCTCTTGCAGGACCGTATTTGAGATGCTTGGAGGATCCTGAAGCCAAAGAAGTACTTCAGGATATACATGAAGGGGATTGTGGCAACCATACTGGGGGCAGGTCGTTATTCTCAAAAGTATTAAGGACAGGATATTATTGGCCAACAATGAGAAAAGATGCCGCAGAATATGCTCGAAGATGTGACTCATGTCAAAGACATAGTAACATACTGCATCAACCTGCTGAACCATTATATCCTATTGTTTCCCCTTGGCCATTTATGAAGTGGGGTATGGATATAGTGGGAAAGCTACCAAAAGCTACGGGAGGAAAAGTCTTTATGCTAGCAATGACGAATTATTTCTCTAAGTGGGTTGAAGCTGAAGCATTTGTTCAAGTTAGAGACCAAGAAGTGGTATCCTTCATAAAAAGGAATATCCTGACCAGATTCGGAGTACCAGCCGAGATAATCTGTGACAATGGTTCTCAGTTTATAAGCAAGAGAACTACTGACTTTTGCAAGAGTTGGGGAATCAAAATGATAACATCTACTCCAGTACATCCTCAAGCGAATGGACAAGCAGAATCCTCAAACAAGATAATTGTCAATAACTTAAAGAAAAGGCTTGGGGCCAAAAAAGGAAGATGGGCAGAAGAACTACCCTTTATTTTGTGGGCTGATAGGACAACGGTAAAGAATGCAACAGGCCAAACCCCATTTTCCTTGGTATTTGGAGCAGAAGCGATGATTCCAACGGAAATGACAATACCTACTGCAAGATCTACCCTAAGTGATCCTGAGCAGAATCCTGGAGCCTTGAGTCAGGATTTAGACACTATAGATGAGAAGAGAGATGAGGTAAAGCTAAGGATGGCAGCATATCAACAGAGAATATCCAGGGCATATAACAAGAATATTAGGACCAGAAGATTTAAGGTTGGAGATTGGGTGTTAAGAAAGGCTTTTCAGAATACTACTAATCCTGCCGATGGCAAGTTAGCTCCAAAATGGGAAGGACCATACGAAGTTGAATCAGAAGCAGGGAAAGGAGCATACAGACTCAAGAATATGGAGGGGGATATGCTACTGAGATCTTGGAATGCTATACACCTTAAGCTCTATTTCAAGTGAGTTTAGAATTTAATTTCTAACTCAGGATGGTATGAATTCTACCTTTTTTAAATATGTTTGGTTTAATTTGTTCTTTGTAACCCAATACTAACTTAAGCATCGGAGGGGTGTTAGCCAAGCTAACACCCACCTTAGTTTACAGTTGTTTTTCAGGATATGTTTCAGGATATAGCTCCAGGATATGTACTCAAGATAACTCGAAAGATTAGAGGATTGGCCCCCTCTCTCACGTTTAAGGGATACTGATCCCTTCACAGGTTTAAAGGTATTCACCTTTCTTCCGAATTGGGTTTAAACACCCCGCCTGGAGCGCAAGTTATTCAGGGATAGTTCAAGGTGGCGGGACCAGTCCATGTAAAAGTGGCTGACAATTTCGTTACTGTTGGCTATATCCTGAATCCTAAAGGTATATGAGGATTGATCACCCTCTCTCACGAAAGAGTATTTTCATACTCTCTAAGGTTTAAAGGTTTTCACCTTTCTAAGTCTTGGAGTTTATACACTCCCGCCTGTAGCGCATGAAAATTTGGGATTTTCCCCAGGATACAAGGGATCTATCTCCAGTACATCCTTGGGTTTTCACCCTTGGGACCTAAAAAATTGCCTATACAATGGAAACTGACATTCAGAAGATTTCTAAGTATTTGAAGACATTGTACACAGGGGACATTCCTACCAAGGCAGTGATGTAAAGCTCAAAGGCTAAAGCTTGGAACTAGTATGCTAAGTATCTCACACAGGGGACATCTTCATTGGAAAAGTTGCAAGGAGATTGAGGTTTGATAATAGGGTTATATACTACTCCGGTTATGATCTTTCCTTTGTAAACATCATCTAAGTTTTTAGTAACACTATGTTTTATAAAAGGTTAAGTATCCTGATATATTTTCAAAATCCTTTTCAGGATATTTGATTAAGGTGTTTGAAACTAGTATTAGTTTGGAACTTTGATCATTTAAAGTATTATCAAAACTTGGTTTTGGAAAATAGATTGTTTTTCAAAAGCTTTCTACAAAGTTGAAGGAATGTTTGGAAGTTCTATCTAATAAAAAGTTTTTATAACATATTGCTGAGCATATTGATCAGGATATAACAATATAAATTTTTTTGCAAAGTTAAGATTTATAGAAAACGGAAGATGATGGCAAGAAAAATAAAAAAGATGAAATTATTCTTGAAGCAATCAATACTGGTTGATAACCGAAGGTTTCATCCTGAAACCCAGGACCCATCCACCTTCGGCTATCAAATTGTTTCGATACAAAAATAAAAATTGTTCATAAAAACCTAAAATTGTTCAAACGATTTAAGATAAATAAGCTTTAGGGGGTAGTGCCTTCTTCGTCCATAGTAATTTCAGCAGCATCCGTCTTGGGATCCGCCTCAGTATCCTTCTCAGCATCAGTTGTTTTTTCAACTGCTTTGGAAGATTCTTCAACAGCTGATTTGAAAGAAACGCCGCCGAGGTTCTTCAGCTTGGTCTCCCAGGCACCTACATCCCAAGAAGGGCATTCGAAGCCTAATGATTTGGCTTCGTGGGCCATCTTCAACCTGGCTTGAAGGAGAGAAATGACAACGGAACTCTTGAGGCTTTCCCGGTAGCTGACCATATCTCATTCGTATTGCATGTGGGCAGCTTCAAGGTCGGTCTGGGCTTGAAGAGCAGCTTTGTTGAGGGCAGCTTGGTGTTCTTGAGTCATGGCTTTAAATTTCTGCTCGTAATGACGAGATTTGGCGGCTGCTATCATGCCTTGATCAGAGATGGTGGTTTCAGCTTCCTTTAGCTTGGTTTCAAGCGTCTTGTTGAGCTTACAGGATTCTTGATATAGGTTAACCAAACGCTCAAGACCCTACAAAGGTAAAAGGACAGGTATTAATATTGATAAATCTTTGAAAATAATGTAAGCCGCAGGATGTGATATGAGAAAACTAACCTGGTTGAGAAAGGAAGTCATAAACCCGCTGGCTTCAATGAACCCGTGTTTCTCATAAGGAAATGTGTCAGAAATGACAGGGGAGTCAGGCTCTTTCCTTTTGCGGGAACTTGAACTCCGGGGCTTAGTAGCCGGTGAAGGTTTGGGGATAATGATAGCTTTGGAGCTGCTGGGTTTGGATGTGGCTGTGGTCTTGGGGCTAGGTTCTTTCTTGACCTGGATCTGATCAGAATAACTATCCAATTCGTCGAGGTCAAAGACTTCAGGAATCTTGGCCGGTGCTGCATAAAGGGAAAAGTTTTACTCTTCATTTTACTGTTATACTGTCTTGACTAATTATTTTGAAAGTAATCCTTACCAGACATTTCGGATGACGAGTATTGACTGGAACTGGGGACGTGTGTGGTGAAGGTCCTGTCTATTGCTGGTAACTGGTAAACAGTATTGATTCTTTCTTCTGACTCGGTGGTAGGAGGAGCGACTTCCTTGAAATTCACTGTATAAAGATCGAAAAGAAGGATATTAATAGAAGATAAGAATTAAATGGTCTATGAGAATATTTATAACCCTACCGGTGGTTAACCACTCCACCGGAAGGTTGGCACCCTCAGCAATGGAGTCTCGTTTGACAAAGAAAAATTTGCGTTGCCATCCGTCTTCGTTTTTGGTGGCTTTGAGAATTAGGGGTTTGCTGGAGGTCGAGAAGAGCAAGAACCGGCTAGAGCCATGGGATCGGAGGCGATAAGCAATAGGCAAATCCTCGATGCGGAGGTCGGAACAATGGAGATTTTTGATTTGATTAAGTACAATTAGTACTCTCCAAACCATGGGCATGGTTTGAGCAAAAGAGATGCCGGTGGTTCGAAAGAATTGCATCATGAATTCAGGAAAAGGGTATCGAAGACCTAGCGAAAAAGGATATGCTGGAAAACAAACCCATTCAGTGGAAGAAACATCCGATCGGATTGACCGATCGAATGGTCTGAAGACCGTGTTATCAGGGAAAGTGCCGGAGGCTCTTAAAGCTGCAATGTCTGCGTTGTCAAAAGCACAGATCTCCTTTTCGGGATTTTTAAGGAGATTCTGCTGGGTGAAGGTCTCGGCATCCATTACGTGTAAGGCGATGTAAATTGATAGAAAGTAAATCAGAAATGGAGAATTACCTGAAGGTTCTGTTGAAGATATCTGCTTTTCAAACAAGAAAAGAGAAGATATAGGGGCATTGTGGATCTCCATTGAGTAAAAAACGCGTTGGAAGTTACGATGTGATCTTGACCGTCGCTTCGTTTTAAATGCCTTAAGTTATGGGATAAGATTTTTGAAATATATCCGTTGGATTGGTATCCCAACCGATATATTTGGGGACAATTGTTATGGGTCATTTTCTGAGTATACATATCCTGACTAATATCCCGCTTTTTATTGTTTATTTGTGACCAGGATACTGGACGAGGATATTACTAACATCTTGGGCGATATCCTAAGTCTGAGTGAATTAAACACGTGCAGGTTAATGGCTGTAAGTTACTAACGGTCATCAGGACTTCTTCTCCTCGAGACTCGGACGTATTTGTTATGAAGAAGCCGTTGAACCCGAAAGACTTGGTCCTCAACGTTCAAGTGGGAATATTCGCTGGATCTCGGAAGTTTAGGATAGTTTGTTACATTATCTTTACTATAAATAGATGGGGGCGGATCAGTTTAAGGCACACAATTTACACTTACACTCTCGAACACTTTCACTCTCTAGCTCGTTGCAAACACCACACTTGTATTCAAGTTTCATTGTAACACATAGTCGATCCGCACCACATCCCGCACTGTATCCTGATATTTGAAGCAATAGAAGAACAAGGCAGCTGCGATTGTCAGCTCCCGAGGTTTTATGCCGGCGATCTAGATTGATCAAGGGCTTTCCTCGTACATCACGTGTCCACCTTTACTTTTTTGCTCATTGTTTGATCATAGATACAGCTCTATATCCTGAGCCGTATCCTGAAACTGTTTTCATATCTAATTTTGTTAACACATTTTTCATACATATTTCTAGCACACTACCTCACTTAACTAATTTGATCACTAAATTGCTTAGGTAATTTTTGACCAAAACAGTGATATTCAAAGTGAAGTAGACCTAGAAGTCCAACAGCTAGGAGAAAGCTTAGAATCCTGGACGTTATATACTGATGGTGCATCTAATGTAAGAGGTGTAGGTTTGGGTATACTACTAAAATCGCCATAGGGGGACATATTAGCCCAGGCTATTAGGTGTGAGTTTCCTGCCACTAATAATAAAGCAGAATATGAAGCTTTAATTGCAGGATTAGAATTGGCAAAAAGCATGAATATCAAGAGTTTACAAGTATTTGTTGATTCCTTGTTAATCACTAACCATTTTAATGGAACCTATGCAGTTAAAGGGGAAAAATTAATCGAGTATCTCAAAATTCTCAAAAAAATTAGCAGGATATTTCGATATTTTTACACTTGAACAGGTACCAAGAGAGGATAATGCTGAAGCTGATGCCTTGGCAAATCTAGGATCATCAGTCAGGATACCGGAAGGAACCCGAATACCGATATTGCATATCCTATATCCTGCGACGGATCCTCAGGATAAGGAAGTAGTAAGTGTTCGGGATCCTGGTGAAGAATATCCTGAGAAGGATCCTATGTCTTGGATGGCTCCAATCATAAGAAATCTCAAGGAAGGACACATCCCAAAGCATGAGAATCCTAAGGCCTTTAGAATGAAGGTATCATGATTCACTATTATAAATAATGTTTTGTATAAGAAATCTCTTGCATGACCATATCTGAGGTGCTTGGAGGATCCCGAAACCAAAGAAGTGCTTCAGGATATACATGAAGGGGATTGTGGTAACCATACTGGGGGCAGGTCGTTATTCTCAAAGGTGTTAAGAATAGGATATTATTGGCCGAAAATGAGAAAAGATGCTGCAGAATATGCTCGAAGATGTGATGCTTGTCAAAGACACAGTAATATATTACATCAGCTGGCTGAGCCACTTTATCCTATAGCTTCCCCTTGGCCATTCATGAAGTGGGGAATGGATATAGTAGGAAAATTGTCAAAGGCTCCAGGAGGAAAGGTCTTCATGTTGGCAATGACTGCTTATTTCTCTAAGTGGGTTGAAGCTGAAGCATTTGTTCAAGTTAGAGATCAAGAAGTGGTATCCTTCATAAAAAGGAATATCCTGACTAGGTTTGGGGTACCAGCTGAGATAATTTGTGACAACGGATCTCAGTTTATAAGTAAGAGGACTACCGACTTTTGCAAAAGTTGGGGAATCAAAATGATCACATCCACACTGGTACATCCTCAAGCAAATGGACAAGCAGAATCCTCAAATAAGATAATTGTCAACAACCTGAAAAAGAGACTAGGAGCTAAAAAAGGAAGATGGGCAGAAGAACTACCTTTTGTTTTATGGGCTGACAGGACGACGGTGAAAAGTGCAACTGGTCAAACCCCGTTTCCTTAGTATTTGGGGCAGAAGCGGTAATCCCAACAGAAATGGTGATACCAACAGCAAGATCCGACCTCCGGGATCCTGAGCAGAATCCTGAAGTCCTTTGCCAGGAATTGGATACGGTTGATGAGACAAGAAACGCAGCAAGGCTAAGGATGGCAGCATATCAACAGAGGATATCCAGAGCATATAACAAGAATATAAGGACTAGAAGGTTCCAGGTTGGAGATTGGGTATTGAGAAAGGCTTTTCAGAATACTACTAATCCTGCTGATGGAAAATTGGCTCCAAAATGGGAAGGACCCTATGAGATTGAATCAGAATCAGGAAAAGGAGCATACCGACTCAAGAATATGGAGGGGGATATGCTACCAAGATCCTGGAATGCTATACATATAAAGCTCTATTTCAAGTGAGTTTGGAATGTAAATTCTAACTCAGAATGGTATGGATTCTATCTCATTTAGTATATTTTAATATACTGTTTTGAACCCATTACTGACTTAAGCATCGGAGGGGTGTTAGCCAGGCTAACACCCACCTTAGCTTACAATTGTTTTGCAGTATATGCTTCGGGATATAGCTCCAGGATACACATTCAGGATACTTCAAAAGATTAGAGGATTGGCCCCTCTCTCACGTTTAAGGGATCCTGATCCCTTCACAGGTTTAAAGGTATTCACCTTTCCCTCGAATTGGGTTTAAACACCCCGCCTAGAGCGCAAGTTATCCATGAATAGTTCAAGATAGCGGGACCAGTCCATGTAAAAGTGGCTGACAATTTCGTTATTGTTAGCTATATCCTGGATCCTAAAGGTATATGAGGATTGATCACCCTCTCTCACGAAAGGGTATTTTCATACTCTCTAAGGTTTAAAGGTTATCACCTTTCTAAGTCTTGGAGTTTATACACTCCCGCCTGTAGCGCATGAAAATATGGGTTTATCCCCAGGATACTTATGGGATTTTCCCCAGGAAGCTAAGGATTTATCTCCAGTATATTTTTGGGTTTTACCCCTGTAACACAAGAATTGTCCAAACAGTTGGAACTGAAATTCAAAAAAATTTCTAAGTGTTCAGAGACTTCATACACAGGGGACATTCCTTCTGAGGCAACTGTGTATGGCTCAAAAGATCAAAGTTGGGCCTAGTGTACTAAGTATCTCGGACTGGGGACATCTTAGTGGAAGAAGTTGCAAAAGGATTAAAGCTCGATACTAGGGTTACACTCTATTCCTGGTATGATCTTTCCTTTGTGAATTTTACATAAGTTGTTTGAACTTTTGAAACTATGTTTAAGGCTTAAATATCCTGATTAGGATATATCCATAGGATATATTCTCATAATGTGTTTTCGGGATATGTTTCAGGATATTTGATTGGAATATTTGGGAAATAATACTTGGGTTGAAAACTAGTAACCTGGTCAAACAAGTGTTATCAAAACGGATTTTGAAAAATAAACTATCCTTTATTCTTTAAAGACTTTATCTAAATTGTTTGAATTTTGAAAAACCCTATTTGACGAAAGTCTTCGTAGGATACCGCCGAGTATGTTGATCAGGATACTTTCAAAAAATAACTTTGCAAAGTTGAAATCTAAACTAAGCGATGTGTAACAAAAGATTGAGAAAAAACAACAAATAAGTGAAAAGGAGGTTATATTATTAACATGTCAAAAGTTGTGCTTTTGGTTTCACCTCAAACCGAGGCCCATCCACCAAAAGTACTATTAGTTTCTTACCATATTTACACAACGGTTGAAGGTTCCGTCTCAAACCGAGACCCATCCGCCTCCAACCGTTGTATTGTTCAAAACAGATTAAATTAATTGATGACCAAGGGCTTCATCCTGAAACCCAGGACCCATCCACCTTTGGTCATCACATTGTCTTAATGCAGGAAATGTAAATTGTTCAAAGACAGGAAAAGTAAATTGTTTAAGAGACCAAAACCATCAAATTTAAAAAAAGTAGGCTCTGGCCTTGGCACGTACATCTATCATCGCCCACGTCACTGCCTTTAAGGGGCAGCACCCTCTTCCGTCATGACTTCATCAGCAAAGTCTTCTCCGGCATCCCTTCCAGCATCCTCTCCAGCATTCGTCCCAGCATCCCACCAGCATCCTTTGAAGCACCAGCATCATCTACCTTCTCGGTCACCTTAGCAGGCTCCTCTGCAGCAGGCTTTGAAGGAGGCTCCACAGGGTTGCCACCAAGATCTTTCAGTTTCATCTCCCAAGCTTTGATATTCCACGAAGGGCATTCAACGCCCAAAGCCGTAGCCTCATAAGCCATTTTCGGCCTGGCCTGGAGGAGGGAGATGACAACCGAATTCTTGAGGCTTTCTCGGTATGAAGCCATGTCCTGCTCATGTTGAACTTGGGCAGCATCGAACTTAGCTTGGGCCTCCCGGGTGATCTTCTAGATGGTAGACTGATGCTCTTGGACCATTGTCTTGTATTTAGCCTCATAATGCTCTGATTTGGCGGTGGCAATTGCTGCTTGATCTGCAATGGTGGTTTCGGCCTTTTTCAGCTTGCTCTCCAGCATGACGTTTGTGCCACACGCGTCTTCATAAAGGAATACCAGACGTTCGAGACCCTGCAAGATAAGAGAACATGTATTAGCCTTAATAAACATTTATAACCAACATATGGTGCAGGATATAGGTCAAGGATACTAACCTGGTTGAGGAAGCCGGTCATGAATTTGCTGGATTTTGTGAACCCATAATTCTCAAATGGGAACACGTGGGGGGTAGCAGGGTAATCTGCTTCCTTCCTCTTCCGGGAGCTGGAGGCCCGGGTCTTGGATGCTGGGGGAGCTTTGGGAGCAGTAGCAGTCTTCGAGCCGGTAGGCTTCGGTGTGACAGATGACTTCGGATTGGATTCTTGCTTGGCAGGTGCGAGGCTAGAGAACTATCCAACTCGTCGAGTTGGAAGCCTTCAAGGTTGATAACCGGTACTGCATAAGGGAAGATACGTTCAGACTTGTTATACCTTTAAAATATAATCGGTTTAATAAACAAAAATAATTTCTGAAAATATGCTTACCAGACATGTTGGAACTTGATCTTTGACTTGGATTTGTGAGTAGCAGGATAAAGGTCCTTTCACTTTCCGGAAGCTTGTAGATTTCTTTTATTCTTCCTTCCGATTCGGCACTTGGGGGAGCTAATTCCTTGAAGTTTGCTGCAAAAAATAAACATATCAGGATATCAGTTCAAGATGTAGTCTCGGGATATGATTGGGGATATTCCTAAAACCCTAAATCCTACCAGAAGTCAACCATCTCTTAGAAATGTCAAAACCCCTGTCAATGGAGTCCCTTTTCACAAAAAAAGAATTTCTTGTCCATTTATCCTCGTTCTTGGTAGCTTTAAGAATGAGAGGATCTTTGGAGATAGAAAATAGAAGGATCCGGCTGGAACCATGGGATCTTAAACGATAGGCCAAAGGAAGATCTTCAATGCACAAGTTGGGCATGTGTCGAGCCTTAATCCGCTCCAAGGTAACTAATACGCGCCAAACCATGGGCATGGTTTGGGCGAAGCTAAGGCCAGTAAGCTCAAAGAAACGAGATATGAAGGGTGAAAATGGATATTGAAGCCCTATGGAGAAAGGATAAGCAAAAAAGCATACCCACTCGTCGGAACAAAAATCTGATCGGACCTCTCGGTCGAATGGATGGAAGATTATCCCGGTAGGAAAGGCACCAGAAGCTCGTAAAGCCGCAATATCGGCATTATCAAATGAACACACCTCTTTTGAGGGTTCCTTAAGCAGGTTTTGCTTGTGAAAGGGGGGAACGGAATCCGCCGTTTGGGATCTAGTGCGGGTAGCCATGGAGAATCTCGACCAAAGAACGAGTGATTTAAACAAGGAAAACAGGGAAGGGAGATAGAGAAAATACCTGAAGTTTGCTTGAAGATAGAGATGATCATAATGAAGAATCCCTTGGTTAATATAGGCTGGATATAGGGGGTAAAGAGTAAATGTCGCATTGGAAGTTGCACAATGTCACCTCAATCGTCATTTCGTTTTAATTGCCTCGGTTTACGAGATAAAGTTTTAAAATATATCCGTTGGATTGGTATACCAACAGATATATTTGGGGACAATTGTTATGGGTCATTTTCTGAACATATATCCTAACTAATATTCTGGCTTTGATTGTTTATTTGTGATCAGGATACCGGATCAGGATATTGGTAACATCCTGGTACGATATCCTGCTAGTAATTGATTTAACCACGTGCAGATTAGAAGGTGCAAGTCTCCAACGTTCAAGTGGACTTCTTCCCCTCAAGACTCGGGCAAATCAGTTAGCTTGTAGACGTTGAACCCGAAAGACCAGGACTGTAACGTTCATATGGGGAATATCCGCCGAATCCCGGAATAATAGGATGTTTAGTTAGTTTTCTTTTACTATAAATAGATTGATCGGATCAGGTTAAGGCACACACTCTTACGCACACTTTTTCTCTCTGTCAGCAAACAATCACAACACACAAACACTTGTACTCGAATTACATTGTAACACCTAGTTGATCCGCATCATATCCTGCACTGTATCCTGATATTTGAAGTAATAGAAGAACAAGGCAGCTGCGATTGTCAGCTCCCGAGGTTTTGTGCCGGCGATCTAGATTGATCAAGGGCTTTCCAAGTACATCCTGTGTCACACTTTACATTGTCGCTCATTGTTTGATCAAAGATATAGCTCTATATCCTGAGTCGTATCCTAAAACTGTTTTTGCACATAACTTAATTAGCATATTTTTGACACACATTTCAAGCACACTACCTCACTTAACTAATTTGATCACTTAATTGTTTCGGTAATTTTTGACCAAAACAATGACTGTGCTGAATTACAATTAATAACTTGAATTGCTTCTGATTATTACCATATGCATACATGTGCATCATATATTGCTTAATGTCTTGTCATTATTGAATGAGAACTTTATTGACTCAAATGATGCACGAAACACAGTTAGCACAATTATCAGACAAATCAGAAAAATGCTGACAGAGTTCAGTAGATAGACAGACATTGTATTGAGACACAGAATGGGCCAGAAACCAAGTATTACACTATTATAGTGTGTAGGAAAGTAAGGATCACAAAACTGCCTTCCTAGAGATAGTTTAAGTGCCAGAAAGTGCCTAAAACTCACATAAACTGCAGAATTCTGCAGAATTCAGCAAAATTCAGCATTTAAACAACATAATATCATGTAGAAATATGCTTAAATGGTCTTGAATACTTTCCTAAGTGTCAGGAATCGAAACTGTCATAAAAGGATACATAAAGCACACTAAACTACATAGTTTAGCACCTTAACGAACCGGTAGCCAACCGAACAACCGGACATTACCCGAAACACCAAATTTTCACTAGAAGCATTGTTCTAGCTTTACCAAGCCAGTTATGGTCCCCGAACATCATAACACATCATATAAATATCTAATGACTAATAACCTAACTGGATACTTGGATTCCAACTACAAACTAACCATATAGTTAAAACCTAGTCTACTACCCCCCCCCCCCCAACCCACCTATGGACGGCCCAACAAGGGACCCACCATAAGATTTTCTTCCAATTTTATATTAGATCATGTTAGGCCCTTTAAGAACACATTATACATAAGATAAACACTTGAATGGATTATAAATGTAACCTATGTATCACAACTTCATTTCCTACACACACTAAAACACACACTTCCTCTCCTCTCCCTCTTGCTTACCTTCGGCCGAACACAACACCCTCATCATCACCATCATCCAACTTTCTTCCATCCATTCTATTACCACTCAAAGGCGTTAGAGGCCGTATAAGGAAGCTAGGAGCTTAAGGGAGTTCAAGGACCTCATTCATTTGCTTTTATCCACTTGTTTTCTTCACTTGATCATCCCTAGCCTTGTGCTAGTGGTAAGAACCTTGATCTTGCTATTTTACTTCCATTTTAAGTGGTTAAAAGAAGAATCATAATGTTAATCATGAAAAACACTAAGAATCATAAAGAATGAAACTTGAACATAAGCATGATTAATGAAGAAACTAAGTTGTTTATGAGTTGTTATGCTTGATGATTGTTGATTGTTTGTGAAAATGATGTTGATCATCATATGATCTTGCTGGATCATGATGAAAAACATAATCTAGCAAGATGAGAGGATGAACATGTTAGAGATTCATGGATCATCCACACATAAAGCATGAACTTGAAAGAACAAAATGTTTTCTTGAAAAATAATGATCAAAGTGAGTAGTAATACTTGTAGACCTAAAGATTTATGGGTAATTTCTAAAGAAACCAAGCTAAAAATATAAGTCTTGCTAAATCTTGGTTCCTACATAAATAAACCCTATTTTTAAAGGTTAAACAAGTGTAGAAGTATATGTGTAACAAGAAAAATCCATGAAGAAACATTTTTAGAAAATATAATCACAAGTTGTAAAGATCCATATTCTTTAAAAATGAAGATTTTAAAGAACTAATCACACTTTAGAAGGTAAGAAGGCTTACTAAGAACACTAGTAAGTTACTACAAATTTTTACAAATATTCAAGTTCATGAAGTAGTAGATTATGCTTGTTTTTGGCAAAGTTGGTAAGTGTAGGTTGTTTATTGTTGAATGATGATTGATCGTGTTGATTTTTACAAAAGAAAATGATATGCTTAAAAGCATGGAAACCTCCATTTTTAAGGGAAATTATGGCAAAATTTTTCTAAAAATTAAACACTTAGAAAAATATTTCCAAACAAATATTTACAAGTGTATTTTGAACCATGAATTTCTCACATAAACTTTGCCATAATTTTTGTTACAAAAATATAAATATTGGAGGTTGGTTTTTATAAATAAAAGTTACTAAGTATGTATTTAGGGAAACATATATTTAGAAGACACCATGTGTGATTATTTGTATATTATGTGTATTAGTTATATTATTTTAGGACGTGAAATAATATAACTCATCATAATACCAAGAAATTACAATCCAAAATATTACCAAAATCCCAAGGAATAAATATACAAAGAATACACAAAATGTTGGTGAAACCGAACGAAGGAATATAACTCATAAAATATTCCGAAAATATTATTCATGTGTATATTTTGGTAAATAATATTTTGGACATCAAGGGAATGAAAATGTGATTTTCATGATTACTACAAAATATTTCATAACTTTTGATAAGAAGAAAATATATTATCTTTGGGCAAGTAAAAATATATATTTTTCTTGAAACCTTTAGAAGATATATTATTTTTGAAAGAAATATATATTTTCTTAAACAAACATGAAGTACAATATTTTGGGGTGAAAGATATATTTTCTCATATAAATGTGAAATATATCATTTTTGGAGAAAAATAAGTTTATATATATTTTCTAAGTTAGACTTGAAAATATATTATTTTTTGAACTTATATGAAAATACACATATTTTTCCCAAAGGAAAATTATAAATAATATTTCTTAAAATGTATATTTTGGAAATATATATTGGTGAACTCTTATTAAGGATATGGTGAACTCTTATTAAGGATAATATTTCAGAAAAATTAATACGAAATTAAGTATAAGAATACTTAATGAATACAATAAAAATACATACTCTCATACATATAAATACACACCGGAATACGACCCCAATACCTGACAAGAATATACAAATACAAGAATACGAATACCCCCATCCTTGGGAAGGAAATACGAATATAAATACTTGAGAAGTACCAACGTTAATAGATATTGATTTAACTATTATTCCAAAATTTAATAAATATAATTTAAGTTAAAATATTTATTATTTTAACGAATAATTATATAACTTGGAATAATATTGAAGACACAAAGGAACATAACTCAAAATACTAAATAAGACCAAGGTCAAGGCACGACCCACCCGTCTAATGAACCGTAGTACGCATGTAGGTAGTCGTGCGATCTAGAGGAAGCTTGAGTTACATTGGATACGAAGAACACAAAGCGGTGAGTTCACGTTCCCCCTTTTCTTTTAACTGTTTTCAGTTTTATAACTTCGGGGGTGAAGTACATATTACTAAATGTTTACAAACAATTACAAATGGTATGATTAGCTAAGGAAAATATTGTTAGATCATGTGAATGGGTAGGCGCACACTTAAGACCATTAATCCTCGTTTTAGGACCGAGGGACATGAGTGATAGATCTATTTGGGTGTAGCGAGCCCACACCCATGTGGACCGGGGTTTTGGCCCATGAGGTGACTATGTCTTACAGCCGGAGGCCCGGTACAAAATTTGCTAGGTTTGAGCCTTCCTACGCCGTTTCACACATATTAATGTATTAGCTACACATTAATTGATATGTTCCTTGTCGCTTCATACCAGTTTACAAATACATACATACATACATACATACTTACAAATGTTTCCGAGGATTATTCGTGCACACATACAAATCACATGAACTCGCTCAACTTCTGTTGATGTTTTCAAACTACATGTATTTCAGGAAACTAAGTATGGATCTGGCGGGCGTTGAAGTTGTCAAGTGTAGTTAGGAATAAAAGATGCCATCCGGTGTCGTATGGTTTCGGAGTATGTACCCTATCTTGGATAGGATACATATTCCAAAGCCAAGTTTTCATTAGTGTCTTTTGAGAAGTCTTTATGGATCTATAAAACAAATTGCATGGTTTATAATTCAGATTCGAAGTCTGTGTTTGGATTCTAAAACAAGGTTGTTATTATGTTTTAAAACATAAATTAATGGATGGTCATCTTTAGTTTTAACATATAGATGTTTGTTATGGTTGAATGCAATGATATTAAGCAAGCCACACCAAATCACGCTTCCGCAAAAGTCAGGGTGTGACAGTTTGGTATCAGAGCTTCGATTGTAGCGAACTAGGATTCCTTCTTGAGTCTAGACTACAATCATTAGGGCTCTCACGAAAGTATTTTACAACATGTTTTCATTGCATACACAAAACGCACAGATCCAGGGAAACAAACATTTTTACAAAATAAAAAGACAAGAAATACAATGCACAATTACTAGGTGGATCAGTCTGAGAGACTGGGAGGTTCAGTCTGGGAGACTGGGTGGTTCAGTCTGGAGACTGGGTGGTTTAGTCTGGGAGACTAGGTAGTTCAGTCTGGGAGACTGGGTAGTTTAGTCTGGGAGACTAGGTAGTTCAGTCTGGGAGACTGGGTGGTTAGTCTGGGAGATTAGGTGGTTTAGTCTAGGAGACTGGGTAGGTCTAGTCTGGGAGACTAGGAAGGATAGAAAGGGGTCGTGAGGAATCACGAGGATACATGATTACATGATTACATTGTCTCTGATTACATGCTTAATGTTAGTTAATATACGTGCATATGTTGTGATTGTTCTGTTACAGACACTATGTCGTCGTCTGGTAGAAGATTGTCCGACGACCATGATCCCATGGCAGTAGTCTCCGATGATGAGGTTATGCTAGCGCCGGAGATCTTTACTTCAGATACAGAGAGTGACCCGGAGATGATGTTCGACGACGACGACGACTTGCAGCCATTCGTGTTGCCTGACTTTGGAGATGACTTACCACTTGCTGATGGCGTTCCAGACGAGGATCCTTTTGTGGCTCCCATTCCAGTTCACGATCATCTTATCATCGGGCATCCCTCTTGTTATGTTTGATTTTCATGAGTTGGCTATTTCAGGATGTCTGTTACATGTGTGGTTTTTTTTTTGTTATGAGCCATGTGAATGTCGGGCCTAGGCCGGGAGAAAGCCCCAAGTATGGAAACCATAATTTTTTTATTGGTAAACTAAGACTTTTGGAAACTCTACTTTTTGGTTGGTAAACTCTATTAAATGCACGTCGGTAATTAACAACTAGCTCATTACCATTTGACCCTTTGCATGAACAAGATTTTATAGTTTACACATTTAACCCCGTTAGCTATAAAATCTAATGGTGAGAAAGTCTCAACAAAGATCCAACCATCTACACAAGCACCATCACAAGAACACAACCATCGCCATCAAGTCAAGCTATCACCTCCCATTGTAGTTATCTGACACCAAATCCCACCACCTCCGTCACCGTCGTCTGTCAGTTCGGTGCAGTCTCATAGTTATACAGTGTTAGTTTATCAGAATAAAAAACAATACAAGTAAATATCGATACCGATACGGACGTTGTTCACTTGGTTTTAGTTCGGTTTGGTTCGATGGAGACCCAATATCTGTCTTCAATTATATTTATAACGCAAGGTTAGAAAAACGGACGTTGTTCACTTGGTTTTTGTTCGGTTTGTATACAAGTTTGTTCATTATTTATTAATTTATTATTAATTGGTCCGAGGAAAAGATGGAGACACTTAGAATACCGTATTACGAATTTAGATATCCCACATTTTGGACCGTTAGTTAGTAAGAAAACATTTTAATTAAAAGACACAAATTTTTACTTAGTAAGAAAACATTTTAAAAAGGAATAAAAAACTTTAAAAACTAAATCATGCATGTAGCCTTATCTGTGTTCTGAATTTGAATATCCGAGAAAAACGTATCTAAAAAAGGAAATTGGTTTATTGTATAGTTACAGAAAAATAAACAAAAATATAATAATAAATATATAACAAAAACGAAAAAGTAAAAACACTTGGAGAACAATGAAGGTGGGTTTTCAAAAAAAAATCATCGATCGAAAAGATTAAAAATAAAGAAAAGTATAATAATAAATATATAATTGTTTTTTTGTTCATTGCGTTTTACGCATCTAGGTTTTCAAATTTTTTTCTTCAAAAGTATTATAATATTATAGTCGTTTTAAAGATAAAAACGCTCTTTTTACGGTGCAATTTTTATTAAAAAATGATGTTGTATGAAATAATTATTAACGTTTTAAAAAGGGAGAATTGGATGACTGAGAAACTATTTGCTTGGATGGACTATAATACTCTTAAACAAACCCACACGCCTCCTTATTTTGTTCAATTTCACTCATTTAATCTTAGCAATTTATTTTAGATCTAATGGATAGGATTGCTTCCTAACCTTCCTACCAAAAATTATCTTCCTAGTATATCCTGACCTTAAAAATGAATTCAGTAGTATTAAATTTAATAAATAATTGGTTTAATATTGTAAAGTTATCGAAAATAAAACAAATATATAATATGTATGTATCCAAAAATGAAAGCTTGGAGAACAAGGAAAGAGTAAGTACTATACTCATATATACACTCACCAGCATGTATAGTATAGTATGTGTCTACATGCAATATATCCTCTGTCGTTGGATCACTCACACATCCATTCAACAAATATCATTACTCTGCCGTTAGATCATTCAAACATCAATTCAAAAAACAAGTGTCACTCAGACATAGAGTCAATATTAAAAGAGACAAAACCCTAGGTTTTTTTTTTCACACGGTATAAACCATTATAACCACCACCGCCCGGAATCATGTATCTCCAACATAACACACCACCTCCACCCAACTTCAATCACACACCGCCACCACCACCCAACTTCAACCACACACCATCACCTCCACCCAACTTCAACCACACACCACCATCACAACCCATCTTCAACCACACACCACCACCTCCACCCAACTTCAACCACACACCGCCACCACCACCCAATTTCAACCACACACCACCACCTCAACCCAACTTCAACCACACCGCCACCCAACTTCAACCACACACCACCACTACCAGCTCTCCCACCCACAATCTGATCAGTCACTCATTCTGGTTCTGACCGCGGTGACTGTCAGATTATCAGTGGTTATACTCATATGTCTTATTCTCCTTCTCTTTGGTGTATGGTTTTTTATTGTTTGGATGAGATAAAGCAACAACAGAGGAGGTCCGACGCCGCCTCCACCTCCGTAGGGTGGTCATGGTTCCTTAGGCTCACATCCAACTAGTGCTTCGACGTCGACTATTTATGCATCTGCTACATCGAGACTTTCGGTTCAAGGTGGTCTGGGATCATTCCAAGCAATTCATTACGCTGCAGCAGCCTTCGGGCCGCTACCAACCCCTTTGCCAATGAAAACGTCATTGGTGAAGGAGGTTTTGGTAAAGTGTGTCGGGGCGAACTTTAAGGGGGATTAATGGTCGCAATAAAAGTCCCAAGCAGACATGGAATTTCCCAATCTGATTTTGATAGAGAAATAAACTTGTTTTCGGGGGTTAGGTACGGAAGCATTGTTCCCTTGCTTGGTTTTTGATGTGGCACACAGTTGCTTGTTTATGGTTATGCTCCTAACTCCGATTTGCATCATCATCTGCGTGGTATGTAATCAATGAACTGATTAGTTAAAGTAATTTGTGTTGTACGTTGTTGATCATTTGATTTAATGTGTGTTATGTTTTAGATATACAAGTGATAAAGCCTCCTTTGAATATAACCCATCGAGTTAACATAGCTATATGTATCGCAAAAGGGAGATTGTACATCTTCTTGCTATCCACGAGTCAAAAAAATTTCTGTTGTTAGGATTATTATTATATATATATCATAGGTCTTGGCATTTGTTTTGAATGAAATGTTTTATTATGTCTTCGGTATCATTCACGCAGACTTGAAGCCTGCTAACATCTTGCTTGATGAGAATTACAAGCCTATGTTGGCAGAGTTTTGTTTTTCCTGGAGGAACACCGATGTCGGCTTTGTGCGAACACCTCGACTCATGGGTACCCATGGGTACACGGCACCTAAATACCTATTGTCGGGTAGACTCGCTGAGTATGCTAACATCTTTGCTTACGAGGTTATTCTATATGAACTACTGAGTGGAAAGAAAGTCAACTGCCTGCCCATGATTCTTCATGATGTAAGAACACTCCTGATCCTTTCATTAGATTTAATATATATTTTGCCTTGTTATAACTAGTAGTTACATTTACAGATCAGACAAAGTGTTAACGAAGTCGTATGATGTGGAGACGTGGTAGGCGTGGTTAAGAGCGAGTTGTTAAACGACCCAACCTACTACGTGGGGACGATAAAGAGGATGGTGTGTTGTGCGGCAGCGTGCCTTAGATAATTGAGACCAGAGGGTTGAAACGTAAGGGAATCTAACTAGTTTTCATATAAAAACTCACTAAGATCATATTTCTATCAGATAATTGAGACCGGAGGGTTGATTCTCAAAAACAATTTTGGAAAAAAATGACAAATTTCTAACTGGTTGATTTTCACACAACATGGATAGCCATGTAACTTTTGAGAGAGTTGTGAGTTCTATATGTTGTATATTGGAATTGAAATTGTACACAAGTTTGTAAGTTTTATTTGTTTATTATTAATTGGTCATAGGAAGAGATGGAGACACTTAGTATACCGTATTATGAATTTAGATATCCCACATTTTGGACCGTTAGTTAGTAAGAAAACATTATAAATAAAAGAAGCAAATTTATAATTAGTAAGAAAACATTTTAAAAAAGAAACCATGCATGTAACTTTATCCGTATTCTAAATTTGGATATCCGAGGAAAACGTATCTAAAAAAGAAATAGGTTTAAAGTATAGTTATAGAAAAATAAACAAAAGTACAATAATAAATAAATAACAAAAACAAAAAAGTAAGAACACTTGGAGAACAACAGAGGTGGGTTTTTGAAATTTTTTTCATCGAATGAAAAGATTAAAAATAAACAAAAATAATATATATATATATATATATATATATAACAAAAACATTGTTTGTGTTTTTTGTTCATTGCGTTTTACGCTTCTGGGTTTTCGAATTTTTTTTCTTCAAAAGTATTATAATAGTATAGTCGTTTTAAAGAAGAAAAAAACGCCCGTTTTTACGGTGCAATTTTTATTAAAAAATGATGTCGTATGAAAGAATTATTAATGTTTTAAAAACGAGGGAACTGGAGGAGTGAGAAACTATTTGCTTGGATGGTCTATAATACGCTTAAACAAACCAACGCGCCTCCATATTTTGTTCAAATTGACCCATTTAATCTTAGCCATTTATTTTAGATCTAATGGATAGGATTGCCTCCTAACCTTCCTACCAAAAATTATCTTCGTAGTATATCCTGACCTTAAAAATGAATTCAGTAGTATTAAATTTAACAAATAATTGGTTTAATATTGTAAAGTTACGGAAAACAAAACAAATATATAATATGTATGTAACCAAAAATGAAAAGCTTGGAGAACAAGGAAAAAGTAAGTACTATACTCATATATACACTCACCAGCATGTATAGTATAGTATGTTTATACATGCAGTATATCCTCTGTCGTTGGATCACTCACACATCCATTCAACAAATATTATTACTCTGCCTTTAGATCATTCAAACATCAATTAAAAAAACAAGTGTCACTCAGACATAGAATCAATATTAAAAGAGACAAAACCCTAGGGTTTTCTATTTGCACACTGTATAAACCATTAAAACCACCACCGCCCGGAATCATGTATCTCCAACACAACACACCACCTACACCCAACTTCAACCATAAACCGCCACCACCACCCAACTTCATCCACACACCATCACCTCCACCCAAATTCAACCACACACCACCACCACAACCCATCTTCAACCACACACCACCACCTCCACCCAACTTTAACCACACACCGCCACCACCACCTAATTTCAACCACACACCACCACCTCAACCCAACTTCAACCACACCGCCACCCAACTTCAACCACACACCACCACTACCAGATCTCCCACCCACACTCTGATCAGTCACTCGTTCTGGTTCTGACCGCGGTGACTGTCAGATTATCAGTGGTTATACTCATATGTCTTGTTGTCTTTCTCTTTGGAGTATGGTTTTTAATTGTTTGGATGAGATAAAGCAACAACAAAGGAGGTCCGACACCGCCTCCACCTCCACCTCCGTTTGGTGGTCATGGTTCCGTAGGCTCACATCCAACTAGTGCTTCGATGTCGACTATTTATGCATCTACTACATCGAGACTTTCGGTTCAAGGTGGTCTATGATCATTCCAATCAATTCATTACGCTGCAGTAGCCTTCGGGCCGCTACCAACTCCTTTGCCAATGAAAACGACGTTGGTGAAGGAGGTTTTGGTAAAGTGTGTCGGGGCGAACTTTAAAGGAGATTAATGGTCGCAATAAAAGTCTCAAGCAGACATGGAATTTCCCAATCTGATTTTGATAGAGAAATAAACTTGTTTTCGGGGGTTAGGCACGGAAGCATTGTTGCCTTGCTTGGTTTTTGACATGACCCGCGGTTGCTTGTTTATGGTTATGCTCCTAACTCCGATTGGCATCATCATCTGCATGGTATGTAATCAATGAACTGATTAGTTAAAGTAATTTGTGTTGTACGTTGTTGATCATTTGATTTAATGTGTGTTATGTTTTAGATATACAAGTGATAAGGCCTCTTTTGAATATAACCCATCGAGTTAACATAGCTATATGTATCGCAAAAGGGAGATTGTACATCTTCTTGCAATCCATGAGTCAAAAACTTTCTGTTGTTAGGATTATTATATATATATATATATATATATATATCCTAGGTCTTGGCATTTGTTTTGAATGAAATGTTTTATTATGTCTTCGGTATCATTCACGCAGACTTGAAGCCTGCTAACATCTTGCTTGATGAGAATTACAAGCCCATGTTGGCAGATTTTGGTTTTTCCAGGAGGAACACCGATGTCGGCTTTGTGTGAACACCTCGACACATGGGTACCCACTGGTACACGCCACCTAAATACCTATTGTCGTGTAGACTCGCTGAGTATGCTAACATCTTTGCTTACGAGGTTATTCTATATGAACTACTGAGTGGAAAGAAAGTCAACTGTCTGCCCATGATTCATCATGAAGTAAGAACACTCTTGATCCTTTCATTAGATTTAATATATATTTTGCCTTGTTATAACTAGTAGTTACATTAACAGATCAGACCCGGTCTTAACGAATCCGTATGATGTGGAGACGTGGTAGGCATAGTTAAGAGCGAGTTGTTAAACGACCCAACCTACTACGGGGGGATGATAAAGAGGGTGGTGTGTTGTGCGGCAGCGTGCCTTAGATAATTGAGACCAGAGGGTTGAAACGTAAGGGAATCTAACTAGTTTTTGTATAAAAACTTACTAAGATCATTTTTCTATCAGATAATTGAGACCGGAGAGTTGATTCTCAAAAACAATTTTGGAAACAAATGAAAATTTTTCTAACTGGTTGATTTTCACACATGGAAAGCCATGTAACTTTTGAGAGAGTTGTGAGTTCTATATGTTGTATATTGGAATTGGAATTAGAATTGTACACAAGTTTGTAAGTTTTATTTCTTTATTATTAATTGGTCCGATGAAGAGATGGAGACACTTAGTATACCGTATTATGAATTTAGATATCCCACATTTTGGACAGTTAGTTAGTAAGAAAACATTATAAATAAAAGAAGCAAATTTATAATTAGTAAGAAAACATTTTAAAAAAGAAACCATGCATTTAACTTTATCCGTATTCTAAATTTGGATATCCGTGGAAAACGTATCTAAAAAAGAAATAGGTTTATTGTATAGTTATAGAAAAATAAACGAAAATACAATAACAAATAAATAACAAAAAAGAAAAAGTAAGAACACTCGGAGAACAACAGAGGTGGCTTTTTTAAATTTTTTTCATCGAATGAAAAGATTAAAAATAAACAAAAATATAATAATGTATATATAACAAAAAACCTTGTTTGTGTTTTTTGTTTATTACGTTTTACGCATATGGGTTTTCGAAATTTTTTTCTTCAAAAGTATTATAATAGTATAGTCGTTTTAAAGATAAAAAATGCCCGTTTTTACGGTGCAATTTTTATTAAAAAATGATGTCGTATGAAAGAATTATTAGTGTTTTAAAAACGGGGGAACTGGAGGAGTGAGAAACTATTTGCTTGGATGGTCTATAATACGCTTAAACAAACCAACGCGCCTCCATATTTTGTTCAATTTGACCCATTTAATCTTAGCCATTTATTTTAGATCTAACGGATAGGATTGCTTCCTAACCTTCCTAACAAAAATTATCTTCCTAGTATATTCTGACCTTAAAAATGAATTCAGCAGTATTAAATTTAACAAATAATTGGTTTAATATTGTAAAGTTACGGAAAACAAAACAAATATATAATATGTATGTAACCAAAAATGAAAAGCTTGGAGAACAAGGAAAGAGTAAGTACTATACTCATATATACACTCACCAGCATGTATAGTATGGTATGTGTATACATGCAATATATCCTCTGTCGTTGGATTACTCACACATCCATTCAAAAAGTATCATTACTCTGCCGTTAGATCATTCAAACATCAATTCAAAAAACAAGTGTCCCTCAGACATAGAGTTAATATTAAAAGAGACAAAACCCTAGGGTTTTATATTTGCACACTGTATAAACCATTAAAACCACCACCGCCCGGAATCATGTATCTCCAAGACAACACACCACCTCTACCCAACTTCAACCACACACCGCCACCACCACCCAACTTCATCCACACACCATCACCTCCACCCCACTTCAACCACACACCACCACCACAACCCATCTTCAACCACACACCACCACCTCCACCCAACTTCAACCACACACCGCCACCACCATCCAATTTCAACCACACACCACCACCTCAACCCAACTTCAACCACATCGCCACCCAACTTCAACCACACACCACCACTACCAGCTCTCCCACCCACACTCTGATCAGTCACTCGTTCTGGTTCTGACCGCGGTGACTGTCAGATTATCAGTGGTTATACCCATATGTCTTGTTCTCCTTCTCTTTGGTGTATGGTTTTTTATTGTTTGGATGAGATAAAGCAACAACAGAGGAGGTCTGACGCCGCCTCCACCTCCACCTCCGTTTGGTGGTCATGGTTCCTTAGGCTCATATCCAACTAGTGCTTCGACGTCGAATATTTATGCATCTGCTACATCGAGACTTTCGGTTCAAGGTGGTCCGTGATCATTCCAACCATATCATTACACTGCAGTAGCCTTCGGGCCGCTACCAACTCCTTTGCCAATGAATACGTCGTTGGTGAAGGATGTTTTGGTAAAGTGTGTCGGGGCGGACTTTAAGGGGGATTAATGGTCGCAATAAAAGTCCCAAGCAGACATGGAATTTCCCAATCTGATTTTGATAGAGAAATAAACTTGTTTACGGGGGTTAGGCACGGAAGCATTGTTCCCTTGCTTGGTTTTTGACGTGGCCCACAGTTGCTTGTATATGGTTATGCTCCTAACTCCGATTTGCATCATCATCTGCATGGTATGCAATCAATGAACCGGTTAGTTAAAGTAATTTGTGTTGTACGTTGTTGATCATTTGATTTAATATGTGTTATGTTTTAGATATACAAGTGATAAGGCCTCCTTTGAATATAACCCATCGAGTTAACAAAGCTATGTGTATCGCAAAAAGGGAGATTGCACTTCTTCTTGCTATCCATGAGTCAAAAAATTTCCGTTGTTAGGATTATTATTATTATATATATATATCATAGGTCTTGGCATTTGTTTTGAATGAAATGTTTTATTATGTCTTCGGTATCATTCACACAGAATTGAAGCCTGCTAACATATTGCTTGATGAGAATTACAAGCCTATGTTGGCAGATTTTGGTTTTTCCAGGAGGAACACCGATGTCGGCTTTGTGTGAACACCTCGACTCATGGGCACCCACGGGTACATGGCACATAAATACCTATTGTCGTGTAGACTCGCTGAGTATGCTAACATCTTTGCTTACGAGGTTATTCTATATGAACTACTGAGTGGAAAGAAAGTCAACTGCCTGCCCATGATTCATCATGATGTAAGAACACTCCTGATCCTTTCATTAGATTTAATATATATATTTTGCCTTGTTATAACTAGTAGTTACATTTACAGATCAGACCCAGTCTTAACGAAGCCGTATGATGTGGAGAGGTGGTAGGCGTGGTTAAGAGCGAGTTGTTAAACGACCCAACCTACTACGGGGGGACGATAAAGAGGATGGTGTGTTGTGCGGCAGCGTGCCTTAGATAATTGAGACCAGAGGGTTGAAACATAAGGGAATCTAACTAGTTTTCATATAAAAACTTACTACGATCATATTTCTATCAGATAATTGAGACCGGAGGGTTGATTCTCAAAAACAATTTTGGAAACAAATGACAAATTTCTAACTGGTTAATTTTCACACAACATGGAAAGCCATGTAACTTTTGAGAGAGTTGTGAGTTCTATATGTTGTATATTGGAATTGGAATTGTACACAAGTTTGTAAGTTTTATTTGTTTATTAGTAGTTGGTCCGAGGAAGAGATGGAGACACTTAGTATACCGTATTATGAATTTAGATATCCCACATTTTGGACCGTTAGTTAGTAAGAAAACATTATAAATAAAAGAAACAAATTTATAATTAGTAAGAAAACATTTTAAAAAAGAAACCATGCATGTAACTTTATCCGTATTCTAAATTTAGATATCCGAGGAAAACGTATCTAAAAAAGAAATAGGTTTATTGTATAGTTATAGAAAAATAAAAAAAATACAATAATAAATAAATAACAAAAACGAAAAAGTAAGAACACTTGGAGAACAACAGAGGTGGGTTTTGAATTTTTTTTCATCGAATGAAAAGATTAAAAATAAACAAAAATAATATATATATATATATATATATATATATATATATATATATATATAACAAAAACATTGTTTGTTGTGTTTTGTTCATTGCGTTTTACGCATCTGGGTTTTCGAATTTTTTTCTTCAAAAGTATTATAATAGTATAGTTGTTTTAAAGAGTAAAAAAACGCCCGTTTTTACGGTGCAATTTTTATTAAAAAATGATGTCGTATGAAAGAATTATTAATGTTTTAAAAACGGAGGAACTGGAGGAGTGAGAAACTATTTGTTTGGATGGTCTATAATACGCTTAAACAAACCAACGCGCCTCCATATTTTGTTCAATTTGACCCATTTAATCTTAGCCATTTATTTTAGATCTAATGGATAGGATTGCTTCCTAACCTTCCTACCAAAAATTATCTTTCTAGTATATCCTGACCTTAAAAATGAATTCAGCAGTATTAAATTTAATAAATAATTGGTTTAATATTGTAAAGTTACGGAAAATAAAACAAATATATAATATGTATGTAACCAAAAATGAAAAGCTTGGAGAACAAGGAAAGAGTAAGTACTATACTCATATATACACTCACCAGTATGTATAGTATATTATGTGTATACATGCAATATATCCTCTGTCGTTGGATCACTCACACATCCATTCAACAAGTATCATTACTCTGCCGTTAGATCATTCAAACATCAATTCATTAAATACAAAACGCCAAAACCTAAAAGATGGGACGTGTTACAGCCTTAACAGATAAAGCTGAATAAACAGTAACTACAAACACTAACTGAAACGACAGAAACTTTATTACTAACATTTATTATATTAAAAGCAACGCCATGGTAATTGAATTTGTCTATCTTTTCAAAACTCCATAATTACCTGTCACATTATAAGTCTGCATCCTACATGGCACGACAAAAGATACAAAAAATACACATAAAAAAGTATAATTACTAATGTTTTTTACCGCCAAAAACATATATCTACCTCGTGCCAAAAAATGGTCATTATATAAGTAGAACAGGTAAACAAAACTTAACACTCCGCACATTCTCTAAATACGCCACACATTTTCTAAAATGCCATACAACTTAAATGGCTCAGGTTATTGCATGGAGGTTTGAGAGGTCGGAGAGACGTTTCGTCCTAAAGTTCTCTGGCTCAAGTTAACATACGTTTCGTCCTAAAGTAGTCTGCCACTCTTCTAACCTCTCATTCAGGCGTTGTTTAGTCTCCGCAACTAAGACAATATCATCTGCAAAAAGCATGCACCATGGAATCGACTCGTGCAATGACTTTGACAACTTGTCCAAGACAACTACAAAGAGAAACAGACTCAATGCATACCCTTGGTGGAGTCCTATCTCCACAGGGAAAAAATCAGTATCCTCTACTTGCGCACGAACACAAGTTTCGGTCCTACCATGCATATCCCTAATTTTGTCTATATACGTCCCATGTATCCCTCTACCCTCCAAACTATCCCAAATCAAGCCACATGGTACACTGTCGTTTGCTTTTTCTAGGTCAACGAACACCATATACAAATCTCATTTTTTATCCCTATACTTTTCCATCAATCCCCTTATAATGTGTAGCGCTTCCGTAGTTGACCTCCCTGGCATAAAACCAAATTGGTTTACCGTAACTTGGGGTTCTCTTCTAATTCTAGTCTCAATTATTCTATCCCATAACTTCATAGTATGAATTAGCAACTTAATTCCTCTGTAGTTCTCACAATAATAGGTGTCCCCTTTGTTCTTATATAAGGGCACTACAACACTACGCCTCCATTGATTTGGATTTTCCAGACTTGAAAATAAGGTTGAATAGGGTTGTTAGCCATTGAACTCCTTCCTCTCCCAAACACAACCACACTCCAACAATCAAAACTTTCACCATTTGGCCGATAACACTTTCAACTTACAAATTGTACCACGCCGCTTCCAACTTCCAACTTAGTTTCCTATGGCACTCCTAAACTAAATGAACCTTAATCCAATTAACTAACATCAAATGCCATGTCACTAAACAAGTGCCACATTAGATGCTTCGACATAAAAAAGCTACGTCAAATGCCACATCAACAAAAAGTGTCATGTCAAAGTGCCATGTCAGATCCCACGTTAGCAAAAATGCCAAGTCATATGCCACGTCAGAAGAAAACTAACTAGGTTAGGTCAGTTATTTTGGGAGTGTCAAAAGAAAATTAGTTGAAAGTTGAGAGTGACATGATACAATTCGTAAGTTGGAAGTGTTATCGACCAAATGATGAAAGTTGGAGTTAGTTAAATCTATTACACTGAAAAACATACAACTACTAAAAAAGAATAGCCAAAAGACATAGTGTACTAAAAAATATGAGTAAAATGCCAAAGTGGTCCCTGAGTTTAGGTCAGTTTTGCCACTTTAGTTAAAAAATGAAACCTTTTGAATCTGGGTCCATGAGGTTTCATTTTTTATGCCATTTTCATCCAAAAGCCAAAATTGGTCAGAATTTTCTGTTAACCTCCACCTTTTTTGTTGTGTTCCTCATTTTAATGAAGGGTAGAATTGTCTTTTTATCCCTTTATATAACTAACTTAAAATGAGGAACGTGGCAAAAAGATGGAGGTTAACAGAAAATTCTGACCCAGTTTGTCATTTGGATGAAAATGACATCAAAATCGAAATCTCAGGGACCCAAATTCAAAAGATTTTATTTTTAGACTAAAGTGACCTAAACTCGAAGACCATTTTGACATTTTTACTAAAAAAATTCTTAACAAACTACCAAACAACTAAAAACATTTAATAACGGCACATAACACATCATCTAGACACACATACAATTGATAACATACATAAATCACCAAAATACACTGAAAAACTAATCTCTTAAACAAGGATCTAATACAAAACCAGACCATATTATTAAATATATGTAATATAAAATATTTTAAATTTAGAATACACCAATTTTATGGTTTGGTTTCATACGCTCGATTTTAAGTATAAACCGCATACAAACCGTTCATTATGATTTGGATTTTTTGAGATCGACCGATCAAAAATATATAAAAAAACCGACCGTAAAATCAAATCATTAAAACGATTTTACGGTTTTAAACCGAACCATAAACACCTCCGTATATAATAAACTTTATTAATATTACGTGACGTTTTTTTTTTTCAAATATTCTAATATTTAACTAAATTTACATTTGCAGAAAAGAGTAAAGATAAAATAATACACTTCACTTCACATTAAACACCGATGATATCAAGGTGAGTTAGGGGTTGGACCGGGCTATAGTTAAGTTTCGGCTTGCGCTCACAAACCCTAGCTAGCGGTTGTGTTAGATCCACCAGCAAGCAACAATGGACGGTGCTCAAAATGATCTGGAGAGGCTCATGATCTTCGAGCATGCTCGTATGAACGCTGAAGCCGAATACGCCAAGAACCCTACCGATGTAGATGTACGTCTCTTCTATACTTGTTTACCTCCTGTCGCTTGTTTCGAATTCATTGATTTTTTCTCATCCTTAGTGTAACGATCTATTCTCATACTTTCCCTTTAGTTATAGCTAGATCGATGGTTGAGATATATGCTACTTGTTCAGTTAGTTTCTTTCATTATTTTGCAACAATTTTGGGGATTCTTACTAATTAACCTCATGCTGCTTAAGACTATTGAGCTATGCAGTTAATGCGGTAAAATATCGTATATCGGTTAAGGACCTATATTTGAGATTTAGGTTATCTCGGTAATTTTAATATCATGCAGATTTATATATATAGCAATTTAACACTAACAATTTAGTGATATATCGGTTACATTGGTCAAATATCGGTGATACATTAATATCGCCGATTATACCGGTACCGATATTCTTACCGACATTTGACACTGGTATTTTACATTATTACATGGGGACCGATAACCAATATATCACCGATATTAACTGCATAGCTATTGAGTTAAGTAGTTTTGTAATTTCTAGGTAGTGTTATTCCTTTCGTGGAATGTAATGGAATTGAAATTGGATTTTAAAGAATTCCTTTGAAATCTCGTAATGTGTTTGGTTGGTGTAATTATCAATGGAATTGGAATGTAAAATATATAAAATGACATAACTACCTTGTATCCAGCAAGAAGGAGGTGAAACGACGATCGAGATTCAATTTCAATTCCTTCTTTTGTTAAAACGAACATCTTAAGGAATGGAATATTCCAATTCCATTCAGATTACATTGTGTGAAACGAACACTATCTTAGAGGATTGGAAACAGGAACACTCCGAATACTATTTTTTTTACTTCATTGGTGTAAATTAAAATATAGGTGGTGCTATTTTTACTATAATAAACTTTTCAGGCATATCTGTATCTAGTAGGTGGTGATCTAATGAGTTAAGAGAATGAGACACTATAATACAAATAAATTGGAGACCATAGCAACCAAAAATGAATTCTCGAAATTATATTTAGCAATTGATTTTATTAGTGGTTGTTAAAAATCTAAACATTGAGACTTCAAAGAAGAGGACTGATCATGTTATGTACTTATGTTAATACAGAATTTAACAAGATGGGGTGGAGCTCTGCTGGAATTATCCCAATTTGGAGATATCAATGAGTCAAAGAAGATGCTTAAAGGTACTGTTATGGACTATAATTGCTATTGCTTATCTTGGTATCACGTGAAAATAGTGCGGTTTTTGCTCCAGGAGTTTATTTTCTGTTTTTTAATCTATGTATTACGTTTTAATAATTTCCTAAGAATGCATATGATTGGCTCACAATGAATCAATAAACAAAATCTAGATGCTGTGTCAAAACTGGATGAGGCATTATCTATCAATCCGGCAAAACATGAGGCTTTATGGTGCTTAGGGAATGCCTACACTGCTGGTGCATTTCTAACTAGTGACTTTGATGAAGCTAAGGTTCAGTTTGATGATGCACTTCAGTGTTTCCAAAAGGCTGTAGAAGAGGTACTATCTTTTTACTTGTACATATAAGTTTTAAAAGTTGAACACTCTCAGAATACTTGTTAAATCTGGCTCATGAGTGTTTGTAATGAATTGTATTGTCACAGTGTCCAGGGAATGAACATTATCTCCAATCTTTGGCATCCTGTGCTAAGGTATTCTACTAAATTTGTATACTTATGTCTTATTGTGGTTTCTTATTAGTTGCCCTAGGTTTTGTGTCATACCAAGTGAGTGTTTGGGATTGCTCACGGAGACTGCTTATCTGCCTGTTGTGTTTTCTTTTAAAATCCGATAACTCATAAGCACTTTTGAGTATTTAATTATGGAAAACTTCCTATGTTTGGTGAAATAAGTTAACTTCAGTAAACAGGTTGATATCACTTATTTCAAACTGATAGCTTTTGTTGGATTTAGAATTACAAGTTTGCCCGTTGGGTGAAATAAGCTGATTACCTGCTGGCTGCGTTTGTTTCTAAGAACAAAAAATTACGCTTAAGCAGTTTAACTCTTATATATGTACTATCTTGAAAATATTTTTTCTGGCAGATGCACATATTTTGCTGTTAATTTTTGTATTTTATGTTAACTCCAAAATCAGTAAATTTGTTCAAGGAGTTAAATTTTTCAATAGTTTTAAATGGAACCATCCTTTGTAACTTTGCTAGTAGGCACTAGCGGTTAGTTTCACCATATGTATTAGTTTATGAACATTAGTTAGCATGGGATGTTTCTGATGAAACACCAATTTGGCAAAGTGTCTTTTGGGGATATCTGTTAAAATGCTGAAAAATGTCACTAGAGTTCTTGTTACCAGTTGATACTTTTTAGTGGCAGTTGTGTTATTATATTAGCTTATATACTAAATCTGGTATATATCTAGTGATGTAATTGGTAAGAGCCATCTTAAATTAGTCACTTATCAAGGCTAAGTCTTTTTCTAGAGTAATCATTCTTATCTCTTTGGTTTTATCTTTCAGTCTTTTGGAATTTGAGTTTTGACGTGTGTATCCTTGACAATAGATTTCTATAATTTCTTCCTCCTGCGCTTTAGCTAAAACTCCTGTTGTATGTCGGTTCATCGATCCATAAGAATTGTAACTTGGGTAAGCAGGGTCGGATCTTGGACCATCCATAGAGGCAGCTGAAGTTGAATTTTTGGTGGAAAGATATAAAGTTTCGATGCTACACACATTAATCAACATATGGCCCACGTTCCCAAGTTCCATTATAAGTCCTTTCTTTCAGTTTCTTTTTTATGCTTTAGTTAGTTGTACCTTTGCTTGCTTCAAAGGGTGGTAGTACTATCTCCTATATTTTAGATTGTGAGTAGTGGTAGTTTTATTTTCTTTCCTTTATGTATTCAAGGTTTGTTATCAACGAAGGTTGTGAGTTTATGTGTGAAAAAGAAATTTAGTGTTTTTATCTCTTTGGTTTGTTGAGTTAAATTGATTTCCATGCTAGTTCAAACCTGGCACGTTTGAATGGTGATCTTGGAGCCTAGATTAGAGTCAAGTGGTGTGTCTGTATCTTGATTTTCATTTATCATTTTCTTGTGTTGTGTTTCTGTATCACTAGAGACTGTTAGATTTATGAATTTTATTTAGAGTTTTAATTGCATAGCCGTTACCAATCCGATTCCTATCATCTCCATTATGCTGTAGGTGTAGATTGATATATCGTACTTAACCTTTATGTAAAAAGTTGGATGAATGTTGTGGATTAAAATAGAATATTGCAGGCACCTGAGTTGCACAAAGAGATCCACAAACATGGAGGACTTGGTCAAGCTCAACAGACATTGGGTGGAGCATCTGCTGCATCTTCTAGTGCTAAGGTTATTATGCATATTCCCATATTTTGCTCTCACCTTGGGGTCACAACATGGGTTGGTTGGGTCATGTGTTAGATCAGCTAAAAAATGATTTGTTTCAGATTGACCCAAAATGCTTGTTCAAATCCAAATCTTCTTTTCAAGTATTTTCCAAATAATTTGTTTGTCAGATTTTTATGATAGTATATTTCTCTAAATAAAATGCTTGTTTTGGGATTTATTGCTTCTAAAGTTTTCTCTAACGCTTGACTATTCTGTGTTGTAGAGTTCTGCCAAAAGTAAGAGCAGTGATTTGAAGTATGATATATTCGGGTGGATAATTCTTGCTGTTGGGCTTGTTGCATGGGTAGGGATGGCCAAGTCTAATGTGCCTCCATCACCACCGAGATAAGAAGTTATATTTTCTCATCAGTAAGTTGAGAGCTCATATTGTTACAAGACGATGCAAATGTTCACTACATATAAACGGCTAAGATGTGTACCGACTTAGCACTTTAAGTGAGCCTATTAGTGCATTTTTTATTTTTAAAATGTTCATCCTAATGTGCACCGCCAGTAAAATAGCGATATGTAACTGGTATGTTGCCAAATTTTGACTTTGCAAGTCTTCATAAGCGTATTTTACTTTGTGAAATCTTCATTATACAATTTGCTGCTTTATCTGATCTCTATCCACCTTGCGTGCACGTGTACACACTGTTTCATAGTAGTCAAAGGCACATAGAGCTCGCTTGTTGTGTAGACACAAGACGTAAAAAGAGCACAAGTTCGAGACTAAAAGGACCTTGCTACAGATTCGCGAAAGGCATGTAGATTACTTTTTTCTAGTTTTTACAAATTTAAAAAGCACCTTGCTTCAGCTTCGTGAAAGGCGCGCACTTCTGTTGCTTCCAGAGAAAGTTCTCGCTTGAGTGCCTAGGCGTGTGCTTTGTACTCTTTTGACTGCTATGACACAAGTACAAAAAAAGGGGACATGGTTTGGTGGTGGTGAATTTTTTTTTTTTTTTAGTTTGAATAACACTGCAGCACATATGAAATAGCATGATTAACGTACATGCGCAAACTTGAGGACTGTTTGTTGTATATATGCATTCATTTTTTTTAGTTTGTATTGGCCTAACTCGCTTTAATCGATTTGCAGAATAGAAAAGGTAATATACGTACAAGAAAACTGACCAAAACACTCTTTTTATTACTTGCAATCGGAAATTACACGCCCCTAAATACATACGCAAAACTCCTATTTAATCTAGACAAAGGCTAATCATACTAAAACTCGAACTCCTATCTTCTAGATTTTCAAACTAATTGGATATATATGCTAATTAGTAAATAAACTTAACCTGAAACTGACTATGCTTCTCTTGCTCTTTTCCCGATCAAACCACACACACAGGTCGTGATCGTTCTTACTTTTTGCTCATTCTTCTTTTTATCTTGCTTCTTTTTTGCTTTCTTTGTTTCTTTTTCTTGCTTTCATGCTTTTAACTTGCCATCTTACTCTTGCTTTTAACTTGCTGATTAACTATGGATTCAAAGACTAATCATGCTAAAATTCAAACTAGTTAGATAAACATGCTAATAAGTTAATAAACCTAGAGATAGTTCTAACTTTCAAATGAATTAAACTCACATATGAATCTCCCTTCACCTTTCACTTTTTTTTAAACCACCCGTTTCAAGAATAACGCCAACAGTCATGGACCCGATTAAGAGTTCCCTCTGCATTCAAATATATATATATATTTTTACCAGCTAATTCATACACACCTTGATACCGTTACCACAGTATGTTGTTAATTGTTGTTTTGGTAAGACAGCAAGTAGTTTTTGAGCAAGTAAGTATATTGAATGAATGAATGAACAAGTTGCGTTAGTGACATCTTTCTTTCTTTCTTATTTTAGCAAGTAAAGTGGCAGATTCCTGGGCCTCTCATTGCCATAGCTGGAAAGAAGCATTACTTGGTTAATGATTGCTCATAATATTTTTTTTTATCTAGCTAGTCTGATATATGTTGGTCTAGAATTGGTTTCTTTTGGTAATAAGCTTTTTATTAGTTTTTTTTTTAATGGAAAGGATCAAAAGTTTTGGGACACATATCCCACTTATCTTCCAACCCCAGAAGCATCGTACCATATAATAATTATAATAATCAAACTTTATTCATCCATCATTTATTGGTCAATTTGTGTATATATTATTTAATCTGCTAGCAAAGATTACATGCTTTTACAGATCTCATCTAGAGTTGATCCATCAAATTCTATTTTCTATACCATGATGATGATGATGGGCATGATATTGTGTTTTGCTTTGGTTTGCTTTAATAATAAGTGGTTCACTAATTAATAGGATATATAGTGGGTCTTTTGTTTTTATTAATTAAAGGTTTTAATTATGCGGTTGCAGGAGGAACACGCGTGCATCTAGAGCTAGATTTGATTTATATATCTCTTAGTGGTGATGTT
This sequence comes from Helianthus tuberosus, assembly GCA_030545235.1. NCBI lineage: Eukaryota > Viridiplantae > Streptophyta > Magnoliopsida > Asterales > Asteraceae > Helianthus > Helianthus tuberosus. The sequence goes on from CM060450.1 coordinate 176,540,241, forward strand.
CAATAGGCTTCAATTTGTGTTGTTGGTGGTTTCTTGAGTAAGAGCAACTAAGGATTATTCTTGGATGGACCTGTCGGAAAGGAGAAAATAAATAGTATAGGGTCTAATATGTAACTTGGTGTTCTATATAAGACACCATTCTTTGTACCCCTTTTCTCTTGATGCTCAATACAATTCAACCTCAATCACTGTGTTTGCTCTCTATACTAGACAACATGGAATCAGAGCAGTGTTTCCGATTCTTGAAACCTTGCTCATCATCAATCCTATCTCAAAAACAGAAAAAAAACAAAACCAAAATCAAAATCAAAGTTCCAAAATCGAATCTGCAAGTTTCTTCTCAATCCTTTAAACAACAACAGCGCCGCCGCTGCATTAAACCCTAAAAGTTCTGGCGAAACTCTCAACCAAACCTGCCAACCCTAAAAACCGAACCTGCTGCTGCAACTGATAATCGCAAGTTCCAAAATCGAACCTGTTACCGCTACTGATAACCAGTTCGCACGAAGTGCCACCAGGTCGCACGAAGTTGTCTCCAGGTCGCACGAAATTGGTCCAGGTCGTGTGAAAAGTCTCCAGGTCGCACGAAATTGACTCCAGGTTGCACGAAGTTGACTCCAGGTCGCACGAAGTGTCTCCAGGTCGCACGAAGTGTCTCCAGGTCGTGTGAAAAGTCTCCAGGTCGCACGAAGTTGACTCCAGGTCGCACGAAATTGGTCCAGGTCGTTTGAAAACTCCAGGTCGCACGAAATAGAACCCAGTTCGCACGAAGTGACCCAGGTCGTGTGAAGTAGAACCCAGGTCATGCAAAGTGACCCAGTTCGTTTGAAAGAGGTCCAGATCGTGTGAGATTAGTTCAACAAAAAAAAATGGAAATCAATCATGGAAAAAATAGTTCTTGGATATTTGATTCAGGTGCCACTGACACCATGACGTTTGAACCGTTGGACATACGCTCAATGACCCAACCTCAAAAAACCCAAATCCATACAGCAAACAACGGAACGATGCAAGTGAAAGGAGGATGAGTAATTGAAATTTCACCAACTATGAAGTTATCAAATTGTCTCTATGTTCCGTCATTATCACACAAATTGCTCTCAATTAGTCATATTACCAAAGAATTAAATTGTACGGTACTAATGCACCCTACTTTCTGCCTCCTACAGGATATCAGGACGGGTGTGATTATTGGACGTGGTACTGAGCGCCACGGATTGTACTATGTGGATGAAGTGGCTCAATAGGGTACTGTGATGTTGGCACATGGAACCGAAAACCGGGAAGCCTGGCTATGGCATTGACGTTTGGGACACCCATCCGGTGGTTATTCACACCTTTTGTTTCCAAAACTCTTCCCTTCAAATGGGAAAATAGATTGTGAAACTTGTCTTCGTGCTAAAAGCCATCGACAACCGTTTAAACCTAGCAATACGAAAGTTGCTTCACCTTTTTCACTAATCCATTCTGATGTGTGGGGTCCTGCTCCTGTGATAGGGGGCCGGGTCTTCGGTACTTTATATTATTCGTGGATGATTGCACTCGCATGACATGTGTATATTTTTTGAAAAACAAAGCCGAAGTTTACGAAAAATTTATCACGTTTTATGCTATGATTCAAACTCACTTCCAAACTCAAATCCAAATCCTTCGATCTGACAATGGGGGAGAATTTGTCAATACATCCATGAAACAGTTCTTTAAAACCAAAGGATTAGTTCATCAAACCTCTTGTGCTCATACCCCTGAACAAAACGGTGTTCCGAACGGAAAAACCGTATTATTCTTGAAATGACTCGAGCTCTTTTAATTGAATCCCAGGTACCTAAATCTTTCTGGCCGGAGGCGATTGCAACCTCTGTGTATCTTCTAAATCGGCTCCCCACAAAAGCTCTTAAATTTACGACTCCCTTAGATTGTCTATCTAAATCGGCCAATATTCCTCATCCTCTTAGACTTGAACCTCGAATCTTCGGGTGTACAACATTTGTTCATATACCCAAAACCAACCGAAACAAGCTTGGCCCATGTGCTGAGAAATGTGTATTTGTCGGCTATGGGATCGATCAAATAGGTTACCGATGTTATAATCCAACAACTCGTCAAATGTTCACCACAATGAATGTTGGCTTTCTTGAAACAAAATACTTTTATAATACCCAACTCAGTGGTCAGGGGGAGAATGACAATATAGACACTCTGAGTTGGTTAACCCAATTTCCCTCATCTGAAGAAGTAACAACAGAAAACCATCATAGTACTTCGAGTCCCTCAAACGCAGCCATACAATCTGAGGAGCACAGTACCACTGAAGAAAGTCCATCCAACGTGATACCAGAGGTAAGAAATACTGAGAACCCTGAATGTTCTACATCTTATAACTATGAGACAACAGGGGAACACATAGAACCGACAACAACAGAGCATACAGAACATGTTGATCCAGATGTTGAACAAGTTGAACCAGTTGTTGAACAGGTTGAACCAGTTGCAGCAGAGACAACCGGAAGGTATTCCCTCCCTCCAAGAGAAAATAGAGGAGTTCCTCCTAAGAGATACTCTCCAGAAAAGGTGGCTCCAAGGTCTAGGTACCCTGTGGCAAACATTGTCACTGGAAACTTGTCTAAGGAAGCTAAAGTTTTTGTAGCTACCTTGTGCTTTGAACAAATGCCATCTACAACACAAGAAGCCTTGAAATCTGAAGAATGGAAAAAGGCCATGGAGACTGAAATGGAAGCTCTCAAGAAGAATAACACGTGGGAGAAATGCGTCCTTCCTCCAGGAAAGAAACCGGTGGGATGTCGGTGGGTGTTTTCAGTCAAACACAGACCTGATGGAACAATTGAAAGATACAAAGCTCGGCTGGTTGCAAAAGGTTATACTCAGACTTATGGAATCGACTACTCTGAAACCTTCTCCCCAGTAGCCAAAATCGATACAATCAGAGTCCTGTTTTCTATAGCTGCCAATAAAGGTTGGCCTCTTCATCAATTTGATGTAAAAAATGCCTTTCTTCGCGGGGAACTGAATGAGGAGGTCTATATGGACGCTCCACCATGATTCAATGAGAATTTCAAGGCTGGAGAAACATGTCGGTTGAAGAAATCTCTGTATGGGCTTAAGCAGTCTCCTAGAGCTTGGTTTGGGAGGTTTACCCTTCCTATGAAGAAATATGGCTTCAAACAAAGCAACTCAGATCATACCCTATTTTTGAAATGTAGGGACAGTCTTGTGACATGCTTAATTATCTATGTTGATGACATGATTCTTACGGGAAACGATGAAGAGGAAATGTCAAGGTTAAGAGATAAACTTTTTTCGGAATTCGAGATGAAAGATCTGGGAAGATTGAAGTACTTTCTTGGAATTGAAGTTATAAGATCTAAACAAGGGATTTTTATCTGTCAAAGGAAATATGTCCTTGATCTGCTAGCTGAAACCGGAATAGTTGAGTGCAGACCGGCGGACACCCCAATGGTGGTTAATCACGGCCTACACATGGAAGATGGAGCAGAACTAGCAGATAAGGAGAGATATCAACGAATGGTGGGAAAATTGATATACCTCTCTCACACTCGTCCAGACATAGCTTATGCAGTAGGAGTGGTGAGTCAGTTTACGCACCAGCCCTAAGCAAGCCATATGGAAGCAGTATGAAGAATCATCAGGTATCTCAAGGGAACAACAGGTCATGGTATACTGTTTAAATCAAATGGGCACTTAGAAATCCAAGCTTATACAGACGCTGACTAGGCAGGGGATAAAGGAACGAGAAGGTCATCCTCAGGATACTTCACCATGGTTGGAGGAAATCTAGTTACCTGGAGAAGTAAAAAGCAAAAGGTAGTCGCCCTATCTAGTGCGGAAGCTGAATTCCGAGGGGTTGCACGTGGCTTAGCAGAGATTCTGTGGATTCGCAAACTCCTAACTGAGATTGGCTTTCTTCCTACTACAGCAACCAAAATCATGTGTGACAATAAAGCTGCTATATAGATCTCAGAAAATCCAGTCCAACGTGATCGAACAAAACATGTGGAGGTAGATCAACACTTCATCAAGGAGAAATTGGAGGAAAGTATCATAGAGCTCCCTTATATAGCATCGAAAGATCAACTCGCAGATATTCTAACAAAGGCAGTCAACGGAAACGCGTTTAGTAGCTGTTTGAGCAAGTTGAGTATTGGTGACCCCACTACTCAACTTGAGGGGGAGTGTCGGAAAGGAGAAAATAAATAGTATAGGGTCTAATATGTAACTTGGTGTTCTATATAAGACACCATTCTTTGTACCCCTTTTCTCTTGATGCTCAATACAATTCTCAATACAATTCAACCTCAATCACTGTATTTGCTCTCTATACTAGACAACAGGACCCTAATCCATAATTTCAAAAGGTCAAAGGTTCACTTTTGGTTTCTCAAGGCCTTGTTTGTTTAAGTTTAACCTAACAATTAAACTAACACAAGCGCTTAAACGAATGAGTTTTTTTGCTTATGTTCATTCGTTAAGGAAGTGAAAGCGTTTATATTCGTTTATGTTTTTTCGTTAATACTCTAAATGAAGATAAATGAAAGTAAAACAAACAAATAATGCCTGATGGGGATGTTTATGCAATGCCTTGGTTCAATTTTGATTGGGAAAACCTGGGATAGGCAAGTCGACCAAGAAAATTAACAAACTAGGTATTGAATTATGCTCTTTTTAAAATAGTCAATTCAAAACAACCAATCAAAGTAAGACAAATAAGCTGACTACTCAGCCCACATATGTAAAAGTCAATGCCTATTTTGTTAATTTTCTATGTTAACTTGTCTGTTTCCATCATTTTTCCAGTTTAATTGGACTAATGGGTTGACGCATGATGAGCCAATTAAATAAATAGCATTACCAATAACTAATAAATTTAAATAAACATGTAAACAATATGAACAACATAACTAAATGAATAGACATTAACAAAACAAGGCCACAGTTAGGCCTGTAAACGAACCAACGAACACGAACATAGGCATGTTCGTGTTCGTTCATTTAACTTTAACCGAACACGAACACGAACACAAATATATGATCGAACACATTTTTTTGTTCGTGTTCGTTCATTAAGAAATAAAGCATGTTCGTGTTCGTTTATGTTCGTTCGTTTAATGCCTAAATGAACAGTTCACGAACATAAACGAACATAAACAAAAAAAAATAACTGAACATATTTGAATAAACATAAATTAACATGATTGAACAAAACATACACGAATATAAATGAACGTAATTGAACAAATATAAACAAACATAAATTAACAATAGTGAATACAAATAAACAAGTCTAATATATTACAGTTCATCCGAAAACACATCTAAATTAGGGTTCATAGATACTGAAATTAAGTAGTTTTTATATAAATATCAAGTGATCAGTTACGCTATAAGAAAAATTTTAAAATTTCATTTTTTATTGCTAGAAAACTCAATTACTAGTTAGTTATATTTATATAATTAATTAGAAAACCTAATATTTATATAAATAAAACTATTTATGTATTTACTAAAATTTAAGCGAAGATAAATGAACGAACATAAACAAATGTTCACGAACATAAACGAACAAACACGATGTGTGTTCATGTTCGTTCATTTAATTAAACGAACAAAAATAATTGTCCGTGTTCGTTTGTTTATTAAATAAACGAACATAAACGAGCTTTCCGTCGAACAAGTTCACAAACAGTTCATGAACGTTCGGTTCGTTTACAGGCCTAGCTACAGCCATGCGTAAATGGGAGATTGTGATGCTTTTGTTGGTTTTTTTTTTTTTTTTTTTGAATTTATTATCATTTTAGGAAATAAATAATGAGAGGCTACATGCTATGCACAAATGGGATTGGCTCTTTTTTGAAGTTTTTTTTAAGTTGCAACCCCAATGAGTTTCTATGTTATGATCCGAGGTATTGGAGGTATAAGAGCACTTACCTATGCAATTTCTTGTATTTCAATTGCCAAAGAACAATTTATATTATTCCGAAATGAGCAGTTTCTTTTTTTTCTTTTAAGTTTTCAAGGTTCTTTTTATACTAAGCATTAGTGAAAAACATTTATCTCTACGGATTTGGGAAACTCACTCTAAACCAATAAAACCGAAAATATTATGCTCGGTCTAGTTCTTGGACCATGATATGAAAAAAAATGGTTCTCGATTCGGTATTATCATGTACCCTTTTAATTGGGGTCAAGCCTCGTCCATAAATAAACTTTTCATTAAAACTAATAAATGGCATCGTTTAGCCAGGCTTGATCACTAGTTAAAAAGTTTTGGTCCGGCTCATGGAGCGGCGCCAGACCAAAGTTCTTTTTTTTTTCTAAAGAAAATTGAATTGACATAAAACCGGTATTGTAAGTTCTAGTTCTCGGTCATAGTATTTATAATTTTGTAAAAAGTGTTCGATCTGTTTATGTGGTTAATAACTTAACCAACAAACTTAATGTTGCCACATCGTTATTTTTCCTTATTAAAACGTTTTTTTTTTCTTCAAAACCGTATAACTAATAGCTTTTATTGGGTGGAGATATGATAGAAAGTTTATTTGGCTAAGAAGGCTAGGAAGTGATCTTGACCATCCATTTAGTTAATCAAGGGCTAAGATTAAATCCGGAAAATTGAAGGGAAGAAAAGAGGCGCGTGAGTTTGTTTAGAGGTATTCTAGTCAACCCCAGCCAGGGGCTCTGCTCACCCCCGCCAGGGGCTGCCGCCCATGGGGCCACGCTACCAGGGGCGCTGCCCCCGGACCCCCGCCAAGATCGTAAAACGCAATGACTAAATCAAAAACCCAAATCGTAAAAATGAAATTAAAGAATTTCTTACATGGATCGAAGTGATTTCTTCAACAATTGACGAATTTTGAATGATTGAAACACTTATCAGCGCTCGAATCGAACGGATCGAGTGATTATCTTCAAAATCACGGGAAAAAACGAGATTTTGTATGAAATTAAACTGGGTTTTCTTCAAAAAAAAGTTGAAGAACACGTTGATCGGGTGTTTGAATCATTGATTGGTGATGAAAATCGCACTATAATGTAGTGATTATTGAGATAGAAAGTGAAGAAATGGTTGAAGATGGTGGGTTTTGAAAATGGTGGGTTTTGAAGTTACTGGGTTTTGAAAAGGAAGAAGAAAGGATAAGATTGACTAAAATACCCTTTCTCTTTATTTTAAATTTTGTCACATGTCTTAATCCTATTGTTTCCTATCATTCCTAGTCAAAATAAACTTCATATTTGATCCCCACCCTAGCTTTTTATTACTACCTATCGAAATAATAAGAAGGATACCGTATAATTGGGTCAAGTTATTCTACAAAGGCTTCTAATTGTAAGAAGTGTAAGAAGGATTTATAGAGTGACAAGTGTCCAATAACCTAAAACTAAACCCACTACATCACCACCAAAAACCTAAACACCCACCCCCACCACCACCCAAAAACCTAAACCCCCACCCAAAAACCCCCCACCCCCCCCCCCCCCCCAAAAAAAAAAAAACAAAAAAAAAACTATACCTTTTTTTTTTTTTGAACGGCTGCTCACCGGTTTGTCTCAACACGGGTATTGCACGCGGCCCGGGTTCGAGACGGCGCCGTAGGCGTCTGCGACAAGCATACCAAACCGAGGCCCGGCCAAAGGTAACTCGGGGCTGCCAGGAATCGAACCCGCAACCTGAGGATGGGAACCACACTGGGGTGTAAACCCACCCTCACCTCACTTGCAGTGAGTGGGGATCGAACCGGAGTCTCTATAGAGAACTCAAGTTCTTTCCACCACTAGACCACAAGGTCATTGGCTAAAAAAAACTATACCTCACCAAAAAACCTAACCCCCCCCCCCCCCACCCTAAAAAAAACCTAACCCCCCCACCCCCCCCATAAAAAAAAAACCTAAAAAAAAAATTAAACACCCACCCCCACCACCACCCAAAAACCTAAACCCCCACCCCCTCGGCAATTTTTTTTTTTTTTTTGTGGGTGATTGGGGGGGGGGGGGGGGGGGGGGGTTGGTGGTGGTGGATGTTTAAGGTTTTTTTTTAGTGGGTTTTTTTTGTGTAGTGGGTTTTTTTAGGTTATTGGACACTTGTCACTCTATAAATCCTTCTTACACTTTTTACAATTAGGATCCTTTGTATTTGATCCTAATCCCTGTATAAATAATATGTGGTAAAAAACCGGATCAAGAGGCTTGGGCCTGAACCGTACGGAACGGATGTCGGACTCTTTTTCCTTTTGGTGGTCCAAAACTTTAGCTAATGCTTTTATTAACCTAAATAAACAAAACATAATAAAAATGCCTTTTCACGAGAAAATAGGCTTTGGACAAATATTATCTTCCAATATATACCACTTTATTTGTGGTTTTAGAAAAAAAAAAAAAAGAAGAAGACTAGACCAAATTTCATTGTAGTCACAATCATGGGCATCAGAGGTATTCACTAGCCCAGTGGGAAAAATAACAAGTGGAACTTTCAAAAAAATAAAATAAAATTTAGTTATGTTATAAACATGAAAAACCGTTTACATATATGTGTATTTTTTTTAAACTAAGTTGTGTATATAGTTAAATAAAATTAAACTGATTTGTTAGTGTACTAACCCAAATTAGAGTTTAATATCATATTTATTTGTTTTAACTTATAAATCATAGATATTTATTACAGACATGACTTATTTAAGTTAATCATATTTTTTTTTTGAACGGCAAATTTGGATCACTGACGGACTCCACTAGGCATAATGCCTATACACCAATTCAGGAGGAAACCCAATAAATATGGGAAAAACCCCCTTATGAGAATCGAACCCAGGACCTATTGGTCCAAAGTCTTATCTCACCCCAAGATACAATTAGGCTATAAAGCCATGGGTTAAGTTAATCATATGCCTTCCACAAAGCTCATTTGTTAAAGTGTGCCCACTTTATAGCCAATTTAATTCTTTATCGTCATGATTGTTCATAGCTTCTATAGTTATAAGGGAATGAGACAATTTCAATTAAATATCAACATTTTTTAGGTTTAAGTATACTAATATCGTTAGAAAACTAAATATCTATGAAAATCGAAATACTACACGTGCGCATAAATTATAATGAAAATATACGTAGAAATTGACTTTGTGGATTACGAGAATTCTAGAACTAATATAAAGGTTGTATATACAAAGTTTTTTTTTTTTTTTTTGAACAGCTGTATGTACGAAGTTATGGTGTCAATACAACACAACATATCAGTTAGATAAAAAAATATATTTATGTACATGTGACCAACATACATAGTATTTTTTGTCATCTCCTTGAGATATAATAAACACTCGTCTCGTAGAGAGAGTTGATAGGGTTAGTTCGTTCAATTTAAGGGTAAATGAACCAAATAATGAAGTGTTGTGAACCGTTTGGCAAGAAGTTCATTTATGTTCGCTCGTTTAACAAATGAAGGCATGAATAAGGAATTATTGATCGATTAATTAAATGATCGCACACGAAAAAGGTCGTATTCGTTCAATTGCGTTTGTGCACGTTTGGCAATATGTTCTTTTATGTTTGTTTACGTCCGTTCATGGTCGTTTGTTTTGTTTAGCTATGTTCAGTCATTAGAAACTTAGATCCTTAAAACATTATTTTAGGATAATTATGTTTAACTTGGGATACTTATTTTATAATTATTATAACAAGCGCTTACCAAGGTGATTATGTCTAATGTTTGGGATTAAGAATTTGTTTTTTTTTTTAAATTAGTATATGTTCGTTTTGTTCATGAATAATTATGTTCAATTCCTTAATGAACGATATGTGTTCGTAAACAAGTTAAATGCTAAACAAATGAATATGAACATGACATGTTCGATTCGGTTCAATTTTATATGTGTTTGTGAAGTATTCGTAAACAAGTTAAATGCTAAACAAACGAATATGAACAAGACTCGGTTCAGTTCGTTTACCTCCTTAGTTCAATTCCATCATGTTAAATGAGATTTCTTAAAGAATGAGGGTTGCTTATTTCTATGAAAATAGTCTTATTGGATTCATCCGAACTTCAAAATCCAGATTTTTGAAACGATGGTATGAATAATTATTAATTTATTAAATAAATTATAGCAAATGATGAAACAACACCAAATACTAGCTAGTATGAATCTGACCATCTATACCTAATTCATTCATTAGAAGGAAGACCAAAGAAAAGAAAGGGAAAGGAACTCCAAAGACTAGAATACACAAAGACACATAATTAACTAACCATGGTTGGGTTAACAAACCCAATCACAAGAACTAATCTTTTTCCATGATGTACTATATATACAAGCCATCTCACATGCAATATAACTCACTACACATATCTACCTTAAGCACTAATTGCATAAGTCTCATCAAGAAAATGAAAATCTTTGCTAAGGCAAGCTTCTTTCTTCTAGTCCTATGCTTTGTAGTGGGCTTTTACAATCTCTCACTCCCACATCTCCTTTTCATTTCTCTTGTGCCTCTCTTTCCCTTTTTTGTTAACATATGGTTAGTCCCCGGCGGGTTTGCATGGAGAAATCTTGATTTGAACCCGACTAAGATCCCCGGTCCGGTCGGTTGGCCTTTCCTAGGTATCATACCTAAAATGGGCCCTCATGCTCATCGGAAGCTCGCCTCTATAGCGAGTTCGATGGGTGCAACTCGCCTTATGGCGTTTAGCCTTGGCTCAACTCGGGTGGTGATTACTAGTCACCCGGAGACTGCTAAGGAAATCTTGTGTGGTAGTGCGTTTTCGGACCGTCCCATAAAGGAATCAGCTAGTTTGTTGATGTTTGAGCGAGCCATTGGGTTTGCACCTTCGGGGATGTACTGGAGGCATCTCAGGAGGATTGCTGCAAACCATATGTTCTCTCCCAAAAGGGTTTCGAGCCTCGAGTGTCTTCGACAACGCGTGTGCGATCAAATGATGGAAAAGGTGTCGAATGAGATGAGTGTGAGAGGGGTTGTGGAGTTAAGAGGGATATTGCAAAAGGGTTCTTTGAGAAATATTATAGAGAGTGTGTTTGGGAGTGGATTAGGGCTAGAAATAGAAGAAGAATTAGGGTTTATGGTGAAAGAAGGATATGAGTTGATAAGTGAATTTCATTGGGGAGATTACTTTCCAATTAGGGTTTTAGACTTTACTGGACTCAAGAGGAGATGTCACAAGTTGACTTTGAAAGTCAAAAGTCTTGTAGGTCAAATTGTTGAGGAAAGACAAAGAGACAGTACTAAAGGTACAAACAATGGCCCAAATGACTTTCTTAGTGTGTTGTTATCTTTGCCTGAAGAGGATCAACTCACTCATGCTGATATGGTAGCTGTTCTGTGGGTATGTCTCTCCTTTCTTTCTTTCTTTCTTTCTTTCTCTCTCTCTCTCTCACACACATATTTTAACATCAATCCAATCTACCCTTGATTTACATTATTTTTCATCGCGAGAACCCTCGATCTGATCTATTGAGGAGAATCACCCTTTCATTTTACACACATGAATACCACTATGACATGGCCCTTTGATACACATGTCATATTTGTGTATATGCATGATATTATGTATATATGTACATGTATTTCTTTGTTCTCTCTAATTATATTTGTATACCTATATCTACACATATTTATTTCCTTCCCTCCCTCCCTCTCCCTCTCTCTATCTCTCTCTCTCTCTCTCTCTCACACACACACACAGGGCCATATTTTCCTCTCATATGCATGGCATGAAGCAACTACCCGTGACTTTCTTTTATGAACATGCAAAGGTTACATGTAACTTAATACTAGCTAATAGTCATATATATTTTTTGTTAAACTTAATTCATGTCAGTATGTAGTGAATATATAATGGGTTCGTAAGCCTTTGGATTTTACATGAAACCATAAACTCACTAATATTAACAAAGATCGTAAGATTAAATATAGAAATCAACCACTGAAACCAAAAGATTTGTTCTTAAACTCGAGATAAATATGATAAATATGCTATATATGAATTCTTCAATATTTGTTCTAAAACTCGTGAGATAAACAAAAACATATGAAGATGATTAAAGAGAATGGTCCTACAATACGCTGATCAGAGGTGGCATGTTTTTTCTGAAAATATGATTGTGAAAATGACGGTTTAACTAATATAAAATCTTATCTTTCTAAGATCAAATGAAGTTTGGAAACCTATAAAATGTAAAGCTGAGAGTTAATTCTGTTGGCCCCAAAATGGATCTTTGATCTCTAGATCGCAAATGATAAAACTAAAACTTTCATATAACTTGAATTCGAATACAACGATAGTGTTTTGAATGTAATGAATGATATGAACAACTACAAATGAATCTAACTATCCCTATTTATAGTTTTCTAAGGGTACGAGTGTAGAGACGTGTCTCTTCACGAACGGGTGCGTCTCTTGAATATGTGGCTGTGAATAAACTTGAAGAGGTGCGTCTCTAAGATCAAAAGTCGCGTCCCTTCGTCTTCTCCTTGTGGCCGAAATCAAATGGCTGCCTCTCCAAGAGGTTTCGCAACCCTTGGGGTGGTGGTTGTGAAGTTCTGGTTTGTCACAACTGCCCCCTGAACTTTGTAACCGCCATGTAACCGCCACTCTTCTCTTTAATTACCATAAAACCCTTGTAGTTTAGGATGTGAAGGGATTATAACTTTCATTCACCCCCCTAATCACGAACATCCTTGAGTTGCAGATCTTGAACTTTGATCAATTCCATTTTCTTGAAACTCCTCGGTATCCGACGTTTCACACGGATCTTCTTATTTACCAACCTTGCTCCTCACGAACCTTGTTTCACTTGAACTTGCTTCACACGAACTTGCTTCACACGAACTTGCTTCACACTTGTCTTGACCGTACTTGATTTGTATCACACGAACCTTTTCTTATGTAGTTGTCTCAACACGAATTTCACCGGTCTTGATTGACTTGCCCACTATCATATCACATGACTTGCATCCATCTCGCATAGATTTTGGATAATCTAACTCACTTAGATTTCTCTTGCGGTTGTATCACACAACAGTCCTTCTTCTGACCTAGTCACAGGATACGCGCGTCTTCTTCTTGATCTATCACAGATTAAATATCCTCTTCATGGTTGTCTCTCACAACGGGTTCTTCATCATTGATTGCTTCCCTCACGGATTCTCCACTTTTACGGATCTAGTCACTGAACTGTTTTATTGTACCTTTCACAGGTTATCTCCGCATCACACGATTCTTCTTTCCTTCGACTCCTCACAAATCGACTACACTTTTCCACACGGTTTCGAATCACACAAACCTTTTTTGATGTCTCACCAATAGTATTCATTGTTTCAATAACTTCAACTTTTTCTGCATTCACTGCACTTTTTTTACACTCACTGTAACAATTTTTCTTCTTGTTTCCTGTATTCACTACATCACATTTCCCTTTTCTGCATTCGCTGCACCACCGTGTTTCTTTGCATAGTACTTTGTTTCTTCATGAGCCTTCTATCGCTTCACTCGACATTCATTTGGTTCATCACGAAAAAAGCACCAGTTTCTTTCCAAATAACGATCACCGCTTTTCGTCGAATCACTCGAATGCTTTTCTTAACATATCATAATCACAATTCCCTTGCGATTTGCTAGTCTTCAATTTCGATGATAACACTCCAAACGAAAAACACAACAACCCTTGTTTTGCGCTCCTGTACTCGGTTCAATACACTCACAAACCCTAGTCTGATTGCTAACTTAGAATTCTCACAACCCTTAGTTTCTTGTTTCTAAAATTTCCTTGACCACCAATACGAACCACTGTACTGATAAAATTCAATTCCCTTGAATTCAACAAACTCTCAAATCTTTAACCCGCGAATAACCACAACGCGTATTAATTGAATTCCTGACAATCTAATTCGCACTAAACCCCGGAATCAAACAAACCCTAGATTCCTAACCAACCCTTCGGTTCAACCGATTACCCTAGAACCGAAACTCTTAAAAAATTCTGAATTGAACTTGCGAATTGAAAACAAAAATGAAACCTGATCGCGAATGACTTCCCGCCGATTCGTTGCCTTGCGATTCCCACGCCTAGAGCCTGATGCTCTGATACCAATTGTTGGCCCCAAAATGGATCTTTGATCTCTAGATCGCAAATGATAAAACTAAAACTTTCATATAACTTGAATTCGAATACAACGATAGTGTTTTGAATGTAATGAATGATATGAACAACTACAAATGAATCTAACTATCCCTATTTATAGTTTTCTAAGGGTACGAGTGTAGAGACGTGTCTCTTCACGAACGGGTGCGTCTCTTGAATATGTGGCTGTGAATAAACTTGAAGAGGTGCGTCTCTAAGATCAAAAGTCGCGTCCCTTCGTCTTCTCCTTGTGGCCGAAATCAAATGGCTGCCTCTCCAAGAGGTTTCGCAACCCTTGGGGTGGTGGTTGTGAAGTTCTGGTTTGTCACAACTGCCCCCTGAACTTTGTAACCGCCATGTAACCGCCACTCTTCTCTTTAATTACCATAAAACCCTTGTAGTTTAGGATGTGAAGGGATTATAACTTTCAAATTCATTGTTTAACATGGGTGTGTCCCAAAATCATTAATTTAGCATATCTCTCATAAATATTTGGCATCACTTTTCGAAACAGAATGTTGGATATAAGCCAAATTTTATATCTCTAGTCAGACCGGTAAGAGCATTCACATTCTATCTATCAAAATATGGGAGGGGGAGTTTTTATATTATAAAGGGTATAAAAAGTGGTTGTGAGTGGAGGAGAGAGAAAATATTACTGTTTATCTGTATATTTGGGGGGACACTGTTCACCCAGTATAATTTTTTTAATATATATTGAAAGTGGTTGTGAGTGAAGGAGAGAGAAAAATGTGATGATAATATTATTTAATTGAAAAGGAGAGAGAAAAAGTATTTGTTTTTAGTGAAAATATATTGATATATGAGTTGTTTTTTAGTGGAATGTATGTATAATTTGATGGTTTGGATGTGAATACTCTAAAGAGAAAATATAAAGAAAAGGTTAGATTGTTTTGGTCAAAAGTGAAGGTTGGTAGAATAAAAAAGACTTTGTATCAAAGGAACTTTGACTAAACTAGTTACTAGCTAGCTACCTCAATAGTAATAGGTTTATCAGACCTAATTTGTGACAAACGAAAATCTATGATGCTAGTGAGCTAGTAACTCAATTGGTACCGGAGGAGGGTAAGTGAAGATTTGGTTGGAGATCACGTCTCAAGTTCAAATCTGATTCTAACCGAGTTTTACTGTAGCAGACGACGAGTTTTTTCTTGAAACTGGTGATGATGGGCTTGGTCTACCAAGCACTGTTTGCGGTCTCAAACGTGTGAGATTGCCTTTTATGATTGAGTTAGCTCAGATAGACTTTTAAATTAATGGCCGTTAAAAAAATCTATAATAAACTAACTGGTATACCTCCCAATTTATATATATAAAATATGTGTGTGTTTTATTTGTTTGGCACATGATCACTAGCTTTAGTTAAAACTAAGTCCACAAACTTCATAAAGACATGCTACCTGACTGTTCAAAGATATATAAATATAATCAAGACTTACATTACAAGAAGACACCATACTTAAGCACTGAGAAGTTTACAAAAAAATAATAAAACTATAATAGAGCGATATAGATTTCATAACATATACTATATATTTCATGATTAAGCTATTAATTAGTAGAGGTGATAATCTTGTCTACCTGCTAGCTAATTAATGTTTTTGTTTAATCAAACTTGTATTGATATGTATAGGAGATGATATTTCGGGGAACGGATACAGTTGCCATCCTTCTGGAATGGATCATTGCAAGAATGGTTTTGCACCAAGACATTCAAGCAAAGGCTCAAGATGAAATCGAGGAACTCGTAGGCCGACATAGGCTGGTTCAAGACTCAGATATCCCAAATCTTAGTTATGTTCAAGCCATAATCAAAGAAGTCCTTAGGTTGCACCCTCCAGGGCCATTACTTTCATGGGCTCGCCTTTCGACTCATGATGTCCAAGTAGGCAAGTTCTTCGTCCCAGCTGGAACCACCGCTATGGTTAACATGTGGGCCATCACACATGACCCCTCCATATGGAAAAATCCATGGGACTTCAAGCCGGAAAGGTTCATGGAAGAAGATTTTCCAATCTTGGGTTCGGACCTTAGGCTTGCACCATTTGGTTCTGGGCGTAGGGTTTGCCCGGGGAAGTCGCTAGGGTTAGCCACAGTTAGCTTATGGCTTGCACGACTTCTCCAACGATACAAGTGGCTTCCATCTACAAAGGTAGACCTCTCAGAGTGCCTCAAACTCTCTCTTGAGCTAAAAAGGCCATTAACATGTCATGCAGTACTTGTGAGATGAACGTGTTTTCTTTCATCTACGGTGTGGTATGATTTTACATGTTATATACTATCATAAGGGAAAATTTTCCTTCTTATAGTAAATAAGCTGCATATTAATTATGTGCAGCACTGTGGCCGCCATATGTTTAGCTTAATGTTGCGCCTGAGGCGCATCCCCATAATATATTTGTATAACTAGAAGTTTGTTCCAAGTTAGATGTTTTATCAATGTAACAAATTATATGTCAACTTCCAGTGTTCGATTGTAATATATAAATAGTTCTTCGTTCGGAATTATGCGGTAATTAAACTATTTAATTATCACATACTATATATTAACAAGCATAATTCAGCCTAGGAATTCAGTCAATATCGGTTTGTAGTTTGTACATTACGGTATCGGTGTTGTACCGGAACTCGGTATAGTGGCCGAAAGATAAATAAATACCAAAAGATAAAGTCATCATAATGGATTAATGTCCCCACGTGTGTTGCACTTTTGCATCAATTGAAAACCATATAAGTTATAACACGGATATCAATAATGGTTATGATAGTACCAATGCCAGCTAGTGTTGTTCGGTCGGAATCGATGTAGTACCGATATTGATGGGATGATATCAGTTTTGTTCATTATAGTACCGTCACGGTACCGACACTAAAAGATACTTTATACCGCTACTGAAGGTGTTCGAACGGTATCGGTTCAGTTTGTCACGGTAAAGAACAAAGAAAAATCAATTCTATTTGACTCATTCAATTTTGAATTAAACAATTATCAGAACATAAATAGAAATAAGCACGTTGCTGCAATATTTGATTTAAAATAAAACTTTAATCGAAACTTTGATAAAAATAAATATGTCGCAACAGTAGAAGAATGAATTGGCGATAGGGGTAAACATCGTCAATTTATATGTATAAAAAAATAAATGTGAGATAGCTTTGATAACATGTACATTTGTGTTTCGTTTGCTTGTACAATACAACTCACAACCCAATTTCGGAAAAAAAGTTTATATTGAGACGTGGATAAATAAAAGCACGTCGTAATGACGAACTCAAAATAAAATAAAATAATCTTATTTTTAAAGTTTTAAGAGAACAAAATATGTTTAGTATTAGTTATGAAAATAAAGTTTTTAGCATTTTGTTCTATCTTAAATAAATCCATACGCATGATGCAAATGAAGGTTAGGTAGGTGTATTGATTGATTGTGTGATTATATATCATGTCCTTTTCGTTTATTATTTTATGGATAGATGAATGTTGTAAAGTGCAATCTCCATTTATGTGTAGATTTTTAGTATGATCCAAGTCATTCTTCTGATAATGGCATATATATAATGTAGTTGTAATGGTGATTTAGTGTGTGATGCAATGATTAATGGTGAAAGGGAATATTTTCATGTTTCTTGAATTGCAAATGGACATATGGATAACATATGTCAATAAAATTATTAATGTTTATTTTATAGTAAACTAGTTTATGTAATGGGCTGGTCATAGAAAATTCTTAAAAGCATTTGATTTTATTCTAGTCAGGTTTGAACCAAACAAAATGAATAAGCAAAAAACAAAGACCTTTTTCATAGGTTAGCCGTTAGAGTACTAGTTAACTTTGATCAATTAGTAGGTAATAATTAACTTTGATCAATTTTTGCGCCCTATTTCGATTTTGGTCTAGAGCGGTCGCCCACCCGTCACTTGCTCTGGACCGGCCCTGAGGCTTGGGTAAGTTCAATCCTTACTTGTGTCACTTTGGTGGATTAGCCAATGATGAATAGAGCCTAGTCTTCTTGCAGAGGTGTCAGGTTCTATCCTGAGCCCACCAGGGTTTTCATCTCACCATGTGTTACGTCAGAGAATGTTCAACTCTTCTGGTGGCACAACCGCTGTCAAACGACAGTCGACGGTATGGTTTCTTAAAGGAACGCCTAAGACAAACTCTGAAGACAATATGACCCCAGCTAAGATAACATATATTAATCTCAAAAGAATTTAAGGGCCTCAAGAAACAATTTGTTTTCTTTAAAGAAACTCAAGTTGAAATTAAAACAACATTCAACACGCCATACAAACTAAAAAACCGATATCACTACAAGAATTTAGAGTAATAGCGGCGACATTAATAGCGGCGACAGCCAACATGTCGCCGCTATTGGTCCAATCCGCAATCCGGTGTCCCTTGTTGAACGATAGCCATACGATTGTCACCATGATCCAACGGCTGCGGATCTATTACATCAACAGCGGCGACATCATCAATCAATAGCGGCGACAAAGTGTCGCCCCTATTGGTCGATCGAATAAGATCAGATTTCAGCGCCTTTTTTGCTTCCCTCCACCTACTTTCCCCCAAATCTTCAGCGGACTCACGGTTTCCTCTCCAAAATCCGGCGAATCTTTTCATTCCTACTTCAAATCGGTTAGTTTTATGTTGATTTTTTTGTTTATTTTTGTTATATAGGTTGTTAATTTATTGGTTCTTGGTGAATATAGGTTCTCCACCGGCGAAATCTCTTCGTTTTTACCGATTTCTTCTTCTAATCGGTTAGTTTTGTTACTTTTATGTTGAAAAAAGAAAGATTGATACACATTTAAAGACAAAATATTTAAGTAACTCCACTTTGAAAAAAGAAAGATTGATAACACAACCCCGTAAAAGTCCCTTTTGATACACATTTAAAGACAAAAAAAAAAAAAATAATAATAAAAATATACCCCATTATTAAAGAATATATAGATATCCCGCAGGTCTCATGATATTAAACTATAAAACATATTAGTACGAGCTTCATCCAATCAGTGGTGGAAATAATTTTTTTTTTTCATGTAGGTGTAGAATATTTTTAAAAAGTTTAGGCACCTATGTATATAAATAAAAAAATTGTTTCGTATCGGGTCGGGTAATGTAACACAAAAGAATATCAAACTAAAATTTATATAATAATAAAAAACATGTAACGTTTTTACAAACATATTTAAAATGTCGCCCTATGAGTTTTCATTTTTTGAAATCTATTCAAAATATCATCAACAACTATTTTTTTTATATAACATACTAGGTTATATCCCTGTGAGCTTCACGGGTTATGGGTTGTGTTAAAAAAATCTATATCTATAAAAGTATTTTTTTTAAATAGCAAGCACTTTCATTATACAAACCAGCGAAGAGCTGGACTACAAAGACAAAAGCAAAGAACAAAGAGAAAAAAAAAAGCAAGAGGCCCAGAACAGTCCAAGTCGAACAAAAAAGCCTACAACCAATTCAATAACATTCCCATGGACAAGAAACCCAATCTCACCAGCTAGCCATAATGACATAATTTGGACACATTTTTCGCCCATATAAAACAGAGGGAATTATATCTTTTAAAATAGTCTCCGCTGATGATAAAAGGTAATGAGTACTAATGCTTCTACCATGTGCGAGGCTGCAGCCACTGTTGTTACTTCCACATACCACTGTCCTCACTCGTCATCTCCTACAAAACCGTAGACCCATCGGGGTCGGGTTTGTGACAGTTGGGAATTTTATCACCGCCTCTCGTTCGAGATCATGATTACCAAAGCCTTTCTTTCTTTTCGTGACTACCCGTTTAGCCAACCTATCTCCGTTTCAAAACACAACTTCAAACATCCATCAAGTAACATATACCTAAATACCTGGAATTCATACATGGCATCTGGTGTTATTGTAATGCAAGTAGTTGTTGCTTGATGGTGGTCATATTATTCTGCATATTATCATTTTCTGAATGTGGGCTACTTCCTACACGTTTGGCTAATTTACTTTTGAAGTAACTTAGTATTTTACCCTTTTGACCCGTTAGAGATAACATCCACCTCAACTATTAAGTAACAAAAGTATTAGAAAAGAGAGAACTATTAATGCAAACCTTATATTCAAGAAGGGAGTCCCATATAACAATCGCAGTATCATCTGGTGACCATTCAACATCAGCAAGATCTAATGTATCGACAGCAAAAACACCCATGATTTCCCATGATTGGTAAGATATAAGGTTTATATAATCTTTGCAATCACGCCTTGTGCATATTGCAGCAAAACTCCCATCTTTGGTGAAAGACACCCCTTTAGAAGCATGTTTTAGTCACTGCACATGTATACATGCTGTGTTTAAAAGTGACCAAACAGTGAGTCGTAACTGGAACTCTGATGTGGTGAGTGTGTGGCGACTGTCTGGACTCCACCTGGCATAAGCAATCCCTGCTGGACCTTCATATATTTTGCATGTCCATTTAGGTTGTGCTAATGAATTGACCATGCTTGTATCATGGGCTTCTTGTAAAGTCCACATAGTATGTATTCAGAATCTTGGGCCCACTCAATATAGCTTATTTTATCCATACAAGAAAACAATTGTACAACCTAGATGAATGTCAAATCACATGTTAATATTTAAAAAAAAATCATTAAAACCAATAAAAGACGCTCTTGGTCAGTTGGTTGATCATAAAACAAAAGGAGAATAAGCTTCATTTTCTGAATTTGGACATTTATCATTCTACGAGGAAACTGCATACATATACACAACCTCATAATCATCTATAGATAGCTACACTAATTGGTTACAAATTGGTTACAAATGGGTCATTCAAGTTGTGTTTATCTCAAACGGGTTAAGTCTAAAAGTTTAGCAAAAAAAGTACCTGCTCGTGGAGCGGCAAACGGATACTGAGTTAAGCGAAGACCCGTCAAATCTCTCACCGGAATAATCCGGTGACGATAGTTTAGGGCTTTGTCGGGGCGAATCACATGGATGTATCTTATGACTAAACTTGCCCCCAAATTTATGTTTACTCTCAAAACCGGTATAAAACTTGCACGGTCGGATATCAAGCTAAGTAAACGAACCGTATCCTCGCACACAACCCTCACAAAACACGCGGCTACACTTTTGACAGCAGTAACCAACGCTAGACTCCGAAACTCTCAATCCGCATTCACAACATATGGTTTGACCAACATCAGCCATGTTGACTTCACCAGACACAAAACTTATATCACTTTTTCCCCAATAAATCCAAGATACAAACTTTGTAACGCCCGGCTCTGTTGTACTTTTCATTTATAGAAAGTTTTGTTCGTATTTCTATTTTTGGAAACCTTGTATTCTTGTAATCGTCCTTTCCTTGTAATCATTGTAAAACCGAGACTTGGATCATTAATGAAACTCGTCTTTTGTTACAAATATGTTATACACACGTTATGTATGCTCGTATGTTCGAATTGGTGAATCAATTGGTGTTTAATCATTATTCTTGGAAACTATGTGCTAGACTTGTAATTAATCTAAACTTATGCCTAAAACATGTTTTGAACGTGAACGACACTTGATTTTGATGCTTATACGCGTAATTATACTTGGTTTATACTCCTCATACTTAAATTCATCTCAAACTATGTTTTTGTGGCAAATATAGTCCCTAAAGGACCTAAAAACCCTAAAATAACAACTTCGGGGGCCAAATTGTAATATTTGAAACTTAATTCCGGATCAGTAAGTCCGGGCGGCCCGCGTAAACTTTCCTTGACCTCTTACGCGGCCCGCGTGGACCTCAGGTCTGCAGAAAACATATTCAGCTGCGTTTTGACGCGAATTTGCACGAAATCCTAAGTTCTAACACTCCCCAATCACCTTTAATCCACCTCTAATCACCTCCAATCATCTCTAACCTCTTCCACTATAAATACACACCTCCTCCAAGCATTTTTACACTTTCACAACTCTCTAATCCTCTCAAATCACTTGCAAATTCAGAATTCGGGCAGATTCATACTCTTGCACTAAAGTGAGTATAACTTGCTCATTCCTTAACGAAATCACTTGATTCTTCTTCCTACTTGCTTGGATAATCATGGGGTTTGATTCCTTGATCTCTCCTTGGAGAAATCAGACCTGGAATTGCCCTGAAAATGTCCATAAACTTTCTGTTTTGTTTTAAGTTCTTCAAAAGCTTGTTAAACTTATCCAACTTGTGTCTAACACATCTCCCACCTATGTCCTAATGCTTACAACCTATCTCATGGTTGGTTAAGCTTAAAAACAGGGTTGAGACACTTAAATCAGAGGATTAAACCTCATAAACTTTCTATTTTGTTAGGGTATTTAACCCACAAGTCATGTCGAGCTTAGACCTTGATGAATGAGTGATTATGGAACAACTTGGGTTGTCCAAACATACAATCCTCATATGATTTGATGATTTCTCTTTAGTTAGGTTGTTTATATTATTGTACTAATCCTAGTTCGTGACCCTCCTTGGTTGTTTTTACATCAAGTGAAGTGGTGAACATCCAAGGGGTTCCTAAACGAAAGCTCGTTCTTCCTACCCCATACATGACTTCCATGATAACTCGAGGTGCCTAAATGAGGATTCTAATCTTCTACCTCTTACATGAATTGTTGGACTAAATAGTATATAATACTTAACCTAAATATATATACACTCATCCGAACCTTTAATGTTAAACTTGTGTTTATATGTTAAAGTAGTAGAATACCATCTAAGACTTAAAACTCCAAGTATGATTCTAATGGGCGTATTACCCATGAAAACATTCTAACCATATTGGTTACATAGTGTCATACAAGGGTTATAAAGTTAAAGATGATTATTTTCAATATCCTACTTTATGTTATGTTAAACTCCAAATTTATAATCTTCCGTTGAACGCCAAACTCACACACCTATGTTTCCTCGTGTAGAAGGACTAGGTGCTCCCAATTAATCCATCCACCAAACTCGCTCGCGGGATTTCAAGTAGGAAAGCTTGCAACCACCGTGAGTATACTCGATCCCTTTTTCCCCTTTTACACTTTGGGATGCAACATGTATAATTATGCAAACAACTTTTAAACTAAACATACTCAATCCTTGATCATGCATGAAACTAATGTGACTTACTTGTTATTCTCGTATGCTATGTGAACGATTTGGAACGTTATATGCTCATTAACTTTGCTCGCCCACCTTAAGAATTATAGCGCTATAGGATTAACGTCCCGCCCGCTATTCTATTGGGTATTGTTAAGTTAAACATTACCACCCCGCTAAACTATTGGGATTAGGCTATTTTATGCGTTGTATTCTAGGGTTTGATCATATTGTACGCCAAAATTGCATACTAGTAATCACATATTATGAATCATGTTGGATTTGAGTTTTTATTCTATTATGCTATGTAAACAAACTTGTATACTCGCTCATGCTTTTGCATTGAAACTCTATTTTAATACATGTTGCAGGTTGATTATTGAAGTATGGATGAATGATGAAACAAGTTTAGGGTGGACTAGATACACACCTTTAATCTATTTATCTTTTGATGTTATGTTGAAATTTGAACAATGTTGTTATTTCCATTTTAAATGTTGTATGACAATTTAGCAATTGCAATGAAATTTGAATTTAATTAAATATTGTCACATAGTGTTATGAAGTCTCTAGCAATCTATACACACTTCGTCCATCGGTTGGGGTGTGACAAACTTAACCAAATGACTCAAATCTAGAAGGGAATTATCAGACACTCCCATCACATATCAAAACCCAATTCTTGTTATATAACCTATATAACATATCCTATGTCAATAAACTAATAAACTGAAAAACTATAGAACCCAAAAACTGTAATAAAAAATACAACTTGGGTTTTCTTCTATGGATGAAAAAGATTCAAGAAAGCAACAAAAAGGCCATCTGTAACACCTCGAAAATTCACGTCCTATAATGTATTGACACGTGTCATAAGCTTGAACGTGTGAAAGTATACTCTAGAGGGACTAAAGTTGACAAACATGGAAAGTATGTGAATATAAGGGTTTAAAATGTCATCAAGGGATAAATATAATTTACAGTAACCCTACATGATGCTCATACCCTTACACGAATAAATCATGGATCATGCGAAGCTAATTGGGAATGAAAGTGAGAGATTACAAACTACGGGGGTTAAATGTGTCAACATGTTTAAGTTATACCTCTGAGTGACCTTTTGACAAACCCGAAGCTTTGTAACTGTTAATTATGCTCACTAGAATGCACGATATAAATTTCGTAAAGTTTCGTTATCGTATGAGAAAGTTATGATCAAATTCGTATACGAGGGGTTAAAGCGTCAACGTTGAAAGTTTGGACCTTTCGGGTGACAATAAAGTTAACCGGGGACTAAACAAAGTGATTAAATGTCTTAAAGCCCTTATATGTCAATTTAGAGGGTTCAAAGTGCAAGAAAATAAGTTAATTGACCTTTCGAAGGACCAAGAGCCAGGGATGCAAACTGAAAAAGAAAGTATTGCCCAGATGACAGGCTTACGGACCGTAAAGGTCCACCCTTACGGTCCGTAAGGGCCGCCCAGATGCAGCAAATCGGGAAACTTGGCTGTTCAGCCTTGGAAACGACCTAGATCAGATATTTTCACTTCAAGGGCGACTCCTAAATGCCTCCTAGAACCTTAGGGACATGTGTTGATGATTCATGGTCCATGATAGCTTGAGTTGTCAACAATCTATGGTGATTAAGGCACTATAAAAGGCCATGAGTTGCAACCAAGTTCTTCACACCTTCATCTGCACTTTGGAGCATTTCTGGAGCACAAGATCTCTCCCAAGTGATCTCTGGTCATTCATAGGACTCTTGTAAGTTTGCTTAACCTTTCTTAATTAAGTTTTAGCTTAGTTTTAGCTTAAAAGTCAAACCGTCGTAATTAACGGTTGACTTTAAGATTAATCACTAATGGTCCAGTCATTAGTCGAATCAAAAGTAGTTATAAGTTGGTAATTATGTGGGTAATAAACCCTCAAAAGGGTTCCCCCTGATTCCCACTCTAACTAGGCCAAATGTCGGGTCAAACTTACTAATAAAAAGTCAACAGGATACTTAAATTCTAATTTATGCATGATTAGCATTGTAGAACACATACAACCTGTTTGATCATTAATATAACTTGGTAATTAGTGTAAGAACATGTCTAAACATGTTCAACCCGACAATTTACTGTTTTGACCCGGTTCGGAACCGAAAGTCGCAAAGCTTTGACTTTTGCTTTGACTTCAGTTCTGACCCGTTTTGGTATGATTTAAAAATACCTAAGAGCTTCATTTGGACCAGGTTACATGCTAGTATAACCCTCTGTGATTATACACCTCGGATCATTAGTTATCCAATTAATACACATAATTCTGTTAATTGCCCATATGTTGACCATTATGCCCTTTTCACCTTAAAACGTGATTTTTGAAAATGTAAAAGTGTAGAAACCTTAGTTACTAATATATAAACTTGTATGCAAAGTTTGACATCAGTTTGAGGTATAGATTGAGAGTTATGCTCATTAGCGTAATTAATAAGCTTTATGTTAATAAAACGGCGTAATTAGCGTATAGCCTAGTTAAGCCTACTTTTTGATATCAAACTTATTACCCACTGATATAATATATTATTTTGGGATTTTTGAAGATTTTTAATTAATTTTAGGCTGAGCATAACTAATAGTCGTAGGCTTAATCCGGTAATTGTCGGTTTTGCCCTTACGGGCCATAAAATGAGTTTTACATATCTAATCGACTCCAAACCTTTTGCTACTGATCCAAAATGATAAATAAATTATTTTAAGCCTTCTGGAATGATAAAAATATCAGCTATATATATATAGAACCCGGAAATGGCTTCTAATCGCCTTATTAAGCGTTTTTAGCGCATAGTATGTACTAAGACTATTTTTAAACATACAAGGGTGATACCTACTGATATTTTAGGTAAATTATAATATTTTAACAGTAAGCAAAGGTTGTTAAACTCAGACTTTAGTTTTGAGCTTTTCGGCTTATGTGAAATTACCAAAATGCCCCTACGGTGCATAGTTTGGTTATATTTGATAAATTTCACATATCTACTTTACCCTACTATTATAACTTAGTAAAATAAGTATTTTTGCTGATTATATCAGACCTGTAACTCAGGTAAATACTTAAACTCTTTTATAACCTTTTAAATGACCAAACTACCCCTACGGGGCATAGTTTGTGTTTAAATACGTTTCGGGCATAATAAAAGACATCTTACTGATGTCACAACATATTTGAAGCATATTAACTTAGGAAACCTGTAAATGGCTCATATGAATACCCGTTACGCTTATTACGCGTTCGGTTCGGTTTATGTAACTAGTTTACATAAATTAGCCTAAACGGGTCAAACCTTATCGGTTTTATCTCAAAATCCAGAAGGTGTTTAGATTACCCATATTATACAAGTATTCAAACTTGTCGGGTCTAAAACACATTCTATTCCGGTCTTCGCTTAATCATGCGTTTGAACCGTATATTTCCTTAAGACTAACCGGTCTAAGCTTAGGCTTAATTAAAGACCCGTTAGCATTCTAATTGGTTATTTATACCATCATTCCAGACTAGAGCCTTCCGGTAAATTGTACCTACGCTTACTTAAGTGAATACGGCTGAGTTATTAAAAATTCTTGCTATTTAAGACAGGAGCTAGCTCAGGTAAATACTCTTAACTTATTTTCCCTATACGGGCTTGGGATACGGCACTATAAAAGTACCGCTTGGTCAGGTGTATGTAGTCATTTAAATCGGATTGTGATTGATGCATTTACATAACCTGTTTAATATGTATTATTTGGTGTATGGCTTTTGGGGGTTAATGACCATGTCCCGGATATCCTTGGCATCATTTTAAGAAATGGCCACGACCTAAGCACGGGGTGTAGGCATACACCTGACAGCTGCATTATGTAAAAACTGGTAATCCACTCCGAGGTATCATCCTTGTGGGCACTATACCGGAACTGGTAATCCACTTAGAGGATGATAGCCTGTGGGCATTATACATGTGGCGTGTCAGTTAATCTGTCCGGCTCTTCTAACCGGCCCTAATGGACGACAAATAAGTAAAACTGTATACAAGATTATATACAAATAATTTTCCCAAGTATAAAAGATTAATTTTGCCTCTGTGCATTTTAATCAAAGTGTCAAAATATTTTGTGCCTGGTGCATCTAAATCAATTTTCTTAAACTCTTTTCAAATGAGTCAGTTGAGTGTATTTACCAGTGAAAACTGACGTATTTTCAAAAGTCTAAGTGACAGGTACAAGTACGTAATAGGCTGGAAGCTGCTCAGGACGTTAAATAGGAATCTTGCAAGTTCTAGGCGTCTAAAGTCTGTTGAACAATATTTATATTTTAAGATCCGCCTGTGGATCCTTTACTTTCCGTTGTAATACTTGATATTACTTTATATTCGGATTGTAATATATTTATCTTTTGCTTCCGCTGTGCATTTATATATTGTGTTGTTTGACTATGATGATATCAACTACGTCACGATACTCCCCACCGGGCCCACCGGTGACACGTGGAAAGTCGGGGTGTGACACCATCTTGAAATCAAATAACATCTCAATTTAGAAATGTATATACACAACACAAATCACTATCTTTTTCTTCTTTTGAAAATATATAAAAGTAACAAACTTTAGCTAACCAATTCTAGAATCAGACATCAAACACACCAGATCCACAACTTGATTAACTCAATCAACAAAGGTTCAAACAAAAAGAAACAAACCCTCATGTTTCAAGCACCAAAAACTCATAAAAATGTTAACTTTCATCCAAATTGAAGTGTAAATAATATTCTTAAAGAGGTTAATTAGAGAACAAAGAGGGGGAGAATGAAAAGGGGAAATTAGGGCTCGTATCACATTACACAAACAGAAACATGTTTACCTTATAACTTGCACATCTCACCAAACAAAAAGACCATGAAAATTCTTTAATAACTGCGTTGCGTAGGGGAGGAGAATGGATGAATGATAATGGAGATGTGGATGAGGCTAGACTGAATCTTTTTTAGAGAAAGAGAGAGAAAAGTAAATGTGAGTTTGAATTTTGAATTGAGATCTGAAACCTCCCATAAAGAAATCAGGGGAACTTGACACGTAGGAAGAAGAAAGGGGGGCTGGATAAGCTTACACGTGGCCTACTCATGTTTTCCTTTATTATATAGGAAGATACAACTATCACTTAAATTCTCATCGCCAATCTGATTACGCAAGATGGTCTTCACGTTCTTTATTGCCGAAAAACATCTTTCAACGGTTGCGGTTGCGAAGGGTAATACGAGAACAAGCTTCAATAAACGATATACCAATGTAAAATTTACTTGAATATTTGTTGAAACCATTAACCTTACAAGACTTGACAAACCATTCAAGTTGGCGAATTGCTTATCTTTTTTCACAAAATCAATATAGTTTCCGAGTTGAACCGGAAGCCTTCGTTTTTAGTCTTCATCGAAATCATATGGATACTTCTCGAGTAGCTTTAGTATATTTGAAATGTCAAATGTACTAAAATTATCACACGGACTCAAACAACTCATACAAACAAGTAGTTCCGATGTTACCTCCTTAAACGGTTCCCAATTCTTGATTTGCAAATCTAGAACCGCATTGAAGCAATCACATTTGTAATAATGCCGATTTGTGATGCTCGTCTTTCTTCTTGGCCATATTGGGTTAACGTATTCATCATCCAATTTTTTCACCTCAAGTTCATGCATGTCACAAAAGGAGTTAACCTTATCCAAGAACTCATTAAAACCTTCCAACCTAAACTTTACTAGTTGATAAACCAGAAGGGATCGATCTCTCTTTTCTCGCTCTAGTTGTTTCTCTCTCTAAATGTGGTAGATGAAGGGATCTGGGATGGAGGGGGAGTTCAGATGGCGGAGATGTTGATGTTGGTGGAGTTGCAAGTTGTGGCGGCTGGTGGTAAGTGGTGAAGGCAGGTGGTGGTGAGTGAGTGAGTGTGTGTGTGTGTGTGTGGCATACAAGGGCTTAAAAGGGTGAATAAGAAGGTTGGTGGGTCCCACCTTTAATTTTAATATATCTATTTTAGTGTTTTAGTTCAATACTAAGGGCATGTTGGTCATTTTACATGGAGTTAACGGAGAAAACTAACAGACATCCACTCTAGGGACTATCCAAGTAACAAACTGTCAAACCACAGGGAGCACCGGTGTAATTTTCAAAAGTTGTGGACTATAGGTATTATTTTACAAAACCATATGGACTATCTGGCCATTTTACTCTTGATTAATTAGTAGTTACACTTTATCTCCTTTATAAAATAACTAACTACCCACGACTTTTAAACGATCATAACTTTTTCTTACATTAATAATTTTTTTAAGTACACCATAAAAACCAGCATTTTATTCTCTTTAATTCGAGTATAGTGCTGCTATAATTTTTTAATTAAAAAACATTATGTTACGTGATTAACAATGTCTGAAGGTGAGCAATAACTGAATTCTTCACTGAAATTGTACCGAAATTTGACGAAACCTAAACGAAATCCCAAAAACTAAATTAACTTAAAAACGTTATCCAGAAACTGAATCAACCAAAAACCGGTTATCGGTTTTTTTGTGCCCTAGTTTAATCAATATTAACCGAACTAAACCATTCATATTTTCATATATTTATAGCTTTGATATCTCTAGTTCATGTATTTCATATTTTATACCTCCTTTTCATGTATTTCTACCTCAATTTCATGTATCTCTAAGTAAAAGTTTTAGCGCAAGTTTGGTTTTGACTATTAACTGAAATCGGCTGGTTAATAAAATAGATTAACCGAACACTTCGGTTTCGATTGAGAATAATAACTGAACCATGCGCACTCTTGCAGTGTTCGTATTCCCGCAGCATCACGCAGGCGCCCTTCTATTACGCATAAAAGAATACGACTTACAAGGAAAAAATTATAATATTAAAATTTCGAAAAGGCTCTAAATTTTTATTTTGCTTTAGGTCGGGAAATGCCGACATATAACAATGAAAAAGAAAAGAGAAATGAATGCTATTGAAGCTTCTATACAAATCATAAAGTTGGTTAATGTAAATTTACCTGATCGAAATCGAATAAGAACTATCGAGTTGTTGTTGTCGGTTTTTTTTTTTTTTTTTTCTGTCAGTCACTTCTCAGATTAATGATCGTTTAAATATTAGTCAATCAGACTTGGGCCTTAAAACATGGGCCACATTCATGTTGATTGAATGAAGCGCCATTCCAATTTGCTTATCAAGCAATATTTTTTGGCCGAATGAAACAATAACATTAAACCTTAAAATAACACAGAAATCTAATTTAAATTGTTCTTTGGAAATAGCTGATATAAAATCATCCTAAATGTTCATGGGCAGGTTGCCCGGCTCCACATCGCTTTCCCCTATAGTGCGTTGTGACGGGGTCGAAACGTAGAGTAACTATAACTTATACCGTCGAACGAAAACGTATTATATTTGACACAACTCGACACCTAAACTAACTTGAATCTATACGGGCACGTACATAGAAACGCACATAAGAATGTGAACGTTAAAAAATAATTTTGGGGTAAATACGCAAATGAAAAGTTTGAAACTTAAGGGGTGTAAAGTGAATTATAGTGAAAGGACCAAGAGTATAAATTATGAAAGTGAATTGATAGTACAAGGGCTAAAAGTGTAAAATATGAAAGTAAAAGTGCTAGTAGAGTAAAAAGAATAAAAGGGCAAAAGAATCAACTATCTAAAGTTGAACCGTATATTTCCTTAAGACTAACCGGTCTAAGCTTAGGCTTAATTAAAGACCCGTTAGCATTCTAATTGGTTATTTATACCATCATTCCAGACTAGAGCCTTCCGGTAAATTGTACCTACGCTTACTTAAGTGAATACGGCTGAGTTATTAAAAATTCTTGCTATTTAAGACAGGAGCTAGCTCAGGTAAATACTCTTAACTTATTTTCCCTATACGGGCTTGGGATACGGCACTATAAAAGTACCGCTTGGTCAGGTGTATGTAGTCATTTAAATCGGATTGTGATTGATGCATTTACATAACCTGTTTAATATGTATTATTTGGTGTATGGCTTTTGGGGGTTAATGACCATGTCCCGGATATCCTTGGCATCATTTTAAGAAATGGCCACGACCTAAGAACGGGGTGTAGGCATACACCTGACAGCTGCATTATGTAAAAACTGGTAATCCACTCCGAGGTATCATCCTTGTGGGCACTATACCGGAACTGGTAATCCACTTAGAGGATGATAGCATGTGGGCATTATACATGTGGCGTGTCAGTTAATCTGTCCGGCTCTTCTAACCGGCCCTAATGGACGACAAATAAGTAAAACTGTATACAAGATTATATACAAATAATTTTCCCAAGTATAAAAGATTAATTTTGCCTCTGTGCATTTTAATCAAAGTGTCAAAATATTTTGTGCCTGGTGCATCTAAATCAATTTTCTTAAACTCTTTTCAAATGAGTCAGTTGAGTGTATTTACCAGTGAAAACTGACGTATTTTCAAAAGTCTAAGTGACAGGTACAAGTACGTAATAGGCTGGAAGCTGCTCAGGACGTTAAATAGGAATCTTGCAAGTTCTAGGCGTCTAAAGTCTGTTGAACAATTTTTATATTTTAAGATCCGCATGTGGATCCTTTACTTTCCGTTGTAATACTTGATATTACTTTATATTCGGATTGTAATATATTTATCTTTTGCTTCCGCTGTGCATTTATATATTGTGTTGTTTGACTATGATGATATCAACTACGTCACGATACTCCCCACCGGGCCCACTGGTGACATGTGGAAAGTCGGGGTGTGACAGGTTGGTATCAGAGCCAACACTGAGTGAATTAAATGCTAGCCTTTTGCGTTTAATCTCAGTTGCACATTCTTGAGTCTAGACAAGAACATAGGACAAATTCCAATTCGTTTCATTGTCTTTTAATTACTTCCTTGATTATTTTTCTGATTTGCCTTTGCATGGGCAAGTCATTTTCTTAAGAAGTCTCGTTTAGGGCAACCATGTACTTGTTTAAATTTTAAAGGAACGATTATATTTAAATATCATTCCTATATTATAAGATCTACCATTATTATAAAAATGGCAAAATCTAAAAAGGACAAGACCTAGCCATGTGTCATTATTAAAACCCGGCCAAGATGGCAGTTCCTCAATTTAGGTTCAGATCCTTATTAACATCCTGAGTTAGGATTGTTCTGCGTTTATTATTAAAAAGGAATCTTAAAGGTAAACCTAGCCTATATGACGAGGCCAAGATGGTAGGACCTATTCAAGAGATTCAAATCCTTGTTAACACCTAAGAACGTGTTAGCACTCCTGACAGATGTGATTCGAGAAAATCACAACAGTCATTCTTATATTGGATTCTTCCAATTTTCTTATCTAGTCTATTGATTTAGAAATCATGGCTTATATTATCCTATAAGATGATCATATCATAAACATCCCTTAGAAGGGAAATGCCTACGGGCTATGGTTAATGTCCTCTGAGACTAAAGACAGTGGTAGCCTACAACTCCATGTCAAGAAAAAGTACTGAACTTTGATTCACCCCTAAATGCCTCGATCCCAAACGATCATGGCTTATAAATTAAACTTGTCCACGTGACTAGGCCTTTTGTGCTATTACTAAATTGCCTCGATTCTCTGAAATCATGGCTTGTAAATTAAACTTGTCCACGTGACTAGGCCTTTTGTGCTATTACTAAATTTCCTCGATTCTCTGAAATCATGGCTTATAAATTAAACTTGTCCACGTGACTAGGCCTTTTGTGCTATTACTAAATTTGCCTCGATTCTCTGAAATCATGGCTTATAAATTAAAATTGTCCTTATGACTTGATTTTTGTGCAATAGTTATATTTTAATTAAATCCAGGATAATAATTAATAAAAATCCTGAATAGAAGTAAATATCCATCCTTTCCTGCCAGTATAAATATTAAAAGAGAATCTTAAAAGGTTTGACCTAGCTTGAATGTCTTTGAAGACCTAGCTAAGATGGTAAAACCTGTTTAAAAAGAGATTCAGATCCTCGTTAACATCTGCAAATGTGTTAACACTCCCGACAACAGTGATGCGATAAAATCACACTTATCATCCTTATATTAAGAGTTTTCCAAATCCCTTAATTAGCGTAAATGATCAATAGGAATCATGGCTAGTAAACGTCGAACTTGATGTATGCATCAAAACATCCATTTGGGGTGTATACCTACGGGAAAAGGTGTATACATGAAAAGATAGTTCTATTTCATAAATTCTTGTCAAGACAATGAATTATGAAATGTTCCGATCCAAAGGAATCATCGATTATGTTTTAGATTTTTCCCTAAGTGACAAGGCCCTGTGCCATCAAGAGTCCTTGGGAACAAACTCTTGTGCTATATAAAATGTCAGTACGACATTGACAGTCGTGATTTATGTCCCCTGTCTAAATGAATATGAAGGATTATATTCTGTTTACACGCCAAGGATGGTTTATTTAAAAATCTAGGCAGAACAGAATCAAATAACTTAAATATTATCTTTTGGCCTATATGGTTTATTTACACCATAGCTATTTAATCAGCAAATTCGACAATTCACCATATAATTAAATCAATTATTACTAATTGGTTTGTAGCCTTCAAAGCTTCACCATGGTTAACTCCTCTGAAGCTCACAACCATCCAGTTAATCAGAATGATGATACAAGACTGAATTTAACGGGCGCCGAGTTACAGGCTATGTTAGATACAGCTGTAAACAAGGCCGTGAACCGAGCGTTAAGGGATCATAAGCGAAAGTACGATAATACCCCGAATAAAGGTTACAAAAAGGGTAGGACAAGTTCGAACTATAACCAGTCCAAGCCAAAGAAGGCAAAACCCGAATGTGGAACCTGCGGGAAAAAGCACTTTGGAAAATGTTTCTATGATCAGACCAGGGGATGTGTCATCTGTATGGAGATGGATCACAAGACCCATGAATGCAAGGACCTGAAGAACAACCAACGGTCAGGTGAAAAGACCAGATGCAAGACCTGTAGGAAATACCACCTCGGGAAATGCAGATTTGAATCTCAGCCTCTACCCTGTGGAATCTGCAAGTCCAAGGAACATAAGACCTTGGATTGCAAGAGATTGGGAGACGCAACCTGCTATGGTTGCAATGAAATAGGGCACATCAAGACAAATTGCCCAAATAAAGCCAAGAATCCTGGGGAGACTAAGAAGGTCGAAGCTGGAAGCTCTCAAATGGGCGCTCAGGAGGCTATTCAGGATGACAATGTTACAACAGGTATTTTCTTTATCAATAACGCTAATGCTAGAGTATTAATTGATTCAGGTTCAGATAAGTCTTCCGTAGACAATAGATTTTGTAAATCATTAAATCTGCCTGCTAAAACTCTAAGCGTTAAATGTAAAGTAAAATTGACCGATGGTACCTCAGAGACTGCTTCAGCAATATTAGACGGATGTTTTATATCCATTAGGAATCATTCTTTTCTGCTGTCCTCGTTTCCATTTATATAATAAAGGACTCGATATAGTGATAAGAATGGGTTGGTCGTCTGGTAGCCAAGCCCATATTGTGGATGATAAGAAGCAAGTAGTTATCAAAACTCCTTATGGTGAGCCTTTGACCACTCAAGGAGATGCGTTTGGGTTAAGATGCTGCTAAGTCTCTCATAAGATCTTAAGCTTAGCAATCTTTTAGAAATTTTCCCATACAAACCCCAGATATTAAGTGTAAGGTAAAACTTACAGACGAAATCGGAAGAATCATTTCTTTTGTTCCTATCAGAAACCGTTGTCACACCCCGACCACGTAAATCAATGAAACGTGGCGGAAACGTCGGGGAGTGTTGTAACAGAATTAATGTTTCACAACCATGGAAATTAAAGTTTCGTTTTATTAATCAAACATGAAAGTTTACATTGTTTCAAACAAGAAACAAAGAGTACATAACATAAATTAACTAGTTCTTGTCTCGTTTTAAGTCACTAAGGCACAGGTCCGCCTAAGTATGTCTTGATAAGTCCTATGCATCATCTCCTGAAAACACATGTGAAAATAGGTACGTCAGCATAAAAATGCCTGTGAGATACATAGGTTTTGTGAAAATAGGATTCATGACTTGTAAGTTTAAGAAAATGTTTAGTAAGGTTTAGTCATGAACCTTGTAATTTGCTTTGTCTTGTAAATCATTTGAAAAACGATAAGATCAGATGATATGTATAAATAAGAGAATAATGTATGGTTAAATGAATAACCATGTAAAATGAGTTTGTATAAGATAAGTTGTTTGTAAATCAATGTCTTGTGAAAAGTATGTTATTTGTATAAAATGTTATATGTCTCAAATTGAAATGATTCAAATAACGCTACGATATGTAATACCATACAAGCACTTATATATAGGAACTGAAGTACCAGCGGCGTATCCACCATACTTGTATCATATTACACACGCCCCGTTACTTAATCACTTAATCAAACCAAACTACCAAAGTAAAATGTTCATGTCTAATGTAAATCATGTAATGTGTATCCAAAATGTAAGCATGTGATGAATAACAAATGTACTAAGTATGCAACAAAGAACATACATAGCATATAATGTAATGTATAACAATGTACTAAGTACGTACACAATAGGCATATATAGCATAAAATGTAATGTAAAACAATGTACTAAGTACACACACAATGGGCATACATAGCATGTAATGTAAGGCAATGTACTAAGTACGCACACAATGGGCATACGTAGCATGTAATGTAAGGCAATGTACTGAGTACGCACACAATGGGCATACATAGCATGTAATGTAAGGCAATGTACTAAGTACGCATACAATGGGCATACATAGCATGTAATGTAAGGCAATGCACTAAGTACGCACACAATGGGCATACATAGCATGTAATGTAAGGCAATGTACTAAGTACGCACACAATGGGCATACATAGCATAAAATGTAATGAAATCATGTACTATAAATGTACTAATGAACATAGCAGGTATATGATGTGAAAGCATGAAAGTAACAAGTAGGCACATGTGTTCCACCCCAAAACATTTGGAAAACAGTAAAAGAGGGGTCTATGTACTCACTTGAGATTGCTTAGTAGTCCTTGAGTAACAACCAAACAATGCTAGAGATCACGGATATCAAACGGCACCTAATATAGGTAACTATGTTAATAACCCGGACCTAAATCGGAGGATTGGATAGAATGAGGGATCGTAAACCAAATGAGTATGGGAACTCATGTAGTATGGTTTAACAAAGCCCACATACTAAACTGAAACCTAACCTAAGTGCTTATGACCCATTACGACCCGTTTAGGTAGCTTATGCTACTTTAACGCGTCGTTCGCGTAAAACGCGTTCGGACCGCCTAACTAGTCCTATGACAAGTAAAATATGCCTTAACATGTCTAATATTGTTACCAAATCAGTTTAGATACCAAAAGTTATGTTACATATGCTTAAAATGAATTTTGGCGTAAAAAGGGCATTTTGGTAATTTACCTAAGGCATATAAACTACCTATCATACAACTACTTAAACGAAACGACCATAAGGTATAACCTCGGAAGATTATTCCCTATATACTATGGTCACCTAATGTGTTTGGTCGGATCCTAATGATCGACCAAACAGGTCGGGTTCGAAAGTATAAGCGATTGTTTAGATCGCTTACCTTACGACCCTATACAAGCACTAAACTAAAAGTGACGAGCTAAGCATGTTAAAACATTCTTACCTAAGTTTAGAAAATAGGTTTGGTATCAAAACAAACGGTTTTGATACCTAAGAGTAGTTTGGTCACAAAACACGCAAGAATGCGCATTTTGGCCGAAACTACGGCTCGTCACTGAGCCTAGATAACGTGGAAATCAGTAGGTATAGTCACTAGGGACTATAACTATCGTGATTACAATCACGTTGCGAAGTTCAAACGAACTTCGCATTGACCATAAACTGGTCAATGCAGAAAGTCAAACAAAGTTTGACTTTCGGACTCGAAAAAGCAATAAAAGAATGAAGGAACACTTACGAAGGGACCCCGCAAGATTGATAATCCAAGTATTCTCAGGTATGAGGTGATGAAACACCCCAACTTAGAGAAATCTCAGATTTCAAGTGGGTTTTGCAATGAAGTGGGTTGGGTATTTATAGTTTTCGGTTCACCGTTAGGATCGTTTCTTGGAAAAGAGGGAATGATCTCTCCCGTACACTTGTCAGAATGTTGTGGTAACTCATATTGCTCCACCACAAGAGTTAGACACATGGCATTGGCCTTTGGAAAGGGTTAAGGGCTGTTAACAGCAGCTGAAAAACGTTTTGTTGCATCTGGCCCCTGCTTACGGACCTCAACACTCCCAATGTTGAGGTCCGTAAGGACCTAGTTTGGCAGATTTACAGTTTCAGTCCCTGCAGCCTCAAAACTTGGTTTTCGATGCGTTTTTGACACGTTTAAGCCCCGTTAACCCCATTTCAAAGCTCTAAAATGAAGTTAAAGTATAGGGAACTTGAAATGTGCTCAAAAATATCTCAGATGTCGGTTCGTTTGGCCGTACGGTTGCGTTGTTCGGTTAATTACGACGGAATGCGCATAAGCGCGAAAAACGATCCAAATTGCGTGACGAATGCATTTTTCTTATGCCAAACACTAAAATAAAATGTTTTAGTGCTTACATAAATTTTTGGATGTCCGGATGTATTCAGAATGTAAGTTATGCGCGAAAATGCAAACTTGTGCATTTTTTTATGCTTTTAGTCCTTGAATGACCCAGAAGTTTATTTTAGCACACCGAACACCTCAAAGCCTATTTCTAAGCTATGTAAAGGATATTTAGGGTATGTTAAACTTATGTTCAAGTTCCGGAATGTCTGTTACAGTTCAAATTGGCATACTTTCGCAGTTTGTCGAATTTAGTCCCTGTAAGCGATTAAACTTGATTTTGCCATACCAAAGCCTTCAATATTTAAGGTATGTTAAGCCTATTTCACTATTCCGGAGTGTTCGTTGCATTAAACTGGTTATATCTACGCATCAGTG
Source organism: Helianthus tuberosus (assembly GCA_030545235.1). Lineage (NCBI taxonomy): Eukaryota > Viridiplantae > Streptophyta > Magnoliopsida > Asterales > Asteraceae > Helianthus > Helianthus tuberosus. The sequence goes on from CM060450.1 coordinate 176,578,620, forward strand.
CGCGTATAACCTTCCAGAAAGCGATTTAGAGCTTGAAATCGAACAAGAGTTGATATGTGCAAACGATACACATATTTTTACAAATCCCAAGTATGAAATACAATATTTCATTGGTTTGGCATTTGTTTGATGGTTGAAGTGACACAGGTGTCACAGTCTCCCCTACTTTAGGAAATTTCGTCCCGAAATTTATTTGTAGGAGCATGTCTGTGACTTTGTGTTAAATAACCATCAAGGATAAGGCATGTCCTGATATTCCTCTTTAACGAACATTTTTAGAAATGGAAATGAAGGAAGAATCAGGAATATTCATTTTCCTTTGATGGAAAATTTTCAGAAACGAAAAATACACGGGATGAGTTATTTTCCTTAATGGGTATCCTTCAGAAACGAAAATGAACGGAACGAGTCATTTTCCACAATTCCTCCAGAAACGAAAATAAATGGATTGAGTCATTTTCCACAATTTCTTCAGGAACGAAAATGAACGGAATGAGTCATTTTCCATGATTTCTTCAGGAATGAAAATGAACGGAATGAGTCATTTTCCACGATTTCTTCAGGAATGAAAATGAACGGAATGAGTCATTTTCCACAATTTCTTCAGAAACGAAAATGAACGGAATGAGTCATTTTCCATGATTTCTTCAGGAACGAAAATGAACGGAATGAGTCATTTTCCATAATTTCTTCAGGAACGAAAATGAACGGAATGAGTCATTTTTCACAATTTCTTCAGAAACAAAAATGAACGGAATGAGTCATTTTTCACAATTTCTTCAGAAACGAAAATGAACGGAATGAGTCATTTTCCACAACCTCTTCAGAAACGAAAATGAACGGAATGAGTCATTTTCCCAAATTTCTTCAGAAACGAAAATGAACGGAATGAGTCATTTTCCACAATTTCTTCAGAAATGAAAATGAACGAATCAACTCTAGACACCTGACAAAACTCGCTGTGGTTTCTGTGCACTGAATTCCATAATTATGTATGCATCCATAATTACGTAATTCCTTGCATAGTCCACACAGTTTGTCTTGTAATGTTTAGGGGAGGAAAATCAAACCTGTGATGAGTGTGACTAGACTACCATAGGGTCCTTTTAATTAGATCGACAAATGATCCTTTTAATTAGGCCACCAAGGAGTCCTTTCAGCTATATCATCACATGATGTTCCTAACCATATTTTTGGATCGATCTGTTTAGCTAGACCACTCATGGGGTCTAAGTATGTAGTAGTACTTTATAATCCAAGGGACTTAACTACAACGTAGAAGTCCATTTAAGGATTTTAGGTAGTACCTTTGGGTATCCTACTACGAATCCCTCATATGAAGATACGAAAGGTTCTACGAGGATTTGGATAACAAAACTTGGATTACACCAAAAACATAAAAGGGAACACATAAGCACATAATCACATAGTTGTTTAACTTGGTTATTAATTTGTTATTAACTTGTTATTGATTAAATATGGATATGGAAACCAGTCGATGGACTTCAATGTCCTCTGGGATCTATCTGAAAAGATAGGAAGATCTCCCAAAAATTCGATTTTGTTCTCAAAGAAGCGTAATATTCGAATTTAAGGAACATAACAATTTTAGGATTTACGGAAATACCCTTAGGTACCCTATTAAGGATTTATAGTGGTACTTTGGGTATTCGTCCAGTGTTGTAACTTGCGCCTTGTACTTCGTTTTTCTTGGAAGAAACGGGTACTTAGGAATTTCGTGGAAAACGCAAAAGATCATAAAATAGAAAAATTATATGGGGGTAGTTTGCTTTTCAAGGAATACGATTCCTTGATTGTCGGTATTGTAAGGGATATGTTGTTCATACATACAACCTCATAAATACATTGCAATGTAAATAAAAGATTTATTTATAAACAATGATAACAACTGTTTCATGGACCTTGACAACAAAAGAAAATAATACATAAGACGTGATTATTTCTAAAGGGTGTTGTCTTCTAGTCGGTCAGATGCTCATCCTTGTGCTGGATTTGCCTCAGCAAGATTTGGGCAATTTCTTCGGAAATGACCCATCTCACCACAATTGTAGCAAGAACCTGGTGGAAAGCGAGCTTGAGCAGGATTGTTTCCAGCTTGATTTGGTGCAACTGCAGCTCGGCAAACTTTTGCTGTATGACCTTTAAGTCCACAAATTTGGCATTCGCGGCACTTCACACTAGTATGATGATGAAGGTTACATTGGTTGCACAAGGGTGAAGTTCCATTGTATGGCTTCCTAGCAGGGGGTTGAGCTGGTTGGTTGGGGACGGCTTGATCATTGTGAATAACCATGGCGAAGTTCTGAGAAGCCTTTCGCTTCTTTGACTTCTTAGGGGATCCAGTCTGTTCATCCATGGTCTTTGATTCCTCGATTGGTTTCGATTCCTCGATTGGTTTCGATTCCTCGATTGGTTTCTTGTCACCCTTTCCGAAAAGCTTACGTTTCCTGATCTGAGATTCAGTCAAGGTTGCAGATAGCTCAATGGCCTGCCTAACCGTAGTGGGCTTACTACCAGTAACAATGTCCTGAACTGAGTCCGGGAGACCATCAATGTATTTTTCGATCGCCTTATCCAAAGGCGTAACCATGGTAGGACACAACAGGCTCAGCTCCTCATATCGATCAGTGTATGCTCGATGTTCGCCGCTGTCTTGCTTAAGATCGTCGAATTCCCTTTCCAAGGCCCTGATCTCCTGACGAGGACAAAATTCCTTCATCATCAGTGCTCGAAGTTCTTCCCACGTTTGAGCCAGTGCCACTTCGGCACCCCTATCTCTCATCACACCGTTCCACCATGTCAAAGCTCGTTTCTCAAAGACACTAGATGCAAAATCTACCTTTCGCTCGTTTGGACATTGAACATGTCTGAAGGTGCTCTCTAAACTCTCGAACCATTGCAGAAGTGCAGTCGCTCCTTGAGACCCAGAAAACTTTGATGGCTTAGCCGAGTTGAACGTCTTGAAGTTGCAGGGGGCATTATTGTTGTTGAGGGCTTGGTTACATTGAGCAACGATGTTTGGGATTGCAGCAGTTATTTGCTGTGTAATGACAGCTGCCAGCTCTTCAATAGATACCGGATTTTCGCGTCGTGGAGGCATTCTAAAAGGGAAATAAGAGAGAAAACAAATGAAATGGCATTCGGTAAGACTAGGATGTTACAATTACCGACCAAAATCATGGGTGATGGTCATTTGTTTGAACCACGAAGCAAACAAACGACACACAAAGGCTGAATCAAAGCAATTAGATCCTCATAATGTATCGTGAAGACATGCTCGCCTATAAGTGGACACTCACCCCAAGAGTTCCCAGGTAAGAGTGACTGGTCCGATTATGTGGATTTGTACGAACACTCTAGCCTTAGACAGAAAACTCAGGGTACAGGTATTCACTCTTCCAGTTTGCACGTGTTCACATTATTTAGGACCAAAAACTTTGACGAGAGTTTTGAAAATTCAAAGGGGTTCAAAACCTTATTACAGAAGGTTCAAAACCTAGTAATCAATCATCCTAGAACAGATGATTAGTTTTCAAAGCGGTTTTGAAATTTTATGTTCTTGTTGTGATCGTCGCCTAAGGATAGGTGACGGTATTGTTTTATGACTAAACGCAAGTAAACTCGCGTTAGGGTCCTAAGAAGGTTATAGACTAGGTCAAAGTATTACTAATAACCTAATTCCCTATAACCATTGGCTCTGATACCATCTTTTCTGTCACACCACGACCACGTAAATCAATGAAACGTGGCGGAAACGTCGGGGAGTGTTGTAACAGAATTAATGTTTCACAACCATGGAAATTAAAGTTTCGTTTTATTAATCAAACATGAAAGTTTACATTGTTTCAAACAAGAAACAAAGAGTACATAACATAAATTAACTAGTTCTTGTCTCGTTTTAAGTCACTAAGGCACAGGTCCGCCTAAGTATGTCTTGATAAGTCCTATGCATCATCTCCTGAAAACACATGTGAAAATAGGTACGTCAGCATAAAAATGCCTGTGAGATACATAGGTTTTGTGAAAATAGGATTCATGACTTGTAAGTTTAAGAAAATGTTTAGTAAGGTTTAGTCATGAACCTTGTAATTTGCTTTGTCTTGTAAATCATTTGAAAAACGATAAGATCAGATGATATGTATAAATAAGAGAATAATGTATGGTTAAATGAATAACCATGTAAAATGAGTTTGTATAAGATAAGTTGTTTATAAATCAATGTCTTGTGAAAAGTATGTTTTTTGTATAAAATGTTATATGTCTCAAATTGAAATGATTCAAATAAAGCTACGATATGTAATACCATACAAGCACTTATATATAGGAACTGAAGTACCAGCGGCGTATCCACCATACTTGTATCATATTACACACGCCTCGTTACTTAATCACTTAATCAAACCAAACTACCAAAGTAAAATGTTCATGTCTAATGTAAATCATGTAATGTGTATCCAAAATGTAAGCATGTGATGAATAACAAATGTACTAAGTATGCAACAAAGAACATACATAGCATATAATGTAATGTATAACAATGTACTAAGTACGCACACAATGGGCATACATAGCATAAAATGTAATGTAAAACAATGTACTAAGTACGCACACAATGGGCATACATAGCATGTAATGTAAGGCAATGTACTAAGTACGCACACAATGGGCATACGTAGCATGTAATGTAAGGCAATGTACTGAGTACGCACACAATGGGCATACATAGCATGTAATGTAAGGCAATGTACTAAGTACGCATACAATGGGCATACATAGCATGTAATGTAAGGCAATGCACTAAGTACGCACACAATGGGCATACATAGCATGTAATGTAAGGCAATGTACTAAGTACGCACACAATGGGCATACATAGCATAAAATGTAATGAAATCATGTACTATAAATGTACTAATGAACATAGCAGGTATATGATGTGAAAACATGAAAGTAACAAGTAGGCACATGTGTTCCACCCCAAAACGTTTGGAAAACAGTAAAAGAGGGGTCTATGTACTCACTTGAGATTGCTTAGTAGTCCTTGAGTAACAACCAAACAATGCTAGAGATCACGGATATCAAACGGCACCTAATATAGGTAACTATGTTAATAACCCGGACCTAAATCGGAGGATTGGATAGAATGAGGGATCGTAAACCAAATGAGTATGGGAACTCATGTAGTATGGTTTAACAAAGCCCACATACTAAACTGAAACCTAACCTAAGTGCTTATGACCCATTACGACCCGTTTAGGTAGCTTATGCTACTTTAATGCGTCGTTCGCGTAAAACACGTTCGGACCGCCTAACTAGTCCTATGACAAGTAAAATATGCCTTAACATGTCTAATATTGTTACCAAATCAGTTTAGATACCAAAAGTTATGTTACATATGCTTAAAATGAATTTTGGCGTAAAAAGGGCATTTTGGTAATTTACCTAAGGCATATAAACTACCTATCATACAACTACTTAAACGAAGCGACCATAAGGTATAACCTCGGAAGGTTATTCCCTATATACTATGGTCACCTAATGTGTTTGGTAGGATCCTAATGATCGACCAAACGGGTCGGGTTCGAAAGTATAAGCGATTGTTTAGATCGCTTACCTTACGACCCTATACAAGCACTAAACTAAAAGTGACGAGCTAAGCATGTTAAAACATGCTTACCTAAGTTTAGAAAACAGGTTTGGTATCAAAACAAACGGTTTTGATACCTAAGAGTAGTTTGGTCATAAAACACGCAAGAATGCGCATTTTGGCCGAAACTACGGCTCGTCACTGAGCCTAGATAACGTGGAAATCAGTAGGTATAGTCACTAGGGACTATAACTATCGTGATTACAATCACGTTGCGAAGTTCAAACGAACTTCGCATTGATCATAAACTGGTCAATGCAGAAAGTCAAACAAAGTTTGACTTTCGGACTCGAAAAAGCAATAAAAGAATGAAGGAACACTTACTCAGGTATGAGGTGATGAAACACCCCAACTTAGAGAAATCTCAGATTTCAAGTGGGTTTTGCAATGAAGTGGGTTGGGTATTTATAGTTTTCGGTTCACCGTTAGGATCGTTTCTTGGAAAAGAGGGAATGATCTCGCCCGTACACTTGTCGGAATGTTGTGGTAACTCATATTGCTCCACCACAAGAGTTAGACACATGGCATTGGCCTTTGGAAAGGGTTAAGGGCTGTTAACAGCAGCTGAAAAACGTTTTGTTGCATCTGGCCCCTGCTTACGGACCTCAACACTCCCAATGTTGAGGTCCGTAAGGACCTAGTTTGGCAGATTTACAGTTTCAGTCCCTGCAGCCTCAAAACTTGGTTTTCGATGCGTTTTTGACACGTTTAAGCCCCGTTAACCCCATTTCAAAGCTCTAAAATGAAGTTAAAGTATAGGGAACTTGAAATGTGCTCAAAAATATCTCGGATGTCGGTTCGTTTGGCCGTACGGTTGCGTTGTTCGGTTAATTACGACGGAATGCGCATAAGCGCGAAAAACGATCCAAATTGCGTGACGAATGCATTTTTCTTATGCCAAACACTAAAATAAAATGTTTTAGTGCTTACATAAATTTTTGGATGTCCGGATGTATTCAGAACGTAAGTTATGCGCGAAAATGCAAACTTGTGCATTTTTTTACGCTTTTAGTCCCTGAATGACCCAGAAGTTTATTTTAGCACACCGAACACCTCAAAGCCTATTTATAAGCTATGTAAAGGATATTTAGGGTATGTTAAACTTATGGTCAAGTTCCGGAATGTCTGTTACAGTTCAAATTGGCATACTTTCGCAGTTTGTCGAATTTAGTCCCTGTAAGCGATTAAACTTGATTTTGCCATACCAAAGCCTTCAAAAACTTATTTCTAAGTTATGTAAAGGTTATTTAAGGTATGTTAAGCCTATTTCACTATTCCGGAGTGTTCGTTGCATTAAACTGGTTATATCTACGCATCAGTGCGCGTATAACCTTCCAGAAAGCGATTTAGAGCTTGAAATCGAACAAGAGTTGATATGTGCAAACGATACACATATTTTTACAAATCCCAAGTATGAAATACAATATTTCATTGGTTTGGCATTTGTTTGATGGTTGAAGTGACACAGGTGTCACAACCGTCAGTCGTAGAGTTCTCGAAATGTCCTCACTCTAAGAGGAAGTGCGTCAGCATATATAGTTGATATCTCTTTAATCTCTATCGATTCCGAATCCCAGATTGTATGATAAAAGCACCATATGAGGATTGGTGTATCTTAATAAGTTCCATAGATTACTTCCATGCCTGATCAGTATGGAGGTTTAATACATGGGACCACAAAGATATTCCGAGAGGTCATATGGTACTAAAGTCAACTAATGGTATTCAAAGGAGATGTCCAGAATGGAATTGTCCAAGTAAATGTTCCCGATTGAGGAAATTCATGGAATTGTAACATACAGGTGTCACTTATTTGACACAAGCAATGATGGGTGAACTGGAGCCGGAGATATGGAGATCTCTGTAACCTCCTTGTATCTTGATTATCTTCTCCTAAGATTACCCTGTTTACCCCTGAAAGGCAGGCAGAATTAAGATTTATATCCCATTTAAGGCTGTATTATTATGAAATCTCTATGACGGCTAGTACCATCATTGGAAGAATCGAAACCCTGATTAACTAAGCTTTTAAATAGAAGGTTCATATAGCCTAACTCGATATTCCGAGAGTTTGATATTGTTAGATGAGAAAGACGGTTCATTTTGCTTATGCACTCATTACCGCAACCCTATTTTAACAACGATTAAGAATCGCCATCAACTACCCAGGATCGTTGAGTTATTCAACTAGCTATAAGGATTAACTACTCCTTAAGATCAGTTTTAAGTAATGATTGGGATAACCATCCCACCTTAAGATAAGCCTTTCTATAATAATTGATATGTAAGTATTAAGGCTACTCCTTTGGAGACCTTGTATAGATGAAATGTTAAACATCTATTGTTAGATAGAGAATTGATAAGTCCAATTATCAAGATCTGAAAGTTGCCTAGGAAACAACAACTAAGATCACCCAAATCCATAATCAATGAAAAATTGCCAGTATACGGCAGGAAATCAAGGATTTATGAAAATAGCAACCCTCCTAAGTTCTGGTTAAAAGATAAGGTTCAACAAAAGATAACACCCTGGAAGGGTGTGCCGAGTAGTAATTTTCAAGTTAGTTAAGCTTGTAAAATATAGAATCATTCGAAGGATTCGAATGTATCAAGATTAAATAGCTTACGAGCTAAGACCTAATTAAGGAGCTCGGTGGAACGCGCAATGCACCCCACACTATTGAGTTAAGGACGTGTTTCGCCAATAAGTCAAGAAACACTATCACATAATGATATGCAGATTTATGATGTGATGAGCATCCTGTATCGATGGAGGATCGACAGGTTAAGGAACTCCAAAAGAAAGTATGCACCTCTTGTATAGGTCAACTGGGATACCCTTGGAGGCCAAAATATACTATGGAAATTAAATCCATGATACGACATAAAAGTACTTCCTTTACTTTAAGCAAATCTCGAGGTCGAGATTTATTTTAAGGGGGTGAGGATGTAACACCTCGAAAATTCACGTCCTATAATGTATTGACACGTGTCATAAGCTTGAACGTGTGAAAGTATACTCTAGAGGGACTAAAGTTGACAAACATGGAAAGTATGTGAATATAAGGGTTTAAAATGTCATCAAGGGATAAATGTAATTTACAGTAACCCTACATGATGCTCATACCCTTACACGAATAAATCATGGATCATGCGAAGCTAATTGGGAATGAAAGTGAGAGATTACAAACTACGGGGGTTAAATGTGTCAACATGTTTAAGTTATACCTCTGAGTGACCTTTTGACAAACCCGAAGCTTTGTAACTGTTAATTATGCTCACTAGAATGCACGATATAAATTTCGTAAAGTTTCGTTATCGTATGAGAAAGTTATGATCAAATTCGTATACGAGGGGTTAAAGCGTCAACGTTGAAAGTTTGGACCTTTCGGGTGACAATAAAGTTAACCGGGGACTAAACAAAGTGAGTAAATGTCTTAAAGCCCTTATATGTCAATTTAGAGGGTTCAAAGTGCAAGAAAATAAGTTAATTGACCTTTCGAAGGACCAAGAGCCAGGGATGCAAACTGAAAAAGAAAGTATTGCCCAGATGACAGGCTTACGGACCGTAAAGGTCCACCCTTACGGTCCGTAAGGGCCGCCCAGATGCAGCAAATCGGGAAACTTGGCTGTTCAGCCTTGGAAACGACCTAGATCAGATATTTTCACTTCAAGGGCGACTCCTAAATGCCTCCTAGAACCTTAGGGACATGTGTTGATGATTCATGGTCCATGATAGCTTGAGTTGTCAACAATCTATGGTGATTAAGGCACTATAAAAGGCCATGAGTTGCAACCAAGTTCTTCACACCTTCATCTGCACTTTGGAGCATTTCTGGAGCACAAGATCTCTCCCAAGTGATCTCTGGTCATTCATAGGACTCTTGTAAGTTTGCTTAACCTTTCTTAATTAAGTTTTAGCTTAGTTTTAGCTTAAAAGTCAAACCGTCGTAATTAACGGTTGACTTTAAGATTAATCACTAATGGTCCAGTCATTAGTCGAATCAAAAGTAGTTATAACTTGGTAATTATGTGGGTAATAAACCCTCAAAAGGGTTCCCCCTGATTCCCACTCTAACTAGGCCAAATGTCGGGTCAAACTTACTAATAAAAAGTCAACAGGATACTTAAATTCTAATTTATGCATGATTAGCATTGTAGAACACATACAACCTGTTTGATCATTAATATAACTTGGTAATTAGTGTAAGAACATGTCTAAACATGTTCAACCCGACAATTTACTGTTTTGACCCGGTTCGGAACCGAAAGTCGCAAAGCTTTGACTTTTGCTTTGACTTCAGTTCTGACCCGTTTTCGTATGATTTAAAAATACCTAAGAGCTTCATTTGGACCAGGTTACATGCTAGTATAACCCTCTGTGATTATACACCTCGGATCATTAGTTATCCAATTAATACACATAATTCTGTTAATTGCCCATATGTTGACCATTATGCCCTTTTCACCTTAAAACGTGATTTTTGAAAATGTAAAAGTGTAGAAACCTTAGTTACTGATATATAAACTTGTATGCAAAGTTTGACATCAGTTTGAGGTATAGATTGAGAGTTATGCTCATTAGCGTAATTAATAAGCTTTATGTTAATAAAACGGCGTAATTAGCGTATAGCCTAGTTAAGCCTACTTTTTGATATCAAACTTATTACCCACTGATATAATATATTATTTTGGGATTTTTGAAGATTTTTAATTAATTTTAGGCTGAGCATAACTAATAGTCGTAGGCTTAATCCGGTAATTGTCGGTTTTGCCCTTACGGGCCATAAAATGAGTTTTACATATCTAATCGACTCCAAACCTTTTGCTACTGATCCAAAATGATAAATAAATTATTTTAAGCCTTCTGGAATGATAAAAATATCAGCTATATATATATAGAACCCGGAAATGGCTTCTAATCGCCTTATTAAGCGTTTTTAGCGCATAGTATGTACTAAGACTATTTTTAAACATACAAGGGTGATACCTACTGATATTTTAGGTAAATTATAATATTTTAACAGTAAGCAAAGGTTGTTAAACTCAGACTTTAGTTTTGAGCTTTTCGGCTTATGTGAAATTACCAAAATGCCCCTACGGTGCATAGTTTGGTTATATTTGATAAATTTCACATATCTACTTTACCCTACTATTATAACTTAGTAAAATAAGTATTTTTGCTGATTATATCAGACCTGTAACTCAGGTAAATACTTAAACTCTTTTATAACCTTTTAAATGACCAAACTACCCCTACGGGGCATAGTTTGTGTTTAAATACGTTTCGGGCATAATAAAAGACATCTTACTGATGTCACAACATATTTGAAGCATATTAACTTAGGAAACCTGTAAATGGCTCATATGAATACCCGTTACGCTTATTACGCGTTCGGTTCGGTTTATGTAACTAGTTTACATAAATTAGCCTAAACGGGTCAAACCTTATCGGTTTTATCTCAAAATCCAGAAGGTGTTTAGATTACCCATATTATACAAGTATTCAAACTTGTCGGGTCTAAAACACATTCTATTCCGGTCTTCGCTTAATCATGCGTTTGAACCGTATATTTCCTTAAGACTAACCGGTCTAAGCTTAGGCTTAATTAAAGACCCGTTAGCATTCTAATTGGTTATTTATACCATCATTCCAGACTAGAGCCTTCCGGTAAATTGTACCTACGCTTACTTAAGTGAATACGGCTGAGTTATTAAAAATTCTTGCTATTTAAGACAGGAGCTAGCTCAGGTAAATACTCTTAACTTATTTTCCCTATACGGGCTTGGGATACGGCACTATAAAAGTACCGCTTGGTCAGGTGTATGTAGTCATTTAAATCGGATTGTGATTGATGCATTTACATAACCTGTTTAATATGTATTATTTGGTGTATGGCTTTTGGGGGTTAATGACCATGTCCCGGATATCCTTGGCATCATTTTAAGAAATGGCCACGACCTAAGCACGGGGTGTAGGCATACACCTGACAGCTGCATTATGTAAAAACTGGTAATCCACTCCGAGGTATCATCCTTGTGGGCACTATACCGGAACTGGTAATCCACTTAGAGGATGATAGCCTCTGGGCATTATACCTGTGGCGTGTCAGTTAATCTGTCCGGCTCTTCTAACCGGCCCTAATGGACGACAAATAAGTAAAACTGTATACAAGATTATATACAAATAATTTTCCCAAGTATAAAAGATTAATTTTGCCTCTGTGCATTTTAATCAAAGTGTCAAAATATTTTGTGCCTGGTGCATCTAAATCAATTTTCTTAAACTCTTTTCAAATGAGTCAGTTGAGTGTATTTACCAGTGAAAACTGACGTATTTTCAAAAGTCTAAGTGACAGGTACAAGTACGTAATAGGCTGGAAGCTGCTCAGGACGTTAAATAGGAATCTTGCAAGTTCTAGGCGTCTAAAGTCTGTTGAACAATATTTATATTTTAAGATCCGCCTGTGGATCCTTTACTTTCCGTTGTAATACTTGATATTACTTTATATTCGGATTGTAATATATTTATCTTTTGCTTCCGCTGTGCATTTATATATTGTGTTGTTTGACTATGATGATATCAACTACGTCACGATACTCCCCACCGGGCCCACCGGTGACACGTGGAAAGTCGGGGTGTGACACCATCTTGAAATCAAATAACATCTCAATTTAGAAATGTATATACACAACACAAATCACTATCTTTTTCTTCTTTTGAAAATATATAAAAGTAACAAACTTTAGCTAACCAATTCTAGAATCAGACATCAAACACACCAGATCCACAACTTGATTAACTCAATCAACAAAGGTTCAAACAAAAAGAAACAAACCCTCATGTTTCAAGCACCAAAAACTCATAAAAATGTTAACTTTCATCCAAATTGAAGTGTAAATAATATTCTTAAAGAGGTTAATTAGAGAACAAAGAGGGGGAGAATGAAAAGGGGAAATTAGGGCTCGTATCACATTACACAAACAGAAACATGTTTACCTTATAACTTGCACATCTCACCAAACAAAAAGACCATGAAAATTCTTTAATAACTGCGTTGCGTAGGGGAGGAGAATGGATGAATGATAATGGAGATGTGGATGAGGCTAGACTGAATCTTTTTTAGAGAAAGAGAGAGAAAAGTAAATGTGAGTTTGAATTTTGAATTGAGATCTGAAACCTCCCATAAAGAAATCAGGGGAACTTGACACGTAGGAAGAAGAAAGGGGGGCTGGATAAGCTTACACGTGGCCTACTCATGTTTTCCTTTATTATATAGGAAGATACAACTATCACTTAAATTCTCATCGCCAATCTGATTACGCAAGATGGTCTTCACGTTCTTTATTGCCGAAAAACATCTTTCAACGGTTGCGGTTGCGAAGGGTAATACGAGAACAAGCTTCAATAAACGATATACCAATGTAAAATTTACTTGAATATTTGTTGAAACCATTAACCTTACAAGACTTGACAAACCATTCAAGTTGGCGAATTGCTTATCTTTTTTCACAAAATCAATATAGTTTCCGAGTTGAACCGGAAGCCTTCGTTTTTCGTCTTCATCGAAATCATATGGATACTTCTCGAGTAGCTTTAGTATATTTGAAATGTCAAATGTACTAAAATTATCACACGGACTCAAACAACTCATACAAACAAGTAGTTCCGATGTTACCTCCTTAAACGGTTCCCAATTCTTGATTTGCAAATCTAGAACCGCATTGAAGCAATCACATTTGTAATAATGCCGATTTGTGATGCTCGTCTTTCTTCTTGGCCATATTGGGTTAACGTATTCATCATCCAATTTTTTCACCTCAAGTTCATGCATGTCACAAAAGGAGTTAACCTTATCCAAGAACTCATTAAAACCTTCCAACCTAAACTTTACTAGTTGATAAACCAGAAGGGATCGATCTCTCTTTTCTCGCTCTAGTTGTTTCTCTCTCTAAATGTGGTAGATGAAGGGATCTGGGATGGAGGGGGAGTTCAGATGGCGGAGATGTTGATGTTGGTGGAGTTGCAAGTGGTGGCGCCTGGTGGTAAGTGGTGAAGGCAGGTGGTGGTGAGTGAGTGAGTGTGTGTGTGTGTGTGTGGCATACAAGGGCTTAAAAGGGTGAATAAGAAGGTTGGTGGGTCCCACCTTTAATTTTAATATATCTATTTTAGTGTTTTAGTTCAATACTAAGGGCATGTTGGTCATTTTACATGGAGTTAACGGAGAAAACTAACAGACATCCACTCTAGGGACTATCCAAGTAACAAACTGTCAAACCACAGGGAGCACCGGTGTAATTTTCAAAAGTTGTGGACTATAGGTATTATTTTACAAAACCATATGGACTATCTGGCCATTTTACTCTTGATTAATTAGTAGTTACACTTTATCTCCTTTATAAAATAACTAACTACCCACGACTTTTAAACGATCATAACTTTTTCTTACATTAATAATTTTTTTAAGTACACCATAAAAACCAACATTTTATTCTCTTTAATTCGAGTATAGTGCTGCTATAATTTTTTAATTAAAAAACATTATGTTACGTGATTAACAATGTCTGAAGGTGAGCAATAACTGAATTCTTCACTGAAATTGTACCGAAATTTGACGAAACCTAAACGAAATCCCAAAAACTAAATTAACTTAAAAACGTTATCCAGAAACTGAATCAACCAAAAACCGGTTATCGGTTTTTTTGTGCCCTAGTTTAATCAATATTAACCGAACTAAACCATTCATATTTTCATATATTTATAGCTTTGATATCTCTAGTTCATGTATTTCATATTTTATACCTCCTTTTCATGTATTTCTACCTCAATTTCATGTATCTCTAAGTAAAAGTTTTAGCGCAAGTTTGGTTTTGACTATTAACTGAAATCGACTGGTTAATAAAATAGATTAACCGAACACTTCGGTTTCGATTGAGAATAATAACTGAACCATGCGCACTCTTGCAGTGTTTGTATTCCCGCAGCATCACGCAGGCGCCCTTCTATTACGCATAAAAGAATACGACTTACAAGGAAAAAATTATAATATTAAAATTTCGAAAAGGCTCTAAATTTTTATTTTGCTTTAGGTCGGGAAATGCCGACATATAACAATGAAAAAGAAAAGAGAAATGAATGCTATTGAAGCTTCTATACAAATCATAAAGTTGGTTAATGTAAATTTACCTGATCGAAATCGAATAAGAACTATCGAGTTGTTGTTGTCGGTTTTTTTTTTCTGTCAGTCACTTCTCAGATTAATGATCGTTTAAATATTAGTCAATCAGACTTGGGCCTTAAAACATGGGCCACATTCATGTTGATTGAATGAAGCGCCATTCCAATTTGCTTATCAAGCAATATTTTTTGGCCGAATGAAACAATAACATTAAACCTTAAAATAACACAGAAATCTAATTTAAATTGTTCTTTGGAAATAGCTGATATAAAATCATCCTAAATGTTCATGGGCAGGTTGCCCGGCTCCACATCGCTTTCCCCTATAGTGCGTTGTGACGGGGTCGAAACGTAGAGTAACTATAACTTATACCGTCGAACGAAAACGTATTATATTTGACACAACTCGACACCTAAACTAACTTGAATCTATACGGGCACGTACATAGAAACGCACATAAGAACGTGAACGTTAAAAAATAATTTTGGGGTAAATACGCAAATGAAAAGTTTGAAACTTAAGGGGTGTAAAGTGAATTATAGTGAAAGGACCAAGAGTATAAATTATGAAAGTGAATTGATAGTACAAGGGCTAAAAGTGTAAAATATGAAAGTAAAAGTGCTGGTAGAGTAAAAAGAATAAAAGGGCAAAAGAATCAACTATCTAAAGTTGAAGTGGTTGTGGTGTAAAAGCCACCGACTCTTCAATTTAAGATATAAAACTAGTTTTTATACCTGGCGTGCGTTGCGTCGCGGTAATCTTTATCAAATCTTAGTTTGATAACGTGTACGTTTTTCATTCAATTGCTTGTACATCAATACTTATAACACAATCATCTCACATTTTCAAATCATGCTACCACCAACACAGCGCCGGTGTAGCCACCGGCCATCTCCATGAACATTTAGTTTCATCTCACTTTTTAAACTTTTTAAACCAAACAGGCCATAAAATAAATTCCTATCATCAATCAAATAACAAAAAGAATGTGGGGCATACCGCATATCATCAGTCAAATAACAAAAATAATTTCAGGGTATTTATTTGAATAAAAAGTTATTGTTCAACTAATTTGTTTAAATTGCTTAAGCATTCTTTTGAATTTGATAACTAAGAGTGTTGCTATTTTTTATTTATATAATAAAACATCAAATGTATTATTTTTTGGTCAACTTTTTATACAATTATAAATTAATTCAAATAATTAAACATAACGTAATTATACTCGAGCATTTTTTTATCCTAATGAGCCCAATAGCAATAGTATGAAAGCCCAAAACAATAGCAACAGTAACCTAGTTTCATCAGCCGTCACACCCACCTTGTATACTCCCCTCTTCATAATTATTAAAACCTAAATTCTTCAGTTCTATTTCCTTTGTTTTCTAAAACTCTCTTTCCCTCTTGACTGCCACAGGCCCACAATCACCACCACACCGTCACTGCGTCACCACCATAACAACACCATCACCGGAGTTTAACATAACATTAATTGATGGAAACGGCCAAGAACACAATCACATGCAACCAGAAAAAAACATAACTGAGAGTCATCATACTTACCTAATGTTGCGGTAGGTCGATTTATTTTATTTGCCGGAGAACCGTCATGAATCCACCGATTTGAAACCCAAAAGCACCTGATATGGCGGTGTCACCACCTATCAATGTCCTAACCGGAAATCATGTTACAACTTTTGATGGAACCTAAAGGAACCCTCCTCGCCGGTTGAATCTTAAATGATTATGAAGATGGAGATAGAGATGAGAGAAACAGAAAGACTAATTTGGATAAGTAGACACTGGCGGACACAGGATTTTTTGCAATGGGGTTTATTTTTTCGGTGTTCAAAATTTTCATAACAAAACTGTCACACCCCAACCGATGGCGGAATCATCGTGGCATGGCACTGAGCGAAACAGATTGTCCAGAAGTTTCCATAACAATTAACAGTATTATTCAATTTAAAATAATACGTCCCATACCGTATCTTAAACAGTACAACAATTATTACAGACAAAACTAGGCAAATATTCTGTTCCGACAACTCAGATTTCAAAATAGAGCAATTGTTTATCTGCTTCTAGAGACCCTTAGTTCGACTACTACAGACAACTATTTGTTGGGCTCTAAAGCTTTATTCTAGCTTCAATTTCCTACCAAGTGTGCGTCCTAAGCACCTGTCACATACGTTAAAATAAAGTCAATACATATAATGTAAAGGTGAGCATACAAGTTTGATAATAGCATATAGAGTTCGAATTCGTTTACGCATAACCAGCACGTACACATAGTGAAATGAAGCACGTTAGTTATCGACATAGATCCATCGATACCAATGACTGCGGGTTGACTGCCCGAGGCAGTTCGCAATACATGATTACCACCGTAATCCATGTAAGTAAAAGATCCTTAACAACCCCCGTGTGAACGGGTGCTGAGTCCAAACTATAGTACTATCGTTGCTAAGGCAGGTAGACATCATTCCATGTGTAAACATAACAAACAAGCATTCATGAGCCACGTATAACATGCATTAACGGGTAGCGTTCAAATAATATTGAGTAGTGTGTTTGATATGATTTGAATAGTTGTAACGTATGTAGCGCCCAAAAGTGCATAAAGCAAAAAGGGATCGAGTATACTCACAGCGATTGATGGATTGAAGGGAGCGCTTAGCGAGTAAGATTAGCCTGAATAGTTTAGATTGTATATCGATAAGGGATGCGTAAGACGATACAAGGTATAAGTGGGTCGGATAGTGGTTCGATCGGATGGTGATCCGAGCGGACAGCAATCCGTACGGATAACAATCCGTTCGGATGGTCATCCGGTCGGATAGGTTATCCGGTCGGATGACTATTCGAGTGGATTGTTTCTTCCTATAAGGTGAATGTGTTTGTGTACGATGGTTTGACTTTTGAAGTTTTCGTTGTAGTATTTTGAAAACATCGAAGTATCTCTATCTTTCAAGTCGGTCGATCGGATGACAAGTCGTGCGGATGACAATCCGTTCGGATGGTCATCCGGTCGGATAGTGATCCAGTCGGACGGCGGCTTTGTAATGAGGTTACTTACTGGAGGCAAGTATATGACAGAAGTGTCATTCGATCGGATGGCAATCCGATCGGATGGCAATCCGATCGGATGGCAATCCGATCGGATGGCAACCTTGTCATTGAACATGTTGAAAATTGTTTAAGTCTTTAAAGTCTTAGTATCTCATGATTCGAAGAGTAATCCAGTCAGATGGTCGTCCGATCGGATTGCAATTCGTTCAATACCCAAACTTTAGATAAGGTTGTTTAAAAGATGGGACCCAAGTGTGATCCATTCGGATGACAATCCTTTCGGATGAACTATCCGTTCGGATGAACCATCCGATCGGACAGCAATCCGTTCAGATTGTTCCGTTCGTCCTACACTTGATTGTTTTGAAGGTTTGTCGATATGTCGAGACACTTTGACAACGTGTTAGCCAACAGAACCCCTGGTTCGACCCAGATGACCAACCCGACCAGGAATCACCCTAATCCGGCCGGTTATCGGCTCGAGGCGGTAGGTCTTGGCTAACCCGAAATCGGTAGTCTCGTTAGTAGAATCCAGATCTGAGCCAGTACAACACTAAGAGTGAGTAGGAGACTAGATCAGGACCCGATTCTACCAGTTTTGAGTGTTTTGAGTGTAAAAGAGTTGAAAGAAAGTTAAAACCATCTTTCAATCCTTTTTCACCGTTCTTGTGTCGAGATCTTTACAAGATCTTTGTATGTTTGCGTGGAAATCGGTTAGATCTCGGTTGTTCTTGGCGGATTGAAGTCAAAACATGAAGTTCTTGAAGAACACATGATGACGTCACCCTAGAACACCCGAAATCTAGTGATTTCACGGTTAAAAGTTAAGATTTAAAAGATAGAAAGGTTTAGGAGTGCGTGTAGATCAAGAAAGTACAAGATTTAGGGCGAGATCTTACCTGGATTGAGAGAAATCGAAGAAAAGGTGAGGAGCACGAGTGGTTCGGACAGAGGGTTTCCAGAAATGGAAAGTGTGACAATGACAGGGGTATTTATAGGATTCCAAAAGAGGAAAGGGTTATCCGATCGGATGACATACCGCTCGGATGGCATATCCGATCGGATGACACCCCGGTCGGATGACTCTTGTTTGCTTGGCAAGGCGGCTATCCGATCGGATGGCTATCCGATCGGATGGCACCTGGGTTGAGTGTTTGGCGCGACGATTTTCGATGTTTCGATCTCGATTGCGCGCGGCTCGCCACGATAGGGTTTCCTAGTCAAATTACTTTCATTCCCAATCACTCGTATCTCGCATAATCTATTTTCCACCATTTATCATAGTTCGTTCACGATTCGAGTTTGATTGCATTTCGAGTTAGATTTCGAGTTTCGATTGAGTTTGCTTGATTATCACCACACAACATAAACAAAAATGCACAGGCAACAAATAAGGCACACACACACGTATAATAACAAGTAAAATTCGTAGTTCGATTTGCGATTAGAAGTCGATTCGATTAGCATAGCTTGATTATTGTTTAGTTAACTTTATCGCATTGTTACTTCCTATAATTCACAGTCGTAAGTCGATTGATTAACGATTAACACACATCGATTATTGTCATTAACAACACTTACTCCACATAACACGAATGAAATAAAGAAGTTTCTATAAGTCAAATTCGTACAATCGGTCGTTGACGTTGACCTTGACTTTGACTTTGACTTGTGAAAACACGGGGTGTTACAGCCTCCCCTTGTTTAGGGAATTTCGTCCCGAAATTAACCTGGAAGCCGTACAACCCTGTGGATCACGTTTGAAAACTTTATGTTTGGACTGGTTTTGACTCCGAAACGATTGTGAACCGAACGTGTGACGTGCGGAATCTGTACACGACGTGACCAAACACACAAGGACGTACTATAATCGATGATTCTATAGATTAATATGAAATCGTACAAAGCACTAGAATCACAATGTCACTTTCTCTCTCTAGCTTCTCTATCTAAACAACTGCGGGTACTTCGCCTTCTTGTCTCTTTCGAGTTCCCAAGTGAACTCTGCGCCTCGTTTGCCTTCCCATCGGACTTTCACAATAGGAATGCGAGAGCGCCTGAGCTGCTTGGTTTGGCAATCCATGATTTCGACAGGCTTTTCCACGAAGTGTAATGTTTCGTTCACTTGTAGATCGTCTAGAGAAACATGTAAATCGTGGTTGGCGAGGCACTTTCGGAGGTTTGACATGTGAAAAGTCGGGTGGACATTACTAAGTTCCTCCGGTAATTCGAGTCTGTAGGCGACTTTCCCGATTCTTTCCAGAATCTTAAAAGGTCCAATATATCGAGGTGCGAGTTTCCCTTTCTTGCCGAATCGGACCACACCCTTCCAAGGTGATACCTTTAGGAGTACGTTAATTACGAATTTGGAAAATTTTGTCTCGAATTTGGAAAATTTTGTCTGTCGTTTCTTGTAATAGCTCAGGACCGGTTAATTACGAATGACCGATCTCGTGCCATACAATAGGCGATCGACATCTTCTTCCGTATAATGTCTCGAATGGTGCCATTTGGATGCTAGAATGGTAGCTGTTGTTGTATGAGAATTTGACTAACGGCAGGTATTTATCCCAATTACCACCGAAGTCTAAGACACACGAATGGAGCATGTCTTCAAGAGTACGGATCGTTCTTTCAGTCTGACCGTCGGTTTGAGGGTGGAAGGTGGTACTTAGATTAAGCGTCGTACCGAGTGCCGTTTGAAATGTTTCCCACAGTCGCGAGGTAAACCGAGCATCACGATCAGAAATGATGTCACGAGGCATCCCATGATTACAAATGATCTCGTCGGTGTAGATTCGGGCTAATCGTTCTACCTTGTAGTCTTCTCGTATCGGCAGAAAGTGAGCTGATTTAGTCAAACGGTCGACCACAACCCAAATGCTGTCGTGACCTGATGACGTGTACGGTAGCTTGGTTATAAAGTCCATGGCTATGCTCTCCCACTTCCACATGGGAATTGGTGGTTGTTCGAGTAAGCCAGAGGGTCTTTGATGTTCAGCCTTGACTCTAGCACAAGTTAGGCATTTTCCAACGTAGAGAGCGATATCCCTTTTCATACCCGGCCACCAGTACTTATAACGGAGGTCCTGGTACATTTTATCAGCACCTGGATGAATAGAATACCGGGATTTGTGGGCTTCGTCCATCAAGATCTGTCGCAAATTGGTTCGTTTGGGAATACAAATTCGGTCTAAAAAGTGGAATATCCCATTTGATTTGCTCACAAGTTGGGCTCCATCGTGGTAGATCCTTTCTTTCTTCAAAGTGCGTTCATTAAAACATGCATGTTGAGCGTCGCGGATGAGGGTTTCGAGATCGTGTTGGGCTTGAACATTACGAGTGCTAAGCAGATAACTCCGTCTGCTGAGCGCATCGGCAACAACATTCGCTTTGCCTGGGTGATAGGGAATCTCACAGCCGTAATCGCTGAGAAGTTCCACCCATCGGCGTTGACGCATATTAAGTTCCTTCTGATTAAAGATGTGTTGTAGGCTCCTATGATCGGTGAAGATCGTACACTTGGTACCATACAGGTAGTGTCGCCAAATCTTTAACGCAAAAACAACTGCGCCTAGCTCGAGATCATGGGTTGTATAGTTCTTCTCGTGGATTTTGAGCTGACGAGATGCGTAAGCTATGACCTTGTCCCGTTGCATGAGAACACAACCAAGACCAAGGTTGGAAGCATCACAATAGACAATGAAATCATTGTTTCCGTCGGGCAATGTGAGAACAGGAGCGTTGCAAAGCATGTGCTTGAGGGTTTGAAAGGCAGTCTCTTGTTTGGTTCCCTAAACAAAAGGCTTGTCTTTATGCGTAAGAGAGGTAAGCGGCACAGCAATCTTCGACAATCCTTCGATAAATCGTCGATAACAGTCTGCTAGTCCGAGAAAAGAGCGGACTTCAGATGGATTCTTAAGTGTAACCCAGCTCTTGACAGCTTCAATCTTCGCAGGATCGACGTGAATACCTTGACTATTCACAATGTGACCCAGAAACTGAACTTTCTCTAACCAAAATTCGCACTTGGAGAACTTGGCATAGAGTTGGTTCCCCTGGAGTAACTCAAGAACCAAACGTAAATGTTGCGCGTGTTCGGTTTTCGATTTGGAATAAATCAAGACATTGTCGATGAATACGATGACGAAACGGTCGAGGTATGGTTTACACACGCGATTCATCAGATCCATGAAAACCGCTGGTGCGTTGGTTAGACCGAAAGGCATGGCAACGAATTCGTAGTGGCCGTAACGAGTACGAAACGCGGTTTTGGGTATATCCTCCTCCTGAATACGTAGCTGATGATATCCTGAACGTAGGTCGATCTTGGAGAAACACGTAGCGCCCTGTAGTTGATCAAACAAATCGTCGATGCGAGGTAGGGGATAGCGGTTCTTGATAGTCAACTTATTCAATTCCCGATAGTCGATGCACATCCGGAACGACCCGTCCTTCTTTTTGACGAAAAGGACCGGCGCGCCCCAAGGAGAGGTGCTTGGGCGAATGAAGCCTTTCTCAAGTAATTCCTGGAGTTGGGTTGAGAGTTCGCGCATTTCGGACGGCGCAAGTCGATAAGGAGCTTTGGCAATAGGATTGGCTCCAGGAATGAGGTCGATACGAAAGTCGATGTCACGACTTGGAGGTAGTCCGGGAAGATCATCTGGAAAAACATTAGGAAATTCTCGAACCACAGGAACGTCTTTCACTTCCTTCTTCTCTATCTTTTCCTTCTCCGCCACTACAATGTTAGCCAAGAAAGCCCTGTATTCCTTGCGGAGATACTTGCTGGCTTGCACGCATGACATAAGCTTGAGCCCCTTTGAAGTAGTATCACCGTATACACACAATAAGTCACCATTCGCGAGCGAAAAACGAATCATCTTGTCGAAGCACACAACTTCAGCATGGTTTTCTCGAAGAAAGTCCATGCCTATTATAACGTCAAAACTTCCGAGTTGCATCGGAATAAGGTCGATTGGAAAGATGTGATTGTTGAGCTCAATAGTACAATCACGAAGAACAGAATTGACAGTGACGGTTCTTCTGGTAGTGACTTCAACATCGAATGTCGAGGAAAGTTGGGAGCGTTTACGATTAAGGAGTTTCTCAAATTCGAACGACACAAAGCAGTTATCGGCTCCAGTATCAAACAAACATGAAGCATAAATACCATTCACAAGGAACGCACCATTGACCACGTTGTTTTCGGTCTGGGCTTGATGCACGTTGAGGTTGAAAGTTCTGGCGAGTGCGGCCTGTTGTTGTTGCTGTTGTTGTTGCTGCTGTTGTTGTTGCTGTTGTTGTTGCTGCTGTGGCTGCTATTGCTGAGGCTCTTGTTTCACAACCCTGTTTGGGCACATGTTGGCGAAATGGTTCAGATCGCCACATGCGAAGCAGGCTTTGGCTTTGACCGCGGGTGCCGGAGGAGCTTGTTGACCCTGTGGGGCAGTGAGTTGAGCTTGATTGGCAGGAGCTTGACGAATACGGCAGTTGGCAGTAAAATGGCCGTATACGTTGCAATGAGCACAAAAGCGGCAAGGAATGGCAGTTGGGTGATGGTAGGTGCAAGTAGGGCAGAGCGGGTGTGGTCCAGTGTATGCACGCTTTGCAGGCGGTGCGGATTGAACTGGTGCAGCAGTGATCACACAGTTCTTGTTGCTGGAGCTGTTCTTTCTCTTGTTCTTCCTCTAGTTGCTTGATGAGGTGGGTTCAGCAGTTGGTGCGGTAGCGGTAGCTTGATGCAGATGCTTCAAAGTCTTATCCCAGACAACAGCCTTAACCCGCTTGTCGTTGATTTCAGCGGCTAGCAGATAAGTTTCCTCGATCGTCGTAGTCTTAGCCGCTTGCACGAAATCAGCAACGCAGTCGGGCTGGGCCCGGATGTACTTCTTGATTGTCATGTCGAGAGTCTTGACTTGATCGGGACAGATAATGCTGAGCTGTTTGAAACGAGCAGTGAGACCAGCATTGTCACCATCCTTTTGCTGTATGTGCCAAAATTCATCTTCTAGCTTTTGACGTTCGTGAGGAGGGCAGAATTCCTCTAGCATAACTTCCTTGAGCTCGTCCCACGACAGACCGTAGGCTGCATCGTTCCCTCGCTTGTTCCACTCGGCCGTCCACCAGTCTAGTGCTCGGGACTGGAAAACGCCGGTAGCATTCAGAGTACGGAGGTCATCAGGGCAACCACTCTGTCGCAGAGTAACCTCAATGGAGTCAAACCAATGAAATAATGCAGTTGGACCTCCTTCGCCAGTGAATTCTTTTGGCCCACAAGACTTCAATTGCTTGAAACTGAAGGGTCTTGCGGCAGCTTTAGGAGCTTCGGTTCTCGATTCCTCAGACGATTTGCTGGCATTCTCATAGACATCACTCACAGCCTTTGCTACGCTTTTAGCGATGATAGCAGCAAGACGTTTGTCTCTCTTTTCCTGACGAGAAAGTGCATGACGGGATCCAGACGACATTGTCTGTAATAGACATTGTCACAGGACTCAACACACTATATTCGAATCTCACCTCACACGTCTACTACTTACTAAAGCTCAGTAACACGTACATTTACGTATATTCTTATAACTACTTAGAACACAAAATCATATAAACACATAAGCACGTAGAGCACATAATCACGTTAACACATAAGCACGTAGAGCACAGAGGCATTTTCACACAAGAGGCAGTCAGAATACAGAAACCTATCATTCAAAGCTTGCGATCGTTTGACAATAGCGATCGCGTTTTAGTATATCGAACAGCGTACCGTAGCCTAAGGTTGTCCACAATTCAACGATTTGTTAGCAATTTGAGATAGAAAAGCAGTACGAGTCGTATGTGTCGCTCGAAGTGAAAGCAAAGTCGAGTTAAATCTCCAAAAATTTAAACACATGAATAGGTAAAACACATATAACTCATAAAATCGACGAATTATCAAAGTCAACAGTTGCGGGCTCAGAATTAAAACACACAAAAATCGAGAGATAGACTGTCTGTGGCTAGTAGACTTCGACTACCCAAAGTGGTTCGACTATTCAAAAGGACTTGTCGTCTACGTTTGACTTTCAGGACTGTGTCCTTGCCTCGATTCTTGGGCGTTTGGCACATATCCCGTTAGTCGTGTCGTAACTTCAAGTCGTTGGAGTCCGTCGAGACTTTGGTGGGAGTTTGTAAAATGAGCGAAACAAGTCGTCAAGGTTAGGGTTCCACCCCTGGCTCAACAACTTCGTCCCTGTTTTGGTAAAATAGAGGAGATTATTCATCAAAATATGGGTTTCACCCCTAGTTTAGTATACTTCCCCCGTTTGTTATTGAAAAAGAAAGAAGAAATCATTGGTAAGTTGATATGACAACATTAACTTAAGCAATTCAGTCGAGAGTTTGTGGCTTTCACACCTATTCTCGACCTTATTGCCTACTTATAGCTATGAAATTGAGTGTAGTGATAGTGTAGCATAAACGAGAATAGCGTGGAATAAGCTCGTACATAATTCCTATTAGTTATGCACAAATCGGTCTGTTGGTTCCTAACTATAGACAAGGTTTCTAAGACATCGACCCGGACTAGGTCGACTCTCGCCTAATTCCCTATAGTTATGGCTCTGATACCAATCTGTCACACCCCAACCGATGGCGGAATCATCGGGGCATGGCACTGAGCGAAACAGATTGTCCAGAAGTTTCCATAACAATTATCAACACTATTCAATTTAAAATAATACGTCCCATACTGTATCTTAAATAGTACAACAATTATTACAGATAAAACTAGGCAAATATTCTGTTCCGACAATTCAGATTTCAAAATAGAGCAATTGTTTATCTGCTTCTAGAGACCCTTAGTTCGACTACTACAGACAACTATTTGTTGGGCTCTAAAGCTTTATTCTAGCTTCAATTTCCTACCAAGTGTGCGTCCTAAGCACCTGTCACATACGTTAAAATAAAGTCAATACATATAATGTAAATGTGAGCATACAAGTTTGATAATAGCATATAGAGTTCGAATTCGTTTACGCATAACCAGCACGTACACATAGTGAAATGAAGCACGTTAGTTATCGACATAGATCCATCGATACCAATGACTGCGGGTTGACTGCCCGAGGCAGTTCGCAATACATGATTACCACCGTAATCCATGCAAGTAAAAGATCCTTAACAACCCCCGTGTGAACGGGTGCTGAGTCCAAACTATAGTACTATCGTTGCTAAGGCAGGTAGACAGCATTCCATGTGTAAACATAACAAACAAGCATTCATAAGCCACGTATAACATGCATTAACGGTTAGCGTTCAAATAGTATTGAGTAGTGTGTTTGATGTAATTTGAATAGTTGTAACGTATGTAGCGCCCAAAAGTGCATAAAGCAAAAAGGGATCGAGTATACTCACAGCGATTGATGGATTGAAGGGAGCGCTTAGCGAGTAAGATTAGCCTGAATATTTTAGATTGTATATCGACAAGCGATGCGTAAGACGATACAAGGTATAAGTGGGTCGGATAGTGGTTCAATCGGATGGTGATCCGAGCGGACAGCAATCCGTACGGATAACAATCCGTTCGGATGGTCATCCGGTCGGATAGGTTATCCGGTCGGATGACTATTCGAGTGGATTGTTTCTTCCTATAAGGTGAATGTGTTTGTGTACGATGGTTTGACTTTTGAAGTTTTCGTTGTAGTATTTTGAAAACATCGAAGTATCTCTATCTTTCAAGTCAGTCGATCGGATGACAAGTCGTGCGGATGACAATCCGTTCGGATGGTCATCCGGTCGGATAGTGATCCGGTCGGACGGCGGCTTTGTAATGAGGTTACTTACTGGAGGCAAGTATATGACAGAAGTGTCATTCGATCGGATGGCAATCCGATCGGATGGCAAACTTGTCATTGAACATGTTGAAAATTGTTTAAGTCTTTAAAGTCTTAGTATCTCATGATCCGAAGAGTAATCCAGTCAGATGGTCGTCCGATCGGATTGCAATTCGTTCAATACCCAAACTTTAGATAAGGTTATTTAAAAGATGGGACCCAAGTGTGATCCGTTCGGATGAACTATCAGTTCGGATGAACCATCCGATCGGACAGCAATCCGTTCAGATTGTTCCGTTCGTCCTACACTTGATTGTTTTGAAGGTTTGTCGATATGTCGAGACACTTTGACAACGTGTTAGCCAACAGAACCCCTGGTTCGACCCAGATGACCAACCCGACCAGGAATCACCCTAATCCGGCCGGTTATCGGCTCGAGGCGGTAGGTCTTGGCTAACCCGAAATCGGTAGTCTCGTTAGTAGAATCCAGATCTGAGCCAGTATAACACTAAGAGTGAGTAGGAGACTAGATCAGGACCCGATTCTACCGGTTTTGAGTGTTTTGAGTGTAAAAGAGTTAAAAGAAAGTTAAAACCATCTTTCAATCCTTTTTCACCATTCTTGTGTCGAGATCTTTACAAGATCTTTGTATGTTTGCGTGGAAATCGGTTAGATCTCGGTTGTTCTTGGCGGATTGAAGTCAAAACATGAAGTTCTTGAAGAACACATGATGACGTCACCCTAGAACACCCGAAATCTAGTGATTTCACGGTTAAAAGTTAAGATTTAAAAGATAGAAAGGTGTAGGAGTGCGTGTAGATCAAGAAAGTACAAGATTTAGGGCGAGATCTTACCTGGATTGAGAGAAATCGAAGAAAAGGTGAGGAGCACGAGTGGTTCGGACAGAGGGTTTCCAGAAATGGAAAGTGTGACAATGACAGGGGTATTTATAGGATTCCAAAAGAGGAAAGGGTTATCCGATCGGATGACATACCTCTCGGATGGCATATCCGATCGGATGACACCCCGGTCGGATGACTCTTGTTTGCTTGGCAAGGCGGCTATCCGATCGGATGGCACCTGGGTTGAGTGTTTGGCGCGACGATTTTCGATGTTTCGATCTCGATTGCGCGCGGCTCACCACGATAGGGTTTCCTAGTCAAATTACTTTCAGTCCCAATCACTCGTATCTCGCATAATCTATTTTCCACCATTTATCATAGTTCGTTCACGATTCGAGTTCGATTGCATTTCGAGTTAGATTTCGAGTTTCGATTGAGTTTGCTTGATTATCACCACACAACATAAACAAACATGCACAGGCAACAAATAAGGCACACACACACGTATAATAACAAGTAAAATTCGTAGTTCGAGTTGCGATTAGAAGTCGATTCGATTAGCATAGCTTGATTATTGGTTAGTTAACTTTATCGCATTGTTACTTCCTATAATTCACAGTCGTAAGTCGATTGATTAACGATTAACACACATCGATTATTGTCATTAACAACACTTACTCCACATAACACGAATGAAATAAATAAGTTTCTATAAGTCAAATTCGTACAATCGGTCGTTGACGTTGACCTTAACTTTGACTTGTGAAAACACGGGGTGTTACAAAAACGTTAAAATTTTCGGGTCGGGTCAGAGAAAGGCTTGAACTAGATTTAAAAAGAAAAAGAAAAACAGGCTATATAGGATTGAACTCATGACCTCTTGTTGTTAAAGAGGATGTTTACCACTATACCAGCTCTGCTTTTCTTTCTATAGGCTATATTTATGGGTGTTTATAAAATTTAGAGTAAACTTCCGTTTTGCTCCCTGTCGTTTGGTCACTTTAACGGTCTTGCCCTAAACCTTTAAAAACAGTCATTTTCCTCTAATAGTTTGCTATGGTTTTTCCATTTTGCTCCCTGCTTCTAACTCCAACCAAATTGTATGTTTTTTCATTTTGCTCCCCGCATGGATCAAAATGAAAAAACCATAGCAAA
Source organism: Helianthus tuberosus (assembly GCA_030545235.1). NCBI lineage: Eukaryota > Viridiplantae > Streptophyta > Magnoliopsida > Asterales > Asteraceae > Helianthus > Helianthus tuberosus. Next base: position 176,607,349 of record CM060450.1, read on the forward strand.
CTATTGGATAAAAATGGCTATTTTTAAAGATTTGAGGCAAAATCATTAAAGTGACCAAACCACAGGGAGCAAAACAGAAGTTTACTCTAAAATTTAATATGCCGGATCTACTAATTTCTTAAAAAACATGGGGTCCGGAGACCCCGACCCGTGCTTGTACAACACGTTGTAGTATTTGTAGATTACATTAGGATCAGTAGAGAGATTAAAGTAGAGAGATGAAGTAAAGATAAGTGAACAATGAAGATTACATTATAACCAGACAACACGTAGCACATAACACAACCACATATTTTTTTGTCTTTATGTGCACCGACCTTTCTCTTTAAAGTTTATATTTATATATATAATCTATAATGTATATTAAAACAAAACATTTTGGTGCCACTTGTCATTAACTTAAACTATTGCTGGCCACGTGGCATTTGATGGAACCCTTATTTTCTCAATTGACCGCCATTTCCCTTTGGTGAAGGGTCACGCGGGATCCGTTTACACACATTCGGGTCAAGTGGCTTTTGGTATATAAACGCACAACCCGACCATTTTCATTCCCTATTCTTCACATTCTCACAAGGCGATTAGGGTTTCTACAGTTTCAATCTTACATCTCCCTCTCATTGCATCCCTAAAGATCGTATGTCTTCATCACGGTATTAATCCCTCTTCCATCTATTAATCATTCTTGATTATACTTCCTTTTCTTTGCATTCCTTCAATTTTATCTTATCTATCTATCCGATTTGAATCATTGGTATCATTAATATGATTCGCATCTTTAAAGTTCTTTTAGTTTTATTTATGGTTTCACCGGTACGATTTTATCTTTGAATGTTAAGGTTATCATGAAATCGAAGTGTTACGAATCTCATCTTCTTGATATTCATGCTCCACCTGCTATGAAAAAACCCCAGATCTGATCTCTGTACCTGGTAAGTTTTGTTCGTATGGTGTAATCGCAGCCAGTAGCATCCTCTAAATCCCCTAAATGATACCCAATTAGGGTTTTAAATTCTGTGATTAAACTTTCTATTGATGTTACTGTTGTTCGATCTATGATTGAAACAGGTTATGATCAATTATGATCAATCTTCAACGTCTACCCATCTGTACTTATGTCATCTTCCTCAAGATCTACATATATAATGAGAACGGTACTCTGTCTTTTTTGTTTGAAGCATTTTATGGATCATAAACAAAATAAATTGATAATTAATTTTGTTTGAACACCATTTGTTCTATGTATTTTGTTAATCTAATTCCAAATTTGTTGTCCTCCATTGATCGTCGCCTCCAGTTACGGGTTTCTGGTATGTGGTCCCGGAAGAAGAAATCTCAACCGATCATCTTCTCAACGCCGAGCACCACTTCAGTTGATTGATAAATATTGTGAGTGGGTTTGAATTTTTTTATAAATTTGTTAAAATTAGGACTACTTATTGTTATCATGAATGATGATTTGAATTTTTTTTGTTTTATTTCTTTTTGTTATGTGTTAAGGATGGATTTTATGTTTCATCTTTGTTGATAAATATTAGATCATATTGCATATGCACAGTTTTTCTGGTTGATTGATATCGGTGCTATAAATGTAAAGATAGTTTTGTGCTTGCCTTTCATTTTAACGTGTTGTTTGTCGAATCTGATGGGGATGGTATTCACATATATCATGACATCATTTTAACTGAGTAAATATTATGTAATTGTTCTGGTATCGATGCTATAAATATTATGCTTTTGGAGTTTAATTGAGTATATATGAAGCTAATTTTACTGGTAATTTGTGTATGATTTAGTTATGTGATTGGAATCAATTTAGTGTTCTATGTGTCATACTTATGAAGCTTTATGAATACCAGTTTGCTTTTGTAGATTGGGACTCGGCTCGTGGATGTTACAATCATCAGGCCAATACCCACATGTCAGTTAAGAAGTTATTGTGGAATGCTATTCTTCTTATACTGGCCTCTATTTATATTATTACATGGAATATGGATAAGTAATAGTATTAAGTAGTTTTTAAATTTTTTTATTTCAGCTACAACGTTTACAAGAAAAACGTGAAGAAGCAGAGGTGTGGGCAATGGAGCTTGAGAAACAGGTATACAATGAAATTTATTCACAAATAGTACACTGGCTTGATGACCATACAGTTAAGTAGGCTTCTAATAAGTTTAATAATGCATCATATCAAACACTCCTCTATAATACGTGTAGTTTCTTAATTTTATTTTAGATAGCTTCATATATGTTCTAACTCTTTTCCTCTCACATTCCACTTAGTAATCAGTCATGAGCCGATACAAGATCGACATCAGCGCCCATTCAAGTCCGTCAAAGAGGCGATTGCCCTCTTCGGTGAGAGGTTCTCGCTGGCGAACTTTCTGCCAACAAACGCAAAGAGGTAAGTGGATACAAATCAGTGTCTTAATATATTTTGATGTCAGTCAAAAGATGAAAACCATGACCTTTTGTTGATCTATTAAAGATTCGCTGGTATGTAACAGGTTTTTGGAGAGGGAAGTGATCACTCTGTTCGGTTCTGGGGGTTATTGCGGACTCCTCAAAAACCGAACAGGTAATGGTTTTTTAATGAAGTGTTATATGTAATCTGTCGAGCGTCTGAGCATAAACTAATGTAATCTGTTTCTACTAAATATTAATCATATCATGCATAGCATTAACGCATTTCGTTTACAACTTTTGTGACACAATGTTCGTTAGTACCTTTACGTAGATGAATTCGTTTGTATTATGTATTACTCTACCTTCATTTCTTAATGTATTTTTTTTATGTTCACACTGCCGGTGCAAGTCATTTTGACAAAAGGCATGAAAACATCATAATGAAGGTTTCATATACAAAAACTTAATGTGTAACGAACATCATGTAGATGTACTATTGGGACGTGCTCAAATCTCTCAAAATATTAGGCTTAACAAATCATACTTTAACGCTTTTATGTTTAAATTATTTTATGTGTTTAGCCACCCGCGAAGCTCGCGGGGTCTTAGGCTAGTTTAAGATATAAAAAATTATGAAAAGCTTTGCATGCGCATTTCATTCCACGATTTGTCTAATTTTCTTTCGAAGGTATAATACCGACCCACGTTTTATTTATTTTTTCGTATACATATTTTTTCAACTATATATACTTCTTCTAACATATTCGTTGAAAATATGAAGTAAGTGAGATATGCATTTAAAGACAAATTTCTAATATACGACTATCAAATTTGTGTTGTATGAATACTTACGTGTAAATTATTTGTTTAAAGTCAAGGAAGGCCTAAGGGTAAACAAGTATTAATATCTTCTAGGCAATCAAGTGTTTGTTTCTTTTCCCGAACAAAAGCAAAACCTGCTATTTTGTCCAATTGGAAAATGTATCTTTTTTTAATACTACTGATAATTATCTTTTAATAATTATATTAAAACTTACATTTCATAGATAACTAAGACCATGTGTAGTGGAAGGGAAAGATAATGCCCTCACCCTAGGGCATTTTTCGCCATGTGGCGGTCCAATCAGCAAAGGGGCATTATTGGGCGTTTTCTAAAATAGGTGTAGTGGGGATGGTGCATTATTAGGCATTATGTTTTGTAATAAAATAAAATTAAAAAAAAAGAACTTAAAATTCTTATTGGCCAATTAATGCAAACTGAAATATGATTGGACAAGCATCCCCCCCCCCCCCCATTCAGCGTTTTTTAAACCACGCCAAGGGGGTTTTTTTTGAATTTAAAAAAAAAAAAAAAACGCCGCATGTAATGGTTTGGGGGCGTTTTTAGGCTTTTTTTTTGAATTTTTTTTTAAAAAACCGCCCCACTACGGGTGTTCGAATAACACTAAAGTTTTCATTCACACTACTTTTTAAGGGTATGTAATTGACCTTTTTTAATTTTTAACTTTTAGTTTAAACTCTACCGGTTTTACTACACAGTAGAGAAGCTAGAATAATATCGTTTGGTGTAATGTAATATAACTAGTAGATGTCCCGCTCGCGTTGCGGGGCGATTACCGAATAATTCTCAACCAATTAAAAAAAGACTACTATAATTTTGCTAGGAAAAAAAAAACAAAAACGACGATAAGACCGTAATTTTGGGCTTAGGGCAAAACTGTAATTTCTCAGGACTAATGAGCTAGGGGCTGTTTGGTAGCCTCTGAATGGTCATTAAGAGGCTACCTCTTAATGGAACCATTAAGAATTTTACCAATGAGAAGTTAGAAGAATGTGACATGTGATGATTTACCATTCAGAGGTTACCTCTTAACCATTCAGACTTGAGGTCACCTCTTATTCATTCAGAGGTTTTAAACCATTAAGAGGTAGCATCTGAATGGTCATTAAGAGGCTACCAAACAGCCCCCTAGTGTTAGGCAACTCCTTGACACGAAAAAAAATTAAATCGAGTAAACCAATTAAAATAAAAAACCTTTATAGTTTTGGTAAAAAAATTAAAACGATGGGAAAAACGTAATTTTTAACTGAGGGCCAAATCATAACTTTAATTCGGGGATAAACTGTAAACTAAATGGACCAACGGGGGAGTGCCAGGAAGTTGTCGGCACGACTGTAATTTTACACTGGGGGCAAACTTGTAATGTCAGCAGGAAAACAAAGAAAAACGATGGGGAAAATGTAAATTTAAGTTGAGGGTAAAATCGTAACTTGGCTGTGAGGAAAAAAAAACTAATGGCAAAACTATAAATTTATACGGGGCAAAATCGTAATTTTGAACCGAGGGCAAAATTGGAATTTTTAGCTGGGAGCGAAAGCGTAACTTTATTTTTAAGTTGGGGTAAAAACATAGCTTTGAACTGATGGGAAAATCGTATTTTTAAGGGAAAAAATCCAATGGCAAAACTATAAATTGAAACGGGGCAAAATCGTAATTTTTAACCGGGGGCAAAATTGAAATATTTAGCTGGGAGCATAAGCGTAAATTTATTTTTAAGCGGGGGCGAAAACATAATTTTTAACTAATGGCAAAATCGTAATTTTAAAGAGGGATAAAATCGTAAATTTGTTGGGCCAATAGGGGAGTGGCAGGCAGCTGCCTGACACTATTATCCCTACCGCCCATTTAGCCCAATGATAGCCCACAACTATTACCGTGTCGGCGGACGACACTTGAGTTTGTAGTAGTTGAGAATGTCATTGTTAGATTTCTAAAGACGTCATTTTTCTTATTTGTTGTCAAGAATATGTAAAAAGGAGTTAAAAACAGTTTAGTTGAATCATATTTTGTTTGTTTAGGGTGAAATAGGTCCTAAATAAAATATGGGCCATGGAAAAAGTCTAGTTGAGGCCCACCAACGATATTTTTTGCACTAGAAACATGTAACACATTCCAAAATGTACGGCGATAGAGAATACGTGAAAGGAAGCAACGTGACTGAAACATGACCCAATAATTATAGTTATAGGAATGAGATCAAATACAAACACTTAAGTTTGTAAGAATCGTAAGAACCAACACATAATTGACAAGTGTCCATCAATAAAAAATTAGTTTAGTGGTAATTTAGACCTTTTGACCATATTTATTTATAACTAATTAAAAATAATTACAAAAAATATAATCAGCACAACACCATATAAGGCTAAAGGGTGTGGGGGACATGGATTGGGTCATCAATGCCACATAGGATCATTAATAAATTGCTACACCATCCTCTTGCCTCATCCACCATGGTTGGCATGGATTAAACCATGGCAACCATGAGCCTACTTTCCTTTTTAAATATTTCCTTTTCCATTTTTACAAAAATAAATTAAAATAAGAAAATAGTGGTTTTAGTAATGACCACACCCTTAGGGTAGTGGTTTTGGATGATGGATTAGAAGTGGGTGACATGGCGTTGATGTGGAGGGTCATGGTGACCATATGTATCATGACCACACCCTATAGCCTAATTAGCATAACATCTTTAATTGTTCTTCATTATCAGCACATCGTCCTCAATCGTTCTCCATTATCAACATAAACGACATTAGCACAACATCCTCAATCGTTCTCCATTATCAGCACACCAGATGTGCTGATTATATCTACTTTTGATGTTTGTTTGTATTATTTTGTAATTAACACATAATCAGCACGTTATCAGCACAATTATAAAACACCTTTTGTTAACTTTTTTAAAAATCACTTTTATAAATACAAAAAATGTATAGCAATATGGTACTCATATTAAAGATAAAAAAATACTTGATTTTATGGTATATTTTTTTAAAAAAAATAATGAAGTATATAAAAGTTATTTTAGTTTAAAAAACCTTGATGGAATTTGTATTTAATGGAAAATGGTCAAATGACTAGCAATTTTACAAAATTACCCCTAATTTGTTAGTAGTAATTTTTAATTATAAGGGTTTTATTTATAATCAATATCAACCCTTGATTTAAATTATCAATGGTCCAGATCTGTTCTTATGGTTCTTATAATTAGCACTGTTTGTACAGGATCTCAACCCGTTAGTTATATATGATCAGTATCCTAGTTGTGAAACCCTTGATCGTGTTCACAACAAAAACAAAACGAAAAGTTGACATTTGAGAAGCAACCTACCATCTGGACCCACCCGCAAGCTGGGTTTATGCGACCACAAGACAATATTCAACTTATACATGGCCATGGGGGTGGTCAAAACCAAAATCTGGCTTGTATGGAGAAGCAAGGGTATAATGAATCCGATAAATAACCGGCTAGCTGGTAGGGTCGGGTATAGAACCGGATACGGAAAAACCCGATTTTGAATATCTGGTTGGTTACAAGTTTTTTTTCTTCTTTTTTTGCATGTATATTTTTCTTTTTTCTTTAGGAATGATGATGGTAAAGCATGTAATTGGCTACCATACTCTTTTTTTTTTTTTTTTTTTTTGCTTTTTAAATGCATCATGTATACATTGATTTTGTCTACCTAAGTCTTCACATTGTGTTGTGTATTCTTGTCACCAATACTAGTCATTTAAATCCACCTTTTTTGTTCTAATAATAATAAGCGTCACTCACAAACAAATCTTTTTGACCAATTTCCTTAAATAAGTAACAAAACAAGCAATAGACTCGCCTCGTTTTTTCATTATACTCTAGCCACTTTGTACATAGTTCAACCCAAGTCTTGCTATACCGTCTTTCAACAACACCCATTGGAAAATCATGGCTTTTTAGTTGTCATTGACCTTTAGCAAAATATGCTCGTCTGACATCATCTTTTTGATTAGTATGATAAGATGAAATTGGAATCCTTTCGAAATAATCCTTGGAAGGTCGTCCAAATCAATCTTCTCCGGTTTACTATTTGAAGATGAAACATCAAATGTTGTTGATTCTCTTTGTAAATCGTCCAGGAACCTCTAAACAAGTCAAAATCAACAAAAAATTAATAATTCTATAAGGTATCATTAGAATCAATAACCTAACCCTAAAAGTCTATACTTTGAACTTTAATCAAGTCTAAAATCAAATAATCAAGTTTACATAATTGTTTCTTTATTACATATACAGAGTTTGTCATGCAATGGGGTCATTTTTTTATTTTTCACATAATTGTTTCTTTATTACATATACAGAGTTTGTCATGCAATGGGGTCATTTTTTATTTTAGAAAATCAATGGCGTCGTTCGAAATTTTCTTATTACATGTTACATATGATATACAAAATTCTTTAGTGTCAGATTAACCGAATCACCCTAATATACTGTCATTATGAATCCAAATTAACTTATGTGTAATTGATGTGGATCCAAATTTAATGTTAACTTGGCTTGCAGTATTTGGTTGAACACCCCTACTAAACATCTCTCCCTTTCGGGACCTTTAATAAAAGTTAAGTTTTAATAAAACTATAATTCCATATCTTACCAATTAGGTTATTTAATTAAGTAATATAATTATACCAAATAAATTTTATCTCTTAGACCATGGGTATGGTGGGGCTTGGGTTGGGCATTTGGTGACACGTGGATTTTAGATATTAAAAACCCAAAGGCAAGTGTTTTAGCGGTATGGTGGGGCTTGGGTTGGGCGTGGCTGGGCGTGGCTGGGCGGCGTGGCCTAGCCACATCATCATTTTTTTATATATATTTTTATTTATAACTAAATAAAAAATAAACATACAACATATTTTTTTTAAAATACATAAACATACATAATAATTATCAAAATAAAAAACAGTCATTCTTCGTCGTCTTCGTCGGTTTCGAACCCAGGAATCGTTGAAACATGTTCCACCAAATCAGCTCGAAGGTTCTGATGTATATCCCTTGACTTTATTAAAAATTCATTTGCCTCTTTATCTTCGTCTGTTGCGTTACCTTGTTGGGGGTCATCGTCCTCGTAGTAGATAACGACCGCTCTACCTTCATCCTCCAAAATCATGTTGTGAAGAATGATACATGTGTACATCACGTTTCCAATCTGATCCTTGTCCCATAGTCGACAAGGCATTGCCAAAATTCGCCACCTTTTCTTCAAAACACCGAATGCTCGCTCGACGTCTTTACGTGCAGCCATCTGGACCCTGTTAAACTTTAATCTCTTTGGATCTGTGGTACCGTGTCTTGTGAACGATTTTACGAAAACCCCCCACTCTGGGTAAATCCCATCAACTAGGTAGTACCCGTACACGTACTGAATCCCGTTTACAAAGAAACTTCCTTTCGGTCCTATTCCATTTACCCGATCATTGAAAAGAGGCGAGTGGTTTACGATGGTAATATCATTATGTGAACCTGGCATACCGAAGAACGCATGCCATATCCAAAGATCTTGGGACGCAACTGCTTCAAGCATGATGGCTGGCACCCCGTGAAATCCACTAGTGTGAGCACCTTGCCATTGGGTAGGACAAAGTTCCCAAGGCCATTTCATACAATCTAAACTACCTAGCATCCCGGGTAGCCCATGATAATCTGCGTGATGTTCCAATATTTGTTACATGTCACTGAAGGAGGGCTTTCTCAAATATCTTTTCCTATAAAGTTCTAGAATGCACGAACAAAAGTTGTGAAGAGTTTCTCTAGCTACACGTGCAGACATTTTTAAATAGTCATCCATAATGTCCGAACTATTGTCGTACGCTAACTGCCTAAGTGCGGCCGTGACCTTTTGCCACGTACTAAATCCTAATTGCCCGGTGACATCGGGTTTTTGTTGGAAACAAACATATTTCTCCTCAAGATCTCTAGATATTCTTAAAAATAAATTTTTACTCATACGAAAACGACGCCTAAACATTTTTTCATCATACTTAGGTTCCGCTGAGAAGTAATCGCTTACCAACAAATCGTTAGCGGTGTGCCGTTCACGAGCGATGTACCTTCTCCTCCGTTTAGGTTGTTGAGTCTCTTCCTCATCGTCTTCGTCTTCCACGATAGCTTTCACCACCGCCGCTATCGTTTGTAGAAATATTTCCGCACCATCGTCAGACGATGATGACGATTCACTATAACTTGAAGAACTCATGACAATAATGTGTTTTATGTTTCGATATTGTGTGAAAAAAATGTTAAATGTGGTAAGTATTTATAAAGGAAAAAAAAAGTTTTTTATTTTAAAAAGTAGCCACCAACGGCTACCCCAACGGCTACTTTTAATGGGCCAATCACAAACCGCCAACTCACCTTGCTCCCCCGCCCGGCTTGAAACCCAAGCCCCAAGGGGCCACGCCCCAACCCAAGCCCACCCGGGGTGGTGACTTGGGCGTTTTACCCCAACCCACGCCCAAACCCCCGCCCCATACCCCACGGCCTTATGTTGAACACCTAATATATATGAGCACCTCCGACGCATGCTTGTGTGGAGGTGCCCGGTTTTGCAAAGTTGCACTCACGGACGGAATAACATTGGAGTGTGAGGTGGATGTTTGGTGTTAACGGAAATAGAGTTATTTTAAAGAGGTTCGAGTCTCATATAACATAACATCCTAAAATAGAGGTTTCTAATACAAACTATTTTTTAACATTTGTACAGACATCTCTATGTCTAGCTATCTAACCACTGAAACATTTTAGAGGTCAATGGTTTCATCTCTCATCCACCATGGTACCATTTTCATTAACGTCACCGTTACCGTTACCGTCAAAAGCTTGTCTACACGTCATCCTGTGACGGAATTTCCAGTCAAGCGCTTGACAGGCGCGTGAACAATAATTCACATCCCCACACACCGAACATCGTCGAAACTCATGCCGCCGCGTCTCCACCCTACCACAACCGCTATACGAGCACAACCTCATCTCCACACTCGCCGTCCTCTCCGCAAACCAACCGATAAGAAACCGGTTCGCCGGATGAGGCTCCGGAACCGGTACATTGCAACCGAAATCACTAAGCAGCGGTCCAACTAACTGTTTACCGGAAAACATCGACGACGGAGTGGTTGTTAAAACTCCGGCGAGCTCACGAGCGTTCGCTTGAATCAACAACCGCCGGCCTTCGGTTACGTTTTTACTCACACCGTGACCGTCTTGTAGACAATGTCCGAGCTCCCGGAGAGCGTCCACGTGGCCGAGAAACGCCGCACGCGCACACAGAGCGACTCCGGCTCGTGAATCCTTGTCGTTCTTCATTCCTCCACTGCCGTTGAACTGAATCACCGCTAGTGAGTACAGCGCCGGAGCGTGAGAGCGAATCGCCGCCTTCGCCATCAACGATGCTCCACTTTCTCGGTTTTGGAAGCAGTAGAAACGAATCTGTACATAACACAGTTACCAGATCTAAATCTGTTAGCTAATAATTCAATAAGAAATCTAATTATTTCGATAAATTTTGATATTTAAAGTTTAAACTCACCATGCCGAGTGTGTAAGAAGCCTCTGCATTGCCGGCGTCGGAGCACCGTTTTAGAAACCGGTGAGAATATTCCGACCAGTTTTTAGTTTTTACAGCTAAACAATTCGAAGATGCCTTCGATAACACAACAGAATGTGTTGCTAATCCGTTTAGTCTCTTGCATCTGTTGAATAAACATAATCAGTTACAGAATTAATGCAAAGCAGAGTAGTTATTTTACATATTTTTCCGATCCATACGTTGATAAAATGGTGATGAAATCTGCAGGACAGCTGGCGGTGGAAGCGAGCTTTGCAAGGATGGCTAAAACGATGTCGTCAGGAAGAGTGTCGAAAGCGTCATGCTCCGGCGGTGATCCGGACAACAGCTTGAATCGTTTCCGTGCTCCGGTGAAATTAATATCTGTTGTTCTCTTTTGGCGACACATGTTATGGACCTCCTGATAACAAGTTCCACTTCTTGTTCTCATTCTCTCCCACTAAAGAAAGAAGATGTGGTGTAAAGAGAGGTGTAGATGCCTAAATATATATATGTATAGATGGTGACGGTTACATGCCGATTCTTTTTCTTTTAATTTTGTAAGTTATTAAGATACCATATAATTATAGCGGGCTAATAGTTTAGCATGTATTTTTTATTGTGCAATTAATGTATCACCTCACATATATTTATACCATCTTAAATCTGAATGTCGGTCACATTATTATTATATTATACTATCTTAAATCTTAATGTCGGTCACATTTATACAATCATTTAGGGTGAGGCTATGGGGTGTGGATGGAGCCCCATGGGGCTTTATCAAGTCCACATAGGATCCACGTCAGCGATGGAGCCCCCCTTTAATTTAGAGGGTGTAGATGGAGCCCCTATTAAACAAAAAAAAAAAAAAACATTTGATTGGTTGTGGAACTAGTGGGACCCACCTGAAGGGCTTTATAGGGCTTTATCATGATGGAGCCCCATGAGGCTTTAACATGGAGGGTGTGGTGTTGGATGGTGACGTGGCGGTGATGGAGCCCCCACACCCTAGCCTGAGGGGGCACCCTCGGTGACCCCATGCGGGGGGTTTGTTTGCCGAGCGGGAAGGGTGCCGCCATCCATGCGGGGACCCAAATCGGAGAAGGGTACCGAGTTCATCCCTACGATCATTTCTCAATTTTAGACTTTGATTTATAGCCACAAATGGTCCTCCTTTTTTGGCTTTTACACAATTAACCCCTCTATTTTCCCACCCACCATACAAATCCTTAACTTTTATAAAATGCATGTTTTTAACCCTACATTATTACTCTATTTTACAACCCTTCAGCTTTTGAAAATTGCAATTTTCATCACACCTCAACTTTTAAAATTTGCAGTTTTAACCCACACGTTATTACTCCATTTTACAACTCCCTCAGATTGTTGTCTACGTTTTAACGTAAACTTTTTTTAGAAACAAGTCAGGTCAAATATAATACGTTTTCATGCTTAATTTATGTACGTTTTCAGTAGGTCTACGCATTACGACGTATTTTTTTTAATCAAGTCAGGTCAAATATAATATGTTTTCGTGCTTATTTTATGTACGTTTCCAGTAGGTCTACGTTTCGCCATAAATTAGTTCCGAATCAAATGGGGTCAAATATAGTACGTTCTTATTGGACGATATAGATTCAAGTTACTCTATGCTTCGACCCCATCACAACGTGATAGGGGTAAAATTTCCACCCTTAATTATGTTTCTTTTTACGTTTCCTACATATGAGTTGGGTCACATATAAATACGTTATAATTGAACGATATAAATTTACTTTACATTTTTAGTCCAATCACAATGCTATTTAGTTAACCTAGGTACGTCAAAAGGTGTGTTTACAAATGGTTAACGCATAACATAACATTTGGACTAATTCTTTCGATGTTTGCTATGTACTCACGCGGCAACGCACGCGAGTCTAAGTACTAGTTTTACCTTAAATAACCATGTGTCGAATTATGACTTCGAATTATGTTACATTAATATTAAAGAATCATGTGAGTTCCTTCTCTTCGGTTTCTAATACAAAGATATCCTCGCGCGTTGCAGTAGTAATTGGTCGTTATCGATTCGGTTTATTATGGTCCGGTGTTGTACTGACACTTCGTATAACAACAGAAAGATAGAAACATATATCGGTACTAGTAATGATATTGTTCGAATGCTATAAGGTATGCTCAACATTGAACAAGTACGATGACAATACTTGGTATAGCTTAGGATATCAAAAATATACTCTAGTACGAATACAACTCCTTTTTACAACAAAAACTATAAAAACAAATACTTGTAACGATACTGAAGTTGTGTCACACCTCCCAAAATACCACACGCGGAAACACCGCGGGGCGAGTGACGTACCAGGATCCAGCCACCAATCACATTGAACCACAACATTGTATTTAATAAAAAGTTTCCATTTATTTCATAAGAAATTCCAACACACAACTTAAACCAAATTCGTTCAGCGGAAGCATAATGTAAATAGTTATTCAAGTAATTCAAAACAAATGTGCAAGATCAGTAAACAAGCATCCAAGAGCTACGACCCATAACCACTCCAGCACTCCTAGATAGCAAGTTCCATCCGTGAATCTAACGACCTGCAAGCATGCAGACAAGTGTGTCAGACGACGCTGGTGAGTTCAAAGTTTGTTAACATGTTTTAGTTACCAGATATAAGTATAAAACATTTCAGAGATTTGATGTTGTCAATAACTCGATTACCGCCGATGGCTCCAGATTATTTGCCCTATTCCCCAATGCCTCTATCAAAGCAATGGTCAAGACTGGGGTCATTAGTTCACGCCCGTCCTCCCCGGTACGGTGTGAGGGTGCCAAACCTAAATAGCGCTATTAACTAATACCCCGTTGCCTCCCCGACAACAAATTGGTAGAAGGGACTTAAATGATAGATATGAGTGTATTAACCAACATCCCGAGTTTAACATTCCAGTCAAACCCAATAACCCGACATTCCTCCCCGGAACGTTTACCCGATGTCCCTCCCCGGGACGCATGCTTGGAAAAAGAGCAGTGAACTCACCTTAGATTTGCTCGGTATTTAACAAGTTACCCGTTCCAGTTAATCAACCAACCCTACCGTGGTTACCAATCAAGATCAGTTTCATAAACTACTAAGTCACGCATTTTCACAGTTTGTATACTTCACAAGAACACCGTATGATAAGTAGCAATTACTCAGTTTTCACACTAGTCCACATTCCACATGCGTATCATGCAATAACATTCAACAGTTAAAGTGATTATTCACATTAATACTTACAAGATTCCTCATTTCCAACTAGTGTTGTCATCATGCACACACGAAATCGTGTAGCCAAACATTCACATCAACCATATTATACACTACATGAATTGGTCTGTTAACTTGTTCTCAAACAGTATCCCGACGAAGATCCTCCTCGACGAAGGTTTCCCCTCGACGAAAATCATTCTTCGTCGCTAACAGGTATGTCGACGAAGATTGACATTCTTCGTCGACTTGAGTTATTCGTCGGGGGTTGTTCGTCGGCAACCAGAGCAGTTTCAACCTTTCCCTAAACCCTAATGTTTACAGTTACCTTATCGCCGATCACAATCTAATCGGTTTCTAGGTTCATCATGCAATCACATCATCGTTATTACTATCAACAGTTTACCAATAACATCATTAATCATCATGGATAGTAATCATCATAACATTATCGTTCATCATTCTTACGAAGCCTTACAGTTAGCATGAAATCATTATTGTAACCCTAACAATTCATCAATTATATACGACACCAGAATCACATTTAAGCGATCATCAACCATAAGGTTTCCTAACCTCTAGCAACAACCTAATCATTCATTCATTCATCTAATTGCATGATGTCATAGACGAACCCTAGCCTCACATAAGGTTATCACACAACTACACCAACGATGAATACTAACCGATGATAATGAGATGATAAGTCCAATCGAGATGTAGAGCCTCGTAAACCCAAGGTTGTTGCCGCACAGAAAAGAGAAGGTGTTCTAGGATTTGCGGTAACAGCTTATGCCCGGTTATGTACTGAATTAACATTAAAACCATGATGGGCCTATACTAGGCTGTGGGCCGGCGAAGATCCCATATGAAGTTCATTCTTCGTCGGGCAAGGGAATGACGAAATACATTCTTCGTCGAGCCCACATGCCTATTCTTCGTCGGGCAGTGATTTTGTCATAATAGGTTTTTATTAAACAATAACCAATGCATTTACATTCACATTGCACAATTAAATATTCATTAGGATCAATCCTTCAAACAGTTACACATTTCATAACATAAATAAATTATCAAAACATGATTTCGACACAAGAGATACGTAATTGAAGAACTTGGAATCTCGGGTTGTCGGATCAACCCCAACTTGAAAGAAATTTCGTCCCGAAATTTGATAAGCAGCACAGTGTTAGGTCAGGATGACTGTGGATTTTCCGCGGGTGCCACATCATCCCCAACTTGAATGGGAATTCCGTCCCGAAATTCACTAGTTGCATCAGATTTAGATTTGTCAGCTGGGAATAAGTGAGGGTACTTGAGCTTCATCTGATCCTCGCGCTCCCACGTGAACTCCGGTCCACGTCTTGAGTTCCAACGAACCCTCACAATCGGAATTCGACTATGCTTACGGACCTTGACCTCCCGGTCCATAATTTCTATTGGTTCTTCGACAAACTGCAACTTGTCGTCAATCTTCAACTCTTGGAACGGTACCACAAGTGTTTCATCGGACAAACACTTCTTTAGTTGTGAGACGTGGAAGACATCATGAACATTACCCAACTCAGCAGGTAACTCTAACTTGTAAGCCACTTTACCAATACACGTTTTACAGAGACCCGTAGCCAAAGTTATGGTTGTTTCGCAAATCACCATTGTTAGCGCGATTATGAACCTTTAGAAATGCAATGATTTAATCTTCTACACTTCGGCCTACATCAATTTTAACTAGAAACAGTTGATATTTTTTAAGCCTTGCGATTATGACTTGAAATTATCTTTTTAACCCAACACAATACACACGTTTTACTTGACTTGCATTTGTTTGTATATTTAATGTGCAACAAATTTTAACATGTAACATTTGAAAACAGCATTTGTTTCATTGGCTTTTTATGGTGTAACAGAAAATTGCTATAGTTGGAAAAAGCAGACATGCATGGAATGGAAAGGGTATAACGTATATGAGAATTTATATGAGTAAAATGAATGGTATTAAGGAAACAGGCAGGCAGGTTGATTTGTTCCCTGTAAGGGATCTTTTCTGATACGACACGTAGATGGAATCGTGCTGAGTCAGCGAAGTTGTGGCAATGGCATGCGTATGCCACGTGAGACGATGACCATAGAAGTATAAGGAGTGTAGTAGAGGAAAAGCATGCATGCGTGAGTGGAGTGTACGTACAATTTAAGTCAACTATTCTTGTTTTTGTTAGACGGCTTGTTAAGCTATCATGCCACGTGTATCATGACGCCGCTTTCTCACAACGGTATAACTAACTTTATGGGTTTTATTACAAAAAATGAATACATTTTTGAAATACTAAAAAGATTCATCTAGCATAATTTGAAGAACCCACTACTTACAATATGAAATGAAACTAAAAAGACATCACGTTTCGGAAATCTAGAACTTGAACGTCATTAAACAAGAACAAAATTGAGACTAAATGTAAACTAGAAATTAGATTAACCTCCAAATTCACCGAACCACACACTTTAATTTGAACTCCATCTCATCATCGCTACAATAAATCAAAACTAGTAAATTATACTTGCTATGATTAATTACATTCATATGTAGAGTTTTTCTCTCATCCACAACCGATGCATCCAAAATAAGTTGATAACTTAGATGTGACTATTAAAAATAATACACACTTGGATTTGAATTTCATAAGGTGATTTAAGATAAAAATGCCCGGATAGTCCCTGTGGTTTCGCCTTTTTTCACCTATAATCTCCAACTTTCTAAAACTACCTGAATAGTCCCCAAGTTTTCAATTTTTGTTCCCGGATAGTCCCTGAAACGGATGGGGGTTAGTTTTTGGTGTTAAATAATTGTAAAATTACAAAAATACCCTTCATATAAAAAATAACTATTAAGTAATTAAAATAAAATAGTTAATATATTAATTCAGGTGGGGCCCACATGTTTATTATAAACCTATCTCATCCCTCTTTCTCTGCCGACCAACCCTACCTTCCCACCACTTCTTCTTTGCCAACAACCAGTCATCACCATCACCCCCATCGCCGGTCACCCGAGGAACACAGGCGACACTTGCAACCACCTGTCAAAACCCACCCACCTGCAACTACCTGTCACGCCCGACGGCACCTGTAACCACCTTCCCTTTCTTTTCCAGCATCAACTCCGGCAACAAAATATGTGCTAGCAATTTGCAGGCAATTATATCTATTCTATATATGATATGAACCAACTCTAATTTCATTATCTTTGCAATTTGGCGATTAAAGAAATGAATGAAAATTCTGAAAACAATTGGCTGATTGGCCTGCCATGGCGGTTAGCTCATCTGTTGTTCATTGGAGTTCTCGTTTTGTTATTTATTGGTCCACGGGTTATTTATTGTTGTCACGTGTTATTTATTCGGTCAACAATGCCTCCCAATCTCGATGATTCGTCGTCGGAGAAAAGTCAGAAATTTACTCCTCGTTTTGCAATTTCCAGAATTGTGTTACCTGCTAGTTTGAAGTTTGTTCGACATAACCACCATATCCACCGCAAACAACCACCAAAACGGTGATGGATGGCCGGAGATGGAGCGACGATTCGTTGTCGGAGAAAAGAAGACATGGGATAAAGAGATAAATCAAGTGAAAAGGGAGAGAATGTGGTGTCCGACGCACCGGAATTAGATCTCCGGAATAATGAAAGTGGCCGGAAATATTTACAGGGGTACAAAAAATGGTGTTTTTCAATTGGTTAATGAATTGCTCGTGTTTTGGTTGAATCGGTTCATGAGTTTTCCTGAAAATTGTGTTTTTGTTTCTGTTTCTGTTTCTGTTTCTGTTTGGGTTAGCTAGTAGGCGGTGGTGGTTCTCCGGTGGAGGGTGTTGGTGGTGGGTACAGTGAACAAGATAGAGAAAGAGAAAGAGGGATAAGTTTATAATAAACCATGTGGGCCCCACCTAAATTAATATATTAATTATTTTATTTTAATGATTTAATAGTTATTTTTTATATTAAGGGTATTTTTGTAATTTTACACTCACTTAACACCAAAAACTAACCCCCATCCGTTTCAAGGACTATCCGGCAACAAAAATTGAAAACTTGGGGACTATTCAGGTAGTTTTAGAAAGTTGGGGACTATAGGTGAAAAAAGGCGAAACCACAGAGACTATCCGGGCATTTTTCTCGTGATTTAATAATATTTGTGACAAGACATTCCTTATGACAATTATCTTATGTCCGAACATTGTAAGAGCATAAAGTTTTGTTAGCAACATTAGAATAAAGGGTATGGTGAGGCCCATCCCCACGAGGATGGGCCGCCACGTAGGCGTCACATCACCGGCTCGTGGGGATGAGCCTCCTTTACTTTTGAGGGGGGTGGAGGATGGGGCTACCCCACCTTATTATTTTATAATTTTCTAAGTTTTTTTTATTACCTTAATTAAAACTTTATAAAAATTAAAAAATACAACATAAAACAACATAAATAAATTCATTTCATAACATAAAAAAAATTACATTTTCCTAAAAATAAAAAACATTTCCGAAAAAAAAAATACATTTCCTAAAAAATAAAAATAAACGTACGACGTCCATTTTTTCTTCACATCTTCCTTCATGCTCCGATACACCTCTCGTTCATCCTCCGGAACCGAGTCGAGATCCAACCTCATTATCCTAAAATCCTCCGCTCGAGCAAAGTCGGCCGACACGTTTTTCTTGTGACTATATTTTTCGGCCGCAAAGTCTTTAAACGAACGGAATTCGGAAATCAACTCGTCTATTTTCGAAGACGCCTTCCCGCCACCTCCACCCGAGCCGCCCCCTCCACTCGAGCCGGCCCCTTTGCGCTTTCCGGCCGCCTCTTTTTTTGCTTTGTCCCTTCCGTCGGGACGTTCGATCTCTTGAGCGGGCACCGCATCCTCGTCATATTTTGGTTCGTCGTTTATGTCGATTTGACAACGAGCGGTGGAGCCTCCCGCACTATAACTTCCGGACTCGGAAGTTTTAGTCCGTTTGGCGGTTGCGACCTCATTTGGAACCGGCTCCCATTTAGGTTCTTTCTTTAAAATGTTCCATGCTCGGAGGTGCGGGAAAGGCGGATTTTTTGCTTCCCATCTAGCCGTCGCAAGGTTAAGAACGTCCTCGTCGCTACTCCCACTAGGACGATTGATGTAAAGTGGGTTATAAATCCCGATAAAATCATTCACGCACTTGTTCATTTTCCGCCACTTGCCCGATACGGATTCGAGATCACGGTAGGGGCCTTCCCCCATAAGGTTATTAAATCTATCCGTACATGCCTTCCAAAAACTAGAACTCGTTTGATTGTTCCCTAAAATTAAAAAAAAATTGCATTAGTAAAACTATAAAATAAATATTTTTAAATTTAAATTAAAAAAAATTAACTTTTGTTCATACCGACAATCGGGCAATTTGAGGACTTAAGATACGCAATAGCTAGCGCTTCCTCCTCTACTTTTGTCCACGTTCTCGCCTTTGCTCTCGAACCGCTTTTTTTTTGCGGTGTCGGGTTCGGTTTCAACCGCCTTCCCCTTCCCCGTGTTTTTTTTTTGCGCTTGAGTTCTTTAGGTGGCGATTCGGGGACGACTTCATCATCATCGTCAAGTTGAACAGAGGGTTGCGGTTGGGAAGTTGGCGGTTGCGATTGGAATTGATCAAGTTGAACCGAGCCGCGTTGCATGAATTGTTGGAATGCTTGGTATTGTTGCATTTGTTGAAGTTGGGACATTTGATTGAAGGCGTTAGGTGATTGTTGGAAACCCGAAAACGTAAATGGTGGAGACCCCCACGAAGGATCCATAGACGGAGTGTAAGCGGGACTCGAAAAAAAGTTAGGATTGTTCGGGTTGGGGTCGTTTGGGTTGAATGGATTCATGATGGTAAAAAAATGGGAGTGTTTTTTATAAAAATGGATGAGAGTAGGAGAAGATTGGGAGAAATGGATGTGAATGGTATAAAAAAATGGATGAAGTTGATAAATATTTAAAGTGAAAAAGGTAATTTTTTTTATTAAAGTATCCGTTGAATTAACGGATATAATTTTGAAAGTGGGGCGGCAAGTTCGGCTGTGGGTTGCTGGGGACGACGGATGGGCCGGGAGGGGGGCGGTGTGGGGGACCGGCGCCGGTCCTTGCCGGGCCTCAGCCAGCCCCATACCTTCTAGTCTTATAATCAAATTAAAGATAAAAGTTGCTCGCTTTTATAATAATTTTTTTTATACATTAATACAATTGTTACTTTGTATATACATAGAGATGAAATAGAGTTTGAATTTGTTTAATGTAATGAAAATGGTAAGCAGAATTATTCTTATGTAATGATTAGTTGATGAAAAATGGCAAAATTGCACTTTTCGTCCTTTATGTTTCAAGGTTTCTGCAGGCGCTGTCCTTTAAGTTTAAAAATTACACTCTATGTCCTTTATGTTTGCAACCTATAACGGGCGGTGTCCTTTCTCATAAACCCAGTTAACTTTTTATGTTAAAACAGCCCAAATTGTAACTTTGTAAAACTACATAACAACAGGGACCACATGTGCAATACTGAAATTCTACTGGACCGAATTTAAACCCCACCTTCATCTCCATTCTCAATCAACCAAACAACGATCCAGATTTGAATTGTATGTAATGCTTGAATAATTTGTGTTTCAATCCAAATATTTTTCTTTTCTGTGTGAGAAATATATCACAACAACAAAGCGTTCTCAAATCTCGTAATGAAAAACCTGCAACATCTTCTTCTACGATGAAGACACACCAACAAATCGAATTCACAGCCCACCGTAATACAACAAACTCTACTTCTTCTTTCTTCGAACAACAAATCGAACCCGAGTCGAATCTGAACCGAACATAACCCGTTTGAAAAATCCGATCCAAACATCATCAGCCATCATTCTTAAAAAAATGAAGAAAATAGGTGGTGGTTCTTACCGGAAATCATGTCGTCGTCTCCACTGCCGTCGTCGTGAGTGGCGGCACCGGCTGTGCTTGCCGTCGGAGATGGTGGCCGACACCACCCACCCACCCACCCATGTCCATCTTCACCCTACCGGCTGTGCTTGCCGTCACCGGCACCGGAACCCTCGTCGGTTCTTGCCGTCGCCGGAATCGAGGATAGAGAGGGGGATGTGCTTTGTCGACGAGATGAACCGCCGGAGCACCAGATGACCGGCAGCCGGCTCCTCCTTGGCTGCCGATGTTCAATCGAGTGGCTGTGGGGATGAGGGGTGTGGCAGGTGAGTGTAAGTGTCTGTGTATCTATGTTTGTAAGTGGAATCGAGATAGGAGTGTGAAGATATAAGGTCAGTGGGTGTTTAGGGAGGATGATGAAGTTTTATGTGGGTGTATTGTAATATATAGATACAGATTACAGAGATTTAGATGAATGGTTTGAGGTTGGGGAAGAGGGTAAAATTACAGATATAGTCCTTGTTGTTAAAAAGCTTTACAAAAAGGGGTTTTAACATAAAAAGTTAACTGGGTTTATGAGAAAGGACACCGCCCGTTATAGGTTGCAAACATAAAGGACATAGAGTGTAATTTTTAAACTTAAAGGACAGTGCCTGCAGAAACCCTGAAACATAAAGGACGAAAAGTGCAATTTAGCCATGAAAAATTACGAAATATAATGACATTATGTGGCCGTCCTGGTGACCAACATATTTGTCTTTGGTAGTCTTAGCACCCAAAAGAGACCCCAAAATAATTCAGCAAGCAACCTCTCTTTAAATAAGAATATTATTGTAGTTTTTTATAACAATCGTTAATAATTGTTGGCAATTAGTTTGTGGTTAAGTGGTATGAGAGAGACTTGAGTTTCTAAGAGACCCAAGTTCAATTCCTGTTTCTTCCCATTAATTTTCAGCGGCACCTGGTGATGATAGGAGATTAGGCGAGTAGACGGCGATCGCTAGTTCGATCATTGAACTGAATGTGTTTTACCTCACCGCACTGTCGTGCCTTCGGGCGAGTGTTCACGGGCTTCTGCCCTAGGTGAGGGTTTTCCCCAGTTCGGAGACGAGTATATCCCGATGTGATGAATTTCGTCAGTAATCAATTTGAAGGATTCGTTGATCGTTCAAAAAAATAGTTAATAATTGTTCTAAGAATATTATCTTTCCAACTTAATCCGTTCCAAAGCTTGTTAAGAAAGTATACACTCCCAAAAAAAATTGTTAAGTTTCTTACTTTGCACTTAATTTTACTCTTATCAGTTTACTATATTAACATCTAATTTTTTTAACGGAAAATTTGAATCACTGAAGGACACTAAATAAGATAATTAAACATTTCAAAGTTTGTTTTTAACTTTTTTTTTTATTTGAACATTATTACTTTGGTATACACTTTCTATCTTATATTAGAGAAGTGTCGATTTTTGTTAGGGTAAATTACAATGTTCGTCCTTTATGTTTATATCGGATTACAATGGATAGACTTTAACTTAAATAATTCCAACCACGGTCTTTTATTTAGAAAACTAACTACACCTTACGTCCTTTAGCACTAACCTTGTTAAAATTTTAAGTTAAGCCTAGTCACATAAGGGTATTCTAGTCATTTCACGCTTTTATTAAATACTATACCTGCTTCAATAATTTAAATTCAAACCCTCATCGCCATGTTTCAACCCCAAAACCTGCAATTTCTTGTTAAATCTCAATCAATCTAATCATAAAAAACATATCAAACTTATTAAAATCACTTCACACTTTGATATTTTTGTTTTATCCTTATGTTTTAGTATCTGAATAACAACACCCAAATATGTTCGGGTCTCCTTCAACCTGCAATCATAACCTCATTAACACAAAAAAACTTCAACTTGATGATCCTAACCTTTTATGTTTTTAGCACATTTTTACAGTGAATAAGTGTTTAGCTTAGAGAAAGAACAAAAATGTAATAGGCTTTTCTAAAAGAGTATGGATCAGTAACCCTGACTCAGATCTCAACCTCAGATCTGCGCAACAACCTCTCCGACATTCCCACCACCTCATCGCTACCGGAATCCGCAACAACCTCTCCACTATTATCTCCGGTAACATATTTGAGATCTAAAATTGGTTTGTATAAAATGCAATACTTTAAATCGGTTTTTATAGAAGCTCCGGCAAGATGCTTGGTTGCTTGGTGTGAGGGTTCGAGAAGATGCAGTCGGTTGTCTCCGGTGACCCACAATCTTTCCCGGCCGGTTGTCTCCACAACTACAAACATGTTTTTTATTTCAGCCAGAGACAAAGAGATGATGCAACCTGTTTTGATTTAGGGATTTGGGGGGGGGGGGTGGATTAGGTTAGTAGGGATTGTGGTGAAGATGAAGGGAGAGAGAGCGCGCGTGTGAGAGAGAGAGAGAGCGAAAATGGTGGCAGTGGTGGTTTGGATGGTACAAAGAGAAAGAAAATGGCAGGTTTAGATAGAGAAGAGAGAAAGAAAATGACATATGGTGGTGGGGATTGATTTGGTGGTTCTGGTATACGTCGGTGGTGGTGGTGGGGCTCGATTCGGTGGTGGTGAAGATGGTGACAGTGGTGATGGTGAAGGTTGGTTGAAGAGAGAGAGTGGGGTTGAAGAGAGGAAGAAGGTGACCAGAATTAACTGGATTTATGTGCATACTGTAACAACCCGACTCTTCGGGTCACTACTTAACGTTGACTTTCTTCTGTAATCGCTTGTATTCCCGAGATTTCGATTGTCGCAATGGGTTACACTAATATTTTCAAACACATTTTTTAAACGCTTATTCAAAACGCAGTTATCGCAGTTAACGTTGTTTACAACGCTTACTATTTACACGCATTTTTATCGCATATTACATCGCATCTTAGACTAAAGGCTATCACAACGCTATCGCAACGCAAACTCAACGCAAACTCAAAACGCGGATTTACTTTAAGCATTAGTTTATGTGTGTTAATTGTGTGATTATTTGTTTAATTGTTATGTGGGTATCAACGCAACGCTTACACACTCAAACGCTTACTCGCAACTCGCTTAACACGCGAAACAAAAGTTGGAAAACTAAAAAAACGCAACTCGGTTGATCGAATTGTAACACCTCGTAAAATCGTGTCCAATGATGTGTTGACAAGTGTCCCTAATCCTAATTATGTCAAATGTTGACTAGGAGGGACTATTATCGCCAAACAGTTAAAACTATGAATATGAGAGGACTAAAAGTATCAACATGCTTAAACTAAGCCTCTGAGTGACCTTATACAGTATTCGCATTCTCATATTAAGCCATTTGTTGGACAATCGAAACCGTTTGCAATATAATTTAAAAGTTTGTGCATCGAAGGGTTAAAAGTGTCAACATGTTAATTCTTACCTCTGAGTGACCTTTTAACGAACCGGGTGCTTCATAATATTCATTCATACTCTCGGGAATGCCTACGTTGGCCGTTTAGGGCTTTGATGCCGTTAAACGACATTATGCACAAGTTGCGAGTTAAAAGGGTTAAAGGCGTCAACGTGTAAATCTACACCTTCGAGCGAACTTTTAACGAATCCTGAACTTAACGGTGTTCGGTTATACTTCCATGAACACCTATAATCTAACTTGAAGGGCCATAAGTGCCAAAAATGAAAGTTATTTCAAGTTATGAGGTTAAGGGGCCAAAAGTGTAAATTCTAAAACTTGAATGGCTGAACCCGGAGGGGGTCGCGCTTCGCGACAGCACCCTTGGTCCTCTGTCGCGCGATGCGACAGCGTCATCTGCACAGATTGGGTTGACAGCTGCAGGTTGTTCAATCCTGGCCACCACACAACCTCTTTACTCACATAATTCGAATCAAGGGGCTCTCTAATGGTTTTAAAACCTGGTAATACACTTGGAGTGATCTTGGAATTCCTCTAAACACTTGGCATGATCCAAGGGATTCATGTTCAAGTATAAATAGAGGTCCTTGGAGGCCTTGAATCCTTGCACCTCTCATTTTCTCATTCCCTTGCTTTCTTGGAGACTCATGGCATAAAGGGGACTCCACCTCAGTTTAAGATTCAAGCTCCTTTGTAAGTGTCCTTAGCCACTAGTTTTCGTTTTATAGGCTCTAAAGCCAAGAGTCAAGCGTTATCGTAATAACGCTTTAACTTTTAGTTAGACCTTAAACGGTCAAGCCATTGTTCGCAACAAACATGGCTACGTGATCGTAATTAGGTAAGTGTTAATCTCTCAAAAGGGCACCTCCTAAGAATCATTTTTGCTTGGTCAATTGACGAGTCAACGTATTGACATTTTAAAAGTCAACGGGTCAGATTTTTAAAATAACTGCGATATGAGTTTAAGAGTGTTCTAAAATATGTTTTATCACTTAAACAACTTAATAATAATTATTAGAACATGTGTAAACATGTTCAGCTCGTCAATTCCAGCTTTAGGGTCGGTTCGCAACCGAAAGTCGCGAAGTTTGACTTCTGCTTTGAATTTCGATTACGAACCGAATTAGACTAGTATGCTACTGATTTAAGGTTCTGTTATGATTGTAATATGATGTAGCATAACCCTATAAGGTTATATTACATGATCATATTAGTAATCTGAGTTTTATGCAAGTTTCCGTATTTATGTCATACTTTGACTTTTATGCCCTTTTTTGCAAAAATAAGGTTTTAGACACAAATAAGCTTGCAAATGATTTAGGTACTGATATATTAACATGTTTAACATATTTTGATGTTTATAATCTGGTCATAAACTAAGTTTACGCATATAATCGTAAACTATGCTTTTAAAAGGACTAAAATGCCCTTTTTCATTTAAAATGACTTTTAAACGTAAATTCTTGACAAAACTCATCATGTACTGATGTGATATCATATTTGGGATTTATTGGGATTTTAAGTCAGATTATATACTGAGTTTAACTTCAAGTTCTTGTACAATGCTCGTAAATGACGATAATGCCCTTACGGCACATAAAATGCGTTTTATGCATAGTATTCAAACCAAACCTTTTGCTTAATGATATGTTATGAAAAATAAAATATTTTAACTATTCAAAGCTGGTCATAACATCAGCTTTCATAAATCTTTGCATAAATCTTCATTTAACGACATTAACGCCGTTTAGGCGCGTAGTATAGTTTTAAACCATATGTATGAACCAAGACTTGTTACCCACTGATTTTATAAACCATTTTAAATGTTTTTACAGTAGGTTTAAGTCATGAACTCAGAATCCCAAATAAAGTCTCAAAACTATGTGTGAAATGACCAAAATGCCCCTACAGTGCATAGTTTGGTCATAAAGCATAAACCACACATATATTTGATGTCCTACTGATATCATATCATAATTTAAACATTTTTACAGAATGTTTATAACCATGACATCAGTTTACTCGCAAGCTCCTTTTATAAATTGTAAAATTACCAAAATGCCCTTATGAAGCATAGTTTGATTTTAAAACCTTAATGGGCATACAAGTTGATATCCTACTGATATTATAACTTGTTTAAAGTATATTGGAATATGGAACTTGTTCATGACTCATCCGGTTACCCGTTATCGCTTATATGCGTACGGTTAGACTTACGTAACTAGTTTACATAAGTTTACCTAAAAGGGTTTAACCTTATCGTATTTATCTCAAAATCCAGAATGTACTATGTTTACCCATATTATACAAGTCCTAGTACTTATTGGGTTCAAACCACATTCTTTACAGTATACGCTTAATCTAGCGAACCTATTCTTAAGTATCGGGTCATATCTAGAGGATCTACCTTTGCCCCGTATACATTCTAACTAATAAATATGTTCATTCCAGACTATAGTACCCCCCAGATAATCGGACTTGAGTCAATAATACTTAGACTTGCGGCTCTTTGCCAAATATAGTCTTATTGATTGGAAGCTAGCAAAAAGGTAAATACTCTTGACTTATTTAGTGTAAACTTGGGATGGAAAATATGCCTCTTGGGACGATTATTACACAAGTAAGTCGCCTATGATTGCGTAAAAGTGTATGAATACGGTTTAATCCGTTTACTTGATAACTGATATAATTGGGGGTTAATGATACCATGTCCGGACAACCCAATGGGTTAATCAAACATATAATTTCGTAACAAGAATAATCCCAAGATATTTTTAAAAGATCACCTACGGGTTATCTATATGTATAAAAATCTTTTCGAGAAACTATTTTTCCAACGAGTCAGTTAAGTGTATTTACCAGCTTTGTCTGACATATTTTCAAAAGATTGAACAGCAGGTACCGAACCTTATAATAGGCTGGGAATATGGGTCAGCTAGAATGAAGGCTAAGGAATTTTCACTCCTGATGCTTAAGGCCTATGATATCTAAAGCTCTGTTTATTTGGATCCTGCCTGTGGGCTTCTATCGAACGCTTGTAATACTTTTATAAATTCAAGCTTTATTTTGATAATTTCAATCCAATACTTCCGCTGCAAAATATTATATTGTGATAACTGTTATCCAATCATCATGATTGTACCCATCCGGGCCCACCGGAGATCGGGGTGTGACACGAATGGACAACCGATCGAATGGACTTCCGTCTGGATGACCATCCGCTCGGATGGCCATCCGACCGAAAGGCCATTCGACCGGACGGCCATCCGACCGAACACATGTCGCGCACCGACTTCAACCCTTTCTCACCCTCTATAAATACCGCCGTACATCTCCCTTGTTTTCTGATTTGACACCTCCATCCGATCACTCGCACCCAAGTCGCTCTCAGTCACTTTTACTCGCGATTCAAGGCTATTTCGTTAGTATTTCTCCTCAAATCTTGTACAACTCCCATCTCTAATCACTTCTACATCATCTTCTCCATCAAAATCACACACAAACACTTACTTTTTCTCTGAAATCACTGATTTGGACCTCTTGAAGGTGGCTTCCTCCCGTTTTGCTCTGGAAAATGGTTAAGGAACACCATTTGCTCGAGACTGGTTCTAGATCTAAGAGATTTCACACTTTTAAACTCAATCACAACAAGATTTCAACCCTTTATCATCGATTTTCAACTTTTCTTCACTTTTCTACTCAAAACCGATGGAGTCTGGGCTCATTCAGACTCTCTACTCGTTCCATAGTCGAGAGTCGGCTTGAAAACGGATTTCCACCGGAGAGATGACTGATTAATGGGTTGAACATGAAATTCTATCAAGAACAGTGTGTCTATCGAATGGGCTGAGACCACTCGACCGAATGAGCTGGACTTGGTGTGATTCCGTTGTTTGACACGTCGTCACGCCGTCTCCGTTAAACTTCTAACTTTTACTTAGAAAATTTTACAAATTTTCAAATAACAAGATCGCCCACTCGAGTGGCCATCTGATCGGATGACCATTCGACCAAGTGACCTGTCCCTTATACTAATCCTTGTTCAAAACGATTTGATTAAACTTCGAACTTTAACAATTTTACAAACAAACACACTCATTCGAATGGGCATCAGTTCGAATGGTCATCCGCTCGGATGACCATCCACTCGAATGGAGACCCATCCGTTCGGATCACCTTCCGAACACTCAACTATTCGACATTCTGTTTACGCTCTGTTCAACGCCTTATGCTACTGTTCACAGGCTAACTCCAACGCGCTCCCTTCAATCCAAAGCTTATGTTTACTTGTTAAACACATACTGTGAGTATACTCGAACCCATTTTCTTTTAACGCACTTTTGGGTGTTACATACGTTCTCTATCAAAACACAACGACACACAACGCAAACAATTTATAACGCTAACCACTCCTGCATGCTATACGTGATCTATGAATGCTTGTACTATACTTATACAGTGTTACACTATACCACCTCTAGCAACGATAGTACTATAGTTTGGACTCAGCACATGTCATGGACAGGGGTTGCTAGGGATCACATCACTTTACTTCACGTGTTCGCTGAACATGTGTCACACATACTCTACAACGCAGTCTCGTGGTTAAGTTGTATACATTGTTTGGTAGTTACATGTTTCGCCCATTACGTGTTACATGCTGGTTATGCGTAAAACGCTTTTACTACTATATGCTATGCAAACTTGTGTACTCACCTTTACATTTTATGTATTGACTTTATTTTAACGTGTGGGACAGGTTGATAGGATGCTTTGCTATGCTGAATCAAGTTAGGAAGTCTAGAAATGTAACGCCCACTTTTCACATTCGATAAATAATACCAACTTGGGCATGACCCATTCATAATATAAATGATTCCCTGCTTTTAACATCAACATTCGAAATATGTTCTAAAAACACTTTTCAAAAGATACAAAGTTATGACAATACAAGTTTCATCAAAATCATTTTTCTCCAAACTACCCAAAGTAATATTTAAAACTTTAAACTACTATGACCATCCTAAATAAAAGTTTAACATTTACATTACAAAATGATTTTTGACCCATTAAAAGAGATAACTTGAACCGGAAGCGCATAAGGGCAATATAGTGTGTTCGGTCCAAGCTCGCCAACATCAAGCATGAGATTTACCTACCATACATAACACCAAAACATTTGTTAGTTCAAATACTAAATAAAATTCAAGGCTTCCATTCACTTATCATTATTCGACCCATTAGCAATTTATCATTTTTATTCACAATTCTTGTTTAAACCATTCTTCCCGTTTGACAATATTTCTGTTAACTTTCTTTCATTCCAACATCTTGATAACATTCATGCATACATTCCATTCGACCCATTAATAATGAGCCCATACTCAAGCATCGTCGCTATTCGTCATACATGTCTTAATTAACCCATTTACAACGGGTAAATTTTATCATACATACTTGAAACAATTTCATCATTTTTGACCCGTTTACAACAAGTCATTATTTAACCATTTCACATCCTACTTTCCAAACGATTTTGACTCACTTGAGTGGTCATTATACATCCAAAACTATTGTGCTACTTATCCGTTTTCCAACATACATCATATCAAAATTTTACCATGAACGAACATACAACTCAACACTACGGTTTATTTACTAAACTATCATCCGTAGAACTACATAAAAGGATAGTTAAGTTCATGTGAACTTACCGTGGTCTTGCGATGCTTGCGACTTCAAGTGACGCGTGCCTTCGTCTTTCTTTGCGCCTATATGTCACACCCCAACCGATGGTGGAATCATCGGGGCGTGACACTGAGCGAAACAGATTGTCCATGAGTATCCATAACAACTATTAATTACCAGATATTTAAAACGTCATGTCCCATACCATAACATATCCAAATAAAACAGTTATTACAAATAATTGTCTCATAAACAAATTCTGATCCGACCACTCAGATTTCAAAATAGATAAATTGTTTATTTGTTTCTAGACTCTTTCCTAGCCTCGATAGCATCACACAGCAAACAAGGCATCCTAGCATCTTAAGCACCTGCCACATACGTTAAAGTAAAAGTCAATACACATAGTGTAAGGTGAGCATACAAGTTTGATAATAGCATAGTAGAGTTCGAAATCGTTTACGCATAACCAGCACGTACAACGTGTGATGTGAAGCATGTAGGTTATCGACATGATCCTATCAATACCAATGACTGCGGGTTGACTGCGTATGGCAGTTCGTAACACATATTCACCACTACGAATCATGTGATTAATTGTCCTTAACAACCCCTGAGTGAACAGGTGCTGAGTCCAAACTATAGTACTATCGTTGCTAAGGCAGGTAGACAGCAATCTATGTGTAAACATAACAAACAAGCATTCATCGAGTCACGTATAACATGCAGTAGTGGTTAGCGGTAAAGTATTGCGTAGTGTATTTGATGTGATTTAGAATAAGTAACGTATGTAACACCCAAAAGTGCGTAAAGCAAAAAGGGTTCGAGTATATTCACAGCGATAGAGTTAATGATTTGAAGGGAGCGCTAGAGTGAGTTTAGCCTGAACAGTTAATGATAGCATAAACGATGAGTGGCGCGTAAAACGGTATAGGTGTACCAAGGATCGGATGGTAATCCGATCGGGTGGCAATCCGATTGGATGGCCAGTCGATCGGGTGACAATCCGTTCAGATGGTCATCCGATCAGATGACCATTCGATTGGATTGACACCTCGTTTGGTGAGGATGTGCTCGTGTATGACGGTTTGTACTTTGAAGTTTTCGTTGTAGCATTTTGAAAATAGAGAAGTATCTCTACCCTTCAGGTCGGTCGATCGAACGGTCGGTCGATCGGACAGCTATCCGATTGGCGAGGCTTCTCAGTTTGAGAACAAGTTCACAGCAGGACAGTCACTCGATCGGATGGCTATCCGATCACGTGGCAATCCGTACGTATTGAACATGTTGAAAATTGTTTAAGTACCAAGTCCCAAACGTCACACGATCGGACGGTCACTCGATCGGATGGCAATCCGATCGGGTGGCAATCCGTTCAACGTTCGGATCCTTGAATAGTTTGTATAAAAGTTTAAGTATGGAACCAAGTGCACCCCGATCGGATGGCCGGTCGATCGGATGGCAATCTGATCGGACGACAATCCGTTCCGACGGTCTGATCGTCCTAACACTTGTTTCTGTTTGAAGTTTTGTAGTTTTTGAACGAGACGTGACGATATCTGGCTTAAACAATAGAACCCCATCTCGACCCTAGTGACCCGACCGAACACGAATCACCCAAGTCCGACCGGTTCACGGTTCGAGTCGGCAGTCCATGTTCAAACCCGAAATCAATATCTCTCGGATAGAATTCAGATCTGGAACTAATACATCACTAGGAATAAGTAGAAGATCAGAACAAGCTCCGATTCTATCGGTTTTGAGTGCATTGAGTGTAAAAGAGTTGAAAGAAAGTTAGAAAACCATCTTTCAATCCTTTTCACCATGAATATGTTCAGATCTATGCAAGACCTTTGTTTATTTATGTGGAAATCGTGGAGATCTAAGTTGTCCTTGGTGGATTGAAGCCAAAACATGAAGTTCATAAGAACAACATGATGACATCATCCTAGAACACCTCAAATCCACTTATTTCACGGTTAAAAGTTAAGATTCGAAAGATAGAAAGGTGTAGGAGTGCGTGTAGATCAAGAAAGTACTAGATTTAGGTTGAAAACTTACAAGAATCGAGAGAAATCGAGAGAAATGTGGGCTGGAGCGAGCTGAGTCGAGTGAGAGCTGTCACATCAAGTGATGTGACATGTGAGGGGTATTTATAGGGTTTCCTAAAAAGGAAAGTGGGGAAAAGGCTGGTCGATGGCAGCCCGATCGGGTGGCAGCCCGATTGGATGGCAATCCGATCGGATGGCCACTCGGTCGGTTGGCCACTCGATCCATGAGTTCGGTGCGATGAGTTTTGTCGTTTCAATTCGAGTGTTGAACGTTGCGATGCGATTCGAGCGAGCGATGTGATAGTATTACCCATTAAATTACTTTTAATCCCAACTACTATATCTAACATACAATCACTATAATCAACTTGCGTTCAGCGTTTCGATTCGATTGCGATGCGATAGATTGTGATTCGATTGCGATTACACCTCAACATAAACATAACATGCACAAGTAACACATAAAAGGCACACACACGTACAACAATATCCAGAACACGTAATTCGAGTTCCGATTGCGATAAGCGATAAATCGATTAAACATGCGATTAATATGCGATTAAACCTCGATTATTAACAAGTACTCCACATAATACAACTAACGCGATAACATAATTAGATTATCTACAAGTCAAAGAAGTCAAAATAGGAGTTGACCAAGGAGTGACAGATCATAATTTGCAATCTTTTCTTCCTTTGACTTCAATCTTGACTTTGACTTTGACTTCCGAAACACGGGGTGTTACAGCCTCCCCCACTTAAGGGAATTTCGTCCCGAAATTAGGCCGAAGTCGTAACAAACAACTGCGGGTACTTCACCTTCATGTCGCTTTCGAGTTCCCAAGTGAACTCTGCGCCTCGTTTGCTTTCCCATCGGACCTTCAGAATGGGAATGCGCGAGCGGCGCAGCTGCTTGGTTTGGCGGTCCATGATCTCAACAGGCTTTTCCACGAAGTATAGTGTTTCGTTTACTTGAAGATCCTCAAGGGGTACGTGTAAATCATGCTCAGCCAGGCACTTTCTGAGGTTCGAAACGTGGAAAGTCGGGTGAACGTTGTTAAGTTCCTCCGGTAGTTCGAGTATGTAGGCCACTTTTCCGATCCTTTCCAGAATCTTAAAGGGTCCAACATATCGAGGCGCGAGCTTTCCTTTCTTGCCGAATCTGACCACACCCTTCCAAGGTGATACCTTTAGGAGTACATGGTCGCCAATGTCAAATTCAAGGGGCTTGCGTCGTCTATCGGCGTAGCTTTTCTGACGACTCCGAGCTTTCAGTTGATTGTCTCGAAATTGGAGGATTTTTTCAGTCGTTTCCTGCAGTTGCTCAGGACCGGTTAATTGCGAGTTCCCGATCTCGTGCCATACAATGGGCGATCGACATCTTCTTCCATACAATGCCTCAAAAGGTGCCATTTGAATGCTGGAATGATAATTGTTATTGTACGAGAATTTGACTAAAGGTAAGTATGCGTCCCAATTACCACCGAAATCTATGACACACGAATGTAGCATGTCTTCAAGGGTACTAATCGTTCTTTCAGTCTGACCGTCGGTTTGGGGATGAAAAGCGGTACTTAGATTAAGCGTAGTACCGAGGGCAGATTGAAATATCTCCCAAAGACGCGAGGTAAACCGAGCATCGCAGTCAGAAATGATGTCGCGAGGCGTCCCATGTCGACAAATGATCTCCTTTGTGTAGATTCGGGCTAATTTTTCTACCTTGTAGTCTTCCCATATCGGCAGAAAGTGAGCAGATTTAGTCAAACGGTCAACGACAACCCAGATGCTGTCATGACCTGATGGCGTGCACGGAAGTTTCGTTATGAAATCCATAGCTATACTATCCCACTTCCACACAGGGATTTCGGGTTGAACGAGTAAGCCAAAGGGTCTTTGGTGCTCAGCCTTGACCTTCGAGCAAGTCAGGCACTTCGAAACATAGAGGGCGATATCTCTCTTCATGCCCGGCCACCAATACTTGTAGCGCAGGTCCTGGTACATCTTGTTGGCACCGGGATGAATAGAATATCGGGACTTGTGGGCTTCGTCCATCAAAATCTGTCGTAAGTTGGTCCGTTTAGGGATCCAAATTCGGTCCAGATAATGGAATATCCCATTCGACTTATTTTCTAGCTGGGCTCCATCGTTGAGAATCATTTCCTTCTTCAAAGTGCGTTCATTAAAGCAGGCATGTTGAGCTTCGCGGATGAGGGTTTCGAGATCATATTAGGCTTGAACATTATGGGCGCTGTGCAAATAATTCCGTCTACTGAGAGCGTAGGCAATGACATTTGCTTGCCCGGATGATAGCGAATCTCACAGTCATAATCGTTGAGAAGTTCTACCCACCGGCGTTGACGCATATTTAGCTCCTTCTGGTCAAAGATATGTTGTAGGCTCCTATGATCGGTGAAGATCGTACACTTGGTACCATAAAGGTAGTGTCGCCAAATCATTAACGCAAAAACAACTGCGCCTAGCTCGAGGTCGTGGGTTGTATAGTTCTTCTAGTGGATCTTGAGCTGACGAGATGCGTAAGCAATAACCTTGTCTCGTTGCATGAGAACACAACCGAGGCCAAGGTTCGAGGCATCACAATAGACGATAAAGTCGTCGTTTCCATCGGGTAGAGTAAGAACAGGAGCATTGCAAAGCATATACTTGAGGGTTTGAAAGGCAGTCTCTTGTCCGGCTCCCCAAACAAAAGGCTTGTCTTTGTGCGTGAGGGAGGTGAGTGGCACAACGATTTTAGAGAATCCTTCGATAAATCGGTGATAATAGCCCGCTAATCCAAGAAAAGAACGGACTTTAGACGGGTTCTTAGGTGTAACCAAACTCTTGACAGCTTCGATCTTCGCGGGGTCGACGTAGATACCTTGACTATTGACAATGTGACCGAGGAATTGAACCTCCTCTAGCCAGAATTCACACTTGGAGAACTTGGCATGGAGTCGATTCCCCTGGAGTAGCTCGAGAACCAAACGTAGATGTTGCGTGTGTTCGGTTTTTGACTTGGAATAGATCAGGATATCATCGATGAACACGATGACGAAGCGGTCGAGAAAAGGTTTACACACGCGATTCATCAGATCCATAAAAACCGCGAGTACGTTGGTTAAACCAAAAGGCATAACAACGAACTCGTAGTGGCCGTATCGAGTGCGAAAAGCGGTTTTGGGGATGTCTTCCTCTTATATGCGTAACTGTTGGTAGCCCGAGCGTAGGTCGATCTTGGAGAAACACGTAGCGGCTTGTAACTGATCAAATAAATCATCGATGCGAGGTAGAGGATAGCGATTCTTGATTGTTAGCTTATTCAATTCCCGGTAGTCGATGCACATCCGGAACGACCCATCCTTCTTTTTGACGAAAAGGACTGGTGCGCCCCAAGGAGAGGTGCTAGGGAGAATGAAGCCTTTATCAAGAAGTTCCTGGAGCTGACTCGAGAGTTCGCGCATCTCGGACGGTGCGAGTCGATAAGGAGCTCTTGCAACAGGATCTGCTCCAGGAATGAGGTCGATGCGAAAGTCGATATCACGACTTGGTGGTAAGCCTGGAAGATCTTCAGGAAAAACATTAGGGAATTCACGAACAACGGGGACGTCTTTCACCTCTTTAACTTCCTTTTTCTCCGCTACTACAATGTGTGCCAAGAAAGCTTGGTATTCCTTGCGGAGATACTTGCTAGCTTGAACACATGACATGAGTTGGAGTTTCTTCGATGCGACTTCACCATAAACACACAATTGATCACCATTAGCTAGCGAGAATCGAATCATCTTGTCGAAGCAAACAAATTCAGCATGGTTTTCACGAAGGAAGTCCATGCCTAGTATGACGTCAAAACTTCCGAGCTGCATTGGAATAAGATCGATAGGAAAGATGTGATTGTTGAGTTCGAGAGTACAATCACGGAGAACAGAGTTGACGGCGACAGTTCTTCCGGTGGAAACTTCAACATCGAACGTCGAGGGGAGATGGGCGCACTTACGATTGAGGAGCTTTTTGAACTCAAATGATACAAAACAGTTATCGGCTCCAGTATCAAACAAACACGAAGCATAAATACCATTCACAAGGAACGTACCATTGACCACGTTGTTGTCAGCCGGAGCCTGGCGCACATTAATGTTGGAAGTTCGAGCACATGGGGCTTATTGCTGAGGCTGCTGCGGCTGTTGTTGGGGCTGCTGCTGTTGTTGCTCTTGCTTCACAACCCGATTGGGGCACATGTTTGCGAAGTGGTTGGGATCACCACATGCAAAGCAGACTCTAGCATTGACCGCGGGTGCCGGAGCCGCTTGTTGGCCTTGAGGGGCAGGGAGCAGAATCTGATGAGCAGCTGCTGGAGCTTGTCGAGGACCTGTACGGCAGTTGGCGGTGAAAAGGTCGTACATGTTGCAATGTACACAAAATCTGCAGGCGATTCCCACTGGGTGGTGATAGGTACAAGTCGGGCAGGCAGGGTGAGGACCAGTGTAAGCACGTTTTGCAAGCGGTGCTTGGGTTATCGGTGCTGCGACTTGGCGGTATTGAGTCTGCTGCTGAGCTGGTACAGCTTAGAGTGGGGCAGCAGTGGTGACAGCACAGTTCTTGTTGTTGGAGTTGCTGTTGTTCTTCCTCTTGCGACGAAAGGCCTTTGAAGACTGAGGAGTGGCGGTGGTTTCAGCGGTTGGTGCGGCGGTAGCTTGATGTAGATTCTTGGAGGCTTTATCCCAGAAGCCAGACTTGACTCGCTTGTTGTTTATTTCAGTGGCAAGCAGGTAAGTTTCCTCGATTGTTGATGGTTTTGAAGCTTGCACAAAATCTGCGACACAATCTGGCAGAGCTCGGATATACTTCTTGATTGCTATATCAGAAGTCTTAACTTGATCAGGACAGATTATGCTAAGCTGCTTGAAGCGAGCTGTTGAAGCAGCATTGTCACCCTCATTCTGCTTGATATGGCAGAATTCGTTCTCCAACTTTTGGCGCTCGTGAGGAGGGCAGAACTCTTCCAACATGATGTCCTTCAACTCATCCCACGTCAAACCATAAGCTGCATCATTTCCGCGTTTGTTTCTCTCGGCCGTCCACTAATCTAGTGCTCGGGATTGGAAGATGCCGGTAGCGTTCAGAGTGCGGAGATCGTCAGGACAGCCACTCTGGCGCAGGGTGACCTCAATCGAATCAAACTATTGAAACAGGGCCGTAGGACCATCTTCGCCAGTAAATTCTTTCGGTCCACAAGCTTTGAACTGCTTGAAGCTAAAAGCAGCCTTAGGGGTTTCAGTCCTGGACTCTTCAGACGATTTGCTCACATTTTCGTACAGTTCACTGACGATCTGAGGGTCAACCTTCGCCATTTGTTTAGTGATCATAGTGGCGAGGCGTTTATCGGCCTGCTTTCGACGAGCGGCTTAGGTAGCGCGAGATCCAGATGACGACATTGTCTGCAACAGACATCGTCACAGGACTCAAACACAATTTCGGTTACCCCAAGTATAGTCTAGCGATTCACCATAAAGCTCAAGAACACGTATCCACATAAACACAGAACCACACAGGCACATAAACACATAAGCACATAAGCACGTAGAGCACAGGAACACATAAGCACGTAAGGCATAGAAACACATGAGGCAGTCAGAATACAGAAACCTAGCTATATGTTGCACGTATTCCCTATCCTTCACAGCGCGTATGGCGATTAAATATAGCGATTGCGAGTATCGAGCAGCGATTGCGAATAATGACCAGCGATTCGTTAACGATTGTGTAGTGTCTTGTGTGATAAGCGAAGCAAAAAGCGTTAAATACAAACCAGTGATACCTCAAAACACTAACAAATATGCATAAAACCACATAAAACACATAAAATTTACATAAGATCGATAAATCACAGAGTTAGCTGCGGCAATTCCAGAATCGAAGCACATAAAAATCGAGGATAGATTGTCTCGGCTAGAGAGACGTTGACTACCCAAAGTGATCCGACTATTCACAAGGACTTTAAGTGCACACTTTGGCTTTCGGGACTATGCTCTCGCTTTGATTCGAGTGATCGGCATGCATCCTTTCAGCCTCAGTATGTCCTCCAGTCGTTGGAGTCCGTCGAAACTTTGGTGAGAGTTTCGTAAAATCCACATTAGAGAGTAGAACGAGTCATCAAGGTTCGGGTTTCACCCCTAACTTGGCGACTTCGTTCCTGTTTGTGTGATGAAATCACGAGATAGATAAGGATATATGTGTCGAAGTATGGATTTCACTCCTAATTCAACGCAATTTATCTTGTTTTATAGTAAAAATAACAATTCAAACGAGTAACCTGGTCGAGAGTTTTGCGGTCTTCACACCTACTCTTAACCAGATCATCCGTTTGTGGGTGAAATCAACCTTAGGAATGGCTGATGTTGCGCGGATCTGTAGTATGCGATGTTCGCGCATGTGTGTAGCGTACAACGAATTCGAGCGAGAAATAGCGAGTAAGCTCGTACAAACCCCTATTGGGTATGCACAAGTCAGTCTGTTGGTACTTAGACTATAGATTAGGTCGATCTAAGACATCGGCCCAGACTAGGTCGAGTCTTGCCTAATTCCTTATAGTTACCTGCTCTGATACCAATCTGTCACACCCCAACCGATGGCGGAATCATCGGGGCGCGACACTGAGCGAAACAGATTGTCCATGAGTATCCATAACAACTATTAATTACCAGATATTTAAAACGTCATGTCCCATACCATAACATATCTAAATAAAACAGTTATTACAAATAATTGTCTCATAAACAAATTCTGATCCGACCACCCAGATTTCAAAATAGATAAATTGTTTATTTGTTTCTAGACTCTTTCCTAGCCTCGATTTCATCACACAGCAAACAAGGCATCCTAGCATCTTAAGCATATGCCACATACGTTAAAGTAAAAGTCAATACACATAGTGTAAGGTGAGCATACAAGTTTGATAATAGCATAGTAGAGTTCGAAATCGTTTACGCATAACCAGCACGTACAACGTGTGATGTGAAGCATGTAAGTTATCGACATGATCCTATCAATACCAATGACTGCGGGTTGACTGCGTAAGGCAGTTCGTAATACATATTCACCACTGTCAATCATGTGATTAATTGTCATTAACAACCCCTGAGTGAACATGTGCTGAGGCAGGTAGACAACAATCTATGTGTAAACATAACAAACAAGCATTCATCGAGTCACGTATAACATGCAGTAGTGGTTAGCGGTAAAGTATTGCGTAGTGTGTTTGATGTGATTTAGAATAAGTAACGTATGTAACACCCAAAAGTGCGTAAAGCAAAAAAGGTACGAGTATACTCACAGCGATAGAGTTAATGGATTGAAGGGAGCGCTAGAGCGAGTTTAGCCTGAACAGTTAATGATAGCATAAACGATGAGTGGCGCGCAAAACGGTATAGGTATACCAAGGATCGGATGGTCATCCAATCGGATGACCATTCGATTGGATTGACACCTCGTTTGGTGAGGATGTGCTTGTGTATGATGGTTTGTACTTTGAAGTTTTCGTTGTAGCATTTGGAAAATAGAGAAGTATCTCTACCCTTCAGGTCGGTTGATCAAACGGTCGCTCGATCGGACAGCAATCCGATTGGCGAGGCTTCTCAGTTTGAGAACAAGTTCATAGCAGGACAGTCACTCGATAAGATGGCTATCCCATCGCGTGGCAATCCGTACGTATTGAACATGTTGAAAATTGTTTAAGTACCAAGTCCCAAACGTCACACGATCGGATGGTCACTCGATCGGATGGCAATCCGATCGGGTGGCAATCCGTTCAACGTTCAGATCCTTGAATAGTTTATATAAAAGTTTAACTATGGAACCAAGTGCAACCCGATCGGATGGCCGGTCGATCGGATGGCAATCCGATCGGATAGCAATCCGATCGGACGACAATCCGTTCCTACGGTCTGATCGTCCTAACACTTGTTTCTTGTCACGGCCCCCGACCCGGTTTGACCCGTTTCAGGAGCCGCGGGACAGAAAATCCCGTGGTATTTGTTTAATTGAGTTAACAGCGGAAGATTTCTTCAGGATCTTTTTAAAACTGAAATTTCCCGATTATTTTATTTTAATACTCGGGATAAACCCCGGTAGTTTACAATAATATGATTTCACTGAGAAACCTTTATTTTTACAAAACATGTATCTTTTTTTTATATTGATCCACTTTCTTAAGCTTGTAGTGCTTCACGGCACTTTTCCCTGGTTCACAACAGATCACCTGAAACATGTTTGAAAAATGTTTTGTCAGCGGGAAATACTGGTGAATCATTCTATTTACTAAAATGACACGTTTGTTATAATTTACAATATTAAGAGAGATTACAATGTTTCCAGATATCAACCAACTACCCACGGTATTTGTCACTCGACTCGTTTCTGTGACTATGTTCATATCACCCATTGGCTACCCCGTTGTCCAATGGTGAAGATTATCAAGTAATGTATACAAAACCCCACATACCGGCTGTAATTTGGTGATTACAAAAACTTAATCACTGTAATTATAACTTTGAAATTAAACATGCTTTTGTAAACAAATTTGATAAAAAGAGAATGACTCACATTGCAGATTTAATATGATCAGAGCTTAACCTACTGATTAGCCTTGATAACCTAAATTTAATAACATGCATACGAACTCGGTTAGCAACTAATACAGCATTTACGATAACTCACGAGATTAAAACCTTCACAACGAATGACAAAGTGCGATACTTAAACATCCATCATATTAATGACGAATGACAAAGCATAAACCCTAATGTGGGCAGCACTTAAACATCAATTGGATAGTTTAATCGATCGGACATTGAATCGTAGCAGCGATCGAGTTAATACCCGGTATCGGAGCAGCGCCTCACTATTAATATATGAAATTTCGACCTTTAGAGCAGTAGAAAGTTGTTTTTGCATTTGGGTTTCGACACCAGGGGACTGTGCATGCAACAATCTATTTATAGCTGAAATTAAGGCCTCACGCGGCCCGCGTAAGCCTTCGGCTTGCCTTTACGCGGCCCGCGTGGCCGCCTAGTCTACGACTAGCCTTGATTGGTCATCAGTAGGTTAGCCAGCTGGTCACTACGTGGATTCGGAACACTTATCCGGTCAACACATGTTTGACGCGACCCGCGTAAGGTATGCTTAACCTTTACGCGACCCCCCTGAAGACCATATTTCTTGTTTTCTTGGTTTTTCATGCACAGTATGGTTTCAGAGGTCCGGGTTGTTATTTACGGGTATTTTTAGGACAATTTTGGGAGTCCTTACATTCTCCCTACCTTATTTAAAATCTCGTCCTCGAGATTCATTGGAATAAGTGAGGATACTTTCGCTTCATTTCTGATTCCAGCTCCCAAGTGTATTCAGGTCCTCTCTTTGAATCCCACTTGACTTTGACAAGTACTAACCGTTTGTGTTTGAGAAATTTCACCTTTTTGTCTTCTATCTGAAGAGGTTTCTCAACAAATTTTAACTTTTCGTTTACCTCTATATCTTGGAGAGGTATTACCAAAGATTCGTCTGATAGGCATTTCTTGAGGTTGGATACATGAAATGCATCATGTACTCCGGCTAACTCTTCTGGTAGTTGTAAACGGTAAGCAACTGGTCCTATACGTTGGATCACTGGAAATGGTCCTACGTATCTTGGACTTAGCTTTCCTTTCTTACCGAATCGAACTACTCCTTTCCAAGGTGAAACTTTCAAAAGTACTTTATCTCCGACTTGAAATTCCAGTGGCTTGCATCGATTGTCTACATAACTCTTCTGGCGATCTCGAGCCGTCTTCAGTCTTTCCTTGATTTGTGTAATCTTGTCAGTCGTCTCTTGTACTATTTCAGGACCTGACAATTGACTTTCTCCTATTTTTGCCCAACAAACTGGAGTTCTGCACTTTCGTCCGTATAATGCTTCAAATGGGGCAGCTTCAATGCTTGAATGATAACTATTGTTATAGGAGAATTCAATTAAAGGTAAGTGATTGTCCCAATTTCCACCAAAATCTATCACACATGATCTAAGCATATCTTCCAGAGTTTGGATTATCCGTTCACTTTGTCCGTCTATTTGAGGATGATATGCAGTGCTTAGATTTAATCGAGTTCCCATTGCTTCTTGAAAACTTTTGCATAAATGGGAAGTGAAACGACTATCCCTATCCGATACAATGGAGAGTGGAACTCCATGTAAGGATACTACTTCATCTACATACAACTTTGTCATCCTTTCCATGGTAAAGGTTTCTTTCATAGGTAGAAAGTGAGCTGATTTGGTTAATCGATCCACAATTACCCAAATCGCATCATTACCTTTTCTGGTTTTGGGTAACTTAGTAACAAAATCCATTGTTATGAGTTCCC
Organism: Helianthus tuberosus; assembly: GCA_030545235.1. Classification (NCBI taxonomy): domain Eukaryota; kingdom Viridiplantae; phylum Streptophyta; class Magnoliopsida; order Asterales; family Asteraceae; genus Helianthus; species Helianthus tuberosus. The sequence continues at coordinate 176,649,900 of CM060450.1, forward strand.
ATTTCCATATAGGCATTTCTAGTTGTTGTAGTAGACCTGAAGGTTTCTGGTGTTCTGCCTTAACTTGTGAACAAGTAAGACATTTAAAAATATATCGAGCTGTGTCCTTTTTCATTCCTATCCACCAGAAGTTATTTCTTAAATCTTGGTACATTTTATTGTTTCCAGGGTGCACAGTATACCTAGATTTATGGGCTTCTTCTAAAATCTTATTTCTTAATTCTCCCAGCTTAGGTACCCAAATCCTTTTCTTATGAAATCTCCAAATTTCATCACTTCCTTGTTCTAATTCTTTTATTCTTCCTTTCATTCCTTCAGCATCATCCTTGATTGCTGTAGCTTGAACATTCTTCAATTGTTCCATTAAATCTAAATGTAGATTTAATCTGAGAGCACGAACCCGCTTTTGCTTTTCATGATACTTACGACTTAAGGCATCTGCAACTACATTTGCCTTTCCTTCGTGATACTGAATATCACAGTCGTAGTCACTTAGGATTTCCATCCATCTCCTTTGCCTCATGTTTAATTCTTTTTGCCCAAATATGTACTTTAAACTTTTATGATCCGTATAGACAGTAAACTTACTTCCATACAGATAATGTCTCCAAATTTTAAGGGCAAAAATTACGGCTCCTAACTCTAAGTCAACAACAACAACAACAACAACCATACCCAGTATATCCCACAGATAGCAGAGCTATTTATAGGGTCTGGGGAGGGTGGGATGTAGACAGACCTTGCCTCTATCCATAGGGATAGAGAGGCTGCTTCCAGAGAGACCCTCGGCTCGAAAGCGAACAGCAAACCAACATATCAGGTCAAAGAATGCATGAATATGAAGTCGCCCTAACTCTAAGTCATGAGTCGAGTAGTTTTCCTCGTGCTTTTTCAACTGTCTTGAGGCATACGCAATTACCTTCTTGCGTTGCATTAGCACACATCCTAATCCTAATTTAGAAGCATCACAGTATATTTCAAAATCTTCAGTTCCTTCTGGCAAGGCTAGAATTGGTGCATTGGTTAACTTTTGCTTTAGAATCCTAAAAGCTTCTTCTTGCTTAGGTCCCCATTCAAACTTAACTGCTTTACAGGTTAGCTTAGTTAATGGTACAGCCATCTTGGAAAAATCCTTAATAAACCGTCTATAATATCCAGCTAAACCTATAAAACTTCTAATTTCCATTGCGGATTGCGGAACCTTCCATTTGGTAATTGCCTCTATCTTAGCAGGATCTACATGAATGCCTTCGTGATTTACCATGTGACATAGGAATTGCACTTCTTGTAGCCAAAATTCACACTTCGAGAATTTGGCGTAAAGCTTTTATGTAACACCTCGTAAAATCACGTCCAATGATGTATTGACACGTGTAATAAACCCTGATGAAGTCAAACACTGAAACTTAGGGACTAATTTTTTGAAAAATCGAAAACTTTGATTATGAAAGGAATGGAAGTGTAACATACCTAAAAATAAGTTTCTTACGATGTTTATATTCACAAATGTGCCACTTGATGAATAAGTGTAGCCGTTTGCTTAATTAATTGAAAGTTTGCGCAATAAAGGGGTTAAAAGCGTCAACATGTTAATTCTTACCTCTGAGTGACCTTCTAACAAACCGGGAGCTTAATAATGTTTAATTATACTTTCGGGAATGCCAAATAATGGCCGTCTAAGGTTTTTACGCCTATAAGTAAAGTTAAGCGCAACTTTGCAAGTTAGAGGGACTGAAAGTGTCAATATGTTTAATTATACCTCTGAATGACCTTTTAGCCAACCCGAAGCATCGTGATGTTTAATAATACTTCCAAGAATGCCTAATATGGATTAGGTGAGGCTTCAATGCTATTAAATGATGAAATGCGCAAGTATGCGCAATAGAAGGACCTATAGTGTCAACTTTTGAATCTACGCATTTCGGTGACCATCTTAGCTAACGAGAGCGTAGTAACATTTAAGTATATGCTTGGGAATGAGCAATATGGGCCATGGAAGGCTTGAATATCATTAAATGGCATTTCACGCTACTTTGCGCAATTAAGGACTAATTGCGTCAAACGGCAAAAGTATGCCGATTCGTATGATAACAGACATTCCGGAATATGTCCATGAGTTAAATATACCCTATTTATTCTTTATATAGCTTAGATATAGGCTTAGAGGTGTTTCATGCGCAAAAATAAACTATTATGTCATACAAGGACTAAAAGTGTCAAAAAGTGCACAAGTTTGCACTTTTGCGCATATCTCGCATTCTGTGTATCGCCGGACACCCAAAAATTTATGTAAGCACTAAAATATTTTATTTTAGTGATCGCCTTGATAAAATTCCACTCGTCGCGTGATTTGGACCGTTTTTAGCGTCCGTCCGTGTTTCGTCGTAATTCGACGCATAACGTGACCGTACGGCCAAACGAACCGACATCCGACATGTTTTTGAACATGTTTCATGTCCCCTATATTTAAACATCATATTGGAACCTTAAAATGAGGATAACGAGCCTTAAACGTGCCTAAAATGACTTTTAAAGCTCACAGGGACCATTTCTGTCACTTTTTAAAAGCTGTTTGCTGATATGGACTGTCAGGCGGGCCGCGAAGACCTCAGGGGTCCCCTACGCGGGCCGCGAGGCCTGCCCAGACGTGGAAAACAGCTGCAAACAGCCTGTTTATTGCTGGATGTTGATCAAAACTGGTTCCTAGCTCTCATAACTGACTCTAGGGGCAGCCCACAGGTTTCAAAAGTGTTTTTTACACCTGCCATGATCTGGTCATGACCTCCCGACACTTGTCGCGATCTCGTGAGGTCCCGAAAAGTATAAATAGGTGAGGAGTTCATTTGTTCTTCACACCTTTCCCTTCTAATCTGCTTATTCTCTGAATTCCTGGAGGATCTTGAGTTCTTGAGAACCTCCTTCAGCCCTTTGGACCCATTGTAAGTGTTCAATCGTGCTTAAGTTTATTTATTTAGCGTTTAAACCAAAAAGTCAAGCGTTATCAATGAACGCCTTGACTTTTAAACGGTTGAGCCATGGTTCGAAACGAACATGGCTACGTGACCGTAATTAGGTAGGTATTAAACCCTCAAAAGGGCACCTCCTAATTACCACGTTTACTTAGTTAAATTGTCGGGCCAAATGAAAGTCAAACGGGTTAGTTTTAAATAAAATACATAACTATTAATATAAAAGCTATATAATCAGTTTTCTCACTTTAATAACTTGATAAATATTAGTTGAACATGTCTAAGCATGTTCAACCCGACAATTCTAAGTATAGGCTCGGTTCGGAACCGAAAGTCGCAAAAGTTGACTTTTGCTTTGACTTTCAGTTCTGACCCGATTTGGTTTAGTTTAGATATGCCTTAGGATTCCATTAGGACCATATTATAAGTTAGTATAACCCTCCAAGGTTATACAACTTGGTTCCATAGAAATCCTAGTTCATGCGTATTTCCGTTATATGCCTAAACGTTGACCGTTATGCCCTTTTGACTATAAAACGTGATTTTTGGAAAAATGAAAGAGTAGAAACATTAGTTCCTGATTTATAAACTTGCACCTAAAATTTGATATCAGTTTGAGGTCTAGATTAAGAGTTATGCTCATTAGCGTAATTTGAGAGCTTTATGTTAATTAAATGGCGTAATTAGCGCATAGCCTATTTAAACCCACTTTTTGATATCAAACTTTTTACCTACTGATATAAAATAATATTTTGGGATTTTTGAAGATTTTTATTTAATTTTAGGCTGAGCATAACATAGGGCTCTAGCTATGATTCGGTTAATGCCGGTTTTGCCCTTTTAAGCTATAAAATGAGTTTTACAAATTCTTTTGACCCCAAACCTTTTTCTACTGGTCTAATATGACAAATAAAATATTTTGAGCCTTCTGGAATAGTAAAAATATCAGCTTTCTATACAAAACCCGGAAATGGCTCCAAATCGCCTTTTTAAGCGTTTTTAACGCATAGTATGTATCGAAACTAGTTTAAATATATAAGGGTTGATGCCTACTGATATTTTCAGTAAATTTCTATATTTTAACAGTAAGCAAAAGTTTTAAACTCAGATTCTCTGTTTTGCCCTTTTTAAGCCTATGTGAAATTACCAAAATGCCCCTACGGTGCATAGTATGGTTATAATTAATAAATTTCACATATATATGATACCCTACTGATATGACTTATTAAATTAAGTATAATTACTGATTTAATCAGACCTGTAACTCAGAATGATATTCAAACTCTCTTATAATCTTTAAAATGACCAAAATACCCCTTCGGGGCATAAATTGGTCTTAAACTCGTTTTGGGCATAATGGAAGGTATCCTACTGATATCAAAACATATTTAGGGCATATTAACTTAGGAAACTTGTATGTGACTCATTTGGTTACTCGTTACGCACTTCTCGCGTTCGGATCGGCATATGTAACTAGTTTGCATATATTAGCCGAAACGGGTCAAACCATATCGTTTTAGTCTCAACATTCAGAATATGTTTAAGTTACCCATATTAAAAAAGCATACAAGCTTGTCGGGTCAAAACCACATTCTGAACCGGTTTTCGCTTTATCATGCGTTTGAACCATGTCTTCCTTTTGAAAGTTATCCGGTCTAAGCTTAGGCTTAATTAAAGACCCGTTAGGAATCTAATAGGTTATTAAAAACCTTCGTTCCAGATTTAGGAGCCCAGTAAAAGCTATCTGTACTTGCTTGGTGGTATACGGCTGGGATTGAATTTATATTTAGCTCAGGTAAATACTTTTAACTTATTTTCCCTATACGGGCTTGGGGTACGGTATATAAAATACCGCTTGGTCCGGCATTGAATTCTTTAATCGAATAGAGGTTAAATTTATTGATATGCTATGTTTTGAATGTGTTTTGTTTGCTTAAAGCCTTTGGGGGGTTAATGACCATGTCCCGGATATCCTTGGCATCATCTTACGAGATGGCCACGACCTGAGCACGGGGTGTAGGCGTACACCTGTCGGTGTATAACTCAATTTTTGTGGTGTGTCTATTAATCTTTAACCCGGTCTACGGATCGGGCTACTGAACGCATAAGTAACATGTAAATCCCTTACAAGATTATATTACATAATTATCCCAAGTTATAAAATATTTTGTGCCACGTGCATTCAAATCAATTTTTAAATTTTTTTTAAATGAGTCAGTTAAATTGTATTTACCAGTGTAAACTGACGTATTTTCCAAAAAAAGGTTAAGTGCAGGTACTACTCGTAATAGGCTGGCCTCTCCTTAGCATCAATAAGAGTCTCGCAAGCTTGGATGCCTTAAAGTCTGTTGAACAATGTTTTCCTTAATTTTCGATCCGCCTGTGGATCCTTTACATTCCGTTTGTAATACTTGATATTACTTTATATCGGTTTGTAATATATTTTATCTTTTGCTTCCGCTGTGCATTTATATATTGTGTTGTTTGACTATGATGATGTCAACTACGTCACGATACTCCCCACCGGGCCCACCGGTGACACGTGGAAATTCGGGGTGTGACATTTTCTTTTCTTAACAAAGTTAAGAGTGCATGCAAGTGCTGACAATGTTCGTCATGACTTTTGGAATAAATAAGTATATCGTCGATGAAGACAATTACAAATTTATCCAAATACGGTTTACAGATCCTATTCATCATGTCCATGAATGCTGCAGGTGCATTTGTTAATCCAAAGGGCATGACTGTAAACTCGTAATGACCATACCTAGTTCTGAAAGCAGTTTTAGGTATGTCTTCTTCTTGTACCTTCAATTGATGGTATCCGGAGCGTAAGTCAATCTTAGAAAAATATCGAGCTCCTTGAAGTTGATCGAACAGATCATCAATCCTAGGTAATGGGTATCGATTCTTAATTGTAACCTTATTCAGTTCTCTATAATCAATACACATTCTCATCGAACCATCCTTTTTCTTTACAAACAACACTGGTGTTCCCCACGGGGATGAACTAGGTTGTATGAAACCTTTACTTAGTAATTCATCTAATTGCTTTTTCAGTTCTAACATTTCTGTGGGTGCTAACCGATAAGGTGCCTTGGCTATCGGTGTAGTTCCTGGAATTAGATGAATTCTAAATTCTACTTCCCTATCTGGTGGTAATCCTAGTAACTCTTCTGGGAATACATCTGAGTATTCTGAGACTATAGGAATCTCCTTAATTTCTTTACCCTTAGTACTAATGATTACTGAAATCATATATACTATTCCTTGTTTTCGTTCATAACTAGCAACTTTCATTACTGAAATGAACTTCATGGGTTTACGTGGTTTATCTCCTGTAATCAGGATAACTTCCCAAGTAGGAACCTGAATTTCTATGGAATTCTTATCGCAAAGAATTCGAGCATGGTTGGCTACTAACCAATCCATTCCTAACACAACATCGAATTCGGCTAATTTCATAGGTAACAGATTTGCCGAGAATTTATGACCTAAAAGTTCTATCTTTCCTTCTTGCACAACCTTATTTATTTTAACAGAATTTCCATCTGCTGTTTCGACTGTAAAAATTTGCCTAAGGTTGGTCAAAGGTAAATCAAGAGCTTGGCAGAATGAAGTATTTATAAAACTTTGGTTCGCACCAGAGTCAAATAATACTTTTGCATAAACGTTGTGAACTAAGAACGTACCAGCTATTACATCTGGAATGAGTTCTGCTTCTTGAGTGGTCAGCTGGAATGCTCTGGCATTTTTCTTAATAGCTCCGTTGGCCGTCTTGGTTTTGTTGTCTGCTGGTTTGGCCAATTTAGGACATTCTGTTTTAAAATGCCCCGCTTCTCCACAGTTAAAGCAGATTATGGTTTTCTTTCTGCAGTTTTCTTCACGATGTCCTACAGCTTTGCAAAAGTTGCAGGTTATATTGCATCTTCCATAATGTTTCTTTCTGCAATTCCTGCAGAATGGTGGAGTTGAGGATTGCCCTGTTCCTCTTTTCTTGAAACTGCTGTTATTACCCGTACGAAATCCTTGGGTAATTTTCTGAGCCAGTTCCTTTTTCTTATTTTCATCTCTTGTGCGTACCAGCTTGTCAGTTAGAGTATTAGCTAATTCTACCGCATCGTCAATCGTACGAGGTCTCGCAGCTTTAACGATATTGCGGATTTCGCCAATCAATCCCCAAATATAACGAGAAATGAGTACCGGTTCTGGCGAAGCCAGTGTTGGTATCACTCTAGCATATTCAAAGAATGTCGAAGTATATCCTCGACAATCTACATCCGCCATTCGATGATTTAGGAACTTATTCGCCATTTGATCTTTTTCATATTCGGGACATAATTTTCTTTCTACAAGACTCTTAAATTCTTCCCAGTTCATAGCATATGCCATCATCCTTCCTTTTGCTTGTAACACCATGTTCCACCATTCTAGCGCCCCTTCTTTAAAAAGATTTGACGCGTACATGACCTGATCGTCTTTGGCACATTTACTTATTGTAATTACTGCCTCGGTTTTCTCTAACCAACGCAGTGCCGCAGTCGCTCCTTCATTGCCTGCAAATTCAGCGGGTTTACAAGCAAGAAATTCTTTATAAGTGCAACCAGGCGTTGCAGCTTTCATTTTCTTAGGGAGCGGAGACTGTCGTGCATCATTATTGTGATTAGTATGATTGCCGCCTCCATTTACACCATTACTGAAATTATCTTCCTGAGTTCGTTTACTAGGAACAATTTGTTGAGGTTCGATTGGATTTCTAACAGCAGCAACTATTGCTGGAATAGCATTGGCTATTCCCTGAGCAACGATATTTTCGATATCTTGCCTATTTAGAAATTGATCCTCCGGATGCTCAAATTGATTTACCTCATTAACTGGTTCGTTATTAGCATTTTCCATCTGATAATTAATATATATAACTTATTAGTATCAAATGAATAACAATTATACACAAAACAATCATACAAATCTCATAACACATATAGCTAAAACTATCGATTTCTCGATTCTCATTTATATGTTATACTATGCTTCAATACACATTATTTTCTTACAAAGTTTTATTTGTAGTTATTTTACAAAATTATAGTTTACTTTTATTATTATACAACCATAGTTTCACAAACCCACTATCCTTCGTCAGTTGATATTTCAGTAACGACGTTCCCTCTCGTCGTATTTCCAGGAGATCTGTTCTCCTACTTCCCTTATCCTATTTCCTGCATCCACCAGCTCCTCGCCAAAGTGGCGAAGTTCAGCTAAATTCTCATTGCTCATCGGTGGGTTTGGTATAGGTTCTGGGTCGAACTGAGGGAGAAAGGAATAAGGACTGTTGAGCAGGTTTTGGAACTGCCAATCATTAGTCCACCACTCGTCCATTCCTAGAGGTTGGGTGTGGATTATAGGTTCTGGGATTGCTGGTTCCAAGTTCATTGGAAGTTGATTTTCAACAGGATAAGGGTAGTGATTATTATTGATAGGCCTGACAGTATCACAACTTGCCAATGCACGATCCAATTCCTCCTGAAATGGTAACTCCTCTATTTGTCTAGAGCTTTCCCCAATTTCTAACTTTGTCTGCCTAGAACCCTCTCCAATCTCCATTTCTGTCTGCTTAAAACCTTCCCCAAATTCCATTTCCATTTGCCTAGAATATGCCTCAAACTGCATTTCCATCTACCTCGAACCTTCCCCGACTTCAATCCCCTTCCCTTTGTCTAAGGGATTTTCTATTTTGGGAATCTTCCTAGTGGCGGGTTTCCTTCTTCGCACACGCCTCCATCCCACGAATCTTCTCCTTTTCTTAGGCTTGGGTTTCTCTGGAGGTGGAACATTGAATTCAATAGGTTCTTCTATATCGGGTATGTACCTATTAAAATCTCTCGAAACCTCTATTTTCACTGGATAGAGATTTAAATTCTGAAGGGCTTCAGACAGGTCATTCATGCTGTTTAGCATATATGCAAAACACACAAAAATTGCTAAGTAAAAAAAAAAATTATAACAAAATTTTCATAAATAATCTTTAAATATTATTGCATATCGTGGGATTAATTTAATACAAAGACAACTAGAAATTAAAATATACTAGGGTTTACTGTAAACTTATTGATTTACTGGATAAGGTTTCTGGATTGTAGGCGATAAGGTGCTAAAAACTTGAATCAAAGTATTTAAAGATTTGCATTTACTGCTACAGTGGCTAGCATATAAAGATCTGCCTATTTTTCATCTAACTTGTCTTCCCATGGTGGGTTACTGCCTAGTTCTTGGGTTTTCTGATTAACTCTCTTTTCTTTTGGTTGTGTTTTCTTTAATTTCTCCTGACTTTTCCTAATAATCAAACTTCTTTTATTAGGAGAAAGTGGTTCCTCATATTGTGCCTTTCGGACAAATATTCCTTCTTCAGGATTTGCATAGGGTTTTGAAGAATTTGTTTGGGATGAACTTCCCTTCTCGTTTGACGACCTATCTAATTTAAGATAGATGTTTGAAAGCTTTTGTTTACCCATATTGTACACAATTATTCAAATAATAAAACACATAATCACAAAATAGCAATTAGTAAAATTAAGTATTTTCTAAATACTTAATTGGCTTAAATCAGTGGCTCTGATACCACCTTTTTCTGTCACGGCCCCCGACCCGGTTTGACCCGTTTCAGGAGCCGCGGGACAGAAAATCCCGTGGTATTTGTTTAATTGAGTTAACAGCGGAAGATTTCTTCAGGATCTTTTTAAAACTGAAATTTCCGGATTATTTTATTTTAATACTCGGGATAAACCCCGGTAGTTTACAATAATATGATTTCACTGAGAAACCTTTATTTTTACAAAACATGTTTCTTTATTTTATATTGAGCCACTTTCTTAAGCTTGTAGTGCTTCGCGGCACTTTTCCCGGGTTCACAACAGATCACCTTAAACATGTTTGAAAAAGGTTTTGTCAGCGGGAAATACTGGTGAATCATTCTATTTACTAAAATGACACGTTTGTTATAATTTACAGTATTAAGAGAGATTACAATGTTTCCAGATATCAACCAACTACCCACGGTATTTGTCATTCGACTCGTTTCTGTGACTATGGTCATATTACCCATTGGCTACCCCGTTGTCCAATGGTGAAGATTATCAAGTAATGTATACAAAACCCCACATACCGGCTGTAATTTGGTGATTACAAAAACTTAATCACTGTAATTATAACTTTGAAATTAAACATGCTTTTGTAAACAAATTTGATAAAAAGAGAATGACTCACATTGCAGATTTAATATGATCAGAGCTTAACCTACTGATTAGCCTTGATAACCTAAATTTAATAACATGCATACGAACTCGGTTAGTAACTAATACAGCATTTACGATAACTCACGAGATTAAAACCTTCACAACGAATGACAAAGTGCGATACTTAAACATCCATCATATTAATGACGAATGACAAAGCATAAACCCTAATGTGGGCAGCACTTAAACATCCATTGGATAGTTTAATCGATCGGACATTGAATCGTAGCAGCGATCGAGTTAATACCCGGTATCGGAGCAGCGCCTCACTATTAATATATGAAATTTCGACCTTTAGAGCAGTAGAAAGTTGTTTTTGCGTTTGGGTTTCGACACCAGGGGACTGTGCATGCACCAATCTATTTATAGCTGAAATTAAGGCCTCACGCGACCCGCGTAAGCCTTCGGCTTGCCTTTACGCGGCCCGCGTGGCAGCCTAGTCTACGACTAGCCTTGATTGGTCATCAGTAGGTTAGCCAGTTGGTCACTACGTGGATCCGAAACACTTATCCGGTCAACACATGTTTGACGCGACCCGCGCAAGGTATGCTTAACCTTTACGCGGCCCGCCTGAAGACCATATTTCTTGTTTTCTTGGTTTTTCATGCACAGTATGGTTTCAGAGGTCCGGGTTGTTATTTACGGGTATTTTTAGGACAATTTTGGGAGTCCTTACATTTCTGTTTGAAGTTTTGTAGTTTTTGAACGAGACGTGACGATATCTGGCTTAAACAATAGAACCCCATCTCGACCCTAGTGACCCGACCGAACAGGAATCATCCAAGTCCGACCGGTTCATGGTTCGAGTTGGCAGTCCATGTTCAAACCCGAAATCAATATTTCTCGGATAGAATTCAGATCTGGAACTAATACATCACTAGGAATGAGTAGAAGATCAGAACAAGCTCCGATTCTATCGGTTTTGAGTGCACCGAGTGTAAAAGAGTTGAAAGAAAGTTAGAAAACCATCTTTCAATCCTTTTCACCATGAATATGTTCAGATCTATGCAAGACCTTTGTTTATTTATGTGGAAATCGTCGAGGTCTAAGTTGTCCTTGGTGGATTGAAGCCAAAACATGAAGTTCATAAGAACAACATGATGATATCATCCTAGAACACCTCAAATCCACTGATTTCACGGTTAAAAGTTAAGATTCGAAAGATAGAAATGTGTAGGAGTGCGTGTAGATCAAGAAAGTACTAGATTTAGGTTGAAAACTTACAAGAATCGAGAGAAATCGAGAGAAATATGGGCTGGAGCGAGCTGAGTAGAGTGAGAACTGTCACATCAAGTGATGTGACATGTGAGGGGTATTTATAGGGTTTCCTAAAGAGGAAAGTGAGGAAAAGGCTGGTCGATCGGGTGGCAACTCGATCGGATGGCAACCCGATCAGATGGCAATCTGATCGGATGGCCACTCGGTCGGTTGGCCACTCGATCCATGAGTTCGGTGCGATGAGTTTTGTCGTTTCGATTCGAGTGTTGAGCATTGCGATGCGATTCGAGCGAGCGATGCGATAGTATTACCCATTAAATTACTTTTAATCCCAACTACTATATCTAACTTACAATCACTATAATGAATCACTCACAAAGATGAAAGAGAAACGAGACTTAGAGACTTCGTCCATGTTGTGGCATCAGCGTTTAGGCCACATCTCAAGAGAACGATTAAATCGTCTCGTAAAGGATGAAGTCTTACCTCCTCTCGATTTCTCTGATTTTGGAACATGTGTCAAATGTCTTAAAGGTAAAATGACATTAGCGAATAAGAAAGGTGGCACTAGGAGCTCTAATTTATTAGAACTCATTCACACTGACATTAGTGGTCCCTACCAAATCGCTGGCATAACAGGACATACTTCATTTATCACTTTTATTGACGATTATTCTCGTTACATGTACTTGTATCTTATTAAGGACAAATCTGAATCTCTTACTACTTTTAAAGATTATAAGGCTGAAGTTGAAAAGCAATTAGATCGTCAGATTAAAGTTGTGAGATCAGATAGAGGCGGTGAATATTATGGAAGACATACTGATGTGGGTCAAGCTCCTGGTCCATTTTATGAGTTTTGTAAGGGCCAGGGGATTGTGAACCAATACACCATGCCTGGTACACCTCAGCAGAACGGTGTCGCTGAAAGAAGAAACCTTACCCTTATGAACATGGTGCGCAGTATGTTAGCCAACACTAATTTACAATTATTCCTCTGGACTGGAGCGTTAAAAGCAGCTGTTCATATACTCAATAGAGTTCCTTCTAAGTCTGTCCCTAAAACTCCTTATGAACTTTGGACAGGAAGGAAACCGAGTCTTAAATATATGAAAGTATGGGGTTGCATTGCTGAAGCAAAACTTTACAATCCTTTCCTAAGGAAACTTGACCCTAAGACAGTTACCTGTTTCTTTATCGGGTATCCTGATAATTCTAAGGGTTATCGTTTCTATTGTCCTTCACATGTCACCCGTATTGTTGAAACCAAGCGTGCTGCGTTCCTGGAGGATTTCAAGGTCAGTGGGAGCAGTACCAACCCTTACGAAGAATTGCAAGAAGTACAAGACGCGGGGGGGGGGGGGGAGACTCGTTGCTTACCATTACTCCGATTACTCCTCTTGTACCCAATGCAACTACTGTACCTGAAGCTACTGCACCAATTCCAAATTCACCTCTTCAATCAGAACCCATTATACCTCATGACGAAGGCACATTAAACGCTCAAAACCTAGACAACGCTGAACCCGATAATCCACTCAGGAGGTCATCTAGGCAAAGAAGGCCTACTAATTGGGATGATTATGTTACCTACCTGACTGAAATGGATCCCGGAAAGCTCAATGATCCTATCTCTTACAATGAAGCTATTAGCAGTGATCAGTCTTCTGAATGGAATAAAGCAATGATTGATGAGCTTGAATCCATGAAGAAAAATGACGTTTGGGATTTGGTAAAATTACCCAACGGTGTCAAACCAGTAGGATGTAAATGGGTGTTCAAAACAAAACTGGATCCGAATGGGAACGTTGAACGCTACAAAGCGAGATTGGTTGCAAAGGGCTACACTCAGAAAGAGGGAATTGATTATCAAGAGACGTTTTCACCTGTCTCTTGTAAAGATTCATTAAGGATCGTCATGGCCCTAGTAGCTCATTTTGATTTAGAGCTGCATCAGATGGACGTTAAAACTGCTTTCCTTAATGGAGACTTAGACGAAGATGTTTACATGAAACAACCTGAAGGCTTTAAACCTGAAGGCTTTAAACCTGAAGGTCAGGAGCATCTAGTCTGTAACTTGAAGAAATCCATTTACGGGTTAAAACAAGCATCACGTCAGTGGTACCTCAAGTTTGATGAAGTCATGAAGAAACAAGGTTTTATGAAGAATCAAGTGGATCAATGCACCTACCTCAAGATGAGTGGGAGCAACTTTACTATACTTGTCCTTTACGTAGATGATATTCTATTGGCAAGTAATAGTTTAGACATGTTGCATGATTCGAAGCGGTTACTTTCGCATAACTTCGATATGAAGGATCTTGGAGATGCTTCTTACGTCATTGGCATCGAAATTCACCGAGATAGACACAAAGGGATCTTAGGATTGTCCCAGAAGGCTTACATAGATCGTGTTCTTACACGTTATAACATGCAACAGTGCAAACCCTCCGTCGCTCCTGTAGTTAAAGGAGATGTTTTCGGTTCATTCCAGTGTCCGACAAAAGAGGTTGAGAAGGAGCAAATGAGCCAGATACCTTACGCGTCAGTAGTCGGGAGCTTGATGTATGCTCAAGTTTGTACTCGCCCATATATCGCTTATATTGTTGGAATGCTAGGCCGTTATCAGACTAATCCTGGCCTAGATCACTGGAAAGCAGCTAAGAAGGTACTTCGATATCTGCAAGGGACGAAAGACTATAAACTGACTTATAGAAGAAGTGATCATTTAGAAGTGGTGGGCTATTCTGATTCTGACTTTGCCAAATGCAAAGATGATAAGAAATCCACTTCGGGCTATATCTTTATGTTAGCAGGCGGCCCTATCTCATGGAAGAGTCATAAACAACAGTTGACCACAACTTCCACAATGATGGCAGAGTACATTGCTGTTTATAACGCAACCTGTCATGGAATGTTGCTTAGAAATCTGATCACTGGACTCAAAACCGTTAATTCCATTTCTAGACCATTGAAGCTTTATTGTGATAATTCAGCTGCCGTTAGTTTCTCGAACAGTAACAGTTCGACTGGAGCTGGTTTATATCTCGATACAAAATATATGTTCGTACGTGAACGAGTTGAGGAAAATGATCTTTGTATCGAGTATATTAGTACTAAAGATATGCTTGCGGATCCGATGACTAAAGGTCTCCCTCCTAAGGTTTACGAAGAACATGTTCGGAATATGGGATTTAGTAAAGACCTTATTTGAGCATATTGTACTAGCTTATGTTTTATGATTAATGAAATTTCCTCAAGTTTGATTTTGTATGTCTCTTAGAATATGTTCAACCGGTATAATGGCATATAGACAAATAAAGTTACAAATCAAACAAAGGGCTTATGCGTATTTTGATCATAACGATTAGGTTTTAAATTAAGGCTATAGTATGACTAATGGGGGTCCTGAGTCGCATAATGATTCAACGGCTGTATTTTTCCGCTATAGTACTTGTTTAAGGCTAAAATGAGTGTTAACTCCTGATCAGGCTTATCTAATACTCATGGTAAATGATTACTCGGCTAAGTGGGAGAATGTAAGATTAAATATATTTATGTTTAATATTTAATCTAGTAGCCATTATAATCATTTACATAATATAGATCAAAATATATAATAACCTATTAAATAATTAGTTGGTAATTGTTGATGGACCATATTACCCTTATTAACTAATTAGGTTTCCTCATGGGTGCTTATATAAGGAGAATTATGTAGAGGTCAAAAGGTTACACACACTTAATCAGATAACCTAATCATAACATCATCATCATCGACCTCCTCTCCTATAGCCGATTCCCTTGTCGGTTTTCATAGTCACCATCATCAGTCAGCACCCTAAGGAGGAACCAGATCACCTTGACAAAGATGTCGAACTCTATGTCATCTTCCCTCACTGGATTCTCCTCTGCACTGTCTGCTGTAACAGGTATGTTTTCATGTTTTCCCTCATGTTTAAACAAAACCGTTCAACAACATAAATAACGAAAAATGTAATTTACCTCTTATATACATAGACCGGTCAAAAAGGTAAGTTTAATATTATAGCTGATAACGAAATGTTGAACCACTAAATTGTTTTATAAAGTATAATATAATTACTTTAAGAAATAATTATATAGTATTGGATATCATCCAATATATTAATTATTTGTAGAGGTTGAAGACTTTTGACCTTACTAGTTTGTGTGGTTGTTTTTTTTAATGTTTCGTGTATCTTTCACTTGACTCATTATTTATTGGAATATTAAATTTTAATAATCTCATGCACTTGACTCATTATTTATTAAAATATCAGACTTTAATAATCTCAACTATTTGACGTTGGTCGTCAACAGTTCTTATAGTCCCAATTTTTAACATATTAGCCTCCAACCCTGATTAAAAGAAACCTAATGTTGTTAGTCTACGGTCACCGGAAAAACGTTTTTGGCCGGAAAACTAAACATCTTCGTCCCAAACCTCTTTATAACCTTATTATGGACCTTTAGGAACATTTTTCTAGTAAAAACCCCAATTATTGAAGTGGCCGGAAAACTCATTTTTCGCTAAAAAAACTTTCTTTTTGGCTAGAAAACTCAACCATTTGATCGGAAAACTCAAAATTTTCGTTCCAAACATCTTTGTAACCTTAGATCGGACCTTTAAAAACCTTTTTCTGGCCAAAAATGGTTTTCCTGCGATCGGAGACTAACGACGTTAGGGTTGTGTTAGTCAAGATCCATTGGTGGCCAATATGTCAATAGTTGGTACTGACAGTGGTTATTTTTGAAGTTGAAACTATAGTTGGGATTATTAAAATCCAATATTCCTTATTTATTTTATCTATTTCACCCATTTATTGTACCTATAGCATACAATTATTGAGTTTTGTAGTCCAAATCATGTTTTATTTCTATGAAAATTGACTATGAACGACAGGCTGAATAATAAGCAGGTTTGAGGCTCGACAATAATAACGCGACACCACATGCTTCAAGCATAATACCTACCCATCTCTTCATAGCTAGTTGAAAAGACCTAAAAAATATTCACTCCTATTATCATACAAGTCATCAAATCAATGAGCGAACAAAAAAGCAAATGAAAACTCTAATCACAATACAAGAAGATGTAACCGAAAGTAATATAGAAAGTTGAAAGATAACGGTTCAATCTTGTTATATTCATAATCAACTTTTACGTGTTTCATACGAGTCTGAATTTTTAAGGACTATATCATATGTTGGATTGAAACATGTTATTTAAGAGCAGTAGGGTCGGCCATGACTAGTTCTTTCACAATTCTAGCATACACATAAAATAAAACTAATGTTTCTTTCAAATTAGTTAAAAAATAACTTCTTCTTTTCTTCCGTTAATTTCTATGAAAATAAAGTATGGCATAAGAGAGCGACATGCAATGTCAAGGATGAATTGAGGAAAATCAAGTTTGCGTTCACACATATTTCAGTCATGGCGCAACTTAAGTAGGGTGGGAGGGGGCGGCCGACCCCCGAACTTTTCGCTCAGTAGTGGAGAGTATGTAGTTTTCGTATAGAAATTTTTGGGTATGCACATTTTCGACCCCCGGTTTTATAGAAATTTTTAGGTCCGGTGACTTCCGCCCCTCTGGTCGGAAATCTCAACATTCGCCACTGTTTTGGGTCAATTCATTCTTAAAGTATAACAGATGTTTAAAAGTATAAGAAAATATTGATAATTAAAATTACATGCAATTATAACAAATCTTATCCAACACTTCACTATTTGATTTGTTCATAAAATATATATATTTTTTTATTTTGTATTATGCTAAAAGTACTACATCGTATTTCTAGACAAAAGTTTACTGAGAATTATTTTTTATATTATTGATGAATAGTTGTTTGAATTATATGGTGAACAATGAATTTGGTTTACATGATAATTTTGTTGTGACATTTTAATTTATATAACACAAGGAATATAAGTATTAGGTTAGCATGATATGATGTTACTCTTAAAAGAAAATGAAATGAAAGGTTAATTATGATGTTGGGTATATTCAAAAAGTCGACAAGATCTAGTCAAGCCATTGGTAGTTTGACCTTTACTTTCTTATAGTTTGACTTTTCCTTTTGAACCTTTTTCTTAAGTTATGAATCTTATGATCACTTCTCCTAGGGGTTATCTTTTTCTTTCTTTCTTTCTTTTTGAGCGTATTCCAAACTGTATTTTTCTTACCTTTCCTTATTTAATTTTCATGTTTATTTAAAAAAAAACTTTATTAGAAACAAGCCAACCCCCGAAAACCGGGATGACAAAACACGGGAAACTACATAATTACAAATTTCATTTTTATGTCTAAGCAATGCTTATGACAAAAGGATTGAATTGTTTTAGAATATCGACATTTTAGCATAAATATACCATCCGATAACCCATATATGCATATTAAGTCGCGTCCCATTTAAGCTTATGCTACAGTCTTGGTGAAAGTTAGCTGAGAGTTGTTGTGATGGGGCAAAAATGATGCCTTGCCGATGAATTTGGGACCTTGGGACAATGTATATATATGTTTGTGTGTGTGTGTCGAATTTTTTTAAGACATATGAGTAGAGCATGTATAGTATAGTAAGGCTATGAGGTGTGGGGGCTCCATGGGGCTCCATCCCCGCCACGTCACCATCCATCACCACACCCTCCATGTGGGGGCTCCATGGGGCTCCATCATGGTAACTATGTATAGCGCCCATGGCTTGGATATGAACCAATCAAATGTTTTTTTTTTTTTATTTTGTTTAATAGGGGCTCCATCCACACCATGTAAATTAAAGAGGGTCCCATAAATATCGATATATTTTAGTTAGTTCTATGACGGACCACTATTGGCTAGTGCGTTGTCCTATCACCGAGGTATGAATAGCTATGAGGGAAATTCTAACTGATGTAGCGCGTGATACGGAAACGAAGATCAAACACGTTGATTCAAAGAATACCCGTGTGTTCTTCCCCAACCCCCAAGATTCCACCCAAAAGGCACAGAATTTGAAGTGAAAAATCAATTATGTCAAAATTCAAGTCTGATCATTCATATTACTAGAGGGACATATAAATAGAAACCGAAATTCGAAATGGGCCTAAAAAAGATAACGGGCCAAACACACGGCCTAAAACAAAATGCCCAAAATAGTTCAAAAAACATAAAAATGCAAATAAGTAATAGAAGTAAGCGTTTTTTGGCCCGGACAATGACCCAAACCGCCATAGGCGTTTGCAGCAAGATGGAGCTCGTTCTCACGTTCGTTTCGCCTGGTCGTACGCCCAAAACGGACCTCCGTAGCCCAAGTTAGAGCCATTTTAGTGAAGCCCCTTTTGTTACACGATCTTGGGCCTCCAAATACAAAATAGCCCGCTCCTCCACACTTGGGCCTGCATCACTAACCCATTCGAGGAACTTCATCATTACCTCTGCTAATACAAGGGAATGGCTCGTTCGAGTTAAACCCAAACATATTATATAGATAGCATGGAACCTTGAGTACCTTTATACATTGTAATTGATGTTGACTCTCAACACAAACATTACGGTTACCGTAATTATGTAAAAAAAATGTCCAAGTTGTTGATGTAAAAAAGTGTTTTTGAGGTTTTTTTTTTTTATTGGTAGTTGCAACAAAACAAAAGAGAAAAATTTGTAAATAAGCAACTTTTGAAAATAGAAAAACAAGATTTAGATGTCTCCTATAATTGCAAAGGAGTGGTGCTAAGCACATGGTGTTGATGATGCTCATAGAGATTGTTGCCATTTCTCTAAGTCATTTTTAACATAACATAGTTATTATTTTGGTAGGCCTCCTCCTCCTCATCATCAGTTTACTTCAAATGAACACAATAGATTCTTACTTGCTTTGGCCCCCAAAAGCTCCAGCATCAAGATTTTGATTAAATTTGGCTTTTAATTATCCCATTAACATCTGTGGCCAACATAGATCCACTACAAGATAATTTTTTATACCCACTTAACGAAAGAATAAGCAAATTAAGGACGCAATTTCAGGTTGCACTTGAAGAGCATTCTAACATCTCACAAGTGTCCGTCCAATTATGGCTTAAGAAAATATAAATGCAACAATTACATGCCCATTTAAAATATAAGCTTAAACAAATGTGATAGATTTAGAAGAGTTCTGCGTGGCGACGTGTTTCATAAATGTTTCTTTGCATCAGAGATCTGGAAGAACAGTTCTGCATGGTGTGGGCGCGATTTTGCAAGGGACGCGTTCCATTATACATCTGACTTGCAACTTTACACGGGTGGTGGAGACTGGAGAGGTCTAAATCTGGAAACAATTACTTGTCATATCGTGTACTTCCTTTTGGTTCGTGTGGAGAGCTCTTAATGATTTAGTACTCAATAGAGTAAAACACTCTTGCTCAAATATTTTTGAAGACGTCAAACTTAATTTGTTTCCAAGGATAAAACACAGATTGAAGTGGAGTGCAACCGTTTGGATGCCTTTAAAGTCTGGGGTTATGTCTTGTATAAGGTTGGATCTAGTGTTGTGTCTATTTCCACTCGATGTTATGCTACTGTTATGATCAGGTCAATGTTTGGTGTGGGAGTCTTGTATTTTGGGTGAGGCCGTGACACCGGACCCACATAATGAAGAAAACAAGTAGCGTAAATAACTAACATCTAAGGTTTAGTAGTTACTTGATCATCTGTCAAAGGAACACCTTGGGGCTGCAACCTCATTAGGTCAAAACAACTGCAACTATCACTCTATAACCAAGGATTTTTTAAATATGGTGAAAATCCCACAAAAACTTAAACACTAAAGTTCCAAAAACAAAGATAAGTTGTTTCTTTCCATACCTCCTGAAAGTAAGTCAAGTTCCTCTCTTTTATCCTCCCTAAACTAGCCTTTATGATATCGTTTATCTACTCGATGTTTGTTTGTTTTTATTGTTCTAATTTTCGAAGATCCGCATGATCATTCCTAATACAGCAAGTCCTTCAGTTAAATTACTTGGTTAATGTATAAAGTAAACTATTTTCTTCAGGTAAGTTACGCGACCTATATAATAAATACATACTTAATACCATGAAACAGAAAAGCAACACTTTTCTCCCACATAGTGCAAGAAAAAAAATCATCAGTTAAGGAGGTAATATGCTCTCCTCAAATTATCAACTAAAGAAAGTATGAATTTGAAGTTCGACCTCAACAGAATCATCATGCAAGCCAAATGTCATGTAAAGCAAGCACATTTCGATTCGAACAAAATATACAACTAGATCCGGAAGAAAGTTCCCAATCAAGAGTTTCCAACAGACTTTGCAGTGATGCCAAACAGAAGAACCATTAGGGTATGCTACCCTTTTCGGTTTTGATCGAGGGGGGTGTTATTTAATCAAAGCAAGAAGAGATAATCAGCTTATTTATTCCACTCTTCTCATTAAGAAGTCCAGTTTTAAATAAACTGATTATCGAAACGATGGGCTTAACAACAGTTTTTCTTCACCCATAAACTCTAAAGTCAAAACCATAGAAAATGAATTGTGATAAACTATGCTACGCTACGCTATGCGTTGTTCATTAATAAACTAGGCTAACAAGTCCAAATCATAGAACATGAATGCATTTGCAAACTACAAGCACCAAGTTATACTTGCATAGTTATACCCAATCCAAACATAAATCTAATGTAGCAGATGCACACCCAATTCACAAATACCAACAAACAACAATTGAACCAATATTAGAAATGAAGATTACGTTTCTATTAATTGCAGTATGTCCTGTGATCACAAAACATCATGAGCTAGGTACAGGAGGATACTATATATATCATCAACTTATAATACATGTAAATATGTAATCTTATCAGAGAAAGTAACTGAATTTGAAGTTTACAAATTTACTCAACCAACAAATTACTACAATTCCAACAAACCCAACACAGGTTACCGGTCTAATACGGTTGATTTGGACGAGCCGAGATCCGAACCGGGAGAGGGCGACCGGTACCAGAACCGCCACAGCTGTTACACATCATCCGACCGGAACCAGCACAAGTCCGGCATCCTCTGTCACCGTCCGACCACCGATTACAAAGACAACTAACCCGACCCGTTCCGTTGCAACTTGAACACCTTGGGAACTGACCTGACCCGGAACCCGGACCCATCATCGGGTTCTGATCCATCACTGATTTCAATAGAGCCGCTCCAGCCAACACGCTCAGACCGGTTGCAAGCTGAGTCAACACAATCGGACCCATATCGGAGATGGAAGAATTGAGGTCTGTGCTTAGAGGATTTGGTGATAAGGGTGTGGATAATTCTAGTAAGGGAATACAGAGATTTTTTTTTTTTTTTTTTTGAATTGAGAAATTGATTATGTTTTGAGATTTTTTTTTACGATTTGGGTGTATACAAGGGGTACACGCATGAGGAAGTGGTGGTGAAATTGTACACGTAGAAGCGTGTAAATTTGGGGCTGGTTTTGTTTGGATGCAAATGCTTGGTTTGCTTCTTCTTCTTTCTCATCCTCTTGTTTTTATTTTGGTTCGGGACAATAACATGGTTATCAATTTCTTTTTAAGTGTTTTTTATAAACAAACAATCATTCCCCCACTATTAATATTTTATTTAATCATCTACTCTTTGTTTGGATTGCTGGCCATTGACCAATCATTTTTATATCTTTTAAGAAAATGCTAGGGGTGGGCAAGCCACACCCCAGCCGAGGCCCGTTTCAGGGGACACTAAATTAAAAAAAAAAACTATATTCTATATATATACGTATCAAGCTGCACATTAAATAAAAATAATCTTTGGCTTTGTGGTTAGAAAAAATACTACTATTTACTAAAATATTTCTGAAAATAAAAAACCCTAAAACTTTTATAAAAACAAGCTCTTAATTATATAAAAATCAGAGATATATACAGTTCCAAATTATCGGATTGCAAAAAATTAAATTATGTTGCATCTAACAATTTTGATTAAAAAAATACTACTATTTACTAAAATGTCATTCAAAATGAAATTACCATTATCAGTCAGCTATCACGGTAGGTTATTTTAATACTATGATTTTGCTATGTTTATTCCTATAACGTTAATCGTCGTTTGAAAAACTATTTTACATAATTTGTTAGGGCCTAAGGGCCCTTTTTTCGGCTAGTACAGGGTACTTGAATCCTCAGGTCCCCTGTCCCTGAAAATATATATATAAACATGTAGCTAATTATTATCTCATAAATGTTACAATTTACAATACTAAGTGTAACATATATACCACCCAAAATATCTCTAGACATATATGTCCCCTGGATAAGCTAGAATTTTAGTGAAGATCCAAGAAAGACAATTGGGCTTGTTTTGATATGGGTTTCTGTTTACGGGCCATGACCGAGTAGACGACCCATTGTAAGTAAGTCGGGTTGTTTATCACACACGGATTCTTGCTTGTATCATCTCCGGATCGCCTGTCTGCTTCTTCTCCTTCGATTCGACGAATTTCTCCTCCCGACGTCGTCATGTCTCAGGTTAAATTAACCTTCAATTCTTGCGATTGTGATTGTATTATGCATCGATCTGCTTTTTCCCTTCACTTTTCTCGATCGCTATCATTCGCCTTGATCGGATATCGGATTTTTTCTTGTTAACATTCATTTAATATTCTTCTGAATCCTAAATTTATGACACTTTATGCACTTGAATCGTTTCCTGTTTCATATATATTAGATTATTAGGTTTATAAGTATCAATTGATCGAATATGAAACATTAGGGTTTTTTTTTTTTCTTTTCAAATCCCTAATTAGTATAATTCGTTGATTTTAAATTGTGTTATTTTGTGGTTTAGGTTGATAACAGAAACTCTTCAGCTGTCAAACGTGCCAGAACCGATGGTATGTATGTTGAGCTGATACATTATTATGCTAGTTTCTCTTTTGCTTGCTAATTCTTTATTGATTGGCTACATGAAAGTTAAGCAATGATCTTACTATGTATATCTTATGAATTTATTTGCAAAATTGTGCTGCCTGGGATATACATGCTGTGCTTGTAATTTATATGAGAAACGGTCACTTGGTTTTCTTGAGTAATTTTATCGTATGAGAACCGGTCACTTTGGGAGGGGCTTTAGAGGTTGACATGATTCCGTTCTACGTTTGGTGTCTAGTTGATTGTGATAACGTATTAATTTTAGGGGGGTGTTTGGGACTGCTTATAGAAACTCCCTATCTGCCTATCGTGTTTTGATGCAGCAGATACACAGTCGACTGTTTGGATAGAGGCAAACTGATTATAAATGTGATTATTTTACATGCATTATCAATGTACTATTTGTAAAGAAAACAATCTTTTCTTGGATTACCAATGTACTGTTTGGATAGAAGAAAACTGCTTATTATTGTGATTAATTTAAGCCCACAATACAACCTTACTTGTTACTTTTAAGGATTAACTATATATAAAGAGAAAACTTTTTCCTTGGAAATTTTCAAAGGCACCAATACTCTTACTCTGTGAAAGGTGACACTTACTCTTCATTGTTTATTATACTTTCATGTGTAATGCAGGAGTGAAATCCACTTCGGAATTTTTAACCCAACTTTTTGTTAAATTTTCTTCATTGTTATATTGAAGTGTGGAATAATAAGTTCTGGTATTTATTGGAGATTTTTTATGATTTCAGGCGGTCGTAGAGAAGATGACTGGACCTGTCCCAGCTGTGGGAATGTCAATTTTTCATTTAGGACAACTTGCAATATGCGTAACTGTACTCAACCCAGACCAGCTGATCATAATTCAGTAAGTTGCACACCATTTATTATACACATTTTAGAAAGTTGTACACTAGGTATGATTGAAACCGTATACATACTTGTGTGGTCTCTAAAGTAGTTTCAATATGTGAGTGACCTTAATGAGAAAAAGGTGAATGCATGGGTGTCTTGATATATTAACCATTTGCTAAAATCGTTTACTTATATGTTTCCTTTTGCTGATGTTGTTTCTATGTTATGGTCAATATCATTTTATGTTTATGATAATCCTTTAACCAAATGTTCATATTACAGAAATCTGCTCCAAGGCAAATGCTGACCCCACAGGGCTATTCCTCAACTGGTGCTTATGCAGGGTCTGCTGCACCCGCTTCAATGTATGTGGGTGTACCGCCGTATGGCGCATCTCTGTTTAATGGAACATCTATGCCGTCTTATGATGCTCCATTGTCTGGTGGATCTGCTTATCCTTACGTCTACAACAATCGCCTTGCTGGAGGGAGCCCCTATCGACCTCTGCAATTTTCTGGCACACCTCCTTATTCTGGTGGGCCCATCATACAAAACTCCATGTCATTATTTTTGTGTGTTTTTGTATCTATCAATGTGGTTTTGTAATTATACATGTTTTTGTACAGGTGGTATCTATGGTTTACCTCAGCTGATGGACCAATTTGGTTTGCGTTTGCCCATGGGCCAGACTGCTATGGTATGTTTTTAACTCATTGCTATGAATGTAACTCTTGTTATTCATTCACCTCCAATATATACACCAAACATGTAACCCATTTTGGTGTAAAAAAGCATATATATATATATATTTAAATATGCTTACACTAGATTTATCTCAGCTTCAATGTAAGCACCAAATGTCTTGCATCAGTTTTTTTTTTTGCGCTTGATAATTTGGATTTTTAAGATTAAAACTAAAAACTACTCTATATTTTGATATTGTATTCACTTAAGTTTGAAGTTTGTTAATTCAAACAACTTATTAGTAATAGTATAATTGAACAAAAGAACTCTTAATGCTCATTTTAAAATTTAAAGGTCTCAATTTGCTTATATAAGATAAGATATATATTTTTTACAAATAACTTCTAGTTTTATGTTAAATATTCAATTTGAATCATTAAAACTGTATGCCGAATAGTATGTGTTAATTCAAACAACTTATTAGTAATAGTTATAAGATTATAGCATGTGCTAAGTTTATTGATCGATTGATTTTTGAAACTCATTAGGGATCACAGCCTGGAATTTTTCCAGAAGAGACATCTAAGAAGAAAGGTTCTTTACATCTGACGAGTTTATGCTTTGAACCATATAATATTGTGATGTTGTTTTATGATCTGTTTGTCATTGTTTTAAAATTTACAGACGGAACTCGAGAAAACGATTGGGAATGCCCAAAATGTGGAAATGTCAATTTCGCTTTTAGAACAGTTTGTAACATGAGGAAATGCAGTACACCTAAGCCAGCATATCAGGTCTGAGATCCTGTCTTTATATGAGTTTCATTTTTTGGCACGTTGAAGCATTTTGGACAATGTTTTGTATCACCTAACTAATGTGATTTATATCTCTTTATGGTGTTAATATGCAGGCTGCAAAACCGGCCAAGAGTTCCAGTAAGTACTTATTGACAAAGTGGTTTAGTCTCGATGGTGGTTCTAAAAGCGGTCGATTAGCACTGGTTGTGACCTTTGAGCCAATTTTATATCTGTACCTGTTTTTGTTGCAGAAACCGACATGCCTGAGGGAAGCTGGAAGTGTGACAAATGTAACAACATAAACTACCCTTTTAGGACCAAATGTAACAGGCAGAATTGCGGTGCAGACAAACCATCAGAATCCCAGAATCCACCTTCAGAAGAAGAAAACAATGAGCAGGTCCGTTTTGTCAAATATTCAATCCAATTGTTCTTTTGCTTTAGAATGGTTTATTGTTGCCTACTTGGAGCTTCAATGTATGTAAATATAAAAATTGTTTCTTACTGGTTACTTACCATCCATTACCGGTTATATTTCTCATTAGTTTAGCTTCAGATATGATTTCGTTATAAAAATAAACAAAAAAAGTAAATAAAGAGTAGAACAGGGTGGGTAGATTGACATTTGAGAGATTCTATAGATTAAAAAAACTTTCTTATCAAATGACAATTCTATATAATAATTGAAACAATAACTTTCTTTATTTTATGCTCTATTGAAGTACATTTATATTTTTCATTAATTTGTATTTGTGTAATGTTCCAGTGAAGTGAGTTGGTCAGCTGTTGGTCTGAAAGTGAGTCATGTCTCCTTGTTTTCTGTTGCTGCTGGTTATCAAGTTACTCTGGTTTGTGATTCGTGTTGTCAAATTGTGGTCTCTTACATTCAGATACATGTGTCGGTTGGGTAAGTGTTCTACAATATGTCGTTTTATTGACTAGGTACTTCATCGTCTTCGACTTGAACATGGTTCTAGTTTATCAACAATTAGGATTCTGTTTCAAAGTCAATTGTGTATCTTAATTAGGATGTGTGTGAGTGGTATAATCTTAATATGGCCAAATTGTTTTTTTTGGGCTTTGCCTTTTGTTTTGTTGGTGGCTTGGTCATTACTCATTAAGAGTCTTGTGTTGAGTGGCCAGCAGTCCCCAGTCGTGGTTCTACCTTTTAAGCGTCCTTGAACCACTTAAACTAGGTTCTATGTTGTCGAGGCGCTAGGGTGATGACCCCCTAAACACATGCAAGGCAAGCAACCTTATTTAGCCCTGGGTAGGTAAGGTTCCAGCCTCCAGGTGAGGCGAGTTTCTGTCTATCCAAGCGCTGACCCAACAAAAAATGGGCCTGAATTGGCAAAGAAGTGTTTTTAGGTGCATTTGTTTTTAATTCTGTTTACTTTTGCGTTTTGTGTCAAGTGAGCCTTTTGCGTCTTGGGTGTGCCTAATGCTTTTAACTACCTAGACTAGGGTAGGGTTCTATAGGATATTATAATACCTTCGGTCGCTTGGTAAATATGACTACACATACTCTACTTGAAGCTATTTGACTATTTCCCTGGCACAAACATCATAATATAATATGGACAATGGAGGAAGCTTCTTGTATTATTAATGTGTTATACGGTGAGTAAATTACGCTGATAATACCATATTACAACTTTGGTCATTATTGTTTCTTTTGGACTCGTACGTTATCTACCAGCTGATGTTAAAATCTGTTTAATTAGTGCTG
Source organism: Helianthus tuberosus (assembly GCA_030545235.1). Lineage (NCBI taxonomy): Eukaryota > Viridiplantae > Streptophyta > Magnoliopsida > Asterales > Asteraceae > Helianthus > Helianthus tuberosus. The sequence continues at coordinate 176,677,372 of CM060450.1, forward strand.
TACCATTATACTCCTTATATTTGAAAAAAAGAAAGTCTACCCCCTCCTTGCTTCCCATATTTTGTTAACCGATTCACTGCCTCCTCGCTTCCCGTATTTTTTTAACCACGCCTCCTCTGTTTGCATGATCTCTAAGCATGCTTTCACCGTGAAGACATGGCAGTCATCTGTTACAAATATACCCTTCTCGGCTTCTTGCTAACCTATTCTTAATGACCAATGCATCTGGTTTGCCACCATGTGGTTACACTACATAAGCTAGGATCTTGCTTCATTCCATCAACCCCCAAAAGTCAGTCAGACGACTCGAAGCCGTTTCCATTCTCTCCTTCCTAACCACTTGAACTAGGATGTTGCTCCCTTCCATCAATTGCTTGTTCCGTTGCATTATCTTCAATATCGTGAAACATTACGGAGGTGTGGGACAACCACCTAAAAACTGTTTCGTTGTTTGTTGCCTCCATAAACTGATCTTCTTGGGGATTTTTCTTTATTCATCAAATTCTTGAGAGAAAGGCATAACTGCGTCAAGAGACAACAATTGAGCTTGTGGTCATGTATGGGACTAGTAGCTATATTTGAGGTCGGTTCAAGAGATTGTGTGGTTTTCTGCCACTACCAACATTCTTCAGTCGCTGGTGGTAGTTGTTTAGGACCATAATGATGGCTGCCACCATTGTGGCTTTTGAACATATTGGCAAGGTGGTTTACATATATGCTGTAGGCTGTCCTAATTGCTCGCTCACCCTCAAAAAATGCTCAGAACGTTTGTTAGATGTGGAGACTGGCATTTGACAAAAAAAAACCCTACCTTGATTACTTTTTTTTTATAATATTAATTATTATTATAGATATATTTTTTTAGAATAAACTTGCATTCTGCTTTGTAAAAATAGTTAAAATAAATTGCAATAGCATAAATTCATTTAAAACTAATATACTTTATGTAGGGTGGGGTTCGGCTACAAACTCCGTTTTCCTAAAAAGTGTACAAAATCATAAAACACACAAAAAACCCGCAAATAACAGAGTGAAGACTATTCAAACACCATATTTAAACTTTAACAGTCCATAAAAACTTCAAACACATCATCATAAAACTATGAATATAAAACACAACATGATAATCAACATAAAACACACTAATGTTAGTCATTCGATAATTAAAGCCTTATCATCCAAACACTAAACAAAACCCCACAAATATAGTGTTTAGTATTTTTCACTTTGTTATTTATGGGTTTTGAGTATGTTTTATGGTTGACATTATGATGTTTTATGATTTTTACACCTTGTAGGAAAAATAGACTTTGTAGCAATAATATAAATTCATTCAAGTAAAAACTAATATACTTTATAATATGTAATTATTTTAAGTTTGCAAAGATATAAAACTGTAAAATAAAACATAAAAACATACTTTGAACATTTGGTTTTTATTTATTTTTAAAATTGAAGAAATTACAAAAACATAAATTGCAATACAATACATTACAAAACGCATAAATAATAGAAATAAGAGTAAATTACTTTTTGAGTCGTTGTGTTTTAGTGGTTTTAACTACTTGAGTCCAAGATCAAAAAGTTTAACGCACTGAGTCCCTAGCCATTTATTTTATAACGTTTTGAGTCCAATTTGTTCATTTTATAACGATTTGAGTCCAAAAAATTGGACTCAAAAGGTTAAAATTTGGACCCAAAAGGACTCAAATGGTTAATGAAAATGCTTATAGGGACTCAGGTCGTTAAAATTTTTGCTTTTGGGCTAAACTAGTTAAAACCACTAAAACACAGGAACTCAAAAAGTAATTTACCCTAGAAATAAATTTAATATTATTTTTCAAAAACTAAATCGTATTCGTTGGTCGTTGTGTTTATTCAGTGTAGGCGAGTTCTGCGTCGTTTAGTGGCACCGACATTCTCTTAGTTACCTCATCCTCATGAGTTTCCAGTTTTACAATATCTCATCTTCAAGTGAAGAAACATTTTCCACCGTCCAAGTTTTATTCAAACGACTGCACATTTTCACTGATTAGGGAGTGAGCCTTGTTCATCTTAAAAAAATAACATTGCCACTAACAAGGAAACCGAATTCCGAAGCTACTTTAGAAGCTTGTACGGTTAGTAAATCACTGGCCATAGCGGCTAGGAATTGAATTTGGGATTCATTTTCTTCAAACCAAGCCAAAATATCAAAATATTCAAATTCTTGTTTAGAAGTGGCAATGTCTAAAAAATCCCTTTCAATTAGGGGTGTAAACGAGCCGGCCCGAGCCCGAACCCGACTAGGCTCGAGCTCGGCTCGTCATGTTTTTATGAAGCTCGAGCTCGGGTCGGTTCGAACCTACTTATTTTTGCTCGAGCTTGGCTTGCGAGTTAAACCTAAAGCTCGAGGTTGCTTTAATATCGCTTAAACGAGCCAAAGTTCGACTTGAGCTCGGCTTGCCAATGTTATCATCATTATTATATTATATATTAAAAAAAGTAAAATTTTGTTTGGACTCGTTTAGGCTCGCGAGCCTAAATGAGCTTTGTATTCCAGACTCGAGCTCAGGCTCGATAACTAAATGAGCTCTATTACAGGCTCGAGCTCGGGCTTGTTCGAGCTTTTAACCGAGTCGATAACGAGTAGCTCTAGAGCATCTGGGCTTGTTTATACCCCTGCTTTCAATACATCTCCCGAGCTTGCTAATTTGAGTGTTACCACGAACATGTTTAGCACTATCACTTCATAAAGCCAATTATCTCTAGATCAAGTGGTGGAGGACTTGCATTTTTCTTGGGAGATGCATGTTCAACTCTCACTTGGTGTAGAGTGAGACACTGGTGGGTAATGATAGGAGAGCCAGGGAAACATGGGTTCGATCCTTAAGCCAAACGGGTTTTACAGGTAATTTCACTGTCGTACCTACGAGCGGTTGGGTTACCGGGTTTTCCCCAGAATTGGTGGTGGACTTGGGTTACTCGCGGAGTACTCCGTTTGGTCCAATGAGTACCCCAAGAATGCTCGGGATTGATTCTGTTGGCCGTTAAAAAAAAAAAAAAACTATCACTTCATAAACATTGAGCCTCTAATTTTATCCCCGATTTGATTAACTTATTAGAGGCCCATCAATTGTAGGAAAAAGCATTGTCACAAGTCGGTTTGTATTTTAGTTTTAGTTGTACAACAACAGTGGTATTATTCAAGGCATTATCAAATGATGTAGCAAAAGCTTTGTTGTCCAAGTGAAAAGTTTCAACTGCGTCTGATAAATTCTGAAATAAATTGCTTGTTGTATGTGGATATGCAAACATATCAAAAACAATCATACGGTTCATCATTTGCCATGTATTGAGGTGTTTTCAATGAACGGTAACACAAAGGTACAATCTGGGTAAAAGCAAAGCATCCACCAACTATTTAGACTACATATGGGATAGTAAAAAAAGGGTCAAATAATGCTTTTAACGACTATATTTTTGAAATTTAGAAGTCCCAATGGCTATAACCTGTTGTACTCGTTTTGGAAAAAAAAACGTGATTTCGGGTATTAAAAATAACCGGGTTCGGGTATTTAGAACCGGTTCCGGGCATGAGTGTTGGGTTTACAATGTGTATTCTATCTATATCCTACGGATAAGGCCGGAAAATGACTAAACATGTTACCGTTAAGTGAACAATGAAAGCCCATGAATCGAATTTATGAAAAGAAGCGCTTGGACCATTGACATAATTTAGTCTCATTAACCAAAATTTGAGGATCGATATCATCGAATTATAGTTTTGATTAGTTTGATTTTGGAGGTAGTTTGGTTTGTACTTGGAACCCCAACCAATAATAATAATTCATGTAGATGGGATCGGGTGGGTGTTGTATATTTATTTGTTTAGTGAATGAAGCTGGTTGGGGTTATCGTAGGAGACAAAATTCTTGATAATACAACTCATGCATGGACCACCACATTTTGTAAGTTAAACGTTGAGCCAATCAACTTCTGCCACCATGGTCCACTTGAGGTGGACTATACGTTTATGATCTACATGTGATCATGGCCCCACGCCTTCCACTTCACTTCCACTTACATGGATGATGTAATAGTACTTGATTCCAATGTCTTCTTGTTTCTTTCTTTCTTACAATGCATAGCATACATACACCATACACATGAAACTTGCAATATACACTTTTCTTAGATTAAATCCACCTCCTATGATTTACCCTAGCTCTAGTCATTCGACTTCGTTCGAGTTAATAATAAGTTTGAATGTATAACAAACCAAACTCGAGTTCATCGACTTTGTTTGAATTTTATCCTGGTCTTTGATGCAATGCAACTAATTACAAGCAAATAAAGCATAATAGAACATGGAGAATTTTAGAATTCATCAAATAACAGATGAAATGCACCTCGGACAAGATTAGCATTAGGTGGTTTCATGACTAACGTTTGGAAAGCAGAACAAGTACAGGATATTGGAAAACATCTATGTGGTTGGTCAGATAGCTGTCAAGAATCAGGGACTAGGTCTTTACACCAAACCACACAGAAAACCTTATTACAAGGAAAAAACATGTTTACCTTAAAATCGCAAAAGTCATAGGATTTCGTCCATTGGGTTGGAATAAAAACGACTGAATAGCTGAAATTCTTGGACCTGAGTGTTGGCGGCATTACTAGTTTTGGTGGGGTCAATTGAGTGTTGCTCGGTTTGCCAGTAATCAGATGATGAAAGTGGCAAACCTTGGGGAACAGTTTGCAAGCCAGGTTGCACCATGAACGGGTTATCAGAGCCCATGGGGTGGGGTTGGTCGAGCCTGATTAAATCGGGCTCATATAGACCCCAAGAATTGTTTGACAGAAGAGAGAGAGCACGTAGTGCATCTACATTGGGAGACAAGGACTCCTTAAAACCTGCATTACGAATAACTCTTTCAGAAACCCAACTCTTGTATCAAAATAATTAAATCATCAAACAGCAGTAAGATTTAAGAAATAAAACAAACCTTGATCAAGAACCTCGCCGCTTGTGCCCTTTGATGGCACTGGTCTACTGAATGAAATCGTAGGCAAACTGCCGGCGTTTGACATCTGTGATATGCCATCAAGGATTCCAGATTGTTTGGTTTTCATTGTGGCTATGGAGTATGTTGAGTTCGATGAGTTTTTCCATGTTGAACTTACAGCAGGTCTAGATTGAAAGCTCAATTGTTGTCGCACACCTGCATATGTAAAGTATATTCAAAGAATAATATACAAAAGGAAACAAGTAATGTGCTTGAAAACAGTATCTTATGTTTATTTATGATATGAATAAAATGTCAGTAAAATATAAATTATATGAACAAGGAAATGATGTCACATAAAGCTTAAAGAAACGTGTGTGTGTGTATATATAAATGTATGTATGCATGTGTGCTTATTTAAAAGACAGAAGTATTGTCACTCTGTGGAAGAAGCTGCTTCTTGAACAATTAGAAGATATATGACAGTATAAAACATAAGGAACCACTCAAAGTCATTGATAATTAAAGGGACAATGTATAACGACGTCACCAAACTATTCAACTTTTTTTTTTCATTAAGACCACCCAACTATATCAAAACTACTGTATAGGCCACACATCTATACATTCAGTTCCAGTTATACCAAATTTGACCCAAAAGTCGTTGAACATCAAAAATTTCTTCGAAAATTTGTCAGATCATAAGTTTTTTACTTTTTTTTTTACTTCATAGAATATAAAAAGTAACCAAAAAGTAATTTTTTTTTTTCTTTCTGAACATTTAAGGTCATATTCGGCAACTAGTCTTTCTTACCAAATTTGGCAATATCAAGATCGGATACATATTTAGTGGCCTATATGCTATAAAGTAGTTTCAGTAGTTGGGTAAGCTTAATGAAAAAAGTTGTATAGTTGGGTGGCCTGCTTATAGCCATAATCATACCATAAAATGATGAAGACAGGTCTGTTGAATTAAACTGGATTGTCTCCTGCCGTGGCTTGCGGCGTCTTGCATTATGATCAGAAAGCCGTCTACGACAGCTGCGTTTTTTCTCATCAAATTCTGCCAAACTGTGAAATCTATGCCAATCATTGAAAACAATTATCAGATGATAAAAGTATAACAAAATTGACCAAACTGTCAAAAAAATTTGGTAGATCCATGGTAAAATTAAGGTAGTGTTTGGGTTGCAGTAATGAGAATGGAGATCAATTTCTAAACCCACCCCTGTAGCAGGTCGCACGAACAAAAACAAGTTAGGGCTGGGTCTAAACGGGTCCAATGCATAACCGTTTAATCAATGAGTCGTTCCCAGGTTGGGTTGTGGATAACGGATCAACCCACCAACCTGTTTCCCTGACAAACTTGTTTACAATCTACCAACCCATTTATATAAACTGGTTAAGAGGGTCATTTGCAGGATAAATGGCTTAAGCGAGTAATGATTCCCAACTTCAAACCCATACCCTCAAACGAAACACCATCTATCATTCCAAATTTCCCATTCTTACAATCCAAACGCCCCCCCCCCCCCCCCCCCCCCCCACAAATATACAAGATACGATTTAAAACTCACCTGCTACACTGTTGGCAAAAGCGAAGTTCAAGACCAGACACAACAACCTTTGGAGATTTGGAATGAGTTTCACAAACTCTATGTTTCTTATGGTATTCTTTAGCAGATGAAAGGTCAAGATTGCATCCTTCAACTTGACAACGTGGAAGCGCTGTACCTTGGCAAGAAGTTTTAGCTTTTTTCCCTGTAGATGACGATACACCTTGTACAGGAGTAGGACTATCTGAAAATGACGATACCTTCCTGCCAATACTATTTTCAAAATATGTCCTTTTACCAAGTTTTAAACCGATAAACGGTTCACCCGAGCTAACTGAACCTTCCAATAATGAGGATTTTCCGTTAACCTCAGCTCCTATATATTCACCATAAACCAATCTGGACATCTGTTTCCCCTCTTTTAACGAAGATTCAGTTGAAGCGGATATTGAGCTTTTTGCTGATGAGTAGTTCGCCACATCAGAAGCAGATAGATTAAAAGATTCATTAACGTCGTCTTCCCAATTAGTTGATTGTAGCTTCTTAGGAATTGCGGTAACAACTTTGGAGGTGAATATATCGTGATTTTTCCATTCCCATTTTGTATTCCAATCCATGTTTGGAAAACAGTTTGTTGTCACTTGGTTTTCTTACATTGAATGCATGTCGGTACTTGATCTGCAAACATTAAAACAAGTTTTTTTATTTTTTAAAAAAAAAAGAACTTAATTGAACCAGAAGAAGCAAGCGGCCAACTAAATCAATGAAATAAATATTTTCCCATGAACATTAAGAATGCGAGACTCCATTTTTCAATAGTACAAAAGTCTAACAAAAGTCCAAAATAATCTTTGTCGAATACATCAAATTCCACTCGTTTGGTACAGAAATATTTAATAACTACATGTCTCACCAAAAAAACTAAACAGAGAAAAAAATTGAGAATTTTATCACAATTCCTGCAAAACACAGCTAGCATTCTCAGTACTTAAAAAACCGAAAAGAATAATCAAACAGAGAAAAAGATTTTGTATCTCATCATTGTTCATAAGTCTAATAATTAAAATAGATGAAAGAAAAGGTCACCCTTTTTATCCAAACAGAGCATAAGCGCAAGGTACACGTTATACATGAATGCTCATTTACAACAAATTTTCTTTTTTTCGCATTTTTGCAACTCACAGACGGTTAAGAAAACTGTCGGTTGGTTACCGGGGTGATCCAAGCGCGCTTAAGGTGTCTGAAAGAAGAAGATATAATATATAACATGTGTTACTCAGTCCCAACCACTATATAGTAAAAATGTTGATAATAAACAGAGATTGCTAGGTGTCTGAAAATTGTTCCCCACATGACGTGGAAATGTCATTTTCCGAGAAAGTAATCACAGAGTGGTAAATATACATCATATATATATGTATATATTCCCAATCACAAATCTAAGCATTTCACTTTTCCAAAAACAATATATCATTCCTATTTTTGGATTAATAATCCTAATAACCGGAAAACTATAACCTGCTTCACCAAAACTGGAAACAATAATCATTAACAAGTAAGAAACACCGTTAAATCGATTCCCCTCTTTTCAAGCCACAAATACAATATCCGAAAACCTAGGGTTTGGTAAAGTACCAAATTTGACGGAGCAGATTCAGGAAATGAATCATCAGAATTGAGATATCCACTTCAAATCTACTTCGGAATCCACATCTATACCTAGTTGCAGCGTATTATTAAATTTATGGTTGTGAAAGGAAGGAAGGAAATAGAAGATTGGTGATTTAAGAATGAATATGTGTGTGTTATAGTAGCAAAATTAGAAAGTTACCGATAGGCTGCAACATCCCAGAAAATGATGGAAAGTTGGAAGGTTATTTAGTAGCTTACTTACTGGATGAGGAAATGTAGAGAGAGAGAGAGAGTGTGTGTGTGTGAGAGAGAGAGAGAAGGGGGTGACGAAGAGACGAGTGTGTGTGGGGAAAAAGAAAGAAAAGCGTAATAAAAGGAAAGTTTTCAGTTTTGGCCTGTGAAATGTATGGATAGCAGCAACGGTCCTCTAAAACCAAAAAGGAGTTACTTTGGTCCATCATGTTGTCGTTATACGGATCACATACGATATCATTAGTGCTCTAAACAAACCAAACGTTCGATGAGGTTCGCTTATTAAACAAACGGACAGCAACAAAAAATTTCGTTCGTTTAGTTAAATGAGCGAACACGAATAGAACGTTACGACGTTAGGTAATGTGTTCGATAGTTCATTAGTGTTTTTCGTTTTTATATTTTATTTAAATGTTTCATAATCCTGATAAATAAAATTTTGAATAAGTGGCATTGTATTATATATTCTGTTCATGAACGTTTGTTTGTGTTTGTTTGTTTTCATTTGTGTTCATGAACATTAGTTTGTGCTAATTTGTGTTCATCAACATTCATTTTCGTTCGTTGCCTAAAATTAACAAGCAAACACAAACGAACACGAACAAGTTCACTTCCTTAACAAATGAACGCAAACATAAATCTCGTTCGTTTAGTGTTCATGAACACGTATATTTCTTAACAAACGAACATGAACAAGGTCTTACTCGTGTTTGTTCTGTTTGTTTGCTTGCAGCCCTACATGATATTCATATGAGAGATGAAGATTTATTTTTAATGTTGGCAGTCTCGGTAATGGTCTAGTGCCGTTCTTCATTTTCTTTTGCCATAGTAGAAGTTGTAGACATAAAAACCTGTTAGAAAGTCCAAGAGGTTGAAGTCTCGTGTGCGTTCAAACCAGTCATATACACAAATGATCATTTCAGAATACTAATTGTTTTCTTTCAAGAACACGTAGAAGATCTAAACCACTTTAACTTTTTGTGATTGGTTCATACCTTTAAATTGTATCAACATACGTACGTTATGCACACTAAAAGACATCAAACTAAATTGTTCGTACTCTTTACCTACACAAGTAGGTGTAGGTTATATTGCATACACATGAACAATCAAACTAATTATTCTTTTATATATATATATATATGAATTTTAGGAGAGAAGCGTTATATTTATAGTGTTTCTTTTATTTTTATATATATTTTGTAAGATTGGAAAGTAAATGGTTCACTTTTCCTTTGTTGTTCTGGTAGCATTTAGTGTTATAAATTGATCATTTCTCTACTCTATGAGATGTAAAGAGTAATCCTCCTCCAACTCCAAACAACGGGTTTGGTCGGGTTATGTGATGGGTCATATTGGATCTGTGTGAGAGTGGGTCGTTCTATTAATTGGTTCGGCTAAAAACAGGTTTTTGCCAAATTAGATATATCAAAATCCCCATGGTGTTGGTGAGTTAGATAAGGTGTAGAATAGTAGGAGGTCATGGGTTCAATCCCCATGGTGTGCAAGTTTAGCCATTCAAAAAAAAAAAAAAAAGATATATCAAAATAAAAAATATATATACTTAAAAGATGTGTAGCTGCTGCATCATCATGGTGAAAAGTAGCGAAGTTACCATGCATTTCATGACAAATTGTGAAAATAGAAAAAGCATGCAATTATAACGAAATGAAACTTTACTTGGTAGAAAAAATTAAGTATGTCGGCTAAGAAAGAAATGTATGTATGTATGTATGTATGTATGTATGTTTTTTTTCTTTAATAAAGTATAGCCAGGGAAAATGCAAAAGTTAAAACACGCTAATTAGTGACTTCATCAACTTATCCCCGTCCCATCCTCCACAAACTTTGTTTTGCTTCACAGCCAAGTTTCGTAATATATATAAATCCCCTTCATTTCATTTCACTCTCTCATGCATCATCAGTACCATTGTTATCAGTATCCATAAGTAGTAGTGGATTTTGAGATGGCAGATTGGGGTCCAATTTTTGTATCAGTGTTGTTGTTTGCGTTGCTATCGCCGGGGTTGTTGTTTCAGATACCAGGAGGAGCCCGTTGCGTAAACTTCTGCTGTTTCCAGACGAGTGGTGCGGCCATACTGGTTCATACTTTGCTCTATTTTGCTCTCATTTGCCTCTTCACCTTTGCCATTAGAGTTCATATCTGGCTTGGCTAGCCACCTTCCTACCTTACTTAATGTATTTCCAGCTAATTAATTAATACTTGAAAGTAATTATGCTTTTCTCTTCTTGTTTCTACTTGTAATCATCAGTATGTTAAATCATATGTCATGTTTCATCTCGCATGTTCGAATTATATATATGTCTTGTATAATTCTAAAAATATATTCGGGTATTAAGAAATTTTAGGCTTTGTAATTCCCAATGGACTTTTTTACTTCAGGATTAGAAGCGAACCACAACATTGACACCGATAGATCAATTCATCACTCTGTCAAAAACACGATATCTAAGATGAATCGAAGATCAAATATGAACAAACCCAAACCAGACGATATTATTCCCAAAATAGATACAAACTATTACAACTTACAAACCCTAACTCTCTAAATCTATTAAAGATGATTGTCAATCAGATCAACTACAAAAAAACAAGAATCTCATCAGTCCGAAGCAATACGATACAAATTAAAGAATATGAATAGATCCTTAAATGTGACGACCTAGAGAGAGAAAGTGTATAAGGAAGGCTCTTTATGATTTGGACTGAATGATAAAACAACTGAGACAAGATATAAACTCGAACTCAGCAGCAGCCCAACCCATTAAGCTTTTAATCAGCGCCAGTCCATATCACACAAGCCAAGCCCACAATACAACTCCATCCATACCTCATGTTTTAGCAAAAAAAAAAAACAACAATATTAGATATCTAATATATATATAAAAACATTTATAAAATATAAAACTGATTGATATTAGATATATATATATATATATATATATATATATATATATATATATATATATATATATATATATATATTTAACACCCGCCCTCAATTTTATATTTCAAACATGTTAATAGGTTCAAAAAAATCTTACACATTTCAGAATGAGCTTTAGGAAGCAGCTCCTTTGAAAAGACATCTCAAAATGTTTGGACCGCTAATGAAATACCGAATTTGCAGCATCATACCACATCATCTTCTTTTACATAGAAGAATAATCCAAAAATTTCACACCCCATATGTTGGTGCATCTAGTGTCTGTTAACTTCGTCTTAATCGAGTCTTTTGTCTAGAAAGGTTGAATGAACACACAACAGGGTCAAAATTAGGGTTAGATTACATGTTTGAATGTAATTTCGCTTGAAGGTGACATGGAGCAGTTCAATTGAAATCATAACATGTGATTTCGCTTGAAATTTTTTTTACTGACTGGTGTTGGAGGAGATAATTGGCGTTGATGAAGGAGACATTGTAGATGATGTTGAGAAGCAATCTGCAATGGTTTGTCGATTTTTTACTTGTTTTGGTATTTAGGGGGGGTAAATATTTTCAGAAAATACAAAAACAGTAAAAAATTTCAAAAATCCAAAAACATGATAAAATTTTCAAAATCCAAAAACAATAAAAAAAACCAGAAAAGAGTTTGTGTAAAAAGGGAAAATGATAGTACATCGGCTTGACAGTTACGGTATGCTAAAGAAATGGAAAGTTTAAAAGGTTAAACAGTCTCGCTGATGATGTGTCGATAGATTTTTGCACATTTAGTAGGTTTGTTCAGGATATAAACCTAAAATCCTTACTTACTTATTTCGTGGGGAACACTACTTGGATATATAGATAACCCCTGAAATCTTGTTTGAAGGATCCATCTTTCTGAGATACTAGGTCTTTATACTCAGTGATATCTGGGGTATTATTCTAGTACTTCTGATAATGCGGAAGCAATGGCCTAGTCCTCGAATAATACTTTCTGCATTGCTTGAAACATAGCGCCGCCCTCAGCTAAAAAATGATAAAACATTAAAAAATGCTAATCATGGCTGTTGTAAAAAAGATCCTCTAAAGGGGACACACCAAAGTCGAAGCCGTCATCTGTCTGCTGAACGGAAGTTCTGACCTGAGCTCTCACGGTTCTTCGCAATTTAACCCCTTACAGATATCATCTGTGGTATACTCACCTGTAAGACTGAATATTGGGATTTGGATACGAGAGTATATTCAAGAGGTGGGACACACGTACAAGTTTAAGTCTTTAAAACACTAAATCCATATCCTGGACAGATTGAAAATTGTGTGAGAATTTAAGTGGATCAGTATATCGACAATCTAAGTGAATTGTTTAATTCTAAGTATGAAATTGAAGCTTAACAGTACTTGTGACTTGTCGAATAGCTGATATGATTCCCTAACACGCTCACCAAAAATATGTTTGTAAATAGTTTACTTTAATGCATTTTAGTTCTGCATTTCATTTCTAGTTTAGAAACTTTATTAAAAATCCAAAAAGATTTTACATTTCTGCTTTATTTTTTGACAAACCAAAGTGGAAAGCTGATCTTCAGATTCGAATTGAAGCAGATGCAGGAAGTTTTCTGAACTGGAGGATGAGTCGTGAGCTTAACATGATAAATTTGTGAAAATTGAAAAGTTAAAGCAAGTTCATTAATTTGAAACTTGTAAATTTCAGAAAATGTTTGATCAAAATGTCAGTGTGAATTGTCTTAGATCAACCAAGGTCATTAAGTTGAACTTGGTAGATTAATTGAGTAATCAGGATCATTAACTTGGACCTGAATACTTAAGTGGATTTCTTAACACTGAAGGTTGAAAGGAAAGTTTTGGATTGAAATTGTTATTGTAATATTTCTTATATTTGGGTAGAGTATATGCAGGTAATAGGTTTAAGTTTAAGAAAGCAGCTAAGCAAAATCCCAGCCTACTGATAGGGGGAGTCTGAAGATTTAAAGTCAAAAGCAGTTCCTGAATCTACATTCAAGAGGGAGTTTGAAGGTTGTTAAAGGTTCAGAGTTTGTGCTTTATGCTAGCTGTTGATAGAAGATAAAAAGATTGAAGAGAGCTTTACAATGCCAAGACAATTTGGATAGAGAGACTAAGACTAAAGACTCGACGCCGAAGACTTAGTCAACATCCAAGGGGGAGTCTGTTAGTGCATCTAGTGTCTGTTAACTTCTTCTTAATCGAGTCTTTTGTCTAGAAAGGTTGAATGAACACACAACATGGTCAAAATTAGGGTTAGATTACATGTTTGAATGTAATTTCGCTTGAAGGTGACATGGACCAGTTCAAGCGAAATCATAACATGTGATTTCGCTTGAACAGGGCTGTGACACATTCAAGCGAAATCCTCAAGTCTATAAATAGGGTTGTGTTGTTTCATTTCAAGCGGACATGGTCATTACATCTGAGTCGAGGTGCTGTCAAAATTGTGTTAGAATCATTGTAAAAGGCTCGGATAAGCAGTAATAGAAATAAAGTTAAAAGGAACAAGCTGTGTTACGTTGTTTACTTTGATTCCGCCTTAGTAAATGATGATGAACTGCCTTTACTGACTGTTTAGGGTCACGGAACCGATCCAACAAGAAATGAAACATGCTAAAATTTTCAGAAAATACAAAAACAGTAAAAAATTTCAAAAATCCAAAAACATGATAAAATTTTCAAAATCCAAAAACAATAAAAAAAAACCAGAAAAGAGTTTGTGTAAAAAGGGAAAATGATAGTACATCGGCTTGACAGTTACGGTATGCTAAAGAAATGGAAAGTTTAAAAGGTTAAACAGTCTCGCTGATGATGTGTCGATAGATTTTTGCACATTTAGTAGGTTTGTTCAGGATATAAACCTAAAATCCTTACTTACTTATTTCGTGGGGAACACTACTTAGATATATAGGTAACCCCTGAAATCTTGTTTAAAGGATCCCTCTTTCTGAGATACTAGGTCTTTATACTCAGTGATATCTGGGGTATTATTCTGGTACTTCTGATAATGCGGAAGCAATGGCCTAGTCCCCGAATAATACTTTCTGCATTGCTTGAAACATAGCGCCGCCCTCAGCTAAAAAATGATAAAACATTGAAAAATGCTAATCATGGCTGTTGTAAAAAAGATCCTCTAAAGGGGACACACCAAAGTCGAAGCCGTCATCTCTCTGCTGAACGGAAGTTCTGACCTGAGCTCTCACGGTTTTTTTTCCTAATTTAACCCCTTACAGATATCATCTGTGGTATATTCACCTGTAAGACTGAATATTGGGATTTGGATACAAGAGTATATTCAAGAGGTGGGACACACGTATAAGTTTAAGTTTTTAAAACACTAAATCCATATCCTGGACAGATTGAAATATGTGTGAGAATTTAAGTGGATCATTATATCGACAATCTAAGTGAATTGTTTAATTCTTAGTATGTAATTAAAGCTTAACGGTACTTGTGACTTGTCGAATAGCTGATATGATTCCCTAACACGCTCACCAAAAATATGTTTGTAAATAGTTTACATTTACTGCATTTTATTTCTGTATTTCATTTCTAGTTTAGAAACTTTATTAAAAATCCAAAAAGATTTTACATTTCTGCTTTATTTTTGACAAACCAAAGTGGAAAGCTGATCTTCAGATTCGATTTGAAGCAGATGCAGGAAGTTTTCTAGACTGGAGGATGAGTCGTGAGCTTAACATGATAAATTTGTGAAAATTGAAAAGTTAAAGCAAGTTCATTAATTTGAAACTTGTAAATTTCAGAAAATGTTTGATCAAAATGTCCGTGTGAATTGTCTTAGATCAACCAAGGTCATTAAGTTGAACTTGGTAGATTAATTGAGTAATCAGGATCATTAACTTGGACCTGAATACTTAAGTGGATTTCTTAACACTGAAGGTTGAATGGAAAGTTTTGGATTGAAATTATTATTGTCATATTTCTTATATTTGGGTAGAGTATATGCAGGTAATAGGTTTAAGTTTAAGAAAGCAGCTAAGCAAAATCCCAGCCTACTGATAGGGGGAGTCTGAAGATTTAAAGTCAAAAGCAGTTCCTGAATCTACATTCAAGAGGGAGTTTGAAGGTTGTTAAAGGTTCAGAGTTTGTGCTTTATGCTAGCTGTTGATAGAAGATAAAAAGATTGAAGAGAGCTTTACAATGCCAAGACAATTTGGATAGAGAGACTAAGACTAAAGACTCGACGCCGAAGACTTCGTCAACATCCAAGGGGGAGTCTGTTGGTGCATCTAGTGTCTGTTAACTTCGTCTTAATCGAGTCTTTTGTATAGAAAGGTTGAATGAACACACAACAGGGTCAAAATTAGGGTTAGATTACATGTTTGAATGTAATTTCGCTTGAAGGTGACATGGACCAGTTCAAGCGAAATCATAACATGTGATTTCGCTTGAACAGGGCTGTGACACATTCAAGCGAAATCCTCAAGTCTATAAATAGGGTTGTGTTGTTTCATTTCAAGCGGACATGGTCATTACATCTGAGTCGAGGTGCTGTCAAAATTGTGTTAGAATCATTGTAAAAGGCTCGGATAAGCAGTAATAGAAAGAAAGTTAAAAGGAACAAGCTGTGTTACGTTGTTTACTTTGATTCCGCCTTAGTAAATGATGATGAACTGCCTTTACTGACTGTTTAGGGTCACGGAACCGATCCAACAAGTGGTATCAGAGCTTACTAAGGCAGTTCATCATCATTTACTAAGGCGGAATCAAAGTAGACAACGTAACACAGCTTGTTCCTTTTAACTTTCTTTCTATTACTTCTTATCCGAGCCTTTTACAATGATTCTAACACAATTTTGGCAGCACCTCGACTCAGACGTAATGATCTATGTCCGCTTGAAATGAAACAACACAACCCTATTTATAGACTTGAGGACTTCGCTTGAATGTGTCACAGCCCTGTTCAAGCGAAATCACATGTTATGATTTCGCTTGAACTGGTCCATGTCACCTTCAAGCGAAATTACATTCAAACATGTAATCTAACCCTAATTTTGACCCTATTGTGTGTTCATTCAACCTTTCTAGACAAAAGACTCGATTAAGACGAAGTTAACAGACACTAGATGCACCAACACCATAAGCAGCCTAAGAAACACATTATTCAACAAATCATGAGACAAAGTGATAACAGCAAGAACGGGTTCATCATTGCGAAAAGAACTAAGACGTCCAACACTCTATAAGCCCTAGTTGAATGATCCTTTTAAAATGCATGCTGGAACCTTTACACCGCATCTAACAAAAGTCCATCAGTAACCACAAAGTACCTAGAGTTGTCATAGGTAGCCCCTTAAGTTCTCGGGCAGACACTCTAAAGCATTGAATCTCTGTAGAAGCCCATCAACTAAACCCAAGATTAGAACAATTAAAAATTCCAATTTCAAACCAACCTTTTTTATTCAAATAAACCCTTTTTTTTTCAAAATGATACCCTCGACAATTCAGTAATTCTAAAAAACCCGTACTGTTACGAGAAATCAAAACCAAAAAATATGTAATATCACATTTTATAATACAAAATGTGAATACGTACCACATTGTGATACTAAGATTTCAATGTAAACTTTGGATTGTAAGAAAATGAAATTTGTATGCGAATTAACCAATAATTAACTTTCTATATCATGAAAATTTTAATTGAAAAACTCATGGAATCAACCCATAAACATGAAGACTGTCCAAACCAATTTATGGAACAACTCTAAACGTATAAACTTGTATAATACTCGGACGATCTGTATTAGTTGATCCTCAAACAAAAACTCGAACCACGATCTTTTGTATAAACTCAAGACATAAGACAAACTTACTAAGAAAAAGTTCAAGAACAAAAAATGACTAGTTGTACATTTACAAAAGATCATAAAAATTTAAAAAGTCACTATCCTACACAGAAGCTGAAATTCACGGTTCAAACAAGCATGATACAAAGAGGAGTTACACAAATTTCTATGAGATAAAGATTACAACCAATAACCCTTTTTCTGTGTAAACAAAAAATACAAAATTTCCAATGTTAGAAAGAAAGCATCTCACGGAGTGAAAACACTTAGTACTGTTACAATATGCAAGTATAATCTTGAACAAATACAACAGGCTGAATCTAAGAACCACATAGTTCACTCAACCATTATAATCGTTTGACTGGAAAAAATACAAGACTCGCATATTTAAGAGTAAGAACCACAACAGGCTAGATAACAAACCTAAACGAGAACTTGTAAACAATTTTTAAGAGTAAGACTAAACACATTTTTTGCTAACACCATTAACAATTAACTTTGATTATTTTTATTTGAAAGACAAACGGTTCTAAAACAAATCATTAATGTGTAGTTACAAACAAAGTCTTTAGTACTCCTAAAAACCAAAAGAGACTTATTCTTTCAAAATTGAATATATAAATTAACAGAGATAAAATTACATTGAAGTTCAACTTTGTATTAGACATTTCACATAGTTAACAATTTTCACTCAACTTAGCAAACAGAAAAAACTAGTAATCATGCCATGAAAAATACGAGTTTTATCCTAAGATAGCTAGCTCAAAATTACTTTAAATCAACCAATGAACTTTATGCTTACCTCATTGACAAAGAATACAATCAATAATGCTAAAGGTTGTATTATAATTTCTATGATCATCGCTAAAAACCATACAACATGTCCAAATATGTCACACCCTGACTTTTGCGGAAGCGTATGATGTGTGACTTGTTCAATATCATTGCATTCAATCATAATAAACAACTATATGATCAAAACGATGTTCATCCATTCATTAAGTTTAAAATATTACAAACACCAGTCATTTAAGTTTCAAACAACACAACCTTTGACTAAGTACAAACCAACAAAAGTGGATGACATCTGAATTGGAATTTACTTCTAGAAACAACACCCGCGCCCAAGATCCAACTTGTTACCTGAAATGCATGTAATTTTGAAAAACATCAACAAAAGTTGAGCGAGTTCATGCGTTTTGTATGAGTACTGATAAGCTTGTAAACATTTGAGAGACTCCTTTGAAAACAGGTATGAAAAGCGTCTATGAACAGATCAAATTAATGTTTTGCAAGGACATTAATCTATGTGAAGACATAGGGAGCACTCAATATGAGTAGGCTTATACACTCGTCGAACCCCCTCGGCTGTGTCGAATTCCCCTCGACTGTGTCAAATTCACCTCGATTGTGTTAAATTCCCTTGACCGTATCAAATCACCTTGACTATGTCAAATCACCCTTGACCGTTGTCGAATCACCTCGACTGGGAAACCAAAGCACTCATAGTGGTCACATAAGGACCATGAGTGGGGCTCGGCCGTACCCGTTAGATCTAACCTTCGTCCATAATTCTTATAAAAGTTATTGGCATTTCAATTTCAATCTATGCTCACATGATCTATAATTCATTTCATAGCCAAATCATACCATTTAAACATATGCAATATGTATTCCACCCCCCAAGAGTTATAAATCAACAAACAGTTAAGAAAAGGGGGACATGAACTCACAAGTTTGCGTCCTGCTATCTCGTATGCTCAAGGTCCTCCTATGAGTCGTGCAACTACCTACACATGTGCCATGTTTTAGTAGACGCTTAGGTCGTGTAACAACTCTTTGTCTTAGTTGTTCATTAAGACTTGTTTTGGAAATCTTGGTGTATTCTGAGTTACATCATTGATGTATATTATAATATTCCAAAGTATATAATTATTTGTTAAAATAATAAATATTTAAACTTAATTTATATTTATTAAATTTTGGAATATTAGTTAAAATAATATATTTTAACTTGCCACATATTGTATTTGTACATGTATAACTCTCCCCAAGGATGGGCGTATTCATACTCATATTCTTAAACTTGTGTATTTTGCCAAGTATTGGTGGCGTATTCCGGTGTGTATTTGTACGTACAAGAATACGTATTTCACTGTATTTATTAAGTATTCATATACTTAATTTTGTATTTATACTTTTCGGAATAATACTTCTAATAAAATTCACCAATATATATTCTCAAAATATATATTTTAAGAAATCTTACATAGAAAAATTATTTATAATTTTCCCTTGGCAAAAATAATTGTAGTTTCATTTAAACCATGAAAATAATACATGTTCAATTTTAACTTAGAAAATATATAGATATAAATCTATTTTTCACCCAAAAATAAGGTATTCTATGTTTATTTAAGAAAATATATATTTTCTCCCAAAAATAATATATCTTCTAATAATTCCAAGAAAACATATATATTGTTCTTACCAAAAAATAATATATTTTCTTCTTGTCAAAAATATGATTTATTTTATAATACTTATGAAAATCATATTTTTGTTCTCTTGGTTTCCAAAATACCGTTTACCAAAATATACTTACGAATCTAATTCCGGAATATTTTTGTAAGTTATATTCCTTGTTCGGTTTCTCCAATATTTTGGGTATAATTTGTATATTTATTTCTTGGAATTTTTGGTAATATTTAGTATTCTATTTCTTAGTATTTTGGTGAGTTATATTATTTCAAGCCCTAAAATAATATAACTGATACACATAATATACAAATAATCACACACATGGTGAAATCTAAATATATATTCTCCTAAATACATATTTAGTCACTTTTATTATCAAAAACCAACCTCCAATATTTTGTAATTTCTGTAACAAAAATTATGGCAAACTTTATATGAAAAATCATGGTTAAAATATGCTTGTAAATATTTGTTTAAAAATATTTTCCTAAGCGTTTAATTTCTAGAAAAATTTTGCCATAGTTTCCCCTTAAAATGGAGGTTTCCATGCTTTCAAAGCATATCATTTTCTTTTATAAATCATCACAATCAACAATAATCCAAAAAATACTTGCCAAGTGCCATAAATCAAGCATTAATCACTACTTCATGAACTTGAAAATTTATAAAAATTTGTAGTAACTTACTAGTGAATTTAGTAAGCTTAGTTACCCTTTAAAGTGTGGTTATTTATTTAAAAACATCATTATTGAAGAAGTTAGATGTTTACAACTTGTGAATAAATTTTCTAAAAATATTTCTTCTTGAGTTTTTCTTGTTAAATATACATTTCTACACTTGATTAACCACTAAAAATGTGGTTAATCTCTTTAGGAACCAAGTTTATGTAAATCTTGTATTTTTAACTTGGTTTATTGAAAAATCATTCTTGAAATCATATGTTTACAAGTCTCATTTCGCACTTTGAACATCATACTTCAAGAAAACATTAAATCTTTCAAGTTCATGTTGTAACATAAGGATGGTCTCTTGATCTTTAACATAATCATCCTCTCATCTTGCTAGATTATGTCTTTAATCACTATCTAGCAAGATCATATGATGTTTAACATCATATACACAAATAATCAACAATCAACAAGCATAACAACACTTAACAACATGATTTCTTATGATTTTTAAGCTTATGTTCAAGTTTCATGTTCTTGATTCATAGTGTTCTTCATGATTACCAACTTGTATCATATTTTAACCAACTTAATAAGATGTAAAATAGAGTGTCGAATGATCTTACTACTAGCTCAAGGCTAGGGATGATCTCAAGATGAAGAAGAGGTGGTTAAAAGCTTGTATGAAGGGTCCTTCAACTTCCAAGAGTTCCTAGCTTCCTTATATGGCTTCTTACACCTTTGTATATGTATGGAATGGATAGAGATTGAAGTGAAGGTGGTGGTGGTGGTGGTGTGCTTGGTGTTCTCGGCCGAACCAAGGGAGGAGAGGGAGAGATGAAGTGTGTTGAGGTGTTTGTGAAAATGAGAAGTGAACTCACTTATGGTTAATTATAAGTTGCATCCAACATTAAATGGCATAATGGTATAATATGCTTAGTATATTCCCAACATGATCTAATAATTTATCCAAAGAAAATATTCATGTGGGACCCATGTTGGGCTGTGAACTAGGTGGGGGGGGGGGTCTTAGGCTAGGTTGTAACTAGTAGTTAGTTATGTTAGTTGAAAATCAAGTGTTTAGTTAGGTTTCAAGTATACTAGTTAGGGTTATATCTGTTATATGTTTATAGGATGTGTTATGATGTTCGGTGACCATAACTAGCTTTGTGACACTAAAACAATGCTTCTAGTAAGAATTTGATGTTTCGGGTAGTGTCCGGTTGTTCGTTTCGTTACTGTTCGTTAAAGCGCTAAATTGCGCAGTTTAGTGTGCTTTATGTTATGTTTTATGACAGTTTTGATTCCCGACACTTAGGAAAGTATCCTGGACCATTATATCATAATTCTGCATTATATTTAGATGTTTAAAGCTGAATTTTTGCTTAATTTGTTTATTTTCTGCAGAATTTTGCAGTTTTAGTGTGTTTCTGGCACTTTCCGGTACCTATGTCATCACTAGGAAGGCAGTTTTGTAATCCTTACTTTCCTACAAACTATACTAGTGTAACACTTGGTCCTAAGGCTTATTTTGTGTCTTAACATCATGTCTGTCTAAGTAGTGAACTCCCGTCAGTACTTCTAGTTTGTCTGATAACTGTGCCAACTCTGCTCTATGCATTAATAGAACTATATTGTGTTGCATGTAGTAATGATAAAAGTCTTGCAACATGAAATGCCATTGTATGTATATAACAATAATCAGAAATTCATTCGCCTTGTAAACTAAATCATGCACAGTCATTAAAGCACATATTACTGTTTAATTATTGTACGGAATGCATGGAAAAGTGCCAATTGTCACATTCTCCCCCTGTTAAAAGAATTCCGTCCCGAAATTCAAGCTATGCCATCGGTCACAAGGGAGCTACGAATCAAATGTGGTCACTTAGGCTTAATTCGGTTTTCATGTTCCCAAGTAAACTCTGGGCCATAATATGAATTCCAACGAACTCTAACAAATCAATTATGACTTCTCCGTGTTTTGTGGACTTCCAGTCTGCAACCTTAACAGGTTCTTCTAAAGACTAGACACGTGGAATGTGTCGTGATCACTACTGAATTTCTCTGGAAGTTTCAGCTTATGAGCAATAGTCCCGAACCCTTCCATGATCTCGAAAGGTCTAATATACCGTGGGTCCAACCTCCCACGCTTTCCAAATCATACCACGCATTTCCAAGGCGAGACTTTCAATAATATCATCTCTCCAAACTCAAATTTCAACGGTTTCCGCCGCTTGTCGGCGTAGATTCTCTATATACCACATGCTTGACTTGATACGATCACGTATTTGAACAATTCTATCTGTAGTTTCCTAAACCAACTCGGGGCTAGTAAATCGTTTATCTCCGGTCTCCGTCCAACACAACGGGGACCGACACTTACGTTCCTATAAAGCTTTGCGCGAGATGGCCTAAATGGCGGCGTGATAAATATTATTGTAGGAAAACTTCACTAAGGGCAAGTGAGTATTCCAACTTCTCATCAAAGTCCATCACACAAGCACGTAGCATGTCTACCAAAGTCTGTATCGTTCGTTTGCTCTGGCCGTCCGTCTGAGGGTGAAATGTAGTACTAAGGTCCAACCGTGACCTAAACGCCTTTTGAAACGTCTGCCATATCCTTGGCACAAAACGACCATCTCAGTCGGACAAGATAGAAACAGGCACTCCATAACGTGCCACAATCTCTCTGAAATAAATCTCTGCTAATTTCCTTGGGTTGTTTTCCTTATTGATCGGTAGGAACTGTGTAGTCTTGGTGTGTTGATCAATAATCACCCAAATCATATCGTGACCTCTTTGGGTTCTTGGTAGCTTGTAATGAAATCCATTAAGGTTCATTCCCACTTCCACATGGGAATCTCAGGCTGTTGCAGCACTCCTGATGCTTTCTGGTATTCTGTCTTAGCTTCGACATAAGTAAGACAGTTACCCACATATGTAGCTATATCAGCTTCCATCTTGGGCCATCCATACTAATCCTTCAAGTCTCGGTACATCTTGTCGGATCCAGGATGGATCGAGTACCTTGACCTATGAGCCTTGTCCCAAAATAAGCGTACGTAAATTGTCGTGAGTCGGAACCCCAAAGTCGTCCCATGGAGTATAAGGTTCCGTCTTCCTTAGGAAATAACTGCACTTCATTTTTAAGTAACGCTTCTGCTTGTAGGTTCTTTGGCTTGAGCGCCTCTTGCTCAGCTTCACGAATCCGAGTAGCGGAATTTGTCTGTACGGTCATCTCTAAGGCTCGCACCCTTAGAGGCTTTGCGCGATCCTTGCGGCTCAAGGAATCTGTTGCAACGCTTGCCTTGTCCAGGTGATACTTAATCTCACAATCATAATCATTCAGTAACTCAATCCATCTTCGTTATCTTATGTTTAAGTCCTTCTGATCAAAGATGTGCTGCAAACCCTTGTGATCAGTAAAGACCGTGCAGCGTTTTCCATACAAGTAATGACGCCAAATCTTCAACGCACAACTACTGCACCTAGTTCATGTATCTTCTCATGATTCTTTAATCAACGTGACGCGTACGCGATGACTTGGTCTCGTTGCATCAACGCGCAATCGAGACCTTGTCGAGAAGCGTCACAAGAACCGCAATTCTATTGGTACTGTCAGGTGAAGACAAGATAGGTATTGACTAGGTTAGGGTTGTTAGTGGTTGAGCAGTCCTTGAAAGGTTTTCTAGAGGTCATCTGGTACAGCCTACAATCGCCAAAAATTCTTAGTTGTGTCTTAGGGACTCCTTAGTTCTTGATTGCAGGGTCGACATGAATCTCATTCTTATCCACCACGTATCCTAAGAATCTTACCTCGCGAATCTAAAGTTCGCACTTCGACATCCTGGCACATAACTGTTCTTTCTCTAAGAGTCCCAAGATGAATTGCAGACGTTGCTCATGACCTTCCTTGGTCCTTGAGCTCATAAAAATATAGTCACGATCTTATCCAGGTACGACTTACATACCTGATTCATGAGGTCCATGAATACTGTCGGTGCATTTATTTAAGCCAAACGACATGACAAGGAACTTGTAATGCTCAAGGCGAGTCCTAAAGGTCATTTTAGGGATACTTTCTTCTTGTATTCGCAGTTGAGGACATCCTGACCTCAAGTCGATCTTCGAGTAGTAACTAGAACCTTGTAATTGGTGGAACAAGTCATCAATCCCTGGGAAAAGGATACCGGTCCTTGATATCCAATTCTCTGAAGTTGATGCAAAATGGAAACTGGCATCTTTCTTCTTAACGAATAATACTGGGGCTTCCCAAGGTGAGAAGCTCGTCCTGGTAGATTTCTTATGCCTAGCAGCACTTGCAGTTGCGTCGGAGGCTCCTGTGTCTCGGGCGAAGCTAGTCGGTAAGGTGCCATTCGTCACTGGTGCCGCTCCTGGAACTAGGTTTATCCTAAACTCCACTTGTCGCTGTGGAGGTAACCCAGGCAAGTCTTCGGGGAAGACTTCTGGAATTTCCTTCACAATGGGGATGTCTTCTGGCTTTGCCTTCTTGGTCCCTTTATCGACAACATGAGCAAGGAAGGCTATGCAGCCTATTCGGAGGCGCTTCTGTAACTCTATGACCAATGTGAGATGTCGCAATTCCACCGCCTTATGGGGCCTAGTGCCCTCGCATCTATTGCAAGAAGGTTGTGTACTATAAGTGTCTCATCATTCGCAAGAGGGATGCGAATGATTTTCCTTATGTCGAACAACTTCAGCTCTATCCTTGGATATCCAATCCAAGCTGACTACAATATTATGACTTCCCAAGTCAATGGTAATAGAAGGTTCCCGCTCTCTAAGTTCCAAAATACAATCTTTAATCACCTCATCTGCTTTAACTAACCTTATATTTGCCAATTCGAAAGAGTACAGGGCGTCTATCCTATTTGAAACTAGGCCAAGTAGGTTCTTAATTCCTAAGGATACAAGGTTATAGTCGGTGCCAGTATCAATCAAAATGGATGCATAGTGTTGGTTAATAGGGAACGTACCCGTGATCGCATCTGGATCCTGGCATGCTTCACGAGCTCCGATCGTGAAGACCCTTCCTTGCTTGGTTCTTCCTAGGGCAATCTTTCCTAAAGTGCCCCACGTCCCCACATTTGAAGCAACCTGGAACTCTACCATTATAGTTTCCGTCTTGGTTGCCGTTATCATTTGCTCCTTGTTTGGGGTACTTCGCCCAACAGGCATCCTTGCTGTGTCCTTCTTTTCCACACCTATCGCACTTAGGCCTTAGACATCGACCTTCATGGTGAAACTTGCACTCATCACATCTCGGCTTAGTCCCCAAGTAAACCTTATCACCGGCCTTTTTGGTGGCTCCATAAGCTCGCATGCCACGGGGCGGGTCCAATTCCCTTCTTTTGTTTGCTTTAGAGCTCTCATAGTTGACTTGGGTGCCTATCTTTAGGTTCGAAGACTTTCTTTTGTTATTGCCCGAAGACTCCACATGAGTTTCTTTCTTGTTTGCCTCAGATCCCGAAAACTTTCCCATACGAAGAGCTTCTTCAGTAAGTGTGACACTCAAATCGATAGCCTCTGTGATGGTTGGAGGCTTTGAGGCAGTAACCATGCTCAGAATTTGAGGTGCAAGTCCCCAAATGAATCGCTCAATCCTCTTGAACTCTGGATCGACTAAGTAGGGAACAACCCTAGACAGGTCGTGAAAGCGTTGGACGTACTCAGAAATCTTCGGCCCGTCCATTTTCAAATTCCAGAACTCAGTCTCAAGCTTCTGGATTTCTGCTCTGACGCAGTATTTCTTCCGCATCAATTCCTTGAGCTTGTCCCAGCTTAGTGCATAAGCAGTAGCTTCACCAAGGGTCTGAACCTGAAGGTTCCACCAGGAGAGTGCGCCATCCAAAAACAACCCTGAGATATAGGTAACTCTATGCTCGGGCGAACATTTACTCATTCACAGAACGGAGTCAGTCTTTTCTGCCCAATGAACAAAAGCAACGGCACCTCCTGTGCCATCAAAATTCAATGGCTTGCAGTCCAGGAACTTTTTATAGGTGCAGCCAGTTGGAGGGTTACTTCCGTGAGTGCCACCGCTGTGTTCAGAGCGGAGGGCTTCATACTGCGCTATAGCTTGGGAAATGCACTCATTGAGTTCGACCTCAGTTCTTGGTAACGTACTGGTGTCTGTGTCATGTCTGGGCGGCATTTTCTTCTAGCAAAAAGGTATGGGGCAGGTTAGACAACATTCCATAATTGTCTATGAGGTATATATCACCACAAGCTAACATGCAATCACCTAACATCACATGCATATATAATCAATAATGTATAAGTAGGAAAACGACCACTGAACTTTCATATATGCTTGACAACTTGACTTATTGTTTGTATCGGGGAAAACAAAATGAACTCGAGGTTACATCACCTCGGTCATACAAGTTTCATAATATGGAAGTAGTAGTTATTTTCTTTCTACATTGGTTTTCTTAGATCTTTAGCATCACAAAGACAGGTATACTTCTCAAGAGATGGGGGTTGTACATATAGTAGTGATAAAAGGTGCAAAGTTACTGAATCTTTCCCGAGTGTTAGCCATCTTCATTTGCCTAGATATCGGTTCCCAAACGGTTCGTATACGGGTAGAAGTGTCAGACACGAAGTAGGCAAAGACATATTTCCTACTTTGTAGAGTGCTACAACAACTGTCTAGGTATTATTCTACTAGATGAAGGTGTGAACACTTAGAAATTTTTGGATGGGTGGTGATCATTAGCTTGACTCGCAGAGTCCACCAGGATTTCTATAACAACCCTCAAAAATATTTTCGACACCCTAATATATTTTAAAGTTTCCCTATATGTCCTAAAATACACCCCATATACGAAAATGGGCCCTGAATACCTTTATTTTTATTAAAATTAATTAAAAATAGGATTTAGTGGTCTTTCGCGGGGCGTGTAGCCCTTGGCTACCTCTTACGCGGGCCGCGACAGATAGGCCTCAGGCTTAACCCGGTGCCGCCACGTATCGGGCTCGTATCGAAGCTACGTGTCAACTCAGCAAGGCTAGGGCCTACCCTAGCCACCCTTACGTGCCGCGTAGACCCTGGCCGAAGCTTACGCAGGGCGTGACAAGGTCCGAGATCAGCACTATATATAGGGACATTCGGCTTCAGTTTGAAATCGTTCATCTCTCGTTTTCTCTCTCAATTTCTATATAGTCAAAGTAAATTCCGGGTATTATACCCCCCTAAATAACGAAGTCCTGCCTCGTTGTAAGTATCATAACCCCGGTTACGTATTAGATACGCTGCCCGATTGATCCAGGGTTCCGTAACGGCTGTCGTGGTTCTGCCCGATGTAGTCGTTGGAATGCCGTCTCGGGGAGAGTATTACTAATGTAAATATTGGGTTATTATACTAACACGTGTGCATTTGTGTAAATTATAGATATTCACCAGGAAACCCTTAAAGAAAACCTAAGACAGCAATGTGAGTAATCTCCTTTTTGTAAACTGTTTTTACAAAACCTTAAATATTTTACAATGTGATTAAGCAGTGATTGAGTCTTTGTAATTCTTCAATTACTGCCGGTATGTTGGGGTTTTGTATACAAAATGTGGAACACGTTACCATTGGACAAAGAGTTAGCCAATGGGTAATATGACCCACCAGTCAGGATTGAAAGTATTGAATGAGTAATTGTGTAGATGTAAACATTGTAATTGCTCTCAATACTGTGAAAAGATAAAACTCTTCTTGATTAAACTGGGATTCACTCACCAGTATTTCTCACTCACCAGTATTTCCCACTGACAAAATGTTTTTAAACGCGTTTCAGGTAACAAAATGTGAAAGCCAACTAGAAGCCAGCTGGACAGCACTGAAGGCTTGGAAAAGTGGCTATAAAAGTTACCTAAATAAAAGAAGATGTTTTATTCAATAAAATAGAGATTATCTCTATAAATCAGTTTGTAATAAAAACTTGGGTAAAATCCCAATGCACTTATTTATATAAAGTGTGGTATTTTACTCTGATAAAATATATCCTAACTACGGTCCTGATGTAAATTCCGCTGCCAAATTGATAAACATTGATACCACAAATACTGATTCTCGCGGCCGCCCGTTCCCGGGACAGATAGGGGGCGGGGGTTGCGACAGAAGGTGGTATCAGAGCTAAGTCACTAATTCAGCCACAGAAGTGTTCTGCTGACACCGAAAATATTATATGTTAGGAAATAAATTACAGAAATACGTGCATACCTGTATTTTATTGTTGTGTGTTATTTGACTATTTGTTAGTTTACAGTATGAGCGACCAAGGACCTTCCGACGCCTACCGTCAGTTGTCCAGCTCACCTAGAAGCGAAGGCACCTCTTCACAGCCTGCCCTCTCAGGGTATTCAGCTGACAATGAAGATGGGATATTGGTGTTTAAGGCTCAGTCTGAAGAGCCATTCCCTCCTAAGAAGAGAGGATGGTTCAGTAGAGGAGCGCATGAACGTAGGAAGAGAATGAAAAAGTTGCAAAACCAGCGAGCCTTAGCAGCCGCTAAAAGAGAAACAGATGCTCACACACAGGATATGCTCAATAGGAGTTTAGCAAATTTCCATATCCCAGCAGCCACAGCTGCCGACCCTAACCTGGAGCAACTTGTAGCACCCAAACCATTACCACTATTCCCCACACAGCCAATGGAAATCGAGAACAACCTAGAAAATCAAATCCAAATGCATGATTTTAACCCAGAAGAGATACCTAGGGTACCAGCACCCAATCCCTTAGACCCAGACTACGACCCGTGGTTAGACGACCATAGGGATTATGTGCAACGCTACCCAATACCAGAAGACACACCTATGCCGAACCTAGCAGCCTACCCAGGTTTGGACCCTCTAGATCCCTACTATGATAGCGATCAGTACATCAGGGAAATTTTAGAGAATCCATACCCATACCAGGAACCCATGCCCCAGTTTCCAAACCCAGTCCCAGCACCTGCAACCCCAATGAGTGTAGAAAATGTGCAAGAGCTCCGAACCTTCGGAGAGGAGATTTTAGAAAGTAGCGAGAGAATGAGTCAGGTAGGAGAACGACTCGTCTGGAAGTATGACGAGCGCAATATGGAGTTCTGGATGAACCCATATCAGTGAAGGTGATGGTGGAAGTAGTAATAATAATATAATAATATATAATATATGTGTATGTTTGAAAAAAAAATTCTAGATAATAGCTATAGATGCCTACTAGTATTGTAATTTTAAATTTCCGTTTCAGTTTGTATTAGATGCATGTTATATATAAGAAAGAGTAAGTCGCAATGCTCAACGCTTTTGATCAATATGCGTGTCATATGATTGGTTGTGTTAAATATTATCTTGTGATATTAATACGTGGTAAATGTTTAAAATCCAGATGGCCGACCAAGTGAATCAAGAGAATCCGGATAATAACCCGGAAAACCAGGATAACGATAACCCGAACAATGATAACAATGGAAACCAAGTGGATAACAGTGCCATCCAACACATAGTGGCACAAGGGATAATAGATGCAATGCCATATATTATTCAAACAGTTAGGGAAGCGGATAATAAAAGTAATCATAGCAGTAAACGACCCACTGAACCTGAACACAACGTAAACAATGGACCATTACTTCAAGTGCCCATTCCCAAAAGAAGAAGAACCATATCTTATGGTTGTTCTTATAAAGAATTCTGGTCTTGTAAACCAATGGAATTCTCGGGCAATGAAGAGGCCGTTGCAGCTTTACGCTGGATAGAAAAGACTGAGGCAGTCTTAAAAATAAACAAGTGTATGGAGGAGGATAGGATAATGTTTGCCTCCAATCTGTTTAAAAATTCAGCACTAGAATGGTGGAACACTATCCTCCAATCTAGGGGAAGTGACAGAATTTACAATATGGAATGGGAGGAATTTAAGAATATGGTAGAAAGGAAATTCTGCCCTCCCAATGAAAAAGAACAAATAGCAAATAAGTTCCTAAACCTTAGAATGACTGGAGTAGATAGTAAGGGTTATACTACGTTATTCTTTGAATATGCTAGAATAGTACCAACCCTTGCATCACCTAAACCAGTATTAATCTCCCGTTACATCTGGGGATTAATTAGTGAGATAAGGCATGTAGTCAAGGCAGCTAGACCTCAAACTATAGAAGAAGCTGTAGAACTAGCAAATACCTTGACAGATGAGTTAGTGTGTACCCGAGAAGAGGATAAAAGGAAAAACCTAGCTCAAAGGCTTACCTAAGAATTTCGCTCTGGAAATTCCAACCGTGGGAAAAATGTAGGTTATACCTCTGCACCTTATTGCAAGTATTGCAAAAGGAAGCATTCTGGAAGATGCTCCATATATTTGCAACTTCTGCAAAATATCTGGACACAAGGAAGAAGACTGCAGGAAGAAACCTAACAACAGGATATGCTACAATTGTGGAGAACAAGGCCACATCAAGCCAAATTGTCCGAAACTAGCTCCAGCCATGAACAACAAGAATACTAAAAATGCTAGAGCATCTGTTCTGACTGCAGAAGAAGCCAAGATGGTTCCGGATGTGATAGCCGGTACGTTTTTAGTTAATGATGTTTTTGCTAAAGTATTATTTGACTTTGGTGCGAACCAAAGTTTTATTAATACTTCATTTTGCAAACTTCTTAATCAATCATTAACTAAACTCCCACAAGAATGTCTAGTAGAGACAGCAAATGGAGAAACCATTAAGATTTCTGAGATCTTGCAGGGAGCAAGAATATAATTTTTAAACCAAAAGTTTATTGCAAACCTTTATCCAATGAATCTGACAGGATTTGATGTTGTATTAGGAATGGATTGGTTAATAGCCAATAAAGCCAGTATTTTATGTGATCAATAGCCAATTCAAGTAAATTCACCAAAGGGTGAAAAGATCACAATTAAAGGGGATAAACCATATAGATCCACAAAATTCATCTCTGTGATGAAAACAGTAAGTTACATAAGAAAATGATCATTAGTGTATTTGATTTCTATAATCACTAACACTAAAAGAAAAGAATTAAAAGATATTCCAGTAGTGTCTCAGTTTCCAGATGTATTTCCAGAAGAATTACCAGGACTACCGCCAGACAGAGAAGTCGAATTCAGGATTCATCTACTACCAGGAGCAGCACCGATTGCCAAAGCACCTTACCGTTTGGCACCTGCAGAAATGCAAGAATTGAAGCAATAGTTAGACGAGTTATTGGAGAAAGGATTCATACATCCAAGTTCATCGCCATGGGGAGAACCAATCTTGTTCGTTAAAAAGAAAGACGAATCAATGCGTATGTTCATTGATTACCGTGAATTGAACAAGGTTACGATTAAGAATCGGTATCCATTACCGAGAATCGATGATCTGTTCGATCAGTTGCAAGGAGCTCGATTTTTCTCAAAGATCGATTTACGCTCAGGATATCATCAATTAAAGGTACACAAAGAGGACATTCCTAAGACCGCATTTAGAACAAGGTATGGCCATTATGAATTTATAGTCATGCCATTTGGTTTAACCAATGCCCCAGCTGCATTTATGGACATGATGAACCGAATATGTAAGCCATATTTGGATAAATTCATAATTGTCTTTATAGATGATATTCTCATTTACTCTAAAAGTAAAGAGGAACATGCAAGACATTTGCAAGCACTTCTAAGTTTATTGAGAAAAGAAAAGCTTTATGCAAAATTTACAAAGTGCGAATTTTGGTTAGAACATGTACAATTTCTTGGACATCTAGTCAATCATGAAGGAATTCATGTGGATCCCACCAAGATTGAGGCAATTATCAAATGGAAAACCCCTGAGTCACCAACCGAGGTTAGAAGTTTCTTAGGATTGGCCGGTTATTATAGAAGATTTATTCAAGATTTTCTAGAATAGCCATTCCTTTAACTAAGTTAACATGTAAATCTGTTAAGTTTGAATGGGGACCAAAACAGGAAGAAGCCTTTAGAATTCTTAAACAAAGATTAACCAACGCACCCATATTAGCGTTACCAGAAGGAACTGAAGATTTTGTAATCTGTTGTGACGCTTCTAAGTTAGGTTATGGATGTATGTTAATGCAACGTCAAAAGGTTATAGCTTACGCATCTAGGCAACTTAAGAATCATGAAGAGAATTATTCAACCCATGATTTAGAATTAGGAGCTATAAGTTTTGTCCTGAAAATTTGGAGACATTATCTTTACGGTAGTAAGTTTACCATTTTCACAGATCATAAAAGTTTAAGGTATGTTTTCGGGCAAAATGAGTTGAATATGAGACAGAGACGCTGGATGGAAATTCTTAGTGATTATGATTGTAATATCCAGTATCATGCAGGAAAGGCTAATGTGGTAGCTGATGCTTTAAGTCGAAAGTATCACGAAAAGCCAAAAAGAGTACGTTCTCTTAAATTAAATCTACAAGTAGATTTAAATGAGCAGATTAGGAAAGCACAAAATCAGTAATCAAGGATGATACTGAGAAATTAAAAGTAATGATTAAGGAATTAGAACAAGGAACAAATAGAATTTGGAGATTCCATAAGAAGAGAATGTGGATACCTAAATTAGGAAACATACGCCACCGTATATTAGAAGAAGTCCATAAGTCTAAATATACGATGCACCCTGGAAATAATAAGATGTATCAGGATTTAAGAAAGAATTTCTGGTGGATAGGAATGAAAAAGGATATAGCATCTTATGTTTCTAAGTGTTTAACCTGTTCACAAGTCAAAGCCGAATATCAGAAACCCTCAGGTTTATTACAACAGATTGGAAATGCCAGTATGGAAATGGGAATTGATAATAATGGATTTTGTTACCAAATTACCCAAAACAAGAAAGGGTAATGATACAATCTGGGTGATTGTAGACAGGCTAACTAAGTCAGCTCATTTACCACCAATGAAGGAAACTTTCAGTATAGAACAATTAGCTAAGTTGTATGTAAATGAAATAGTTTCATTACATGGAATTCCTTTATCAATTGTTTCTGATAGAGATAGCCGTTTTACCTCTCATTTTTGGACAAGTTTCCAAAAAGCCATGGGAACCAAGCTGAATCTAAGCACAGCTTATCATCCTCAAACAGACGGACAAAGCGAAAGGACAATTCAGACAATGGAGGACATGCTTAGAGCTTGTGTAATTGATTTCGGAGGTAATTGGGACGATCATTTACCATTAATAGAATTTTCTTACAATAACAGTTATCACACAAGTATCAATGCTGCACCATTCGAAGCACTGTATGGACGAAAATGCCGAACCCCAGTCTGTTGGGCAAAAATTGGAGAAAAGCAACTATCCGGACCCGAAATAGTACAAGAAACGACTGACAAAATCATTTAAGTCAAGGAACGACTGAAAGCAGCACGTGATTGACAAAAGAGTTATGCTGATAACAGACGAAAACCCTTGGAATTTCAGGTAGGTGACAAAGTGTTATTGAAAGTCTCTCATTGGAAAGGAGTGGTAAGATTCATAAAAAGGGGAAAGCTAAGCCCCAGGTATGTTGGACCTTTTGAGATTATTAGAAAAATAGGACATGTAGCCTATCAGCTACAACTGCCAGAGGAAATGGCAGGAATACATGATGTATTTCATATATCTAATATCAAGAAATGCTTAGCTGATGAATCACTAATAGTGCCTCTTAAGGATATAGAGGTAAATGAACAACTTAAGTTTGTAGAGAGGCCTCTACAGATTGTAGACAGGAAAATTAAGAACCTCAAGCACAAGAGATTAGTTCTGGTCAAAGTAAAATAGGACTCCAAAAGAGGATCAGAATACACATGGGAGCTTGAATCAGAGATGCAAAGGAAATATCCACAGTTGTTCCAGTAGATCTCGAGGACGAGCTCTAAAACAAGGTGGGGAGGATATAACAACCCTCAAAAAATATTTCGACACCCTAATATATTTTAAAGTTTCCATATATGTCCTAAAATACACCCCATATATGAAAATGGGCCCTGAATACCTTTATTTTTATTAAAATGAATTAAAAACAGGATTTAGTGGTCTCTCGCGGGGCGCGTAGCCCTTGGCTACCTCTTACGCGGGCCGCGACAGATAGGCCCCAGGCTTAACCCGGTGCCGCCACGTGTCGGGCTCGTGTCGAAGCTACGTGTCAACTCATCAAGGCTAGGGCCTACCCTAGCCACCCTCGCGGGCCGCTTAGACCCTGGTCGAAGCTTACGCGGGGCGCGACAAGGTCCGAGATCAGCACTATATATAGGGACATTCGGCTTCAGTTTGAAATCATTCATCTCTCATTTTCTCTCTCAATTTCTATATAGTCAAAGTAATTTCTGGGTATTATACCCCCTAAATAACGAAGTTCTGCCTCGTTGTAAGTATCATAACCCTGGTTACGTATTAGATACGCTGCCCGATTGATCCAGGGTTCCATAACGGTTGTCGTGGTTCTGCCCGACGTAGTCGTTGGAATGCCGTCTCGGGGAGCGTATTACTAATGTAAATATTGGGTTATTATACTAACACGTGTGCATTTGTGTAAATTATAGATAATCACCAGGAAACCCTTAAAGAAAACCTAAGACAGCAATGTGAGTAATCTCCTTTTTGTAAACTGTTTTTACAAAACCTTAAATATTTTACAATGTGATTAAGCAGTGATTGAGTCTTTGTAATTCTTCAATTACTGCCGGTATGTTGGGGTTTTGTATACAAAATGTGGAACACGTTACCATTGGACAAAGAGTTAGCCAATGGGTAATATGACCCACCAGTCTGGATTGACAGTACTGAATGAGTAATTGTGTAGATGTAAACATTGTAATCGCTCTCAATACTGTGAAAAGATAAAACTCTTCTTGATTAAACTGGGATCCGCTCACCAGTATTTCCCACTGAAAAAATGTTTTTAAACGCGTTTCAGGTAACAAAATGTGAAAGTCAACTAGAAGCCAGCTGGACAGTACTGAAGGCTTGGAAAAGTGGCTATAAAAGTTACCTAAATAAAAGAAGATGTTTTATTTAATAAAATAGAGATTATCTCTATAAATCAGTTTGTAATAAAAACTTGGGTTTTATCCCAATGCACTTATTTATATAAAGTGTGGTATTTTACTCTGATAAAATATATCCTAACTACGGTCCTGATGTAAATTTCGCTGCCAAATTGATAAACATTGATACCACCAATACTGATTCTCGCGGCCGCCCGTTCCCGGGACAGATAGGGGGCGGGGGTTGCGACAATTTCCATTCACTACAAGTCATTATTACGTGGGCTCCCGTAATAATAAATTGTCTTGCATGGTCATCCCAACTTTCCCCCGTTCAAAGCAGATGATCCACCAAAGAGGGGACACCACTGTCCTTATACCTCCGACATGGATAGGACCATTGTGGTGGTCCACGCGCTAACATCCGTTATCGTTATGCGCGAATAGGCACGATGCTTAGACGTAATAGGATTAAGGGAAATCCCAAGTAGTTGGAGGGGAACCCTCATGATGAGTACTTCATCTTTCTTGACTGGACAGGAGTGTCGTCAATCTTGTTTCTCAAAACTCACAGGGATCTCGTCCCGCTGATAAGGGTGTTGTCCGAGGTTACCTCCTCCGCCTCGCCGTCACTACCGTAGTTAGGAACCTTCACATTCGAGAGGGAAGAACAACCATCTTCTATGGAAACCAGCTCAGGATCTTGTTTGGTAATCACTCCAGCCATGAGCTTCGCAATAAGCGCGAGGTTCTAACACCCGTCCCATTTATTTAAATTATTTAATATAAAATACGCATTTAATAAGGTAATACCTTGCATCCTTAATTAGTTAAACAAAACGGAAGTTTACATGACAAAGTCTTCGAGTTACTAACGACTAATTTCAAACATTCCAAACGACATGTTAAATATTTACTACATAAACATCGTCTTTAACAAGATTAGATAAGCGCGGAAGCTTCAAAATTTGTGTTCGGTTCTTGAGATGTTGCTTGATCGTCACCCGGAGCATAATAAACATCACCTAAGGTCAAAACCACATCAAATGTTAGTTTTGACAGTATTAATATGTATATAAACAAGACCTACAGCCATACGATTGAAAGAAAAACAAATCTCCAGCTTTTGGGTATGTCGCGCCCCGTGACAGATCGTGTTTCATCCTACGCGGCCCGCGACGGACATCGCGTTGCGCGACGGTGCACCCAGTTTGGGGTCGCGTGACGCGACACCATGTTTTTCGCAGAAGGTTGCTTAATTTGAGCTGCAGATTTCCAGCTGTAAGGTTTGGCACAATTCTAACTTTAATCATTCATAACTTTTGATCCGAAAGTCCGTTTTTGGTGATTATTTTTCCTATGCGTTTGTAATTAAATTACCAACGTGTCTAATACGATCTTTGTGTTAGAAATAAAATAAACGGGCTGGAAGTTTATAAGTACCAAGTGTACTTATTTGACCCGTATCTTTTTTGCACTAATTCGGCCCCTAGCAACTTTATGGCCGCAATGCGAATTTGCCCCGACCTCTTGGGCTTATGATCACCGGCATTTCCTTTCCAATTCTATGGTTTCATGCTCCTGTGATCCGCCTGCGCCAATTGCTATTCGAAACACAATTTTGCTACCTACAAAACCATTATTCGACCCGCTTGGCTCATTTATGGAATCCTCCATTTTAATGACTACCGAACACTTTCTAACCAATTTTTAGCTCATTAAATCAAGTAGTGAACAATGTCACTTAAATTAATCCAAATCTTTATACTAAAACACAACTATGAACAATTGTACTATGTAAATTGCATGATGTAACGGAACAAGTTACATACCTTCAAAGCACACCTTTCAAACGCGCGCCGCCACCCGGTTGTCCACTAGACGCTCCGGTTTCCTTTCCTATAGAGTTCAACCACAAGATGTTTAGAACTCTTTTCTTAACATATATCGCATAGTTTGCCGTAACTTTACAAATATGCGTTTTAGCTCAAATCTCAGTTTTTAAGCCTTCTTGGAACTGATTTGTGCCTTCAATTTGTGAACTTTGTGTGAGTTAGGGTTTTGGAGAACCCTGGTCGCCCTCCTGCGTTCTATTCGATCCACACACACCAGTGTGTGTTGGATTTTAATTTTTATGTTTTAATAAAACTTGTTTCACAATTGGCACATTTAACCCTCCTAGTTTCATGAGGTTTTTAGTTTAAGTGTTTTTTTTTACACTCTAACTTAGTATCACTAGACTCTTATCTAACTAGGTTAATTTTATTCCTAGTTAGTTCACTTGTTTATTTACCGACATCATATTTAAAATAAAAGGTTTACATTTTCGGGGTGTTACAAGTTCACCCCCCTTAAAAAGGGTTTCGTCCTCGAAACCGGAAATACGTACCAAATAATGTCGGGTAGAGACGCCGCATGTCACACCCCAACCGATGGCGGAAACATCGGGGCGTGGCACTGAGCGAAACAGATTGTCCAGAAGTTTCCATAACAACAATATTTACCAATTATTTAAAGCAACGTGTCCCATACCATGTCATAAAAGATAACATAATTATTACAGGCAAGATCTAGTCAAATTGTTCTGTTTCGACAACTCAGATTTTTATTATAGACAATTGTTTATTGTTCTAGGTCTTTCCTAGCCTCGATTTCACAGCAAGCTAAGCAAATAAGCATCCTAAGCACCTGTCACATACGTTAAAGTAAAGGTCAATACACATAGTGTAAAGGTGAGCATACAAGTTTAATAATAACATATAGAGTTCGAAATCGTTACGCATAACCAGCACGTACACATTGTAAAATGAGGCATGTTAGTTATCGACATGAACCTATCAATACCAATGACTGCGAGTTGACTGCCCAAGGTAGTTTGTATTGCATGATCATCACCGTGACCCATGTAATTAATTGTCTTTAACAACCCCCGAGTGAACAGGTGCTGAGTCCAAACAAATAGTACTATCGTTGCTAAGGCAGGTAGACAACATTCCATGTGTAAACATAACAAACAAGCATTCATTAAGTCACGTATATCATGCGGTAATTTGGTTAGCGATTAAAGTATTGCGTAGTGTGTTCGATGTGATTTAGAATATGTAACGTATGTAACACCCAAAAGTGTGTAAAGCAAAAAGGGATCGAGTATACTCACAGCGATTGGTGGATTAAAGGGAGCGCTAGAGAGTAGGGTTAGCCTAAACAGATCGATAGCATATTGATAAGCAATGCGTAAAACGAAACAAGTGACAGTGGGTCGAACAATAGTTTGATCAGATGGTAGTACGATCGGACAGCCGGTCGTTCGAGTGTCAGTCCGCTCGGATAGTCATCCGATCGGGTGACCTTTCGAGTGGATTGTTTCTTCCTTTGTGAAGGATGTGTTTGTGTACGATGGTTTGACTTTTGAAGTTTTCGTTGTAGCATTTTGAAAACTTAGAAGTATCTCTACCTTTCAGGTCGATAGATTGAACGACCGTTCGATCGGGTGACAGTCCGATTGGTTGGATACTTCAGCGAGAGCAAGTTCACAGCAGATTGTCACTCGATCGGATGATGATCCGATCGGGTGGCAACACATGTGCATTGAACATGTTGAAAATTTGTTTAAGTTTTGAAGTCTGATCATTACATGGTCAAGTGGTAGTCCGATCGGGTGGTAATCCGATCGGGCAGCACTTCGTTCAATGTTCATCCCTCAAAGTTTGAAAATAAAAGTTGAGTGTGGGGCCAGGGTGCAAGTCGATCGGGTGACCACCCGATCGGGTGACAATTCGATCGGACAGCAGTCCGATCGGGCTGCACTCTGTTTTGGTGTCCCGGTCGTCTTCTTCCTTGGTTATTTTGATAGTTTGTCGTTTTATCGAGATGTTTTGATAGCGTGTTAGACAACAGAAACCTCGTCCCGACTCAGTAGCCTGATCGGACAGGAATCACCAAAATCCGGCCGGTTAACTGTTCGGGACGGTGTTCCATGTTTAACCCGAAATCGGTAATCTCGTGGATAGAATCCAGATCTTGAACCAACACATCAACAAGAAGGAGTAGAAGGTTAGAACAAGCTCCGATTCTACCGGTTTTGAGGCATTGCGTGTAAAAGAGTTGAAAGAAAGTTAGAAACCATCTTTCAATCCTTTTTCATCTTGAATATGTTTAGATCTATGAAAGATCTTTGTTTATTTGTATGGAAATCGTTGGATCTAAGTTGTTCTTGGTGGATTGAAGCCAAAACATGAAGTTCCTAAGAACACCATGATGACATCATCCTAGAACACCTCAAATCTAGTGATTTCACGGTTAAAAGTTAAGATTCGAAAGATAGAAAGGTGTAGGAGTGCGTGTAGATTAAGGAAGTACAAGATTTAGGTGGAAAACTTATACGATTTGCCATGAATTCCGCTCAATTCGTCCGGTAATTCAAGGCGATACGCTACCTTGCCAACCCGTTCGATGATTTTAAATGGCCCGATAAACCTCGGGATTAGTTTTCCTCTTTTCCTGAACCGGATAACGCCCTTCCATGGGGACACTTTTAACATAACCACGTGCCATGAATTCCGCTCAATTTGTCCGGTAATCTTGACTTTGACTTTCACTTTCGAAACACGGGGTGTTACAGCCTCCCCTAGTTGAGGGAATTTCGTCCCGAAATTAGGCCGAAGCCGTAACAAACAACTGCGGGTACTTCGCCTTCATGTCGCTTTCGAGTTCACAAGTGAACTCTGTGCCTCGTTTTCCTTCCCATCGGACTTTCACAATAGGAATGCGCGAGCGTCTGAGCTGCTTGGTTTGGCGGTCCATGATTTCGACAGGCTTCTCCACGAAGTGTAGTGTTTCGTTTATTTGGAGATCGTCAAGAGGCACAATTAAATCATGCTTAGCCAGGCACTTTCGGAGGTTCGAAACATGGAAAGTCGGGTGAACGTTACTAAGTTCCTCCGGTAGTTCGAGTCTGTAGGCGAATTTTCCGATCCTTTCCAGAATCTTAAAAGGTCCAACATATCGAGGCGCTAGTTTCCCTTTCTTGCCGAATCTGACCACACCCTTCCAAGGTAATACCTTTAGGAGTACGTAGTCGCCAACGTCAAATTCAAGGGGCTTGCGTCGTCTATCGGCGTAACTTTTCTGTCGACTTCGAGCTTTCAGCAGATTGTCTCGAATTTGGAGGACTTTGTCAGTCGTTTCTTGCAATAGCTCATGACCGGTTAATTGCGAGTGCCCGATCTCGTGCCATACAATAGGCGATCGATATTTTCTTCCGTATAAAGCCTCGAATGGTGCCATTTGAATGCTGGAATGATAACTGTTATTATACGAGAATTCGACTAACGGTAGGTAAGCATCCTAATTACAACCGAAATCTATGACACACGAATGGAGCATGTCTTCAAGAGTACGGATCGTTCTCTCAGTCTGACCGTCGGTTTGAGGGTGGAATGCGGTACTTAGATTAAGCGTAGTACCGAGAGCCGCTTGAAACGTTTCCCACAGTCGCGAGGTAAACCGAGCGACACGGTCAGAGATGATGTCGCGAGGCATCCCATGTCGACAAATGATCTAATTGTTGTAGATTCGGGCTAATCGTTCTACCTTGTAGTCTTCTCGTATTGGCAGGAAATGAGCTGATTTGGTCAAACGGTCAACAGCGACCCAGATGCTGTCGTGACCTGATGGCGTGCGCGGGAGCTTTATTATGAAGTCCATAGCTATACTCTCCCACTCCCACATAGGGATCGGGGGTTGTTCGAGTAAGCCAGAGGGTCTTTGATGTTCAGCCTTAACCTTCGAGCAAGTCAGGCACTTCCCTACGTAGAGAGCGATATCCCTCTTCATGCCCGGCCACCAGTACTTGTAGCGAAGGTCCTGGTACATTTTATCGGCACCGGGATGAATAAAATACCGGGATTTGTGGGCTTCGTCCATCAATATCTATCGCAAATTGGTCCGTTTAGGGATCCAAATTCGGTCCAGGAAGTGGAATATCCCATTCAACTTATTCACAAGCTGGGCTCCATCGTGATAGATTCTTTCCTTCTTCAGAGTGCGCTCGTTAAAACAAGCATGCTGGGCTTCGCGGATGAGGGTTTCGAGATCGTATAGGGCTTGGGTATCACGAATGCTGAGCAGATAGCTCCGTCTGCTGAGAGCGTCGGCAACGACATTTGCTTTGCCTGGGTGATAACGAATCTCACAGTTGTAATCGTTGAGAAGTTCTACCCATCGGCGTTGACGCATATTAAGTTCTTTCTGGTCAAAGATATGTTGTAGGCTCCTATGATCGGTGAAGATCGTACACTTAGTACCATACAGGTAGTGTCGCCAAATATTTAACGCAAAAACAACCGCGCCTAGCTCGAGATCATGGGTTGTATAGTTCCTCTCGTAGATTTTGAGCTGACGAGATGCGTATGCAATGACCTTGTCTCATTGCATGAGGACGCAACCAAGACCAAGGTTCGAAGCATCACAATAGACAATGAAGTCGTCGTTTCCGTCGGGTAAAGTGAGGACGGGAGCATTGCAAAGCATGTGCTTAAGGGTTTGAAAAGCAGACTCTTGTTCAGTTCCCCAAACAAAAGGCTTGTCTTTATGCGTTAGAGCGGTAAGCGGCACAACGATTTTTGAGAATCCTTCGATAAATCGTCGATAATATCCCGCTAATCTGAAAATAGAACGGACTTCAGACGGGTTCTTAGGTGTAATCCAACTCTTAACGGCCTCAATCTTCGCGGGATCGACGTGAATACCTTGACTATTGACAATGTGACCGAGGAATTGAACCTCCTCCAGCCAAAATTCGCACTTGGAGAACTTGGCATAGAGTCGATTCCCTTGGAGTAGCTCGAGAACCAAACGTAGATGTTGCGCGTGTTCGGCTTTCGATTTGGAATAGATCAAGACATTATCGATGAACACGCTGATGAAGCGGTCGAGATAAGGTTTACACACGCGATTCATCAGATCCATGAAGACCGCGGGTGCGTTGGTTAAACCAAAAGGCATAACAACGAACTCATAGTGGCCGTATCGAGTGCGAAAAGCGGTTTTGGGTATATCCTCCTCTTGAATGCGTAACTGGTGATAGCCTGAGCGTAGATCAATCTTGGAGAAACACGTAGCACCTTGTAGCTGATCAAACAAATCGTCGATGTGAGGCAGGGGATAGCGATTCTTGATTGTCAACTTATTCAATTCCCGATAGTCGATGCACATCCGAAACGACCCATCCTTCTTTTTGACGAAAAGGACTGGTGCGCCCCAAGGAGAGGTGCTCGGGCGAATAAAGCCTTTATCACGTAGTTCCTGGAGCTGACTTGAGAGTTCACGCAATTCGGATGAAGCGAGTCGGTAAGGAGCTTTAGCAATAGGGTTTGCTCCAGGAATGAGGTCGATACGAAAGTCGATATCATGACTTGGCGGAAGACCTGGAAGATCATCAGGAAACACATTTGGGAATTCGCACACAACGGGGACATCGATTACACCCGGACTTCCTTTCTTTTCCTTCTCCGCTGCTACAATGTTAGCCAAGAAAGCTCTGTATTCCTTGCGGAGATACTTGCTAGCTTGGACACATGACATAAGCTTGAGACCTTTCGAGGGAGTTTCGCCATAAACACACAATACATCACCGTTCGCGAGCGAGAATCGAATCATCTTATCGAAGCACACAACTTCAACATGGTTTTTGCGAAGAAAGTCCATGCCTACTATGACGTCAAAACTTCCGAGTTGCATAGGAATAAGGTCGATTGGGAAGATGTGATTGTTAAGCTCAAGAGTACAATCACGAAGAACAGAATTAACGGCGACAGTTCTTCCGGTGGCGACTTCGACATCGAACGTCGAGGGGAGTTGGGAGCGCTTACGACTAAGGAGCTTCTCGAATTCAAATGACACAAAATAGTTATCGGCTCCAGTATCAAACAAACACGAAGCATAAATACCATTCACGAGGAACGTACCATTGACCACGTTGTTGTCAGCCTGGGCTTGGCGTACATTGATGTTGAAGGTTCTGGCGCGGGTGTCTTGTTACTGTTGAGGCTGTTGCTGCTGCTGCTGGGGCTCTTGTTTCACAACCCTGTTCGGGCACATGTTCGCGAAGTGGTTGGGATCACCACACGTGAAGCAGACTCT
This sequence comes from Helianthus tuberosus, assembly GCA_030545235.1. NCBI lineage: Eukaryota > Viridiplantae > Streptophyta > Magnoliopsida > Asterales > Asteraceae > Helianthus > Helianthus tuberosus. The sequence goes on from CM060450.1 coordinate 176,720,856, forward strand.
GGCGTTGATCGTGGGTGCCTGAGCCGCTTGTTGGCCTTGAGGAGCTGGAAGTAGAGCTTGATGAGCAGTGGCTTGAGCTGGTGCTTGTCGGGGACCAGTACGACAATTGGCGGTAAAGTGGCCATACATGTTGCAGTACACACAAAATCGACAAGCAATACCCACCGGGTGATGATAGGTACATGTTAGGCAGGCATGGTGGGGACCAGTGTATGCACGCTTTGCTGGTGGTGCATAGATAACTGGTGCTGGTCGGTGCTGAGATTGCTGCGGAGCCGGTACGGCTTGAAGTGGAGCAGTAGTGGTAGTGACAGCACAGTTCTTGTTGCTGGAGCTGCTGTTGTAGTTCTTCTTCTTGCGGCGAGAGGCTTTTGATGATTGGGCGGCGGCGGTTTCAGTGGGTGGTACGGCGGTGGCTTGATGCAAGTTCTTCGAAGCTTTATCCCAAAAACCAACTTTTACTCGCTTGTCGTTGATTTCAGCGGCAAGCAAGTAAGTCTCTTCGATTATTGCTGGCTTTGCGGCATTGATGTGCACAAAATGCAACATATAAATTACATCAATTGTGGCATAAAACTAACCCTTTTTTAGTACTAATGTTGGAAAAAATGTGTTTTTGTCTTCCTTTTGTATTTTCAGGATTAAATGAGCTCAAATTAACAAAAGAAGCAAAAAGGCAGCTAAATCTAACATAAATACAAGAAAAGGAACAAACGTGGCATGCCCGATCCCCCGACAACATCTTCCCAAGCAAAATCAAGAAGACAGAAGACTGAACACGCCCCGTGCTCAGTGAACACGGGGGCGTGCCCAAGTGCCAGCATAAAAGACAAAGCTATAGAAGCTTCTATCACCCACCACGGGGGCGTGCCCAGCGGACACGGGGCCGTGGTCAACTCTGAGATTCGCAGAATCTGAGGAAATCTTGATAGTACAGATATGCTTCTGCACACGGGGGCGTGCCCAGCGAACACGGGGGCGTGGTCAACTAATGCAGACAAACTGCAATTAATGAAGGGAGAGAAGAGGATGGACATGGGGCCGTGCCCAATGGACACGGGGCCGTGCCCGAGCTGCTGTTCAGGCTATAAATAGGGGTGCTTGGCTCATTTGCAAACCATCCCTTGGCACACCACCTCTCTCACACTTCACCCACCACCCACCACCACCACAACACCATCATCCACCACCATCATCCATTGTCCATCATAGAGTGTGTGAGTCGTCTCGGGATCCAAGATTGATCGTAAGAGTTCTTGACAATCAAGGCCATGTTTGCCTAAGTCTTTTACATCACTTGGTGAAGACAAGTGTCTAGTGTAATACTTTTTATTTTTAATCTTTTCGCACTTTTTTCTTGGTTATGTATTAATGACTTTAATAACTAGTTTCTTATGTTGAAGGTGATTCTTCCTTATCGTTTGTCTGTGGTGTCTTGGCATTATTTTACTGTCTATATAAAATAAAAGATTTTCACCATTCATATCTCCACGATCTATATGGAGATATGTTGGCTACCTGGTCGGGGGTTAAGGGAACGGTTTGGTAAGAGTCTTGCCTTGTTCAGTGTATAGATCCTGCAAGGACCTGGGTCAAATTTAGTAGGACCTCCTTCAATACCCACCGGTATTGGATGGCGGGGGTCCAAACTCTTTGATCCCCTCATATGTAAGCTACTATTAATACTTTAATCCGGCTACTTAGGACTGTATCCCTGCTGACTCAGACTACTTAGCCGAGGGTAACGTCACCTTCAAAAGAGGGGCCTACCATAATATGCATTAATAACTTAATTAATTATCTTTCAATAATCCGACCCTTTAGGATTGTATCCTTGCTGACTCAAACTAATGGGTTGAGGGTAACGTCACCTTCAAAAGAGGGGCCTACTACTATAACTAAGATAATCTCTTAAAAAGTGCAAAAGTGCGGAAATAATCAAAGGTTACACTATACACGAGTCGGAGCCAAGTGATTCATCTTGTCTATCTGTTTTTACTTTTATTTTATTTTTCAGCATTTTAGTTAGTTTTTATTTTTCTAGTTTAAAACATTTTTCTAACTTTTGATTTGATTAGACGTTGAGGATAAACCGGTACTAAAAGCTCTTGTGTCCTTGGACGACCTCGGTATCTTACCAACACTATACTACGCTCACGATGGGTGCACTTGCTCACATGTGTGTTTAGTGTTAGTAAATATCGTGTTTTATAAATTTAAAACTTGACTAAAAAGTGTAAAAGGGCTTAAAATATACTTAAACTTATATACACACTTACGCACATCAAGTTTTTGGCGCCGTTGCCGGGGACACAAGGATTTTAAGAAAGCTTAAAATCGACGGCCTAATCAGTTTTTTCAAAACCTTTTCAAAACGCGCGCACATTTTTCTGCATTTTAGTTTAGTTTTGCATTTACAGTAAGTTGAACACGGGTCGTGCTCACTGAACACGGGGCCGTGTTGCACATTTTTCACAAAACACCCAGATACAGAGCTTGAACACGGGGCCGTGTCCACTGAACACGCCCCCGTGCTCAATGAAATCAGTAACTTTAATTCAAACGCCCAGATACAGATCCTGAACACGGGGCCGTGTCCACTGAACACGGGGCCGTGTCCAGCCTCTGTTTCCGTTTTTATTTTTGTTTTCTGATCTCGAGACTTGGTTGTGGTCTGCTGAGTGATTCTTATGGATCAATACTCAGGAGGTTACAACTACACCTATGAGGAGGATGATTATAGGAGTAATTATTGCACTAATTGTGGTGACCCGCACTCGGTTCAATATTGTAACTTATATCAACCATCCACTTCATACACCTACTATGAAGAGCCCAGGTATGAGCCATCCACTTCATACACATCCTATGAAGACCAAAGGTATGAACCTACACCCTCATACTCATATTTTGATGAACCAAGGTATGAGCCTTCATACTCATACTTTGAGGAACCAAGATATGAGCCACCACCTTCATATGCTTATTATGAGGAACCATGGCGTGAACAACCCACCTCATATGAGTATTATGAAGAACAATATTACGACCCTTATCCATCATATACTTACAATGAAGAACAATGGTGTGAACCATCTACTTCATATGGGTATTATGAGGAACAAAGGATCGAACAACCGGATTCAAGCTTTGAAAATCCCGATCCTTACTCTATCACCGAAGTGACCGATAGGATATTAGAACACCTTAAAACTATCGAGCGCTACATAAAAGAATCTCGCGCAAGAGAAGAGGAGTCCCGCTCAAGAGAAGAATTAAATAAAGAAGAGATAGTTGAAAGTGTAAAAATGGAAGAACAAATAAGTGAAGGACTGACACATGAGTTAAACAACGAAAAAGGTGAGTCCGTCAACGTTAAAATTCAAGAAGAGTCTAATTTTGAAAAAATTAATCTCTTGTCACCTTCTTTTGAAAATCAATGTTTAGTTCCAACTCATGCTAAGTTCTTAAAAGAGTTAAACACTAACACTAAAATTGACGAAAAGGTAAGTATTAAGTTAACTAACGATCAAACCTCGCTAATAAAAGAAGACCCATTTGAAATCAACATTACACCAGTTCCATGTTTTTTTTTCAAAATTCGTTTATTAGTAACGTCATAATTGATAAGGATCTTTGCGTTAACATAATGCCCAACTACATTTTCGAAAAATTAAGTATTAGTGATTTTCTCCACTTCAAATACCCATTTTTATATCCAATCGGAAAGTAATGAAATCAATCGGTGTGGTTGAGGATGTCTTGGTTCAAACAAATCAAATGGTAATCCCAACCGACTTTGTCATCCTCGATGACGCTCCTCTAGTGTTGGGACAACCTTTTGTAAAAACTCACGAAGCTTTGAAAAACCGGAAGTACAATAATCTATCTATTCAATTAGGGGCATTTAGAAAGAGTGTCGATCTTGAGCGATCAATAAAATATCCATTCGGCAATAATGACCCCTAATTGAAGATGAAGATGAACCACCCGATACAAGTGAAAAGATTGACCACTTTGTTGAAGAAGAGGTCGCCATAGAACAAACTTTTAAAGTTCTTGATCAAAATGAGCAACCAAATAAGGAGTCTCCTAAAGACCCACCTCTTGAGCTCAAAGAACTTCCAAAAGGTTTGGAATATGCTTTTCTAGACAAAGATGGTAAATCACCTGTAATTATTTCGTCTAAGTTAAGTAGTTTAGAAAAAGAAAAATTAATTAAACTATTGAAAAAACACAAAAATGCAATCGCTTGGAAGTTGGTAGAAATTAAGGAAATAAGTCCTTCCATGTGTACGCACAGAATTTTGATGAATGATGACTACAAATCGGTAATACAACCACAACGTCGAGTGAATCCAAATGTTCAAGAAGTGGTTAAAAACGAAGTCATCAAATTACTTAACGCCGGACTTATCTACCCTATCTCTGATAGTCCTTGGGTAAGTCTCGTCCAAGTAGTTCCAAAGAAAGAAGGTATGACGGTAATAACTAACGAAAAGAATGAATTAATACCAACGAGAACCGTCACAGGATGGAGAATGTGTATAGATTATAGACGATTAAATGAAGCAACAAGGAACTATCACTTTCCTTTGCCCTTTATTGATCAAATGTTAGAAAGATTATCCGGTCATAAATTTTACTATTTCTTGGATGGTTTTTCAGGTTACTTTCAAATCCCGATAGCACCCGAAGACCAAGAAAAGACAACGTTCACATGTCCCTATGGAACTTTTGCTTATCGACGCATGCCATTTGGTCTATGTAATGCCCCCGCAACCTTCCAACGTTGCATGGTAGCCATCTTCCATGATATGATAGAAAAGACAATGGAAGTCTTCATGGACGACTTTTCTATCTTTGGGGATTCATACGACCAATGCCTCGATAACCTTGAACGAATGCTGTCCCGATGTGAGGAAACTAACCTCGCCCTTAATTGGGAAAAATGCCATTTCATGGTAACGGATGGACTAGTACTCGGTCATAAAATCTCAAGCGAAGGAATGGAGGTTGATCGAGCCAAAATAGACACTATCTCTCGATTACCACCCCCATCCTCCGTTAGAGCTATCAGAAGTTTCCTAGGGCATGCCGGATTTTATAGGCGGTTTATCAAAGACTTTTCTAAAATCTCAAGACCTCTAACAAAACTACTTGAAAAAGATGCCCCATTCATCTTTGACAAGGATTGCAATCAAGCATTTCTAACCCTAAAGGAAATGCTAGTCAATGCACCTATCATGATAGCGCCTGATTGGAAATTTCCTTTCGAAATCATGTGTGATGCAAGTGACTTTGCAGTTGGAGCTTTCTTGGGACAAAGAAAAGAAAAGCATTTTCACCCAATTTATTATGCTAGTAAAACACTTAACGATGCACAAGAAAATTACACAACAACTGAAAAAGAATTACTAGCTGTGGTATTTGCTTTTGATAAATTTCGTTCTTATCTTGTTCTTTCTAAAACAGTAGTCTATACAGATCATGCAGCCATTCGATATCTCTTCAAAAAGCAGGACGCAAAACCACGTTTGATTCGGTGGATTTTACTCCTCCAAGAATTTGATATTGAAATCAAAGACAAAAGAGGAGCAGAAAACACCGCAGCAGATCATCTTTCGCGCTTAGAAGACCCAGCTTTGGAGGCAACCAGGGATGAGCAAATCAACGAAAAATTTCCAACGGAGTCCCTAGAAATGGTGGAATACAGAGAAGAACCATGGTACGCCGACTATGCTAACTACCTAGCTAGCGGTATAGTCGCAAAAGGTTGGCCACATCATCAAAGAAAGAAATTCTTTGCTAATTTGAAGCATTATTTTTGGGAAGATCCTTTTCTTTTCAAAATGTGTGCCGACCAACTCATTCGAAGATGCGTACATGGTAGCGAAGCACGAAGAATTCTCCGCCATTGTCATGAAGGTCCATACGGAGGACATCATGGTGCCGCTAGTACCGCACGAAAGGTATTTGATTCAGGGTTTTATTGGCCAACCATTTACAAAGACGCCCAAAGTCTTGTCAAGACATGTGATGCTTGCCAAAGAACAGGTAATATTTCTTCCAAAAACGAAATGCCCCAAAATGGCATTCTTGTTTGTGAAATTTTTTATGTGTGGGGACTCGACTTTATGGGACCTTTCCCACCGTCAAAAGGAAACAAATATATACTTGTGGCAGTAGATTACTTGTCTAAATGGGCTGAGGCCGAGGCACTTCCAACAAATGATGGAAGAGTCGTGGTAAGATTTCTGAAAAAATTATTCTCTCGTTTTGGAACACCTAAACCATTAATAAGTGATAGAGGTACCCATTTTTGCAACCATCAACTTGAAATTTTTTTAACAAGATATGGGGTCTATCACCGGGTCTCAACAGCATATCACCCTCAAACAAACGGACAAGCCGAAGTGACTAATAGAGGTTTAAAACGAATACTTGAAAAAACCGTAGGGTTAAATAAAAAGGAATGGGCCAATAAATTAGATGATGCTTTTTGGGCTTTTCGAACTGCTTATAAAACAACAATAGGTACAACCCCATATAAGCTAGTCTATGGAAAAAGCTGTCATTTGCTAGTAGAAATTGCACACAAAGCCTACTGGGCAATTAAAAATGTAAACTTAGATTTAGAATTTGCTGGTAGAAATCGATTTTGTCAGTTAAATGAATTAGACGAACTTAGGAATTATGCATACTCAAACTCTGAAATTTATAAGGAAAGAATGAAAAACTTGCACGATAAACATATTAAGCCTAATGAATTTCGAGTAGGAGATCAAGTTCTTTTGTTTAATTCACGACTTCGACTATTCCCTGGTAAATTAAAGTCTAGGTGGTCAGGACCTTTTTCCATCACCCATATTTTCCCACACGGTGCAGTAGAAATTAAATCTCGGAATGGAATTCCATTCAAAGTCAATGGCCAACGGCTGAAGCTCTATCAAGGATTCATTGAGGATGAAGAGGAAGAAATCTCGCTTCAAACGGTCGAAGAGTGAAAACATCAACATCATACCTGGTAAGTTACGAACAAACGGGCTGACATCTAAATCGGTAAGTCTTCTAACCAAGTTTTTTTGGGAAACAAGGGCACTCACACGAGCACCTAAAAAAAATCTAAACTTTTGCTCGGCACGAGGCCGTGTCCGCTGGACACGGGGCCGTTCCGCGCAACTGTCGGGATAAAACCCTTTTTCAAAACAGTTTCTTCATTTCCACACGCCCCATTTCCCCGAAAACGCTCTGGTTCAAGGCGATTTTCCGCAGATTTTTGACGTCTCCTCTACTTCTAACAACACCAAGGTATGATTCTATCATCATTAGTAGTTAGATTAGGCATTTGCATGTAGTTAAAACATCAAAAATTTGGGGGAAAATCTAGGGTTCTTGAAGTTCATCCGGATCGAACCTCAAATTTTTGCATAAAATTGTTAGCATTAGTTTAGATTAATGTTATAGGAAGTAAATCCACTTGTATTGTTCAAAGATTCGCCCGATTTCTCACAAAAACCCCAAACCCTTGTTTTTGAACCGAAAAATATAAAATTGGAAGGGTAAACGGTTTATTTTGGGAAAAACGGCACTTGGGGTTTCATTTTCGGGGGAAACCGCACCTATTGGACCAAAAATTTTCAATTTTTCGAAACCGGGTCGAAAAATGAAGTTTTTGAGTAACAGACGCCTGGACACGGGGTCGTGTCCAGCTCGCTGTTTTCAGTTTCGTCCGAAAATTTCACTGTTTTGTGCTAACTTTTGGTGTATTCTTTCAGATGTCGAAGAAATTCACGAGGTTCAACGCAAATGAGCCGGACGCTAAGGCAAGATACGATGTGCTTCGAACCAGACCAGAAGAATACCCAAGACAAGTGTGCACGGATCTTTTGGGATTGGTGAACAAATGGGACCGCTTCAACAACCTAGTTACTGGGCCGCTGAGAGTCGCTCTTACTACTCGCCTTCGCTCGGTTCCCGAATATACTCTGGAATTCTATAGCACATTCGTGTTCAATTCAAGGTGAGACCCATTTGATAATGATGGGGTAGAATTCAGATGTGGAGGGACTACGTACTCTATCTCGATGGCACAGTTTGGGTCGATAATTGGGTTGTATGCGGAGGAAGATGCGGGTAATGAAGAAAACACCGGAGGGTTACGAGAACTATCAGAAAACGAACCCCAAGTCGCTTGGGCTCAAATAGGAGAAGGGCACTACAACCCAAGCAGCACTAAGAGCACTAGGTTGAGGGACCCTCTTTACCGTTACATTCACCGGGTCCTCACCTACTCTCTTAGTCAAAGGCACGATAGCAGTGGCGTCGTTGGGTTGAGAGATTTGGTGGTCCTTCATTGCATTCACAACCGCAGAAACCTCGATGTTCCGTACCTCCTGCTCCAAATCATGCATTGGAACCAGCTTGCTTCTCCACCAACCCCTATCTTCTTCGGGGGGTGGGTATACCGTCTCTTCAAGCACTTCGTGAACATGCCCAGGTCTTTCCGAAAAAGCCCATGGTCGGGAAGAGTGGACTTACACATTTGCCGCTCCATGAACTTGATCTATAAAGCTGAAGACGGGTCGGTAAGCTTCCAACGAGTCCAAGGGCATGCATGGAACCCGCAAGAGACACTCGTCCTTCACGTTCCACAGCATCATCAGTACCAGTACCATCCCCACGGTGATCCGGGCCAATCCTCCTCACAAGGAGGTGGTTTTCCTAACTTCCAAAGTTTACATGATTTGTTGCAGGAAAACCTCATGTGCACCAGGAACACCTATAACATGGCGAGCAACACGTACAACCAAGTCGGAGCAATCAAGAGAAACATATCCGATATCCAAGATGATATTGGGAGCATCCGGGAGTACATAGCGGGGCATGGAGGAGGAGATGATGATGAGGATGAGGACATGGACTAGGCGGGTGGAGTAGAGGCATGAGCAGCTGGTAGGAGGTCCCACAGGTTAACACCTTTTATCTTGAACAATTTCCGGCCTTCGTACCGTGTGTTGAACAATTTACTTTCCTTTAACTCTTTTTATTTTATGCATTTGTTTTTTCTTTTTAACTCTGTGGTTTGGATGTTTGAACGATGGTAATTTATGATGCTTGTTACGGTTTGGTGTAGTGTTTATTGATAAAACAGGTACATACGAGGCTTAGAGTACTAAATATTAGTACTGCTAAAGCCGGGATAGGAAAACCGAAGCCAGAAACCTGTTTTTGACCTTTGCAGATTGTCTACACGGGGTCGTGTCCAGCTGACACGCCCCCGTGCCCACTCCCCCAGACCTGCTGTTTGTCTAAATCTGCAGACTTTCGCCAGACACAGGGTCGTGCCCAGTGAACACGCCCCCGTGTCCACCTTCTGTAAGTTTTCGTTACTGGCACCTGAACACGGGGTCGTGTCCAGACGTCGAGTAACATAAAATTTTGCTTTTTACACCTTTTTACACATTCAATCAACCTAAAAATTTATTTTTGGGACACATTGAGGACAATGTGTAATTTAAGTGTGGGGGGGATGCTAAAACCTTGAATCTTGCAAGTCCTAAATACAAGCCTTACACAAAACTCTATTGGAACCGCTAATCACCCTAAATTTTTTCAAAATTTTTTCATTTTTCTTACTTGTCTAGGTTTAACTTGGGAATTTCAAATTCTAAAAAGGTTATATTTTTACAAATTTACAACCGATAGCGTCGTGATAAAAAGAACCAACATAAGAAAACTATGAAACGGCATGACAAGCTTAGTTAAAATTTGATTATATATACTTGATCACATAAAAACCCATTCCCACAAAAGTGAGTTTTGAGCCTTTATTGAGCATACAATTACATATCTTTAAACTAAATGCTCATTTTTCGTTTCTTGTGTGAATAGCCGCTTGGTTCTTACGACTCTAGAACTTGCCACGACGATACATTCCCGGTCCTTACCAACTTAAACCCGAGTAAGTAAATGATGGAGGCATTAGGACTAACCCTTTTTCATTTCTACACCATTATTTTTTCTTTTTTTTACCACCTACCCAAAATCCCCCTAGTTAACCCCTTTGAGCCTAAATCTTTTCATTTCTTAACCCAAAAACAAACACCCTTTCACCCACCAAAAACCTTTTTTTATTTTTAACCCTTTGTTTTAGTAACAAGCTCGGTTTTTCGTATGATTTTTCAAAAAAAAAATGTGTTGATGATGAAGCAAAAGAAATAAACAAGCAAGTTCATCAAAAATAACTTTGTTTGAATAATAGCTTCATCAAAATAAAAAATTGCAAAAAAATAAAAAGTCTTACGAAAACCGATGCTTTTTACGCTTTTCGCCATTTTCTACTAACCGTTAACCCAACCACCTACCTTTAACCCAAGCCTAACCCTTCACCCAAAAGTCCTCTTGATATTTACAAAGGTATATAGTTAAAAAGGAGGAGGATTGATTGCTTGGCAAGCCTATGGTAGGAGTAAGTTCCATGCCGCTCTCGAGTGATCCACTAAAATACATCTTCGGCCGAGTGTTGAGTGATCCCCCGTGAGGTATGTGAACTTGTATATAAGTGAAATTTTAAAAAGGCATGTTATGCCCTAATAAGTAATTTATCTTATGAAATGTTTTAAATAAATCATGACGAATAGGATTGTAAATAAATAAAAATAAAACTTAATAAAGAATCTTGGAAATCCCGACACTCTATGACAAGCCCAAAAACCTTCTCTTCTACACATTCCATTTGGGAGTGTAAAGCCACATTATAAAGAGATTTGCTTGAGGACAAGCAAAGATTCAAGCGTGGGGGGTATTTGATGTGCACAAAATGCAACATATAAATTACATCAATTGTGGCATAAAACTAACCCTTTTTTAGTACTAATGTTGGAAAAAATGTGTTTTTGTCTTCCTTTTGTATTTTCAGGATTAAATGAGCTCAAATTAACAAAAGAAGCAAAAAAGCAGCTAAATCTAACATAAATACAAGAAAAGGAACAAACGTGGCATGCCCGACCCCCCGACAGCATCTTCCCAAGCAAAATCAAGAAGACAGAAGATTGAACACGCCCCGTGCTCTGTGAACACGGGGGCGTGCCCAAGTGCCAGCATAAAAGACAAAGCTATAGAAGCTTCTATCACCCACCACGTGGGCGTGCCCAGCGGACACGGGGCCGTGGTTAACTCTAAGATTCGCAGAATCTGAGGAAATCTTGATAGTACAGATATGCTTCTGCACACGGGGGCGTGCCCAGCGAACACGGGGGCGTGGTCAATTAATGCATACAAACTGCAATTAATGAAGAGAGAGAAGAGGATGGACATGGGGCCGTGCCCGAGCTGCTGTTCAGGCTATAAATAGGGGTGCTTGGCACATTTGCAAACCATCCCTTGGCACACCACCTTTCTCACACTTCACCCACCACCCACCACCACCACAACACCATCATCCATTGTCCATCATAGAGTGTGTGAGTCGTCTCGGGATCCAAGATTGATCGTAAGAGTTCTTGACAATCAAGGCCATGTTTGCCTAAGTCTCTTACATCACTTGGTGAAGACAAGTGTCTAGTGTAATACTTTTTATTTTTAATCTTTTCGCACTTTTTACTTGGTTATGTATTAATGACTTTAATAACTAGTTTCTTATGTTGAAGGTGATTCTTCCTTATCGTTTGTCCGTGGTGTCTTGGCATTATTTTACTGTCTATATAAAATAAAAGATTTTCACCATTCATATCTCCACGATCTATATGGAGATATGTTGGCTACCTGGTCGGGGGTTAAGGGAACGGTTTGGTAAGAGTCTTGCCTTGTTCAGTGTATAGATCCTGCAAGGACCTGGGTCAAATTTAGTAGGACCTCCTTCAATACCCACCGGTATTGGATGGCGGGGGTCCAAACTCTTTGATCCCCTCATATATAAGCTACTATTAATACTTTAATCCGGCTACTTAGGACTGTATCCCTGCTGACTCAGACTACTTAGCCGAGGGTAACGTCACCTTCAAAAGAGGGGCCTACCATAATATGCATTAATAACTTAATTAATTATCTTTCAATAATCCGACCCTTTAGGATTGTATCCTTGCTGACTCAAACTACTGGGTTGAGGGTAACGTCACCTTCAAAAGAGGGGCCTACTACAATAACTAAGATAATCTCTTAAAAAGTGCAAAAGTGCGGAAATAATCAAAGGTTACACTATACACGAGTCGGAGCCAAGTGATTCATCTTGTCTATCTGTTTTTACTTTTATTTTATTTTTCAGCATTTTAGTTAGTTTTTATTTTTCTAGTTTAAAACATTTTTCTAACTTTTGATTTGATTAGACGTTGAGGATAAACCGGTACTAAAAGGTCTTGTGTCCTTGGACGACCTCAGTATCTTACCAACACTATACTACGCTCACGATGGGTGCACTTGCTCACATGTGTGTTTAGTGTTAGTAAATATCGTGTTTTATAAATTTAAAACTTGACCAAAAAAGTGTAAAAGGGCTTAAAATATACTTAAACTTATATACACACTTACGCACATCAGGCATGCACAAAATCTGCAACATAGTCTGGCAGAGCTCGAATGTACTTCTTGATTGTCATCTCGGACGTCTTCACTTGATCGGGACAGATGATACTGAGCTGCTTAAAGCGAGCAGTCAGAGCTGCGTTCTCTCCATCCTTCTGCTTGATATGCCAGAATTCGTCCTCCATCTTTTGGCGTTCATGGGGAGGGCATAATTCATCCATCATAATGGCCTTCAGCTCTTCCCACGTCAGCTCATAGGCTGCGTCATTTCCGCGTTTGTTTCTCTCGGCCATCCACCAGTCTAGTGTGCGGGACTGGAAGACGCCGTTAGCGTTTAGAGTGCGGAGATTTTCAGGACATCCACTCTGGCGAGAGTGACTTCGACGGAATCAAACCATTGAAACATAGCCGTTGGGCCATCCTCGCCAGTAAATTCCTTTGGACCACAGTCTTTGAACTGCTTGAAGCTGAAAGCAGTCTTGGGAGTAGCTTTAGGAGCTTCGATTCTGGACTCCTCGGATGATTTGCTCACATTCTCGTATATTTCACTCATGATCTGAGGAACTACCTTTGCCACTTGCTTAGCGACGAGAGCAGCAAGGCGTTTGTCTCTCTGTTCTTGGCGAGTGATTCGTGGGTAATGGGGTCCAGATGATGGTCCAGTTGACATTGTCTGCAACAGACATCGTCATGGGTCTCAACACAACATAATCGAATCTCTCCTCACAAGCCTATTACTACTAAAGCTCAGGAATACGACCATGTATCATATAAACACATAGGCACATAATCACAGATTCACATAAACACAGAAGCACATAAGCACGTAAGGCACAGAATCACAGAAGCACATAAGCACATAACCTCAAGAGGCAATCAGATTACAGAAACCTATTATTCAGGGTTCGCGAGCGTTCGAGTATAGCGATCGCGATTAGCATATCGAGTAGTATAGTATAAGCGTATAGTATAGCAAGCAACATAATGTATGGAGGTTCCTCATGGTAGTAGCGATTTGTTAACGTTTTGAGATAGAGTGCAGTGCGAGTCGTGTGTGTCGATCAAAGCGATAGCGAAAATCGAATAAATCTCCTAAAATTAAAACACATAAGCAGGTAACTACACATACAAACACATAAAATCGACGAACATCAGAGTCAGCAGTTGCTGGCTCAGAATCGAAACACATAAAAATCGAGAAATAGATTGTCTGCGGCTATTTAGACATTGACTACCCAAAGTGGTTCGACTATTCACAAGGACCTGTTGTACACACTTTGACTTTCAGGACCGTGCTTTTGCCTCGAATCTGGGCGTTCGACACGCATCCTTCCAGTCATATCGTGACTTCAAGTCGTTGGAGTCTGTCGAGACTTTGGTGAGAGTTTTGTAAAACCAAGTAAAGGTCGGGATCAAGTCATCAAGGTTAGGGTTTCACTCCTGACTTAACAACTTCGTTCCTGTTTTGATAAAATAAAAGAGGATTATGCGTCAAAGTATGGATTTCACTCCTGATTCAACGCAAATTCTCGTGTTTATGGATTAAAATGCGAGGCGAACAAGCAATTTTGTCGAGAGTTTGCGGTTTTCACACCTAATCTCAGCCCAATCGCTCGTCCATTCTTTGAAACTAAAGTGCAGTGATAGTGCAACGTAGGTGAGAATAGTGAGAAATAACAGTAAGCTCGTACATAATCCCTACCGGATATGCACAAGTCGGTCTGTTGGTTCCTAACTATAGACTAGGTCATCTCTAAGACATCGACCCGGACTAGGTCGTGTCTTGCCTAATTCCCTATAGTTATGGCTCTGATACCAATCTGTCACACTCCAACCGATGGCGGAAACATCGGGGCGTGGCACTGAGCGAAACAGATTGTCCAGAAGTTTCCATAACAACTATAATTACCAATTATTTAAAGCAACATGTCCCATACCATGTCATAAAAGATAACATAATTATTACAGGCAAGATCTAGTCAAATTGTTCTGTTCCGACAACTCAGATTTTTATTACAGACAATTGTTTATTGTTCTAGGTCTTTCCTAGCCTCGATTTCACAGCAAGCTAAGCAAATAAGCATCCTAAGCACCTGTCACATACGTTAAAGTAAAGGTCAATACACATAGTGTAAAGGTGAGCATACAAGTTTAATAATAGCATATAGAGTTCAAAATCGTTACGCATAACCAACACGTACACAGTGTAAAATGAGGCATGTTAGTTATCGACATGAACCTATCAATACCAATGACTGCGAGTTGACTGCCCAAGGAAGTTCGTATTGCATGATCACCACCGTGACCCATGTAATTAATTGTCCTTAACAACCCCTGAGTGAACAGGTGCTGAGTCCAAACAAATAGTACTATCGTTGCTAAGGCAGGTAGACAGCATTCCATGTGTAAACATAACAAACAAGCATTCATTAAGTCACGTATATCATGCGGTAATTTGGTTAGCGATTAAAGTATTGCGTAGTGTGTTCGATGTGATTTAGAATATGTAACGTATGTAACACCCAAAAGTGCTTAAAGCAAAAAGGGATCGAGTATACTCACAGCGATTGGTGGATTGAAGGGAGCGCTAGAGAGTAGGGTTAGCCTGAATAGATCGATAGCATAATGATAAGCGATGCGTAAAATGAAACAAGTGACAGTGGGTCGAACAGCAGTTTGATCAGATGGTAGTCCGATCGGACAGCCGGTCGTTCGAGTGTCAGTCCGCTCGGATAGTCATCCGATCGGGTGACCTTTCGAGTGGATTGTTTCTTCCTTTGTGAATGATGTGTTTGTGTATGATGGTTTGACTTTTGAAGTTTTCGTTGTAGCATTTTGAAAACTTAGAAGTATCTCTACCTTTCAGGTCGATCGATCGAACGACCGTTCGATCGGGCGACAGTCCGATTGGTTGGACACTTCAGCGAGAGCAAGTTCACAGCAGATTGTCACTCGATCGGATGATGATCCGATCGGGTGGCAACACATGTGCATTGAACATGTTGAAAATTTGTTTAAGTTTTGAAGTCTGATCATTACATGGTCAAGTGGTAGTCCGATCGGGTGGTAATCCGATCGGGCAGCACTTCGTTCAATGTTCATCCCTCAAAGTTTGAAAATAAAAGTTGAGTGTGGGGCCAGGGTGCAAGTCTATCGGGTGACAATTCGATCGGATAGCAGTCCGATCGGGCGGCACTCCGTTCTGGTGTCCCGGTCGTCTTCTTCCTTGGTCATTTTGATAGTTTGTCGTTTTATCGAGATGTTTTGATAGCGTGTTAGACAACAGAAACCTCGTCACGACTCAGTAGCCTGATCGGACAGGAATCACCCAAATCTGGCCGGTAACTGTTCGGGACGGTGTTCCATGTTTAACCCGAAATTGTTAATCTCCTGGATAGAATCCAGATCTTGAACCAACACATCAACAAGAAGGAGTAGGAGGTTAGAACAAGCTCCGATTCTACCGGTTTTGAGGCATTGAGTGTAAAAGAGTTGAAAGAAAGTTAAAAACCATCTTTCAATCCCTTTTCACCTTGAATATGTTTAGATCTATGAAAGATCTTTGTTTATTTGTATGGAAATCGTTTGGATCTAAGTTGTTCTTGGTGGATTGAAGCCAAAACATGAAGTTCCTAAGAACACCATGATGACATCATCCTAGAACACCTCAAATCTAGTGATTTCACGGTTAAAAGTTAAGATTCGAAAGATAGAAAGGTGTAGGAGTGCGTGTAGATTAAGGAAGTACAAGATTTAGGTGGAAAACTTACAAGATTTGAGAGAAATTGAAGAAAAGAAGCTTGAGTGCGGCTGGTTCGAGCAGAGAGATGTCACTTACCAAAAGTAGTAACAAGTGAGGTATTTATAGGGTTTCCCAAAGTGGAAAGGGGAGGAGAGGGGCTGATCGATCGGGTGGCAGCCCGGTCGAATGGCAGGTCGATCGGCTGGTCACTTGGTTGATTGGCCACTTGATTCAAGCGTTCGGTGCGACGAGTTTTGCCGTTTCGATTGCGATTGCGAGCGTTGCGATGCGATAGAGTTTTCTAGTCAAATTACTTTTAATCCCAACTACTATATCAACATACAAGCATCCTTATTTCATATTCGTTGAGCGTTTGCGATTGAGTTTCGATTGCATTTCGATTAATCACCACAACATAACATAAATAAACATGCACAAGAAACACATAAGGCACACACACACGTATAACAATATCCAGAATGCGTAATTCGATTTGCGAGTGCGATTGCGATAGCGATAAATTGATAAAACATGCGATAAATATCGAATAAACCTCGATTATTAATAAGTACTCCACATAATACAACTAACGTAAGGCATAAAATAGACTAACTACAAGTCAAAGAAGTCAAAACATGAATTGAGCAAGGAGTGACAGATCGCAATTAGCAATCTTGTCTCCCTTTGACTTCAATCTTGACTTTGACTTTCGAAACACGGGGTGTTACACCGCATCTCTTCTTCGGACTCCCACGTAGTGTCCGAACCCTTTCTATGCTCCCATTTGATCTTAACTTGATCAATTTTCTTGTTCCACAAATCTTTAACCTTCCGATCTAGAATCTCAATTGGCCTTACCGCATAATTAAGGCTATTGTCCACCTCGATGTCATCGTAATGGATATAAGCCGTTTCCTCCACCAAGCACTTTCGGAGTTGTGACACATGAAACGTGCCATGAATTCCGCTCAATTCGTCCGGTAATTCAAGGCGATACGCTACCTTGCCAACCCGTTCGATGATTTTAAATAGCCCGATAAACCTCGGGATTAGTTTTCCTCTTTTCCTGAACCGGATAACGCCCTTCCATGGGGACACTTTTAACATAACCATGTCGCCCACCTGAAATTCAATCGGTTTCCGTCTCTTGTCGGCATAAGACTTTTGTCTGTCTTGAGCCGCTTTCAAATGAGCCCGAACCACGTCGATTTTCTCGTTAGTGGCTTGAACTACGTCTTTATGAGCCAATTCACACGGACCCACTTCCCCCCAACACACCGGGGTTCTACATTTCCTACCGTATAGCATCTCCTACGAAGCCATACCGATGCTTGCATGGTAACTATTATTATATGAAAATTCGGCCAATGGTAGATAAACATCCCAACCTCCCCCGAAGTCGATGATACACGCCCGTAGCATATCTTCTAGTGTTTGTATCATTCTCTCATTCTGTCCATCCGTCTGAGGATGGTATGCAGTGCTAATAAAAAGTTTTGTTCCCATCTGTTCCTGGAAATCTCGCCAGAAGTGTGAAGTAAACCGGGTATCCCTGTCCGACACAATAAACACCGGTACCCCATGACGTGCCACTATCTCGTTTGTATATACCTCAGACATCTTTTCCGAAGTATATGTCTCACGTATAGGTATAAAGTGAGCACTCTTCGTCAATCTATCCACAACCACCCATATAGCATCGAATCCTCGGTTTGTCCTAGGCAACTTGGTCAACAGGTCCATGGTGATATGTTCCCATTTCCAAACTGGAATTTCCAACGGTTGCACTTTTCCATATGTTTTTGGTGTTCCGCCTTGACTTGTAAACAAGTCAAGCACTTCTCTACATACTTTACAACATCCCTCTTCATTCCGGGCCACCAATAGTTTTTCTTTAGATCGTTATACATCTTGGTTGCACCCGGATGGATAGAATAACGGGATTTATGAGCTTCATCGAGTAGAAGCGTCTTGACTCCACATGAATTTGGGACCCATATTCTTTCGAATCGAGTCTTCAACCCGCTGTTACCATCCGCCAAATCCTTCAACTGACCAACTATCCTTTCCTTTTTCAAGTTTTCCTCTTTTATCGCCTCGGCTTGTGCTTCTCGAATACGTTCATGTAAACCCGAGGTTACTACCAGCTACATCGACCGCCCTCGTATTGGGACATAGCCCGATTTCCTGCTCAAGGCATCCGCCACAACATTAGCCCTTCCGGGGTGGCAATGTATTTCGCAGTCATAGTCTTTTACCATTTCTAACCATCGTCTTTGTCGCATATTTAACTCCTTCTGATCGAAGAAGTATTTCAAGCTTTTGTGGTCAGTAAATATGGTGCACTTTACTCCATATAAATAGTGCCTCCATATTTTTAACGCAAACACCACCGCTGCCAATTCGAGATCGTGCATGTGATATTTCTTTTCATGCACCTTTAATTGCCTCGAGGCATAAGCTATTACTTTGCCTCATTGCATTAAAACACATCCGAGCCCTGAAAGTGACGCATGTGAGTAGACTACCAAGTCTTCGACCCCGTCCGGCAACGTTAATACCGGAGCTTGAGTTAACTTCTCTTTTAGCGTTTGGAACGCTCTTTCTTGTTCGACACCCCAAATGAATTTCTCCTCTTTCTGAGTTAATTTAGTTAACGGAGAAGCAATCTTGGAGAAATCTTGAATGAAGCTCCTGTAATATCCCGCAAGCCCTAAGAAGCTTCTAGTTTCCGAAGGATTCTTCGGAGGACTCCATCTCAACACTGCCTCTATCTTTGACGGGTCTACCAAAATTCCATTGGCACTTATCATGTGGCCAAGAAATTGTACCTCTCGTAACCAAAAGGAACACTTCGAAAATTTCGCATACTACTTCTATCGTCTGAGAGTCTCTAACACCTCCTGTAAATGATGCGCATGATCCGCCTCATTTTTCGAATACACTAAGATATCGTCGATAAACACGATTACCGACTTATCCAACATTGGCTTGCAAACCCGGTTCATGAGGTCCATGTAAGCCGCGGGTGCATTGGTCAATTCGAATGACATTACGAGCTCGTAATGTCCATACCGCGTACGAAAGGCCGTCTTCGGTACATCCTCTTCTTTAATCCTTAACTGCTGGTATCCCAACCTAAGGTCGATTTTTGAAAACCAATTCGCACCTTGTAATTGGTCGAATAAATCATCTATTCTCGGAAGCGGGTATCGATTCTTTACCGTGTGTGACAACCCTCATACTTACATGTATCCGTACGATTAATTAATGTTAATTAAAGTGCTTGATGACTGTGTTGAACTACTTAACTGCTTTCTGATTATTATGTCATACTTACTTGTGCTCTTTAACATACTAGTCGTGTGCAGAAAAATTGACTAAATGATCCTGTATGTTTTCCTGAGTGTTGGGAATTAAAAGTATTACAAAAAGCTATATATAGGACATTATATGGAATAACTTAGCACTTTAACGGAACGGTATCCAACCGAACAACCGGACATTACCCGGAACACTAAAATATTGCAAGAAACATTGTTTTTATTTTTCTGAGCTAGTTATGGTCCCCGAGTACTGTAACACATTACATAATACCCGGTACACACTAAACACTAGACATAACAGTAAACTCCCACCAATTAACTTATTTACCCACAAATTTACAATTAACCCCCCCCCTTTTATGTTAGAACCGTCCCCATGGGACCCATTACAAGCATGGTTGTAAAAATCCCGACTAGGCACCGATTAATCCCAGATTAATCACCGATTAATCTCGATTAATTTTTTATTAATTATAATTAATCCCGATTATATGCGATTAATCCCCGGTTAATCCCGATTAGTCGCTAGTCCCCACCTCACCGACCGACTAGCGACTAGCGATTTCTACAACCATGATTACAAGACTTTTATAAATCTTGCAAATCCCCATGTGCTTACCTAGGAATGTGAAGGTTATGATTGCACTTGCACTCACCATCTTAGTTACCAAATAACTTTCACTTACCCCCCCTTGCATGTAATCGGTTCACATGTGCCCCCCCCACCATACGATTCCCAAATCTCAACCACAAGTTTGAATAAGTCTTCATTACCCAAGCAATCTCTAGTGGGATTTTGAAGTGACTTTGTATGTACTCATGAGGACATAAGATCCAATGGATAATAGGATTAGTGGGTATATGTACACTAAGCTTATCATCCTCTTCATCAAACAAACATTTCTTCTTTCCCTCTAAACAAAGCTCGGCCGAACCCCCTTGTCACCACCATTTTATTTTCGATTTTTATTCAAGTGTCTCAAGACCATCCCAAGGTGTATCAAAGTGAATCCCGGAGTGTGGAGCTCACGGATTGTCAAGGAATTCTCTAGATTTCTTTTATCCACCCGTTTTGTCTAGTGTTAAGCTCTTTTGATATTCATTTGCTTCATATTTATGATGGTTAATAGTTAGATCATGATGAAAACTTAAGAACACTAAAAGATCACATGCAAAAGTCTTGAACTTAAAGCTAACTTAATGATGAAATATTGTTAAAATGAAGAAGTAATGTTAAGTATGATGTTGTATTGTTATGTAGTTGATTACTTGTTGCTTGCTTGATGATTATTAGTAACATGATTTTAAACATCATGGTGGAACTTGTTAAAGTAAGATTTAAAAGCTTAGGTTAACAAGTTAGGAGGTGGTTAGTGATTTACATAAGAGAATCACCTCCATGTTTAAACATGAACTTGATAACAAGATGATGTCTTGAAAAATCAGTAAACAAGGTAAGTTGGTGATCGTATGGATCCGAGGTTTACATATGGCTTTTCTAAATAAACCAAGTTTAAAAGGGTGATTTTTAGAAGAACATGGTTTTAGTAAACCTACATTATTTTTAAATAACAACATAAGTGTAGAAATACTTTTAACACAAGAAGATGTTATAAGTAAATATTTTTAGAAAATATGTTCACAAGTTGTTAACATCCAAAAATCCCGAGAATGAGATTTTAAATAAACTAAACACACTTTGGAGGGTAACTAAACCCATTAAACACCCTACAAAGTTACTACGCGTTTTGATGAAAAACCAAGTTCATGTTGTTATGTAAAGTGTATTGTTTTTGCACTTGACTAGTGTAATATTGATTAGTAACTTGTTGTTGATTGATTGAATATATTCCGAAAAGAAAATGATGTGCTAATAAGTATGGACGCCTCCATTTACAAAGGAGACTCTGGCGAAATTTTCTAAAAACTCCAACACATAGAAAATATTTTCTGACAAGTATTACAAGTGTATTTTATTAACTATGATCTTTCCACAAAAGTCAGAGCGTGACATTTGAATTGCGTGCTATGTGATAGAAGTAATGAGTAGATAAACCGTACGTAGGATACGTGTTATGCATGCACGAGAAATTGATTGTTATCTGTACTTTATTAGGACGTGCTTGATTTCTGATTATTAGAGTAACTAATCTAACCGAGCAAACCAAGGTGAGTTCACACACTTTCTAAGGCATGGGATTCCCGGTGGTTTGGGAATGGGTTAAAGAATTTAAAACGGAACCTACATATCCTCCTTGGGTAGGATATGTACCGCCATCCTCCATAGGTAGGATGCCAATATTAATCTTGCGTATTCTCCTTGGGCAGAATACGTACGTTCGTCCTCCTTGGGTAGGACAACAACCTTAAAACTTACTAGACAAAAACTCTATCATTAAGTCCCTTATTTTATTTCGACTTACTCGCCAAGGCCAATGGCGAGCGGGTCATTAGTTAATAGCGCTATTAGGTTTAACAAACCTCACACCGTGCCGTTCGGACGGGCGTGTACTAATGGACTATGGCAAACTGTCAATGATGATAGACATTGACGTAGGGCACAACTATTGTTCGTCAGTTGTCGATATGGTACGGTCTAGTGGTTCACATGGGGAAGCCCCCGCTGATTATGGATATGGTTTGGGTAATAAAAGGAACTGGTTAAACATTCTTTCAACTATGGGGTAACCCCCACGGCAAATAAGCCAACGAAAGACAAACCGTGTTTTCGGAAACAACTTAAAACTAAACAACCAACTGTGAACTCACTCAACTTTGTTGTTGACTCGTTGTTACATGCCTTACAGGTCGTTAGATGCTTTGGAGCTTGCACAAGGAGGAAGTCGTTGTGGAATATGGGTTGTTATATCCCGTGCTAAACATTTAATCCTTATGAACTTATTAAACCTTCGTTTTGGACTTTAAACTTATGAACTATGGAACTTATGTTTTAGGTTTTTATCTTTAATGATTCCGCTGTTTAATATGAACTTGGTTAACTAGCTTTTGGTCACCAATTGTGTTGTGGTTGGTTTTATTTACTTAATTACGTCGTTCAATATGATTGGTGGCTCGATCCTGGTCATGTCACGTCTCCAAGCGGTGATACTCCGCACGGTGGATTTTGGGGGTTTGACAGATTGATATCAGAGCCATTGGTTATAGTGAACTTGGTTTGAAAAAGGGAAAACCTTTTTGACAAAACCAGACTATAACCTGTACAGTGCTCAACGATCCACAATGACGCTTCGCTCCACGTGCACGACTCGACACAATAGGTGGTATGATTTATGTTTATATTGTCAGTTAGATAGTTCACACTGTGCATTAGTTAATGTGATAATTGCTATTTGAACCTTGTGTGCTTACTCTCTACTGTCGTCCCACACTTACACACTTTCGCGACACTCTTCTTATTTGTGTTTCTTTCGATGTGAAGATCATGAGTGGACGCCTGAACTTGACTCAAGCCCAGCTCACGGCTCTAATCAATGAACGAGTTGCTGAGGCACTCGCAGCAGTTCCAGCAGGAGGTATAACATGCTATTTCGACCTATCCTAGGATGTTTAGATCCTACCTTCACAAACCAACCCTCGTGCTTAACCTTGTCTTTTATTCTCGCGCAACAGGTCATCATGCTCAGCCCCCTGTGTGCATGTTCAAAACATTCATGGATTGCCGACCTAGTACTTTCAGCGGCACAGAAGGAGTTGTAGGCCTTCTTCACTGGTTCGAGAAGCTTGAGTCTGTTTTTGAGATGTGTGAATGCCCTGAAGATCGTAGGGTGAAATATGCTACTGGAACACTCGAAGGTGCTGCGTTAACCTGGTGGAAAGCACAGGTTCAACTGCTAGGGCTGGCGGTTGCTAATGCCACCCCATGGAACGGTTTCAAAGAACTGATCAAAGAAGAGTACTGTAGTCGTGACGACATCCACAAGCTAGAGGTAGAATTTTTCAATCTGAAGATGACGGGGTCTGAAATCGAGGCATACACAAAGAGGTCGAACGAATTAGCTATCGTGTGTCCCACTATGGTGGATCCTCCTATCAAGCGCATCGAGCTGTACCTTAAGGGTTTGGTGCCAGAAATTCAAAGCCACGTAACCTCAGCTAATCTTGGCACCATTCAACAAATCATCAAGTTGGCTCATCATCTCACCGATCAGGCAGTTGAGCAGAACAAGTTGCCCAAGCGTATTAGCGCTACTACTACTGATGCTCCCAGTGATAACAAGCGCAAGTGGGATGGAAATTCGGGCAAGGGTTCTACTTCAGTTCAGTCCCAGCAGCGAAAGACAGATGAGTACAGGAGCCCCGGTCAGCAGTCTTCTGGGAATCAAGGTCAGGGTGGGTACAAGGGAAATCACCCTAAGTGCAATCGATGTAATTTGCACCACAACGGGAATTGCCACAAGGGTCGTTGCCTGAGGTGTAACAAGGTTGGTCATGAAGCAAAGGATTGCAGGAGCACGCGACCAGCAAATCAGAATTGCCAACAACAACAACAAGCTCCACAGAACCACCAGCAGCAGTAACAGCAGGGCAATAAAGGATGCTTTCAGTGTGGCGCTGAAGGCCACTTTAAGAGGAACTGTCCTCAGCTGAACCAGAATCAGAACAACAATAACCAAGGAAACGGGAACAACAATGGAGGCAACAATGGAGGCAATAATGGGGGTAACAATAATGGCAATGGTGCCAGGGGACGTGTGTTCGTGCTGGGTCAGGGTGATGCGAGGAACGATCCCAACGTTGTGATGGGTAAGTTTCTTCTGGACGACTTCTTTGTTACTTTTTTATTTGATTTGGGTTCCGATACTAGTTATGTGTCCTCAAAGGTTAGTCAAATGCTTAAGCGCACTCCAACACTTTTGGACACCAAACACACGGTAGAACTAACAAACGGTAAAAGTCTTGAAGCCACACACGTAATTAAAGGTTGTAACCTCGTCTTAGCTGGCCAGACCTTCTCTATCGATCTTATTCCTATCGTTCTGGGTAGTTTCGACGTTGTTATTGGGATGGATTGGTTATCTCATCAGCAAGCGAAATTCTTTGCAAAGAGAAGATTGTCCGCATCCCTCGTTCTGGTAAAGAACCTCTCATGATTCATGGCGATAAGAGTGGTGCTGTTGTGGGTATCATCTATTTCCTTAAGGCTCAGAAGTGTTTGCGAAAGGGCCATACCGCTATCCTAGCCCTCGTTTCGGATACATCCTCGGAAGAAAGGAAGATAGAAGACATTCCTATTGTACGTGATTTTCCTGAGGTATTTCCTGAGGAATTGCCTGGTCTTCCGCCTCATCGACAAGTCGAGTTTCAAATCGAGCTAGCTCCTGGAGCAGCGCCCATAGCTCGAGCACCTTATCGTCTAGCTCCATCAGAACTTGAAGAACTGTCCACGCAACTACAGGAACTCTTGGAAAAGGGTTTTATACGTCCTAGCTCTTCGCCCTGGGGAGCTCCAGTCTTGTTTGTGAAGAAGAAAGACGGTACTTTCAGAATGTGTATTGACTATCGCGAACTTAACAAGGGGACCGTGAAGAATCGTTATCCTCTTCCACGTATTGACGACTTGTTCGACCAGCTGCAAGGGTCGATCTTTTACTCAAAAATTGATTTGAGATCGGGATACCATCAGCTGAGAGTCCGAGATGATGACGTCACTAAAACAGCATTTAGAACTCGTTACGGCCATTACGAGTTTCTGGTCATGCCTTTCGGGTTGACAAACGCACCTGCGGTCTTCATGGATCTCATGAACAGAGTGTGCAAACCTTACCTGGATAAATTTGTCATAGTATTCATCGATGATATCCTGATCTATTCAAAGAGTCAGGAAGAACACGAGCAACACCTGAGACTTATTCTGGAACTTCTTCGAGCAGAGCAACTGTATGCCAAGTTTTCGAAATGCGACTTTTGGCTTCGTGAAGTACATTTTCTAGGCCACGTGGTAAACAAGGATGGGATTCATGTGGATCCATCCAAGGTTGACTCGATCAAGAACTGGCCTGCACCCCGTACACCAACAGAAATCTGCCAATTCTTGGGATTGGCAGGATATTACAGAAGGTTTATCAAGGATTTCTCTAAGATTGCGCAACCTCTCACTTCATTGACTTAGAAGGGTGTCACCTATCGTTGGGGTGATGCACAGGAGTCTGCATTTCAGCACTTAAAGGACAGACTTTGTAGCGCGCCTATCCTCTCATTGCCTGAAGGCACAGATGCTTTTGTGGTTTATTGCGACGCTTCCATCCAAGGACTTGGTTGCGTGTTGATGCAACGTGACAAGGTCATTGCCTACGCATCGCGCCAACTTAAAATTCACGAAAGGAACTACACTATGCATGACTTGGAGCTGGGAGCAGTTGTTTTCGCACTTAAGATATGGAGACATTACCTGTACGGTACCAAGTGCACCATTTACACCGATCACAGGAGTCTCGAGCATATCTTCAAGCAAAAGGAGTTAAACATGCGACAACGCCGATGGGTCGAGCTCTTGAATGATTATGAATGTGCGATCAAGTACCATCCGGGAAAAGCCAATGTTGTGTCCGACACCCTCAGTCGAAAGGATGCTATACCTAAGCGTGTACGTGCGTTACAGCTTACCATTCACTCTAGCCTTCCCGCTCAAATTCGTGATGCTCAGGTCGAAGCATTGAAAGCAGAAAACATCAGGGCTGAGTCCCTACGAGGATCAAGGAAACGGTTAGAACAAAAGGGAGACGACGCCTACTATGTAACAGGGCGCATCTGGGTCCCACTCTACGAAAACTTACGCGAACTTGTGATGGATGAAGCGCACAAGTCTTGCTATTCGGTACATCCTGGTTCGGATAAGATGTACCACGACCTCAAGACTACATACTGGTGGCCTAGCATGAAAGCCCACATAGCAACCTACGTCAGTAAATGCTTGACTTGTGCTAGGGTCAAGGTCGAGTACCAGAAACCATCAGGCCTACTTCAACAACCAGAGATCCCGAAATGGAAATGGGAGCAAATTTCCATGGATTTCGTTACTGGCCTGCCGAGATCTCAACGTGGAAATGACACTATTTGGGTGATAGTGGATCGATTGACTAAGTCTGCACACTTCTTGGCTATCAAGGAAACCGACAAGTTTTCTACTCTAGCATACATCTACCTAAAGGAAGTAGAATCAAGGCACGGAGTACCAACCTCCATCATTTCGGATCGTGACTCACGTTTTACATCGGAATTGTGGCAAGCTATGCACAAGTCTTTTGGCTCTCGACTGGACATGAGCACGGCGTATCATCCACAGACGGATGGGCAATCCGAACGCACCATCCAAACCCTTGAAGACATGCTTAGGGCATGTGTAATCGACTTCGGTAATGGCTGGGAAAAACATCTCCCGTTAGTGGAGTTTTCATATAACAACAGTTACCACACCAGCATCCAGGCCGCTCCGTTCGAGGCATTGTACGGACGAAAGTGCCGATCACCTCTTTGTTGGGCAGAGGTTGGTGACAGTTAAATCACAGGCCCAGAACTTGTAGTAGATACAACCGAAAGGATTGCTCAGATACGACAACGAATGGCGGCAGCACGTGACCGTCAGAAAAGCTATGCTGATAAGCGCAGGAAACCACTCGAGTTCCAGGTTGGGGATCGAGTGCTACTCAAAGTCTCACCTTGGAAATGTGTAGTTCGTTTTGGCAAACGAGGCAAACTAAATCCGCGTTATATCGGACCGTTCGAAATCATTGAGAAAATTGGCAAAGTCGCTTACAGGCTGAATCTACCTGAAGAACTCAGCGGAGTTCACAACGTATTCCACGTGTCAAATCTGAAAAAGTGTCTGTCAGATGAGACCCTCATAGTTCCCTTAAAGGAGCTCACAATCGACGACCAGTTGTGATTCGTCGAGGAACCAGTTGAAATCACAGACCGAGACGTTAAGATTCTCAAGCGTACCAGAATACCTCTTGTTCGAGTTCGTTGGAATTCCCGTCGTGGCCTAGAGTATACATGGGAACGAGAAGACCAAATGAAACTCAAGTATCCCCAGCTATTTAAGAAAAGTGCAACCACTACTGAGGCTGAAGCTACTGCAGAATTTCGGGACGAAATTCCAAACCAACGGGGGGATGATGTGACACCCCAGGAAAACCAGGAAACCAACGCAACTTAACTAGCTTCCTCAGTAACCACGTGCTAAATTTCGGGACGAAATTTTCTTAATAGGGGGAGAATGTGACAACCCTCATACTTACATGTATCCGTACGATTAATTAATGTTAATTAAAGTGCTTGATGACTGTGTTGAACTACTTAACTGCTTTCTGATTACTGTGTCATACTTACTTGTGCTCTTTAACATACTAGTCGTGTGCAGAAAAATTGACTAAATGGTCCTGTATGTTTTCCTGAGTGTTGGGAATTAAAAGTATTACAAAAAGATATATATATATATAGGACATTATATGGAATAACTTAGCACTTTAACAGAATGGTATCCAACCGAACAACCGGACATTACCCGGAACACTAAAATATTGCAAGAAACATTGTTTTTATTTTTCTGAGCTAGTTATGGTCCCCGAGTACTGTAACACATTACATAATACCCGGTACACACTAAACACTAGACATAACTGTAAACTCCCACCAATTAACTTATTTACCCACAAATTTACAATTAACCCCCCCCCTTTTATGTTAGAACCGTCCCCATGGGACCCATTACAAGACTTTTATAAATCTTGCAAATCCCCATGTGCTTACCTAGGAATGTGAAGGTTATGATTGCACTTGCACTCACCATCTTAGTTACCAAATAACTTTCACTTACCCCCCCCCCCTTGCATGTAATCGGTTCACATGTGCCCCCCCCCACTATACGATTCCCAAATCTCAACCACAAGTTTGAATAAGTCTTCATTCCCCATGCAATCTCTAGTGGGATTTTGAAGTGACTTTGTATGTACTCATGAGGACATAAGATCCAAGGGATAATAGGATTAGTGGGTATATGTACACTAAGCTTATCATCCTCTTCATCAAACAAACATTTCTTCTTTCCCTCTAAACAAAGCTCGGCCGAACCCCCTTGTCACCACCATTTTATTTTCGATTTTTATTCAAGTGTCTCAAGACCATCCCAAGGTGTATCAAAGTGAATCCCGGAGTGTGGAGCTCACGGATTGTCAAGGACCTCTCTAGATTTCTTTTATCCACCCGTTTTCTCTAGTGTTTCTCCCCTAGCTTAAAAGCTAGGGGTAAGCTCTTTTGATCTTCATTTGCTTCATATTTATGATGGTTAATAGTTAGATCATGATGAAAACTTCAGAACACTAAAAGATCATATGCAAAAGTCTTGAACTTAAAGCTAACTTAATGATGAAATATTGTTAAAATGAAGAAGTAATGTTAAGTATGATGTTGTATTGTTATGTAGTTGATTACTTGTTGCTTGCTTGATGATTATTAGTAACATGATGTTAAACATCATGGTGGAACTTGTTAAAGTAAGATTTAAAAACTTAAGTTAACAAGTTAGGAGGTGGTTAGTGATTTACATAAGAGAATCACCTCCATGTTTAAACATGAACTTGATAACAAGATGATTTCTTGAAAAATCAGTAAACAAGGTAAGTTGGTGATCGTATGGATCCGAGGTTTACATATGGCTTTTCTAAATAAACCAAGTTTAAAAGGGTGATTTTTAGAAGAACATGGTTTTAGTAAACCTACATTATTTTTAAATAACAACATAAGTGTAGAAATACTTTTAACACAAGAAGATGTTATAAGTAAATATTTTTAGAAAATATGTTCACAAGTTGTTAACATCCAAAAATCCCGAGAATGAGATTTTAAATAAACAAAACACACTTTGGAGGGTAACTAAACCCATTAAACCCCCTACAAAGTTACTACGCGTTTTTATGAAAAACCAAGTTCATGTTGTTATGTAAAGTGTATTGTTTTTGCACTTGACTAGTGTAATATTGATTAGTAACTTGTTGTTGATTGATTGAATATATTCCGAAAAGAAAATGATGTGCTAATAAGTATGGACGCCTCCATTTACAAAGGAGACTCTGGCGAAATTTTCTAAAAACTCCAACACATAGAAAATAGTTTCTAACAAGTATTACAAGTGTATTTTATTAACTATGATCTTTCCACAAAAGTCAGAGCGTGACATTTGAATTGCGTGCTATGTGATAGAAGTAATGAGTAGATAAACCGTACGTAGGATACGTGTTATGCATGCACGAGAAATTGATTGTTATCTGTACTTTATTAGGACGTGCTTGATTTCTGATTATTAGAGTAACAAATCTAACCGAGAAAACCAAGGTGAGTTCACACATTTTCTAAGGCATGGGATTCCCGGTGGTTTGGGAATGGGTTAAAGAATTTAAAATGGAACCTACATATCCTCCTTGGGTAGGATATGTACCGCCATCCTCCATAGGTAGGATGCCAATATTAATCTTGCGTATTCTCCTTGGGTAGAATACGTACGTTCGTCCTCCTTGGGTAGGACAACAACCTGAAAACTTACTAGACAAAAACTCTATCATTAAGTCCCTCATTTTATATCGACTTAATCGCCAAGGCCAATGGCGAGCGGGTCATTAGTTAATAGCGCTATTAGGTTTAACAAACCTCACACCGTACCGTTCGGACGGGCGTGTACTAATGGACTATGGCAAACTGTCAATGATGATAGACATTGACGTAGGGCACAACTATTGTTCGTCAGTTGTCGATATGGTACGTTCTAGTGGTTCACATGGGGAAGCCCCCGCTGGTTATGGATATGGTTTGGGTAAAAAAAGGAACTGGTTAAACATTCTTTCAACTATGGGGTAACCCCCACGGCAAATAAGCCAACGAAAGACAAACTGTGTTTTCGGAAACAACTTAAAACTAAACATCCAACCGTGAACTCACTCAACTTTGTTGTTGACTCGTTGTTACATGCCTTACAGGTCGTTAGATGCTTTGGAGCTTGCACAAGGAGGAAGTCGTTGTGGAATATGGGTTGTTATATCCCGTGCTAAACATTTAATCCTTATGAACTTATTAAACCTTCGTTTTAGACTTTAAACTTATGAACTATGGAACTTATGTTTTGGGTTTTTATCTTTAATGCTTCCGCTGTTTAATATGAACTTGGTTAACTAGCTTTTGGTCACCAATTGTATTGTGGTTGGTTTTATTTACTTAATTACGTCGTTCAATATGATTGGTGGCTCGATCCTGGTCATGTCACGTCTCCAAGCGGTGATACTCCGCACGGTGGATTTTGGGGGTGTGACACCGTGAGTTTGTTCAACTCCCGGTAATCGATACACATTCGCATGCTTCCGTCTTTCTTTTTCATGAATAGTACCGGTGCGCCCCAAGGAGACACACTCGGCCTTATAAACCCTTTATCGAGCAAGTCTTGAATCTGCGACATTAGTTCTTGTAACTCTGATGGCGCAAGTCGGTACAGTGCTTTAGCTACGGGTTTCGCGCCCGTAACCAATTCGATTCCGAACTCTACCTCCCATTCAGGCGGTATTCCCGGTAAATCTTCCGGAAACACATCTTCGAAGTCACGTACCACCGGTACGTCTCCAATCTTCGGTGATTCTTTCTCGGGCTCATCCGCGTATATCATAAACGCTCTACATCCATGCTTCATGAGCTTGTGAGGTTTCAACATCGAACATATTATAGGATTGCCTCCTTTCTCGCCATAGATGGTAACGTGTTTTCCGCTCGGAGATGTTAGCTTTATCTCCTTACGGAAACACACGACCTTTGCGTGGTGTCGGGATAGCCAATCCATTCCAACCACCACTTGGAATTCTCCCATTGACATCGGGATTAGATCTATCGAGTATTCTTCGTCATCGATACTCAATTTACAGCCTTAACAGACATCACACACTATGAAACTCTTGTTATCTCCTATTTCAACTTCTAGTGGCACAGATAATTTTGTCAATACAAATGAAGGATGTCGAATAAATCCATGAGAAATAAAGGACTTATTCGTACCCATATCAAATAATACACGTGCAGGGATCGAGTTTATTGTGAATATACCTGAAACCACATCGGGTTCTGTCTTTGCTTCAGCCGCAGTTAATTGGAAGGACCTAGCCTTCGCTTTTTGGGTCTCCACTTGAACATCTTTCTCGTTCTTTTTCCCGACCAATTCCGGGCATTCAGACTTTTTGTGACCGGGCTGATAGCACTTGTAGCAAACTGAAAATTGACCCGGACATAGGGATGCCGTGTGCCCCGTTTTCCCGCATATGGGACACGGTTTGTCTTTGAAGCGGCACTCGCCCTTGTGCCCTTTTCCACATCCTTTGCAACTCGGCGATCCACCCTTCGCATCCGTCTTCTTCACCGACTCAGTCATTCGAGCCTTCTTTGTAGGGCTCGGGTTAACTTCCACTACCCTTCGTTCACCCCGTTCTATTTGCTTTTTAAGTTCGATTTCTCTCTCCCGAGCCGTATTTATGACCTCGGTGAGCGTCTCATACTTGGAAGGGGTCATGAACTCTAGGTACTCAGCACTTAACATATTATAATAATAATATATTTTTTGCTCCTCTGTAGTTACTAACTCATCACAGAACCTCAGCTTATCCATGAATATACCCGTGATTTTATCAATCGTTTCACCCCTTTGTCTTAACTGGATGAACTCCTCCTTGATCCTGTTGATGACTGCCTTGGGACTGTGATGTTTAAGGAATGGTACTTTAAACTCGTCCCATGTCTTGAGCCTTGCCACTTCGGCTCCAATCTCTTTCTTTTTGTTATCCCACCAGTCCTAGGCTTGACCCCTCAATTGACCCATTCCGTAAGCCACAAAATCGCTCACGTCACAGTGGGTCCTTTCAAACACCCCTTCGACATCACTTAGCCATCTTTGGCATATTATCGGGTCAACCTCCCCGTTGTAAATTGGCGGTTTACACGCCATAAACTCCTTGTATGAACATCCCTTACGTTCTCCGAATTTTTCTTTCATAAGGTTGACATTGTCTTCCAACCTTTTAACTTTTTCTTCGACTAACGATAGCACTGTATTTTGAATTTTGTCTATGAAACTGGATAGACTACCCTCAATTGCCTTCCCCACTTCTTCGGCAATTACTTCTTTCATTAGTTCGGTGACTGTCGGCACCGGATCATTGTCACCTCTTTCCGTCATCTTGAAACTGAAATGTTTACATTAATTATTAAACATTTCATTTATAACATAACTTTATTTGCTTTGGTTTAGCCAAGTTCATAACTTGCTTTGACCGTTCTCATTTAGTGCACTTTTTGGGTTTGAGTGTGTTAACACGCTCTTCCCGTGCACATTACTTCACATCCCTTTTTCCCACTTATTATAAGATCTACTAAGTAACTAATTCTTACCGGATGATTGATCAAGCTTGAACCGAACACTCTTTGTTGACAACCTGGCTCTGATACCAACTGTTAGGGGAGGATTTTCTAACAATTAGTGATCCTTATTCGTTATCCTAACTAGTGATCCTTACTTCTGTGACAGGTGGTGATCCTCAGAAGAGCTTCAGGATCAGGATCATGGATCACTTTAAGGATCCTCTTACTGACGATTGTTTACTTGTGTTTTTGAAATGTCTCGCAGGTATATCAAGCTTGACCAAGTCTTAGCGACATTCCTGGAGAATATTCCTGAAGTATTCTGCACGTGCTAGATCAAAACTAGACGTTATGGAGAACGTGGAGGCTTGGCCCGAAAGTCGGAGAGTTTGTTAACTAGATATTTTTCTTATTTGAAAGGGGTAACGAGCTAGTTAGTGACACTTAGTCATTTTTGGCAGTTTCACACACTCAAAAACGCTCTCATACAAGCTCTCGTTCAAACACTTAGCAATTACTTACACTTTTTACACATTTCACCGTAGTGATCCTTGTACCTAGCTTGTTACTATCCGAAGTTGTAAACGTTTATTCATTTATTTGAGCTTGGTGATCGGTAGTTTCCATCACCCGGGGTTTTTTGTGCCGGAGATCAACTCTTGATCAAGGGCTTTTTCCCCGTATAAATCCTTGTGTTGTTTGTGCATTCTACATTGAAGTGATCCTCATTGTTGTTACACATTTTAAGCATCATTCCCCTATACAAAGAGTTTGGTTGCATTATCATCATCAGATTTTCTGACCAAAACAGTTTGGCGCCCACCGTGGGGCAATTGGTGCTTTGCCTTAGAAGAATTCGCATTTCTGTGCTCATTCCGGTTCACTACAATCAAGCAAATGGCTTCCTCGGCGAAGAATGCTTCAAACTTGATGCCCTCATTCACTTCCTCACAAGGCGTTCCTCCTCTGCCTCCACCACCCTCTGGATCCCAGAAGAATACAGAAAATGCTGCGAAGAAACCGACTCCCATTTTCTCAAAACCACCTTCTCCTTCTGTTTCAACTAATCCTACTACTAATGATCTCTATACCTTGATTTTGCAGATGAGGAATCATGCACAAGAGCAGGATAAGACCAACGAAAGAATCCTCCGGGAGATTGATGAAATTAAGAAACAGAAGAAAACGGCGGAGGATCATTCTCCACTGATGCCCAGATCTTTGAATTTTGACACTCCGGTGGTTACTTCTCAGCCGTCAGTGGTTCCAAACATTCAATATGCGGGTGGACCAAAGGGAGTGCATTACGGAACAACAGCTATGACCCAGGCACTAGGTTCATATTTCCAGCCAGCAGGATCCTATCCCCAGCATATGGGATCCCTCACGAGTACAGGAGGATATTCAGGAATGCAGCAGGTTCAAGGATCCTCCTTCGTTCCAGGATCATCCCAGGTTCAAGGATCCTCCTTCGTTCCAGGATCATCCCAGGTTCAAGGATCCTCCTTCCTTCCAGGATCATCCCAGGTTCAAGGATCCTCCTTCGTTCCAGGATCATCCCAGGTTCAAGGATCCTCCTTCGTTCCAGGATCATCCCAGGTTCAAGGATCCTCCTTCGTTCCAGGATCATCCCAGGTTCAAGGATCCTCCTTTGTTCCAGGATCATCCCAGTTTCAGGGATCCTTCCAGATGCCAGGATCCTTGAGGAGTTTGCAAACAGGAAGTTCAGATGTTCATCAAGGAGATTTTATCCCAATGCAGACCAATGCCTCTGCTGGACCTTCGATCATTCCAGAATCTCAACAATATGGATTAACCTCCATATTTCCTAACTTGAATCCAATGGGAGGTAACACTTTTAATAATCCTCATACTATTAACCATGGTTTTATGCAGGATCCAGGTATCAATCATGCCATGGCCAGAGAATTGCAAAAGCTAAAGGATATGATCTCGAGTGTCCCGGGGGTAGTCAAACCTATTCCAGAGATTGCAGATGGGAGCCACAAGATATCTCGCTTCGCACCACCAATCTGTGATGCTGAGATACCCAAGAGGTTCCATGTGCCTACAATGAAATTGTACGATGGTTCGACGGATCCTGAAGAACACATAGCACAATACAGGGAGAGGATGGAGATCAATCCAATCCCAGAAAAGTTAAAGGAAGCATGCCTATGCAAAGGATTCGGATCCACTCTTACTGGATCAGCACTCAAGTGGCTGCTAAGTCTTCCTCCCTATTCTATTACCTCATTTGCAAACCTAGTTAACTTGTTTAATACTCAGTTTTCTTGTAGTAGAAAATTTGAACGATTAACTAGTGATTTATATAGGATAACCCAGGGTCATAATGAATCATTAAGGGATTACATTACCAAATTTAGTAAAGAATCCTTAGACATTCCCAACTTAGATATAGCCACGGCTGTTGAGGCCTTCAAAATGGGATTACTTAGGGATTCCTTATTTTATGATGATCTTGTTATGACACCGTGCAGGAACCTAGATGAGGTAAGAACCCGGGCCCTCAGGTTCATCCGGCTAGAGGATGATAAGAGGATTCAGGAGAGGATAACAGGATCCTCAAAGCAGGATAAGCAAGGATCCTCATTCAGAAACAACAAGTTCAGATCCTACAACAAATCTGATAATCAGAACGTGCATTCTATTGATCAAGAAGAGGACGATGAGGATTATCCTCCAATCTCTGAATATTGCTTTAGTGTTGATAACAATGAACTAATCCTTGCCTTGCAGAACCTAGGTGATAAAGCTAGATGGCCAAGAAAGAATGAAAGGCCAGCTGCAAATAAGGATAAATCAAAGTGGTGTGCATATCATGAAGATTTTGGGCACCTCACAGAAGAATGCATTGCACTAAGAAAGGAGATTGGGTACTTGTTGAGCAAAGGGCATCTAAAAGAGTTGTTGGGTAGGAAAAAGTCAAGGACTCAGGATCCTGAAAGGATCCCTGAGAAGGCTCCAGCCCCTCCAGCAGACGCACAAGTGATAAACTTTATCTCTGGGGGATCCGACATTTGTGGCACATCCTTCTCAGCAGCTAAGAGGCATGCGAAGGAAACTAAAATGGATAACGGAGAAAGGCCAGTTCGAACATCGAGTGTCTCCGAAGGAAAAGTCATAACCTTTGATGAAGAGGATCGTACTGATATCCAGGATCCTCATCACGATGGTTTAGTTATTACTCTTTTTATATCTAACTGTTTTGTCCGCAGGATCCTAATAGACGGAGGAAGTTCAGTGAACATTATCCAGCTTGACGTTCTAAAGAAGATGGGTATCCCCGAATCAGAGATCATACCAAGATCCTCCGTGCTCGTGGGATTTAGTGGCGAAACTAAGAACACCCTGGGGGACATTAAGCTCCCAATATATATTGAAGGCTTACACTCTTATCAAAAATTTTGTGTTATTGACTGTTTATCTTGTTGTAATGTTATCCTTGGCAGACCCTGGATACACGATATGAAAGCAGTCCCATCTACTTACCATCAATGTGTGAAGCTCCCTAGTCCTTGGGGAATAGTAAAGATTGATAGTGATCAGCAGGAAGCTAAGAATTGCTACACTTCATCGATGAAACCAGCTTCGAAGTCAAGGGAGCAATAGCAATCAAGGTATCCTCCAAGGAATGTCCTGGAGGCCAGAGAGCAGGATGTGGTAGAAATCCTCATGGATCCTGATGATCCTGAATCCAAAATCTATATCGGATCAGGGATCCTTGGCGAAATGAAAGAAGACCTCATATCCTTCCTCAAAAGGAGAAAGACTACCTTTGCATGGAAACATGAAGACATGACTGGTATATCCAAAGATGTTATCACCCATAAACTCGGCATCGACAGATCCTTCAAACCAATACATCAAAGAAGAAGGAAGTTTGCACCAGAAAGGAATGCCATTATCCAGGAAGAGGTAGAAAAATTGCTCCGGGCAGGTATGATTAGAGAGGTCAAGTATCCAAGATGGTTGGCCAATGTGGTTGTTGTTCAAAAGAAAAACGGAAAGTGGAGGGTATGTGTCGATTTTACCGATTTAAATAAGGCATGTCCCAAGGATCCTTTCCCTTTACCCCACATTGACTCCATGGTGGATGCAACTGCGGGTCATGAACTGTTAACTTTCATGGATGCTTCATCTGGATTTCAACAAATCCAAATGGAACCATCCGACCAAGAGGATACAGCCTTCATGACTCCAACTGGTATATATTGCTATATTGCTATGCCGTTTGGATTGAGAAATGCAGGTGCAACGTACCAAAGGCTGGTGAATATGATGTTCAAGGATCAGATTGGACAAACTATGGAGGTCTACATAGACGATATGGTGGTGAAATCCTTAAAAGCTGAGGATCACCTGCGAGACTTGGAGGAAGCATTTGATATCCTTGACAACTATAATATGAAGCTTAATCCTTCAAAATGTCATTTTGGTGTCAAAGCAGGTAAATTCTTAGGATACATGGTGACTAAGAGAGGCATCGAAGCTAGCCCGGAACAAATCAAAGCAATAGTGAACATCAAATCTCCGGCCAATGCTAAGGATGTTCAAAGGTTAACAGGAAGGATAGCAGCCTTGAACAGATTCATATCCAAGTCCTCCGAGAAATGTAAAGAATTCTATGATATCCTAAGGAAGAACAAGAAATTTGAGTGGACGGAGAAGCATGAAAATGCTTTAAAAGCCCTCAAAGATTACCTATCATCGGCCCCGGCTTTAATGAAACCAGAAAAAGGTGAAGTGTTATCCTTGTATCTCGCAGTATCCTCAAAAGCAGTAAGTGCGGTCCTTGTTAAGGATCATCAAGGTACACAACATCCCGTTTATTATGTAAGTAAAAGTTTACTTGATGCCGAATCCAGGTACTCACACCTTGAAAAACTTATCCTTGCATTAATAATGGCATCTACCAAGTTAAGACATTATTTTGAAACTCATGTTATCATTGTCAAAACTAATTTTCCAATTAAGAATGTCCTCAGGAAACCAGAGATGTCCGGAAGGATGGCTAAGTGGGCAGTAAAGCTGAGTGCCTATGATATAAGATATGAGCCTAGGACAGCTATCAAATCCCAAGCATTAGCTGACTTTGTGGCTGATTTCAGTAGTGATTTACAAGAAGAAGCTGAGTTAGAAGTCCAGCAGCTAGAAGAGACCAAGGATCCTTGGATACTCCACACTGATGGATCCTCAAATGTCAAAGGCACAGGGCTTGGAATACTACTAAAATCGCCACAGGGGGACATAATACCCCATTCTATAGCTTGTGAGTTCCAAACCACTAATAATGAGGCTGAATATGAAGCCTTAATTGCTGGTTTGCAAATTGCAAAGCATATGGGGGTCAGGTATCTTGAGGTACATGTAGATTCTTTGTTAATTACAAATCACTTTAATGGATCATATGCTGTTAAAGGTGAAAAGCTAACCAAATATTTGGAGATAGTCAAAAGTTTGGCACTCTATTTTGTTTCCTTTAGTTTGTCACAGGTACCAAGGGAAGAAAATACAGAAGCTGATGCATTGGCTAACTTAGGGTCATCTTTGAAGATCCCAGAGGATATCAAGATCCCTATTATCCATATCCTAACCCCAGCTATTGAGGATCATGTGGCTATGGAGATAGGGAATAATTCTGCAATGATCCCCACTGAGGATACTCAATCCTATTCAGGATCCGGATCATGGATCTCACCAATTATGAGATACTTACAACATGGAGAGATTCCTACAGGAGAAAACCCTAGGGCTTTCAAATCTAAGGTATCTCAATTCACAATTATGAATAATATGTTGTATAGACGATCTTTTGCAGGACCATACTTGAGATGCATTGAGGATCCTGAAGTTCAGGAAGTTTTAAAAGACTTCCATAAAGGAGATTGTGGAAACCACACTGGGGGCAGGGCTTTATTTTCAAGGATCCTGAGGACAGGATATTATTGGCCAACCATGAAGAAAGATGCTGTGGAGTATGCCAGAAGATGTGATCCTTGCCAGAGACACAGCAATATCCTTCATCAACCAGCTGAATTATTGCATCCTATATCCTCCTCTTGGCCATTTATGAGATGGGGTATGGATATAGTTGGTAAGCTCCCTAAGGCACCTGGTGGGAAAGTATTCATGTTAGCTATGACTGATTACTTCTCCAAGTGGATAGAGGCTGAAGCTTTTGCCCAAGTCAGAGAAAAGGAAGTTATATCCTTCATTAAAAGAAATATTATAACTAGATTTGGAATTCCTTCTGAGATTATATGTGATAATGGTTCCCAATTTATTGGGGGCAGAACCACTAACTTTTGTGACAGCTGGGGGATTAAGATGATAACATCAACACCAGTCCACCCACAAGCTAATGGTTAAGCGGAATCATCCAACAAGATCATCATCAACAACTTGAAGAAGAAGCTTGGATCCAAGAAAGGAAAATGGGCAGAAGAGCTACCCTATGTGCTCTGGGCTGACAGGACAACCCCTAAGAATGCTACTGGTCAAACACCATTCTCTTTGGTGTTTGGGGCAGAATCAGTGATCCCAACAGAAATGGTGGTTCCTACTGCTAGAACAAGTACCCGTGATCCTGAGGAAAATGATGAAAACTTGGCTCAAGACCTGGATACTATTGAAGAAATCAGGGATATGGCTAGGATCAGGATGGCCAGTTATCAACAAAGAATGGCTGGTGCTTACAATAAAAATGTCAGGATCAGGAGGTTTCAAGTTGGAGATATGGTGTTAAGGAAAGCATTTCAGAATACCACCAATCCTGCTGATGGAAAATTGGCTCCAAAATGGGAAGGCCCCTATTTGATTGAAGCTGAAGCAGGAAAGGGGGCATATAGGTTGCTAACCATGGAAGGTGAATTGCTACCAAGAGCTTGGAATGCTGTCCACTTGAAGAAATATTTCATGTAAGCATGATCCTTATGTTATAGGTGATCCTCATCAAAGAGATATCCTTAAAGGATCCTCAAAGTATCGGTGATCCTTACTCAGGTAATATCCTAATCTTGAACTATTTCATTTCTTAATTTTTTCATCTAAGGATAAGGATCATGTATCCTTTATCCATCTCTCACGTGAGTTCAAGTTTTGAAAGCTCAGGTATCTTCAGCACAACATTGGTTATCCACAGAAGCAATCCGTCCTTTGGGTTTAACCCCAGTTATTTGGGCTTGTCCCCAGATTCCGCCTGCAGCGCACGATGATCCTGGTATAGTTCAAGGCTTTGGGACCAGTACTCATTATAGGGGCTGATAATTCCATTGTTCTGGCTATGCTTAGGATCCTACGTATAATGGTAGACGTACCATACATCCGTTCATAAGGTTTCTAACGTTTTCACGTTAGCTAAGGTTTTGGCATCTTCATGTCACTAAGTTTGGATAGTCGCCAGTTAGGGCCATACTCCAGTTTACATACGATCCTTGGGCTTGTCCCCAGTTATCCTTGGGCTTGTCCCCAGTTATCCTTGGGCTTGTCCCCAGTTATCCTTGGGCTTGTCCCCAGTTGCTAACTCTTTTCTTATATTGGCTTAGTCCCAAGTTATGCTCTATTTCAGGTCCTTGAAGGTAGGCAGTTAGGGATCCTTCATCCTTATTTCACT
Source organism: Helianthus tuberosus (assembly GCA_030545235.1). NCBI lineage: Eukaryota > Viridiplantae > Streptophyta > Magnoliopsida > Asterales > Asteraceae > Helianthus > Helianthus tuberosus. Next base: position 176,761,483 of record CM060450.1, read on the forward strand.
CTAAGGTTTATCTTATAGTTATCCTTATTATGGTTAGAATTCTAACTTGGGTCCTCAGGTATGATCCTTAACTCTTTGGATTTTATTTATTATTCTTTTAAATGACCCTTATACTTGACAACTGAACTTATAAATTTTAAATCATGTCATTTTTTAAAACTTATCTGTTATGGGATATGTGATCCTTGTTCATATCCTAAACTTTTTGGATATCTTTCCTAGTTTTTCAAGGCTTGATAAGTATAAACAAATTGAACATTATAACAGTTGGAAAATAACATACTAAAAAGGATAACAACACAAGATAAGCGACAAAAGGTTAAGTTTTTATTTATTAACATAAGACTAACCCTTTAAAGGTTGTCAAAATTACCTACCCGAGCTTCTACCAGCAAAACGTGGCCCGTCCGCTGGGGTAGGTAAAGGGTGTCCATGATAATGAGTTCAAAAGTAGTGCAGGAATATAAAGGCAGCAGGATCACAATGGCTTCATCCCCCAAACAGAGGATCCCTCCACCAATTGCAATCCTGCCTATTGTCCGAAGGATCATACATGATCCTTAATCCTAAAAACCTATTGTTCAAAGTACAACCCATGAAATTGTCTTAAACATCACAACCACAAAAACAACCATCAAACTAAAAATTGGGCTCCGGCCTCAGCACATATATCCATCATCGCCCAATTGTGCAGCCTACACCTTCGCTGCATCATCACCACCAGCCGCTGCATCCTCAGCTTTATCCTTCAACCCGCTGCCACTAGCCTCAATTGCCAGAATCTCCTCAGCCTCTTCTTCATCACCCAATTCAGCCAGCATTGCCTTCCATTCTTCAATCTCCCAGTTGCCTTTGTCGAAGGCAGGATCCTGAGCTTCCAAGGCCATTTGGAGTTTGGTTTTGTACATTGCTATGGCGGCAGAAACTTTAGCATCATCCATGATCTCTTGCCTTTCATAATCAAAGTTAACCAGCACCTTGGCCATTTTCTGCTTGGTATCCTTGAGTTCCTTCTGAAGATCAGCAATTGCAAGATCCTTGAGCACAGCAACCTGCTGGAGATCAGCAATCTTCTGATCTTGATCCTCAACGTGACCAACGTAATCCTCGATCTCAGCAAATTTCTGCAAAAGAAAAGGGTAAAGCGGTGCAAGAGCAAGTGATCCTTAGAACAGCAGGATATGCAAGCAGAGATAGTGATCCTTACATCATTGAAGTACTCGAGGAACTGGTGGCGAATTAAGGGCAGGCCCTGCAAATCCTCAGCCTCGGAAGTCTTTCTCTTCTTGATTCCCTTCCCTTTGAGGGGTGCCTTGGGGATTGAGGTTGTCGGGCTAGTAGGAACCTTTCTTTTGGAGGATTTAACAGTGGTGAGATCGGTGACACTGAACCTTGAAGCGGCTTTGGCAGATTTTCCAGCGCCTACACAACCAGAATAAGATAAGTATCTTTTCTTAATAAACATTTAATTATTTATTTAATTATAAACAAGGATACTTACTCGACATTGTGACAGAGCCTGAGGATACCTCCTGTGAGTCTTGGGTTGTTGTCTTAAAAGTTCTAGTTTCAGGGTCAAGTCCCCAGAAAGTAGCAAGTCTTTCCCTGGTCGCAGGTGTTGTGATGAGACGTGAAAAGGAGATGGCTGCATGACACAAGACAAAGAAGGGGTTAGTGATCCTATTACAAAAACATGACCATCTGGTGATCCTTCTCAGGATCCTCCAGCCTACCATGGGTGGACCATGTTCTTGGTAAATGCTCTCCATCTGAAATGGTATCCCTCCTTACAAAGAAGAAGCGACGCTTCCAATCTTTATCGTTTTTGGTGACTTTGAGAAGAGGGTGATCTGCGCCGGGTTTCCGTTTAAACAAATAACGGTGGGATCCGAAGGTAGTAAGATCATACAACTCCGCTAGTTCTGACATTCCTAAATCAAGACTCTCCTGCTCGATGATCCTCTCTAGGGTGTATAAAACCCTCCAGATCATCGGCATGGCTTGAACGTAAGATATGCCGGTAAGGGAAAAGAAGGATTGTGTGAACTCCGGGAAAGGATAGGTGTACCCTATAGCAAATGGAGTGACTGGGAAGGCGACCCATGTATCAGAAACATAGTCGCTCAGAACAGTTGAATCGAAGGGTTTGAAAAAGACATTCGCTGGAAAACGGTGACGGATGGTATCAATCTGTGCATCGGTAAAGCAGCACCTCTCGTTCACCGAGTCCTTGACGATCTTCTGACTCTTCAGAGGGCTATCCTTTTTGTGATCCTTAGCCGGGGAATTTCGGAACAACATTCTTGAAGTTATTAAGGTAAAGAAAGAAGAACAGAGTAAGAAAGGAAGAGAGAGGAGAAAGAGATACCTGATCGATCTTCAACTGAGATTATAAAGGGAGTTTCTTTCGAATTTAAATGCATAGTGATCCTATCTATATCTCTATTTATAATCATGATCTTGCAGGTTGTCACTTCCGTGACATCATCATCGCAACGGCTAGTTCAAAATTAACGGCTATATATCCGTTAGTTTGTTACGGATAAGATCAAGAAAATATAACTCGTCAAATTTTACAAATTACTCCTTATATTTTGGGGGCAATTGTTAGGGGAGGATTTTCTAACAATTAGTGATCCTTATTCGTTATCCTAACTAGTGATCCTTACTTCTGTGACAGGTGGTGATCCTCAGAAGAGCTTCAGGATCAGGATCATGGATCACTTTAAGGATCCTCTTACTGACGATTGTTTACTTGTGTTTTTGAAATGTCTCGCAGGTATATCAAGCTTGACCAAGTCTTAGCGACATTCCTGGAGAATATTCCTGAAGTATTCTGCACGTGCTAGATCAAAACTAGACGTTATGGAGAACGTGGAGGCTTGGCCCGAAAGTCGGAGAGTTTGTTAACTAGATATTTTTCTTATTTGAAAGGGGTAACGAGCTAGTTAGTGACACTTAGTCATTTTTGGCAGTTTCACACACTCAAAAACGCTCTCATACAAGCTCTCGTTCAAACACTTAGCAATTACTTACACTTTTTACACATTTCACCGTAGTGATCCTTGTACCTAGCTTGTTACTATCCGAAGTTGTAAACGTTTATTCATTTATTTGAGCTTGGTGATCGGTAGTTTCCATCACCCGGGGTTTTTTGTGCCGGAGATCAACTCTTGATCAAGGGTTTTTTCCCCGTATAAATCCTTGTGTTGTTTGTGCATTCTACATTGAAGTGATCCTCATTGTTGTTACACATTTTAAGCATCATTCCCCTATACAAAGAGTTTGGTTGCATTATCATCATCAGATTTTCTGACCAAAACACCAACTTATAACACCCGTCCCATTTATTTAAATTATTTAATATAAAATACGCATTTAATAAGGAAATACCTTGCATCCTTAATTAGTTAAACAAAACGGAAGTTTACATGACAAAATCTTCGAGTTACTAACGACTAATTTCAAACATTCCAAACGACATGTTAAATATTTACTACATAAACATTGTCTTTAACAAGATTAGATAAGCGCGGAAGCTTCAAAATTTGTGTTCGGTTCTTGAGATGTTGCTTGATCGTCACCCGGAGCATAAAAAACATTACCTAAGGTCAAAACCACATCAAATGTTAGTTTTGACAGTATTAATATGTATATAAACAAGACCTACAGCCATACGATTGAAAGAAAAACAAATCTCCAGCTTTTGGGTCTGTCGCGCCCCGCGACAGATCGTGTTTCATCCTACGCGACCCGCGACGGACGTCGCGTTGCGCGGCAGTGCACCCAGTTTGGGGTCGCGTGACGCGACGCCATGTTTTTCGCAGAAGGTTGCTTATTTTGAGCTGCAGATTTCCAGCTCTAAGGTTTGGCACAATTCTAACTTTAATCATTCATAACTTTTGATCCGAAAATCCGTTTTTGGTGATTCTTTTTCCTATGCGTTTGTAATTAAATTACCAACGCATCTAATACAATCTTTGTGTTAGAAATAAAATAAATGGGCTGGAAGTTTATAAGTACCAAGTGTACTTATTTGACCCGTATCGTTTTTGCACTAATTTGACCCCTAGCAACTTTATGGCCGCAAGGCGAATTTGCCCCAACCTCCGGGGCTTATGATCACCGGCATTTCCTTTCCAATTCTATGGTTTCATGCTCCTGTGATCCGCCTGCGCCAATTGCTATTCGAAACACAATTTTGCTACCTACAAAACAATTATTCGACCCGCTTGGCTCATTTATGGAATCCTCCATTTCAATGACTACCGAACACTTTCTAACCAATTTTTAACTCATTAAATCAAGTAGTGAACAATGTCACTTAAATTAATCCAAATCTTTATACTAAAACACAACTATGAACAATTGTACTATCTAAATTGCATGATGTAACGGAACAAGTTACATACCTTCAAAGCACACCTTTCAAACGCGCATCGCCACCGGCTTATCCACTAGACGCTCTGGTTTCCTTTCCTATAGAGTTCAACGACAACATGTTTAGAACTCTTTTCTTAACATATATCGCATAGTTTGCCGTAACTTTACAAATAAGCGTTTTAGCTCAAATCTCAGTTTTTAAGCCTTCTTGGAGGCATTTTTACAAACACCTTAAGGGCATAATTTCTCAAAATTTATAATCAAGTTCATGGCTTGCTATTTAGCCAATATTAACACCAACTAAGCATGTTCATATCAACTTTCACATTATCAACATCTGAATTTACTTCCTAGAATTCAAATTACACTAGAACAAAAATCAAATTCTAGTGTTTAACATGTTCCTACAAAATCCATTTATCACCTTAAATGGTGATTATGAATTCACTAGAACTAAGCATGATTTCAACATATAATTGTCTAGGGTTCACTCCTAGACACTATATTGTTCCTATTCCATCCATATAACATTCATGCAACAACGAATTTCGAATTCTCTATGTTCATCCAGAAATTAAAATAGAGATTTCCTATAAAATTCACATACCTTATGACTCCCTTACAATGGAGGTCACCAATCTAAGCTCTGATTTCGTTTTGGAACTGATTTGTGCCTTCAATTTGTGAATTTTGTGTGAGTTAGGGTTTTGGAGAACCCTGGTCGCCCTCCTGTGTTCTATTTGATCCACACACACACCAGTGTGTGTTGGATTTTAATTTTTATTTTTAATAAAACTTGTTTCACAATTGGCACATTTAACCCTCCTACTTTCATGAGGTTTTTAGTTTAAGTGTTTTTTTAACACTCTAACTTAGTATTACTAGACTCGTATCTAACTAGGTTAATTTTATTCCTAGTTAGTTCACTTGTTTATTTACCGACATCATATTTAAAATAAAAGGTTTACATTACAGAGGTCGATAGTCTCATCGTGCGAGTCAAGAACAATAATAGGATTCGGAGTTGAAGGTATCTCGTTCACGTCAATAATTATTCTGTACACTTATACGCATACATATATATATATGTATTAATGGATAAATATGTTACTTAGTATAAATAGGAAAATAAATGCATCATGTTACATATAACTCTCATTTGTCCTTTCAGGGGGGGGGGTCATTTTGGTCTTTGGAAAGTCTATCTCACGTAGACTATGCCTTAATTGGCACTTTAATTTGGGGTATTCTCCTCCCTACTAATGTCCTTGCCTTGTCTTTTCTTTGAAAAATGTTTGACTCATGGATCTTGACGCTTTCGTGAATGCAATGAAAATCCTTTTTGAAAAAATGTTTTCGTGAGAGAGTCCTAGTGATTGTAGTCTAGACTCGAGAAGGAATCCTAGCTAATTACAATCGAAGCTCTGATACCAAACTGTCACACCCTAACTTTTACGGAAGCGTATGATGTGTGACTTGTTCAATATCATTGCATTCAATCATAATAAACAACTATATGATCAAAACGATGTTCATCCATTCATTAAGTCTAAAAATTACAAACACCAGTCATTTAAGTTTCAAACAACACAACCTTTGACTAAGTACAAACCAACAAAAGTGGATGACATCTAACTTGGAATTTACTTCTAGAAACAACACCCGCGCCCAAGATCCAACTTGTTACGTGAAATACATGTTATTTTGAAAAACATCAACAAAACTTGAGCGAGTTCATGCGTTTTGTATGAGTACTGATAAGCTTGTAAACATTTGAGAGACTCCTTTGAAAACAGGTATGAAAAGCGTATATGAACAGATTAAATTAATGTTTTGCAAGGACATTAATGTATGTGAAGACATAGGGAGCACTCAATATGATTAGGCTTATACCCTCGTCGAATCCCCTCGGCTGTGTCGAATTCCCCTCGACTGTGTCAAATTCACCTTGACTGTGTCAAATTCCCTTGATCGTATCAAATCACCTTGACTATGTCAAATCACCCTTGACCGTTGTCGAATCACCTCGACTGGGACACCAAGTGGTCACATAAGGATCATGAGTGGGGTTCGGTCGTACCCGTTAGATCTAACCTTCGTCCATAATTCTTATAAAAGTTATTGGCATTTCAATTTCAATCTATGCTCACATGATCTATAATTCATTTCATAGCCAAATCATACCATTTAAAAATATGCAATATGTATTCCACCCCCGAGAGTTATAAATCCGAAAACAGTTAAGAAAAGGGGGACATGAACTCACAAGTTTGCGTCCTGCTATCTCGTATGCTCAAGGTCCTCCTATGAGTCGTACAACTACCTACACATGTGCCATGTTTTAGTAGACGCTTAGGTCGTGTAACGACTCTTTGTCTTAGTTGTTCATTAAGACTTGTTTTGGAAATCTTGGTGTATTCTGAGTTACATCATTGATGCATATTATAATATTCCAAAGTATATAATTATTTGTTAAAATAATATATATTTTAACTTAATTTATATTTATTAAATTTTGGAATATTAGTTAAAATAATATATTTTAACTTGCCACATATTGTATTTGTACATGTATAACTCTCCCCAAGGATGGTCGTATTCATACCCGTATTCTTAAACTTGTGTATTTTGCCAAGTATTGGTGGCGTATTCCGGTGTGTATTTGTACGTACAAGAATACGTATTTCACTGTATTTATTAAGTATTCATATACTTAATTTTGTATTTATACTTTCCGGAATAATACTTCTAATAAAATTCACCAATATATATTCTCAAAATATATATTTTAGGAAATCTTACATAGAAAAAATATTTATAATTTTCCCTTGGCAAAAATAATTGTAGTTTCATTTAAACCATGAAAATAATAAATGTTCAAGTTTAACTTAGAAAATATATATATAAATCTATTTTTCACCCAAAAATAAGGTATTCTATGTTTATTTAAGAAAATATATATTTTCTACCAAAAATAATATATCTTCTAATAATTCCAAGAAAACATATATATTGTTCTTACCCAAAAATAATATATTTTCTTATTGTCAAAAATATGATTTATTTTATAATACTTATGAAAATCATATTTTTGTTCTCTTGGTTTCCAAAATACCGTTTACCAAAATATACTTACGAATCTAATTCCGGAATATTTTTGTAAGTTATATTCCTTGTTCGTTTTCGCCAGTATTTTGGGTATAATTTGTATATTTATTTCTTGGAATTTTTGGTAATATTTAGTATTGTATTTCTTGGTATTTTGGTGAGTTATATTATTTCAAGCCCTAAAATAATATAACTGATACACATAATATACAAATAATCACACACATGGTGACATCTAAATATATATTCTCCTAAATACATATTTAGTCACTTTTATTATCAAAAACCAACCTCCAATATTTTGTAATTTTTGTAACAAAAATTATGGCAAACTTTATATGAAAAATCATGGTTAAAATATGCTTGTAAATATTTGTTTAAAAATATTTTCCTAAGCGTTTAATTTCTAGAAAATTTTTGCCATAGTTTCCCCTTAAAAATGGAGGTTTCCATACTTTCAAAGAATATCATTTTCTTTTATAAATCATCACAATCAACAATAATCCAAACAATACTTACCAAGTGCCATAAATCAAGCATTAATCACTACTTCATGAACTTGAAAATTTATAAAAAATTGTAGTAACTTACTAGTGTATTTAGTAAGCTTAGTTACCCTTTAAAGTGTGGTTATTTATTTAAAAACATCATTATTGAAGAAGTTAGATGTTTACAACTTGTGAATAAATTTTCTAAAAATATTTCTTCTTGAGTTTTTCTTGTTAAATATACATTTCAACACTTGATTAACCACTAAAAATGTGGTTAATCTCTTTAGGAACCAAGTTTATGTAAATATTGTATTTTTAACTTGATTTCTTGAAAAATCATTCTTGAAATCATATGTTTACAAGTCTCATTTCTCACTTTGATCATCATACTTCAAGAAAACATTAAATCTTTCAAGTTCATGTTGTAACATAAGAATGATCTCTTGCTCTTTAACATAATCATCCTCTCATCTTGCTAGATTATGTCTTTAATCATTATCTAGCAAGATCATATGATGTTTAACATCATATACACAAATAATCAACAATCAACAAGCATAACAACACTTAACAACATGATTTCTTATGATTTTTAAGCTTATGTTCAAGTTTCATGTTCTTGATTCATAGTGTTCTTTATGATTACCAACTTGTATCATCTTTTAACCAACTTAATAAGATGTAAAATAGAGTGTAGAATGATCTTACTACTAGCTCAAGGCTATGGATGATCTCAAGATGAAGAAGAGGTGGTTAAAAGCTTGTATGAGGGGTCCTTCAACTTCCAAGAGTTCCTAGCTTCCTTATATGGCTTCTTACACCTTTGTATATGTATGGAATGGATGGAGATTGAAGTGAAGGTGGTGGTGGTGTGCTTGGTGTTCTCGGCCGAACCAAGGGAGGAGAAGGAGAGATGAAGTGTGTTGAGGTGTTTGTGAAAATGAGAAGTGAACTCACTTATGGTTAATTATAAGTTGCATCCAACATTAAATGGCATAATGGTATAATATGCTTAGTATATTCCCAACATGATCTAATAATTTATCCAAAGAAAATCTTCATGTGGGACCTATGTCATCACTAGGAAGGCAGTTTTGTAATCCTTACTTTCCTACACACTATACTAGTGTAACACTTGGTCCTGAGGCTTATTTTGTGTCTTAACATCATGTCTGTCTAAGTACTGAACTCCCGTCAATACTTCTAGTTTGTCTGATAACTGTGCCAACTCTGCTCTGTGCATTAATAGAACTATATTGTGTTGCATGTAGTAATGATAAAAGTCTTGCAACATGAAATGCCATTGTATGTATATAACAGTAATCAGAAATTCATTCGTCTTGTAAACTAAATCATGCGCAGTCATTAAAGCACAGATTACTGTTTAATTATTGTACGGAATGCATGGAAAAGTGCCAATTGTCACAAAATAACATAGAAATAGATCCACATCTGATAACACATCTAATGTCACACGACTTTAAAATTTTAGAAACAAGCCTTAAAGACAAACTTGTGAAGAGCTTAAAAACTAGTTTGACTTGAACAAAAACATTTACAACTATACAAACAAAATATCATGAGAGAACTTGTAAAGAACATAAGGACTAATTTGATTCAAGCAAAAAATTTACAACTTCACAAACAATGCCCAGTCATAAGATACAAGAAACAGGTCTCATAATAAGAAGAATCACAATATTCTACATCCGAAAACAATTACAGCGAAACCAACTTCTGATTGCATATAAGAATCACATGATTTACAATCAAGAAACGACATCTCACATGAAGAATGTACACGGTAGTAAAAAACATACGAGACCAATCATGACAACTCAGATGGTTAGAAAACACTCGAACCACATGATTCGACTAACCATACAACAACTCAACAAGATCATGAACGATAAGATATCAGGACTACGTCCAGAAGATACTTCGACAGTCCAAGACAACATTTAAAAAACAAGACATACGGATCAAACAAACCATCATGATACGATTTGATAAACAAAAAAAACCCATCAAGATACGGTCAATTCACGAACCACACAGTTCCACAACCATTGACAACACATATTATACATAAAAAAAAGTCTAATACAATTCGGCACTACGATCTTAAGAGCTTAGATTTGATCAATACAAGAAACTAACGATAGCTCTAAACCAGTGCAAATACATAACAAGTCTGTATAAAACCAGATCGACATCACGTCATCACAAAGAACTGATAGAAAACAACACTACGATCTAACGGGACTAGACTCAACAACACGAAGAATCTACAAACGACCCTAGACCAGTGTGGAAGAAAAAAAAAAACAAACATCACCTAGACCAGTGAACTAACATCACTACGATTGGAGATGAAGTCTCAAAGAGACGAATAAGAAACAAATAAGATCACCAACACAACGATCCTACACAAACCTCACTACGGTCAGACTCAAAACATGAAGAATCCAAGACCAGTGAGATAAAGACAAACACTATCGAAGAACATATCTTCAAGATAGTATAACCTTTACAAGATAAGACTCAATCAGCCAGATCTACATTCAGTCTCACACATACAGATCATCAACACGACGATCTGCTTTAACTCTCAACAAGACTTAATGGACACACTACAGATCTGAACATACAAGAACAAGTAACGCCCTAAATCTCAGTTTCAATATGAAACCCTAGAGAGAAACAATCTGACGAGAAAGAAGAAAATATCTCACTTGAAAAACAACCAAGAACCATTAATGTCACACCCCTTTCTGCGGCGGAAGCACGAGGTGTTATCATGAAAGGTTCTCATTGCATACGAAAGGTAAACATGATATATGCTCGTAAAAACAATTTCAAATACCATAATTTGAAACATAAGATAGCGTTTACATCGCTAGATAGCATAAAACATTGCCTTAAAAGTTTACAACTTTATTTAAGGTTAAACATAAGCGACATCCACGAGCATAAGCAAGACCGCGCGCACACCCATCCTAGTTACCTGAAATACATGTGAGTTTTGGAAAAAACGTCAACATAATGTTGGTGTGAATTCATGCAGTTTTTTTGTATTTCACGTTTGTATACTTTGTATGAAAACATAGTTTGAGTCATGTATAATTCAAGTTTTCATATATAAATCCAGTATTCATGTGTACACCACGTACTCATGTATATTTCAAGTTTTTCTTGAGTACCCCACGTACTCAAGTATAATTCCCGTCTTCTTGATTACCCCACGTACTTCAAGTATAATTCATGTTTTTCTTGAGTACCCCACGTACTTCAAGTATTAATCAAGTTTTAGTATGGTATGAATTTTATGTAAATAAAGTATTCCTGTAAGTATCAGGATTGTTAATGGGTTGCAAAGCCATTAACATGTGACACGACATAGGAAGTCACCAAACCTTAGGCATTTAATTGGTATATTCTGAGACACAAAAGCACTACTCGATTCTCGCCCTCACCGAGAGTGTGGCTGCCCGGCACCCGTTAGATCTAACCTTTTGTTCTGCGGTCTAGGTATACTGTTGATTAATGGTGCTTCTGTACCCTATTCGTGACACGATTTCTCGCATCATTTCTCATAACGTCTCATTCTTGGTTCTCGTTCTCACCAAGTGCGCTCCTCATATTCTTATATTTCGTCACACTTGTTTCTCGTTCTCACCAAGTGTACTTCTTGTATTCTTATATTTCGTCACACTTGGTTCTCGTTCTCACCATGTGTGCTTCTTGTATTTATATCATACCAATTATAAATATTGTACATTTGTACATGTATTTCACCCCCGAAGTTATAAAAACTGAAAAACAGTTAAAGAAAAGGGGGAGCATGAACTCACAACTTTGCGTTCCTTGCGTCGTAAACTTCACCGGATTTGCTTAATTAACGTCGTAACCTATACGCGTTTTCTTAACGTTAGTCACTAGACTTGTGTCGCACAAGTACAGTCACTCTCTTTTGTATATGTTTTGTTGTGTTAAAAATATTTTATATTTTTAACTAGGTATCTTACTTATATTATTTTCTCTAAAATTAATATAAGTATCTCGTGTTTTACACTTTGCACCCGAATTATGTATCTTGTATGTTGTATGTGTATTTTTATGTTTATACTCCTCATGGGTATTTAGTGTATTTTTAAGTCTTAATACACTAGCACGTATAACACATACTATATACACTTAGCACAAAAGTTGGTGATCAAATAATATATATTTTTCTCTCAAAAATATATATACTTAATATCCATTTTTATTTTTGAAGAAATCCTTATTTCTTATCACCAAAAATTAGGGAAACCTTGGTAATACTTTTAAATACCTTTTTAGGGAATAAGTTTCTCAAAAACTTATATTTTTCTAAGTGTCAAAATTTATAAAATTTTGACAGAGTTTCCCCTAAAAATGGAGGTTTCTCATGTTTTCAAAACATGTGTTTATTTTCTTTTAAATCGTCAACAATCATCAACAACAATTATCAACAATATTCATCAACAATAATCACTAATTTCTCCATTTCATGAACTTGAATATTTACAAAAATGTGTAGTAACTTACTAGCACATTTAGTAAGTCTTTCCATCTTTAAAAATAAAATCATTATCTCGAAAACTTTATTTTTAAAGAATATGAAGTTTTACAACTTCTAGTCGGTATTTACGAAAATATTTCTTTGTTAAATCCTTTCGTTACACAAGTGTCTACACACTTTTTGGTTCTCAAAAATGTATTTATTTTGAGAAAGATCCGGCTTTTTAAACCTGATTTCATCATACACTTGGTTCTTAAAAAATACCACTTGTAGATCCGTAGATCTACTAGTTTAGAACTCCATTTCATAAGAAAAATCGTTTTTACACAAGTTCATGTTTGTGAGTGAAAGGGTTCGTCATCTAGTTATTTTTACACTAAACATAGTGCTAGTTCATGTTCCATGAACATGACCTAGCGTGGTTAGATGACGATCTGTTCCCCTACTAGCATCCAACAATAATAAATAACCATAACAAAACAAGTTCCATAAGTTTTACACTAATATTTACTCATTAACCACCATATTCATCATTCTAACAAGACTTTAAACTTTGATCTCTAGTGTTTATGATTTTTACCCGTTAAATCTCTTATTAACCACTTTAAACAAGATCGAGAGGGTGTTTAGAATCACTTACAACTAGCACAAGGCTAGGGAAGAATCTAGACGAAAAATGGGTGGTTAATAGCGTCGTAGAGAGGTCCTCGCGATTCCGTAGGCACCGGGTCTCCTTGTACGAGCTCTAACACCTTTGCAAGTGTGTAAAATGGCAAGATACAAACTTGAAGGTGGGTGTGTGGGTGTGTGTGTGCCCAGCCGAGAACCAAAGAGAAGGGAGGGAGAGTTGCAATTTTTTGTTAAGTGGGTTATGAGAAGGATGTGATCTTATGGTCATATTTAAAGACCACCAATTGTGTTTATCCAATAGATCAAGTGTTTTGTACATCTTAGGCAACTATTAAAATAATCAAGACTTGTAAGATTGTGTCTCCTTTTGAGGGGGCCGATTGGTTACAAAAAAAAAAAGAGTTATGGTTGGGTTTCAACTAATAAGTTAAGTAACTAGTTAGTTAATTAGGAGTTTAAACTAGTTACTAGTGTGTTGTGTTTTGTAACGGGTGTTAGGGTATTCGGGGACCCTAACTGGCCCAGAAAAAGAAAAGCAATGTCATTGACAATATTTTTGTGTTCCGGGTAAAGTCCGGTTGTTCGGTTAGACACTGGTTCGTTAAAGTGCTAAATCACACTTTTTAGTGTCTTTTAAGTACCTTTTTGTATCCCTTTCGATTCCCAACACTTGGGGAAATATTCTGGATAATAAAACGACATTTTTGCATAATATTCACATGTCTAAAAGCTGTTTAGAGCTGAATTATGTAAAATTCTGCACTTAAAGTGCGTTTCGGGTGCTTTTTAGTGCTTATTTATGCTTCCGGAGAGTATATATATTAAACCCTTGTATGTACTCTTGGGTTTTAATGTATTTTTGTTGTTGGACCTACACCTAGGCTCCACTTTTATTATCTGACTGCTTTCTGCAGTTCTGTTGACACAGTGTGTCTTACCGGTGAGTTTACTCGTATTTTTGACGCAACGCTCTTGTTTATGCATAAAGCAATATTTTTGTAGTATACCACGTGCATGAATTCACCTGTTTAGTATGTGTTCAGACATTGCTGACAATTAAGCACATAATTGCAGTCATTAAATAATGATTAAAGTGTACGGAAATTACCGGTTTGGTGCCAGTTGTCACAATTAACAAGAATCACATTCTTAAAATCAAAGAACATATTGATCATGGCCCAACATGTATGAACAAATCATTTAGAAACATAATAACCATTTGTCAATAACAAAATTCAAGATTGTTACTACTAGCAACTAGGATCAAGAACAAAGTTCAACACACATAGAACATAGCACAAATATTGAACTAATAGTACATTGAAACAGATAATCAGCCTCACAAACTATGTCTCATACTGAACAAAACTAATCCTCAAAAACAAACCCTGATTATTACTATGATAATCAACCTTCACAACGCATTTAGACAATCAAACTGCACATGTCAAGAAATATATATAAAAAAAACATATAAGAATAAGGTAATCACAACCCTAGACCTAAATCACTCAGCTAAGCACAGATAATCTCTACCATGTCAAATTTGTAAAATCAACCGATTAACAATTGAAAACTTCAATTTTAACAGACAAAACACTCCAAATTACACAACACTTTAGTACCTTAAACAAATCTCTACGGAACTAAATGAACATATTATTGATACAAAATCGAAACGACCTAACAGATTTCAATGTAAGACAACCCTAGATCTAAGACTTTTCTTCCAGAGACTTTGAGAGATCCACACAGTGAAAGTGTAAAGAATATTTGATCTAGTTATTTAACAGAAGTATGACAACACACAATGATAGAAAACCAACTACAACAGTACAAAGTATGAGGAAGAAATACGCAACACGTATATGCATACACAAAAACAGGGGATGGTTGTCCCTGTTATCAAATCAAGTGCTGGCACCCCTAACCCAGCCAAAATATGACTAAATCAGATAATACAGGTGATTGAGACAAAACAAATATGAAAAAGGTTCTTACCGAGTACTCCAGGAGCGAATAAGGACAAAAAAAACTTACAGAAGATAGTAGCAAATCAATCCAAAGTAGGCAAACCTTCACTTAGGATTTGCTGACAAGAAATAACAATTTGTATTTTTTGGGTAAAGGGTTACCCAGGTGATTCTATATATAGACAACCGCTAAATAAGTACAAGTAGTGAGGATGAGTTCCTCACTAGTTCATATATAGGACATGCCCCATATATGTAAACAAAATAAACAACTAAACCATGAAACCACATCAAACTAGCCTACTACAAATCATGATAATGACCTAACTAGTAGACAAAACCTAAAGCATAGAATGACTTCATCCGCCATCATCAAAAATGAAGTTGCCAACACGAGACAACCACCTAGCACGAACCAAAAGCAGACTATCCATTGGAGACCTTTGTGGAAGAGGTGCTGCCCCTAATTTGGAGGATTTAGGATGTGTACCCGATATCATAAACTCTGAAGTTTCATCATAGACAACCTCAACCTCTTCCTCATCTGACTCTTCACTAGGACCCCGACCACCTTGAAATTTCCCTTGGATGGAACCACCATTCCCTCCATCAGAACCAAGCGCACTAAAAGGGTTATGAGTCTGAACCCTCAAAGAAATAGTAACCTTCTCATTCGCATAGGAAGAAGTCCCTACTTTTTTCTTTCGATCCACTGGTCTATATTCAAACTTGGGTTTCAGATTGTTAACTTGAAAACCACTCTTCTTTGTCTTTACTTCAGTAAAACCATCCTCATCTACTTTAGAACTATTAGTATGAGATTTTGATGTTGCCTCAGTATGTGTAGGACATTCCTCAGAGTCATGCCCAAACACACAGTAGTGGGCAAATCTCGGAGGCTTCCATTCATATTCCACATGAATAGTCTCAGTAACATATTTATCCTCATCCAAATCAGGAATAGCCATGGTTAGAACCTGTTTAAAATCATGTTCAGCTGAAACTTCAATGAGAGCCCTAGCATAACTGCTCCTACCCCAAGCCTCCTTACACATAGATATGGTATACTAATCCAGCCGCTTAGGTGAACCAATTTTGGAAGCAAGCATGCTTAACCCAACATCAGAATAAGCCACTAGAGGAACCTCATGCAGTTTAACCCAAACCGCAACCTTTTTAATATCTTCTTTTTTAAGCGTGTTTGTAGGAGACCATGTGTATAGCAGAATTGGTTTATTACGAATCGGCCAAGGTCCCCCTTCAAGCACATTATTCATACCCTTTCTGTCCTCAAACTTGAAGAAGAAAAAGCCATTCGAATTCATCATAGTTTTCTGAAGACCATTTTTTTCCAATTCATTCGCACAAAGTATTCACAACCGGATATGCAATTCTATCCCCATGGAAGTAACCATAAAGCGTGTTTGCTAACATGTTGTTCACCTGGCGAACAAAATCAATTGGTAACACAACATCCACACCATCCAATGAAATCTCTGAGTTTAATGATCGAAAATTGATGTTCGGAAGTTCATCAGCCGATTCATTGGCATTCGAAGTCGGATCTGTTTTTGTACCAACTTCATTCGAAACCACATTAGCGTAAGATTGATGCTGATCACGAACAATAGTGCCCTGAATCTGATCTTGAACTCGGGAATCAGAACAAACATCATTTACCGGAAGAACAAATGCTACCTTCCATTGCCGCAAAGATTCACTTGGTTTAACGGAAACCCTAGCCGTCGATTGAGAAGCTTGTCTCGGCACAAAAGGTATTCCATCAATGTTTTTGATCTTCCTAGCAAACCCAATCGAATAGTCCTCACTCTTATCTTCCATGTCGAACAAAAACCAATAAGCATTCAACAGACGAAACCCTAATGAAAATTGAAAAACTAAACCCTAATTACGATTCAACCAGATTAGATCTTGAAGTATAATTAAACTCCCCATGAATGGAATTCAATTAACCCTAGAAACTAACCAGATCCGATCTAGAGAAGGTTGACGAAGAAGAAGATCGGATTAGGGTTTCAAATTGGTTTCACCAAAATCGCCCTCTCTCCCTGGCACGAAATAACAATTTGTATCGTATTCTTCACCATGTGATATGGGTTCTTTAATCGAAGATAGTTCAGTAGACTAATCAACATATACGTGGTGAGATCGGAAAAACAACTAGAATAAACAGCAACATCGGATGTACGACTCAGATCGGAAAAAGAGTTTGAACGACCTTATTTAATTTCAACATGAATTACAGGCCTAATCGCTTTGATAACTACAAACCAACATGTTCTATTCAAATCTGAATAATATAAACCACAAAGAACAGATCTAAACATTTTGGTAACAACAAGAGCGCTTAAATCTGGTACAAGATCAAATCGATGTTAAAAAACTCTAGTAATAAAAATCAAGTAAAAGAAAACTAGATCTGATATTGATTAAATCAGATTTGTCTTCGAATTCAACTAGATCGGACCTCCAATGGTATGTATTACACCAAGAAAACCCTATCCAACTGATGAACGCAAGTAGAAGACGACGAATCGAGAGCTATTGCTCTGATACCATGTCAAAAACACGATATCTAAGATAAATCGAAGATCAAACATGAACAAACCCAAACCATACGATATTATTCCCAAAATAGATACCAACTATTACAACTTACAAACCCTAACTCTCTAAATCTATTAAAGATGATTGTCAAACAGATCATCAGCTACAGAAAAACAAGAATCTCATCAGTCCAAAGCAATACAATACAAATTAAAGAATACTAATGGGAAGCCCGCGCGATGCAGCGGGAGCATAACACTTGGATTGGTGTCTTTAGTTGTTGAACAGGGCGATTCGGTTCGGTGTGGTATTGTATAGTTTTGAGTCATAACCATAATGAAAATCAAGTTAGTCATAAAACATGGGATTCTAACCTGAATATTTATAAACATTTTGTTTTAGATCAATGGTCATGATATTTATTATAAGTTATCATAATTTTTATAAAGTATACCTATACTTATATCAAAAATCCATGATTTCTTCACTGTGTTTTCTAATTATATATTAACCAATAAATATTTTTACTTATTATTTATAAATAAGCGATTCAAAGGAATATTTACCCTAATATATTAAATCGGTAGAGCTATTACGTTGGATCCTATATGAAGTTAATATAATATACCAAACATTTCATTTAGTAAACATAAGTTAACAATATTGTTTTTTTTAATAAATAAATGTGTAAACACTAATAATAAGTATAGCGTGTTTAATTGTATCAATTATATTAGAATAGTTTAAGTTTATTAAAATTCAAACAAAACTAAAACAATGTTTCAAAATTTATCTAATAACCTATGGGTCATTTTGAAAACTTTGAATTAATTCACACATTAATTTCAAGTTACAGACAACTTTGTCTTCTTCATGCGACCTACGGATGTGCTTGGTGAGATTGAATTTACACAACCAAAACCAATAACTTTATAGTGTGATCAATAAAGAGTTAACCATATGCATCGCAAATAATTTGGTACTTCATAAAAAGACCCCAAATTTTTAAAACCTACATAAAAGAAATTAATAATTACAAAAAAAATATATATTGTTAAAAGGTTTACAATTAGATAAATAATGTAGTGTTGATGATATGAATCAAAATTTAATATAAAAGAGAGGGAAGGGATAAACATAATTGAAAGTAAGCAATGAATAATTCCAATCAAATAAAAATTATCACCCGGTTTTCCAGTGATATAATATAAACGACGTTAGCGGACCATAATCTCCAAAAATATGAATAAAACCTATTGATTAACATGTACCGTCCAACTACATTCTACTTTACCGGCCACCCAAATTCGTGAAAACGACCAGACGCAGCCACCAAAAAGAAGCGCCTACGATGTTGCAACCGGACGATTGACAGTCCCTTTTCAACATAAGCTGTAAATATTTTGGTTGATCGACTTTGTTCGAAAGCCACCACTATCAATCATCGAAGCGACTGCAACCCACCACCATTGTTGTAAGGAAGACCGACAACCCTATGTCGTCGTTGCCAAAAAGTTTGTATAAGGAATTTGAGAGCGATAGTTGGTTTAGATTAAGAAGGTGCATGTAGATTGTATATAATTTATAGGTTGAAAGTAGCAATTGCAAGTTAATGAGGCTAAGATCAATTGTCTCTCTTCATGTCAATGATATTGAATTATGAATTAATGTCTCAAAGGGAAGTTTCATGTAAGGGAATAGAAAGATTAGGATCTGAAGAGTTGCACATGGTATTTAAAATATCACTCCATTTTTGTAGCAAACACATACTTCTCATCAATTTTGGATGCTTGAAAAGTTTTATTAGTCTATTCATCTTTGTAAATGAATTTGGGAAGAAAATATTATAGATGTAAACCTTTTATTCATACTAATTATGTTTTTCTATTTTATTATCAACATTATTTATATTGTTTAGTTACTTTAAAATGACAATTAATTTTACCTCTTCAAGTATCATCCTAATTATAGGTTACAAAGGTGTTAAAATTCCTAAAATACCTCTAAAGTGTCTTAAAACTTTTGAAATGTGCAACTTTACCCCCTCTAAAATAGTTTGGCTCTCTTATACATGTTGCTTCAAAATATGTACACAATGTAAAATTACATAAGGGTAGAAAACCCACTTCTCTTAATAAGGTAGTATAGATGAATAGACCCTTAAATGTGACGACCTAGGGAGAGGAAGTATATAAGGAAGGCTCTTTATGATCTGGATTGAATGATAAAACAACAACTGAGACAAGATATAAACTCGAACTCAACAACAGCCCAACCCATTAAGCTTTTAATCAGCGTCAATCCATATCACACAAGCCAATCCCACAATACAACTCCATCCATACCTCATGTTTTAGCCAAAAAAAAACAATAATATTAGATATCTAATATATATAAAAACATCTATAAAACATAAAACTGATTGATATTAGATATATATTTTTAACACACTCTCAGGGCCTCACAAGTCATAATTTGTCTCTGTCCCACAAGCTCTCGAGCCCTGAATCCCTCAAAACAAATTACATTGAGCTTTACGCTAACAAGGTTCAACTTCGGGGAATTTTATTAGATTAGCCTAAGACCAACGTTAAAAATAATTAGTGGTTCTTTTAAAAAGTTTCAAACTTAAATGTTAAAATATCTTGTTTTAAGTTGTAGTTATATACACACGTAAAGTCAAATACGTGACACCTAAATTACTCAAATAATTGGTTTGCTTTATTTTAGATGATTCATTTCCCATTATTCGTGAATATGAATGATCAATTATGACATGGAAAGGAACCCCTTTTACTCTCTTTCTATGTGAGTTTGACTATATCAACTAGAAGTCGGGTGCACAAACAAAATACCAATAAACGATTTCCAGTAAATTACTAACACAACACAAAACAATTTCCACTACTATAGGTTTCTAATCTCCATCATAGGATGTTTAAATTTTTTGTTCATGCTCAATGCTTCGTACGATCACATCTGGTTTTTAGATTGTAAACTAGTGGGATTCCCTGTGCTTCGCAGGTGTGCTTTTAGTTGATATCAGTTTGGTTTCTTACAAGCACTAGTATGACACGAGCACTAGGTATAGCATCCGAAACAAATATGTCCAAGGGGATACTGATATGTGTTTTACATCGATTGAAAAACCATAAAAACGAATGCCGGTACCGGTACAAATGTTGTTTGGCCAACATCGGTTTGATTCATTACAATTATGTTAGCGTACCAATGTTGTTTGGCGCGTCGAGAACCACTAAAACGAATACGGTATGGGTACCGATGTTGTTCAGATGGTATCAATTTAGTTTTCACAACAAAGAAAAAAAAAACAACTTTGTTTGACCCGTTCGAAAAAAAAAAACTTTTATCGAAACATAGATAAAAATAAGCACATAGTAACGTAAATTCGAAATATATAAAAACATTATATTACATTGCTAAAATTACGAAAAAAAGGTAAACGTGTCACTTTATAAAAAAAAATTAAACCGTGAGGTGACATAACTTCGATGACATGTACAATTGTGATTCGATCACTTTTTACATTACTATTCTAATACAACTCGATTTCGAGTAAAATTACATCTTGAAGTAAATAAAAATAAGCACGTCATAACAACATACTTAAAAATTATAAAACATCGTATCTTAAAAGTTAAAAGCGAAAAAAAAACATGTTTAAAAGTAACTATAAAAATAAAATAAAATACATATTAAACGAAGCATCCTCATAGCATATTAGTGGTTAGATAACGGGTTACGTCGTAGGGGTGTAAACGAGCTAAGCTACTCAAGAGCCGCTAAAAAAAGCTCGAAACGAATCGAGCTTAAAAGAGCTCAAACTCAAGCCCAAACCTAAAAATAAGTTTGATTAGTAAACGGTACCAAGCGCGAGCTTCACCTATCGAGCTCGAGCTGGCAAGCGAGCCAAAACGAGTTCCTTATATATGTAACTTTTAATTAGTAGAATAAATATATATTTAAAAAATAATAATTATTATTTATAAAGTTATGAAAATATAACTAGTTATACATACATACATACATACATATGGAGAGGAACATGAGAAAACTACATAAACCTGAGAAAACTAAAAAAATCCATAAAAAGCTTAAAAAACACGCCAATTTTTTTAACCATTTGTTTTCAAATGTATTTTTTTGTAACTTAAAAATGTAGATTTATAGCAAAAAAATGTTAAAAGAAAAAAATTGGTGTGTTTTTAAGTTTTTTAAACAATGGCAAGATTGTAATTATAATGTTGTAACATCCCTTTAAATTAATTGACATAAGGGTATTTGCGTCTTTTGTAAATTGCATTTATTAAACAATATAATCAAAATAACTAAAATCTCGCTAGTTTCCGTATATACAAGATACACAGCTGTTAGTGTATACACATGTGTACAGTCTCGCTAGTATTAGTTTATACAAGATATACAGATTTTAGTTTATACACATGTGTACAGTCTCGCTAACTATCAGTTTATACAAGATACACAACTGTTAGTTTATACACATGTGTACAGTCTCGCTAACTATCAGGTTATATAAGATACACAGCTGTTAGTTTATACACATGTGTACAATCTTTTATACATCTGTGTATTATATTAAAAAATGGTTACATATGTGTATATTAAAAACATATAGTATATTATGCATGCGCACGAGTAGATTTATATAAAAACTATGAAATTAATGAAAACGAAACATTTCACATGTATGCAAAAATAAATAACTTCATCACATATTCAAAAAAAGAGTTAACGCCCAAAAATAATTACAATTTCAATCTCAGAGAAAATTTTCAATATTTATTGAAAATTATAAAAAGTTAAAAACAATATATTATAATATCTATCTATATATATATATATATAATAAAAGAAAAACAATATTAAAGCTAAAATTAAAACAAAATCTATGGTTAAAGAAATGATAAAGAAATAATTAGAAATGAGAGAGAGAGAGAGAGAGAGAGAGTTAAGAGATGAGAAAATTAAGGGATTTTAATTAAACATACTTGGTTAATGTCAATCTTAACCTTTTAATCTAAAAAATGATCAAGGGTCAAGATTAGTTCACACAATTCACTCTCAAAAAGTTGTTCACTCTTGAACCTAATCCTATATATATATAGAGAGGAAGGTTAACGTACATTACAGCTTAACGTACATCACGTACGACAGGTAATTACGTACGTTCATTTTAAAATCACGCACGTTATAACTCAAAAATCCAAAATCACGTATGTTGAAACACAATAATCACGCATATTGAAAACATTAATCACGCATGTTATAGAACAAATCACGCACGTTGTCGTACGTGAAGTATGTTAAGCCGTAATGTACGATATACTTTTTTCTATATATATATATATATATATATATATCTACTATAATAAAAGAAATCAATAAGTGACACGTGTCATTCATTGAAGGCGTCTATATTTGTAATTTCCTGTCTTTTCATATTTATCTTATATCACTTAATTAAATAATAAATAATCAATTAATATTAAATCTTATCTTACTTTGAATGTTGGATAGAATCATCCTATTTTTTCTAATAATATATTATCTTCAAATTTAAGTTATAAATTAAAGATATTTTTTAAATAATAACACAAAACAATAATCTTAAACTTAAAAAAACAATAATACGCTCATATAAAAAATTTTAAGTACAAACAAAATATACAAAATAACTTATTAGACATTAGATCAAACTTTAAAAAAACACTAATTTATATATTGTATATAAAATTACATTTATTTAACCCGTGTAATAAACGAGATTTTTAAAGATATATTTTAATATATAAAATTACATTTATTCAACCCATGTAATAAACGAGATTATTGTTTTATTATTTGGTATATAAAATTACATTCATTCAACCCGTGTAATAAACGAGATTTTTAAAGATATATTTTTTTTATTATTTGGTATATAAAATTACATTTATTCAACCCGTGTAATACACGGGGTTCTAACCTAGTATATATATATGACAAGGATCCGTTAGAAACCAACCTTTATTGCGAGAACCGCGAGAACCAATGTGAACACAACCAAAAATACCTAAAAACACACACAAAAAAAAGTTTTTTTTTATAGAAAAATCGCTACTTTTAGTAGCAAATTTTTTTTTTTGCTACTAAAAGTAGCGATTTTAATGTAAAAAATATTAAAAAAAAAGTTTATGTGTTTTTTTGATTTTTTTAGGTTTTAGTTTTTAGCATTTTAGCTTAGGGGGGGGGGGGGGGGGTTAGGTTTTTTTTTGGGGTGTGGGTTAGGTTGTTTTAGCTATTTTTGGTTGTGTTCACATTGGTTCTCGCAATAAAGGTGGTTCTCGCATGAACCTTACCTTATATATATATATATATATATATATATATATATATATATATATATATATATATATATATATATATATATATATATATATACATAGAAACGGGATCAGGGGAAAACGCTCAAAAGTGTGAGAACGGTGAGAACGCATCCTGGCCCAACACGTGGCGCGGGACATGATCAGGGTCCCAGGGTTTTTTTTTGTCTTTTCAATCTTCTTTTATTTTCCCAACGCGGTATATTATTTTCTGGCGTCTAAGTTTTTTTGGCGTTAATTGTATTTATTAAACTTTTTGGCGTTGAATTAATTGTTTCTGTGTCACATAGATAATTTTTTGGCGTTATAGAGTTTTCTGATCAATTTTTTGGCGTTTATGTTGTTTTGTATAATAAGTCACTACGAGTCATTAATATTTGCATAAGATTACAATAAGACCAATTTTTTTGGCGTTTATTGAATTTTTTGAAGTTTAATACATTTTACAAGGTGCTTTGTCAGCACCCGTTCTCCCAGTTTTTATACTACTAGCGTTTTGGTGTTTGAAGTTTTTGGCGTTTTATATAATAATATATTTTATTTATAGAGAATTAGATAACAAAAAAAAAATATAACTTGATATCAAAAAAAAAATGAACAAAAAAAATGGTAATCTAATTTCTCTTCCGAATCTTCACTGTTATCAGCCTCTATCTTCTTGATTTTGTTTTGGCGTTTTGAACATTTTTTGAATACTTTAGCTAGATGCCAACTTTCCTACATAAACTCTGTCTTTTTCAGACGAAGCTGCATAGTGGCACCCTGTGTTTTGGTGTGATATTCTTGTTTGGTGGCATGTCATTGAAGATTAACTCTTGCTTGATGCTATTTATAATAATGGAGTCTAAAATAACATTTTACACTTGTGTTGATCATTTCATGTCGATATTCATCAAGAACAAAGCTCACATAATGACATATCACTGTCATTAGTCTCTTTTTCTTGAATATTTGTCCATCTCATTCAGCAAAATATTATTGAGATAACCCCTTTAGAAGAAGAATCCATTTTTTGGCGTTTTAAAGTGAGTGGGTTATAGAGGATATGACGTTTGTGTTTTCTGGCTGTGATCAATTTCATTGTGTATAGACCCCTCTCTTATAGGAGTTTTTTGGCGCGTAGTTTAGGCGGGACTTTTTGTATTGTAATAAATGATAGTAATAAAGTAACTGTCTTTTCAGTTACTGTTTTTGTATTTACTGTGTTGATCAGTTTTTATCAGTTTTACAGGTGATAGGCGTCTCATCTTCTAAGTTTGGCCTTTTTTTATGGCGTTATGCTGACCAAGATGACAAAATACAATAATGGAGTAAATAAAATATTAAGCAGGATTTTTTTTGTTGTTTTTGGCGTTTTGTAAGGAATAACAATTTTTAGAATATTTTTGGCGTTTTGCTAATAAAGGGAGAAATATATCATTTAATTATCTTAAAAAAAAAAACAAAAAGAAGATTACACAGAAGAAAAAAAAGAGGAAAAAAATTAAAAGCCTTCGTCAGAAGGTACTTTATCCGAATAGTATCCATCACTTGCGTCATCTTCTTCCTCCTCGGAGTCTTCATCTGGATCTTCATCTATGTCCTCACCTTCACCTTCATCAGCTTCTTGTTCCTGAAGATTCTGAAGCCTCCACCTGAACATGTCTTGCATTAACTCCAATTTTGAGTCTATTTTGTGTTGGTACAAGTGGCGTTATGCAATTCTTTCATGAAACCCAGACGTTGCTTTGTCATGATGTTCTCTAGCCAGTAGACTTCCTGCTCTCCGCTTTCGTATGTAACCGTCACCATGTCTGTTTCATCATCAAAACGCCATGATGTCATGACAGGGTCCGGCTTCACATCTGCTTTGATTGGTCCAAATTTGCTTGTTAATGCTTTCATAAGCATATGTGTTTCATGATATTCGTTGTCTAGAGCGATGCCAATGGATAAGATTTGCCTCTGTATCTCTTCTTCCATCTTCAGAATTGCCCTGACGGTCTTAACATACACCCTCCTTCTGTTGTCAAAATGGAGGACGTATCGCCTGATTCCCAGAGTGTATCTCCACGAAACGATTGTTGCCATTTTTTGCGTTTTGGTTAAGTTGGCGTTTTTGGTTAAAGATGTTTTTTGCATAAATGGATAGATTGAAGTGATTATGGAAGCTATGTTTTACCTTGTTTATATAATGATGTTTTTGGCGCGTAATCTAGGAGGGAATTTCTTCTAATAAATGTTAATAACTGAAATTCAGTTACTGTGTTGTTTCATCTTCCTGTAATATCCAACGCGTTTTATTACTAATTTTTGGCGTTTTGTTTTTTAATGGCGTTTTATTTTTTTGAATGGCGTTTTATCATTTGATGGCGTTTTGAATATGAGCGGTAAAAGACCCTTTTACCCTTAATGAAGCGCGTCCCACATAATAAAATTGATGTTATTTACGAAAACGCCACCGCGCAATCTAGTCCATTGATTGTTTTGATCGGACGACCCATAAGCGTTCTTATCGTTCTCACACTTTTGAGCGTTTTCTCTAAATCCTGACCCTATATATATATATATGGGATACTTTCAAATGAAAACCCTCTTGACTATTGAGAACTCGACTTCAAGTGTGAGTTTTTCAACCAAATTTTACACAAAGGTAGAGTAACATTCAACAAGGCCCCATGTGGAAAAAAAATCCGAATTTTTTTTACGAGTTGGTTTTTTTCGACATGTAAGATGCATTGAAGGCGGTGTAAGTAACCATAGCGACAAATTCAATTACAATTCTGCCACCATAAAAAAGTGTCGTATAGTTTTTTTCCCTTGGATAGCTAATCTTTTAAAATGATTCTTGGTGACAAATTTTTTTTTGGAAGTCGAGTTTCTACGAGTTCTCTCACTCGATTTAGTTCCTATTTTAACCATTCCCTATATTATTAAAAAAAATAGGGTGTTATATGTGGGTTTGTGATCGATGCATTATAGATACACTCTCGTTGATATTAATTATAATAAAAATGTATCGATATTGTCATAAAAGATACTACTTTTGATCAGTTTTGTTATTTTGTAGGTTATAGAGAAAATTGGTTTAATTCAAGAAATGTATAATAAATAAATAATAAAATTAAAGGCCTGTAGAAAGTTAAACTATAATTATTATTGATTGCAATTTAAGAATTTAAGGTTTTGTGGAGTTTGTAGTAGAGAATAAGAAAAAATAACTCTAGACATTTGTTAGGGGAGGATTTTCTAACAATTAGTGATCCTTATTCGTTATCCTAATTAGTGATCCTTACTTCTGTGACAGGTGGTGATCCTCAGAAGAGCTTCAGGATCAGGATCATGGATCACTTTAAGGATCCTCGTACTGACGATTGTTTACTTATGTTTTGTACTATCTCGCAGGTATAACAAGCTTGACCAAGTCTTGGCGACATTCCTGGAGAATATTCCCAAACTATTCTACACGTGCTTGGCCAAAAATGGACGTTATGGAGAACGTGGGGGCTTGGCACAAAAGTCGGATAGTTAGTTTGGTAGTTAAATTTCTATTTTAAAAGGGGTAACGAGCTAGTAAGAAAAACACTTAGTCATTTTTACAGCCACACACACTCATATACTCGCACACTTGAAGCTCTCGACGAACATACATTCGTTTTCATTCACTTTTACACATTTCACGATAGTGATCCTTGTACCTAGCTCGTTACTATCCGAAGTTGTAAACATTTATTCATTTATTTGAGCTTGGTGATCGGTAGTTTCCATCACCCGGGGTTTTTTGTGCCGGAGATCAACTCTTGATCAAGGGCTTTTTCCCCGTATAAACCCTTGTGTCATTTGTGCAATTTACATTGAAGTGATCCTCGATATTGTTCTACATCGTTAGCATCATACCCCGTAACAGAGAGTTTGGTTGCAATATCCTCATCAGATTTTTTGACCAAAACAGTTTGGCGCCCAGCGTGGGGCAATTGGTGCTTTGTCCTTAGAAAAATACGCATTTCTGTGCTCATTTCGGTTCACTACAACCAAGCAAATGGCTTCCTCAGCGAAGAATGCTTCAAATTTGATGCCCTCATCCACTTCTTCACAAGGCGTCCATCCTTTGCCTCCACCACCTTCTGGATCCCAGAAGAATGCTGAGAATGCTGCGAAGAAACCAACTCCCATTTTCTCAAAACCTCCAACTTCTTCTGCTTCTTACACTCCCACTACTAGTGACATGTTTACTTTGATTTTGCAGATGAAGGATCAGATACGGCAACAGGATAAGACCAATGAGAGGATTCTCAAAGAAATCGGAGATCTCAAGAAACAAAAGACAACGGCAGAGGATCATTCCCCACTGGTGCCAAAATCCTTGAATTTTGATACTCCAGTGATTACTTCTCAGCCATCAGTGGTTCCAGACATTCAATATGTGGGTGGACCAAAAGGAGTGCACTATGGAACAACAACAATGACCCAGGCATCAGGTTCATATTTCTAGCCAGCGGGATCCTATCCTCAGCATATGGGATCCCTCACGAATTCAGGAGGATATTCAGGAATGCAGCAGATTCAAGGATCCTCCTTCGTTCCAGGATCATCCCAGGTTCAAGGATCCTCCTTTGTTCCAGGATCATCCCAGGTTCAAGGATCCTCCTTTGTTCCAAGATCATCCCAGGTTCAAGGATCCTCCTTTGTTCCAGGATCATCCCAGGTTCAAGGATCCTCCTTTGTTCCAGGATCATCCCAGGTTCAAGGATCCTCCTTTGTTCCAGGATCATCCCAAGTTCAATGATCCTCCTTCGTTCCAGGATCGTCCCAGTTTCAGGGATCCTTCCAGATGCCAGGATCCTTGAGGAGTTTGCAAACAGGAAGTTCAGATATCCATCAGGGAGATTTTATTCCAATGCAGACCAATGCTTCTACTGGTCCCTCGATCATTCCAGAGCCTCAACAATATGGATTAACATACAATCTTCCTAATCTGAATCCGATGGGAGGTAACACTTTTAATAATTCTTATACTACTAACCATGGTCTTATGCAGGATCCAGGTATCAATCATGCCATGGCCAGAGAATTGCAAAAGTTAAAGGATATGATATCAAGTGTTCCAGGAGTGGTCAAACCTATCCCAGAGATTGCAGATGGGAGCCACAAGATATCTCGTTTTGCACCACCAATCTGTGATGCTGAGATACCTAAGAGGTTCCATGTGCCAACAATGAAGCTGTATGATGGTTCGACAGATCCTGAGGAACACATAGCACAATACAGGGAGAGGATGGAGATCAATCCAATTCCAGAAAGGTTAAAGGAAGCATGCCAGTGCAAGGGATTCGGATCCACTCTTACTGGATCAGCTCTCAAGTGGCTGCTAAGTCTTCCTCCCTATTCTATTACCTCATTTGCTAACCTAGTTAACTTGTTTAATAATCAATTTTCTTGTAGTAGAAAATTTGAACGATTAACTAGTGATCTATATAGGATAACCCAGGGTCATAATGAATCATTAAGGGATTACATTACCAAATTCAGTAAAGAATCCTTAGATATTCCCAACTTAGATATAGCCACGGCTGTTGAGGCCTTCAAAATGGGATTGCTTAGGGATTCATTGTTCTATGATGATCTTGTTATGACACCATGCAGGAACTTAGATGAGGTAAGAACACGAGCACTTAGGTTCATTCGGCTAGAGGACGATAAGAGGATCCAGGAGAGGTTAGCAGGATCCTCAAAGCAGGATAAGCAAGGATCCTCATTCAGGAACAACAAGTTCAGATCCTATAACAGATCTGATAACCAGAACGTGCATTCTGTTGATCAAGAAGAGGATGATGAAGATTATCCTCCAATTTCTGAATATTGTTTTTGTGTTGATAACAACGAACTAATCCTTGCGATGCGGAACCTAGGTGATAAAGCTAGATGGCCGAGAAAAAATGATAGGCCAGCTGCAACTAAGGATAAATCTAAGTGGTGTGCATATCATGAAGATTTTGGGCATCTCACAGAAGAATGCATTGCACTAAGAAAGGAAATTGGATACTTGTTGAGCAAAGGGCATCTAAAGGAATTGCTGGGAAGAAAAAAGTCAAGGACTCAGGATCCTGAAAGGATCCCTGAGAAGGCTCCAGCCCCTCCAGCAGATGCACAAGTGATAAACTTTATTTCTGGAGGATCAGACATTTGTGGCACATCTTTCTCAATAGCTAAAAGGCATGCAAAGGAAACTAAAATGGATAATGGAGAAAGACCTATTCGAACATCAAGTGTCTCCGAAGGAAAAGTCATAACCTTTGATGAGGATGATCGTGTTGATATCCAGGATCCTCATCACGATGGTTTAGTTATTACTCTTTTCATTTCTAACCATTTTGTTCGCAGGATCCTTATAAACGGAGGGAGTTCAGTGAACATTATCCAGCTTGATGTTCTAAAGAAGATGGGTATCCCTGAATCAGATATCATACCAAGATCCTCCGTGCTCGTGGGATTTAGTGGCGAAACCAAGAATACCCTGGGGGACATTAAACTCCCAATATACATTGAAGGCCTACACTCTTATCAAAAATTTTGTGTTATTGACTGTTTATCTTGTTGTAATGTTATCCTTGGCAGGCCTTGGATACACGATATGAAAGCAGTCCCATCTACCTACCATCAATGTGTGAAGCTCCCTAGTCCTTGGGGAGTAGTGAAGATTGATAGTGATCAGCAGGAGGCTAAGAATTGCTACACTTCATCGATGAAACCAGCCTCGAAGTCAAGGGAGCAATAGCAATCAAAGTATCCTCCAAGGGATGTCTTGGAGGCAAGAGAGCAGGATGTGATAGAAATCCTTATGAACCCCGATGATCCTGAATCCAAAATCTATATCGGATCAGGGATCCTTGGCGAAATGAAAGAAGACCTCGTATCCTTCCTCAAAAGGAGAAAGACTACCTTTGCATGGAAACACGAAGACATGACTGGTATATCCAAAGATGTAATCACTCACAAATTTGGGATTGATAGATCCTTCAAACCAATCCATCAAAGGAGAAGAAAGTTTGCACCGGAAAGGAATGCCATTATCCAGGAAGAGGTAGAGAAATTGCTCCGGGCAGGTATTGTTAGGGGAGGATTTTCTAACAATTAGTGATCCTTATTCGTTATCCTAATTAGTGATCCTTACTTCTGTGACAGGTGGTGATCCTCAGAAGAACTTCAGGATCAGGATCATGGATCACCTTAAGGATCCTCGTACTAACGATTGTTTACTTATGTGTTGTACTATCTCGCAGGTATGACAAGCTTGACTAAGTCTTGGCGACATTCCTGGAGAATATTCCTAAACTATTCTACACGTGCTTGACCGAAAATAGACGTTATGGAGAACGTGGAGGCTTGGCACGAAAGTCGGATAGTTAGTTTAGGTGGTTATTTCTATTTTAAAAAGGGAGTAACGAGCTGGTAGAAAACACTTAGTCATTTTTTGCAGTTACACACACTCGTACAAGCTCTCATACAAGCTCTCGCTCAAACACCAAGCAATTACATACACTTTTCACACTTTTTACACATTCCACTGTAGTGATCCTTGTACCTGGCTCGTTACTATCCGAAGTTGTAAACGTTTAATCATTTATTTTAGCTTGGTGATCGGTAGTTTCCATCACCCGGGGTTTTTTGTGCCGGAGATCAACTCTTGATCAAGGGCTTTTTCCCCGTATAAATCCTTGTGTTGTTTGTGCACTTTACATTGAAGTGATCCTCATCGCTGTTACATATTTTAAGCATCATTCCCCTAAACAAAGAGTTTGGTTGCAATATCCTCATCAGATTTTCTGACCAAAACAGTTTGGCGCCCACCGTGGGGCAATTGGTGCTTCATTCCTAAGAAGTTTTTCTGTTGGTGATCATTTTGGTTCGTTGCATACAAATACATGGCTTCATCATTGAAGAATACCTCTACTGCAATGTCGGCGGCCAATTCATCCCAGGGCATTCCACCTTTGCCTCCACCACCTTCTGGATCCCAGAAGAATACTGAGAATGCTGCGAAGAAACCGACTCCCATTTTCTCCAAACCTCCAACTTCTTTTGCTTCTTATACTCCTACTACTAGTGACTTGTTTACTCTGATTTTGCAGATGAAGGAGCATATCCAGCAGCAGGACAAGGCCAATGAAAAGATCCTTAGAGAGATTGGAGACATCAAGAAGCAAAAAAGATCGGCAGAGGATCATTCCCCACTAATGCCCAGATCTTTGAATTTTGATACTCCGGTTATAACTTCTCAGCCTTCAGCGGTTCCAGACGTTCAATATGTTGGAGGACCGAAAGGAGTGCATTACGGGTCATCAGCAATGACTCAGGCTTCAGGGTTACACTTTCAACCATCAGGATCCCATCCTCAGCATATAGGATCCTTTGCAAGTTCAGGAGGATACTCGGGAGCGCAGCAGATTCAAGGGTACTGGCCGTTTCAAGGATCCTCCCAGGTTCAAGGATCCTCCTATGTCCCAGGATCCTCCCAGGTTCAAGGATCCTCCTATGTCCCAGGATCCTCCCAGGTTCAAGGATCCTCCTATGTCCCAGGGTCCTCCCAGGTTCAAGGATCCTCCTATGTCTCAGGATCCTCCCAGGTTCAAGGATCCTCCTATGTCCCAGGATCCTCTCAGGTTCAAGGATACTCGCAGTTTCAGGGATCCTTCCAGATGCCAGGATCCTTGAGGAGTTTGCAAACAGGAAGTTCAGATGTCCATCAGGGAGATTTTATTCCGATGCAGACCATTGCTTCTACTGGTCCCTCGATCATTCCAGAGTCTCAACAATATGGATTAACATCCATTCTTCCTAACTTGAATCCAATGGGAGGTAACACTTTTAATAATTCTCATACTACTAACCATGGTCTTATGCAGGATCCAGGTATCAATCATGCCATGGCCAGAGAATTGCAAAAGCTAAAGGATATGATATCGAGTGTTCCGGGAGTAGTCAAACCTATTCCAGAGATTGCAGATGGGAGCCACAAAATATCTCGTTTTGCACCACCAATCTGTGATGCTGAGATACCCAAGAGGTTCCATGTGCCTACAATGAAACTGTATGATGGTTCAACAGATCCTGAAGAACACATAGCACAATACAGGGAGAGGATGGAGATCAATCCAATCCCAGAAAGGTTAAAGGAAGCATGCCTGTGCAAAGGATTCGGATCCACTCTTACTGGATCAGCTCTCAAATGGCTGCTAAGTCTTCCTCCCTATTCTATTACCTCATTTGCAAACCTAGTTAACTTGTTTAATAATCAGTTTTCTTGTAGTAGAAAATTCGAACGATTAACTAGTGATTTATATAGGATAACCCAGGGTCATAATGAATCATTAAGGGATTACATTACCAAATTCAGTAAAGAATCCTTAGACATTCCCAACTTAGATATAGCTACGGCTGTTGAGGCCTTCAAAATGGGATTGCTTAGGGATTCGTCTTTCTATGATGATCTTGTTATGACACCATGCAGGAACTTAGATGAGGTAAGAACCCGAGCACTTAGGTTCATTCGGCTAGAGGATGACAAGAGGATCCAAGAGAGGTTAGCAGGATCCTCAAAGCAGGATAAGCAAGGATCCTCATTCCGGAACAATAAATTCAAATCCTACAACAGATCCGATAATCAGAACGTGCATTCTGTTGATCAAGAAGAGGATGATGAGGATTATCCTCCAATTTCTGAATATTGCTTTAGTGTCGATAACAATGAACTAATCCTTGCTATGCAGAACCTAGGTGATAAAGCTAGATGGCCGAGAAAGAATGACAGGCCGGCTGCAACTAAGGATAAATCAAAGTGGTGTGCATATCATGAAGATTTTGGGCACCTCACAGAAGAATGCATTGCATTAAGAAAGGAAATTGGATACTTGTTGAGCAAAGGGCATCTAAAAGAGTTGTTGGGAAGAAAAAAGTCAAGGACTCAGGATCCTGAAAGGATCCCTGAGAAGGCTCCAGCTCCTCCAGCAGACGCACAAGTGATAAACTTTATTTCTGGAGGATCCGATATTTGTGGCACATCCTTCTCAGCAGCTAAAAGGCATGCGAAGGAAGCTAAGATGGATAATGGAGAAAGACCAGTTCGAACATCAAGTGTCTCCGAAGGAAAAGTCATAACCTTTGATGAAGAGGATCGTGTTGATATCCAGGATCCTCATCACGATGGTTTAGTTATTACTCTTTTCATATCTAACCATTTTGTCCGCAGGATCCTAATAGACGGAGGAAGTTCAGTGAACATTATCCAGCTTGATGTTATAAAGAAGATGGGTATCCCTGAATCAGAGATCATACCAAGATCCTCCGTGCTCGTGGGATTTAGTGGCGAAACTAAGAACACTCTGGGGGACATTAAACTCCCAATATATATTGAAGGCTTACACTCTTATCAAAAATTTTGTGTTATTGACTGTTTATCTTGTTGTAATGTTATCCTTGGCAGGCCCTGGATACACGATATGAAAGCAGTCCCGCCTACTTACCATCAATGTGTGAAGCTCCCTAGTCCTTGGGGAATAGTAAAGATTGATAGTGATCAGCAGGAGGCTAAGAATTGCTATACTTCATCGATGAAACCAGCCTCGAAATCCAGGGAGCAATAGCAATCAAAGTATCCTCCAAGGGATGTCTTGGAGGCAAAAGAGCAGGATGTGGTAGAAATCCTCATGGATCCTGATGATCCTGAATCCAAAATCTATATTGGATCAGGGATCCTTGGCGAAATGAAAGAAGACCTCGTATCCTTCCTCAAAAGGAAAAAGACTACCTTTGCATGGAAACACGAAGACATGACTGGTATATCCAAAGATGTTATCACCCATAAACTCGGCATCGACAGATCCTTCAGACCAATCCATCAAAGGAGAAGGAAGTTTGCACCAGAAAGGAATGCCATTATCCAAGAAGAGGTAGAGAAATTGCTCCGGGCAGGTATGATTAGAGAGGTCAAGTATCCAAGATGGTTGGCCAATGTGGTTGTTGTTCAAAAGAAAAACGGAAAGTGGAGGGTATGTGTCGATTTTACCGATTTAAATAAGGCATGTCCCAAGGATCCTTTCCCTTTACCCCACATTGACTCCATGGTGGATGCAACCGCGGGTCATGAACTGTTAACTTTTATGGATGCTTCATCTGGATTTCAACAAATCCAAATGGAACCATCCGACCAAGAGGATACAGCCTTCATGACTCCAACTGGTATATATTGCTATATTGCTATGCCGTTCGGATTGAGAAATGTAGGTGCAACATACCAAAGGCTGGTGAATATGATGTTCAAGGACCAGATTGGACAAACTATGGAGGTTTACATAGATGATATGGTGGTAAAATCCTTAAAAGCTGAGGATCACCTAAGAGACTTGGAGGAAGCATTCGATATCCTTGACAAATATAACATGAAACTTAATCCTTCAAAATGTCACTTTGGTGTTAAAGCAGGTAAATTCTTAGGATATATGGTGACAAAGAGAGGCATTGAAGCTAGCCCGGAACAAATCAAAGCAATAGTGAATATCAAATCTCCGGTCAACGCTAAGGATGTTCAAAGGCTAACAGGAAGGATAGCAGCCTTGAACAGATTTATATCCAAGTCCTCCGAGAGGTGTAAAGAATTCTATGATATCCTAAGGAAGAACAAGAAATTTGAGTGGACGGAGAAGCATGAAAACGCTTTAAAAGCCCTCAAAGATTACCTATCCTCGGCCCCGGCTTTGATGAAACCAGAAAAAGGTGATGTGTTATCCTTGTATCTTGCAGTATCCTCAAAAGCAGTAAGTGCGGTCCTTGTTAAGGATCATCAAGGTACACAACATCCTGTCTATTATGTAAGTAAAAGTTTACTTGATGCCGAATCCAGGTACTCACACCTTGAAAAACTTATTCTTGCATTAATTATGGCATCTACAAAGCTAAGACATTATTTTGAAACTCATGTTATCATTGTTAAAACTAATTTCCCAATTAAGAATGTCCTCAGGAAACCAGAGATGTCAGGAAGGATGGCTAAGTGGGCAGTGAAGCTAAGTGCATACGATATAAGATATGAGCCTAGGACAGCCATCAAATCCCAAGCATTAGCTGACTTTGTGGCTGATTTCAGTAGTGATTTACAAGAAGAAGCTGAGCTAGAAGTCAAACAGCTAGAAGAGACCAAGGATCCTTGGATACTTCATACTGATGGATCCTCAAATGTCAAAGGCACAGGGCTTGGAATACTACTAAAATCGCCACAGGGGGACATAATACCCCATTCTATAGCTTGTGAGTTCCAAACCACTAACAATGAGGCTGAGTATGAAGCCTTAATTGCTGGTTTGCAAATCGCTAAGCATATGGGAATCAAGTATCTTGAGGTACATGTAGATTCTTTGTTAATTACAAACCACTTTAATGGATCCTATGCTGTTAAAGGTGAAAAGCTAACCAAATATTTGGAGATAGTCAAAAGTTTGGCACTCTCTTTTGTTTCCTTTAGTTTGTCACAGGTATCAAGGGAAGAAAATACAGAAGCTGATGCATTGGCTAACCTAGGATCATCTTTGAAGATCCCAGAGGATATCAAGATTCCTATTATTCATATCCTGACCCCGGCTATCGAGGATCACCAGACTATGGAGATAGGAAATGATTCTGCAGTTATCCCTAGTGAGGACACTCAATCCCATTCAGGATCAAGATCATGGATCTCACCAATTATGAGATACTTACAACATGGAGAGATTCCTACAGGAGAAAACCCTAGGGCTTTCAAATCTAAGGTATCTCAATTTACAATTATAAATAATATGTTATATAGACGATCTCTTGCAGGACCATACTTGAGATGCATTGAGGATCCTGAAGTTCAAGAAGTTTTAAAAGACTTCCATGAAGGAGATTGTGGAAACCACACTGGGGGCAGGGCTTTATTCTCAAGGATCCTGAGGACAGGATACTACTGGCCAACCATGAAGAAAGATGCTGTGGAGTATGCCAGAAGATGTGATCCTTGCCAGAGACACAGCAATATCCTTCATCAACCGGCTGAACTATTGCATCCTATATCCTCCTCTTGGCCATTTATGAGATGGGGTATGGATATAGTTGGAAAGCTCCCTAAGGCACCTGGTGGAAAAGTATTCATGTTAGCTATGACTGATTACTTCTCCAAGTGGATAGAGGCTGAAGCTTTTGCCCAAGTCAGAGAAAAGGAAGTTATATCCTTCATTAAAAGAAATATTATAACTAGATTTGGAATTCCTTCTGAGATTATATGTGATAATGGTTCCCAATTTATTGGGGGCAGAACCACTAACTTTTGTGACAGTTGGGGGATTAGGATGATAACATCAACACCAGTCCACCCACAAGCTAATGGCCAAGCAGAATCATCCAACAAGATCATCATCAACAATTTGAAGAAAAAGCTTGGATCCAAGAAAGGGAAATGGGCAGAAGAACTACCCTATGTGCTTTGGGCTGACAGGACAACCCCTAAGAATGCTACTGGTCAAACACCATTCTCTTTGGTGTTTGGGGCAGAATCAGTGATCCCAGCAGAAATGGTGGTTCCTACTGCTAGAACAAGTACCCGTGATCCTGAGGAAAATGATGAAAACTTGGCTCAAGACCTGGATACTATTGAAGAAATCAGGGATATGGCTAGGATCAGGATGGCCAGTTATCAACAAAGAATGGCTGGTGCTTACAACAAAAATGTCAGGATCAGGAGGTTTCAAGTTGGAGATATGGTATTAAGGAAAGCATTCCAAAATACTACCAATCCTGCTGATGGGAAGTTGGCTCCAAAATGGGAAGGCCCTTATTTGATTGAAGCTGAAGCAGGAAAGGGGGCATATAGATTGCTAACCATGGAAGGTGATTTGCTACCAAGAGCTTGGAATGCTGTCCACTTGAAGAAATATTTCATGTGACAAGGATCCTCGTGGCAGAGGTGATCCTAGCGAAAGGGATATCCTTAAAGGATCCTCAAAGTATCAATGATCCTTACCTAGGTAATATCCTAAACTTAAGCTATTTCATTTTATTATTTTCTCTTATAAGGATAAGGATCATGTATCCTTTATCCATCTCTCACGTGAGTTTAAGTTTTGAAAGTTCAGGTATCCTTAGCATAAAGTTGGTTATCCACAGAAGCAATCCATCTTTTGGGTCTAACCCCAGTTATTCGGGCTTGTCCCCAGATTCCGCCTGTAGCGCACGATGATCCTGGTATAGTTCAAGGCTTTGGGACCAGTACTCGTTCTAGGGGCTGATAATTCCATTGTTCTGTCTGTGCTTAGGATCCTACGTATAATGGTAGACGTACCATACATCCGTTCATAAGGTTTCTAACGTTTTCACGTTAGCTAAGGTTTCTAACGTTTTCACGTTAGCTAAGGTTTTGGCATCTCCATGTCACTAAGTTTGGATAGTCGCCAGTTAGGGCCATACTCCAGTTTACACACGATCCTTGGGCTTGTCCCCAGTTATCCTTGGGCTTGTCCCCAGTTGCTAACTCTTTTCTTATATTGGCTTAGTCCCAAGTTATGCTCTATTTCAGGTCCTTGAAGGTAAGCAGCTAGGGATCCTTGATCCTTATTTCACTCTAAGGTTTATCTTATAGTTATCCTTATTATGGTTAGGATTCTAACTTGGATCCTCAGGTATGATCCTTAACTCTTTTGATTTTATTCATTATTCTTTTAAATAACCCTTATACTTGACAACTGAACTTGTGTTTCTTAAACTATATCACTTTTTAGAACTTATCGGTTATGGGATATGTGATCCTTGATCATATCCTAAACTTTATGGATATATTTTCTAATCTTCCAAGGCTTGATAAATATAAACAGAATGAACATTATAACAGTTGGAAAGTAACATACTAAAAAGGATAACAACACAAGATAAGCGACAAAAGGTTAAGTTTTTATTTATTAACATAAGGCTAACCCTTTAAAAGTTGTCAAAATTACCTACCCAAGCATCTACCAGCAAAACGTGGCCCGTCCGCTGGGGTAGGTAAAGGGTGTCCATGATAATGAGTTCAAAAGTAGTGCAGGAATATAAAGGCGGCAGGATCACAATGGCTTCATCCCCCAAACAGAGGATCCCTCCACCAATTGCAATCCTGCCTATTGTCCAAAGGATCATACATGATCCTTAAACCTAAGAACTATTGTTTAGAGTTATTACAGACCCACCATTGTTCAAAAAACATCACAACCACAAAAAAGGAAAACCACTACCAAACTTAAAAATTGGGCTCCGGCCTTGGCACGTATATCCATCATCGCCCAATCATGCATCCTAAACCTTCGCTGCGTCATCATCACCACCAGCCGCTGCATCCTCGGCTTTATCCTTCAACCCGCTGCCACTAGCCTCAATTGCCAGAATCTCCTCAGCCTCCTCTTCATCACCCAATTCAGCCAGCCTTGCCTTCCATTCTTCAATCTCCCAGTTGCTTTTGTCGAAGGCAGGATCCTGAGCCTCCAAGGCCATTTGCAGCTTGGTTTTGTACATTGCTATGGCGGCAGAGACTTTGGCATCATCTGTGATCTCCTGCCTTTCATAGTCAAAGTTAACCAGTACCTTGGCCATCTTCTGTTTGGTATCCTTGAGTTCCTTCTGAAGATCAGCAATTGCAAGATCCTTGAGCACAGCAACCTGCTGGAGGTCGGCAATCTTTTTATCTTGATCCTCAACATGGCCGACGTAATCCTCGATCTCAGCAAATTTCTGCAAAAGAAAAGGGTAAAGTGGTTCAAGAGCAAGTGATCCTTAGATCAGCAGGATATGCAAGCAGAGATAGTGATCCTTACATCATTGAAGTACTCGAGGAACTGGTGGCGAATTAAGGGCAGGCCCTGCAAATCCTCAGCCTCGGAAGTCTTTCTCTTCTTGATTCCCTTCCCTTTGAGGGGTGCCTTGGGGATTGAGGCTGTCGGGCTAGTAGGGACCTTTCTTTTGGAGGATTTAACAGTGGTGAGATCGGTGACACTGAACCTTGAAGCAGCTTTGGCAGATTTTCCAGCACCTACATAACCAAAACAAGATAAGTATCTCCATTATATTTATGTTTCACTATTTATATAAATTTTCAAACAAAGATACTTACTTGACATTGTGACAGAGCCTGAGGATACCTCCTGTGAGTCTTGGGTTATTGTCTTAAAAGTTCTAGTTTCAGGGTCGAGTCCCCAGAAAGCAGCAAGTCTTTCCCTGGTTGCGGGTGTTGTGATGAGATGTGAAACAGAGATGGCTGCATGACACAAGACAAAGAAGGGGTTAGTGATCCTGTTACAAAAATATGACCATCTGGTGATCCTTCTCAGGATCCTCCGGCCTACCATGGGTGGACCATGTTTTTGGTAGATCCTCTCCGTTTAGAAGGGAATCCTTCCTGACAAAGAAGAAGCGACGTTTCCAATCTTTGTCATTCTTAGTGACTTTGAGAAGGGGATGTTCTGCACCGGGTTTTCGCTTGAACAAGTAACGATGGGAACCGAAGGTAGTAAGATCATACAACTCCGCCAGTTCTGATATTCCTAAATCAAGACCCTCCTGGTCAATGATCCTCTCTAGGGTATACAAAACCCTCCAAATCATCGGCATGGCTTGAATGTAAGATATGCCGGAAAGGGAAAAGAAGGATTGTGTGAACTCTGGGAAAGGATAGGTGTACCCTATAGTGAATGGAGTGGCTGGAAAGGCAACCCATGTATCAGAAACATAATCACTAAGAACAGTGGGATCGAAGGGTTTGAAGAAGGCATTCGCCGGAAAACAGTGACGGATTTTATCTACTTGTGCATCGTTAAAGCAGCACCTCTCATTCGCTGAGTCTTTGATGATCTTTTGACTCTTCAAAGGGCTATCCTTTTTGTGATCCTTGGTCGGAGAACTTCGGAGCAACATTTTCGAAGTGACGAAGAAAAAGATGAAAAACAGAGTAAGAGAGAAAGGAAGAGGAGAAAGAAATACCTGATTGATCTTCGACTGAGATTATAAAGGGAGTTTCTTTCGAATTTAAATGCATAATGATCCTATCTATATCTCTATTTATAATTATGATTCTGCAGGATTGTCACTTCCATGACATCATCATCGCAACGGCTAGTTCTATTTTAACGGCTATATATCCGTTAGTTTGTTACGGATAAGATCAAAGAAAACATAACTCGCTAATTTTACAATTTCACTCCTTATATTTTGGGGGCAATTGTTAGGGGAGGATTTTCTAACAATTAGTGATCCTTATTCGTTATCCTAATTAGTGATCCTTACTTCTGTGACAGGTGGTGATCCTCAGAAGAACTTCAGGATCAGGATCATGGATCACCTTAAGGATCCTCGTACTAACGATTGTTTACTTATGTGTTGTACTATCTCGCAGGTATGACAAGCTTGACTAAGTCTTGGCGACATTCCTGGAGAATATTCCTAAACTATTCTACACGTGCTTGACCGAAAATAGACGTTATGGAGAACGTGGAGGCTTGGCACGAAAGTCGGATAGTTAGTTTAGGTGGTTATTTCTATTTTAAAAAGGGAGTAACGAGCTGGTAGAAAACACTTAGTCATTTTTTGCAGTTACACACACTCGTACAAGCTCTCATACAAGCTCTCGCTCAAACACCAAGCAATTACATACACTTTTCACACTTTTTACACATTCCACTGTAGTGATCCTTGTACCTGGCTCGTTACTATCCGAAGTTGTAAACGTTTAATCATTTATTTTAGCTTGGTGATCGGTAGTTTCCATCACCCGGGGTTTTTTGTGCCGGAGATCAACTCTTGATCAAGGGCTTTTTCCCCGTATAAATCCTTGTGTTGTTTGTGCACTTTACATTGAAGTGATCCTCATCGCTGTTACATATTTTAAGCATCATTCCCCTAAACAAAGAGTTTGGTTGCAATATCCTCATCAGATTTTCTGACCAAAACAGGTATGATTAGAGAGGTCAAGTATCCAAGATGGTTGGCCAATGTGGTTGTTGTTCAAAAGAAAAACGGAAAGTGGAGGGTATGTGTCGATTTTACCGATTTAAATAAGGCATGTCCCAAGGATCCTTTCCCATTACCCCACATTGACTCCATGGTGGATGCAACTGCGGGTCATGAACTGTTAACTTTTATGGATGCTTCATCTGGATTCGAACAAATCCAAATGGAACCATCCGACCAAGAGGATACAGCCTTCATGACTCCAACTGGTATATACTGCTATATTGCTATGCCGTTCGGACTAAGAAATGCAGGTGCAACATATCAAAGGCTGGTGAATATGATGTTCAAGGATTAGATTGGACAAACTATGGAGGTTTACATAGATGATATGGTGGTAAAATCCTTAAAAGCTGAGGATCACCTAAGAGACTTGGAGGAAGCATTCGATATCCTTGACAAATATAACATGAAACTTAATCCTTCAAAATGTCACTTTGGTGTTAAAGCAGGTAAATTCTTAGGATATATGGTGACAAAGAGAGGCATTGAAGCTAGCCCGGAACAAATTAAAGCAATAGTGAACATCAAATCTCCGGCAAATGCTAAGGATGTTCAAAGGCTAACAGGCAGGATAGCAGCTTTGAACAGATTTATATCCAAATCCTCAGAGAAGTGCAAAGAATTCTATGATATCCTAAGGAAGAACAAGAAATTTGAGTGGACTGAGAAGCATGAAAATGCTTTAAGATCCCTCAAGGATTACCTATCCTCAGCCCCGGCTTTGATGAAACCAGAAAAAGGCGATGTGCTATCCTTATATCTTGCAGTATCCTCAAAAGCAGTAAGTGCGGTCCTTGTTAAGGATCATGAAGGTACACAACATCCTGTCTATTATGTAAGTAAAAGTTTACTTGATGCTGAATCCAGGTATTCACACCTTGAAAAGCTTATTCTTGCATTAATTATGGCATCTACTAAGTTAAGACATTATTTTGAAACTCATGTTATCATTGTTAAAACTAATTTTCCAATTAAGAATGTCCTCAGGAAACCAGAGATGTCAGGTAGGATGGCTAAGTGGGCAGTGAAGCTGAGTGCATATGATATAAGATATGAGCCTAGGACAGCCATCAAATCCCAAGCATTAGCTGACTTTGTGGCTGATTTCAGTAGTGATTTACAAGAAGAAGCTGAGTTAGAAGTCCAGCAGCTAGAAGAGACCAAGGATCCTTGGATACTCTACACTGATGGATCCTCAAATGTCAAAGGCACAGGGCTTGGAATACTACTAAAATCGCCACAGGGGGATATAATACCCCACTCTATAGCTTGTGAGTTCCAAACCACTAACAATGAGGCTGAATATGAAGCCTTAATTGCTGGTTTGCAAATTGCAAAGCATATGGGGATCAGGTATCTTGAGGTACATGTAGATTCATTGTTAATTACAAACCACTTTAATGGATCCTATGCTGTTAAAGGTGAAAAGCTAACCAAATATTTAGAGATAGTCAAAAGTTTGGCACTCTCTTTTGTTTCCTTGAGTTTGACGCAGGTACCAAGGGAAGAAAATACAGAAGCTGATGCATTGGCTAATTTAGGATCATCCTTGAAGATCCCGGAGGATATCAAGATCCCTATTATCCATATCCTGACCCCGGCTATTGAGGATCATGTGGCTATGGAGATAGGAAATGATTCTGCAATGATCCCTAGTGAGGATACTCGATCCCATTCAGGATCAGGATCATGGATCTCACCAATTCTGAGATACTTATAACATGGAGAGATTCCTACAGGAGAAAACCCTAGGGCTTTCAAATCTAAGGTATCTCAATTCACAATTATAAATAGTATGTTGTATAGACGATCTCTTGCAGGACCATACTTGAGATGCATTGAGGATCCTGAAGTCCAAGAAGTTTTAAAAGACTTCCATGAAGGAGATTGTGGAAACCACACTGGGGGCAGGGCATTATTCTCAAGGATCCTGAGGACAGGATACTACTGGCCAACCATGAAGAGAGATGCTGTGGAGTATGCTAAAAGATGTGATCCTTGTCAGAGACACAGCAATATCCTTCATCAACCAGCTGAATTATTGCACCCTATATCTTCCTCCTGGCCATTTATGAGATGGGGTATGGATATAGTTGGTAAGCTCCCTAAGGCACCTGGTGGAAAAGTATTCATGCTTGCTATGACTGATTACTTCTCCAAGTGGATAGAGGCCGAAGCTTTTGCCCAAGTCAGAGAAAAGGAAGTTATATCCTTCATTAAAAGAAATATTATAACTAGATTTGGAATTCTTTCTGAGATTATATGTGATAATGGTTCCCAATTTATTGGGGGCAGAACCACTAACTTTTGTGACAGCTGGGGGATTAAGATGATAACATCAACACCAGTCCACCCACAAGCTAATGGTCAGGCAGAATCATCCAACAAGATCATCATCAACAATTTAAAGAAAAAGCTTGGATCCAAGAAAGGGAAATGGGCAGAAGAACTACCCTATGTGCTTTGGGCTGATAGGACAACCCCCAAGAATGCTACTGGTCAAACACCATTCTCCTTGGTATTTGGGGCAGAATCAGTGATCCCAACATAAATGGTGGTTCCAACTGCAAGAACAAGTACCCGTGATCCTGAGGAGAATGATGAGAACTTGGTCCAAGACCTAGATACTATTGAAGAAATCAGGGATATGACTAGGATAAGGATGGCCAGTTATCAACAAAGAATGGCTGGTGCTTACAACAAAAATGTCAGGATCAGGAGGTTTCAAGTTGGAGATATGGTATTAAGGAAAGCATTCCAAAATACCACCAATCCTGCTGATGGGAAATTGGCTCCAAAATGGGAAGGCCCTTATTTGATTGAAGCTGAAGCAGGAAAGGGGGCATATA
This sequence comes from Helianthus tuberosus, assembly GCA_030545235.1. Lineage (NCBI taxonomy): Eukaryota > Viridiplantae > Streptophyta > Magnoliopsida > Asterales > Asteraceae > Helianthus > Helianthus tuberosus. The sequence continues at coordinate 176,806,453 of CM060450.1, forward strand.
GATTGCTAACCATGGAAGGTGATTTGCTACCAAGAGCTTGGAATGCTGTCCATTTGAAGAAATATTTCATGTGAGCAGGATCCTCATGGCATAGATGATCCTCACGATAGGGATATCCTTAAAGGATCCTCAAAGTATCGGTGATCCTTACTTAGGTAATATCCTAAACTTGAACTATTTCATTTCTTTATTTTCTTATATAAGGATAAGGATCATGTATCCTTTATCCATCTCTCACGTGAGTTTAAGTTTTGAAAGTTCAGGTATCCTTAGCATAACATTGGTTATCCGCTGAAGCAATCCGTTCCTTGGGTTTAACCCCAGTTATTTGGGCTTGACCCCAGTTCCGCCTGTAGCGCACGATGATCCTGGTATAGTTCAAGGCATTGTGACCAGTACTCGTTTTAGGGGCTGATAATTCCATTGTACTGGCTATGCTTAGGATCCTACGTATAATGGTAGACGTACCATACATCCGTTCCTAAGGTTTCTAACGTCTTCACGTTAGCTAAGGTTTTGGCATTTTCATGTCACTAAGTTTGGATAGTCGCCAGTTAGGGCCATACTCCAGTTTACATACGATCCTTGGGCTTGTCCCCAGTTATCCTTGGGCTTGTCCCCAGTTATCCTTGGGCTTGTCCCCAGTTGCTAACTCTTTTCTTATATTGGCTTAGTCCCAAGTTACGCTCTATTTCAGGTTCTTGAATATAGGCAACTAGGGATCCTTGATCCTTACTTTATTCTAAGGTTTATTTTACAGTTATCCTTATTATGGTTAGGATCCTAACTTGGACCCTCAGGTATGATCCTTAACTACTTTTAATCCTATTCATTATTTATTGAGTTAATTGCCCGGATAGTCCCTGTGGTTTCATGTTTTTTCATGTTTAGTCCCCAACTTTTCAAAATAACATGTATGCTCCCTATGGTTTAATCGTTTGTTACTCGGATAGTCCCTACATTGGATGGGTGTTAACTTATTCAGTTAATTGTGTGTAAAATTACAAAAATGCCCTTATTGTGGTAAATGCCCTCATCTTCCTCCTTTTGTCACCTGTAACACCACCACCACCACCATAAGCAACCGGTAAACATCACTAACCTTTTCTCACACACCTGCAACACCGCCTTTCTTTCTCACATCACCGGTGGAATTCACCTCCATTTACAGGTTTGAATCGAAAAGATCTACACAAAATTTAGATTATCAATAAATGTCACTGCAAATAAAACTCCTATTTTGAAACCCTAACTTTCTACAAATTGAATTCTAATCGCAAAACAAAAGTAGAATCACTCAATTTCTACAGCGAGCAACATCTACTACAGATAAATTAACCTATAAATCAAGCAACAAATACTAAAAAATACGAATTATATATGTATTGTAAACATACTTTGCAGCTGATTTAGATTCTTCCTCAAGCCAGTGACGAATCTGACGAACGTTGCGTTTGAATATAGAAGAAGACTGTCTGACATCGTCGCTCCGCATGAGTAGAATCACTGCGCTAACTCCGGCAACGGTGAGTATAAAATTCGTTAATGCCATTGGCTGTACGGAATCCGATCTAGAAAAAAGTAGTTGACCGAACGGAAACCTTCGTCTCGGTTGTTAATGTTATTGTAACGGTGGTTGTACGATGGAAACTGCTGGTGGTTTTTAAAGAAAGGCGGTGATGTGAGAAAAAAAGGCGGTGTTGCAGGTGATGTGAGAAAAGGGTGGTGGTGTTTACCGGTTGATTATGGTGGTGGTGGTGTTACAGATGACAAAAGGAGGAAGATGAGGGCATTTACCACAATAAGGGCATTTTTATAATTTTACACATAATTAACTGAATAAGTTAACACCATCCAATGTAGGGACTATCCGAGTAATAAACTATTAAACCATAGGGAGCATACATGCTATTTTGAAAAGTTGGGGACTAAACGTGAAAAAACGTGAAACCACGGGGACTATCCGGGCAATTAACTCTTATTTATTTGAATAACCCTTATACTTGACAACTGAACTTGTGATTCTTAAACTATATCACTTTTTAGAACTTATCGGTTATGGGATATGTGATCCTTGATCATATCCTAAACTCTTTGGATATCATTTTTAATTTTTCAAGGCTTGATAAGTATAAACAGAATGAACATTACAACAGTTGGAAAGAGAGAAAAACAGAGTAAGAGAAGGAAGAAGATGAAGAAAGAGATACCTGATTGATCTTCGACGGAGAATATAAAGGGAGTTTCTTTCGAATTTGAATGCATATTGATCCTATCTATATCTCTATTTATAATTATGATTCTGCAGGATTGTCACTTCTGTGACGTCATGATCGCAACGGCTAGTTCGATATCAACGGCTATATATCCGTTAGTTAGTTGCGGATAAGATCAAGAAAACATAACTCGCTAATTTTACATATCACTCCTTATATTTTGGGGGCAATTGTTAGGGGAGGATTTTCTAACAATTAGTGATCCTTATTCGTTATCCTAATTAGTGATCCTTACTTCTGTGACAGGTGGTGATCCTCAGAAGAGCTTCAGGATCAGGATCATGGATCACTTTAAGGATCCTCGTACTGACGATTGTTTACTTATGTTTTGTACTATCTCACAGGTATAACAAGCTTGACCAAGTCTTGGCGACATTCCTGGAGAATATTCCCAAACTATTCTGCACGTGCTTGGCCAAAAATGGACGTTATGGAGAACGTGGGGGCTTGGCACAAAAGTCGGATAGTTAGTTTGGTAGTTAAATTTCTATTTTAAAAGGGGTAACGAGCTAGTAAGAAAAACACTTAGTCATTTTTACAGCCACACACACTCATATACTCGCACACTTGAAGCTCTCGACGAACATACATTCGTTTTCATTCACTTTTACACATTTCACGATAGTGATCCTTGTACCTAGCTCGTTACTATCCGAAGTTGTAAACATTTATTCATCACCCGGGGTTTTTTGTGCCGGAGATCAACTCTTGATCAAGGGCTTTTTCCCCGTATAAACCCTTGTGTCATTTGTGCAATTTACATTGAAGTGATCCTCGATATTGTTCTACATCGTTAGCATCATACCCCGTAACAGAGAGTTTGGTTGCAATATCCTCATCAAATTTTTTGACCAAAACAACATTAATATTCATTAATATCGCAATTAATATTTTTTTTTTCTACTTTCGTTTTGTTTTGTTTTGTGCAGGATCAATAGAATGAATTAAATGGAACAAATTCCATATTGGCAGAGGTCTAGAATATATTAAAAAACAAAGCTAATGAATAGTAGTTGTCACATCATAATCAATAGTAAACTTTCCTTATTGGTTGTCTTCTTTCCTAACCCCTCTTTTGTTGACTTTTTTCCCCTATACCCTTTTTAAGTGTGTATATATATCCATTTTCTTCAAAGCTAGGTAGATTATTCATCATGGTGGAGTGGTTTTGTGGTTGTATGTGTTTTAAAGAGACTCAAGTTCAAATCATGGGGTTTTTTTTTTCCCATATACATATACATATATTAAAAAACAAAGCTAATGAATAGTAGTTATCACATCATAATCAATAGTAAACTTTCCTTATTGGTTGTCTTCTTTCCTAACCCCTCTTTTGTTGACTTTTTTCCCCTATACCCGTTTTAAGTGTACAAATTCCATATTGGTAGAGGTCTAGAATTATCATATATTATTATATATTAAAAAACAAAGCTAATGAATAGTAGTTGTCACATCATAATGAATAGTAAACTATCCTTATTGGTTGTCATGAATAGTAAATATACATAACTTCAAGTCATCTTTTGTTGACTTTTTCCCCTATACCCTTTTTAAGTGTGTATCTATATCCATTTTATTCAAAGTTAGGTAGATTATTCATCATGGTGGAGTGGTTTTGTGGTTGTATGTGTTTTAAAGAGACTCAAGTTCAAATCATGGGGTCTTCTTTTTTTTTTCCCCCATTTTATGCTTACATAACTTCACGTCATCTTCCTTTTTCTCCTCTTTCACACGTTTTTCTGATTGTATTTATACAATTCTTATCCCTTATTTGTTTGGTTAGTGGATGCTTTGACATCGCAATAGTCTCCATCGTCAGGAGTTACTAACTCGCTTGCTACCAACGACTCTGTTGTATGAAAACTCCACTTGTCAACTTAAAAATAAGACACTAAATAGCACAGCTTTAAAAACAACAAAGTATTTAGTCGCAATAAATAGTTTTACAATGACTTAGTTTTGTCGCGCCGCAACGCGGCGCGCAGCATTAAAACCTAGTTCCATTAATTCATTAAGTGGTTTAAGTTTATAAATCATGTGGGCTAAGAAGCTAAATAGAGATGTTGGACTCGGCTTAATTGATCCGAAAGTTGGAAAGAGCCCAGAATAAAAATAGTAATGCATAGAAAGAGGTGATCGTTGGAAGTGGAACTTGGGCTCAACATGTTGCTTACAATTAATTCAAGCCCTAGGAAGGAAAAATTGGTAGCCGCCTTAGGCTACTCGGTATGGTGATGGACCATCCTTGGAGGATGGTCCGCCACGTAGGCGCCACGTCATAATCCTCCCAAGGATGGTCCATCCTCCAAAACTAGAAGGCATGGGAGGATGGTCCTAGTCATAGTCCTCCACCACTTTTTATGTTTTTTTTTTATTTTTTTTAGTCTTCTATTTTTTTTTTAACATTTAACAAATATACTAACAAAATATTTTCATTAATATTAAAACCACATTACATAAACATAAAAAAAACATAAAGTTAATAAAAAAAAACAGACTTAAATAATATTATGCTTCTTCATGATGTCGTTTTGAAGTTTTTTCAACATCGAACGTTTCGGCTCGGGTTCGTCCTCGACATTCATCATCATTATTTCCCATTCCTTGAGCCGAATTTTTTCATCGGAAATTCGGATTTTCTCATTCGACAACCGCACCTTCTCGCGTAACTTTTCTTCCTCTACACGAGCTTTTTCTTCCGCGGCCCGGTCCTTCGCCTTCGTCTTTTGGGCCGTGACGTCATTGTACACTTTTAAGTGTTCCATAAACTCAACCATGTTCGGGTCCACCTTTTCCTTTTGTTTCCCCTTGGCCCGCTCCTTCTTTGATTTGTCTCGGCCCGGTGGACGCTCCGGCTCATGTACGGTGTACTCCTCTTCGTCAAAGGCGGCGTCATCATTTAAGTTTAAGTTACACCTCGCGTCCGATCCACCGGCGTTAAAACTACTCGTTTCCGATGTTTTTTGGCGTTTCGCCATCGCCACCTCGTTGGGAATCGGCGCCCACATTGGATCGTCTTTTACAACCATCCACGCGCGAACGTGAGCAAAGTTGGTATTACCATTGTTCGACTTATACTTGTCCAACGCCATTCGGAACACATCGTCGTCGCTCATGCCGCTATGACGGTCACTTGTATATAGTTTATTATATTCCTCGCAAAACCTATTGATGAGCGTGTTCATTTTCCGCCACTTTGACGAGACCGAATCGACATCTCGATACGCGCCTTGGCCCATATAGTCGAGAAACTTCGCCAAAACCTTTGCCCAAAACCCTTCACCCGATTGGTTATTACCTATAAAAACAAACAAAATATATAGAGTGTTAAGTAAATAATAAACCTTAAAAAAACAAACTTTAAAACTTATAAAAAAAGCCCACTGTTAAGTAAATAAAAAACAAAAAAAAAACAAATTCTAAAACAATTAAAAAAAACGAACTGTGAAGTAAATAAAAAAAACAAAACAAATTAAACTTATAAAAAAATACGAACCTTTAATCGGGTTGTCAGACGTGCCAATGTAGGCCTTGGCTAAGGCTTCTTCTTCGATTGGCGTCCACTTAATCCCCTTTGCTTTGGACGGTTCATCACCCACCACTTTCTTGCCTTTGTTTCGTTTTCCTTTTCCTTTAGGCGGTTGGGTTTCGGGAACAACCTCCACATCGTCGTCGGGTTCGGATTGTTGAAAGGGTTGCGTCGGGATCGGTTGGGATTGAACGGGTGGTGTCGGGTTCGGTGGGAAATTATAAGCACCCCGCATCATCATTTGTTGAAGGGCTTGATTTTGAGAGAATTGAGCGAATTGGTTTGGCGAGTGTTGGAATGATGCAAACGCATTTGATGAATATTGCGAGAATTGGTTCGGTTCTAGCGTCGGATAATATCCCGGACCCGAGAAAACATTAGGTTGGGTCGGGTTGTTGGGAGTCGTCGGGTTATACGGATTGTTCGGGTTGTTCGGGGCGCTCGGGTTGTTGAAGAGATCCATGATAGAGTAAGGTTTATAAAAGTGGAAGAAGATTTATAAAAATTATGTGAGAGAGGGATGAGATTTTGTGGTTAATTTGATGAATGAAAGTGAAAATAGAGTTGAAATTTATAAATATTGGAAATATTACCGTTGTTTTTTTGGGAAAAAATTGATTTTTTTTTTAAACGGTAACTTTAATTCAATGGGCCCCACTATTTTTGGACTGTCACAAACGGCACCATCTCGACGTCCACGACGCGACGCAGGGGGGCGGCACGTTGTGCACGCCGTCGCCGAAGCAAGACGGACCCGGGCTGGAGCCCATACCGATTAGCCTTATAAGATGGAGTGGGGGAATTTTATATTAACTAGTGACAAAATCAATGACTACTTTCCAGTGACATTATGATTAAGTCAACAAATCATTCAAAGACAGATTTTTCTTTTGTAATTAAAAACTGGTTATTGTGTCTACATAACTATTTAGCGACAATTTGTTCATTCACATATTTAGCTCGTGAGTAGCTCGGCTCGTTTGCACCCTTCGTATTGTTAGTGTTTTGACTTAGTTATTTTTTTTACAATAATAGTTTATGTTTCGGATAAAATTTGACGAGTTAACACGCTACAACGCATGTGCATGGTTTAGCGTTTTACGTCTATTTTTTGTTCAGTGTAAGGGTCTCGTAGCAGCGCGAGCGTCCTATGTATATTAAAAACAAATGTTGGTTTGAATTGCATTTTTTTAATATTTTACTTCACCCCTTATAATATATGTAAAATGTCTTAAAAAAATTACATGGTTATGTTTATTTACATGATTTGAATTTTTCCTTGATACCTTTCATCCAGTGACCTTAAAAAAAATAAGTACATGGTAGTGTTTATTTATTTATTTATTGCGACACTCAGGTATATACATTTTGTTAAAAAGTAGTTGTATTCGAATTAGAGTATTGTTTTGGTATCATGAGCTATACGATTTCCACTACCATACCATACCGATGCCATGATAAACCGAACCGATCATGAATCCAATCAAACAACATCGAAACCGATCATTTTTGTAATTTTATATTTAACACGTGTCGATATCTTTTTAGATTTTGCTTTTTTATTAGCTATAACGAATATCAATACCGTAACAAACTGAACTGATAATAACCGAATTCTTACGCATCATGCAGTGATATCCAACAGTTATATTTGTTTTTTTCAAAGTTAATAACTATTTGAAAAATCAATGTAGAATAATTTGATTAGGAAAGAAATCAAGAACACACCGGACACTTCTAGTTACGAGGCTTTATTTTATTTATTTCTATCTCTCTAGAATCCAGATAGATACAGAAGCATTTAGAACTCACCACCTCAAATCTTCCTCCTATAAATAACTCACCTCATCTCCATACTCTCACACAGCCAAAAAACACCAAATATATATTATATATTAATAACTATAACTATCAAGTTTCAGCCATGTCGATCATTCCAAGCTTCTTTACCGGCAGCAGAAGCAACATATTCGACCCATTTTCTAGTGAAATCTGGGACCCTTTCCAGGGCTTCTCCAGTGTCTTAAGCAACCTCCCTGAATCATCTCGTGAAACAACAGCCATAGCTAATGCTAGAATCGACTGGAAGGAGACACCGGAGGCTCACGTGTTCAAGGTGGACTTGCCTGGGCTGAAGAAGGAGGAGGTGAAGGTAGAGGTTGAGGATGGTCGGGTGTTGCAGATAAGTGGAGAGAGGAGCAGAGAAAATGAGGAGAAGAATGATAAGTGGCATAGGGTGGAGAGGAGCTCTGGGAAGTTTTTGAGGCGGTTTAGGTTGCCGGAGAATGCGAAAATGGATCAGGTGATGGCGGCGATGGAGAACGGTGTGCTGACAATCACCGTGCCAAAAGAAGAGGAGAGGAAGCCGGAAGTGAAGGCTATTGATATCTCCGGCTAAGGTTGTTGCGGTGGTCTTTGTATGTTGTGTTTATGTGGGTTTCGTATGGTTATTTGTTTGCTATATGGTTTGAGTGAATAAAAACTTCTGTTACATATAGATGTCGATTATAGTCCCGTATACATAAATTGGCCAATTTTACTAAGAAATCATGCTTGATACATGCCGGGTTCACAAAAAACGAATAAAGAAATTGCGTTTGATGTATACCAAGCAGGGGTGTGAATTTCTGGCACGACGCGAAAACACGATACGAACCTAACACGAAATTCGCGGGTTTTGGTTTAGTCTAAACGGGTTCGGGTAAGTTTCAGGTTGAACCCGTCAACCCGTTTAGCTAAACGGGTCAGGTTCGGGTCAACCCGGTCGGGTTGGCGGGTTGACCCGTTTAACCCATTTCTATAGTATTATATTTTTTACAATATGTTTTATTTTATAAATTAAATTTGGTGTGTATTTTATACTATACTTATAACTTAAAAATAGAAATTGACATAAGATTTTATGATTTTAATGTAATTTTATTATCTAATTTGTGTTTTTTGTAGTAGATGTTAATTTTAATATATTAATTTGCTGAAAAAACTAAAAAAATAAAAAAATTCGGTTTGAACGGGTCGGGTTCGGGCCAGCCTGCGAATATTCGGGTCAGGTTCGGGTTCATATGTATGAAACGATTTTCGGGTTCGGGTTTGTCTAAAATTTTCGGGTTCGGGTCGGGTTGAACCCGCCAACCCGCGAACACGACCCGTTTAGCACCCCTAATACCAAGTTCATAAAGAAGCTGGTATTCCAGAAGCCAAAGAGCATGTTTTTTAGTTCTCTACATGTACGTGTCTTCCGCGCAACGCGCGTAGTCAATTACTAGCTTTATATTAATATATCACATTCACAATTTATTAGACATCAGCCGACATACGTGATCACAGGGACGTTTTATATTATTTTCACATCTCTAAAGCTAGTTCTCAAGATGTCCAATCAATGCGGGATGACAACCAAAGACGGTCATGAGCGGCTAGGCTCTTCGTGCTTTCTCTAGGCGGACGGTTCGTATTAGGTTTTTATTTTTCTCAGTTATACTCAGGTTTGGATGTATTTTTGACCTTGACAACGTTGTATGAATACATTGATGTGTTGGTTTCTTTGAACTATTTGCATGTGTTTTGAGTTCTTGCTTTACAACTTGTTCGGTTGATGACAAAAGCTAGTAACTTGTTGAGTGACATAGAGTAGGTTGACTCACGCTAGTAAATAGGGTTAATCAAATTATAAAAGATCTGATGACAAATACCTATGTTTGATTACCATTTTAAATTAACCAACTTTCCAACATCATGTCTATGTGATGGCCAATTAACTGAGTAAACTGAGTTTTGTGAAACCTAGAACCTGAAGTTTGGAGGAAGTTATGCTTTATAAATCTGATATCTTTTCTCGTAATTAGTTTAAAGTTTTCTTTCAAATTAATCAAAACCCTCAATTCTAGAGTAGTAGTAGTTAATTAAATAATATAGCTAAACACTAACTACATATTCCCCGTAGATACGATACCCTACTTACGCTATCTACTTAGTTTAATTAGGTTTTTGCATGACCCTTACGACAGTCATCAGTTTGCAGTCAAGTGGCGGATCTAGCTAAAAAAATCAGGGTATCCCGAAAAAAAAAATTGGGACTAGGGGTATCTTTTGGATAAAAAAATAAAAATTTTAAACTACCTAGACGGAGTTGAAGAGTATTTTTACACTATAGAGAGAGAGTTGAGGGGTAGCCTGACTTACCCCTCCTTGTACATTGCCTTCGCCCTAGTTTGCACATCCAATTTAATTATATAGTTGATTGCAAATTTTGTCTTTTATTAATATGGTATTGCATGTGTCATTTAATTCTCATACTTTCACTAAAATGACATAAATGGTCTCACGTTAGGGGCATATGCTTGACTTAACACTACGAATGGACGAGAGTAAGTGCAAAGAATAGTAGGTACTAGTTTATAAACCCGCGTACTACACGGGTTTGAAGATAAAAATAATGTAATTTTATAATATGGAAACCAATTTACATAATTGAATTATTCTTATTAAATCAAACATTGTAAAATCAAGATAAACATTTACAAATTTCTAGACACTTTTTTATACACGACATTTGTAGTTTTGTTTGTAATTTAACCATACTCATCAAGTATCAGTAGCTTAAGGTCATCTCTACTTTTTGCTCTAGACAATGCCACATATTATTGGTCATGCATAAAAACTGTTTTTTAGAAACAAACCAATTTTACATAGCAATTGTTCCTGACTTTTATCAAATATTACTTATGGATAAGATATGCTCATAAGCAACGCGATTGCCATCGTCACCGATAAGGTTCCTCACTGTAATAAACAATTAATTGGTAACCTTGAGCGAAATAGGTAAATCTAAATAAGGAATTTCAAGCATACAATTAAAATACATATGATATAAATTTGTTTGTGAAGACAAATTTATTTATGTAATCACATATGGTAGTGATGAAACTGAGAATAATGACTACATAGAGAATAGTGATCGATTAGAAAACTTACCTGGTGTGAGTTAACTTGCAGGGAGAGGTCGGTGATCATGAGGGTTTTTGTGAGGCTACAAAGAGGAGCAATTCAATTAAAGGAGTTTAAAGAGGGAAAACATGCTTATGTAGATCTCACAGGAGTCTCCCCCTTAGCTGGTTTAAGGGAAAACGGGGTTGTAGCAGGACAAGCGGTAAAGAAAGCAGAATCTAAAAAGGTGGATAAACACGCTAAAGTATGTGCTGATAACCAACATGCATTTGTCCCCTTCGCATTCGACACCTTTGGATCCCTAGCTCCAGAAGCTATCCGTTTACTGACTAGGGTCCAACAGGTTGTCCACAGCAGTGGCTCATCAACAGGGGGGCAGGGGTTTGTCTTTAATAGGCTAGGGTTTGCTATCCAGAAAGGGGTAGCGGCGCAGCTTGTTGCTCGCTTACCTGCGATATTGATGTAAAGTGCATTTTGAAATTCAATGAAATGGTGATGGATTTTGTTAAAAAAAAAAAGAGGGTCTAATTACGATTTTTAATTCTAATTTAGAAAACCAAAGTAAATCTATCGTTTTCTATTGGTAACATCATAATCAAATTCATATTAAATTTAAAAGGCTTATAGATCATATTAACTTGTATTTTAAAAGCTCAATTATGTAGAAAATTGTCAAATGGCATTTTATGGAATCCTTTTAAAAAGCTCATAGATAAGAAATTTGCAACTTTCATGGAGTTCTAGTTTAAGAGAGGGAGATGAAAGGAAGAAATCATGGCTAACTACAACCACAAACAAAGTCCTTGGGAAATGGAGAAAAAATAAAGGAGATTTATCCATGAGGAAGCGAATGAGGTAGTGGTGGAGTGGTTGTGGAAAGATTTGGTGTTCCTTGTGACACAGGTTCGACTCCCACTTTCTCCATTATTTTCTGTGAAGGGCGAATACGGATGGCACCGGTTCGTCTTGGATGGGCTGTGAGGTTTTACCGATTTTTCCACTGTCGTGCCTTCGGACGGGTGGAGGTCGGGTTTCCGCGCATCTTGGAGAGCCAAGGGGCTGACGCCAGTCGAGAAGTCGTCCTTGACCACAACGTCCAGTGTCATGGTGGTTGACACGTCGTTCCTTACCGTTAAAATAAATATATCCGTGAGGATTGGTGTTTGTCGTAGCGCTCTTAAAAGTTAGATGGCATTCTACCTAGCTAGGAATAGAAATGTCTCATGGCCCTGAGATGGTCCACCTAGCTAGCTTGTAAAGACTATGGGAAGGGTGGATTTGGGATACTAGCACACAATAATCAGTTGATTTGAAGTAGGGATGAGCTCGGTATCGTCTGGTACTGAAAGAACTGGTACCGAAAATCCTCAAAAGTGGGTACCGGTACTGAATATACCTGGTTCGGTATGGTTCGGTACCGGTATTTGAGGGTAAAAACCGGTATCAAACCGGACCGGTACCAAAAATGTCAAAAGTCGGTACCGAATCGGTACCGAAAAAGTATCCGGTCCGGTAAATTCGATACCGGTACCAGTTCGGTACCAATTCGGTACCGTTATCGGGTTTGATTTACTCATCCCTAGATTGAAGACCATAAATACATAGTGCCTATTGACTAACTATCATCTATCTATTTTTTAAAGACCATGATAAATCTTTACATTTTTTTTCAAGACCATGCATTTTTTCAGTTTATTTAATTGTCGCAACCCCCATCCCCTATCTGTCCCGGGAACGGGCGGCCGCGAGACTCGGTGTTGGTGGTATCGGTGTTTATCAATTTGGCAGCAGAAATTACATCAGGACCGTAGTTAGGAAATATTTTATCAGAGTAAAATACCACATTTTATATAAATAAAGATATTGGGATAAAACCCATGTTTTTATTACAACTGATTTATAGAGATAAACTCTATTTTATTTAATAAAACATCTTCTTTTATTTAGGTAACTTTTATAGCCACTTTCTCCAAGCATTTAGTGCTGTCCAGCTGGCTTCTAGTTGGCTCTCACATTTTGTTACCTGAAACGAGTTTAAAAATATTTCGTCAGTGGGAAATACTGGTGAGTGAATCCTAGTTTAATCAAGAAGAATTTTATCAATTAACACAGTATTGAGAGCGATTACAATGTTTATATCTACACAATTACTCATTCAGTACTTGCCACTCGACCGTATGTGACTATGGTCATATCACACATTGGCTAACCCGTTGTCCAATTGTGAAGATTATCAAGTAATGTATACAAAACCCCATAATACCGGCAGTAATTGAAGAATTACAAAGACTCAATCACTGCTTAATTGCATTGTAAAACATTTAAGGTTTTGTAAAAACAGTTTACAAAAAGGAGATTACTCAAATTGCTGTCTTAGGTTTTCTTTAAGGGTTTCCTGGTGATTATCTATAAATTACACAAATGCACACGTGTTAGTATAATAACCCTTAATATTTACATTAGTAATACCCTCCCCGAGACGACATTCCAACGACAACGTCGGGCAGAACCACGACAGCCGTTACGGAACCCTGGATCAATCGGGCAGCGTATCTAATACGTAACCGGGGTTATGATACTTACAACGGAGCAGAACTTCGTTATTTAGGGGGGTATTATGCCCGAGAATTATATTAATTCTTCAGAAATTCGAGAGAGAAAGAGTTTCGTTGCGATTTGGGACTGAAGGCCAAAGGTCTCTATTTATAGGGCCAGATTTCAAGTTTTACGTGGCCCGCGTAAGACGTAGCCAGAGGCTACGCGGCCCGCGAGGGCAGCTAGGGTAGGCCCTAGCTTGTGCGACTCAAGCCTAGCTTCGACACGCTGCACGACACGTGGCAGCACCGGGTGTCGCCTCGACTTGGAGCTGTCGCGGCCCGCGTAGGTCAAGGGGGTGGCTTACGCGCCCCGCGAGAGACCGTAAAAATTCGTTTTTAGTTAATTTTTATAAAAATAAAGGTATTCAAGGCCCGTTTTTGCATATGGGGTATATTTTAGGACATATTGGGACATTTAAAATATATTAGGGACGTCGGAATATTTTGGAGGGTTGTTATATCCTCCCTACCTTATTTTAGAGCTCGTCATCGAGATCTTACTGGAATAGGTGCGGGTATTTCCTTTGGATTTCTGATTCAAGTTCCCATGTGTACTCTGGTCCTCTTTTAGAGTCCCATTTCACTTTGACCAGAACTAATCTCTTGTGCTTGAGGTTCTTAACTTTTCTGTCTTCAATCTGTAGAGGCTTCTCTACAAATTTAAGTTGTTCATTTACCTCTATATCCTTAAGAGGCACTATTAGTGATTCATCAGCTAAGCATTTCTTGAGATTAGATACATGAAATACATCATGTATTCCTGCCATTTCATCTGGCTGTTGTAGCTGATAGGCTACCGCTCCTATTTTTCTAATAATCTCAAAAGGTCCAACATACCTGGGGCTTAGCTTTCCCCTTTTGATGAATCTGACTACTCCTTTCCAAGGAGAGACTTTCAATAATACCTTGTCTCATACCTGAAATTCCAATGGGTTTCGTCTGTTATCTGCATAACTCTTTTATCGATCACGTGCTGCTTTCAATCGGTCTTTGACTTGAATGATCTTGTCTGTTGTTTCTTGTACTATTTCAGGTCTAGATAATTATTTTTTTCCAATTTCTGCCCAACAGACTGGAGTTCGGCAGTTTCGTCCATAAAGTGTTTCGAATGGTGCAGCATTGATACTTGTGTGATAACTGTTATTATAAGAAAATTCTATCAATGGTAAGTGATCGTCCCAATTACCTCCGAAATCAATTACACAAGCTCTAAGCATGTCCTCCGTTGTCTGAATTGTCCTTTCACTTTGTCCATCCGTTTGAGGATGATAGGCTGTGCTTAGATTTAACTTGGTTCCCATTGCTTTTTGGAAACTTGTCCAAAAATGAGAGGTAAAACGACTATCTCTGTCAGAAACAATTGATAGAGGAATTCCATGTAAAGGAACTATTTCATTTACATATAATTTAGCTAATTGTTCCATACTGAAAGTTTCTTTCATCGGTAAGAAATGAGCTGACTTAGTTAGCCTATTTACAATCACCCAGATTGTATCATTACCTTTCCTTGTTTTGGGTAATTTGGTAACAAAATCCATTGTTATCAATTCCCATTTCCATACTGGCATTTCTAATTGTTGCAACAAACCCGAGGGTTTCTGATGTTCAGCTTTGACTTGTGAACAGGTTAAACACTTTGCAATATATGCTGCTATATCCTTTTTCATTCCTATCCATCAAAAATTCTTTCTTAAATCCTGATACATCTTATCATTTCCAGGATGCATCGTATACTTAGACTTATGGGCTTCTTCTAGTATACGGAAACGTAGGTTTCCTAATTTAGGTATCCACATCCTTTTCTTATGGAATCTCCAAATTCCATCTGTTCCTTGTTCTAGTTCCTTAATCATTCCTTTTAATTTTTCAGTATCATCTTTGATTACTGATTCCTATGCGTTTTTAATTTGTTCATTTAAATCTACTTGCAGATTTAGTTTAAGTGAACGTACTCTTTTTGGCTTTTCATGATACTTTCGACTTGAAGCATCAGCTACTACATTTGCCTTTCCTGCATGGTACTGGATATCACAATCATAATCACTAAGTATCTCCATCCAGCGTCTTTGTCTCATATTTAATTCATTTTGCCCAAAAACATACCTTAAACTCTTATGGTCGGTGAATATGGTAAACTTGCTACCGTAAAGATAATGTCTCAAAATTTTAAGGGCAAAAATTATGGCTCCTAATTCCAGATCATGGGTTGAATAATTCTCGATTGAAACGGTTGAAACGGTCAATGAAGCTGTCTAGTGACTCGCCATCCTTTCTTCGGATGTTGTGTACTTCGGTTATTTCTTTGGAGTAGTGCCTTTGCTGACTGAAATTCTGGAGGAACAACCTTCGGAACTCTTCGAAATCATTGATTTCCCATTCATTCATGTCACACCCCGATTTCCACGTGTTACCGGTGGGCCCGGTAGGGGAGTATCGTGACGTGGTTGGCAACATAATAGTCAAACAACACAATATTTAAATGCACAGCGGAAGCAAAGTATAGATTCATTTCAACCAAATGATATTGTAATATTAAGTATCACAAGTAGTCGAATATAAATCCACAGGTAGATCAAAAATAAAAGGAAACAGTGTTCAACAGTCTATGACTTCCAAGCTTGCGAGACTTATTGTGGATGCTAGGAGACAAGCCAGCCTATTACGCGTAGTACCTGCACTTAACCTTTTTAAGAAAAATACGTCAGTTTACACTGGTAAATACAATCAACCGACTCATTTTGAAAAGAGTTTAAGAAAATGCATTTAAGGCACAAGGCACAAATAATATTTTATAACTTGGGATGCTTATTTAAATATATAAACTTGTAAAGGATTTACATGTTCCTTATGCGTTCAGTAGCCCGGATCGAGCCGGGTCAAAGATCAATAGACACACCACTTTATTTAAATGAGACACTGACAGGTGTACGCCTACACCTGAGTGCTAAGGTCGTGGCCATTTCGTAAAATGATGCCAGGGATATCCGGGACACGGTCATTAACCCCCAAAGGCTTTAAGCAAACAAAACAATTTAAACGAACATCTCAATACTTTAACCATCATACAATTAAAGATTCAATGTCCGACCAAGCGGTATTTTATATACCGTACCCCAAGCCCGTATAGGGAAATAAGTTAAAAGTATTTACCTGAGCAAGTATAGATCAAAATCAGCAAGTGCAAGTATCTTTTACTGGTTCTCCTAATCTGGAACGAAGGTTTATAATAACCTATTAGGATCCTAACGGGTCTTTAGTTAAGCTTAAGCTTAGACCGGTTAGTTTTAAAGATACGGTTCGTACGCAGGATTAAGCGAAGACCGGATAGAATGTGTGTTGGTGCACGGAATGTCTGTTGACTACGTCTACATCAAGTCTTGTGTCTAGATAGTTTGAATGAACACACATTAGGGTTTTTACATGTTTAACTTGTAGATTTCGCTTGAAAGTGTTCTTGTGTGATTCAAGCTAAATCAAGATTTAGCTTGAAATGGTTCAAGGGAAATCAAGATTTAGCTTGAAATGGTTCAAGGGAAATCATGATTTAGCTTGAACTGACTCAAGCGAAATCAACATGCTATATATAGGTGTTGTGTGGTTCATTTGTGAGTAGTATGGTCATTGTATGAGAGACGAAGTGCTGCCGGTTTTGTATCAGAATACGTTGTAAAAGCACGAATATCAATCAGAAAAGAAGGATTAAAAGGATAATAGCTGTTATGACTTTGTTTATGTTGATTCCGCCTTCATATTCAAAGATGAACTGCCTTAACTGACATTTAAAGGTCGTAGAACGGTCCAACAAGTGGTATCAGAGCTCAGGACGAGGAGTTCATACCATTACAGCTTGATTCTACCGGATTTTCTTATTTCTACTCACTTCTTCTCTTACTTTTCTGATTTGAACATATTTCAGCGGTGAAAATGACCTGAATTTGACATATAACAAGGGAACTAGTGTGATAACTAATCCTTGAAAGATTTGGACTTAAAATCGATCGAATTCATATAAAAAATTAAGATTTCGCTTAAAATTTTTCGTAAAAGATGACATCAGCAGATTTAGCTTGAAATATATTGATGATTTCGCTTGAAATATGCTTATTTGTATGATTTCGCTTGAGTTTATCTGTTGATTTCGCTTGTAACAGAACTGTTCTTAGGATTTCGCTTGAACAGTTCAAGCGAAATTGATTGCTGGATTTCGCTTGAAACTGTTGAAATTGTTATTCTGGATTTCGCTTGAATCGATTGGAATTGTATTTGGGGATTTCGCTTGAACAATTGAAGCGAAATTGATCTGTTGGTTTTCGCTTGAATATTCTGAGGTTCACTATAAAGGTTCATGTGATTGTCAGAAAGTGTCTCGGTTCTATCAATTTTAAAATCAAAATTAAATAGTGCCTTGGTTCAATAAAATTGTATTGAGATTTAAAGATAATCTTGAAATTGAAAACTTATCACGTGAATTCCTGAATTCATTAATTGCACTAAGTTTTCGGTCCAATCATAAAGTTTGTGGTGTTAATTGCCGAGATTGCATGAGAATTTTGATTTCATCGAGATGTGTTAGAGTTGTAAAATTGTCGTGTAGTGCCATTAAACGAAGCGTGCTTCATGAATGTTTAATTGTTGTCGGCTTTATTGGGTTTGTAGGATTATTAAAAGCAATTAAAAATTGCATGTGAAGTTGTCAGGTGTGCATATAAGTCAATTTACTTGAATCAAGAAGTGATTAATTACTTGTGTTTGTTGTGATATAAGTTTGCCGGCCACTAAAGTCATTGGTTAGTAATCAAAGTTGGCACTTGTCGGTTTAGTGGACTTGGAGGTCAAATAGGCTCTTGATTGAAACTTTACATGTGATAGAGTAATTGGCTCAATTATAAAAAATCAACATTTAGATCCGATCAGGCTCATTTATTGAGATTTCATCCGAACACCATTTATCCATAAATCTTTGACACGAGTCTTAGATTGATTTCTTCATCAAACACACTGTTACGTATTCAGTTTGTTTGAGTTGATAGCTTGTTTGTTTTGTTTGTAGGTGATTTCGAGGTAATTCAAGGACATAAAATCATGGCGAAAAAATCTGAACCTATTCCTTGGAAAGATAACCGAACTGAAGAGCAAAAATATAGATACAGAAAAATGATTGCTGAAAACAAAATGATCAGAATATCTGGTATCTTTTCGGAAGCAAAGAGAGCAAATAGATGGGATCCAGACAGGGAGTGTTATCTTGATCCATATGGAAACATTGCTATTGATCACAACACGCTTGATATTGAAGCCATAATCCAAGAGTATAAAGAAGAGGATGATTATTGGCAAAAGAAATGGTGGGGAGATGAAGAAGAGAAAAAAAAAAGAAAGAGTTAATAGATGAAATAGAAAGAAAATCAGAAAATATAAGTTTGGATGTGTTTCTTGAAATAATCAAAAGATGTGAAAATGAAACGACAAAGAATGAAGAATCAAAGATGGATGAAACTTCGAAAAGTGAAGTTGTGTGCTCAAAATGTGAGAAATCCGAAGCAGAAAATTTCAATCTCTTAAAAGATGTGGAGAATTTGACAGTGGAAATCAAAAGCTTGAAGGATGAGAAAGAATCTGATAATAAACAGATTCTTGAAATGAGAGAAAATTGTGAGAAATTGACGTCAGAAAATGTCAAACTGTTGAGTAGTTTGGACAGTTTGACATTGGAAATTAACAATTTGAAAGAAAAAGAAAAAGTTTTTGAAAAAATCAAAATTGAAAATGAAAACGTTTCTTGGATAAAATTGGAAAATGAAGCGTTAAAAGAAAAAGAAAAAGATTTTCAAAATCAAATCAAGATTTTAGCAGATGAGAGAGATATTTTTGGTAAAGATAATCTTGAAAAACAAATTGAAATCAATTCTCATCTTGCTAAAATCATTCAGCTTGAAAAAGAAGCTGAAAAAGCTCGGATTAAAATCAAAGAGCTTGAAGTGAAATTGAAAGGTTTTGTGACTTCGGCACCATATGAGTGTCCAAAACCGATCAATTCTGTTCCAATAAGTGACAATGTCACAAATTTTGACAAAGTCAAAATTGAAGATTGTGATGAAATATCTGATGATGAAAAAGAAAAGAAAAGAAAAATATTTTTAGATTTACAAGAAAAATTTAAAAATACTGTTTTGCAGTCTACTGAAATAGGTGAATGCTCTAAGCAAAAACCTGTTAAGAAGATTGTAGAACAGAAACAAAAAAGATAAAAATTTGAAAAATCCTAAAATTGAAAATAAAAGCTCATCAGTTAAGTCATCCAATTATTTTGAAAAATTACAAAAATTTAAAAATGAAAACTCACAAAATGTTGGTAATAAGTGGTGCAGGTTTGACCACAGTGCGTCAAAGTCAAATCAAGGATACAAGAGGAGAAATGACTACCACAAGGCAAATCAATGCTTTGATCTAAGTGTGTGGTATGAAGAAGGTGTTTGGTATGAAAGTAATGAGAGGTATGATAACAGAGTGTGTTACACTTGTGGCTATCAAGGACACATTGCTGTTAACTGCCAAAGTCAGAGATTCGAAACAAGAAGATGCTATGATTGCCACATCAGAGGACACATTGCCAGAGATTGTCCAATGAGATCAAAAGGAAGATCGAGGGCTGAATCTCAGAAAATGGGAAAGAAAGCAGTCAATGTCAAGCCCAAAGAACAGAAAGTTCAAGAACCAAAAGTTCAAGAACAGAAAGTTCAAGAAAAGAAAGTGAAGCTTTCACAGGGGCAGAAAGACAGATTGAGGAAGAAAAGAAAGAAGGCAAGAGAATACTTGGAGAAAATTTTGTCCTCGGATAAAACTGGTAATCCGAGAAAAAGTTCTGATGAATTGCTTTCCTCAACTGAAAAGGCAAGCAAAACGAATTCATCAGATGCAAATCTGAGGACAAAAGAGAAGAAAAAGAAAGAAAAATTAACTAAACAAAATGATAATCAATCAAAGAAAGTTAATTTTTCAGACAAAATCTTGATCAAGGTTTTTGAATATAAAAGAGACCGTGAAAGTTTTTTCATTTCACAGGCTAATAAGTTTGGAAAACCTAGATCTAGTAAGAATTGGGTACCAATGAAGGTTGGCGATGAATTTGTTTCTAAGAAAACAAAAGAGTTATCTTCTGGAAATGAATTTGTTTCTTCTGAAACAAAAGAGTCAGTTGTTGGCAATGATCTTGACTCATCAAAGTCAAAGGAGCCATATTCAGGCAATGATTCTGGTTTGTCAAAACCAGAAGAGCCATTTGTTGAGGTAAAAACTGTCAAACCCCAGGCTGGTCAGGCTTGGGTAGATCTTTTCAAATGAAAAACCTGACTTGCCGGAGTTCCTAGGTTGGTAAGCGTGGAACATGAATCGACACATTTGTTGAGAAATTTCACTCTGGTGATATTTCGTGTTACAAGTGGTAAATCAGGGACATTAATTTGTACTTGATTTTCTACATGTGGTATTAGTTGTTGATAAGGGTCTTAACTGTTAAATCTTTCAAAATGGTTAAAAGAGAACAATGTGATGAAGTAATCCCCTAACCAACAAGTGGTTTGTTAGTTTAATAAAACTAATTTTCCGGAAAAACCATTTTGATTAAAACAAACTTAAGTGTTTTGAAATCTAAATGGGAAAATAGTTTGTTGACAGGGGGAGTTCTGATTGTTTATGCCAAGTGGATGGCGAATTGAAGCGATTTGATATCATGTTGTCATTTTATATGTATAGTTTGTTTTCAAATTTTCCTTGAAAATCAAAATTGAAACATATTTTGATTTTAGGGGGAGAAAAATTTTATAAAAAAAATTGAAAATTTGAAAATGTCAAAAACATTGAAAAAGCAAAAATTGAGTTTTGGTGTATAAAAGAGGAAATGATAGTAAATCAGTGAACTATCACAGCATGCTAAAGAATTGGAAAGTTAAATGTGATAAACGGTCTCACTGATGATATGTCAGTAGGTTTTTGCACATTCAGTAGATTGTGACGAGATATAAACCTAAATTCAAACTTGCTTATATCGTGGGTAACATCTCTCGGATATATGGGTAACCCCCAAAATCTCGTTTGAAAGATTCCTTTTTCTGATATACTAGGTTTTTATACTCAGTGATATCTGGGGTATTATTCCGGGACTTCTGCTGAACGGTAGTTCTGACCTAGTCCTCGAATAATACTTTCCGCAAATGCTTGAAACATAGCATCACCCTCAGCATAAATGATAAGACAATAAAATTGCTTAGCAATGCTGTTGTAAAAAAGATCCTCTAAAGGGGACACACTCACAAGTTGAGTCATGATCTCTCTGCTGAACGGTAGTTCTGACCTGAGCTCTCATGATTCTTCATAAATTATTAACCCCTTACAGATATCATTTGTGTTATAATTACCTGTAAGACTGAATATTGGGATCTGGATACGGGAGTATATTCTGAGGTGGGACACGTGATTAAGTATCTAAGACATTAAACTCGTATCTCGAAGCAGTTGAACTTTGTGTGGAAATTTAAATGGACCAGTATACTGACAATCTAAGTGAATCGTTTAGAACTTAAAATGTCAAAAGCTTAACGGTGCTAGTGATTTGTCTCATAAACTGATATGATCCTCTTAAACAAACTCACAAAAATATTGTTTGTATATATTTGTTTACTGCATTTCTTGAAATTCAAAATACAAAAAGATTTTCGGAGTGTTTTAGCATAATATTTTGAAAAATACAAAAAGATTTTCGACAACTGATGTTGGAAAGCGGATTTTCAAAATTCCAAGTGCTAAAGATGATGAACTATATTGGGTTGGGAGAGTTTGTTGAAAACTTTGAATGTTATATACAAATGTTTTTGAAAGATTGAGGGGTTAGTTAATCAAGGTCATTTATTTGAACTTGATGTAACTATACAGATTGTTGAATTATATGATGTCTACCAGTAAGTTTTTAAATCTAAGTGTTATAAATTTGTGAAACTTATGTTGAGGTAGAGGATGTGCAGGGTAACAGGTTTTGGACTTCATCATTCCCACGGAAGCTAAAAGTTAAAGCTTGAACCAGATATCTCAGATTCTAGCATATCGAGAGGGGGAGTCTTTGAAAGAGGGAGTCTGGATCAACAGTCAAAGGGAAGATGGAAGTTAGATTCAGGTTGTGATTCTAAACCTGTGAAGAATATTTATGATGTGAAGACAGAGAGTTGGAGAAAAGACCAAGACTGAAGACTCAGGAGCTGAAGACTTCGTCAACATCCAAGGGGGAGTCTGTTGGTGCACAGAATGTCTCTTGACTACGTCTACATCAAGTCTTGTGTCTAGATAGTTTGAATGAACACACATTAGGGTTTTTACATGTTTAACTTGTAGATTTCGCTTGAAAGTGTTCTTGTGTGATTCAAGCTAAATCAAGATTTAGCTTGAAATGGTTCAAGGGAAATCAAGATTTAGCTTTAAATGGTTCAAGGGAAATCATGATTTAGCTTGAACTGACTCAAGCGAAATCAACATGCTATATATAGGTGTTGTGTGGTTCATTTGTGAGTAGTATGGTCATTGTATGAGAGACGAAGTGCTGCCGGTTTTGTATCAGAATACGTTGTAAAAGCACGAATATCAATCAGAAAAGAAGGATTAAAAGGATAATAGCTGTTATGACTTTGTTTATGTTGATTCCGCCTTCATATTCAAAGATGAACTGCCTTAACTGACATTTAAAGGTCATAGAACGGTCCAACAATGTGATTTAGACCCGACAAGTTTGAAGACTTGCTTAATATGGGTATATTATACACATTCTGGATTTTGAGATAAAACCGATAAGGTTTGACCCGTTTCGGCTAATTTATGTAAACTGGTTACATAAACCGAACCGAACGCGTATGAAGCGTAACGGTTAACTATAAGAGTCCTAAACAGGTTTCCTAAGTTAACATGCCTTAAATATGTTGTGATATCAGTAGGATACCTTCCGTTATGCCCAAAACGAGTTTAATCTCATATTAAGCCCCGTAGGGGTATTTTGGTCATTTTAAAGATTATAAAAGGAATTAATTTATCTTCTGTGATCCGGGTCTGATTAAATCAGTAAAATGGTTTATTTTAACAGGTTATAACATTTGGTTATAAGTCTTATATGCCAAAATAGTTTTAAACCCTAACTATGCGTATAATACGCGTATAAAGCCGTTTAAGCGACGTACGGGTTAAAATAGGATTCTGAGTTTCCTGATCAGTTAAACAGGTTCAAAACACTCTATTTAATATTTAAAATCAGTAGCAATTGGATTGGCATCAAAAGGATTTGAAAAACTCATTTTATGGCCGAAAAGGGTATATTCGGTATTTACCGAATCAAGGCACTAATCCTAGCTTATGATCAGTTTAAAAATAATTAAAAATCTTCAAAAATCCCAAAATATTATATTACATCAGTGGGTAAAAGGTTTGGTGTCAAAAATGGGGTTTAGATAGGCTTTACGCTAATGACGCCGTTAAATCACTTAGAAGCGTTCTAATTACGTCATTGAGCATAACTCCTAATCTATATGTCCAACTGATGTAAAAATTTACGGACATGTTTAATAATCAGTAACTAAGATTATTTTACTTTCATATTTCCAAAATTCTCGTTTTATGATCATAAGGGCATTACGGTCAATATTTAGGCGATTAACGGAAACGTCGGACAATTAAGGATTTATGTGGTATAAACGCAGAGGGTTATACACACATGTAACTAGGTCCTTATGGAACTTTAAGGCATGTCTAAATCTATCAAAACCGGGTCAGAACTGAAGTCAAAGAAAAAGTCAAACTTTTGCGTCTTTTGGTTCCGAATCGGTTCAAAACAGAAAGTTGTCGAATCAAACAAGCGTAGAGAAGTTTTCATACTTATTATCAGGTTATAAGAATGATGAAATAGGTGATACGCCTTTTACATCGTTAATCATGCGTTAAATCGAAAATAACAATTCTGTTGACTTTTTCTAATTACCATTGACTCGACAATCGACCTAGTTAGGATTGGAATCAGTGGGTGCCCTTTTAAGGGTTTAAAGCCCACATGATTACCAAATTGAAACATATTTTGATTTTAGGGGGAGAAAAATTTTATAAAAAAAATAGAAAATTTGAAAATGTCAAAAACATTGAAAAAGCAAAAATTGAGTTTTGGTGTATAAAAGGGGAAATGATAGTAAATCAGTGAACTATCACAGCATGCTAAAGAATTGGAAAGTTAAATGTGATAAACGGTCTCACTGATGATATGTCAGTAGGTTTTTGCACATTCAGTAGATTGTGACGAGATATAAACCTAAATTCAAACTTGCTTATATCGTGGGTAACATCTCTCGGATATATGGGTAACCCCCAAAATCTCGTTTGAAAGATTCCTTTTTCTGATATACTAGGTTTTTATACTCAGTGATATCTGGGGTATTATTCTGGGACTTCTGCTGAACGGTAGTTCTGACCTAGTCCTCGAATAATACTTTCCGCAAATGCTTGAAACATAGCATCACCCTCAGCATAAATGATAAGACAATTAAATTGCTTAGCAATGCTGTTGTAAAAAAGATCCTCTAAAGGGGACACAGTCACAAGTTGAGTCATGATCTCTCTGCTGAACGGTAGTTCTGACCTGAGCTCTCATGATTCTTCATAAATTATTAACCCCTTACAGATATCATTTGTGTTATAATTACCTGTAAGACTGAATATTGGGATCTGGATACGGGAGTATATTCTGAGGTGGGACACGTGATTAAGTATCTAAGACATTAAACTCGTATCTCGAAGCAGTTGAACTTTGTGTGGAAATTTAAATGGACCAGTATACTGACAATCTAAGTGAATCGTTTAGAACTTAAAATGTCAAAAGCTTAACGGTGCTAGTGATTTGTCTCATAAACTGATATGATCCTCTTACACAAACTCACAAAAATATTGTTTGTATATATTTGTTTACTACATTTCTTTAAATTCAAAATACAAAAAGATTTTCGGAGTGTTTTAGCATAATTTTTTGAAAAATACTAAAAGATTTTCGACAACTGATGTTGGAAAGCGGATTTTCAAAATTCCAAGTGCTAAACATGATGAACTATATTGGGTTGGGAGAGTTTGTTGAAAACTTTGAATGTTATATACAAATGTTTTTGAAAGATTGAGGGGTTAGTTAATCAAGGTCATTTATTTGAACTTGATGTAACTATACAGATTGTTGAATTATATGATGTCTACCAGTAAGTTTTTAAATCTAAGTGTTATAAATTTGTGAAACTTATGTTGAGGTAGAGGATGTGCAGGGTAACAGGTTTTGGACTTCATCATTCCCACGGAAGCTAAAAGTTAAAGCTTGAACCAGATATCTCAGATTCTAGCATATCGAGAGGGGGAGTCTTTGAAAGAGGGAGTCTGGATCAACAGTCAAAGGGAAGATGGAAGTTAGATTCAGGTTGTGATTCTAAACCTGTGAAGAATGTTTATGATGTGAAGACAGAGAGTTGGAGAAAAGACCAAGACTGAAGACTCAGGAGCTGAAGACTTCGTCAACATCCAAGGGGGAGTCTGTTGGTGCACGTAATGTCTCTTGACTACGTCTACATCAAGTCTTGTGTCTAGATAGTTTGAATGAACACACATTAGGGTTTTTACATGTTTAACTTGTAGATTTCGCTTGAAAGTGTTCTTGTGTGATTCAAGCTAAATCAAGATTTAGCTTGAAATGGTTCAAGGGAAATCAAGATTTAGCTTGAAATGGTTCAAGGGAAATCATGAGTTAGCTTGAACTGACTCAAGCGAAATCAACATGCTATATATAGGTGTTGTGTGGTTCATTTGTGAGTAGTATGGTCATTGTATGAGAGACGAAGTGCTGCCGGTTTTGTATCAGAATACGTTGTAAAAGCACGAATATCAATCAGAAAAGAAGGATTAAAAGGATAATAGCTGTTATGACTTTGTTTATGTTGATTCCGCCTTCATATTCAAAGATGAACTGCCTTAACTGACATTTAAAGGTCGTAGAACGGTCCAACAATGTGATTTAGACCCGACAAGTTTGAAGACTTGCTTAATATGGGTATATTATACACATTCTGGATTTGGAGATAAAACCGATAAGGTTTGACCCGTTTCGGCTAATTTATGTAAACTAGTTACATAAACCGAACCGAACGCGTATGAAGCGTAACGGTTAACTATAAGAGTCCTAAATAGGTTTCCTAAGTTAACATGCCTTAAATATGTTGTGATATCAGTAGGATACCTTCCATTATGCCCAAAACGAGTTTAATCTCATATTAAGCCCCGTAGGGGTATTTTGGTCATTTTAAAGATTATAAAAGGAATTAATTTATCTTCTATGATCCAGGTCTGATTAAATCAGTAAAATGGTTTATTTTAACAGGTTATAACATTTGGTTATAAGTCTTATATGCCAAAATAGTTTTAAACCCTAACTATGCGTATAATACGCGTATAAAGCCGTTTTAAGCGACGTACGGGTTAAAATAGGATTCTGAGTTTTCTGATCAGTTAAACAGGTTCAAAACACTCTATTTAATATTTAAAATCAGTAGCAATTGGATTGGCATCAAAAGGATTTGAAAAACACATTTTATGGCAGAAAAGGGTATATTCGGTATTTACCGAATCAAGGCACTAATCCTAGCTTATGATCAGTTTAAAAATAATTAAAAATCTTCAAAAATCCCAAAATATTATATTACATCAGTGGGTAAAAGGTTTGGTGTCAAAAATGGGGTTTAGATAGGCTTTACGCTAATGACGCCGTTAAATCACTTAGAAGCGTTCTAATTACGTCATTGAGCATAACTCCTAATCTATATGTCCAACTGATGTAAAAATTTACGGACATGTTTAATAATCAGTAACTAAGAATATTTTACTTTCATATTTCCAAAATTCTCGTTTTATGATCATAAGGGCATTACGGTCAATATTTAGGCGATTAACGGAAACGTCGGACAATTAAGGATTTATGTGGTATAAACGCAGAGGGTTATACACACATGTAACTAGGTCCTTATGGAACTTTAAGGAATGTCTAAATCTATCAAAACCGGGTCAGAACTGAAGTCAAAGCAAAAGTCAAACTTTTGCGTCTTTCGGTTCCGAATCGGTTCAAAACAGAAAGTTGTCGAATCAAACAAGCGTAGACAAGTTTTCATACTTATTATCAGGTTATAAGAATGATAAAATAGGTGATACGCCTTTTACATCGTTAATCATGCGTTAAATCGAAAATAAAAATTCTGTTGACTTTTTCTAATTACCATTGACTCAACAATCGACCTAGTTAGGATTGGAATCAGTGGGTGCCCTTTTAAGGGTTTAAAGCCCACATGATTACCAAATTATAACAACTTTCGATTCGACAAAACCCTGGACCGTTTGTGTTTTATCGTTAAGTCAAACCGTAGTTACGACGGTTTGATTTCTAGGCTATAAACTAAGCATAACTTGATTAAGAAGGGTTAAACATACTTACACAAGTCTTATGAACGATTTGGAAAGCTTGGAAGATGGTCTTGAGTTCCAGAAATGCTCAAAGATGAAGTATGGAATGAATGTTCAAAGTTGTCAACATTAGGAACTTTATAAATTGATCCAATCTCCTTTGATTGATGACAAATGAGTCTACAATTGATCAAGGATGAATACATGTGTCATCTATAGGCTATATACCAGTATAGCAAGCCCATAGAATCGAAAACTTGCAATTAAAGTCGGTTACAGGATGATAACAGCCACCTGTGGGTTTTTCTGTCGCTGGGCACTGCTTGCGCACCGTAACAATTATTTGTTGCGGTGCGCAACAATTCATCAGGCTCCATATTTTTGCACTTTTGATCCCTGGTCCCCCGAAAGGTCATTTTCACTACATTTCTTGCATCTTAAACCCTTAATATTGACATATGGGGGCTTTAGGGCTTATACCATCTTTGTTAAGTCCTCGGGTAACTTTGTGATCACCCGAAAAGCCCTAACTTTCAATGTTAACGATTCTAACCCTCACACACGAATTTTATCATAACTTTCTCATACGGTAACGAAACTTGGTGAAATTTTTATGGTATATTCTAGTGAGCATATTTAATCGTTACAAGGCTTCAGGTTTGCTAAAAGGTCACTCAGAGGTATATCTTAACATGTTGACACATTTAACCCCTGTAGTTTGTAATCTCTCACTTTCTTTCACAATTCGTTTCGTATGATCCATGATCCATTCGTTTAAGGTTATAAACATCGTGTAGGGTTATTGTAAAGTATCTTTATTCATTGTCGACACTTTGAACCCTTATATTTACACAGTTACATTGCTTGTCAACTTTAGTCCTTCAAGAACATTCTTTCACGCGTTCAAACCTATGACACGTGTCAACACATCATAGGACGTAAATTTTTCGAGGTGTTACATCCTCACCCCCTTAAAAGAAATCTCGACCTCGAGATTTACTGAAATAGATAAGGGTACTTTTCTTTCATCGTGGACTCAACCTCCCACGTATACTCGGGACCCCTACGGGCATCCCATTTGACATTTACAATCGGTACATGCTTCCTTCGAAGCTTCTTAACCTGTCGATCCTCGATCGACAATGGTCTTTCCACAAATTTCAAGCTCTCATCTATATGCACATCTGTATGGGGTATGACCAGTGATTCGTCAGCGAAACACTTCTTCAGATTGCAGATGTGGAACACATTGTGTATACTACTTTGCTTCCGCTGTGCATTTAAATATTGTGTTGTTTGACTATTATGTTGCCAACCACGTCACGATACTCCCCTACCGGGCCCACCGCTAACACGTGGAAATCGGGGTGTGAGATGTGGAACACATTGTGTATACTACTGAGCTCTTCAGGTAAGTTCAACTTATAGGCAACTGACCCGACACGTTCGATAACTTCGAAAGGTCCTATGTATCTCGGGCTTAGCTTGCCTTTCTTACCAAATCGCATCACCCCCTTCCAGGGTGACACTTTAAGTAGGACTTTGTCACCTACTTCGAAGTGAAAATCCTTACGATTTGGATCAGCGTAACTCTTCTGCCTATCCCGGGCAGCTTTGAGATGGTCTCGAATCTGGACAATCTTGTCCGTCGTTTCGAACACGATCTCTGGTCCTGATAACTGGACTTCTCCAACTTCCGCCCAACACACGGGCGATCTACACTTTCTACCATATAATGCCTCGAAAGGCGCAGCCTTTATGCTGGTGTGGTAGCTATTGTTGTAGGAGAATTCGATTAATGGTAAGTTCTTATCCCAACTACCACCCAAATCGATCGCCCATGCACGTAGCATGTCTTCCAACGTTTGAATAGTACGCTCACTCTGACCGTCAGTCTGAGGATGATAAGCCGTACTAAAATTCAAACGTGTGCCCAAAGATTGTTGGAAACTCTTCCAAAAATGTGACGTGTATCTAGTATCTCGGTCAGAGATAATAGACACATGTATGCCATGTAAGGCTACAATCTTATCCACGTATAATTGGGCTAACATGTCGGAGCTATAAGTCTCCTTTATGGGTAAGAAATGTGCTGACTTAGTCAGTCTATCCACTATGACCCATATTGTATCATTGCCTTTCCTTGTTTTTGGCAGCTTGGTGATGAAATCCATCGTCACCATCTCCCACTTCCATGTGGGAAGTTCAGGCTGTTGTAGCAAACCTGACGGCTTTTGATGTTCTGCTTTGACTTGCGCACAGGTCAAACATTTAGCTATATAGGTAGCTACAGACTTTTTCAAGCCTATCCACCAATAATTCGCCCTTAGATCCTGGTACATCTTATCAGCTCCAGGATGAACGGAGTATTTGGAACTATGAGCTTCCTGGAGGATAACATCTCGAAGTCCCCCATAAATTGGAACCCATATTCATCCATTCAATCTTAGTATTCCGTCCTTGCTAAGTGTTAACTGCTCCTCAGTTACCCCTAGCTTTTCGCTAGGATAGTTAGCTTCCAACACAGCTTCCCTCTGTGCTGTTAACAACCTTTCAATCAAATTGTTCTTTATTTCCATGCGCTTGGCATTGATTCGGATGGGTTTCACCTTCTCCTTCCGACTCAAGGCATCGGCGACTACATTCGCCTTGCCGGGATGGTATCTTATTTCACAATCGTAATCATTCAGAGTTTCCATCCAACGGCGTTGCCTCATGTTCAAGTCCTTCTGATTGAACAGATGTTGAAGGCTCTTGTGATCAGAATAGATCACACATTTGATTCCATATAAGTAGTGCCTCCATAGTTTTAGTGCGAATACAACGGCACCCAATTCCAAGTCATGGGTGGTGTAATTTTTTTCGTGCACCTTTAACTGGCGTGAAGCATAGGCAATGACTTTGCCTTTCTGCATAAGCACACATCCCATCCCGGTGTGTGATGCATCACAATAAACTACAAACTCCTCTATTCCATCAGGCAATGTCAGTACTGGAGCATTGCTCAACTTTTGTTTCAGAATATCGAAGGATTCCTGCTGCTTAGGACCCCAGTCAAACTTAATCTTCTTACGCGTCAGCGAAGTCAGGGGTGCAGCAATCCTTGAGAAGTTTTCAATGAATCGCCTATAGTATCCTGCCAAACCTAGGAAGCTACGTATTTCTGTAGGCGTCTTTGGCTCATGCCAATTCATGACAGCTTCAACTTTAGCGGGATCTACTTGGATACCATGCTCACTAACAACATGTCCAAGAAATTGGACTTCCCGAAGCCAGAATTCACACTTCGAGAACTTGGCATAGAGCTTTTCTTTATGAAGTAGTTCTAAAATGCAGTGAAGATGCTTCTCATGGTCAGCTTGGTTCTTTGAGTAGATGAGAATGTCATCGATGAAGACGATGACGAATTTATCTAGGTGCGGCTTGCAAACGCGATTCATGAGATCCATGAACGTGGCCGGTGCATTAGTGAGCCCAAAAGGCATCACTAGGAACTCGTAATGACCATAACGAGTCCTAAATGCAGTCTTGTGTACGTCTTCATCTCTAACCTTCAGTTGGTGATAGCCTGACCTTAAGTCAATCTTAGAGAAGAAACTTGCCCCTTGAAGTTGATCGAACAGATCGTCGATTCTGGGCAAAGGATACCTATTCTTGATAGTAACCTTATTAAGCTCACGGTAGTCGATGCACAGACGCATCGATCCATCCTTCTTCTTGACAAATAAAACTGGTGCTCCCCAAGGAGACGAACTAGGTTTGATGAAACCTTTGGCTAGCAAATCATCTAGCTGCGTTCTCAATTCCTTCATCTCTGTTGGTGCCAACCTATAAGGCGCACTTGCTACCGGTGCTGATCCAGGAATAATGTCAATTCTAAATTCTACTTGCCTATCTAGTGGCAAACCAGGTAGTTCTTCTGGAAAAACTTCGGGGTATTCAGAAATGACGGGGATATCCCCAATCTTGGGCTTCGGCTCATCAATAATCACTTGTGCCATGTAGATGACACAACCCTTCTTCAAACACTTAGAGTCCTTGAGTATAGACATTTTCTCGGGTAGCCCATACTGGGTATCTCCCTGAATAGTAAGTGATTCACCAGACGGAGTCTTGATCATCACTTGCTTCTTATTGCAAATAATCTGGGCCTGGTTATGAGATAACCAGTCCATGCCTAAAACTATGTCAAAACCGGCTAGTTTTAAAGGAAGTAGGGACAAAGGCAAAGAGTGGTTCTTAATGGATATGAAACACCCATCTAATAAGGTTGAGGCGGTTTCTAAAGTACCATCTGCTAGTTCCACTTCATACTTCACACTTAAAGTCTTAACAGGTAATTTCAACAATTCACAAAACTTATTATCTACGAACGACTTATCAGCGCCTGAATCAAATAATACTCTCGCATAAACATCATTTATGAGAAAGGTACCTGTTATCACATTGTCGTCCTTGACGGCTTCCTTAGAATCCATCCTGAAGACC
Source organism: Helianthus tuberosus (assembly GCA_030545235.1). NCBI lineage: Eukaryota > Viridiplantae > Streptophyta > Magnoliopsida > Asterales > Asteraceae > Helianthus > Helianthus tuberosus. The sequence goes on from CM060450.1 coordinate 176,838,789, forward strand.
CTAGCATTGGTCTTCTTAGCCTCTTCAGGCTTTTTGGCGTATTTTGGGCAATTGGTCTTGATGTGCCCCTTTTCATTACAACCGTAGCAGGTCGCATCCTTCATCTTTTTGCAATCCAAGGTTTTGTGTTCCTTGGACTTGCACAACCCACATGCAAAAGCTTTCGATTGTGAATTCGAATTCGATTCAAACCTGCACTTCCCAAAGTGCTGCCTCTTGCAGATTTTACATTTGGGTTTTTCACCCGACTGCTGACCATCCTTCCTAAATCCTGACCCCTTCTTATGGTCATTGTTTCCCTTCTGCTTCTTGTCTGAACGTCATGAGTTGTCATCCTCACGCTTCCTCTTTTCAGTATCAGTGTTCCTCTGCGATCTCAGCCTGACCGCATCCAAGGTAAGAGACAATGATATGTCCACTACGGACCGAAAAGTAGTTGGTCTGGAGGCCTTCACACTTGCTTTGATCTCCGGGGCCAAACCCCCAATGAATCGAGCTATACGTTTAGGCTCCGGAGTTACCAAATATGGAACCAACCTTGACAAAGTGTTGAAACTGGTAAGGTAGGCCTGACAGTCTAGGTTTCTCATGACCAGCGACAAGAAGTCAGATTCAATTCTCTCAACCTCGTGTTGAGGGCAGAAATTTTCCTTGATTAGTGTCATGAACTGTTCCCAGGTCATATTGTATAACGGAACTTTCCCTGTAGCTTGGATCAAAGATCTCCACCAAGCTAATGCTTCCCCCTTGAAAGATTGTGACACGAATTTCACAATATCCCTATCATTGCAACCACTGATATCCACAACCGTATCCATCTCGTCCATCCAAGTCATGCAATCTACTGCTCCTTTTTCCCCAGTAAAATCCCTGGGTTTGCACGATACGAAGTACTTATAGGAGCAACCCTTATTACGGGGTTCTTGATTCCGTACGACTCTTTGGGATGGAGCACTCCTCTGGTTTGATGAGTGGTGAGAATTACTGTTGTGGGCAGTGTGGGTCCTGGAGGGTGTTCTAGAGTGTGGTGCAGATTGGGTCCTTGCACGGGTACCACTGGATTCATGGAGCTGTCTATCCATAGCTCGATTTACGGCATTATCTATCATTGCCTGTAATTCTGCACCCGCTACGTTTACTCGGGCATTATCATGCTCTCTCCCTGGGTGACTGTTGACCTCATTTGAGTCTGCCATTTTGCTTGAACTGTTACATATTAACAATAATTTATTGGTGAGTTTATTATATAATTATCTTTTATGGCAATTTATTAACCGTGGTAAACATAGACCATATATGGTTAATTTAGCACTCACATTTATTTGGGATTTCTAATATAATTTATCCTAATTATTAAAACAATAACAGTTTTATTAGCACATAAGGCCTAGTCACAGGGACAGTTTAGATTATAAGCTATGATTTCAGAGAATCAAAGCATGAAGGTTTGAACAAAGTTCATTACCTTTATCAGACAGGGTCACAGACTATTACTGTCTTTTGTCTCATATGAAAATGAGAAGGGGCCGTAGGCATTCTATTACCAATGGATGGTAAACAGAACTGATCATATATATTAATGATTTAACCCATGATTCAGAGATCATTTAGTTGGGTTTGGGATCTTTGAAAAGATCCATATATAATAATAACACGTGTGTTTTTAATGAATCAAGTCTGCCAGGAGTGTTAACATGTTTTCAGATGTTAACAGGGATTTGAATCTTTTTAACGGGTTTTACCATCTCGGCCAGGTCTTTAAAATGACATGCAGGCTAGGTTATACCTTTAAGATCCTTAATTAAAAATAACATAGGCATATAGATTTTAAAAGGAATGATTTCGATTTATTTATTTCATATATAATTTAATTATGCATAACATAGCAAAGATGAAATTTATAAACTTACATTTCATTAAAACTAAAAGTAATACATTTTGCCCTAAACGGGACTTTTCACAGAAACACTTGCCCACGCAGGAGCTATACTGGCAATACAAGTCCTCGCAGGGAATGTTTGCTAAAATAAGTGTCCACGCAGGGACTAATAAAGACAAGTCCTCGTAGGGACTAAGTACAAAGATAGATGTCCACGCAGGGACTACATACACACATAAATAAATGTCCACTTAGGGACTTGATTTAAACAAGGAAATACAATAATACATATTGGGATTTAACGATCCCGTTTCTTCTTTCCTTTCAGCAAATTTGCCAAACCACTCATGAATCCCTCATTCTTCTTACGCTCTCTCTGGAGGTCTCGCTCAACCCTGCCCAGTCTTTGACGGAGATCCTCCTGCTCAGGTGGAGAAAACCGTGGTGGCTGGTACTGTGGCGGCGGCTGAGCAGGTACTTGATACCCTCGAGCTGGGCGTCCTATTCCCCAAGGGGTTCCATAAGGTCCTTCTGGGTTAAAGGCATTGTAGTTTGCTGCCACTTGGTAAGGATCCTCAGCATAGTTATAGTTATGGTATGCTGGCAGTCCGTATGGGTTGTAAGCTGGTGGAGCAGTATAAGCAGGGATAGGGTTGCCAAAACCCGGTGATGGCGGTGCAATAGGTGCCGAATTCACCTCTGAAACTGGAACTGAAGGTCCATCCTTCTGTGGCTCTTCATATAGTGGCGGGTAGTGGCTGCCACTAGAGTGTTGAGGGGTGCTAAAGTGAAAATCCCCTTCTCGTGCTGACATCCGTGCGCCAGTCCTCCTACGTCTTGGTGGTGCTGGAGGCTCTAGATGAACTGGCGGCGGTGGAGGCGGTGGCGTGACTGCCTCGAAACGTGGATCCCCAGAGGGATCTTGCTGCGGCTGTAGCGGCTGCTGGTGAGGCGATGAATGGTAAGATGGTGTATAGTACCACTCACACCGTTCGAACCTTGCCTGATGACTATCCGGGCCTTGGTATGGTGTTCCGTGAAAAGACGAACCATCTGAGATCACAAAAGGATGGTTCAGGGTTCCGGTTGAAGCCTCGACGGGATCTGTGTCCTCGTCCATATCTTGATCACCAGAAAAGTGATCCTCCGGTCCTAGTGGGTTAAAACCTACTTGTTCTGGCAGGTACTCCGCTGGGTTAAACTGGCCCTGAAAGACAGGAGTAGGGTCGCGGAAAGAATCTTGCGATGAGGATCGCTGTAACGGTATGTATGAAGGTTGCGGGTTGTTGGGCTCGTTCTCGGACTGTGGCCCAAAGGAATGATGGTATGGAGGCGTTGAGCTATGTGACGTGGATCGTCTGGAAGGCTCCTTGTAAATCCTCCAAGGTTCTCGTGGATCTGCACTCCTTGTAGTGGAAGGAGTTCGCCGGCCTGAAGGCCCGGCCTCATGGTCGTTAGGGGCGCTGATCGGCGCCTTTCCTCGATCTCCTCGCCTGAATCTTGGCGGCATTGCTAAACCTGTTAATATAACAAAGGTAACGACAAGGAAAAATAAAGGACTAAATTTAAATTAAAATAAAAACATTTTGGATTATTCCTATGTTCTTTGTCTAGACTCGAAGATTTAGGAATGTGCAATTGTGTAACTGAGATTAAACACAAAAGACTAGTGTTTAATTTACTCAGTGTTGGCTCTGATACCAACCTGTCACACCCCGATTTCCACGTGTTACCGGTGGGCCCGGTAGGGGAGTATCGTGACGTGGTTGGCAACATAATAGTCAAACAACACAATATTTAAATGCACAGCGGAAGCAAAGTATAGATTCATTTCAACCAAACGATATTGTAATATTAAGTATCACAAGTAGTCGAATATAAATCCACAGGTAGATCAAAAATAAAAGGAAACAGTGTTCAACAGTCTATGACATCCAAGCTTGCGAGACTTATTGTGGATGCTAGGAGACAAGCCAGCCTATTACGCGTAGTACCTGCACTTAACCTTTTTAAGAAAAATACGTCAGTTTACACTGGTAAATACAATCAACCGACTCATTTTGAAAAGAGTTTAAGAAAATGCATTTAAGGCACAAGGCACAAATAATATTTTATAACTTGGGATGCTTATTTAAATATATAAACTTGTAAAGGATTTACATGTTCCTTATGCGTTCAGTAGCCCGGATCGAGCCGGGTTAAAGATCAATAGACACACCACTTTATTTAAATGAGACACTGACAGGTGTACGCCTACACCTGAGTGCTAAGGTCGTGGCCATTTCGTAAAATGATGCAAGGGATATCCGGGACACGGTCATTAACCCCCAAAGGCTTTAAGCAAACAAAACAATTTAAACGAAACATCTCAATACTTTAACCATCATACAATTAAAGATTCAATGTCCGACCAAGCGGTATTTTATATACCGTACCCAAGCCCGTATAGGGAAATAAGTTAAAAGTATTTACCTGAGCAAGTATAGATCAAAATCAGCAAGTGCAAGTATCTTTTACTGGTTCTCCTAATCTGGAATGAAGGTTTATAATAACCTATTAGGATCCTAACGGGTCTTTAGTTAAGCTTAAGCTTAGACCGGTTAGTTTTAAAGATACGGTTCGTACGCACGATTAAGCGAAGACCGGATAGAATGTGATTTAGACCCGAAAAGTTTGAAGACTTGCTTAATATGGGTATATTATACACATTCTGGATTTTGAGATAAAACCGATAAGGTTTGACCCGTTTCGGCTAATTTATGTAAACTGGTTACATAAACCGAACCGAACGCGTATGAAGCGTAACGGTTAACTATAAGAGTCCTAAACAGGTTTCCTAAGTTAACATGCCTTAAATATGTTGTGATATCAGTAGGATACCTTCCGTTATGCCCAAAACGAGTTTAATCTCATATTAAGCCCCGTAGGGGTATTTTGGTCATTTTAAAGATTATAAAAGGAATTAATTTATCTTCTGTGATCCGGGTCTGATTAAATCAGTAAAATGGTTTATTTTAACAGGTTATAACATTTGGTTATAAGTCTTATATGCCAAAATAGTTTTAAACCCTAACTATGCGTATAATACGCGTATAAAGCCGTTTTAAGCGACGTACGGGTTAAAATAGGATTCTGAGTTTCCTGATCAGTTAAAAAGGTTCAAAACACTCTATTTAATATTTAAAATCAGTAGCAATTGGATTGGCATCAAAAGGATTTGAAAAACTCATTTTATGGCCGAAAAGGGTATATTCGGTATTTACCGAATCAAGGCACTAATCCTAGCTTATGATCAGTTTAAAAATAATTAAAAATCTTCAAAAATCCCAAAATATTATATTACATCAGTGGGTAAAAGTTTTGGTGTCAAAAATGGGGTTTAGATAGGCTTTACGCTAATGACGCCGTTAAATCACTTAGAAGCGTTCTAATTACGTCATTGAGCATAACTCCTAATCTATATGTCCAACTGATGTAAAACTTTACGGACATGTTTAATAATCAGTAACTAAGATTATTTTACTTTCATATTTCCAAAATTCTCGTTTTATGATCATAAGGGCATTACGGTCAATATTTAGGCGATTAACGGAAACGTCGGACAATTAAGGATTTATGTGGTATAAACGCAGAGGGTTATACACACATGTAACTAGGTCCTTATGGAACTTTAAGGCATGTCTAAATATATCAAAACCGGGTCAGAACTGAAGTCAAAGCAAAAGTCAAACTTTTGCGTCTTTCGGTTCCGAATCGGTTCAAAACAGAAAGTTGTCGAATCAAACAAGCGTAGACAAGTTTTCATACTTATTATCAGGTTATAAGAATGATAAAATAGGTGATACGCCTTTTACATCATTAATAATGCGTTAAATAAAAAATACTAATTCTGTTGACTTTTTCTAATTACCATTGACTCGACAATCGACCTAGTTAGGATTGGAATCAGTGGGTGCCCTTTTAAGGGTTTAAAGCCCACATGATTACCAAATTATAACAACTTTCGATTCGACAAAACCCTGGACCGTTTGTGTTTTATCGTTAAGTCAAACCGTAGTTACGACGGTTTGATTTCTAGGCTATAAACTAAGCATAACCTGATTAAGAAGGGTTAAACATACTTACACAAGTCTTATGAACGATTTGGAAAGCTTGGAAGATGGTCTTGAGTTCCAGAAATGCTCAGAGATGAAGTATGGAATGAATGTTCAAAGTTGTCAACATTAGGAACTTTATAAATTGATCCAAACTCCTTTGATTGATGACAAATGAGTCTACAATTGATCAAGGATGAATACATGTGTCATCTATAGGCTATATACCAGTATAGCAAGCCCATAGAATCGAAAACTTGCAATTAAAGTCGGTTACAAGATGATAACAGCCACCTGTGGGTTTTTCTGTCGCTGGGCACTGCTTGCGCACCGTAACAATTATTTGTTGCGGTGCGCAACAATTCATCAGGCTCCATATTTTTGCACTTTTGATCCCTGGTCCCCCGAAAGGTCATTTTCACTACATTTCTTGCATCTTAAACCCTTAATATTGACATATGGGGGCTTTAGGGCTTATACCATCTTTGTTAAGTCCTCGGGTAACTTTGTGATCACCCGAAAAGCCCTAACTTTCAATGTTAACGATTCTAACCCTCAAACACGAATTTTATCATAACTTTCTCATACGGTAACGAAACTTGGTGAAATTTTTATGGTATATTCTAGTGAGCAAATTTAATCGTTACAAGGCTTCAGGTTTGCTAAAAGGTCACTCAGAGGTATATCTTAACATGTTGACACATTTAACCCCTGTAGTTTGTAATCTCTCACTTTCTTTCACAATTCGTTTCGTATGATCCATGATCCATTCGTTTAAGGTTATAAACATCGTGTAGGGTTATTGTAAAGTATCTTTATTCATTGTCGACACTTTGAACCCTTATATTTACACAGTTACATTGCTTGTCAACTTTAGTCCTTCAAGAACATTCTTTCACGCGTTCAAACCTATGACACGTGTCAACACATCATAGGACGTAAATTTTTCGAGGTGTTACAATTCAACGCGTCAAACCACACACGTGCGGCTCCGGTTAATGTTTGTGCAAACATGAAACACCAGGCTGGCATTGGCCATTGCTCAACTCGTGTAGCCCCATCGAAGTCAAACATGTGATCATTCGGATCAGTGGTACCATCATACTTCTTTACTGTGGTTGGCATTTTGAGCTTCGGAGGGAGCTTGGCATGTGTGATGCGGGCACTAAATTTGGATTTAGCAGTCATGGAAACCAGATGATAAGGTTTGGTGAGTTCCGGATCATTAACTACTTCTGTTTGTGTTTTGTTTCGCACCGTCATTGCTGGAGATGGTCCGGAGGAACCCTGCACATACCCATTATAAGTTTCCGAAGTAACAACTGTGGAGAAAATAGGGGCGGCGAAAATTGTAGGACCCATAGTCCTTACCGGCGTTTCATCATGAAAGAGTCTGGTTCGTAAACCGAGGATCTCTTCATCTCTAGCTTGTTGGGCTTTTAGCCGCCGTAGGAGACTTGCATTTTTGGAAAGAAACTCTGCATCAAACTCCGATGTCTGTGAGGTTGGCATCAGTATAAATGGCAGAGTCGTGCCTGGTCCCGAGCTCAAAGGAGCTGAAACTGTAGATGTTGCTGGAGCTATAGTTTGCGTACTAACAGCTATGGATCCCTAATTCAGAGAACTCGAGGCCGCCATAGATCAGTTGTTTCGATGCTCAAGAAATTCACCAGAGTGAAGGACTGTGAGCTGTGAAATCGGATGGCGCCAATTGAAGATCCAAAAACCAGGTGAAAAGGCCGGAGCCTCTAATTGGATAGTTTGGATCTTACAGGAGGGCTGGTGTCACACCCCGATATTTCCACACTTTACCGGTGGGCCCGGTAGGGAGTAACGTGACGTAGTTGATATCATCATAGTCAAACAACACAATATATAAATGCACAGCGGAAGCAAAAGGATAAATATATTACAATCCGAAATAATGTAACATCAAAGTATTACAACGGAAGTAAAGGATCCACAGGCGGATCGAAAATAGAAATAACACTGTTCAACAGACTTTAGGCATCTAAGCTTGCGAGACTCTTTATTGATGCTAGGAGTAGCCAGCCTATTCCGATTAGTACCTGCACTTAGCCTTTTTTGGAAAATACGTCAGTTTACACTGGTAAATACAATCAACCGACTCATTTTAAAAAGGGTTTAAAAATTGATTTAAATGCACGTGGCACAAATAATATTTTATAACTTGGGATAATTATTTGAATATAATACTCGTAAAAGATTTACATGTTCCTTATGCGTTCAGTAGCCCGGTTCGTGCCGGGTTAAAGATCAATAGACACACCACATTAATTATATGAGACACTGACGGGCGTACGCCTACGCCCCGTGCCTAGGTCGTGGCCATTTCGTAAAATGATGCCAGGGATATCCGGGACATGGTCATTAACCCCCCAAAGGCTTTTAAGCAAACAAAACAATTTAAACGGTCATCTCGATAATACTTAACCACCAAATGATTAAGGTCGAATGCCCGACCAAGCGGTATTCTATATACCGTACCCCAAGCCCGTATAGGGAAAATAAGTTAAAAGTATTTACCTGAGCTAAATATAAATTCAATCCCAGCCGTATCAAATCAGCAAGTACAGATAGCTTTTACTGGGCTCCTAAATCTGGAACGAAGGTTTTTAATAACCTATTAGAATCCTAACGGGTCTTTAATTAAGCCTTGACTTAGACCGATTAGTTTTCAAGAGGAAGATACGGTTCAAACGCATGATAAAGTGAAGACCGGAATAGAATGTGATTTAGACCCGACAAGTTTGAAGACTTGTATAATATGGGTAATCTAAACACATTCTGGATTTTGAAATAATAACGATAAGGTTTGACCCGTTTCGGCTAATTTATGCAAACTAGTTACATAAACCGAACCGAACGCGCAAGAAGCGTAACGGGTAACCATAAGAATTATATACAGGTTTCCTAAGTTAATATGCCTTAGGTATGTTGTGATATCAGTAGGATACCTTCCATTATGCCCAAAACGAGTTTAATCTCCAATTAAGCCCCGTAGGGGTATTTTGGTCAATTTAAAGATTTTAAAAGAGTTCAAATATAAATCTGGGTTTTGGTTCTGATGTAATCAGTAAAATACTTAATTTAAAACGTTATAACGGTAGGGTATCAAGTCTTATATTTATAAAATGGTCTTGATACATACTATGCGTTAAAAACGCTTAAAAGGCGATTTGGAGCCATTTCCGGGTTTTCAAAGGAAGGCTGATATTTTTATTATTCCAGAAGGCTCAAAATATTTTATTTATCATATTAGATCAGTAGAAAAATGTTTGGGGTCAAAAGGATTTGTAAAACTCATTTTATAGCCCGAAAGGGCAAAACCGGCATTAACCGACATAAAGCTACAACCCTATGTTATGCTCAGCCTAAAATTAATTAAAAATCTTCAAAAATCCCAAAATATTATATTTTATCAGTGGGTAAAAAGTTTGCTATCAAAGATTGGGTTTAGATAGGTTATACGCTAATTACGCCGTTTAATTAATAAAAGGCGTTATAATTACGCTAATGAGCATAACTCCTAATCTAGACCTCCAACTGATGTGAAATTTTAGGGACATGTTTATAAATTAGTAACAAAGATTATTGTCCTTTCATATATTCAAAATTCTTGTTTTAAGGTCAAAAGGGCATTATGGTCAACATTAGGCATTTAACGGAAACGTGTAAACGAATCGGACAACCAACGAACCAATCACAGAAGGTTATACCATCATGTGACCTGGTCCTAAGGAAGCTCTAAGGAATTTCCAAACTTATCTAAATCGGGTCAGAACTGAAGTCAAAGCAAAAGTCAAACTATGCGTCTTTCGGTTCCGAATCGATCCTTAAGCTGACAATTGTCGGATCAAACATGTTTAGACATGTTCTTACATTGATTACCAAGTTATATGAGTGTTAAAACAGGTTACACGCCTTCTACAATGTTAATTATGTATTAATTCGAAAAATGCATTTCTGTTGACTTTTTCGGATTACGTTTGACCCGACATTCGACCTAGAAGAAAAGGAAACAGAGGGTACCCTTTTAAGGGTTTATTACCCACATAATTACCTACTTAAATGTACTTTTAATTCGAGATTTGACTGAGCCAATCTTAATTAATCTCGAAGTCAAACCTTAATTACGACGGTTTGACTTTTAGCTAATTAACTAAGCTAAACTCAATTAAGAAAGATCAAGGGTACTTACAAGAGTCTAATGCACGATTAGGGATGTCTTGAGTAAGCTCTTATGCTCCAGAAATGCTCCACAAATGCAGATGAAGGTGATGATCAAAATCTTGCAAACATGAGGGCCTTATATAGTGAGTTTGATCTCACAAGATCATGCCAAACAAGTCTACCAATGATCCAAGATGCATACAAGTGTCCCCCCTAAAGCCTAAAACCATTAAATAAGTCCTAAAAATCGAAAAATGGCGATTTGAGGTGGTGGAATGGGCTGGAACAGGCAGCTGTGGGTTTTCTGCATCTGGGACATGCTTGCGCACCGTAACGTCCATAGTGTTGAGGTGCGCAAGCCCTTGGCCAGCACAAAGAATCTTTCAAATGTTGACAGTTTTGACCCCTGGACTTCCAAACTTGATTTTACCTTTATTTCTTGCACCTTGGTCCCTCTAAATTGAATTCTAAGGGCTTCAAGACTTATACCAACTTTGTTAAGTCCTTGGTTAACTTTTGATTACCCGAAAAGTCATAGATTTCAACGTTGATGCTTTTAACCCCTCGCACACGAGTTTTATCATAACTTTCTCATACGATAACGAAACTTGGTGAAATTTTTATCACGCATTCTAGTGAGCATAATTAATCATTACAAAGCTTCGGGTTTGCTAAAAGGTCACTCAGAGGTATACTTTAAACATGTTGAGATATTTAACCCTTGTCGTTTGTAATTCCTCACTTTCTTTCACAATTAGCTTCGTACAAATCCATGATTTATTCGTTTAAGGTTATAAACATCATGTAGGGTTATAGTAAAGTATATTTATCCCTTGTTGACATTTTGAACCCTTATATTCACATACTTTCCATGTTTGTCAACTTTAGTCCCTTTAGAGTATACTTTCACACGTTCAAGCTTATGACACGTGTCAATACATTATAGGACGTAAATTTTCCGGGTGTTACATCCTCACTCCCTTAAAAGAAATCTCGACCTCGAGATTTGCTAAGATGCTGGAAGTACTTTTTGTCGCATAATGGACTTAACTTCTATAACATATCTGGAGTCTCTCCATGCTCCCAAAGCGACTTTTATATTAGGTACATGTATCCTGTTGGAGTTTCTTAACCTGTCGATCCTTAATCGATGCAGGTTGCTCATCATATCATAATCTGCATATCATTATGTGATAGTGCTTCTTAACTTATTGGCGAAACACATCCTTCAGTCACTAGTGTGCAATGTATTGCGAGCTCCGCCAAGCTCCTTAAATAGGTTTTAGCTTATAAGCTACTTGATCTTGATACATTCGATTTCCTTCGAATGATTCTATATATTCAGAGCTTAACTAGCCTGATAATTTTAACAAATTTGGCACACCATTCCTGGGTGACATCTTTTGTTGAACCTTATTCCTTAACAAGAATTTAGGAGGTTTGCTATTTTCATTAATCCTTGATTTTCTGCCGAATACTGGCATCTTACTGATGATTATGAATTTATGTGATCTTATTTGTTGTTTCTAATACAACTTTCAGATTCTGATAATTGGACTTGCCAATCTATTGTCCTAACAATAGATGTTTAACATTCCATCTATACAAGGTCTCCAAAGGAGCAGCCTTGATGCTTATATATCAACTATTATAGAAAAGCTCATCTTAAGGTGAGATGGTTATTCCAACCACTGCTTAACTAATTTTAAGGAATAGCTAATCCCTGCCGTTAGTCGAACAGATCGACGATCCTAGGCAGCTGATGGCAATTCTTAATTATTGCCTAATTAGGGTTGCGGTAATAATGTATAAGCAAAAATGAACCGTCTTTCATAATTAACTATACCGAATTCTCAGGATATTGAGTTAGGCTATATGAACCCTCTATTTTAAAACTTAGTTAATCAGGGTTTCGATTCCTCCAATGGTGGTACTAGCCGTCTTGGAGATTTCACAATAATACAGCCTTAAATGGGATATAAACCTTAACTCTACCTGCCTCTCAGGGGTAAACAAGGTAATATTAGGAGAAGATAATCAAGGTACAAGGAGGTTACAGAGATTTTTACAAATCTCAGGCTCCAATTCATCCACCATTGTTTGTGTCAATTAAGTGACACATTTACGTTACGAGTCCACGAACTCCTTGATCTGGATCATTTACTTGGACAATTCCATTCTGGATATCTCCTTTGAATACCATTAGCTGACTTTAGTACTCTATGACCATCGGAATATCTTTGTGGTCCCATGCATTAAACCTCCATACTGATTAGGCATGGAAGCAATCTATGGAACATATTAGGATATACCAATCCTCATATGGCGCTTTTTATCATACTGTTTGGTATTCACAATCGTTAGGGATCAAAGGGATATCAACTCTAAATGCTGACGCATTACACCTAGAGAGAGAATACTTCTAAAATTTTACGCTTGAAGGTTTATAATAGGAACAGAAGGAATGGTTCTTCTGATTTCACCTGTAAGTTTTATCTTACACTTAATATCTGGGGTTCGTACGGGAAAATTTCTAAAAGTTTGCTAAGCTTATGATCTTATGAGAGACTTAGCAGTACCTGAACCCAACATAACTCTTAGCAATAAAAATCACAATAAGGGTTTTATCTGGTGTCATTATTAACGTGAGCTATCCCTAATTATTCATCAGGAGGGTTAAACGCCTCCATTCTTAATCCCTTTTAAACTTAGCTGTAAAATCTTTGACAAATTTCAGGGTAGTCTCAGCTTTGACTGGTTGTTTCTTAGTCTATACAACGTGAGTAGCTGAGATAGATCCATAATGGGTTTATAATGAGCAGGCTTTGAAACCTTAATGTGCCCTCTTATTTTCGATACTAACCACCAATAGTCATTTGCATTAAGCTTAGATTTTGGGTAAATTGAATAGAGCACTAACTCAGCCAATGAATTAAAATTTGTGACTTACTGTCGATAATCTAGAACTTTTATGGAGAGAGTCAGAAAATTCTTATTCCATCTTTTTCCCATTTCGCGAAGCGGATACTAGGTTTTTCTAATAAGGTCCTTAAAACTTGGACCATCCCACAATGTATAAGAGGACCCTTCTTGAGGATTTCATTAATGTCCTCACTAATTAAGGGTATTGCCATCGAATGACTGTGATGTATACCTCACCATGTCCTTTCCAGCATAACCGCTGATATACCTAATGGTTTCTACTTCATCTAACGATTTCTTGCAATCGATGGTCCCTTTTTAATATTGAAGTCTCTTGACTTTCAAGAGACGAAGTACTTTTAAGTACATCCTAAAAAGAATGGGCTCTTTGCCATATATGATTTTGTTTGGTTTATCTTTCGCAATTGAAGTATGAATAAAGCTCTTCTCATGAGCAGTGACATGTGTTTTAAAGCGAGCAGTAATTGGCTTCTTGAGCCTTTTCATGAATTTTTCTTATAGCCTTTCTAATAGTTGCGTTAATTACAGTTTTGGAGATTAACTCTATTAACATTGAGGTTCACCTTGGATGCACCATTAACATTTGTTGCATCTCCAGCCTCGCGACTGTTGTTTGTCTCTCCTGAGTTTTCCATACTCGAAGTTTTGGTACTAATTACCATATTCAACAATTGCTTAGGCAATCCATACCCAGTGTCTCCTTGAATTGTCAAAGGCTCACCACAAAGGGGTCATGATGACTACTTGCTTCTTATCATATAAAGTATGGGCTTGGTTACAGGATGACCAACCCATTTTATATTATTACATCGAGTCCCTCTATTTTAATGGGAACAAGGACAGAAGAAAAGAATGATTCCTAATGGATATAAAACATCCATCTAATATTGCTGAAGCAGTCTCTGAGGTACTATCGGCCAATTTTACTTTATACTTAACGTTTAGAGTTTTAACAGGCAGATTTAATGATTTTCAAAAATCTATTGTCTACGAGAGACTTATCTGAACCTGAATCAAATAATACTTTAGTATAAACGTCATTGATAAGGAAAGTACCTGTTGTGACATCTCCATCCTGAACGGCCTCTTGGGCATTCATTGGAGAGTCCCCATCTTCAGTCTTCTTAGCCTTGTCAGACTTCTTGGTTTTATTAGGGCAATTAGTTTTGATGTGCCCTATTTCATTGCAACCATAGCAGGTTGTGTCCTTTGTGTCTTGGCACTCCAAAGTCTTGTGCCCTTCCTCATTGCAAATTCCACAAGGCTTAGCTTGCGCATTTAAAGTGCCTTTTCCTTAAGTCGCCTTCTTTGGGCAGCGGGTCTTTATGTGCCCTTTTCCGCCACAACCATGGCAGGTCACCTCTTCCATCTTCTTGCAATCCAAGGTCTTATGCTCCTTGGACTTGCAGATTCCACAAGGTGAAGGCTGAGATTCAAATCTGCATTTCCCGATGTGGTATTTCCTACAGGTTTTGCATCTGGTCTTTTCACCTAACTGCTGGTTGTCCTTCAAGCCCTTGCATTCATGGGTCTTGTGATCCGTCCCCTTACAGATGACACATCCTCTAGTCCGATCATAGAAACATTTTCCGAAGTGCTTCTTCTTGCAGGTTTTACATTTGGGTTTTGCCTCCTTTGGCTTGGACCGGTTATAGTTTGTACCGGTCTTACCCTTTTTATAACCCTTATTTGGGGTATTATCACACTTTCTCTTATGATCCTTTAACACACGGTCCACGGCGTTGTTTACGGCTGTGTCTAACATAGCCTGTAGCTCGGTGCCCGTTAAGTTCAGTCTTGCATCATTATTCTGATAGACTGGATGATTGTGACCTTCAGATGGGTCAGCCATGGTGAAGCTTTGAAGGCTACAAACCAAGTAATAATAATTTGTTTAATTATATGGTGAATTGTCGAATTTGATGATTAAATAGCTATGGTGTAAATAAACCATATAGGCCAAAAGATAGTATTTAAGTTAATTGATTATGTTCCGCCTAGGTTTTTAGGTAAACCATCCTTGGCGTGTAAACAGAATATAATCCTTCATATTTATTAGACATGGGACATAAATCACGACTGTCAATGTCGTACTGACATTTTATATAGCACAAGAGCTTGTTCCCAAGGACTCTTGATGGCACAGGGCCTTGTCACTAGGGAAAAATCTAAAACATAATCGATGATTCCTTTGGATCGGAAAATTTCATAGTTCATTGTCTTGACAAGAATTTATGAAATAAAAACTATCTTTTCATGTATACACCTTTTCCCGTAGGTATACATCCCAAATGGATGTTTTGATGCGTACATCATTTTCGACGTTTACCAGCCAAGATTCCTATTGATCATTTACGCTAAATAAGGGATTTAGAAAATTCCTAATATAAGGATGCCAAGTGTGATTTTATCGCATCACGGTTGTCGGGAGTGTTAACACATTTTCAGATGTTAACAAGGATCTGGATCTCTTTTTAAACAGATTTTACCATCTTAGCTAGGTCTTCAGTGACATTCAAGCTAGGTCAAACCTTTTAAGATTCTCTTTTAATAATTATACTGGCAGGAAAGGAATGATATTTATTTTTATTCAGGATTTTTATTAATATTATCCTGGATTTAATAAAAATATAACTATAGCACAAAACGTCAAGTCACAAGGACAAGTTTAATTTATAAGCCATGATTTCAGAGAATCGAGGCAAATTTATAAGTTAGTAATAGCACAAAAGGCCTAGTCATGTGGACAAGTTTAATTTATAAGCCATGATTTCAGAGAATCGAGGCTTTAAGGTGTGAATCAAAGTTCATTACTTTTTCTTGACAGGGAGTTGTAGGCTACCACTGTCTTTAGTCTCAGAGGACATTAACTATAGCCCGCAGGCATTTCCCTTCTAAGGGATGTTTATAATATGATCATCTTATAGGATGATATAAGCCATGATTTCTAAATCAATAGACTAGATAAGAAAATTGAAAGAATCCAATATAAGAATGACTGTTGTGATTTTCTCGAATCACATCTGTCAAGAGTGCTAACACGTTCTTAGGTGTTAACAAGGATTTGAATCTCTTGAATAGGTCCTACCATCTTGGCCTCGTCATATAGGCTAGGTTTACCTTTAAGATTCTTTTAATATTTAACGCAGAACAATCCTAACTTGAAATGTTAACAAGGATCTGAATCTAATTGTGGAACTACCATCTTGGCCCTGTCTTAATGTGACATATAGCTAGGTCTTGTCCTTTCTAGATTTTGCCATTTTATTATAATGGTAGATCTTATAATATGGGAATGATTCCTATAAAATTTAAACAAGTATATGGTTGCCCTAAACGGGACTTCTACTAAAAATGACTCACCCATGCAAGGGCTAATCAGAAAATAACAAAGGAACTAAAGAAGGACAAAATAAAACGAATTAGGATATATCCTATGTTCTTGTCTAGACTCAAGAATGTGCAACTGAGATTAAACACAAAAGACTAGTGTTTAATTCACTCAGTGTTGGCTCTGATACCAACCTGTCACACACCGATATTTCCACACTTTACCGGTGGGCCCGGTAGGGAGTAACGTGACGTAGTTGATATCATCATAGTCAAACAACACAATATATAAATGCACAGCGGAAGCAAAAGGATAAATATATTACAATCCGAAATAATGTAACATCAAAGTATTACAACGGAAGTAAAGGATCCACAGGCGGATCGAAAATAGATATAACACTGTTCAACAGACTTTAGGCATCTAAGCTTGCGAGACTCTTTATTGATGCTAGGAGTAGCCAGCCTATTCCGATTAGTACCTGCACTTAGCCTTTTTGGGAAAATACGTCAGTTTACACTGGTAAATACAATCAACCGACTCATTTTAAAAAGGGTTTAAAAATTGATTTGAATGCACGTGGCACAAATAATATTTTATAACTTGGGATAATTATTTGAATATAATACTCGTAAAAGATTTACATGTTCCTTATGCGTTCAGTAGCCCGGTTCTTGCCGGGTTAAAGATCAATAGACACACCACATTAATTATATGAGACACTGACGGGCGTACGCCTACGCCCCGTGCCTAGGTCGTGGCCATTTCGTAAAATGATGCCAGGGATATCCGGGACATGGTCATTAACCCCCCAAAGGCTTTTAAGCAAACAAAACAATTTAAACGGTCATCTTGATAATACTTAACCACCAAATGATTAAGGTCGAATGCCCGACCAAGCGGTATTCTATAAACCGTACCCCAAGCCCGTATAGGGAAAATAAGTTAAAAGTATTTACCTGAGCTAAATATAAATTCAATCCCAGCCGTATCAAATCAGCAAGTACAGATAGCTTTTACTGGGCTCCTAAATCTGGAACGAAGGTTTTTAATAACCTATTAGAATCCTAACGGGTCTTTAATTAAGCCTTGACTTAGACCGATTAGTTTTCAAGAGGAAGATACGGTTCAAACGCATGATAAAGCGAAGACCGGAATAGAATGTGATTTAGACCCGACAAGTTTGAAGACTTGTATAATATGGGTAATCTAAACACATTCTGTATTTTGAAATAATAACGATAAGGTTTGACCCGTTTCGGCTAATTTATGCAAACTAGTTACATAAACCGAACCGAACGCGCAAGAAGCGTAACGGGTAACCATAAGAATTATATATAGGTTTCCTAAGTTAATATGCCTTAGGTATGTTGTGATATCAGTAGGATACCTTCCATTATGCCCAAAACGAGTTTAATCTCCAATTAAGCCCCGTAGGGGTATTTTGGTCAATTTAATGATTTTAAAAGAGTTCAAATATAAATCTGGGTTTCGGTTCTGATGTAATCAGTAAAATAATTAATTTAATACGTTATAACGGTAGGGTATCAAGTCTTATATTTATAAAATGGTCTTGATACATACTATGCGTTAAAAACGCTTAAAAAGGCGATTTGGAGCCATTTCCGGGTTTTCAAAGGAAGGCTGATATTTTTATTATTCCAGAAAGCTCAAAATATTTTATTTATCATATTAGATCAGTAGAAAAAGGTTTGGGGTCAAAAGGATTTGTAAAACTCATTTTATAGCCCGAAAGGGCAAAACCGGCATTAACCGACATAAAGCTACAACCCTATGTTATGCTCAGCCTAAAATTAATTAAAAATCTTCAAAAATCCCAAAATATTATATTTTATCAGTGGGTAAAAAGTTTGGTATCAAAGATTGGGTTTAGATAGTCTATACGTTAATTACGCCGTTTAATTAATAAAAGGCGTTATGATTACGCTAATGAGCATAACTCCTAATCTAGACCTCCAACTGATGTGAAATTTTAGGGACATGTTTATAAATTAGTAACAAAGATTATTGTCCTTTCATATATTCAAAATTCTCGTTTTAAGGTCAAAAGGGCATTATGGTCAACATTAGGCATTTAACGGAAACGTGTAAACGAATCGGACAACCAACGAACCAATCACAGAGGGTTATACCATCATGTGACCTGGTCCTAAGGAAGCTCTAAGGAATTTCCAAACTTATCTAAATCGGGTCAGAACTGAAGTCAAAGCAAAAGTCAAACTATGCGTCTTTCGGTTCCGAATCGATCCTTAAGCTGAAAATTGTCGGATCAAACATGTTTAGACATGTTCTTACATTGATTACTAAGTTATATGAGTGTTAAAACAGGTTACACACCTTCTACAATGTTAATTATGTATTAATTCGAAAAATGCATTTCTGTTGACTTTTTCGGATTACGTTTGACCCGACATTCGACCTAGAAGAAAGGGAAACAGAGGGTACCCTTTTAAGGGTTTATTACCCACATAATTACCTACTTAAAGGTACTTTTAATTCGAGATTTGACTGAGCCAATCTTAATTAATCTCGAAGTCAAACCTTAATTACGACGGTTTGACTTTTAGCTAATTAACTAAGCTAAACTCAATTAAGAAAGATCAAGGGTACTTACAAGAGTCTAATGCACGATTAGGGATGTCTTGAGTCAGCTCTTATGCTCCAGAAATGCTCCAGAAATGCAGATGAAGGTGATGATCAAAATGTTGCAAACATGAGGGCCTTATATAGTGAGTTTGATCTCACAAGATCATTGCAAACAAGTCTACCAATGATCCAAGATGCATACAAGTGTCCCCCTTAAAGCCTAAAACCATTAAACAAGTCCTAAAAATCGAAAAATGGCGATTTGAGGCGGTGGAACGGGCTGGAACAGGCAGCTGTGGGTTTTCTGCATCTGGGACATGCTTGCGCACCGTAACGTCCATAGTGTTGAGGTGCGCAAGCCCTTGGCCAGCACAAAGAATCTTTCAAATGTTAACAGTTTTGACCCCTGGACTTCCAAACTTGATTTTACCTTTATTTCTTGCACCTTGGGCCCTCTAAATTGAATTCTAAGGGCTTCAAGACTTATACCAACTTTGTTAAGTCCTTGGTTAACTTTTGATTACCCGAAAAGTCATAGATTTCAACGTTGACGCTTTTAACCCCTCGCACACGAATTTTATCATAACTTTCTCATACGATAATGAAACTTCGTGAAATTTTTATCACGCATTCTAGTGAGCATAATTAATCGTTACAAAGCTTCGGGTTTGCTAAAAGGTCACTCAGAGGTATACTTTAAACATGTTGACATATTTAACCCTTGTCGTTTGTAATTCCTCACTTTCTTTCACAATTAGCTTCGTACAAATCCATGATTTATTCGTTTAAGGTTATAAACATCATATAGGGTTATAGTAAAGTATATTTATCCCTTGTTGACATTTTGAACCTTTATATTCACATATTTTCCATGTTTGTCAACTTTAGTCCCTTTAGAGTATACTTTCACACGTTCAAGCTTATGACACGTGTCAATACATTATAGGACGTAAATTTTCGGGGTGTTACAGCTGGAACCTTCACCTGCAAAATAGTAAACCGTTAGGCTCGTCGCAGAGATGGGAGTGCCCCTCTGCGACCACCCTCCGACGTGATGATAAGTATTGGTAGAGAGAGAAAGTAGAGAGAGAAAACAAGGACGAAGGTTCAGGAAAATCGTACTTGGCAGTGTACTTGAACTGGGTATTTATAATGGTCAACTGAGATGACGTCATTCGTCCAGACACACTTGAACGGAGGTTCGTCCTCGGAGATATGTGGTACCGACATCTTTAGAGTGTCCGTCCAGGTGTGGTTTGGTCCGTCCTTATGGGTCATGTCCGGACTCGGATGTGTATCTTCAATTTATAAATTAACATTATAAATACCCACTATTCTTTAACTTTTTCACCTCATTCCACTCGCTTTCTCCCTCACTTTTTATACAATTCTCTTCATATTTTTAAAAAAATTCTCAACAATGTTTCCCAACAACCCATGGGACCCGACCAATCCGTTTTGGCAAAATATGCAAAACAACGAGCAAGAGGACCGCTATCGTTGAGACCCGCGTACAGGTGAGGTTGGATATTATCCAATGCCACCAACTTCTCCTCATCCCACCACTCAACCGATGCCCCCATATTTCGGGTATTATTCTCAACCCCCATTTTTTCCCTCGAACATGCCCCAAAACATACCCGATACCCAAGACACAAGCGAAACCGAATACATTCCCGAAACCCAAGTCGAATCCTTTTCTATAAAAAAAAGAAGTCATAAAAAGAAGGATGAGACCGAAAAACGTACCCCTAAGAAGGTAGAATTTTGGTCGCCTAAGAAAGAGTTCGAGTTGAAAAAAGCATGGCTCGACGTGTCGGAGGACGAGATTGTTGGTAAATATTTTTTATGCTTTTGTAAATAATATTTTTTATGCTTTTGTAAATAATTTTTTATGCTTTTGTAAATAATTTACGCAATGGGTCGTGGCGTGTATCGAACCCCCGACTCTTTTTCGGGAAAGTGGGGTGCTATGAGGACGAAGTTTAGCAACTTCAACAACATATACAATAATCTCGTCAATAATACTCGAAGGAAAAGTGGTGCGAGCGACGTCGATGTCATGACACAAGCCCACAACGACTATAGAATGCATCATGGGCATATGTTTACGTTGGTAACCACATGGGAGCTTCTTCGCAAATCTCCAAAGTGGCATCTTGTGCCACCGTTCGACCCAACCCGCCCTAGATCCAAACGGTCCAAATCGACATCCACCACCGAACCATCTGGATCCGATGCTCGTACAGTAATTAATCTAAACGAGGATGCTGACGAGTTTGAAGAACCACAAGAGCTGCCTCGTCCAACTGGTAGGGATAAAAGTAAGGCCAAGGTACGTGGAAAGTCTACTACATCAGATGGCCCGTCAAAGATAAGCGAGTTCGAGGCAGGTCTCAAGCAAATAATCCCCATTAGGGAAAAAGACCAAGAAATGAGAATGAAGAAACAAATCCAAAGAGACATGGACTTTCTCGCAAGGGATGTGTCACATCTACTAGAGCAGGACCGAGTCATTTTGGAGGCTCGTAAGGCACAAATTCGGGCCAAATATATGTAGTTTTTTTATTTCTAGTATGTTGTGTTTTTTTAGTATGTTGTCTTTTTTTTCTAGTATCTTATTTTTTTAGTGAAATTATGTTTTTTTTTTAATTTTCTAGTTATTAAAATAAATATTTAAATAAATAAATAATTGGGTAATCATGACATGGGGCTCCATCCACACCCTGCAATTTAAAGGGGGCCATGATAAAGCCCCAGGGGTGACATGGCGCTGACATGGAGCTTAGGTGGACTTGATAAAGCCCCATGGGGCTCCAACCACACCCTATAGCCTAAACGTCAAAATGCTTGATAAGGAAATAATACGTTAAGTGGACATTAACAAGGTATATTCTTTAACATGTCAAGTGCTAAAATTTATGATAGTCACACCATATATATATTAGTATATAAACTTAGCATTAGGAATTTATTAATATTACTATTATTATTATTTGTAACATAGGTTAGTAATTAATTAAGTTAGATATGGGTTGGCAGTTAACCGTTAAAGAAATGGTTATCGTGGAACAATCACGACTCTTTCATAAGATCACAACCCCTCCATCGTTTAGTATATATATCTCCATATTGTGAACTTTTGTAATTACCAAGACAATTCCTATTATTATCAATTGTCCACTGTTTCTTATGAATTTGCATACTCTGTTTTTATTATCATATACAAACATGAATATGCAATCTGATTCGAGTGATTATGTGAGAGATATGAGTATAATTTCCGCTGCTAACAATATATATAGAGCAGTTCATTTCTTTTAGGAATTTAACCCAAGTGTTCAGCAATATTAGGAATTTAAACCAAGTGTTTAGCATGTATTCTTTATCATGCTCGGTTGAGCAACTGTCACTTTCAGTTAGGCCTAGTTAAACCCTCAGGTTAAATTTAACAATGTAAGAGGACGGACTCTATATACTCTAGCATAACAGTTCTATAGTGATTTTTCAAAAAATAAAAGATCTATATTGTACTTACGTCATAAATATGGAGATATTATAATTACCAAGGTGATTAAAAGAATACAGAGATGGTTAAATAAATAAAACAATGGAGCTGATGAGATTAAAAGGACAATAGTTTTAGCTTTTTAATGCATTGGATTTTTCTCCTTCTATTATTTTTGTAGAGCAATCAGATAAAGTGTAAACTGTACTTCGGCTCAATATAGTTGATAAAGACACATTTGATTTGGGACATGTTTAAGAGAAGTTACCTGGTTGGATTGTAATAAGTTCTAAATGTTTATTATATAGTAAGTATTGGGTAATAATGTTTATAAATAAGCAGTTTTTTTACACATAGCATAACTCAATGTCAGCTAGCTGTTTTTCCTTTTTGTTAAAATCTTGAATATATTCATGCTCAATAAGTTAGAAAATCAGTTTTGATCTTGACTCAAGGTTGTCATGTTTCTTTTGCTTTTCTTCTTGGATCCTTTCTGTCTACTATGTGCAGAACATGATCTTGACTCAACCCTGAATAAATGACGCCGTGACGGTAACTTTCATACAAACATATATTAGCTATGTTGGAATAATTCTGAAGTGAAAGATGAGATTAAGATATCAAGTCAAGGTTTAAAGTTTTAATTAGTTTGAGTGTTTGAATTGTGATAGGGTTAAAACCTTGGGGAAGAAGAAAGCTAAGAGACAGAAGGAAATTTGACTCAAATTCTGGCTGATTTTCATTCCATACGTAAACCAATTAAATAAACAAGACACTTACACAAGACACCCCCAAACTAAACCAAAATAACATCCTAATCCCTTGACTTAACAATAGTAATAAAACGAAAATATAAAATAAATAAGATACGTAACAATACTCCCCCCTTAACCTACTTTTTGCCCTCAAAAAGTAAGCTCTTCAATTCAATCCTTAACCATTGTCGTCGTCTTGTTCAGTTTCCTCATCGCCTTCCACATTAATCACAAAAAGTTGTTTCTTTTTGCACTTGTGTCCTGGAACGAACTTTTCAGTGCACCAAAAGCATTCTCCTTTTGACCTTTTTAACTCGAGTTCCTCACCTGACAAGCGCTTCGCGTTAATAGTTGCTGGTTTATAAGCTGATGGCCCAGGGACTCCTGTTGGATCTGGAAGCAACGGAAGTTTTGAAGCGTTAACCAGAGGTGTTATTTTGACATCTTCGGGTTGCAGCCCATCCTCCACAGCGTTGAAACGCTTCATCAAGCATGTGTTGTTGATGGTTTGAATTCTTGCTAACCCATACGCCTCACGTAGTGTTTGAGGCTTGAACATCTTTACCGGCCCTTTTATTTCCGGCTTCAAACCCTTCAAATATAGGCTAACAGCATAAGGCTCGCTAACGGTAACCTTGTTAAGCAAGCGATCGAAACCTGAATTATATTCTTGTAGACCCTTGGCGTCATCAGTAAGTTGAACGAGAGATGCAATCTCTTCCATAGGGTCTTCAAACATTGCATCAGAAAAACGGGCAGAGATCGAACGAACATAGTCCGCCCATGGGACCTCGGCAACCGTGGCATTACGGTCTTCAAATAGGCACGGTGCCATTGGAGGGCATCGCCTTCCAAGTGAACCGCAGCACAACGTAATTTCGAGTCATCGGGGGTGTCATCCATCGAAAAAAAATGTTCGCAGAGATAGACCCATCCCTCAACATCGTCCCCCGAAAATTTAGAGAAGTCGATCTTACCGATACGGAATGGTTTGGATGTTCGTGAGTCACCATCTGGGCCGGAGAAGTACCCGAAGGAACTGCCTGACGATTGAACTCCTTTGTCACGGACAGCCTTCAAGATTTCTTCCTGTTGCTTCGATGATTGCTCTTGTTGTTTCATCAAAGCGGCTAAGGCAGTTTGGATATCAGCGATCGCCTTATCGTGGGATTTGAGGGTGTTGTCGACTTCGTGGTTGCGGGTGTTAGTCATGGCGGCGGCGGCAAGGTGTTCCGATGAGGAGTCGGAACGGCTCTGATACCCTTGATAGGGTTAAAACCTTGGGGAAGAAGAAAGCTAAGAGATAGAAGGAAATTTGACTCAAATTCTGGCTGATTTTCATTCCATACATAAACCAATTAAATAAACAAGACACTTACACAAGACACCCCCAAACTAAACCAAAATAACATCCTAATCCATTGACTTAACAATAGTAATAAAACTAAAATATAAAATAAATAAGATACGTAACAAATTGTTTGGTTTATCTGTTTATTTATTTGGATTAGTTTATTTTTACAGAGTTTGAGTTATATATTAGACAAAGTTGTTTGTTTAGCATAAAATCCGATTGTGGGTATTCTTGATTACCGATTTTGTTTATCTGAGTCGAGTGTTCAACAACCAAAGATCAGTTAGTAACTGAAGATCAACAGACCGACGACAATAGCAGTAATCGAAGATCAGCCGACAAACCACAAACTCGATCTAGAAGAACATGACATCACAAAAAGCTCAACCAAGAGAAGAGAAGATAGGTGATCACGAATAAAAGAAACTCAACACAAGAAGCGGCAGGAAACAAAAGAAGAAGCATCAACAACAAAGAAATCCATTAATCCTTTTCTATTGCGAGTTTACGACAAAAGCACAATTTGAAAGCAAGAAAAAAATTGGCAACAGAAGTAATTTGGATGGGATTATGGGTATGACATAAGTGGTTGTGGCAGGGGATGTGGAAAAGGACTTGGTAGAGAGAGGACGTTCATGGGAGAGGATTTGGTCTAGGAAACTTCAACAGAGACAAGTAATTTTAGATGCTACGCATGTGGAACGCACGCGCACTTCGCATACGACTATAGCAAATGGAAGGAAAAGGATGAAGAAGCAAATCTAGCTCAAGGCCAAGAAGATGAGCAAGCACTACTCTAGACAAGAAGCGACATTTATGGGGGAGAATGTTGAAATAATTCTGATGTGAAAGATGAGGACATGAAAAATCCAATCAAGTTTGAGATTTTTAACTGTTTTGGTTTATCCGTTTGCTAGATTAAATTAGTTTATTTTATAGAGTTTGAGTTATGTTAGAATTGAGTCTTTGTGGTTGGTTAGTATAAAATAGGTCTAGGGGTTGATTTATTGGTGTGTACGTCAAGTCTTTTGACATCGAATCCGATTGTGAGTATTCTTGATTATCGATTTTGTGTCATTAAGCTAGATATAGCATGTTGCTTTAAACTTGCATGAATTATTTCTAAAAGTTTTACTATGGATTATGTTCAAGTATACGTAAAATTTAGAATCAATATTATAAAATGAAGAAAAAGTATATCGTACATTACGGCTTAACGTACTTTACGTACAACAACGTGCATGATTTGTTATATAACATGCGTGATTAATGTTTTCAATATGCGTGATTATTGTGTTTCAACATGCGTGATTTTGGATTTTTGAGTTATAACGTGCGTGATTTTAAAATGAACGTGCGTAATTACCTGTCGTACGTGATGTACGTTAAGCCGTAATGTACGTTAACCTTCCTCTAAAATGAATGTAAATATAAAAATAACGAAAATCTAACATGATTAGGAAAAATAAATATATATCTGAATGTGTTAGATAAATTATCATAAAAAATGTAAGTAAAACGTGAAGGATCAATAGTTTCATTCAAATTAACTAGCATTTTAAAATTACTAATTAGTTTATTATGGTATCTGATTTCGTAATTTTGTTTAGGACATATTTAATTGAATTACTAAAATATATTTTGTTTATGAAAGATTAAATTTAATTACTAAAATGTAGCGATCAGTTATGATAACTGATTTTTTAAAGTTAATTTCTAACTAGTTTAAAAATAAAAAAATAATTAAATTTAATTGGCTAATTACAATCCTCTCCTTTCAATCTTAAAAACTAATCAAGGGTCAAGATTGGTTCACTCAGTTCACTCTCAAGAAAGTTGTTCACTCTTGAACTTAATCATATATATATAGTCTTAGGATCCTGTAAAAAGGACATGTTTCCTGAGAAGTGTGAGAAGGCATAAAAATTCATATGTAGACATAATGTTTTGGACTTAGACATAATGTTTTGCGTTGTTTTGGCAAGAAAAACACTAAACATAACAATTTAAGACACAATGCAATGAATTCTAGGTTTAAAACTTAAAACACCATGTCAAGAACGTTACGTAGTGTGTTTTAAGTGTTAAATAGTGTCTTTTAAATTCACGTCCATAATATGTTGCATTGTGTTTTAAATTGTTATGTTTGGTGTTTTTCTTGCCAAAACACCAAAAAACATCATGTCTAAGTTCAAAACATGATGCCTACATGTTAATTTCTATACCTTCTCACACTTCTCACGAAAAGAGTTCTTTTTACAGGAACCTCACCCATATATATATATATATATATATATATATGTGTGTGTGTGTGTGTGTGTGTGTGTATAGGCTTCAGTTTAATTAAGAACAACCACGAGTTGTGAGAACCATGAGAACTCCTACTTTTCGCGCGAGTTGGGCCACAATTTTTTGCATAAACGTAGATGAATATATTATAAACACATTTGTAAAAAAAACAACAAAAAATTGTCGAGTCGATAGTTTTGTCTGATGTAGGTTTTGTTTAGGCGCTGATGTAAATTTTGTTACCACGATGGATTTTGTTACCCCTCATGTAAATTTGTGCATGCCACATTTTTTAAAATAAAAAAAAATTGCTGAAACAAGTGATTTTTTTTTAAATATTTGTTTTGTATAAGATTTTTAATTAAGACAACGCAAATAGCTTACATTAGTTTACTACCAAATGAACATTTCAAGCCATACAAATTACATTTGAGAGATAGCACATAGCGCTCACATTGTATAAACTAAGTATATGACACAATAGCTGTATCTATGTATGTAAGCCATATAAGGATAATTCATTCATATCTTGTCCTGTTCCATATAATAAAAAACAGACTAGCGCTGGCTTTGGTGGTTACCATATCTTCAACAGGCTCATTGTTTACCAGTAGATGAATATCTTTGCCTCATTTACTACTCGATCTTTCCAAACAAATTTAACCAAGTTTAGCATATCCATACCATTATATTGTTTGCCTTCTACAGTTCCAATATCAGGTCTACACGGTAAAACAAAGAGTACGTAGTAATCAGTGAGTTGTTGATTTATAGCTTCTAGATCGATCGATAACCGCCTAATCCTTAAACTTATAATAGTAGTAGTAGTATTAACAAGATGTCATATCATAGAACGGGTCTTGACATTTGAAGATGTTTTAAGAAGTATTTATCCATAAAATTTGCATTTTAAATTCTTGAGACTCGTACTAAGTTAGCTGTATTTAGGACATGGGTGAATGCAGAAAGTAGTATTTGTAGCTATGCTTGTGGAAAATGCATTGAATTTTAATAAGTGACCTTTTTTTTGTTATTTTCTCACTGGTTTTATTGAATCTTTTTGACATCATGCTTATTTTGGCTACCTAGCTAGAATATTAAATGAAAAACGTGATGCTTATTGTTTTCAAAGAAAAACTTGTGTTGCTTAAATTTTTGATCCTCTTAATAACTGTACTCTAGCAGTATTTCTTTTAAATTTATCATATGGGTCGGGTAGTTGGTTGAGATACATCTCTTACGTACTCGGAAATGAATTAAGTTGCTTGTTTTTATTAGATGGTACTTACAGTCTGCATCTGATTTTATCCAACGTTCTCTTTTCCAGTTGGTAGCTGCATATGACACCTTGCTCCTTGTTTGGTTTGCAGGGCAAGGGAATATAATTATATCTTCGGGTTTCATTTTACGTCTGTTTCTATGCCCGGCGTTGCTTTTCTTCACATATTTTCGCATGTTTTCAGATATAGCCATGGCTTCAAGATGAACCATCTGGAGAATCTGCATGTGTACGTACGAATTCATTAGATTAAGTTGGATGCTACGCACGATCATGGTAGTAATATAATTAAAATGGATGGATGGATGGATGGACGGACGAACCTTGTGCAGTTTTTCATCAGCTGAAGCAGACTCACTAGTCAGTATCTTTCTCATTAAATGGCTATCAGTTTTCTGTCCCTTATGTTTTCCTACGTTTTCATCTACCATTTTAGTTTTCTGGAACAACTCTAAGAGTGTTGTTCTATTGTGTTTAACTTTAGTTGCTTCTTGTGCGTTATCATCCGAACTCAATGGCCTCTTTAACTTGTTATTCAGTACATTAATTTCATTTTTCATCATATTCTCAACATAAGTGGCAAAGTTTGGCGTCGCTAGACTAGTGATGAATCGATCTCTTTCAACGCCTCTTTTACCGTCAGCACTTGAGCTCTCCTCCAAGTGATCATTGACATAAGGCTGCACATGATCGATTTAGCACAAAAAAGTTAATCATACTAGGTTGTTAGATGATGCCCACCCTAAGACATACATAAATAGATTTGATACAATATTCAACCTATTGTATAATTAATAGCTAACAACCTCAAAATCCGGGTTGGTGACTATAAACATAGTCCTAAAGAAGTGTAGTAGATGGTAAATAAACCACCTTTTCATTTCTTAATATAATTAGTGGCAAAGCTTAATATTATACTTATAATTAGTGGCAAAGAACACACGTACCTTCAGCTTCACCTTCATGATTTTGGGGAGGGGAATCGATTATTTGATATGGAGAAATGAAAATAAATGTTGTGTATATGTGACTCATGCATTTTTTATGGCTTTTTATAGATGCTTTTGAAGGTCTAATTATTGGCAGGTGACAGCAACATTGAGGAAATAACAACGTTTGGAGTTGGATATTTGCATAAAGTGCAAACGTACACGTTCCTATGTGCGTCTACTCTATTTAGTTAAATGAATAATACATGTCATCACCATAATTGATTTCACCTTTTTTCCCATCCAAATCCATCGATTACCTTAAATTAAAATGTTTTATAAAGTAGAAAATAGTAACTTAATATTATTAATTTCTTTTCTTATTTTATTTATGAAATAATAAATTTACCATTAGTTAATATACGAACTCTTAACTTAGATCATCATCTTATGATAACTAGTGTTGTAAGAATCGCTAGGCACTAGTCGATCAGTGGGGTACCGACTAGTGATAAATCGGGATTAATAAGGATTAATAAGAAATAATTGAATAGAGATTTTTATATGTAATTTTTAGCTATATATATACAAACACATTTTTATATGTAGTTTTTTAAAGTAGATATGTTTTAACCCCTCATAAAATTTATAAGGTTCGATCGAAATTGGACAGAATAGGACCATCATTGACCGGCTAGTGAATAATCGGACAATAATCAGTGAACCTCCGATTAGTGACTAATCAGCGACTAATCGGAGAATAGTCGGGATTTTTACAACCATGATAATAACTAATCATTAATTAAATCTAGATAACAATTACTAATAAGAATAACAAATCCAACTTATGACATACAAATAAAATTATTTTCATTTACTTTTAATAAAATTTATATTTAGAAGATACATAATAACAAAAATAATATTAGTTTTATACATTGTTATATGTATTGTAAAAGATAATTTCAATCATATGAAAAATATATATTTCTTTATTACATACTTTTTAGTATTCAATCTGCATAACAAGCGATTATGATATTTCAGTAAAACTTATTAATCTAGACATTTTTTATGTGATAAATTCATATTAGTTGTGTGAACTGTTATGTGGTAATAAAAATCGGTCGGTTATATGAAGTTTTTTACACATTATATAATTATATCATTTTTATTATACAACTTGATGTAATATATGGATCTATAACCTAGTATCTTAGTAAAGGTTTAACTTTTTTTTAACCTAAGATGTGTAAAACCATTATTTGATCCCACAAGATGCAGAGCCGGCTTAAAGGCAAGTTAAATGAAGCCTTTGCTTTGGTAAAAAAGGCCTCTAATTTGAAAAAAAAAAAAATCATATGTGTTGTGTAATAACTAGAACCTATTAGCAATGTATAGAAGGGAATGAGAGTACAAGAGATAAATTTCTTATTGATATCTTTTCATACAAAATACATGAGCCACTATATATAGGCTATAACATTAATACAAACATAATTGTGACATGAGAGTTAGAAATGTGGGTAGTCACTAAATAATGGATGCATTCATAACACTCCCCCTTGACTATCCACATGATGATTTTCTATTCTTTAATATGCTTGGTGATGCTGCCTCGTTAAAAACCTTGCTAGAAAAACCCAGTGGGACAAAACCTCAGCTAAGGGAAAAAGAGTGCAGCGCGTATTGTCTCCCCCTCAGACATTTAGAAATACACATACACTGTTAACATTATACTACTAGATAATGTTTACACGATTCTTCAGGACCGATGTTAACTGATACTGCAGGACCAGTTATGTTGCCTCATTAAAACCTTACTAAGAAAAACCCAGTGGGACAAAACTTAGTCAAGGAAAAAGAGTACATACACTGTGTATATTATGGGTACATTACTCTCCCTCAATTTTACTTGTATATCTTGATGATGTTGAATCCAATCTTCTGTGACAATTGCTTGACTTGATATTTGGTGTAGTCTTCTTTGATTTGAGTGTTGTTCTCTACATTGTCTTCATATAGTATGGCTTGAACTTCTCTTGATCAACTCTAATCTACATACTTCTTAAATATGCTGAAATCTTCGACCTTCATAACTTGTATCTGGATTGAGATCGAACTCTATGCGAGTCTAATATATATCAATCATAACCCAGGACGCCATATTGTTCTTGTGGAACTATCCCGTGTCTCGAGTTTGTAAATATGTCAAATAATTATTTAATGCGCTTTATAATTCTGCCTCGTTAAAAACCATGCCAGGAAAACCCAATGGGACAAAACCGTAGCTAAGGAAAAAGAGTACACTACGCATTTACATAATTAACAACATGATTTATGATGACGTTAAATTAGTACTTCGGGACCTATAAGATAAACTGATACTACTGGATTAGTTATGTTGTCTTGTTAAAAACCAATACATCTAGCAAGAACGTAATATCAGATGTCGTCTTGTTTGCAAGATATGTCAATGCTCTGATCGCAATTAAGTATGGTACTTCTTGACTAAGTAGTTCAACATCCCTTTCTTGGGGTTGATAAGAATTTTTTTTCTATGTCAAGCGATCAGACAATCGTTCATGTACTCAACGAATGAGCTTTTTCTATATAACATCTTCTAGATGTAGTCAGATTGATGAGCAAAAATAGTACATATATACTCGAACTACAGGTCGAGAATAACTACACTTTGTAAAGGTCATTCAAAATTTTCCTTTTTAGTTTCAGAGTTCCCTCTCGATGATGTTTACATTATCACTGTAAGAGTGAAATCTTGTTAAATAGATGTAGCTCATTTTATCAAAATTATACCTCTCTTTTCAGAGTATAGTCGACTGTACCACATACGAGTAGTTTCCTTTAAGATTCATATATATAACACCTATGGGGTTATTGTTTCATAATGCTTTGAGCATTTTTAATCCTTCAGGGGGTTTTCATACAAATGTCATTTGCAATTGTCTCATACATGTATACGGTGATGACATCCATAAGTTGTTTTATCTGAAGTCATTCTGAGATTGCGAGGCCGCTTAAACATCTAAAGATTATCGCTTCCACTACAGGGGTATACGTTTCCTCGTAATCAACTGCTGGGATTTGGGAAAAATCTTTATGTTAAAATGCGTGCCTTACATCGCAAAAACTCATTATTTACGTTTCCTTTTATTTAAGGACACCCATTTATAACCTACTGGTTTGACGTCTATGGGTGTTCGAACTGCTGGTTCGAAAACGTTTAGTTTGTCGAGCAAATTTAGTTCAACCTTAAGTCATGTAGCCATTTTTGGCTATTTGTGTGCGTACACTCTTGCACACTTTCTATATACATAATCCCTTTTTTTTCATCTATTACATCTATTGCTATAGCATAATCAAATATATCATTTTACACGTGTTTCATTATGGTTCCATATTGTACTTATTTTGTACATAATTCATCGCGATCTCATATTTGTTTGGTACTAGAGTTTCTTTTAGAACTCCATTAGCCTCTTTTAGGGTTTTGACAACAACCTTCTTTAAGGTTTAGTATGCAACCACTTCTGGGGTTTTCTATGCAACCACTTATGGTGTTTTATGTGCCACCTCTTTTGGGGTTACACCAACTGCGTTAATCTGCTCTTTTTGTGTTTGTGGGTTTTATCTTTTTGGAACCGATTTATCTCTCACAATTTATTAATATGATAATCATTTTGTGAGTACTTCCATTCGAGCAGATAAGTTTAAGCTAGTATATGTGACTTTGTCACCTTATTTGTGTTAGTGAATGCATCTTGTATTTCATTTGTTATTATTTGCAAATACACGCTCTTTCTTTTGGACTTCAGATTTGCATTGACCACTTCAGGGGTCGATATATAATATGATGCATTTTTTTTATGTTACCAGTCTTTCATTTTCTTGTCTCCCCCTAAGACTGGGAATATGATGTACATATCCCATTTTATATATTATGGTGGTGCTATTGGTACATAGGCTGCACAACAAAATATATAAAAAAAAATGGAAACTTGGTTCTCTTCAGGAGACCAGTTGTAATGGGGAGTATTTGTGATAAGCAGTTGGTTTTGAATTGATATAATCAATCGACGAATTCCGTCTCAACTACGTATGCCTCTCACTATATTTCACATTGTGCCCAACAATGATCCCTACAATTGGGCTGTCAAAGAACAATGTTAAACCATGTAAAAAAACAACGTTCCATAGTGTTGGCCATATGCTACATACGGGTAGCTAAAAACTCATATGTAACCATGTATGAATGCCACAATCCACACAACTGTACATTTCAATGGTCCCATATAAGAGGGATTGTTTGTAGGAGTTTATTGTTTGGAAGGGCATAAAAATTTATTTGCCAAAAAAAAAAAAAAAAAACTAACTAGACATATAATAAGGCATTTTGGGAGCAATGTTTTTAGATTACTTAGAGGTGCTAAGGTGCCGGTTAGCATGTTTGATTGTTTAGCATATCATGATGCTATCTTGATGACCTATTTGGTCATGCCATGTGGTGAACGCATAAATATTCTAGTAACTTCTGGTTACTCACCATATTTGATTTAATGGAATATTGTGGAAAATTAGTATCATTTCTAGTAACTTTTAATATAGTCTTCTGGCCATATTTGCTATACTCCCATACAACATCCATGGTGGCATCATTACAATTTTCTTAGTTATGTATATGATCATAACCTTTGAATTGATCATCATCACATTCATATTAGGGAATGGATTAGAACCACAGAACTTTCATGCTTGTTGTTTCAAACTTTATATATATTCTTTAACAATTAATGATATTTGACGATGGAAATTGTTTTTTGCTCAATGGATTATGATATATATTTTTCTCATCACATTCTCTTCAAGGAATGGAATAGAGTCAGACAACTTTCCTGGTGACTGTTTCAAACCTTATATATCAATAGCGCATTTGAGGTTTGACAAGTGGAAATTGTTTTATTCCACATGTTTAACTAATCTTTTCACCACATAACATCAATTATATGACCGAATCATTAAGATTTATCAGCCCAAAATCTTACAAGCATCAATAATTTTACAATAAGCTTTAGTGAGTTTGAAACTTCGAATGTCATATTATAAATAAATCTTGATCACCATTCAATCATGTTTATAACGTGTGATCATATGCACAACTTTAATTTAGTTGTTTCATTAAAGACTGTTTATATACATAAACAATGGCATATTAATGTACAAAGTCAAATTGTACAATATATAATTGATATAATATGTCTTCTCATCAAATACATATAATTAACTTGCCTTACTGTCATGATTGAATATTAAAATATATCAAGAACACTATTAAAAAGGTTTATGGTAATATGTAAAAGTGATGATTATATAATGCATCACTTTATATTATGTCACTATAATTTAAGACATAAACAAATGTCACTATCAACTTTCTTGATTATATAATAACATATGAATCTTTATTACTTGTAAATAAGCTTTCTTATACTAATAAATTTTGTTGCTCAAGAAAATATAACAAGCATCTTGAGAATTTTTGTGTCATGTTAATTTGCAAATAATATCT
Organism: Helianthus tuberosus; assembly: GCA_030545235.1. Classification (NCBI taxonomy): domain Eukaryota; kingdom Viridiplantae; phylum Streptophyta; class Magnoliopsida; order Asterales; family Asteraceae; genus Helianthus; species Helianthus tuberosus. Next base: position 176,873,538 of record CM060450.1, read on the forward strand.
TTTACCACACAAATATTTTATAGAATCAAATCACATATTTAAATATCTAATAGCAACTAAAGGGATTATACAACTGCAATAACAATGATATACAACAAAGTTGACTAAGTAGTTGTCATATTATAACATATTATCATATAAACATGTGCATTATTGTAAATTCATTAATAGAATTGCACTAATGATTATTTTCAAATAGAACTATTAGACATCACCTTTTAATACCAATTGTATTTTGGTAGTTCATCATAAATTTTCTAAATACTAATAACAAAAACTAATTAATGGACAAATCAAAACTCATAACCATAATAATAAAAGCACATAATGATTTAGAATTTGTAATGTCTCTTTGAAAACCCCAAAAACTAATTAATGGACCAATCAAAACTTATAACCATAATAATAAAAACACATAATGATATCAAAACTCATAACCATAATAATAAAAGCACATAATGATTTAGAATTTGTAATGTCTCTTTGAAAACCCCAAAAACTAATTAATGGACCAATCAAAACTCATAACCATAATAATAAAAACACATAATGATATCAAAACTCATAACCATAATAATAAAAGCACATAATGATTTAGAATTTCTAATATCTCTTTGAAACCCCAAAAACTAATTAATGGACCAATCAAAACTCATAACCATAATAATAAAAACATATAATGATATCAAAACTCATAACCATAATAATAAAAGCACATAATGATTTAGAATTTGTAATGTCTCTTTGAAACCCCAAAAACTAATTAATGGACCAATCAAAACTCATAATCATAATAATAAAAGCAATTTATCCCACAAGTAATAAATCGATTACAATTCAAAAACCAAAACTAAATCTTCCAAGAGTTAGTTGACATACAAGTAGAATTATATTATTAAAATCTTTAGAGTAGGTTCAAAATAACCAATTGTGGAGATTTAAATATATATTGCATATTTGGGACAACTAAATTAACGCATAAATTCACTAGATACTTCAACTTTTCAAACCGTTAATGAAACATACCTATTCAGTTTAGTGTACCAAAACTTCCCTTGAAATCCAATAAAATATTTAATGATAAAAGGGAGATAACCAAGATGTGTAAGAAATTAGTTACAATATTGTAAATAATCAATTAGAGAAACTAGAAAAACCATTGTGTTTCTGGTTTACTTTTGCTTTCTTTTCTTCACATCTCAATGTTTTTCGTAGGTGTTTGTTTGTGTGGGAAAACTATTCAGATATGTTAACACATAGGAAAGTAAACAAAGAAGTAAAAACATTATGATCCTTGTTAAATAAGGATGATATCAATGTTGGTCATGATGATTTTAATCTTAAATCATAACCAATAAAAAAATATCAAGAAAAGCGTAAGTTAATTTTAGAGTTTTATCATACCAACAATCGATGAGAAAAGAGGAAATAAAATTAAAACAATTAAGGGTTTTCATACCAGATCAACAATTTTGTCTTTTATCTCTTTCGCCAACGTTGATACGACATGGTGTCTTGTGTTGATACAATCCAACTTCAAAAGCATTTCGTGCTGATAACGTGTTGTGTAATAACTAGAACCTATTAGCAATGTATATAAGGGAATGGGAGTACAAGAGATAAATTTCTTATTGATATATTTTCATACAAAATACATGAGCCACTATATATAGGCTATAACATTAATACAAACATAATTGTGACATGGGAGTTAGAAATGTGGGTAGTCACTAAATAATGGATGCATTCATAACAATATGCTAGTTTTTTTGTTATTGGCTTAAGAAGAGGGAAGGGGCAAAAAGAAATGAGTTTTCAGTCATTAAATTTAAAGAATTTATGAATTTTGGCCTTCCAACTTCATATTTAATGATTACTGGAAAATGTTTAACAAGCTGAAGAGGTTTTTTTTTTATCTTCATAATGATTAGACACAAGTATTACACACACTATTATGTGTTAACAAAGCTACTCCATCACCAAGGTTAGCTCAGTATAATATACAAGAATACCATCATATATCATATATTTGATATAAAAGTTGACTTTTAAGCATGAAGTTTGTTAGTTACAAAACCCAACATGACACTCTTATCTCACAAAACGAAACATGTGAGTTATGATAAATGAGATAATGGAAGTGGAAATCATTACCAAACTAGACCTCATGTTTCTTTTTTCATTTAGTTATTTGTTTGTTTTTTACTACCTTAGTAGTAGGCTTGTTTATTTATTTATTTTTTTTAATATGGACTTCCCAGTTTGTTTGGATAAAAAAGTGATCATTTGATTTCTGGTCAAATGGCCCAAAAATGTACTAAAATGCTTAAAGGTAAGAAGAAAATGTCGTCTGAAAGTCATTGACAAATTATTTTAAATCGGGGGACCATAGTAACCACGTCAATCGAGATAGTATGATCAATTTAAATAAGGTTTGAATTTCTCCTTAATTTCGTCCATACTGGTTGTCCATCGTTCATCATCCTCCCAATCGTCTTTTTCGTTAGTTTGCTGGTGAGCTGGGGTGTTTAGTGGTGTGAACGTCGTACCAATACATCCATGGGTCTTCTCTATTTCTTTGATTATGTTGCATGTGTGCGTGGACGTTGCTAAGAAACCATTTTTTTGTTAATACAAATAACGTGGACTGTGTATATGTAACACTCTACTTGTTTTCATAATATTTTATTACAAACAAAGCCTTAGTATACCAAAAACCTTGGATTTTATATCAACATAAGGAAAATTTAACCAAGTTAACATCTAAGATAAGTACTACTAGTTTAAGAATCCCAAGAGAAAAGAAACAGGCGTTTAAGTGTTAATTACATAGTCATTGATTTGAAAATTTTAAGTAATCGCGGAAACTTCAAAATATCGTGTTCGGTTCTTGAAAAGATGCTTGATCGCCATCCGGATTAGGTCCAACGTCACCTATGGTCAAAACCACACAAAAGATTAGTTTTGACACCTAAACATAAGTTCGGTTAAGTTCCAAACTCAAAAATATGCAAAAACAACAAATTCCAACCACCTTAGATGGTCGCGTCGCGCGACGGGAACCACCCAAGGTGGTCGCGTAGCGCCACCACCCGTCGCGTCGTGCGACGGGTTTTGTGCTTCCCCGTGGCGTAGCGCCAGGGCCCGATTTCGACAGAATGTTATTTCTGGTTGCTGTATATCAGTTCAACATCACAAAACTCCAATTCCAAACTTAAAACTATCATAACTTTTGACTCGTAAGTCCGTTTTAGGTGATTCTTTTTCCTATACGTCTGTAAATTCCATACGAACGTAACTATAACGATTTCCATACCAAAAGTTTGTCTTACGGACCAGATGACAAAAATTCATTATGTAATTATTCGACCCACTTTAATTATTTTTATTTTGCTACTCTTGTAATAGTGAACATAAAGCACTTTTTACCCAACTCCGGGGCTTATTATCACCGGCCCTTCATTCTCCAAACTTATGGCTTAGTGCTCTTGTGATCGTTATCGCCATCGCTAATTATTCAAGACACTAACACTACAACATATAACATTATTCGACCCGTTGGCTCATCTTATAGAATCCTCCAATGTAATGACTACCAAACGGTTACTTGTCGATTCTTAGCCTACGGATTCAAGTAACGAACAAGGTTTCTACAATCAACACAACTTCTATTCTACAATTTGACCATACATATTTTAATAACAATTGCTTAATGTAACGGGTCAAGTTACATACATTCAAAGCACACCCTTTAGTCGTGCATCAACACCGGCTTGTCCGCTCGAAGCTCCGGCTTCCTTTCCTATAGAGTTCAATCACATTGTATTTAGAACCCTTTGTTTCACATGTAACGCATAGTTTACCATTTAATACAATTTAGGCGTTTTTGTTTATATCTCAACAATTTGCCTTCTATTTGGCATTTTCACAAACACTTTAAGGGCAGATTTTTATATCATTTATATTCAAGTTCATGGCTTGTTATTTAACTAAAATTTTCATCAATTTAGCTTTCATATATAAAATTTAACATCCATATTTCAGAAATCTCTTTCTATGAACCCATATTACACTAGAATAATGCTCAAAACCCTAGTGTTTATCAATTTCTCACAAAACCCATGAATCACCTTCAATGTGTTCATGAGATTTTCATAATTTAGCCATGATTTCACTTGTTGTTGTCTAGGTTTTACTCCTAGACACTATATCATCCCTATTCTATCCAAATAACAAACATGTATTATCGAATTTAGGATTTCCCAAATTCATGAGAATTACAAGTAGATAATTTTCATCAAATTTTACATACCTTATAATCCTCTTGCAATGAGGATCACTAATCTCAGCTCGGATTTTGTTTTGGATCAGATTTGAACCTTCAATTTAGAAGTTTTGTGAAATTTAGGGTTTTGAAGAGCTTGGTCGCCCCCTCCTTCTTGTCTGGTCGATCTCACGCACACAAGTGTGTTTGAGATTTTAATTTTTTTGTTTTATTAAAATTAATTTAAATTTAAGCACTTTTGGCCCCTCAACTTTCGTTTTTATTTTGTTTTAACTCCTTAACTACTCATAAGTCATCGTCTAACTAGGTTAGTGTCATTCCTAGTTAGTTTATGTTACTAATTTATTTGCAACCTAATTGCAAATTTAAGAATTTATATTTTCGGGATGTTACAAGTCCACCCCCCTTAAAAGGGTTTCGTCCCCGAAACCAGAATACGTATCGAATAATGTAGGGTAGAGACGTCACATCTCTTCTTCGGACTCCCACGTAGTGTCCGAACCCTTCCTATGCTCCCACTTGATCTTGACTTGATCGATTTGTTTGTTTCGCAAGTGCTTGACCTTTCGATCTAAAATCTCCAATGGCCTTACCGCATAATTCAGGAAATCATCCACTTCGATATCGTCGTAATGGATATAAGCTGTTTCCTCCGCTAAACATTTTCGCAACTGAGACACGTGGAACGTGCCATGTATTCCACTCAACTCTTCTGGTAGCTCGAGGCGATAAGCCACCTTACCAACCCGTTCGATGATTTTAAATGGCACGATAAACCTCGGGCTTAGTTTCCCCCTTTTCTGAATCTGATAACGCCCTTCCATGGGGAAACCTTTAACATAACCTTGTCGCCTATTTGAAATTCAATCGGTCTTCGTCTTTTGTCGGCATAAGACTTTTTCCTATCTTGGGCTGCTTTCAAATGGGCTCGTACCACTTTAATTTTCTCATTAGTGGCTTGGACAATGTCTTTATGGTCCAGTTCGCGTGGTCCCACTTCACCCTAACACACCGGGGTTCTGCATTTCCTACCATATAGCATTTCGTAAGGCGCCATTCCGATGCTCGAATGGTAACTATTATTATACGAAAATTCGGCCAAGGGTAGATAAACATCCCAACTTCCGCCAAAATCAATAATACATGCCCGTAACATATCCTCGACTGTCTGTATTGTTCTTTCACTCTGCTCATCCGTTTGGGGATGGTAGGCGGTGCTAATAAAAGTTTCGTTCCCATTTGTTCTTGAAAATCTCACCAAAAGTTTGAAGTAAACCGGGTATCTCTATCCGACACAATAGATACCGGTACTCCGTGACGTGCCACTATTTCGTTTGCATATACCTCAGATATCTTTTCCGAAGTATATGTCTCTCGTATAAGAAAAAAATGAGCACTCTTCGTTAGTCTATCCACAATCACCCATATATCGTCAAATCCCCGAATCGTTTTAGGTAGTTTGGTCAATAGGTCCATAGTGATATGTTCCCATTTCCAAACCGGGATCTCCAAAGGTTGCAGCTTTCCATATGGTTTCTGGTGTTCCGCTTTGACTTGTAAACAAGTCAAGCACTTCTCCACGTATTTTACTACATCTCTCTTCATTCCGGGCCACCAATAATTTTGTTTTAGATCGTTGTACATCTTGGTCGCACCCGGATGAATAGAATATCGGGATTTATGGGCTTCATCGAGTAGAAGCGTCTTAAGCCCACAAGAATTTGGAACCCATATTTTCCCGGATCGGGTCTTCAACCCATTCTTTTCATCCGTCAAATCTTTTAACTGGCCGATTATTCTTTCCTTCTTCCAGTTCTCTTCTTTTACTGCTTCTACTTGCGCTTCTCGGATACGTTCAAGTATACCCGAGGTCACCACAGGCTGCATCGACCTTACTCGTATTGGGACATAGTCCGCTTTTCTGCTCAGAGCATCCGCCACCACATTTGCCTTCCCGGGGTGATAGTGTATTTCACAGTCGAAATCCTTCACCGTTTCTAACCATCGTCTCTGGCGCATATTTAACTCCTTCTGATCAAAGAAGTATTTTAAGCTCTTGTGATCGGTGAATATGGTGCACTTTACCCCATACAAATAGTGCCTCCATATTTTTAACGCAAACACCACCGCAGCTAATTCGAGATCATGCGTGGGATATTTCTTTTCATGTACCTTCAATTACCTCGAGGCATAAGCTATAACTTTGCCCCGTTGCATCAGAACGCATCCGAGCCCCGACAGTGAAGCATCCGAATAAACCACCAAATCTTCGACTTCATCCGGCAGTGTTAATACCGGAGCTTGAGTTAACTTCTCTTTTAGCGTTTGAAATGCTCTTTCTTGTTCGACACCCCAAATGAACTTCTCCTCCTTCCGGGTTAATTTAGTTAGCGGTGACGCAATCTTGGAGAAATCCTGAATGAATCTCCTATAGTATCCCGCAAGCCCTAAAAAGCTTCTAATTTCCGAAGGATTCTTCGGAGGGCTCCATTTTGATATTGCCTTTATCTTTGAAGGATCTACCAATATTCCATCGGCACTTATGATGTGGCCGAGGAATTGCACCTCTCGCAACCAGAAGGCGCACTTTGAGAATTTCGCATACAACTTTTCTTGCCTGAGCGTCTCTAGTGCCTCTTGTAAGTGGCGTGCATGTTCTGCTTCATTTTTCGAGTATACCAGAATATCATCAATAAACACGATTACCGATTTATCCAACATTGGCTTGCAAACCCGGTTCATGAGGTCCATAAAAGCCGCGGGTGCATTTGTCAGTCCGAATGACATCACGAGGAACTCGTAATGTCCGTATCTCGTACGGAAAGCCGTCTTCGGTACATCCTCCTCCTTGACTCTTAGTTGGTGATACCCCGATCTAAGGTCAATTTTTGAAAACCAGTTCGCACCTTGTAAGTGGTCGAATAGATCATTTATTCTCGAAAGCGGGTATCGATTCTTTACCGTGAGTTTATTTAACTCCCGATAATCGATAAACATGCGCATGCTTCCGTCCTTCTTTTTCACGAATAGCACGGGCGTGCCCCAAGGAGACACACTCGGCCTTATGAATCCTTTATCGAGCAAGTCTTGAATCTGCGACATTAATTCTTGTAATTTCGATGGTGCAAGTCGGTATGGTGCTTTTGCTACGGGTTTCACACCCTGAACTAATTCAATTCCGAACTCTACCTGCGGCATTCCTGGTAAATCATTCGGAAATACATCTTCAAAGTCACGTACTACGGGTACGTCTCCAATCTTCGGTAATTCTTTCTCGGGCTCGTTCGCGTATATCATAAATGCTTTACATCCATGCCTCATGAGCTTGTGAGCTTTTATCATCGAGCATATTATAGGATTGTCTCCCTTTTCGCCATAGATTGTGACGTGTTTTCCGCTCGGAGATGTTAGCTTTATCTCCTTACGGAAACACACGACCATTGCGTGGTGTCGAGATAGCCAATCCATTCCTACAACCACTTGAAACTCCCCCATAGACATCGGGATTAGATCTATCAAGTATTCCTCATCATCGATACTTAGTTTGCAGCTTTGACAGACATCACATACTATGAAACTTTTGTTATCTCCTATTTCAACCTCTAAAGGCATAGGTAATTTTGTCAACACAAATGAAGGATGTCGAATAAATCCATGTGAGATAAAGGATTTATTCGCACCCGTATCAAATAATACATGTGCGGGGATAGAGTTTATTGCGAATATACCTGAGACCACATCAGGTTCTATCTTTGCTTCAACTGCTGTGAGTTGGAAGGATCTAGCTTTCACCTTTGGAGCTTCCGTTGGAGATTCTTTAGTGTCTCTCTTTCCAACCAATTCTGGGCATTCAGACTTTTTGTGGCCGGGCTGATAACATTTATAGCAAACGGAAACCTTTCCGGGACAAAACGATGCGGTGTGTCCCGTCTTCCCACATACCGGACACAGTTTGTCTTTGAAGCGGCACTCACCCTTGTGCCCCTTTCCACACACCTTGCAATTTGGCGACCCGCCTTTAGCATCCACTTTCTTTCCCGATTCCCCAGTTCGAGCTTTCTTTGTAGGGCTTGGATTCACATCATGTGCCCTTCGTTCACCCCTTTCAACTTGTTTCTTCAATTCAATTTCTCGTTCCCGAGCAACGTTTATGATCTCGGTAAGGGTCTCGTATTTTGAAGGAGTCATAAACTCCCTATACTCGGCGCTCAACATGTTATAGTAGTAGTATATCTTTTGTTCTTCATTCGTCACCAATTCATTGCAAAACTTCATCTTATCCATAAACGTCGCCGTGATCTTGTCTATGGTCTCGCCCTTGTGCCTAAGTTGCACGAACTCTTCCTTGATTCTATTAATGACCGCCTTGGGACTATGATGTTTAAGAAACGGCGTCTTAAACTCCTCCCATGTCATGGCCCTCGCCGCTTCGGCTCCTATTTCCTTCTTTTTATTATCCCACCAATCCTTGGCTTGACCCTTTAATTGACCCGTTCCGTAAGCAACAAAGTCACTTTCGTCACAATGGGTCCTTTCAAACACTCCTTCAACATCACTTAACCATCTCTGGCATATTATCGGGTCAACCTCCCCGTTGTAGATTGGCGGTTTACACGCCATAAACTCTTTGTACGAACATCCCTTACGTTCTCCCGATTTCTCTTTCATAAGGTTGACACTATCTTCTAACCTTTTGACTCGTTCTTCGACAAGTGACAACACCGTGTTTTGAATTTTGTCTATAAACTCGGATAGACTACCTTCAATTGCCTTCCCCACTTCTTCGGCAATTATCTCTTTCATTTGTTCGGTGTTTGTCTGCACCGGATCATCATCGTTTCTTTCCGACATCTTGAAACTGAAATGTTTACATTTAACGTTAAACATTTCATTTATAACATAGCTTTATTTGCTTTGGTTTAGCCAAGTGCGTGACTTGCTTTTACCGTTCACGTTTGGTACACTTTCCGGGTTTGAGTGTGTTAACACACCCTTCCCATCCACATTAATTCGCATCTCATTTCTTACATAATAAATTAATTCTTATCGGACGATCGATCAAGCTTGAACCGAACACTTTGTTGACAACCTTAAGCTCTGATTACCAACTTGTAACACTCTACTTGTTTTCATAATATTTTATTACAAACAAAGCCTTAGTATACCAAAAACCTTGGATTTTATATCAACATAAGGAAAACTTAACCAAGTTAACATCTAAGATAAGTACTACTAGTTTAAGAATCCCAAGACAAAAGAAACAGGCGTTTAAGTGTTAATTACATAGTCATTGATTTGAAAATTTTAAGTAATCGCGGAAGCTTCAAAATATCGTGTTCGGTTCTTGAAAAGATGCTTGATCGCCATCCGGATTAGGTCCAACGTCACCTATGGTCAAAACCACACAAAAGATTAGTTTTGACACTTTAAACATAAGTCCGGTTAAGTTCCAAACTCAAAAATATGCAAAAACAACAGATTCCAACCACCTTAGATGGTCGCGTTGCGCGACGGGAACCACCCAAGGTGGTCGCGTAGCGCCACCACCCGTCGCGTCACGTGACGGGTTTTGTGCTTCCCCATGGCGTAGCACCAGGGCCCGATTTCGACAGAATGTTATTTCTGGTTGCTGTATATCAGTTCAGCATCACAAAACTCCAATTCCAAACTTAAAACTATCATAACTTTTGACTCGTAAGTCCGTTTTAGGTGATTCTTTTTCCTATACGTCTGTAAATTCCATACGAACGTAACTATAACGATTTCCATACCAAAAGTTTGTCTTACGGACCAGATGACAAAAATTCATTATGTAATTATTCGACCCACTCTAATTATTTTTATTTTGCTACTCTTGTAATAGTGAACATAAAGCACTTTTTACCCAACTTCCGGGGCTTATTATCACCGGCCCTTCATTATCCAAACTTATGGCTTAGTGCTCTTGTGATCGTTATCGTCATCGCTAATTATTCAAGACACTAACACTACAACATATAACATTATTCGACCCGTTGGCTCATCTTATGGAATCCTCCAATGTAATGACTACCAAACGGTTACTTGTCGATTCTTAGCCTACGAATTCAAGTAACGAACATGGTCGCTACAATCAACGCAACTTCTATTCTACAATGTGACCATACATATTTTAATAACAATTGCTTAATGTAACGGGTCAAGTTACATACCTTCAAAGCACACCCTTTAGTCGTGCATCAACACCGGCTTGTCCGCTCGAAGCTCCAGCTTCCTTTCCTATAAAGTTCAATCACATTGTATTTAGAACCCTTTGTTTCACATGTAACGCATAGTTTACCATTTAGTACAATTTATGCGTTTTTGTTTATATCTCAACAATTTGCCTTCTATTTGGCATTTTCACAAACACTTTAAGGGCAGATTTTTATATCATTTATATTCAAGTTCATGGCTTGTTATTTAACTAAAATTTTCATCAATTTAGCTTTCATATATAAAATTTAACATACATATTTCAGAAATCTCTTTCTATGAACCATATTACACTAGAATAATGCTCAAAACCCTAGTGTTTATCAATTTCTCACAAAACCCATGAATCACCTTCATTGTGTTCATGAGATTTTCATAATTTAGCCATGATTTCACTTGTTGTTGTCTAGGTTTTACTCCTAGACACTATATCATCCCTATTCTATCCAAATAACAAACATGCATCATCAAATTTGGGATTTCCCAAATTCATGAGAATTTCAAGTAGAGAATTTTCATCAAATTTTACATACCTTATAATCCTCTTGCAATGAGGATCACTAATCTCAGCTCGGATTTTGTTTTGGATCAGATTTGAACATTCAATTTAGGAGTTTTGTGAAATTTAGGGTTTTGAAGAGCTTGGTCGCCCCCTCCTTCTTGTCTGGTTGATCTCACGCACACAAGTGTGTTTGTGATTTTAATTTTTTTGTTTTATTAAAATAAATTTCAATTTAAGCACTTTTGGCCCCTCAACTTTCGTTTTTATTTTGTTTTAACTCCTTAACTACTCATAAGTCATTATCTAACTAGGTTAGTGTCATTCCTCGTTAGTTTATGTTACTAATTTATTTGCAACCTAATTGCAAATTTAAGAATTTATATTTTCGGGATGTTACAGTATACGCCGTAAACTATATGAATAGTGAAAGTTGTTGTGGGGGTACAAGGTGGGTTGTTTTTCTTTTGATTTGTTGGTAAATCCTTTGGTTGATAACAATCACTTAAGGATGGTTCAGTGGAAGCCGTACTTTTCCCTTTGTTATCATCCTTGACTTGTGGGGTTGTTGTTTCAGTGGTACCTACGTATTATGAATGTTAACGCATGCAATACAAATTATTTGTGTACCTATTTGTTTTGACGTGTAGTGGGCGCTGTTGATGTACCTGACTTCTCTGAAATGGAATTAAGTTATCGGCTACAGAAAACAAAATCTGTCTAACCCATTGATGATTCTAAAAGGTCTGTGTAATATCTTTTACGTGATCGTAAAAAGGATGGGCATTCAGAAGACGAGATAGACAAAGGCTTGAGGAGGCGGTTGCGTTTGGTTGCCGTGTTGTCTTTTCCGGCTTAACTGAGATGAGAGCCCTTCTGATTGGTCATGGACCACTGCAATTGAACTACTGAATGGAAGATGGTGGCCGTTGAATCCCGAAAATGGGAACGATAGTGCTAGCGGTTGTGTTAAACGGGCGAGCAAAGATGAAGGTTATGGTTGGATCTGATATGATAGCTCAGATGACTTCACACAATTGTGGCGGTGCTCCAATTCGAAGATGTCGTGATTAGACGTCGTTGAGTTACAAGATGGTGATGTTATCCAGTCATGGAGGTTACTTTTGCCAGAAGATGCAACATTTGCAGGTTTTGTTCGATGATGATTTTAGAACCATTTCAAACTAAATTGATTCACATGACGGTGTGTTTCTTTTTTATATATAAAAAAAACTTTCATCAAAGTGGTTATAACGATTTATTTGATTCTCAATGATAGCCATTTAAGCAAGATCGGTTACGACACTTGATAAAATGAAACGGATTATTTAAGTTACTCTGCATTCAACAAAAAGAGTTAATTCCAATTATATGTTTATTTACTGATTTATTTGAGTTTTCAACTCCATGAGGAGTTTGGTTTTAATCACTTGTTATATAAATATATGTTTGAAATATTATTAATTGTATACATTTATCTGATAATCATAAAATATTGATGAGTAGTACTGATGAAAAATTTTATACATTTATCTTAATTATAGGTTACAAAGGTGCCGAAATCACTAAAATGCCCTTAAAGTGTCTTAAATTTTTGGGAAATGCGCAAGTTTACCCCTCAAAAATAGTTTGGCTCTCTTGTACATGTTGCTTCAAAATGTGTACACAATGTAAAATTACCATAAGGGTAAAAATCCTAGTTCTCTTAGTAAGGTAATAATATTATTAATTTTATACATTTATCTGATAATAATAAAATATTGATGAGTAGTACTAATGAAAAATTTTATACATTTATCTTAATTATAGCTTACAAAGGTGCCGAAATCACTAAAATGCCCCTAAAGTGTCTTAAATTTTTGAGAAATGTGCAAGTTTACCCCATCTAACATAGCTTGGTTCTCTTGTACAAGTTGCTTCAAAATGTATACACAATGTAAAATTACCAAAAAGGGTAAAAATCATAGTTCTCTTAATAAGGTAGTATAGAAGTATATATTATTTATATTTATATATACTATTAAATCATGAAAATCCAAAAGGTTGCATGTCTAACCTTTAATTTAATCAATTAATTCCTTTAATTATTATAAAACTTTTATTTAATTCCTTAATTTAATTCAATTAATGGAAGACATAAGTGGGCATGGATTCCATGGATGAAATGCCTAAAAATTGTCCTCATAGTGTCTTAAAACTTTGGATAATGTCCAAGTTTTCCCCCTCTAAAATGGCTTACTTTATTTGTACATGGTGCTACAAGATTTGTACCTAGGCAAAATTACGAAAAAGATAGAAAATACAGTTCTCTTAGGGGCTGTTTGGCTGAGCTTTTCAAAATGACTTATTTGCTTATTTGCTTTCTGAAAAACAAATAAGCAAATAAGTCATTTTGAAAAACTCCATTTTATAGCTTTTCAAAACAGCTTATTGACTTGCTTTTCAGAAAAGCAAATAAGTTGTTTTGAAAAGCTTAGCCAAACAAGCCCTTAATATAGTATTATAGATTATATATATATATATAGGGTAGGGATATGGTAAAAAGTGTCTAAAATGTGAGAAGGGTAAGAAGTGTTTTAAACCATTGGATATTTGATCTAGTGGTTGAGATCAATAGGGTATAAAATGTAAATTGTGTTTTAATTAGAAGGACCTTATGTAAAATTGAAGGGCAATAGTGTCTTTTCCAATGTTTCAAATATGGTAACCGCCATCAATCTCCTAAAAACTAGCTATTCAAATTTAATTGCTAAATTATCTCGATCCTAAATTCTAAAAATAGAAAAATATGTAACTGCTGCAAAGAAACGTATAACACTATACATCCATCATATAACACTATACATCTATCATATAACACTATATAACAATATGTAACACTATACATCCATCATAGGCATGCTACCAGAAAAATAGAACACTATATAACACTATGCATCCATCATATAACACTATATAACCAAAGAACACTATATAACACCATGTAACACTATATAATACTATATAAAAAATATATAACACTATACAGTTCTAAATGGTGGTTGCACTACAGAATTAATAATTGATAGTGTTATATAGTGTTTTTGATGGTTGCGCTACAGAATTATATAACACTACAGAATTATATAACACCAAAAACCATATTATAACACCATATAACACCAAGTAACACTATATAACACTATATAAAATATATATAACACTATGCAGTTCTGAATGGTTGTTGCACTACAGAATTATATAACACTACACACATTCGTAGATTAATTCCTAAAATCAAATTCCTATAATAAAGGGTGGAAGTTATTTTGGGCAGTTATCTTTAAATCAATTAATTGAAAGAAAATAGAAAATTACTAATTCACCCTTTTGAATTAATTTAGATATAGGACACTTGTCATCACCACATTATTTCTTACCCTTCTCACACTTTGGACACTTTTTACAGGATCCTTTACCTATATATATATATATATAGGGTAAGGTTCATTTGAGAACCACCTTTATTGTGAGAATCGCGAGAACCAATGTGAACCCAACAAAATAACATAAAAAAACCTAACCCCCCACACCTACCACCCCAAAACCTAACCCCCCAAAGCTAAATGCTAAAAACTAAACCCCCAAAAAAATCTAAAATCACACAATTTTTTTTTAATATTTTTTACTTAAAAATCGCTACTTTTAGCAGCGAAAAAAAAAATTTTAATTTTTTTTTATAACGAAATATAGCGAATTATAAGTAAAACATATTAAAAAAAATTGTGTGATATTTTAGCTATTTTTAGGTATTTTTGGTTGTGTTCACATTGGTTCTTGCGGTTCTCGCAATAAAGGGTGGTTCCTAACGGATCCTTCTCATATATATATATATATATATATATAGGATCAGGAGAGAACGCCTCAAAGTGTGAGAACGGTGAGAACGATTCTCAGCCACAAGATCTTAGTGGTTTGTGTCTGAGATTGATGCGGTGGCATTTTTGTAAATAATAGGGGCCTTGGAACTAACAGGAGGGTAAAATAGAAAGATCCAAACAAAGGTGCACATGCTAATCACATGCCATTTCCCCCCATCATATTTAAACGAAAATAACTTTTTTATACGTGATTATTTTTAGAAAAAAAAAATTACACCATAAAACTCAACGTTTTTTATCTTTCCAACGAGTATACTATTGATATACTTTTCGAAAAAAAAATTAACTGGGTTTTATGGCGTTTTTCTGAATTGGGTGTTTTATGGCGTTTTAGACTATGTATTTTCATGGTTTTTTTCTGAACTAGTACAAATTATGATTTTTCTGAGCTCAAAAAATATTATTTTAGGCGGTTAGACACATAAACCGCCCAAAAATCAGCACAAATAAACTTATGCGCACATTTTTGAGCTATATGGCTCAAAAAATGGTTTTTTTTTAGCTGTTGTAAATTATAGCTCAAATAATAGTTTTTTTTTTTGTGTGATGTTGTAAGTTATAGCTAAAAAAAATAGGGTTTTTTTTGTGCTGTTGTAAGTTATGGCGTTTTAACTAGGTATTTTCATGGCGTTTTTCTGAACTAGGTGATTTTATGGCGTTTTAACTAGTTATTTTCATGGCGTTTTTCTGAACTGAGTATTTTATGGCATTTTCAACTGAGTTTTTTCATGACGTTTTTCTGAACTAGGTGTTTTATGGCGTTTTTAACTGGGTATTTTCATGGCGTTTTTCTGAATTGGGTGTTTTTATGGTGTTTTTTTTAACACCCAGTTCATGTGAGTGGGTTTTTTGACAATATTAACCCTTAGTGTAATTTAGCATCAATGCCACATGTCACCACCAAATTCGTTCTCACAATTCTCACACTTTTCACAGTTCTCTCTAAATCCTGACCTTATATATATATATATATATATATATATATATATAAGGAGCCGCTAGAATGAGAACCACCACGAGTTATGAGAACCACGAGAACCGCGCCCCGCGGGTGGCCGTCGGCGACGAAATTTTTTTTACACCTAGATCCGTATATTTTAGCGGGGGGTTTAAATTTTCGGTTCAAACGGCGCGCCCGAGGGGGTAGTTTTTTACGCCCAAAGTTTGGTAAAAAAAAAGAAAAATTAAAAAAATTAAAAAAACCCAAACTTTGGGCGTAAAAAACTACCCCCTCGGGCGCGCCGTTTGAACCGAAAATTTAAACCCCCCGCTAAAATATACGGATCTAGGTGTAAAAAAAATTTCGTCGCCGACGGCCACCCGCGGGGCGCGGTTCTCGTGGTTCTCATAACTCGTGGTGGTTCTCATTCTAGCGATCCCCTATATATATATATAGGGTAGTGTTCATGCGAGAACCACCCTTGTTGCGAGAACCACGAGAACCAATGTGAACAGGGGGCAATTTTGTAAATACCAAACAACTTTTAAAATATTGGACTTCAAGCACAAATTAAGTTACATTTAATAGAAACTTTCACGTCCACTCTCCCTAACCTCTTATTAGAACCAGATCTCTCAACATTTACTCAACCTTCAACCTGAATCTCTCAACAATTCTCAACAGTTCGTCCCTGAATCTCTTAACAATACTCAACAGTTCATCGATTACATCATCGGTCTCGAATACATCATCACTTCACCGTCATCAGTTCGGGATATTGAAGCATCTGGATTAATATTTTATCTCAGATCTGAGATTTTACCAGCAGATAGTCATATAATCGAGGTTAGTTCCCAAAGTTCGTCCAAAATTAGTCATATAGTATATATTATGAACTTAATCACCGATCGTACATTCTCATCCATTCATAATTAGGGCAACGTGATTATAAGCATTGTGTATTTTTAATCCTTCGTAATTAGGGCAACGTGATTATAAGAATAGATGATTCAATGAGTGTGTCATAGTGAATTTGATTAAATAAAGTTAATAATATCATTCATATGCATAGTGAATTTGAGAAGTTTTGTTTAGGATACGTGTAGATGATTTTGTGTAATTAGAATATGTTGATGTTGTTGTTTTAGGTAATGCACACGTGCATAGTGAACTTCGGCAGTTTTGTGTAAGATACGTGATTTTGTGTAATTAGGATATGATGGTGTTATTGTGATTTTTTGTAATTAGAATATGATGATGTTATTGTTTCATGTGATGCACATGTGCATAGCGAACATGAGCAGTTTTGTTTAATATACGTGTTTTTGATTTTGTGTAATTAGATTCTGTTGATTTTGTTGTTTAAAGTGATGCATATGTGCATATTGAATTTGAGCACATAACATTGAACTTTACATATGGATTGATTTTAAATATCATTATAATAATATGTGATGCACATGTGCATATTGATTCACAAGTGCATAATGACAATGACATGTGATGCGCATGTGCATATTGATGCACAAAGTGCATATAGATGCACAAATGCATATCGTTTAAGGTGATGAAAAAAGGTGTTTAACGCACATACTAATTGAAATTGCATTCTGGTTATATTATGTTTCAATTATTACTGTAGGTAAAAAAACGGGAAAAAAACGAAGAAAATAACATTTGTGTTGAGATAGAATGACGAATGGGCAACAAAACTGCCAGATGATAAGGAAGGTGAATACAAGAGTGTTAAACGAAAAGCCAAAAAAGGTTGGTTATTAGTCGATGATGCAGTTGGTAGTATATGCACATGTGCATCCAATTGTTACTTTCATGTTGAACAATGTTGTTTGATGGCATGTGCAGTTATTGCAGGAGAAAGAAATACAAGGAATGGGACAAGTAAAAAGCACGATGTGATGGATGATAAGGGCGACAAGACGGTAGAAAACTTCCACCGTTAATGAAAGAAAGTTGCATGGAACGTGTTATACTGAAAATTATGGTTGTTTTTTGTATGGTGGTTTATATGTTAGTTATTTTTATTGATAATTTATATTTGTTTATTGGACGATGACAACTATATGATTGTTAATTCAGTAATTTGATGTAATATGGTATAGTATATGTTTGAAATGCACATGTGCATAAGGTGAATTAGTATGCATAGTGGTGATATATGATGTGTTTCCGGATGATTATAATCAGTTTACAATGTTTTCAAATGTTATATGGTGGTTAGTATAGTATATGTTAGAAATACACAAGTGTTTATTGTTGTGACATAAATGATTATGTTGCCAATGCACATGTGCATATTTATATATTATTATGCATAGTGGTAATGTATAATGGTGTTTGGTATAGGATATGTAGTTTACAATGTTGTATGGTGTATGGTATAGTATATGTTGGAAATGCACAGTTACCTATTGATGTGATATGATGAGTGGCATAGTTTATGTTGGCATTGCACATGTGCATAACGTAGAGGTAGTAATGTATAATGTTGTTTGGCATATTATATGGTGGGAATGCACATGTGCATAATGTATGCGTTGCAATGTATAATAGGTGGGTTGAAAGTGGAGTACATGTAGTTAAAACATAATGGCATTAAAAACCGTGCATCGATAAGTTTAGATGGTATGGTTTCAATGTTGAAAATGCAAGCGTTGGGTAATGCACATGTGCATGATGTTGAAACAGTGGACATGTTAATTTATGTTAATTGGTCATGAATACAATAGTGAATACTACACCGCTAAGTAGATAAAAAAATAAGTTTAAACAAGGAATGTAAACAAAAAAACAAGTGATAATCAATTTATAAGTAGTTCAAGTATTTTTTTTGGTTGTCCTTCTTTTGAACATAATATGTACCATTCTTTGGAACATAATATGTACCGATGTGTACAATGATCAATGTAGGATTGTTCCTATATATAAACAAAAAATAAAATGAATAAAAAGAGGATATAAATATCATAATTAATAAAACATATGAAATGTGTACGCACAATGTTTAAACGGTCAACGATGTATACATGGTCAATAGTATATCGGTCAACCATGTATACATGGCCAACAGTTTATCTGTGATGATTATAGTGGGTCAACAATTTCTCAGTGATGATTATAGTGGGTCAACAGTGATGATTATAGTGGGTCAACGGTTTACCAGTGATAATTATAGGGTGTTAGAGTGATAATTATAGGGTGTTAGCGTTACGATGCACATGTGCATGGGAAATGTGCTGATGGTTAACATATGATTATAGGGAGATGATTAAAGGGTGTTGGCAATGTGATGCGCATGTGCACGATTATGTATTAATGGTTAACAATATGATTAGTTATGATTATGGGGTGTTGTTAACGTGATGCACATGTGCATGTTCATGTTAATGATGGTTAACAGTTTACGAATGACGAGTATGGGTGTTATCAACATAATGAACATGTGCACGATCGGTGATGAGTATGGGTGTTATCAACATAATGCACATGTGCATGATCGTTGTATTGATCAATCAGATAAACAAAAAAATGAACAATGTTAAATAAACAATGATACAGGAACATAGAGTAATCAAGCAAATGTTAATTTTTTTTTTTGAACAACAACAAAACTTCTCATACCGTAAAACTTCTCATACCACAAAAGAAATACCAACGATTAGCTGGTAAAACAACAACAAGGGGTAAAAATCTAAACAAGACAAAAAAGTGCAGAACATACTCTGCACATACACAACCATACAAAACATAAAATAAAAAAACAAATTAACCCAGCCTTCCCAGCTATCAACACAGAACTTCGAACAATATTTTACCCATTCAAACAAGAGGTTAATAACATCCTCGGAAGCCGACTCCAAAGAACGCTTGCCCTCCTTAAAGAGCCTGTTTTTACTATCCTTCCAAATTACCCATAAAGTGGAGTAAATTATGTTCAAAAGCAATGTACTATTGACATAATAATCTAGTCGCGTATACTCCTGAACAAGCTGCTCCAGGGATGAGAGGTCTGTAAGGTCTCAGTTACACCAAACAGAGATCTTCATCCACACCGCCTTGGCTATCGGGCACTCAATAAAAACATGTGTGGCCGACTCCGAAACCCCCGCACACTTTATGCAGCAACCAGTAATGGTACTAACCATTAACTTTAATAGGGACCCAGTTAAGCGACTTTTCTAGCCGCTTGAACTGTGAACCCATTAGATTGACGAGGAAGGTATATATGTGATAAATCAGAAGATGCCATATGTATCACAAAGGGGTTACAAGTGAAATCATGTTTCTTTGTAAGTAGATGACAAATGGCAATATAATCGGACTGAGTAATCGTATAAGGACACTTACAGTGGGAATTGGTAACAACATAGAAATTGGTAACAGAATGGATGTAATAAAAAAGTATGTAATTTGTTGTGATTACCGGATAAATGATGAATTTAACCGAGTAATCGTAGAAGGACGAGCCGAATTAGTTATTGCAGTGGTGACTTATGAGCAGATGTATGAATGTCACTGGATGAGTTGTCGTTGGAGGAGTTGTCAGCGAAGGAGTTATCATGGTGGTGGTGCGGTGGTGTCGCGGTGGTGGCAGAGGTGATATGTCGACGGCGACGGCGGTTATCAGGGGAGTGGTAGCAGTGAACGATGATTTGAATGAGGATGTAAACCCTAACTATTTGAACATAACGAATATGGAGATGTAAACCTGTTAGATGGAATTTCATTTTAATTACAAAAATGCAATGTGTTCACACTGGTTCTCGCGGTTCTCGCAATAAGGGGTGGTTCCTAACGGATCCTTATCCTATATATATATATAAGTATATATATATAGGACAAAGATCCGTTAGGAACCACCCCTTATTGCGAGAACCGCGAGAACCAGTGTGAACACAAACAGTAATTCCTAAAAAAATCTAAAAAACACCCAAAATTTTTTTTTTTTTTTTTTTTACTATTTTTTTTGAAAAAATCGCAATATTTTGTTAATAAAAAAAAATTTCAAAAAAAAAAAAAAAAAAAATTTCGAGTAACAGTTATCCATGCACATGTGCATATGTATCGTTTCTTTGTCAAATTCCGTAATTCATTACAAATAATAGTCAATTGCACTTTCATTTACACTACCACGTGTAATACACTACTTTTTACGTTAACAATGTTAGAAATGCACATGTGCATTTATATGTATTAACAGGAAATAAGG
The DNA here is from genome assembly GCA_030545235.1 of Helianthus tuberosus. Lineage (NCBI taxonomy): Eukaryota > Viridiplantae > Streptophyta > Magnoliopsida > Asterales > Asteraceae > Helianthus > Helianthus tuberosus. The sequence continues at coordinate 176,894,643 of CM060450.1, forward strand.
TGTTTTGGTACACTACTTTCTCTTTCATCTATCGTTCCATCCATAATACACAAGCATGCACATGTGCATTTTTGTCATTTCTTTGACAAATTCCGTAATTCATTACACATATTAGACAATTGCACTTTATTTACACTACCATATGTAATACACTACTTTTTACATTACCAATATTAGAAATGCACATGTGCATTTATATGTATCAACATTAAATAAGGTGTTTTGGTACACCACTTTGAATACACTTTCCTTTTTCATCTATCATATCATCCATAACACACTACCATTACCTCTTACCATCCATAATACAATACCATTATCTCCTACCATCCATGATACAAAACCATTAACAATATTTTCACTTTAATACATGTATGTAAACACCATTTATACCATCCAATCAACATATTACATAAAAAATTGACAACTATAACCAAACTATCAACCACTAGATATAACTAACCAAAAAACATGTATATGAGCCTACTTCTCCATTCAAAATCACAAACTTTTTGTAACAAAACACGTTATATCATGGTTATACCTAATTATGCACATGTGCATTTTGAATATTGGTAATGTAAAAAGTAGTGTATTACTAATGGTATTGTAAATTAAAGTGCAATTGTCTATTCCTGATAACGTATTACTGAATTTGTTGAAGTAATGATACATATGCACATGTGCATAGATAACTGTTACTCGAAAAATTTTTTTTTTTTTTTTTATGGTAACGAAATATAGCGATTTTTATTAAAAAAATATTTAAAAAAAATAAAAAAAATTTTTGAGTGCTTTTTTGATTTTTTTTAGATTTTATTTTGTGTTCACATTGGTTCTCGCGGTTCTCGCAATAAGGGTGGTTCTCGCATGAACCTTACCCTATATATATATATATATATATATATATATATATATATATATAAGTATCCGCTAAAATGAGAACCACCTCGAGTTGTAAGAACCGCGAGAACTTTTTGATCCGGGGCGAGGTGGACCAAATTTTTTTTTTCAGAAACGTAGATGCATGTATAAAAACAATATTTGTAAAAAAAAATTCAAAAAAAAAAAGTCGTGGGTGTAGTTTTGAGCACCACAAGTTTGTGTTTACGGGACCCGTAAATTTTCCGGCCAGATTTACGGGTCCCGTAAACACAATCTTGTGGCGCTCAAAACTACACACACGACATTTTTTTTTGAATATTTTTTTTACAAATGTTGTTTTTATACATGTATCTACGTTTATGAAAAAAAAATTTGGTCCACCGCGCCCCCTACGGTGTAGTTCTCTCGGTTCTTACAACTCGAGGTGGTTCTCATTTTAGCATTCCCCTATATATATATATATATATATATATATATATATATATATAGGGTAGGGCTATGTTGGAAACCCTAAAAATTTTAAAAAACCCTAGAAAACCCAACCTCCCGACATTTTTTTTTGAAAAAAATAACACATGTAATATACATGTTTTTAAGAGTTTTGGGCCAAAAAAACAAAAAAGCGCCGAAGGAATATTTAAAAAAAAAATAAACAAGTTTCAGCATTTTTTGTCTAACACATGTTAGTCACCGAAGTTGCTGAAATTTGTTTATTTTTTTTTAAATAATCCTTCGGCGTTTTTTTGTTTTTTTTTTTTTTGGCCCAAAACTCTTGAAAACATGTATTATTACATGTGTTATTTTTTTCAAAAAAAAATGTCGGGAGAATGGGTTTTCTAGGGTTTTTTTAAATTTTTTAGGGTTTCCTACCTAGCTTATATATATATATATATAGGGTAAGGTTCATGCGAGAACCACCTTTATTGCGAGAACCAATGTGAACACAACCTAAAATAGCTAAAAAAACCTAACCCCCACCCCCCCAAGCTAAAATGCTAAAAACTAAACCCCCAGAAAACCTAAAAAATCTAATTTTTTTTTTATATTTTTTATGTTAAAATCGCTACTTTCAGTAGCAAAAAAAAAACATTTTAAAAATAAAAATAAATTTTTTTTTGCTACTAAAAGTAGCGATTTTTTTATAAAAAAATATTAAAAAAAAATTTGTGTATTTTTTAGCTATTTTTAGACATTTTTTGTTATGTTCACATTGGTTCTCGCAATAAGAGGTGGTTCCTAACGGATTTTTGACCTATATATATATATATACAAGGGCACTTTCCATTCCTAAAATGTTTGTTAAAACGAGTAAGCTTGTGGTGTTAGAGTTTAAAATCTAACTTTCACAAAAATATTCATTATTAACAATATTCGTTTACCATCTATCTTGATGTAAATTCATGACACAATTAAGTCAACCGATTTGGTTATATCCGAGGTAGCATATAATATATATTATGTTTTAGAGTAAATTACTTTTTGAGTTCTTGTGTTTTAGTGGTTTTAACCATTTAATTCCAAAATCAAAATGTTTAACGCCCTGAGTCCCTAGACGTTTTTTTATAACCATTTGAGTTCTTTTGAGTCCAAATTGTAACCTTTTGAGTCCAATTTTTTTTAACAAAATTGGACTCAAACCGTTATAAAATGAACAAAATTGGACTCAAACCGTTATAAAATAAATGACTAGGGACTCAGGACGTTAAACTTTTTGATTTTGAACTCAAACGGTTAAAACCACTAAAACACTGGGACTCAAATGATTAAAACCACTAAAACACTGGGACTCTCGTGTATCTAAAACGATTTTCAAAACCATTGCTCTTGATCCTGACCAAAATGAACTCCCACTGATTCAACCACCCTTGTGTCTTCGCTTTTCCAGTTAGTGCACATCATAAAATACTTGATAATTGAACAATTCTCCTAAACGTTGCTTGGCATTTTGAACAAGCAAGCGTCATATTAGACACTTAGTGGGCGTTTGGTTCGCACTTAGTTCACGGAATTCGTTGGAATTGGAATCTTAAACATTATTTTGAATTCAAAATACAAAATGTGTTTGGTTATTACATTTGTTATGGAAGTGGAATGTAGAACTGTGGCGATGACGGTGGTGACGGAGGCAACCAAATTGGGGATTTCATTGGAATCAAATTCAATTCCAACTTCTTTACTTGGCCAACCAAACATAATAAAGAATTAGAATTCAAATTCCATTACCATTAAAATCTGATGAAATCCACAAACCAAAAAGTCTTAAACGCTTGGTAATTTGAACATTATAAAACACTTGTTTTGAGTTTTCGAGTTACTTTGTGGTCTTCATTCACCTCTTTTTGTATATTTTTTTAGCCAAGCTCAAGGGTCAAGGTATACTTATATCGTTGATTAACAGCATATATATGCTTTGTCAATGAGGTAGTGGTTGGGGAAAGACTTGGTGTTCCTTGTGACCCAGGTTCGACTCCCACTCTCCTCATTATTTTCTGCGGCATCCAGGTTAAGGGTGTATACGGGTGGCGCCGATTCGTCTTGGATGAGAGGCAAAGTTTTACCGATTATTCCACTGTCGTGCCTTCGGACGGGTGGAGGTCGGGTTTCCGTGCATCTCGGAGAGCCAAGAGGCTGGCGGCGGTCGAGTAGTCGACCTTGGCCACAACGCCCAGTGTCACAGTAGTTGGCACGTCGTTACTTGCCGTTCAAAAGAAAAAAAACCAGCATATATGCTTTGAATGTGATATAATTAACGTGCTCTACCTAGCTGGTGTGTTAATTCCCTATGAATTGAAACTTACATGACAAATCGGAAACCACATAAGGGTGTAAGGAGTGGTTAAACACTTGAGAGTGACAAACTAAAAAATCAACCAATCAGAGTGCGCCACGTTAATCAGTGAAAAGTGTTTAAACTTTGCTGAAAAGTGTTGGCAATGGTTTAGACACTTGCTGAAGTGGTAAACTTTAAAAAAAAAAGGAAAAGGGTGTGATTGGTTGAGAGATTGCATGGACCCCACCTCACCACACACACACTCTTCACCGCATTGGCAACCCACCACCGATTTGGTAAAGTTTGAGCGGTAACTAGTGTTGGTGGTGGTGTTTACCGAGTGGTAAACTCACTTTACCACACTTTGCCGACTCCACTCCGGATCCCCTAAAGCAGCTGTTCCATGACAAATCACCCTCAATTATATACACACATTGTATTATTGGTACAGCTAGCTGGCTTTAATGATTTCTAACTAAAATTTCCATAAAACCCAAACGCTAGCTCCTTTAGATGCTGACAAATGATGAGAACTGGATCATTTGTTGGACCTCTACAAACTGCATGCACTTTTACAAATACTTATCTAAAACCCAAACTCTTAATCAACACCAGTAACTAACTATAATTAACAACCTGCAGACATAGAACCGGTTTTATATATATATATATATATATAGAGGCCGGTTAACGTACAATACATCTTATCCTACATTATGTACGCGATACCTTCAGCCGTACGATCTTTAATCGATCAAACGCGGGCGAAACTAATTTAAATGATTAAATTAATCATTTTAATATATCTAAATCATACCAGGAAGGTTAAATGTCATTGCGAGGTCATAAATCTCTGTAATTGACCGATGATAGTTCAAAATCAAACCCTAAATCAAATAAAACCTGAAAATCTTCTTCCCCAACCTCCCTTCGTTCCTTTTAGTGCGATATCGATAATAAGAACTACTAATTTGGGAGTTGTAAGTGTCAAACGGAAGAAGACAGACAATGATCGACCAACAATCAAAGAAGACAGACAATGAACAGTAACACACACACAGATTTTTCACATGCGATATTCAATTTTCCACATGCGATTTACACACCCCATGCCATTTTTCACATTACCCCATGCTAGCCATTTTTTCACATGCGATATTCAATTTTCCACATGCGATTCTACACACCCCATGCCATTTTTCACATTACCCCATGCTAGCCATTTTTTCACATGCGATATTCAATTTTCCACATGCGATTCTACACACCCCATGCCATTTTTCACATTACCCCATGCCATTTTTTCACATGCGATATTCAATTTTCCACATGCGATTCTACACACCCCATGTTATTTTTCACATTACCCCATGCTAGCCATTTTTTCACATTACCCCATGCTAGCCATTTTTTCACATGCGATATTCAATCTTCCACATGCGATTCTACACACCCCATGTCATTTTTCACATTACCACATGCCATTTTTTCACATGCGATATTCAAATCTTCCACATGCGATTTTGTCCATCTACACACCCCATGCCATTTTTCACACTACCCCATGCTAACCATTTTTTCACATGCGATATGTATTGAATTCGCACCAGATCTGCACCTGATCGAACGGCTGGGATGATCACGTACGTATCGTACGATAAGCGCATTTGTATTTTACTCTTTACCTATATATATATATATATGGTAAGGTTATTGTAAAAAAGACCAAAAGTGTGAGAAAGGTAAGAAAGAATCTCAGCCATTAGATCTAAATTAATTGAAAAGGGTAAACAAGTAATTTTATCATTAATTCAATTAATTAAAAACTTCTCATAACCGTCACCTTAATTATAGGAAGTATATAACACCATTCAGCAAGTATATAACACCATTCAGTAAGTATATAACACCATTCAACAAGTATATAACACCATACAGCAAGTATATAACACCATTCAGCAAGTATATAACACCATTCAGCATTCAACAAGTATATAACACCATTCAGTAGGTATATAACACCATTCAGCAAGTATATAACACCATTCAACAAGTATATAACACCATTCAGTAAGTATATAAACCATTCAGCAAGTATATAACACCATTCAACAAGTATATAACATCATTCAGCAAGTATATAACACCATTCAGCATTCAGCAAGTATATAACACCATTCAGTAAGTATATATAAACAATTCAACAAGTATATAACACCATTTAGCAAGTATATAACACCATTCATTGACTAAACATCTGATTGAAACATATTTTTTTCTCTATATAAGTATAGCAATATGGTACTCATATTAAAGATAAAAAAACGCTCGTTATTATGGTGTAATTTTTTTTAAAAAAAAGTTACGTATAAAAAGTTATTGACGTTTAAAAAAGACGGGGAGAAGTTACATGTGCATTACCTAATTTCTAGTGGGTTTAAAAGACTATATTGCCCCTAGATATTTCAAATCAGTCCAAATTAATGAAAATATTTTACAATTTGGTCCCTATTGATCTCAACCATTAGATCAAAAAATCTAATGGCTGAGATTCTTTCTTACCTTTCTCACACTTTAGGCCTTTTTTACAGGATCCTCTACCTATATATATATATATATATATATATATATATATATATATATATATATATATATATAGGGCAAGGATAAATTGAAAACCCACTTGAGTTGAATAAACCCTGAAAACTCAATATATACCAATGATTATAATAGATGGATGGTTGTGATGTGTTTGAGTATTATCTCTCTTACTTTTTAATATAATAATTAGTAATAGTACCCATAAGGGTAAAATGGGAATAAAGTGTGACAATTGTGTTCTTGGGAGAATTGAATTGCATGTCTTCGTATGATGCAACAGTAGTTTCATTATTATCCCTTTAGCCTAACAAAGCCTATGAAGCCTAGCTACAACTTTCAACACCACAAGAAATACAAAAGCCATCATTGCACAACTTCAATTTTCTTTTATCAGTTTTTAGCAAAGCACCTATTCACTCTCTCTCTCTATCTCTTCATCTCATCTTCATCCAAAAAGCTCCTGCAGAAAAACACACTGCAAATCAACAATTATCCTCCTCAAACCTAAATAACATTGATAGATTTGCAAACGATCTTCCCAGAGATTTCCATCAACTGCAAATTTTCAGGTGCGTCCGCCATCCGGCTTTCTTTTGGGGGTAAAAATGTGTTTTTTCTTGACAAATTTACGAGCTTTGTTTTCTGTATAATTCAGGGTTTCATCTAGGGTTTTTGGTTGTTATTTTCATACACATTTGGGTTTTTTTTTCTTTTTTAAAAAAAGTGGTTTATGTACTTTATGTGATGTTCATAAACAGTGTTGGAAGGTAGTGTACATTCCCTGTCTTTTGGTTTGTATGTTGGTGTTGAAGAAACCTTTTTTCATGTTTTTTTAAGGTTGTTACAAAAATTGTTCTATTGGGAAGAAAAGACTACATTTATGTTTGACAATTAATTTGAAATAAAACAACATTCATAATTTTTTTTTGTTCTTTTGGTTATTTTATAAGTTGAACTCCTTTTTCACAAACAAAAGCGGGTGTCTAAAAAAATAGGAAATAAAATAAAAAAGAAACTAATTGGTATGTAACATTAGATTGTTAGATGGTTTGTTACATTTATGTTTGACAATTTATTTTGTAACAGTATTGGAAGGCAGCGAATCAGACACACCAGCAAAGGAATTGAAAGAAAAGAAAAAAGTATTTTTGTAACCTACGTATTTTGTTTTTAGGGAACAAGTGTGTTGTATGCGTTGTTATGTTATATAATAATGTTGCACCTTAACATTTGTGGGGGCAAAATTTTGTAACTTGAGTATTTTGTTCATAAAGTTGTTTTACGATACTTTTTTTTAATTTATCGGTGTTTGGGCCACCGGCGTTGTATATAACAAATAAATGTAAAATCATTAGGTGAAAAACTGAATATACACGTTGAATAAGGTTACATTATATGTTACTTTATATGTACCATCTTATTAAGGTTACATTCTATAAATGAGTAATAAATATTTCATTATATGTAACATTTTACAAAAAAAAAATGTAAACAATGAGGAAAAAATGTTACTTTATATGTACCATCTTATTAAGGTTACATTCTATAAAACGAGCAATAAGTATTACATTATATGTAACATCCTACAAAAAATAACGTTACATATTCTGTATATCCACATACATAAAAGTGTAACGCATTTTCTTTTCTTTCTCCACCGACACATAGTGTTATATTACCTCACATTGTTACAAATTTTAAACTACAAAGATTTTACATTTAATGTACATATATAAACTAGGTTATCTCCCGTGGTACCCACGGGTTGTTTTATTTTGTTAGTTATTAATATACTGGTGAAGTACCATCAGGTTATTTTGTTACACTGTTGTTAAATGATTCGGTACATTAAATGATTTTTCCGCCAATTATCATGTCTAAAAATGTTGAATGTAGTAATACAAAATACGATAAACCAACTTATTGCACTATATCAAGTAAACAAACAACAAAAGGCAAAAACGGATAAGACAGAAATATTGCTAATGTTTGATAAGTCACGACATGTAAACATTAGTTAGTTTGTGAATAACCATAAAGAGACTAAAAATGAAATACTATAATTTTATACAATGATAATCGATTATATTAAAAGAAAATGAGAAGTAACTAATAACTGTAACAGATTTGTGGTGTCCTTTATTTGGAAAGAGAAGAAAATGGCAACACTTGTTCCTTTTGTGCTTTAGGCTCACACTTTGTTCTTTCGTAGTTGACTCATCATGATCTGCTTCCACTTATTATTTGGAGATTTCCTTCATATTGATAGAAAGAACTATAGCACTATAAGAAGTAAATACTTAACAGGTATTAGACATGGGCTCCACCAAACTTATTAATAAAAAAACATAAACTATAAGCACTATAAGAAATAATTAGTTAATAGGTATTAGACATGAGATCTACCAAACTTATTTTTTTTATAGTTTATTCCAACCAAAGGTTACATACAGCCCTCATAATTTGGTTCATTGGCAAGAGGTCTACCATTTTCAATGGACATTTGAGTGAAGGGACAAATTTTGGATTTAATCCCGGGTTCAAACCTGAAAGGGAGTGAAGATTTATGGATTTCATCTGGTTCCCGCGTATCAGGAGAGTAAGGTCTCATGACGGTCGAGGAGTCGACCTTGGACATAGCCCCAAGCAGGATAGATTTACATGCGAGATTCTTTGCCGTTAAAAAAGACAAATAAAAGAAATGAAATCATAAGTAGAAAAAAAAATAGAAGATACCTCCATTCAAATGGGTGATGGGGGTACTCCAGAGTCCGGATCAAACCTGCACAAGTTGACAAACAGAACAACTTGATTACCGACGGTTATGACAAACATAACTCTTTTAAGTTATCCAGAAAAAAAAACCATTGCTAATAAAATAACAATAAATACATGTGTAGACTTAGAACCACATCCACTTGTCATGTCATGTGAGTACCAAATGTGTTAAAAGCAGCCACCACAATTTGGAGTGTAACTCTTGAATCTTGTGATGATTCCTTCCATTCCATGGTTATGCATTAGTGATCTCCTTATATCTATTGTCTAAATTATATGTACCATGTGAAAAAAGCTTCCATTCCATGGTTATGCATCAAGATTTCTTCGTATTTGCAGCCTAAATTGTCTAATAATAAAAGCCAAAATTTAAGGTAACATCATGGAAAGTATAACAACGTTTCTATATAATCTTTGTAGGCTCAATAAAATGATCATAACAGGTCAACTTCCACCCAGTTACTTATTAATAGTCGATTTGGGATATCAGATATGCTCTAACTTTAATGGGTCAAACAGGTCAAAATTCACCAAGGCGTATTAACTATAAGGCAGAATTATTTTGAAGAATGCTTGATTATGAACAAATCTAAACACTTCTTCAATAAATCATTGAATATTATGTTAAACAGAATGTAAAAAATAAAATAGTGTTTGTTTACCGTCAGAATATAATAGATTTACCTTGCGAACCACTGCATAAAGTTTTAACATAATCATTAAGCATGTAAGCTATCACTTTTTTAAATACTTTCAGTGCAATTAATTATATAATGTTTACCTTCATAAGGCAACATTCTCGACATTAGAAGCCGAAAAGACTTGGACCGGATTAAGTGAGCATAGTTATTTGAATCTCAGTAAGTTGACGTAATCTTCTAACACGAATAAAAAGATTTAAATACTAAATGTGAAACATTACTAAAAGGAGTAAACTCACATCTTCTTCAGTTAGTTTCTAGATGATGTTTAAGAGAGACGTTGGCGAGAGACAAAAGCAGAGAGAATACGATCATCATCGGAGGACTCCGCCGGGCCACCACCGATGGTTCACAGTGAAATTTGGCCATCTCTCTTTCTGTGCCTCTATAGAAACCCTGATTTGCTATGGTTTTCACGTGTAGGCGCGTGGGACAACGTGGACCAGTCTTAGACTTAAGACTGGAGCGTTATGAACTGTCACCTGCTGAACACTTTTCAACAGAGGGTTCCTGAATATTAACCTGAAGTTCCTCTTCAAACGCTCATAAGCCACTGTTACATGTTGAAGGAAAAAATGACAATCAGATGAGTGGTGATTTTGTAAATCCAGCAAAACAAATACAAAGAAATAGTCCTTAGAAAGTGGAAATCTTGATCGCACCGGCACACCCCTTGGAAATTTTCACCCGCACCCCTTGAAAATTTTCAACTACCCCACTTAGAAAAAAAATATTATGAATTTATAAAAAGAAATTAAACGCTGATTATTATTTAATATATAAGTAAATAACATAATTTATATAATTATTCTTTAACCACTTATTCACTTAATTATTTAACCCAATCAAAGCCCAATCTACAATCTAATTTTATTAACCCAAGCCAAAACCCAACGAAAAGAAATTTGAACTAAATAAAATAACCCAAACCCATCCACCCATTCCATTTCCAAATCCCGCCCCCAAAAAAACTCTCAGCAACTTGAACCCACTACTCACGACCGGACAACTTTTATTAATAAAGATGGTTACAGTCCTTACTGTTACGAATCCCTTAACACATAGTGAAATCGCTTATCATTTCTACTTGTGTGTCCCCAAAACTTAGAAATGCCACACTAAAATACCTCCAGTCTAATTGAATAGGTTAAGAATAAAAAGAAAAGCTTTGTAAATGCTTAATGCACAAGCAATAACGCAGCGAAGGATCTAGTCCATGGAGAATTATGATGTTAAGTCTTAGGAAAGTACAAAACTATCGACACACAATATCAACACAACACAAAACCAATGTTAATATCTTTAAAAGTAGATTCAAAGTATTACTAAAATAAAACCATATGATATAAAGCAGCAATTAAACCACGGTGAACCCATCACAACCTAAACCCTAATTGTTGCCGCCAATATGTTTCCTTTATAATATAAGCCACCATGAGGATCACCTTTCAGTTAACACTACACGGTCGCTACAGAAGTGCATGTTGTATTTAAAATTAATCCATCATTGTTTGGTTAGCAATCAAAACAACTCTTTCCATATTTGAATTATGAAAGGCAACAACAAAAAATTCAATGCCAAAAGGTCAACCGTTGACTTCTCTTTGGGTCAGGTTAATCCTATTAGAACACAACCCTGACTACAAACTCGATCTCTATGCTCCAATAAAGAGATATATAAACCTATCAGTAGTTAATTTATATTTTTACGAATTTGTCAAAAAGAAGGGTCCTATGCACGTGTATCATACCTCTAGCAAAAACGGATATGAAATCCGAATTTAACAAAGCACCACCAAACTCAACCGTAAAATGCTTATGAATCAAACAATGTTTTCAGAGCTGATCTTAAAATCCGATATTTTTAGTTCATTGATGATGCTAAACAACCCCTAAATAAATAATAATAGAAATTTTAGTCTAAAAGCGGGAAATTATATTAATTTAAAAATTGATAAAGTTGTACGAAATTACCAGATATTTTGCCATTTGTCACAGCGTCTATCAGTTAACACGGGCAAAATCAGTTGCTCTGATGGGCCACACGACCCACACCTCATTCGTACACATCTAGCAGATTGGAAGAGACCATCATGGTACAACGATTGTCAGGATGTGTGGAATCCAACATAACTGACAACATTAGATGAACATCAGTAGTAGAGACCAACAACAATATCTTTCCTTATAACAATTTTGAAGGATACGATCACTTTACTGAAACAAAAGATTTAAAATTCAATTCCATGAACAACATTAACCACCAATTGATCCTATAACCGATTTAAATCTATCACAAATTGTTATAGAAGAAGAGAACTAACCTGATCGGCAGAACTAACCTGCAAACAGAACAAACGAAGTAGCGGAATCAATAAACCGATTCAAACAAACAACAAATAAAACATATATCAGTACGGATAGACTTACAGATGCATGTATCGTATCAAATTAAATGTTATCTTCAATCATCTGATCTCAATCAATCATAACACAACAAATCAACTCAGATTCACACCTAATAATCAAACTAAAAACCAGAAAACGTCACTTACGTCCTCCGATGAACAAATTAGGGTATCAGTAGTCAAAAATCGCAAATAAAATAGTTCTCGATGATCAAACAGCCTGAAAATGGAACAAACGAAGTAGCAGAATCAATTAATCGAATCGAATTGACAATGGATGAGAGAGGGAATGGCGCAGGGAGAGGGGGGAAGCAGGATCGGCTAGGGTTTAGAGAGGTGTGATACCATGAAAAAGTATAATCGGCTGCCCTTTCTCATTCATTATCGCAGTAGTTGATGAAGTTTTCTAACCCAACAAAATCGAGCAGTTGATGAAGTTGTGAATCTAGGGTTTCAAAGCTTGGAGAGGCGAATGAAGAAATCATTTGATTAAGGTATAATCAGAGTGAAGAAGAATCATTTGATTAGTGTTTATCCGCCGCCGTAAAATCCGCTTCAAGCATCCTCCACTTCAGACATGGCTGCGCTAGGGTTTTGAGAGGGAAGTTAGAGAGAAAGTTCTGTAGTGTTCTTGAATGAAAAGAAAATTTTAGAAACAATATATAACCGGGTCAAAATCCGGATCCCGTGTATACCCATATGAAGAAAAAAAAAGACCCGAAATTTTGGAGCCAAAACCAATTTCTAGAATGCCTAAGGTGATGCCACATCATTTTCCAAGCCCTCATATCATGACACATCAGCCCTTATTTATCATGTTTATTATATATAATAGATGTAAACAAAAAAATAGAAGCTTGTGTTACAAAAGTTCCTCGTCCACCTGAATACCTACAAAAAAATAGTTATAACGACGCTGGGCTTGCATATGTATATCATAAAATAAAAAAAAATAGTTATAACGACGCTGGGCTTGCATATGTATATCATAAAAGTGAAACTTTAAAAAGGTCACAAGTCTTTTACAAAACATTGCATTGTTACTAAATTTTAATAAGTATGAGTTAAAAAAAATTACTTATAACATGAAACCTAATAAACTGATGCATTTTTTAAATGTGGCCAAAAGTGTAACCTCAAATATTTTTAACTGAGTCATTTGTAACTTCCAGGAAAATATAAAAACTTATCTCTTAAAAAAATTCGGGACAAAATAAAAAAAATGTATTGAAAGTACAAGTTTAACACATTTTGGTACAATGGAAAGAAAGATGGTGGTGCATTTTTTTAATGTCACCAAAAAGTGTAGATGTTGGTGCATTTTTTTTAGGTGACCCAAAAGTGTAACCTCGAATGTTTTTCCCTTCCAAAAAATATAAAAACTTAATTCATAAAACAAACTTTTTGGGACAGAATAAAATAAATAACATTGTTAATACAAGTGTAACCACACATGTTTTTACCTTCTAAAAAATATAAAAACTTGTTTCATAAAAAAATACCCCTAAAGAAAAAAATACATGCTTTCAGATAAAAACTGACCTGTGGATAGCAACTCTGTGAAAATACAATTCTGAACACCATCGTCATCATCGTTGGTTCCGTTTGGATGCAGATCTGAGGCTACGCAGTAAAAAAACAAAAAACGAAAAAAAAATCAACAAGAATCCGATAAAAATCTAAACGAGAAAAAGGTAATATGCTCATGTGCTCGTATGCATCTGGACTCACCAGAATCATCCACGTTCTCGTTTTCAGACTACAAAACTTCAATTGCTGAATAACACACAAATGTCAGAAAAAAATAAAATATCAAACACAAATGTCATAAATCTATATGATCTATAAATTTATGTTTTCTAAGTGATAATGTTCTCGCTGCACCTGAAAAGGTGTACATTTAATAAAACTGAGAAAAAATGTATGACTCACCTGGAAACTGTGAAGAAATAAGTTCAGTATCTTCAACAACTCTACTCTTAATCAATGCATATTCATCTTCATCAAATGCAAATTCAGGTAAAAGATTATGTGGGACAGCATTTAAGGGTGAACCCATTAAAGAAGCTTCCGGATCTTCAATGAATGTCGTCGTACCACCGGCAACACTCCATGGTGGTTGGTTGTTCAACTCGGCCATGTTTAATGCAAGAGCTTCTCAATGGTATGTCTGGGTTTCACTCCTCTCCACTTCTGATTTTGAGAAATGAGATGTGAGAGATTTCAAAACATATTTATCTTACATAAAACAAAAACAACTAAAAGTTGCCATAGCACAAAATACAATTCATAATCAATGCATGAGAGGAGAAAAGAAGCAAACAACTGCACGGTCTCTCATACACATTCAGTCAACAAAAGGGCAAATGACGAAATTGCCCTTGTCTCATTTTTAAACATCAAGTGATGTGGCTCAATCCTAGCCACATATGAGGGTTTGCTGGATTTTCTTAGCTGGGTGGGTTTTCTCATTATAATTAGCCTATATATATATATATATATATATATATAGGGGAAGGTTCATTTGAGAAGAAATTTAATGTGAGAAGAAAAAGAAGAAAGGGCATATTAGTAAAATACTATTTCATTTATAACTCATATCATTAATTTTTAACTATTTAATTAATTAGTCAACTAATCATTAATTATCCTACATATAAACTACAAAACCTACACATATCAAAATTTACCTACATATACCCTACACATTATAGAATTTTATCCTACACAGTCGAAATTTATCCTACACACGTTGAAATATATCTTACACAACTCGTAATTTATCCTACACAACTAGTAATTCATTCTACACTTTAAATTAAGTTGTTTTTTTATAATTTGGAAAAAGTATATATTTTGAAAAGGAGTTACAAATTCTATTTAGTTAGTTATTAAATGGGAAGAATAAAATTAATGATTTTTGTAAGTTTACCAATATACCCTTATAGTAAAATTAAATGCAAATATTAAATGAAGTAAAAAGAAGTATTCTTATTGGTTGAAACTTCTTCTTTTTTCTTCTTACAAAAAAATTCTTCTCATTTGAACCCTCCACTATATATATATATATATATAGAGAGAGAGAGAGAGAGAGAGAACATCGCCAACACCAATGTAGCCATTTCTGCCTACATATGTAACAACATGTTAAATTCTCTTCATGGAACCTCTCCATCCATGTCTGCCACCAAAACGCCCCCTCTGTCTCTCTCAGCAAATTAAGGTACATGTAACATGGTGGTTTTTATGGAAGGACTTTTGCTTTGGAAACCGACGAGGCCCTTCACTCCTCCATGCCCGAATCCTCCACGCCGGCTCAGGGACGTTCTTTGCCCTCTCATCAGTGAATATTTCCATAGGGGCAGAAATTTATATGGGTCGTTTGTCCATCTCTTTATATAAGGGTGTAGGTAGTGGTTAAACATTTGAAAGTGGTAAACTTCAAAATCAACCAATGAGAGTGTGTCATGTCATTCAATGAAAAATGTTTAAACTATGCTTAAAAGTGTTGGCAATGGTTAGAAGCTTCATGAATTGGTAAACAATTTAAAAAAATGAGAAAAATTTGTGATTGGTTGAGATGGCATGGACCCCACCACACACACACCCTCTCTCTCCTTCCCTCCCTTCACCGCTTCGACAACCCATCACCGAATTGGTAAACCTTTGAGTGGTAACCTTATGTTGGCGGTGGTGTTCCCACTTGGTAAACTAAGTTTACCGCATGAAAGCTGACAAAAAAAGCTAATCAAACTAAGTTTATCCCCTAATTCTTTTCGGTCAGATTGAATCTGACAAAAAAAGCTAATCAAACTAAATTCTATATAATCAATAAAGTACGTCAAACGTCAAAAGATAATTATTATTGTAAAAAAAATATATACATAATGAAAATTTAAAATCTAATATATCTAATGTCATTCTCTACTGGTTTTTATTTTATTTATTTTGTAAAATTCTTCAAATGATAAGTTGAGTTTTTTCTGATGTTGCTGTTGAAGGAAAAACTATTTACTATTTTAGTGTTTTTGAAAACTATTTACTAAAATAGTGTTTTTATTAGTTATTATTCTTTTTAGGATTTTACATATATTCCCTTACTAAGAACTTTTATTACATACATACTCAACCTTTAAATCAATTATATATTTTTCTTTTTATTTACCCATTAACCCTTTTGTAATTCTTTTTGTTTAAATCAATCTGGTTTGGATAAACATCAAACGACAACATCGAAGCACTTGATAAGGATGCAACCGTCGGGGATAAATATTGTGTAGTTTTGAATTATTTGTTTGTGTTTCCTTTAGCTAGTTTATTATTTAAGTAAGTCACTACTCACTAGTTTATGTATTATGTTCTCTTCTATTCAGAATTAAAAGAAAAGTGTACCATAGTTTCTTAACTAAAAGAAAAGTGTCACATAGTTTTTTATGCAAAGTTCAATAGTTGGTTTCTTTGTTTGTTTTATAAGTGAATGAAGGGGTAAGGTTTCAAAAACCTTGCACAAGTATTTGGGACCATACCACAACTTCACACCAATGAGCTCTCTTTAAAAGAACCCTGCGCGGCTGTGCACCGGTTCTAGAAGAGAATTTAAAAAGAAAATAGATTTTAACATCCGCGCGCCAAAAAGGAACTAATAAATCCTTGCGCAAATACAGCAGAACAGTTAGGATAAGGTCCTAACAAAACCTCCGCGCGAATGTCACCCAGACTTGGATAAAAATAACTTTTCTGTTACAACAGAATTTGCATGAAGGAAAGCCACATAGGATTACAGCTGTAAATCTTCTAGAACGCTTAATCGTGCACCACCATTCGGTTATAACCGAATGACCACGTGGCATCATCATGGACATTCCTCGAAGTCACGATGATGGAACTAAAGTGGAAGAAGATCCACACTTACCCACTTTCCACGTGGCATCTCCACAGCCGTTGATCACAACCACGATCCGTGTGCACACACATCCGTTAGTGATTAACGATGGAAGAAAATAACCGCTTACGGAAATCACTTTCCGTCACATCTTCCGTCAACAAACTTTCCCGTCCAAACTTCGGTTATAAATAAGGATAATTCAGGTACAATTTCTCAAGTTATACTCACTTCACTTTACTATCACTTCTTCTTCTTCACCAAAACCTGTACTTATTCTCTTGCCGGAGGGTGGTCACGGAGAGAACCCTCATTCTCCCCGTAGCGAGTCTAACGGCTGTTTGTTTTGCAGTTATTGTTCGAAGAAGGAGATCATTCACCCCCGAATCAAACGAGAAGACCTAACCCTTTTATGCAGATTCAAACTGTCACACCCCGACTTTCCACGTGTCACCGGTGGGCCCGGTGGGGAGTATCGTGACGTGGTTGGCAACATCATAGTCAAACAACACAATATATAAATGCACAGCGGAAGCAAAGGATAAATATTGTTACCTTTCCGAATATAAAGTAATATTCAATATTACAACGGAAAGTAAAGGATCCACAGGAGGATCTTAAAACATATCATTTGTTCAACAGACTTTAGACGCCTAGAACTTTCAAGATTTCCTTATTAGCGCCCTGAGCTTCCAGCCAATTACGTTCAGTACCTGTCACTTAACCCTTTTGGAAAATATGTCAGTTTTCACTGGTAAATACACTCAACCGACTCATTTTGAAAAGAGTTTGTAAATTGATTTGAATGCACTTGGCACAAAATATATTGACACTTTGATTAAAATGCACAGAGGCAAAATTAATCTTTTATACTTGGAACAATTATATTTATAACCTTGTATACAGATTTACATGTTCGTTGTACTTTCAGGGCCCGATGTAGAAACCGAGTCAAGATTAACAGACACGCCACAAGTATAGGCCCACAAGAGAGTGAGATACCGTTATTACTTAGTAACTGTCAGGTGTATGCCTACACCCCGTACCTAAGACGTGGCCATTTTATAATACAATGATGTCAAGGATATCCGGGACATGGTCATTAACCCCTAAAGGCTTTTATTTCAAACAATACAGATTAAACCGGGTTACCTCAATAATTTAATCACAATTCGATTAAACATTCAATACCCGACCAAGCGGTATCATTATACCGTATTCCAAGCCCGTATAGGGAAAATAAGTTAAGAGTATTTACCTGAGCTAGCTCCTATCTTAAATAGCAAGAATCTAATAACTCAGCCGTATTCACTTAAGTAAGCGTAGGTACCATTTACCGAAATGCTCTAGTCTGGAATGATGGTATAAATAATTAATTAGAATGCTAACGGGTCTTTAATTAAGCCTAAGCTTAGACCGGTTAGTCTTAAGGAAATATACGGTTCAAACGCAAGATTAAGCGAAGACCGGAATAGAATGTGATTTAGACCCGACAAGTTTGGAGACTTGTATAATATGGGTAAACTATACACATTCTGGATTTTGAGATAAAACCGATAAGGTTTGACCCGTTTCGGCTAATTTATGTAAACTTGTTACATAAACCGAACCGAACGCGTAATAAGCGTGACGGGTATTCATTAGATCCATCTACAGGTTTCCTAAGTTAATTATGCCTCAAATATGTTGTGACATCAGTAAGATGTCTTTCATTATTCCCGAAACGAATTTAAACACAAACTATGCCCCGTAGGGGTAGTTTGGTCATTTTAAATGTTGTAAAAGAGTTTAAATGTTTAACTGAGTTACAGGTCTGATGTAAACAGCAAACATACTCAATTTGATGAGTTATAATAGTAGGCTAAAGCATATATGTGAAATTTATCATCTTTAACCAAACTATGCCCCGTAGGGGTATTTTGGTAATTTCACATAAGCCGAAAAGCTCAAAAACGAAGTCTGAGTTAATCAACCTTTGCTTACTGTTAAAATATCATAATTTGCCTCATATATCAGTAGGTATCAACCCGGGTATGTTTAATATGATTTTAAAACATACTATGCGTTAAAACGCTAAATAAGGCGATTAAAGGCCATTTCCGGGTTTGATACTTAAATCTGATATTTTTATGTTTCCAGAGGGCTTAAAATAATTTATTTATCATATGTGATCAGTAGCAAAAGGTTTGGAGTCGTTTAGATAAGTAAAACTCATTTTATGGCCCGTAAGGGCAAAACCGACAATTACCGGATTAAGCCTACGACTACTAGTTATGCTCAGCCTAAAATTAATTAAAAATATTTAAAAATCCCAAAATAATATATTACATCAGTGGGTATTAAGTTTGATACCAAAAAGTAGGCTTAACTAGGCTATACGCTAGTTACGCCGTTTTATTAACAAAAAGCATTAATTTTGCGACAATGAGCATAACTCTTAATCTACAAGTCAAACTGATGTCAAACTTTGCATACAAGTATATATATCAGTAACTAAGGTTTCTACACTTTTACATTTTCATAGATCTCGTTTTAAGGTAATAAGGGCATAATGGTCAACATATGAGCAATTAACGGAATCATGCGTATTAATCGGATAACTAATGAACCGAGGTGTATAATCACAGAGGGTTATACTAGCATGTAACCTGGTCCAAATGAAGCTCTATGGTATTTCTAAAACATACCTAAACGGGTCAGAACTGAAAGTCAAAGTGAAAGTCAAAGTATGTGACTTTCTGTTCCGAACCGGGTCTAAACAGGAAATAGTCGGGTTGAACATGTTTGGACATGTTCTTACACTTATTACTAAGTTATAACAATGATCAAACAGGTTGTACATGTTCTAGATAGCTAATTATGCATAAATGACATTTTAAGCATCCTGTTGACTTTTTAATCATATGTTTGACCCGACTTTTGACCTGGTTAGAGTGGTGATCAGGGGAAACCCTTTTGGGGTTTTATTACCCACATAAATACCAACTCATAACTACTTTTAATTTGAGATATGACTGAGCCATTAATGACTAATCTCGAAGTCAAACCGTAATTACGACGGTTTGACTTTTAGCTAATTAAACAAGCTAAACTCAACTAAATAAGAACTAGCAGACTTACAAGAGTCCTATGCACGAGATAAGATCAGATGGACCTGCTTGAGAGCTCCAGGAATGATCAAATTATGCAGATGAAGGTGTGAGGAATTTTTGCAACTCAAGACTCTATTTATAGTGAATTCAATCACCATAAGGTGTTGACAACAAAGTCTAGCACTTACCACAACATCCCAACATGTGTCCTAGTGATCTAGGGGTTGTTTTAGGGGCCAAGGGATGTGAAAAATCGATTAAAAGTTGCTCACAAACTCACCTAGCAGGCCCCTATTCGAAAAATTCGTTTTCTGCCCAGATATGGCAGTGGCGTAGCGCCACTGCTAGAGCCTTCAGGCTCACGCTACGCGAGCCCCTATGGGGTCAGCCAAACAACTTTTTGATATTTGCATTTTCAGTCCTTGGCTCTTCAAACGTCGAAAAGACTTTTGTTTCTTGCATTTTCTTGCATTATGATCCTTCAACCTTGATCTATAAGGGCTTTAAAATATATTCCCCCTTCGTTAAGTCCCCGGGTAACTTTATTGTTACCCGAAAAGGCCTAACTTTCAACGTTGACGCTTTAACCCCTTGCACATGAATTTGGTCACAACTTTCTCATACGTTGACGAAACTTTAGGAAATTTTAATCGTGTATTCTAGTGAGCATAATTAACCGTTACAAAGCTTCGGGTTTGTCAAAAGATCACTCAGAGGTATATCTTTAACATGTTGACACATTTAACCCCTGTAGTTTGTAATCTCTCACTTTTAGCTTCGTATGATCCATGATTTATTCGTTTGATGTTATAAACATCATGTAGGGTTATTGTACCATATATTTATTCATTGTTGACATTTAGAACTCGTATTTTCATATACTTTTCACGTTTGTCAACTCTAGTCCTTTCAAAACATTATTTCGTACGTTCAAACATATGACACGTGTCAACACATTATAGGACGTGAATTTTTGGGGTGTTACACAAACCCCTTGGTTCAATTGATTCCGATCTATTAAACCAGTGTTTCTTCATTTGCGCCCACCGATTCTCAGTTTTTTATTCACATCTTCTCATTTTGATTTACTCTTTCACCTCTGTTTTTCAAATGACAAAGATTTCATCAAACCGTCCATCAAGTCCTCGATCTGAAAACAAGGGAACTCCAGCCCAAGTTACTCAGATCGACGGAATCATGGGCAAACAAGCCAGCAATAACAATTGCCACCAGGTAACAGGCCCTGTTACCACAGCAATGAAATCTAAAACTCGTAATTACCCAGATCTGATTCCGGAGGAAACTCCAGAATACTGGTTCACCAGATTCCAGAACACCATGAACCAAATTTTTGCACCAAACTCCAGTTCCGAGTCATTGCACAACAGATCTAATGATCAAAAAGAATACGTATCTAGGAGAACATCTAGCACCATAACGTTGGACCCACAATCAGCACATCAGTGGAACATCCAACTTAGTAGCCAAGGATACCCGGAACCACTCAGATATATACAACAGAAGCCAGAAGATAACGAGCACTAGGAAACCAAGGTACAACAGATAAGTATGGTGCAAGGAGGACCGTCACGAAGACCTAAACGGAACCACAATCAACACTGGCGAGAGCAACAAGTAGTTTTCCCCGTCGTTCCAGGAGGTCCTCAAGAGGAACGCCCGGTAATCATCACTGGCATCTTCTGTCACACCCTGGCTTTTGCGGAAGCGTGGGTTTATTTGGTGTGACTTCTTAATACCATAGCAACAATCACAACAATGCTATATGATAAAAATAAGAGATGTTCATCCAATAATAAAAGTGAGAAAATACCTCCATAACATTGTTTAGAAACATCGACACTTTAAATAAGTTACAAACCATAAATTATTTAAAACGTTTCATAAGACACACAAAAGACTTTAGATAAGACGAGGTTTAGAGACATGTAACTCGTCCAGGAATAGGTTACACCTCTCAAACTTCACAACTCTGGATGACACCTATTATCCAATGCAGCTAGACACATGCATACTCTGCCAGATCCTGCTAGTTCCCTGAAATACATGTAGTTTGAAAAATCAACAAAAAGGTTGAGCGAGTTCATGTGTAAGTCTGTGTGTGTAAACCTTTAAAATATGTCTTGTGTGTATAAATGTCCCTTTGTAACGATGTATGTATAATCCTTTGTAAACGGTGTATGAAAGTCCCTGGTATGTACTATGTAGCAATAAGGAAATAAAGAGATCACCAATGGTTTGCAAAGCCATTAGTATGTGTGAAAAGGTGCAGGAAAACTCAAACCTAGCATATTTGTACCGGGCCTCCGGCTGGAAGACATAGTCACCTCTATGGGCCTCCCTGGCCTCATGGGTGTGGGCTCGCTACACCCAAATAGATCTATCACTCATGTCCCTCGGTCCTACGACGAGGATTAATGGCCTTAAGTGTTGTGCCCACCTTTCACAGTCTAGTAGTAAAACCCTCCTTAAGCTAACCATACCATGTATAATAATGTCTGTAATAGTTGTAACATGTATTCCACCCCCGGAGTATAAAACTGAAAACAGTTAAGAGAAAAGGGGACATGAACTCACCTTATTTTGCAAGCGATTCCGAATACGCAAGTCAAGATTAAGGTGTCTGATAATAAGGAAACTCAAAGTGTCCTAATGAATCGTACATGAACAAGAATAATGTATCAATATTGAGGTCGTATAGTGTTGACAGGACTTGTTGAGCATTTATTGTATTTGATAGTGTTTAGATTAACAGAAGGATCTTGTGAATTTTATGTTTAGAGGGCTCGGAAAAATGATCATGATATAGAGGAATTATTTATGAAAAATATTTATTTATCATAAATAATTAAATTGCAAAAATGTACAATTGATTTAATATAAACATTTGTAGTAATAAATCAAATATATTTAACTAGTATAATCAAATAACATAATTAAATATAATGATTATTGGAAAAATATTGTACAAGTGATATAATTAATTTATATCAGAATAATTAAAAATAACATTTTTAATTATTGAACTTGAATATTACTGATTATATAAATATCGAAATTATATAAAATATCAGTAGCAACATTATTTTTGTGAAGATCAGTATTTAAAATAATTAATCTGAAAATTTCAGATTTTAATTCCTAAGAATTGATTTATTATGAATTATTTAGTAATAAATTGTTTTAATATCATAAAAATTAGTTTTATAAATAAATTGACCAATTTCATATAAAAGCAACAGTAGTTAATAATGTCACAAAAATTATTGAAATGTTACAAGTGTTAAAAATAAAAAGATTAAAAAGGTTTGCAGACCCCTGGGTTCGAACCCGGGTCTGTACTGAAACAAATACTCACACAACCACTGGGCCATCAGTGGTTTTGTGTTTTATTTTAGATTAAGTAAATTATATACAGAAATCGAACATGTCATCTTCCCCAAATAAAGTCAACAGGAAAGTCAACTATCGCGATTCTTGATCAAAATAGGTTTATATTCAAATTAATTCTAGGGAAACATTGTATAAGCATAAACAAACTGATTGAACGATTAAAAACGAACTGGTATAGGTTGGAACGACGTATCGACTAGATTCCGGCGAGTAAAGCTCCGGCGATAGTTGCAGACGATTAACCGAAGTGAATTTCGATGTGTTTGTGAACTGTGAGAGGTGTAGGATGTTCGTATGGAGTTAATGAACTTATATAGCCGATTAATTCGACACAAAAAACGACAGAAATCAGTGGATTCGTTCCACTTTAAATTGTTTATAAAAACTTTCGGTTCATAGTGGAAAGGCACGAAATTATGTCGTTTGAATGATTGGGATTAGTTGGGTTAGGTTGGGAATCATGTGGGTAACTTTACAGGTAAAAAGAATGGATTATAATCGAGTTTTGGTGATTTTTTGCTTGAGCCGCGACCTGTTTTTGCTGTATATATATTTCAGCTTTAATTTTAAAGTTAATATAAATATAATGCTATCCTAATTAAAACACATGTGAGTTGGTAGACCAGCTGGTTGTTGCGCGTGTTTGTGCTTGCGGATGTGCGCGGGTTCGATTCCTCTTTTGCCGGTTCTTTGGGTACTTAAACCCTTTTTAAATATTGAATTTATTTAATTAATTTATAAAATCCTAAATAGTATATAAGGAATTAAACTCTATATCTTTTAGCTACTGTACAGGAGGATAAACTGGTTAAGACAATTCGGTTATTACGTATAGATCGCGAGTTCGAATCCCGGCAGTGATTGTTTCAACCCCATTTTACCGATTTTTTTTATATTTACACTTAGACCCCTCAAGTTTCATTTTATTCAAAAGCAGCCCCTCAAGTTTCAGAAATTTACAAAATCAGCCCCTGAACTTTCAAAAAATATTCAAAACAGACCCTGAAGTTTCGAAAATATGCAACTATGGTCCCTGAAGTTTCGGAAAATGTCACAAATGGTCCCTGTAATAGTCAGATAGTTAAACTAACTGGGTTAAGTTTTCAAGAAGGATTTATTATATGAGGACTAACTCAGTTAACATAATTAAGTTAAAACGAGTTTCTAAAAGTCAGTTTTAAATCCATAGAGTTTAAGTTTCAGAAAATGACCAAATGAACCTTGGACTTTTATTTCAAAACTATATATTTATTTCTTTATAAAATAAGTTTCCAAAAATTACAAAAAGAACCCAAAACTTATAGTTTGAAATAATTACACTCTAACCCTCGTATTTATATAGTTTCAGAAATGTCAATTTAGTCCCTAAACTTTGTACTTTCAAATAATGACGGTTTTAGTCCTCGAAATTAAAAGGTAATAACTTCAAGCAAGTTTCAAAGAATGTCAAATAGGTCCCTCGACCTATTGTTTCATAAGTAGTCACGATAAATCTTTATAGTTTATGTAACCGTGTTTAATAGCATAAAAACTCAACAAATTTGAAATTGTTTCACGTGTTTGTATCGGTATGAGCACAAAGCAAGTAGGGTCAAATAGATTTCATTCCCGATACGGTAATTGTTACAATGCAAGTCAAAACAAATACAAGTGTGAAAACGAAGGGGGTTACATCTTCGGCCACTATCGCACTGATTATATGTTTATAGATCCTGGTAGTTCCAAGGACATAATTTACAAACAATGCTTTAAAAAAATAAACCCAGAGGATAAGGCACGCTTAAAACCAGTAGACTTTCCCCTAACTGGTTTCTGCTGTGACAACTGTCAAAATTTCAGGTATCCGTACAACTATTAAACCATGATTAGTGCTTAATGACTGTGCTGAATTACAATTAACTGCTTACTGATTATTGCCATATACATACATATGCATCATATATTTCTTAATGTCATACCATTATTGCATGAAAGCTTATTTGACTCAAATGATGCACTAAACACAGTTAGCATGTCACACCCCCAACTTTCCACCTAGGGTATGTCCCTGTTAGGAGTGCGATGATTCAACAACGAGCCACTAATTATATCAAACGCATTCAATTAAATGATAAAGTACTTAATTGTAAATGAAATACTGTATGTAAGTTTAAATGAAAACCAAAGTAATCAGCGGAAGCAAAGTAAATAGTTTCGAAACCCAAAGTAATGTATCGGAAATCAATAAAGTAAAATGCGTCCAGTAAGACCATGCCCACTCCTGCTACTCCAGACAGCAAGTCCCAATGTATCTCAGCTAACGACCTACAAGCATGCAACAAGTGTGTCAGACTACGCTGGTGAGTTCAAAGTTTTGTTCACCGAGTTTAGTTACAGTCACGTGAGTAAATGATGTGTGTAAAATGCAACATATAAATTACATCAAATAAGGCATAAAACTAACCCTTTTTTAGTACTAATGTTGGAAAAAGTATGTTTTTGTCTTCCTTTTGAATTTACAGGGTCAAATGAGCTTAAACGAACAAAAGGAACAAAAATACAGCCAAAACCAACATAAATACAAAGAAAAGGAAGAAACGTGGCATGCCCGACCCCTCGACAACAACTCCCAAAGCAAAAACAAGAAGAAAAGCTGAGCATGGGGCTGTGCCCAGCTGAGCATGGGGCTGTGCCCAGCCCGACACGGGGCGTGCCCAGCCCGACACGGGGCGTGTCCAGCTCAACACGGGGTCGTGCTCAGCGAACACGGGGCCGTGTCCAGAATGTTCAGCCCTGGCACAAAAGACAAACCTATAGAAGCTTCTATTGCCCACCACGGGGCCGTGTCCAGTGAACATGGGGGCGTGGCGAAAGTACAGCAGACGCATTAATTGTAATTGCAAATTACAATTAACGAAGAGAGAGAATGTCAGACGAGCACGGGGGCGTGCCCAGTGGACACGGGGGCATGTGGAGCTAATAAAGACAAACTGTATTAATGAAGAAAGAGAAAAGGGTGGACACGGGGCCGTGTCCAGCGGACACGGGGCCGTGTCCAGGCTTCTGTACAGGCTATAAATAGGAGTGCTTGGCTCAAGCTCAAACCATCCCTTGGCACACCACCTCTCTCACACTTCATCCACCACCCACCACCATCACAACACCATCATCCACCACCATCATCCATTGTCCATCATAGAGTGTGTGAGTCGTCTCGGGATCCAAGATTGATCGTAAGAGTTCTTGACAATCAAGGCCATGTTTGCCTAAGTCTCTTGCATCACTTGGTGAAGACAAAGTGTCTAGTATAATACTTTTTATTTCTAATCTTTTGCACTTTTTATTTGGTTTTGTATTAATGACTTTAATAACTAGTTACTTATGTTGAAGGTGATCTTTCCTTATTGTTTGTCCGTGGTGTCTTGGCATTATTTTACTGTCTATATAAAATAAAGGATTTTCACCATTCATATCTCCACGGTCTATATGGAGGTATGTTGGCTACCTGGTAGGGGGTTAAGGGAACGGTTTGGTAAAGGTCTTGCCATTGTTCAGCGTTTAGAGGTCCTGCAATGGACCTGGGTCAAATTTAGTAGGACCTCCTTCAATACTTCACGGTATTGGATGGCGGGGGTCCAAACTCTTTGATCCCCTCATAAGTTAACTACTATTAATACTATAACCCGGCTATTTAGGACTGTATCCCTGCTGACTCAGACTACTTAGTCGAGGGTAACGTCACCGCCAAAAGCGGGGCCTACCACAATACTGCATTAATAACTTAATTCATTATCTTCCAATAATCCACCCCTTTAGGATTGTATCCCTGCTGACTCAAACTACTGGGGTGAGGGTAACGTCACCTTCAAAAGAGGGGCCTACTACAATAACTAAGATAATCTCTTAATTATGTGCAAAAGTGCGGAAATAATCAAAGGTTATACTAGATACGAGTCGGAACCAAGTGATTCATCTTGTCTATCTGTTTTTATTTTATTTTTATTTTCAGCATTTTAGTTAGTTTTTATTTTTCTTAGTTTAAAACATTTTTCCAACTTTTTATTTTGGTTAGACGTTGAGGATAAACCGGTACTAAAAGCTCTTGTGTCCTTGGACGACCTCGGTATCTTACCAACGCTATACTACACTCAACGATGGGTGCACTTGCCCATATGTGTGTTTAGTGTTAGTGAAATATCGTGTTTTATAAATTTAAAACTTGGCTAAAATAAGTGTTAAAAAGGGCTTAAAATATATACCTAAAATATACGACACTTCGCACGCATCAAGTTTTTGGCGCCGTTGCCGCGGACACAAGGATTTTAGGAAAGCTTAAAATCGACGGCCTAATCAGTTTTTCAAAACCTTTTCAAAACGGGCCCACATTTTTCTGCATTTTAGTTTAGGTTTGCATTTACAGTAGGTTGAACACGGGCCGTGCTCACTGAACACGCCCCGTGCTCAACGAAATCAGTAAATTTAATTAAAACGCCCAGATACAGATCCTGAACACGGGGCCGTGCTCACTGAACACGGGGCCGTGTCCAGCCTCTGTTTCCGCTTTTATTTTTGTTTTCTGATCTCGAGACTTAGTTGTGGTCTGCTGAGTGATTCTTATGGATCAATACTCAGGAGGTTACAACTACACCTATGAGGAGGATGATTATAGGGGTAATTATTGCACTAATTGTCGTAACGCACGATCGGTTCAAAATAATCGCTCATATCAACCATCCAATTCATACACCTACTATGAGGAGCCCAGGTACGAGCCATCAACTTCATACACATCCTATGAAGACCAAAGGTATGAACCTCCTCCCTCAAACTCATATTTTGATGAACCAAGGTATGAGCCTTCATACTCATACTTTGAGGAACCAAGATATGAGCCACCACCTTCATATGCTTATTATGAGGAACCATGGCGTGAACAACCCACCTCATATGAGTATTATGAAGAACAAAATTACTAACCTTATCCATCAAATACTTACAATGAAGAACAATGGTGCGAACCATCTACTTCATATGGGTATTATGAGGAACAAAGGATCGAACAACCGGATTCAAGCTTAGAAAATACCGATTCTTTTTCTATAACCGAAGTGACCGATAGGATATTAGAACACATTAGAGTTATCGATCGATGTATAAAAGAAGCTCGCGCAAGGGAAGAGGAGTCCCGCGCAAGAGAAGAATTAAAAAAAGAAGAGATAACTGAAAATGTAAAAATGGAAGAACAAATAAGTGAAAAACCGACACATGAGTTAAACAACGAAAAAGGTGAGTCCGACAACATTAAAATCCAAGAAGAGTCTAATTTTGAAGAAATTAATCTCTTGACACCTTCTTTCGAAAATCATTGTTTAGTACCCACTCATGCTAAGTTTTTAAAAGAGTTAAACACTAACACTAAAATTGACGAAACGGTAAGTGTTAAGTTAACTAATGATCAAACGTCACTAATAAAAGAAGACCCATTTGAAATTAACATTACACCGGTTCCATGTTTCTTTCAAAATTCGTTTATTAGTAATGTCACAATCGATAAAGATCTTTGTGTTAACATAATGCCTAACTACATTTTCGAAAAATTAAGTATTAGTGATTTTTCTCCACTTCAAATACCCATTTTTCTATCTAATCGGAAAGTAATAAAATCAATCGGTATAGTTGAGGATGTATTAGTTCAAACAAATCAAATGGTAATCCTGACCGATTTTGTCATCCTCGATGACGCTCCTCTAGTGTTGGGACGACCATTTGTAAAAACTCACGAAGCTTTGAAAAACCGGAAGTTCAACAATCTACCTCTTCAATTAGGGGCATTTAAAAGAAGTGTCGATCTTGAGCGATCAATGAAATATCCATTCGGCAATGACGACCCCCTAATTGAAGATGAGCCAGAACCACCTGATAAAGTGGGTCTAGCCAAGGACCCTTATAAACGTGGCGCACCACGGAGGCATTCCGCGGAACTATCCGTAGTTTAGTTTAGATTAACCTTTATGTTTTCTAGTTTAGTTTTTAATTTTCAGGAATAAAACACACTCGGGATGGTGAAGGATGATAAGGGAAGCTTGAACCAACACCCCATACACAGAAACAGAGCCTCCCGATGATTTTTCTTCATTACAGCAAGTTCAGCACGGGGCCGTGCTCACCCCAACACGCCCCGTGCCCAAGGTTCTATAGAAAATGCCCAGCTCAGGTACCTGGACACGGGGCCGTGCTCACTGGACACGCCCCCGTGCCCAGCCTTCTGTTTACTTTTGGTACTGGCAGTCTGGACACTGGGCCGTGCTCAGCCAACACCACCCCGTGTTCAGCTACCCAGTACCATAAAATCTTGTTTTTAACCCATTTTTACACATTTAATCAGCCTAAAAACTTATTTTTGGGACACATTGAGGACAATGTGTAATTTAAGTGTGGGGGGATGCTAAAACCTTGAATCTTGCAAGTCCTAAATACAAGCCTTACACAAAACTCTATTGGAATCGCTAATCACCCCAAATTTTTTCAAAAATTTTCATTTTTTTTACTTGTCTAGGTTTAATTTGGGAATTTCAAAATTCTAAAAAGGTTATATTTTTACAAATTTACAACCGATAGCGTCGTGATAAAAAGAACCAACATAAGAAATTTATGAAAAGGCATGACAAGCTTAGTTAAAATTTAATTATATATACTTGATCACATAAAAACCCATTCCCACAAAAGTGAGTTTTGAGCCTTTATTGAGCATACAAATATATACCTTTAAATTAAATGCTCATATTTCGTTTCTTGTGTGAATAGCCGCTTGGTTCTTACGACTCTAGAACTTGCCATGACGATACATTCCCGGTCCTTACCAACTTAAACCCGAGTAAGTAAATGATGGAGGCATTAGGACTAACCCTTTTTATTTCTACACCATTATTTTTCTTTTTTTTTTTTCTTACTACCTACCCAAAATCCCCCTAGTTAACCCCTTTGAGCCTAAACCTTTTTATTTCATAACCCAAAACAAAAACCCTTACACCCACCAAAACCTTTTTATTTCTAACCCTTTGTTTTAGTAACAAGCTCGGTTTTTCTTATGACTTTCAAAAAAAAGATGATTATGATGATGAAGCAAAAGAGAAATAAACAAACAAGTTTATCAAAAATAACTTTGTTTGAATAGTGGCTTCATCAAAAAAAAAAAAAAAAAAAAAAGAGGTCTTACGAAAACCGATGCTTTTTACGCCTTTCGCCCTTTTACTAACCACTAACCCAACCACCTACCTTTAAACCAAGCCTAACCCTTAACCCACAAAGTCCTCTTGATATTTACAAAGGTATATAAGTTAAAAAGGAGGAGGATTGATTGCTTGGCAAGCCTATGGTAGGAGTAAGTTCCATGCCGCTCTCGAGTGTTTCACAAAAATACATCTTCGGCCGAGTGTTGAGTGATTCCCCGTGAGGTATGTGAACTTGTATATAAATAAAATTTTAAAGAGGCATGTATGCCCAAATAAGTAATCTCTCTTATGAAAAGTTCAAAATAAATCATAACGAATAGGATTGTAAATAACATAAAAATAAAGCCTAATAAAGAATCTTGGATTCCCGGCACTCTATGACAAGCCCAAAAACCTTCTCTTCTACCAATTCCATTTGGGAGTGTAAAGCCACATTATAAAGAGTTTTGCTTGAGGACAAGCAAAGATTCAAGTGTGGGGGTATTTGATGTGTGTAAAATGCAACATATAAATTACATCAAATAAGGCATAAAACTAACCCTTTTTTAGTACTAATGTTGGAAAAAGTATGTTTTTGTCTTCCTTTTGAATTTACAGGGTCAAATGAGCTTAAACGAACAAAAGGAACAAAAATACAGCCAAAACCAACATAAATACAAAGAAAAGGAAGAAACGTGGCATGCCCGACCCCTCGACAACAACTCCCAAAGCAAAAACAAGAAGAAAAGCTGAGCATGGGGCTGTGCCCAGCTGAGCATGGGGCTGTGCCCAGCCCGACACGGGGCGTGCCCAGCCCGACACGGGGCGTGTCCAGCTCAACACGGGGTCGTGCTCAGCGAACACGGGGCCGTGTCCAGAATGTTCAGCCCTGGCACAAAAGACAAACCTGTAGAAGCTTCTATTGCCCACCACGGGGCCGTGTCCAGTGAACACGGGGGCGTGGCGAAAGTACAGCAGACGCATTAATTGTAATTGCGAATTACAATTAATGAAGAGAGAGAATGTCAGACGAGCACGGGGGCGTGCCCAGTGGACACGGGGGCATGTGGAGCTAATAAAGACAAACTGTATTAATGAAGAAAGAGAAAAGGGTGGACACGGGGCCGTGTCCAGCGGACACGGGGCCGTGTCCAGGCTTCTGTACAGGCTATAAATAGGAGTGCTTGGCTCAAGCTCAAACCATCCCTTGGCACACCACCTCTCTCACACTTCATCCACCACCCACCACCATCACAACACCATCATCCACCACCATCATCCATTGTCCATCATAGAGTGTGTGAGTCGTCTCGGGATCCAAGATTGATCGTAAGAGTTCTTGACAATCAAGGCCATGTTTGCCTAAGTCTCTTGCATCACTTGGTGAAGACAAAGTGTCTAGTATAATACTTTTTATTTCTAATCTTTTGCACTTTTTATTTGGTTTTGTATTAATGACTTTAATAACTAGTTACTTATGTTGAAGGTGATCTTTCCTTATTGTTTGTCCGTGGTGTCTTGGCATTATTTTACTGTCTATATAAAATAAAGGATTTTCACCATTCATATCTCCACGGTCTATATGGAGGTATGTTGGCTACCTGGTAGGGGGTTAAGGGAACGGTTTGGTAAAGGTCTTGCCATTGTTCAGCGTTTAGAGGTCCTGCAATGGACCTGGGTCAAATTTAGTAGGACCTCCTTCAATACTTCACGGTATTGGATGGCGGGGGTCCAAACTCTTTGATCCCCTCATAAGTTAACTACTATTAATACTATAACCCGGCTATTTAGGACTGTATCCCTGCTGACTCAGACTACTTAGTCGAGGGTAACGTCACCGCCAAAAGCGGGGCCTACCACAATACTGCATTAATAACTTAATTCATTATCTTCCAATAATCCACCCCTTTAGGATTGTATCCCTGCTGACTCAAACTACTGGGGTGAGGGTAACGTCACCTTCAAAAGAGGGGCCTACTACAATAACTAAGATAATCTCTTAATTATGTGCAAAAGTGCGGAAATAATCAAAGGTTATACTAGATACGAGTCGGAACCAAGTGATTCATCTTGTCTATCTGTTTTTATTTTATTTTTATTTTCAGCATTTTAGTTAGTTTTTATTTTTCTTAGTTTAAAACATTTTTCCAACTTTTTATTTTGGTTAGACGTTGAGGATAAACCGGTACTAAAAGCTCTTGTGTCCTTGGACGACCTCGGTATCTTACCAACGCTATACTACACTCAACGATGGGTGCACTTGCCCATATGTGTGTTTAGTGTTAGTGAAATATCGTGTTTTATAAATTTAAAACTTGGCTAAAATAAGTGTTAAAAAGGGCTTAAAATATATACCTAAAATATACGACACTTCGCACGCATCAGTAAAACAGTTAACAAGATGATATGATGTTTCGTTGTTATGATGATTTGATGTTGTTATTACTCGATTACCGTATGTGGCGACTAGATGTGAATGCCCAACCCCAATGCCTCCATTTAGGCATTGGTCATGATGTCAAGGTATCAAACAACCTTGAATAGATGTAAGGGGTCTTATATGTACACGATGTGAATGCCCAACCCCAATGCCTCTAACTAGGCATTGGTCATGAAGTCCAGGTAATTAGTTCACGCCCGTCCTTTCGGCCCGGTGTGAGGGTGCCAAACCTAATAGCGCTATCAACTAAATACCTCGTTGCTTCTTCAGCAACACGGTAGATGTATGGGGTCTTACATGATTTGTACTGTGTTCAATAACCAACATCCCAAATAAATAGTTTACCCAGTATTCCCTTTAGAAACGTTTACCAGATGTCCCAAACCACCGGGACGCATGCTTAGAAAAGTGCAGTGAACTCACCTTAGAGTGCTCGGTTAGATTAGTTACTTGTTCAAGTTGCTCAAAATAATCCTAACATAGTTCATCAATTACAATCAGTCTTGCATTCATTTTGATTCACATATCTTGTCACACATTGCACAGATTGCACTTAGAAAATATACACATAATTACACAGGTTCTGATAGTTCACTTCATCATACATTATTCACATAAATGTCGTTTATTGACCCAACAGATGTTCGAGCCCAATACATGTTATATATAGCCCAATGAATTCTTATATTAATTACATCGAATTAATCAATTATTTCCCATATCAACAATTTACCATACACACATGACCGCATCCGATCAAACAGTTACAACATTGATGTTTGTGAACCTAAGTCATTATCTAGTAATTACTTTATCATTCATATACCAACAAATTGAACAGTATAATTAACCTAACAACAATTTATCATCACGCAACTCTAATCCAATCATATATAATCAGATTCATCTCATCTTTATAATTTATTATCCCATTCCAGCCGATTCAAACAACCCACTCATTCTCAACAATTATTCAATTATACCATTCATACTATATTAATTTTGAAACTGTTTCTTTGACCGCTATTATCATCATAGCCGAACACCCTATCCTCTAAATATTATCATCATTAACAAGACATACAACCACCTAAACAACTAATAGCAAGATCCATTTAATAGTGAATGTCATCTTTGTCGTGGCCCAATCAAAATATTAAAATCAATATTAACGGTCCAATAAACTTTGAATGTGGTTAATTGTGTCAGCCATTATGTGATTGTTCAGTATATCACGTGGATCTTTCAGATCATAAATCACTGTCCATGTGAATAAGGAATTTGACGGCTCATTTAATACGTGAATCCCAAAACACACATAACAAGAGTTATCCAAACATAGCACATATATAACACAAGATCATCAAATAGGGGTTAACATAATTATGGATTCACTAACCGCACACTTGATCCCATGGAATGATATCTCGAGAGGGGGAGAAATATCCTGCCGCACGTAATATCTTGATGGGGGCAATGTTTTGTTTAGGGTTTGCAAACAGATTAATATATTCATATAACACCTCACATAAACAACTAATTGAAAAACGGCTTGGACTGGTTTGAGCTTGCGAGGCCGGCCCAAAGGGGTAACAAAAGTTTAATAATCAAACATCTACCAATAACAACTCAACTCATAACAGTGGACCGAAGACTAGCTTGTGTGTGGGCCGAATTGACTTGGAGTTTAAAGGGGGATGCGTGTGCGTATAAACCTGAGGGGGGAACGGGCCGAGCCCAGTTTAGTGCCGAGAAGGTTTTGGGCCGGTTATTGATTTGGCCGAGGACTGGTCCAAGGCCAATCAAGAGTATGGAGGGGTGTGTGGTCGCCGAGGTTTTGTGCGATCCTAGAAGAAATGTGCGACCGAGGGTTCTCATATGTTGTAATCGCAATATGCACAAGAAATCAAACATGTTCTCCTAAGTAAATACATTCACATTTAATATTTCACACGTCACGTATAAATAATTCATGAGCGTTCAATGTAGTTTAATGCATCAACTTGTCACGTAGAGTTCATGTAGGTTACACATACGTTAAATATTTCATAACATTGCACAATACTTAGGTTTTTACTGAACACCAACCCATACAATACTTCAAATATTCATACATCAAGCACGAGTTACAACGTCAACGAATTAGGAAAACAGAATTGTGAACACGCAATGCATAGAGGAAAGACCTAGAAATTTCAGGTTGTCACATCATCCCCAACTTGAAAGAAATTTCGTCCCGAAATTTGATAAATATCCCAAACAATAAGGTGTTAGATCAGGATGACTGTGGATTTTTCCTCGGGTACCACATCATCCCCAACTTGAAAGTGAATTTCGCCCCGAAATTCGTTAATGACGTCCAAGGTTGAAACAACTGTTTGAATAATTGAAGATACTAGAGCTTCATCCGATCATGGCGTTTCCATGTGAACCCCGGTCCATGTCTTGAGTTCCAAGGAACTCTCAGGATTGAAATTCGACTGTGTTAACAGTGGGTTCCTCAACAAGGGTGTCACAAGTGTTGCGTCGAACAGACGCTTCTTTAGGTTCGAGACATAAATGACATCGTGTACATTACCTAATTCGTCAGGTAACTTGAGTTCGTGAGTCATATCATCAATCCGTTCAGAAATCCAAATATCCCAGGGTACCGCAAACTAAGCTGACCACGTTTCCCATAGCGTACCGCACCCTCCCAGGGTGAGACTTTTGATTATAATACGTTCACCCACAGCGAACTCCCAGTGTTTCCTAAAGCTTAACAGCTTTCCTGGCAGTCACGTGTTGCCGTCAAACAATTTCTGATCTAAGCCATCTTCAAGAGTTTCGAGCACAAGTCCTGGACCGGTGATTAGGTTGCCATCCATCTTAATCCAACAAGGAGATTAGCGTTGCTGTCCATGCAATGTCTCAAACAAAGCCGTCTGAATACTAGAATGGTGACTGCTATGGTAGAACACAACCAAAGATACGTGTCCTTCCAATTTTCACTAAATTCATCCACACACATGCTCGCAGCATGTCTTTGAGTGTCGGGATGGTTCGCTTACTCTGTCTGGTTGTCCTACGGTGATAGGCAATGCCCATGTCTAGACGTGAGCCCCAGGGTATCGTGTATTGCCTGTCATAAATTAGGTATACCTCAAAATCAGAAGTAACGGGAGTTGGCACCTCATGCCTAGAAGCCACCTCTCTCAGAGGAACGTTCACAGTTGAGAAGACTCGTTAGTTTCCTTGGTTGCAAGAAGGAGTGCTGGTAGCGTGAGACAATCAACGATCACCCAAGTGTTATTGTTTCTGTTTTGATGCTTCTGGTTGCTGATACTCCACCTTGACTTTCCCACAAGCCAAACATTATTCCTATACCTTGCCAGGTGGGCTCCATGCCTGATCACCGGTACAATATTCATAGACCCTAATATCTCTCATAAAAACCCAGACGACTGGAATATCGAGGTCAGTGTGCTTTGTTCAACACAAATTCCCTAAAGTTGCCGTATAATGAGATCCACGTTCGTTCCACGAGGTAGCGAGTATCGTCTGTCCTGCCAAGGTTGCTTCTCCATGCCCCGCATGTGTTCAACTGGAAAATCCTCTTCCTTCAGTTCTCCAGTTTGAACAGGGCGAGTCGAATCAGGTAAGTTAGAGTTGACTGCAAAGCTTGTGTACGTTCAAGTTTCATAGTTGTAATCGTCAAAAAGTTCCCTCCAGTGATGCCATTAACTGATTTAGCTCTGTCGAAGCCAAGGTACACGGGAGGCCCTTGTGATCGGTCTGAATAACGTACCTGGTAC
The DNA here is from genome assembly GCA_030545235.1 of Helianthus tuberosus. Classification (NCBI taxonomy): domain Eukaryota; kingdom Viridiplantae; phylum Streptophyta; class Magnoliopsida; order Asterales; family Asteraceae; genus Helianthus; species Helianthus tuberosus. The sequence goes on from CM060450.1 coordinate 176,931,595, forward strand.
CATCCAAGTAATGCCTCTATCTAAAATTCCAAGACCACGGTTTTCACCGCCAGTTGTGTGTCGTGCGGTTCCTCTTTGTAACTCCATCACGTAAGTCATCACTCTCTCGTGTTGCGTCGATGTGTAACTGGGACTCTGATTCTGATTCGAACCATAATGATATACCACCGAATCACCCGCACCCTCGGGTAGGGACGATGCTTCAGCGCATTGCAGAGTTGGGATTCGAAAGCTGAAAAGACGTCCCCATGTCCTGTCTTTCACGAACACAGCACCCGGCTGTGGTAAAGAGATTTAAGCTACACGACATCCAAAAATCCTGCGATTATCTGCGATAGCATCAAGCGAGACCAAGAAATTGCTGTATCCTCGAACGGGTCTTAGCGAGATCCACGAGCATTCCCACCTCGTTGATTATATGACCCAAAAAGGTTACCTCTCGAATTCAGAAGTTACATTTATTAAGACTTCACGCGGTGCGGCTCCTCCCTCAGGATCTATCAAATAAGATACAAAGCTGTCCATGATGCTCTTTTCTCCTGGAAAGGATTCAAAACGTCACCCAATAGCATGGTCGGTTCACATGGTCTATAAAGCTGCTGGTGTGATAATTACCCCAATGGTCATGGAATACAAAGTCGTATGGCCGAATTGCGTCTGATAAGCCACTTTAAGAACATTCTCCCCTTGGACTTGCATCTGCTAATAGTTTGCTCGTATATCAATCCTTGAATGAAAGTTCGTCCCTTGCAACTAGTCGACAGGTTGTCAATACATGGTCGAGGCAAACAGTTCCCAACTGTCGCCTTGATGAGTTCTCGATAGTCAGTACCCGCACAAAAAGGCTTATCTTCACGAATGAAACTGGGGCTCCCCAAAGAGAAAACTAGATCCGACGAAACTCCTGTCCCACAGTTCCTGTAGTTGATTTGACGGTTCTTGCAACCCACCTGGCGCAAGACTGTAAGAGGTACGAAGAATCATGGCGGCCTCTAGCGCGAGATCAAACTGAGAGTCCATCTAACAGTTGTGGAAGTAAACCTGAAAGTTCCTCGAGTAGCTCACCAAAAGAAATCACGAACAGTTGTTGGATCCTTGATCCTCTTTCCCTTAGCTTTAACATCGGTACGAGTGCCAACATAGCGGGGTAATCCTTCTGTGGACACTTCTGACCTTCATTGCTGGATTGATGCTAACCTTTGCACCACTCCTATACTTTACGATAGGTGACAACTTCCTCCTCACGGGGTATATCTGCACGATATCCGGATAACCAATCCATACGGACTACTGCATCAAAACTGTCAAGGGTAGTAGAAGGATGGTCGACGTCAAACACTTGTCCCACAAGGTCGAGTTTGCATTCCAACAATCATATGAAGTTTTAGTGGGTTTGCCATTTGCCGAGTCCACAACAGGTTCGGTTTCAGGAAGCATCAGGGTTAAGCAAAGTAGTGACGAAGCCATTAGTTACTAAGAACGTGTAGGCCACCATGTTGCTATAATCCTGGTGTTGCCCACGCCAATCCTAAGTGTCCTTCGCGAGTACCATATCCAGTGTTGTTGCTACTACTACTAGAATTCCCAAAACTGTCATTGCTCCTTGGGTTGTTGGCGTCTTGCCTTAACATCGGCCATTCCCTGTTGAAGCCACCATCATTTCCATACAGAAAGTCATGATTTGCGAGTACCTTGCTGTCATCGTGACTGTTGCTTCTAATGTTGTTGCTCGTAATGGAGTCCTGCAATCTTTCACCAGCAATGTCCATCTCTCCACATTCCGTGCCACGTTCCAAGGCGCTACTCATTGTGCTGGCAGTTACACATTCCACATCATGGCCAATTGTCATCGTTTATATCCCAATTGATTCGTAAAAGTCGGCTCCCATAAGTTGTTGACTAGGGTTTAGGATTCATTTGGCGTCAAATTGCTGATGTTCGTTACTGATAGTCCGGGTCGTCCAATTACCGAAGTTGGTAAAGTACTATGCTGATCCTCTTGTCCATCGTTCTTGCAAGTTGGTCGAGTAATACACAGTACGTTGCTAGGGTGTTACAGAAACGATCGCACTTACAGAATCTAAGGCGTCAATACACAGAGTTCCAACCAATGAAAAGGAGTAAGAAGGTATCGACCAATCATTCGACGCTGCAACATCCAACTCAGGGATGTTCGTACAAGAACCTAACATTCTACACAGTTCGCTAGGCGTTCAGATGGGTGTTCAGGTAATACTCGACGGCATCGAGATTCGAAAGGAATCAGAGAGAGGTGAAAAGGTCACATTCGAGTAGGAGACGATCACTGTTATGACTCCTATAAATTTGTTACGTTTCACACTGATCAAATAACAGAGCGGAACCCCTTCTTCACTTGTTAAGCCTCACTGGGACTCACATGCACCCCACATTATTATTATGTGTGCACCCACAATAATATTGTGATTTGCATGCTCATCTCAGCTCATCCTAACTCATGTCGAATGGTTCCTCAAACTCTAGTAGCATACAAAGAGTATCACAAAACGTGAGTCACGAATGTTTAGGGAAATACCACCCTATCAGTCACCTAACATGTGCAAGTAATACGTAAATTCATACTGTTGTGATAAACATGGAATCACATGTAATATCATATATAAGTGTTCACTAGTTACGCAGTACAATGAGTACACGAGAGACAAACCTTGCAATCTGGAGCTGAGTGTCATGGTCGTATTCTTTGTTGTCAGAACTGTTCGGTTATAGTCTGGTTTTATAAAAACGTTTTTAAAACCAAGTTCTCTATAACCAGTGGCTCTGATACCAAACTGTCACACCCCCAACTTTCCACCTAGGGTATGTCCCTGTTAGGAGTGCGATGATTCAACAACGAGCCACTAATTATATCAAACGCATTCAATTAAATGATAAAGTACTTAATTGTAAATGAAATACTGTATGTAAGTTTAAATGAAAACCAAAGTAATCAGCGGAAGCAAAGTAAATAGTTTCGAAACCCAAAGTAATGTATCGGAAATCAATAAAGTAAAATGCGTCCAGTAAGACCATGCCCACTCCTGCTACTCCAGACAGCAAGTCCCAATGTATCTCAGCTAAAGACCTACAAGCATGCAACAAGTGTGTCAGACTACGCTGGTGAGTTCAAAGTTTTGTTCACCGAGTTTAGTTACAGTCAAGTGAGTAAAACAGTTAACAAGATGATATGATGTTTCGTTGTTATGATGATTTGATGTTGTTATTACTCGATTACCGTATGTGGCGACTAGATGTGAATGCCCAACCCCAATGCCTCCATTTAGGCATTGGTCATGATGTCAAGGTATCAAACAACCTTGAATAGATGTAAGGGGTCTTATATGTACACGATGTGAATGCCCAACCCCAATGCCTCTAACTAGGCATTGGTCATGAAGTCCAGGTAATTAGTTCACGCCCGTCCTTTCGGCCCGGTGTGAGGGTGCCAAACCTAATAGCGCTATCAACTAAATACCTCGTTGCTTCTTCAGCAACACGGTAGATGTATGGGGTCTTACATGATTTGTACTGTGTTCAATAACCAACATCCCAAATAAACAGTTTACCCAGTATTCCCTTTAGAAACGTTTACCAGATGTCCCAAACCACCGGGACGCATGCTTAGAAAAGTGCAGTGAACTCACCTTAGAGTGCTCGGTTAGATTAGTTACTTGTTCAAGTTGCTCAAAATAATCCTAACATAGTTCATCAATTACAATCAGTCTTGCATTCATTTTGATTCACATATCTTGTCACACATTGCACAGATTGCACTTAGAAAATATACACATAATTACACAGGTTCTAATAGTTCACTTCATCATACATTATTCACATAAATGTCGTTTATTGACCCAACAGATGTTCGAGCCCAATACATGTTATATATAGCCCAATGAATTCTTATATTAATTACATCGAATTAATCAATTATTTCCCATATCAACAATTTACCATACACACATGACCGCATCCGATCAAACAGTTACAACATTGATGTTTGTGAACCTAAGTCATTATCTAGTAATTACTTTATCATTCATATACCAACAAATTGAACAGTATAATTAACCTAACAACAATTTATCATCACGCAACTCTAATCCAATCATATATAATCAGATTCATCTCATCTTTATAATTTATTATCCCATTCCAGCTGATTCAAACAACCCACTCATTCTCAACAATTATTCAATTATACCATTCATACTATATCAATTTTGAAACTGTTTCTTTTACCGCTATTATCATCATAGCCGAACACCCTATCCTCTAAATATTATCATCATTAACAAGACATACAACCACCTAAACAACTAATAGCAAGATCCATTTAATAGTGAATGTCATCTTTGTCGTGGCCCAATCAAAATATTAAAATCAATATTAACGGTCCAATAAACTTTGAATGTGGTTAATTGTGTCAGCCATTATGTGATTGTTCAGTATATCACGTGGATCTTTCAGATCATAAATCACTGTCCATGTGAATAAGGAATTTGACGGCTCATTTAATACGTGAATCCCAAAACACACATAACAAGAGTTATCCAAACATAGCACATATATAACACAAGATCATCAAATAGGGGTTAACAAAATTATGGATTCACTAACCGCACACTTGATCCCATGGAATGATATCTCGAGAGGGGGAGAAATATCCTGCCGCACGTAATATCTTGATGGGGGCAATGTTTTGTTTAGGGTTTGCAAACAGATTAATATATTCATATAACACCTCACATAAACAACTAATTGAAAAACGGCTTGGACTGGTTTGAGCTTGCGAGGCCGGCCCAAAGGGGTAACAAAAGTTTAATAATCAAACATCTACCAATAACAACTCAACTCATAACAGTGGACCGAAGACTAGCTTGTGTGTGGGCCGAATTGACTTGGAGTTTAAAGGGGGATGCGTGTGCGTATAAACCTGAGGGGGGAACGGGCCGAGCCCAGTTTAGTGCCGAGAAGGTTTTGGGCCGGTTATTGATTTGGCCGAGGACTGGTCCAAGGCCAATCAAGAGTATGGAGGGGTGTGTGGTCGCCGAGGTTTTGTGTGATCCTAGAAGAAATGTGCGACCGAGGGTTCTCATATGTTGTAATCGCAATATGCACAAGAAATCAAACATGTTCTCCTAAGTAAATACATTCACATTTAATATTTCACACGTCACGTATAAATAATTCATGAGCGTTCAATGTAGTTTAATGCATCAACTTGTCACGTAGAGTTCATGTAGGTTACACATACGTTAAATATTTCATAACATTGCACAATACTTAGGTTTTTACTGAACACCAACCCATACAATACTTCAAATATTCATACATCAAGCACGAGTTACAATGTCAACGAATTAGGAAAACAGAATTGTGAACACGCAATGCATAGAAGAAAGACCTAGAAATTTCAGGTTGTCACATAGCACAGTTGTCAGACAAATCAGAAATATGCTGACAGAGTTCAGTACATAGACAAACAGTGTGTTGAGACATAGAATGAGCTAGAAACCAAGTATTACACTAGTATAGTGTGTAGGAAAGTAAGGATCACAAAACTGCTTTCCTAGAGATAGTTTAACTGCTGGAAAGTGCCTAAAACTCACATAAAGTGCTGAATTCAGCAAAAATCAGCAATTTTCAGCATTTAAACAATCTAATATCATGCAATAATATGGTTAAATGGACCTGAATGTTTTCCTAAGTGTCGGGAATCAAAAGTGTCACAAAAGGGTACATAAAGCACACTAAACTGCATAGTTTAGCACCTTAACGAACCGGTAACCAACCGAACAACCGGACACTACCCGAAACACCAATTTTTCACCAAAAGCACTGTTTTAACATTACCAAACTAGTTATGATCCCCGAACATCATAACACTACATAAATAACTAGTAACTAAAGTATCTAACTAAATACTTACATTTTAACCTAAGTAACTAACTTGGTTAGAACCTAGCCTACATACCCCCCCCCCCCACCTATGTAATCGGCCAACATGGCCCCCACATCATGAATTGTTTTAATTTTATAATATATCTTGTTATTACTTTCCTAAACATATTATACATAAGTTAAAGTCTAGAAATGGTTATAAGAAGAACCCTTGTGATCATAACTTCATAACTTTCACACTTCAAAGCACACACACTCCTCTCTCCCTCTCTTGTGCTCTCGGCCGACCCCAACCACACCAACATCACCATCATTCATCCATCCTACAACCATTCCAAGCTTATACAAGTGTGTTAGAAGATATACAAAGGAGCTAGGAGCTTGTAGAAGTTGAAGGACCTCTTTCATTTGCTTTTATCCATCTCTTATCTTCACTTGATCATCCCTAGCCTTGAGCTAGTGGTAAGAACCTTGATCTTGCTATTTTACATCTATTTCAAGTGGTTAAAAGATGTTACATAATGATGATCTTGAAGAACACTAAGAAACTTGAACTTGAAACATGAACATAAGCATGAATACATAAGAAATCTTAATGTTTATGTGTTGTAATACTTGTTGATTGTTGATTACTTGTGAAAATGATGTTGATCATCATATGATCTTGCTAGATCATGATTAAAAACATAATCTAGCAAGATGAGAGGATTAACATGGTAGAAGTTAATGGATCATCCTCATGAGAAGCATGAACTTGAAATGATATGTGGTTTTCTTGAAAAATAATGATCAGAGTAAGTTGTAATACTTGTAGATCTAAAACTTCATGGATGGTTATTCAAAGAAACCAAGTTAAAAATATAAGTTTTACTTGATCTTGGTTCTTACATAAATAAACCCTATTTTTAAAGGTTAAACAAGTGTAGAAACACTTATGTAACAAGAAAAGTTTAAGAAGAAACATTTTTGAAAAATATGATTAGAAGTTGTGAAGATCCATTTTCTTTAAAAATGAAGTTTTTAAAGAATCAATCACACATTAGAAAGTAACAAGGCTTACTAAGAACACTAGTAAGTTACTACAAAATTTTGTGAAATTTCAAGTTCATGAAGTAGTAGATTATGCTTGTTTTTTACAAAATTGGTAAGTAAAGATTGTTTATTGTTGATTGTGGATTGATTGTGTTGATTTCACAAAAGAAAATGATATACCTTCAAGGTATGGAAACCTCCATTTTTAGGGGAAACTGTGGCGAAATTTTTCTAAAAATTAAACACTTAGAAAAATATTTTCAAATAAAAATTTACAAGTGTATTTTAAACCATAAATTTTTATATAAACTTTGCCATAATTTTTGTTACAAAAATTATAAATAATGGAGGTTGGTTTTTATAAATAAAAGTGACTAAATATGTATTTAGGAAATATATATCTAGATGACACCATGTTTGTGATTATTTGTATATTTTGTGTATTAGTTATATTATTTTAGGACTTAAAATAATATAACACATCAAAATACCAAATGTTACAATCCAAAATACTACCAAAATTCCAAGAATATGAATATACAAATTTTACACAAAATATTGGTGAAACCGAACTATGGGATATGACTTACAAAATACTCCGGAAATAATATTCATGTGTATATTTTTGGTAAAAAAATATTTTGGACACCAAAGGAAACAAAAATATGATTTTTATAATTATTACAAAGTTATATCATATTTTTTATAAGAAGAAAATATATTATTTTTGGGTGAATAAAGATATGTATTTTCTTGGAAATATTAAAAGATATATTATTTTTGGAAGAAATATATATTTTCTCAAATAAAAACGGAATATATTATTTTGGAGAAAAATAAGCATATATACATATATTTTCCAAGTTAGACTTGGAAATATATTATTTTTGGAACTTATATGAAAATACAAATATTTTTGCCCAAGGGTAAAATTATAAATAATTTTTCTAAGTAGTATTTCTTAAAGTATATATATATTGGAAATATATATTGGTGAACTTTTATTAAAGATAATATTCCGGAAAAATTAATACGAAATTAAGTATAATAATACTTAATGAATACAATAAACATACGTATTCTCATACGTATAAATACACACCGAAATACGACCGCAATACATGGCAAAAATATACTAATACAAGAATACGAATACACCCATCCTTGGGAAGGATATACAAGTATAAATACTTGAAAAGTATTAAGTTAAAATATATTATTTTAACTATTGTTCCAAAATTTAATAAATATAATTTAAGTTAAAATATTTATGATTTTAACAAATAATTATATAACTTGGAATAATATCGAAGACACGAAGAAACGTAACTCAAAGACACTAATTAATTCTAAGTCAAGGCACTACCCGCTCGTCTAATAGACCTTAGTACGTTGTAGGTAGTTGTGTACGCCAGACAAAGCTTGAGTTACGGTGATACGAAGACGCAAGACTGTGAGTTCGTGACCCCCTTTTCTTTTAACCGTTTTCAGTTTTATAACTTCGGGGGTGAAGTACATGTTACAACTGTTTACAAACGTTATTATTTTGTATGGTTAGCTAAGGAAGGGTACTGCTAGATCATGTGAGTGGTGGGTATAACGCTTAAGACCATTAATCCTCGTGGTAGGACTGAGGGACATGAGTGATAGATCTATTTGGGTGTAGCGAGCCCCGCCTATGTTGGACCAGGGTTTGGCCCATGGGATGACTATGTCTTACAGCCGGAATCCCGGTGCAAAGTCTGCTAGGTTTGAGCCTTCCTGCATCACGTCACACATATTAATGGCCTTGCAAACCATTAATGATCTGTTTTCCTTGTTGCTTTCATACCGGGATTTACAAACTCACATACATACTTTCAATGATTACAAAGGTTTATTCATACACATAAACAAACACACGAACTCGCTCAACTTTTGTTGATGTTTTCAAACTACATGTATTTCAGGGAATTAAATGTGGATCTGGCGGGCATTCGGAAGTTCCAAGTGTTGTTTGAGAATAAAAGATGTCATCCATGGTCTTAGGGTTTGGTTAGTGTGTCTTATCCTGGACGAGACACGTCTTCCAAAACCTGGTTTTATTTAATGTCTTTTGTCGAGTCCTTGTGAACTCTAAAAACAAGTTGCATGGTTTGTACTCGAATTTGAATTCTGTGTTTTAAAACAATGTTGTTGTTATGTTTTTAAACTTATTTAATGGATGAACATCTTCGGTTTTATCATATAGTTGTTGTTATAATTTAATGCAATGATATTAAGGAAGTCACACATAATCACGTTTCCGCAAAAGTTAGGGTGTGACAGTTTGGTATCAGAGCTTCGATTGTAGTGAACTAGGATTCCTTCTCGAGTCTAGACTACAATCATTAAGGCTCTCACGAAAATGTTTTTACAACATGTTTTCATTGCATACACGAAACGCCCAGATCCATGGAACAAACATTTTTACAAATAAAAAGACAAGAAACACAATGCACAGTTACTAGGTAGTTCAGTCTGGGAGATTGGGTGGTTTAGTCTGGGAGACTAGGTGGTTTAGTCTGGGAGGCTAGGAAGGATACATGATTACATGATTACATTGTCATTGATTATATGCTTAATGTTAGTAGTTAATATATGTGCATATGTGGTGATTGTTATGTTACAGATACCATGTCGTCATCTGATAGCGGATTGTCCGATGACCATGATCCCATGGCTATTGTTTCTGATGATGAGATCGTCCCTGAGCCAGAGATTTTTACTTCCGATACGGAGAGTGACCCGGAGATGATGTCCGATGACGACGACGATTTTCATCCATTTGCACTGCCCGATTTTGGAGACGATTTACCGTTTGCTGATGGTATCCCGGACGAGGATCCTTTTGTTATTCCCATCCCTGTCCACGATTATCTTATCATCGGTCATCCCGATGGTGAGCACATTGTGGCGCCGATCCTCGCTCATGTTCCTTTAGTGGTCATTCCTCCTGAGGATTGGCCATTCGATGATCTGTTTGACTATGATTTTGATCTGTTTGTTGATGGTCCTCCTAATGACGCTCATGGCGATGGAGAGCTCGATGAGGACGTTGTTGATGTTCCACTTATTGGGATTCCCATTATTGAGATTTCTTCTGACTCTAGCTTACACTCTGTCTCAGATTCCTTTGAGTCTGTGACTTCTTCCGCCTTACAGGCAGTGGGATTACGACGCTACGCCACTGATTCTGATGCCGATACGGCCATGTCAGCTGCACCGTCTCCTCCACATGACTTTGAGCCTGGACTTGAGCCCGGTTATGTCCCTGTTGATCAGCCTGTTGATGCACCCGTTGATCCTGAGCCTTTGCCTGATCATGACCCTATTCCATTCGGCTTACCTAACATTGCACCCCTCATACCAGATCCAGTTCCTGCACCCATTGACCCTCCTATTATTGAGCCAGTCACTCCTCCACTTGCACCTGCACCCGCTGATGTTGCTCGTTTTCACCCAGTGGAGTCTGATGTACACCGTGTCGACCAGCCTATTGTTTTCTTGCAGGATATACCCGCACCCCGTCCAGGGGAAGGCACTTCTAGCCAGCAGCCTAACCATGACCCTCATGTTTCAGCAGCTTTTCCCCATATACCTCAGTCTGCACCTTTTGCTCATTTTACTTCTTCACCACTTGATGAGCCACTCAGATGATTCCCACCGTACACCATGCCGATTTCAGATCCCTACCATCCCTCGGACTTTACTAGTTATACAAAGGATGAGTTACTTCTATCATTGCAGCTCCAGTATAAGATCATGAGTCGCAGGATTTTAGAGTTTGAGATGACACCGCGTCCTTTGCCATGTCCGTGTCAGCCTGCTTTTGTTCCCCCTCGTTCATCACCTTCCCCATTTTCACACCCTCCTGCACCGCTTACTCCATTTCCTGAGTTTGATACTCGATTTCTTACCGTCAAGCAGCAGATCAGTTATCTGTTGCGTCATGTTCATGACCTTGAGGAGGAGCTTGCGCATGTGCGCAGCTTGCTTTTCTTTCCTCCACCTCCTCCTCCACCACCATCAGCATAGCCGGTTTTTGGTTTTATGTAGGTAGCTTGCTTTTGATGAGAGCACCATTATTGAGCTGAGCTAGTGAAGCCTTTTGGAGACCACCTTTTGATTGTATGACTTTGTAGACTGATAGACATTTTGGACAAGGGTAGTGTGACCCTGTGTTCCCTTTTGTAAAATATGTAACAGTATTTGTGGTCGATTAATGAAAGCTCAATCATCATGTTCTCATTAAATACGTTGTTAATTTACATGCTTGTAATTTGATTATGATGTTATATGATTGTTGCTATGATAATTACTTATATACCTATGTATATACACCACCTAGGTCTTATTCGTAGAATAGATGCTAATGTGCTTGAATCTTTAATATGGCCTGACCTGTCCAATCTTCTTTTAGAAGATGCCTCCTCGAAGGAACACTCAGTTACCCACAACCGAGGCAGAACTGCAAGAACGGATTTCACAGGTAATCACACAACATGAGGCCTTACGCTCTGAACACATCGGAGGTACCTCAGGAAATAACCCACCTCACGGTAATGTTCAAGTCACTTAAGACACATTACGATACGTTTGGACATTCCATGTGCATTTGCTAATGCCTTCTGTGAATGATGTTACTTGTACAGGCTGTACTTACAAGCAGTTCCTTGAATGCAAGCCTCTAAACTTTGACGGCACTGGAGGTGCTGTAGCATTTGTAAGATCGGCTGAGAAGACAGATTCTGTGCTGCGAATGAGCAAGTGTGCGCCAGAGCACCAGGTAGCCTACATCTCTGGATTGTTTCTTGATGGAGCTCTGTCGTGGTGGAACCTTCAGGTTCAGACTCTAGGTGAGGCTGCAGCGTATGGTATGACTTGGGTTGAGATGAAAGAACTGATGCGCAAGAAGTACTGTTCAAGGGCTGAGATTCAGAAGTTGGAAACCGAGTTTTGGAATCTGAAGATGGATGGCCCTAAGATTGTTGAGTATGTACAAAGATTCCATGACCTGTCTCGTGTTGTCCCCTACATGGTAGAACCAGAGTTCAAGTGAGTTGAACGTTTTATTTGGGGATTGGCACCCCAAATTATGAGCATGGTGACTACTTCAAAGCCTCCAACGATCACTGAGGCCATTGATTTGAGGGTGGCACTGACCGAAGAAGCAATCAGATTGAACAAGTTTTCGATTTCTGAAGGAAAGAAGAAGGAGACTCGTGTCGAGTCGTCAGGAGAGAACAAGAGGAAGTTCTTGAATTTTAAGAAGGGTACCCAAGGAAACAACAACAGTGGTAACAAGAAAAGAGATGCGAATCCACCAGCCGAGGTTAGGACTGGTGCTGCAAGTTCGGAGAATAAGGGGAAAGGATACATGGGCACCCTGCCCAAATGTGATGTATGCCAGTTCCATCATGCCGGCCAGTGTAGGTTCAGGAAATGTGAATCTTGTGGGAAGAATGGTCATTCAAAGGAAACGTGCTGGGCTGGTACTGGTCGTGGAAATGGTGGTCAGAAAGTTAATGGGAATGGCAATAGAAACTGTGGTGGAAACGGTAATGGGAATAGGAATAACCAGGGAGGTAATGGAAATCGTGGTGGTTCTGGAAACCAAGCTGGCAGCGGAAACCGTGGAGCAAACAACAATCAGGGCAGTACTGGAAACAGACAAGGTTGCTTTAGTTGCGGAGATGTTGGGCATTTCAAGCGAGATTGCCCAAAGAACAATCAAGCCCAAGGAAGAGTTTTCAACATTGGAGCTAGGGAAGCTCGTCAGGATCCGAACGTAGTCACTGGTACGTTCCCTATCAACCAACACTTTGCATCTGTGCTATTTGATACTGGTGCCGATTATAGCTTCGTGTCCCTAGAATTTAAGGATATACTTGGGTTAGTTGCCAGTAAGTTAGAAATTCCATACTCAATAGAACTAGCTAATGGAAAGCTAGTAGAATCCAACGAAGTGATTAGAGGTTGTGTGATAGAGCTCGGAGAGCATGAGTTTACGCTCGATATTCTACCAGTTGAGTTGGGAAGCTTTGACGTGGTAGTTGGAATGGATTGGTTGTCGAGTAACCTAGCGGAGATCATATGTCATGAGAAGATTATCCGCATCCCGATGGTGAATGGAGAGATGATTGTAGTGCATGGAGAAAAGCATGATACACCACTAAGGATTATCAGTTGTTTGAAGGCCCGAAAGTTTATGCGGAAAGGATGTGTTGCCTTCTTAGCTCACGTTGTTGATAAGGAAGTCGAAGAGCCGAAGCTGGAAGATATCCCTGTGGTAAGGGAATATCCTGAAGTCTTCCCCGAAGACTTGCCAGGATTACCGCCCCAGCGACAAGTCGAATTCCATATTGACTTGGTTCCAGGCGCCGCGCCTGTAGCCAAGGCCCTTATCGGCTTGCGCCATCAAAGATGCAAGAGTTGTCGACGCAACTCCAGGAGCTTTTGGACAAAGGATTCATCAGACCAATCTTCTTGCCTTGAGGAGCTCCAATTCTGTTTGTCAAGAAAAAGGACGGTAGTTTTCATATGTGCATTGACTACCGAGAGCTAAACAAGTTAGCCATCAAGAATTGGTATCCTTTGCCAAGGATTGATGATCTCTTCGATCAACTTCAAGGTTCGAGTTACTACTCCAAGATCGATCTTTGATCAAGTTATCACCAGCTGTGGATTCAAGAAGAGAGCATACCGAAGACTGCCTTTAGAACTCGTTATGGACATTATGAGTTTCTAGTGATGCCATTTGGTTTGACAAATGCCCCGGCAGTGTTTATGGATTTGATGAACCGAGTTTGCAAGCCATATCTCGATAAATTCGTGATCGTATTTATCGATGATATTTTGATCTATTCACGGACGAAGGAAGAGCATGAGAAACACCTAAGAGCCATATTAGAGCTTCTCAAGAAGGAGAAACTGTACGCTAAGTTCTCGAAGTGCGAGTTCTGGTTGCGTGAGGTACAATTCCTTGGTCATGTAGTGAACGAAAATGGAATTCATGTAGATCCCACCAAGATCGAGGCAATTAAGAATTGGGAAACTCCGAAGACGCCAATCGAGATCCGATAGTTTCTAGGTTTAGCAGGGTATTATCGCCGATTCGTTGAGGATTTTTCTAAAATCGCTCAACCGATGACCTCCCTTACTCAAAAGGATAAGAAGTATGAATGGGGAGATAAACAAGAGGAAGCTTTTCAGCTGCTAAAGAAGAATCTTTGCGATGCACCTATTTTATCCCTACCCGAAGGCACCGATGACTTCATGGTATATTGTGATGCCTCGCGTCAGGGATTGGGTTGCGTGCTAATGCAATGGCAAAAGGTTATCGCTTATGCTTCGCGCCAATTAAAGGTTCATGAGAAGAATTACACCACACATGATTTGGAATTAGGCGCAGTGGTGTTTGCTTTGAAGATTTAGCAGCATTATTTGTATGGCACCCGATGCACGATCTTTACAGATCACAAGAGCCTACAGCACATATTCGGTCAGAAAGAGCTTAATATGAGACAGCGGCGTTGGGTAGAGCTGTTAAATGATTATGATTGCGAAATCAAATATCATCCAGGAAAGGCGAATGTAGTGGCAGACGCCATAAGTCTAAAAGAGAGTATTAAGCCCATAAGGGTTAGGGCTTTGGAGATGATTATACAGACAGGCCTCTCGTTGCGTATTCGTGCTGCACAGAGAAAAGCTCTCAAGAAGGAAAACTTGAAGGATGAATATCTTCGTGGGATGGAGAAATAGTTGGTACCCAATGAGGAAGGAACTTTGTGTTTTATGAGACGAATTTGGGTTCCGCTTTTTGGTGGTCTGAGAAATGTTATTTTCGATGAAGCTCATAAATCGAGGTACTCGATCCACCCAGGATCGGACAAGATGTACCAAGATTTGAAGGACTATTACTGGTGGCCAAGACTGAAGGGCGATGTTGCTACTTATGTTGGAAAGTGTTTAACTTGTGCCAAAGTGAAGGCTGAGTATCAGAAGCCTTCAGGTCTTCTGCAGCAACCTGAGATACCCATGTGGAAGTGGGAACAGATATCAAGGGATTTTATAACAAAGTTGCCCAGGACACCCAGAGGTCATGATACGATTTGGGTAATCGTAGACCACCTAACAAAGTCTGCGCACTTTTTGCCGATCAGGGAAAAGGATAACACAGGTAAGCTAGCTGAGTTGTACCTAAGGGAGATAGTTGCACGTCATGGAGTGCCTATCTCGATTATATCTGACAGAGACGGAAGATTTGTGTCAAGGATTTGGCAATCTTTCCAAGAAGCGTTTGGTTCTCAGTTGAATCTGAGCACAACATTTCATCCACAGACAGACGGTCAAAGTGAAAGAACGATTCAGACGCTTGAAGATATGCTACGAGCTTGCGTAATGGACTTGGGTGGCAGTTGGGACACTCACCTACCTTTGGTTGAGTTCTCCAATAACAACAGCTACCATACAAGCATTCAAGCTGCACCATTCGAAGCTCTCTACGGATGCAAGTATCGATCACCGCTATGCTGGGAAGATGCAGCTGATAGACAGCTGGTTGGTCCCGAATTGGTCCAAGAGACGACAAATAAGATCATGCAGATCCGAGAGCGTATTAAGGCGGCTCGTGATCGACAAAAGAGCTATGCGGACCAAAGAAGGAAACCCTTGGAATTTTAAGTGGGTGATATTGTTTTGTTGAAGGTCTCACCTTGGAAATGTGTGGCACACTTTGGGAAGCATGGTAAGTTAAACCCACGATATATCGGACCGTTCAGAATCCTGGAAAGAGTTGGTATGGTAGTATACAAGTTGGAGCTACCAGCAGAACTTAATGGCATTCATGATACATTTCATGTATCTAATCTAAAGAAGAGTCCAACACAAGAAATAGTGGTCATCCCTGCTGATGAAGTTCACATTGACGACACACTCCACTTTACCGAAGAGCCTGTTGAGGTTACTGATTGGAAAGTTAACAAGACTCGGAGGAGTAGTGTTAAACTCGTCAAGGTTCAGTGGAACGCGCGTCACGACCCAGAGTTTACTTGGGAGCGTGAGGACCGCATGAAACCAAAATACCCGCATTTATTCCCTAACACCCCTGCAGCTAGTAGTAAAGCTTAAAATTTTGGGACGAAATTTTCTTAACAGGAGGAGAATGTGACAACTGTCAAAATTTCAGGTATCCGTACAACTATTAAACCATGATTAGTGCTTAATGACTGTGCTGAATTACAATTAACTGCTTATTGATCATTGCCATATACATACATGTGCATCATATATTGCTTAATGTCATACCATTATTGCATGAAAGCTTATTTGACTCAAATGATGCACAAAACACAGTTAGCACAGTTGTCAGACAAATCAGAAATATGCGGATAGAGTTCAATACATAAACAGACAGTGTGTTGAGACACAGAATGAGCCAGAAACCAAGTATTACACTAGTATAGTGTGTAGGAAAGTAAGGATCACAAAACTGCCTTCCTATAGATAGTTTAAGTGCAGGAAAGTGCCTAAAACTCACATAAAGTGCTGAATTCAGCAAAAATCAGCAATTTTCAGCATTTAAACAATCTAATATCATGCAGTAATATGGTTAAATGGACCTGAATGCTTTCCTAAGTGTCGGGAATCAAAAGTGTCACAAAAGGGTACATAAAGCACACTAAACTACATAGTTTAGCACCTTAACGAACCGGTAACCAACCGAACAACCGAACACTACCCGAAACACCAATTTTTCACCAAAAGCACTGTTTTAACATTACCAAGCTAGTTATGATCCCTGAACATCATAACACTACATAAATAACTAGTAACTAAAGTATCTAACTAAATACTTACATTTTAACCTAAGTAACTAACTTGGTTAGAACCTAGCCTACATACCCCCCCCCCCCACCTATGTAATCGGCTAACATGGCCCCCACATTATGATTTGTTTTAATTTTATAATAGATCTTGTTATTACTTTCCTAAGCATATTATACATAAGTTAAAGTCTAGAAATGGTTATAAGAAGAACCCTTGTGATCATAACTTTCACACTTCAAAACACACACACTCCTCTCTCCCTCTCTTGTGCTCTCGGCCGACCCCAACCACACCAACATCACCATCATTCATCCATCCTACAACCATTCGAAGCTTATACAAGTGTGTTAGAAGACATACAATGGAGCTAGGAGCTTGTAGAAGTTGAAGGACCCCCTTCATTTGCTTTTATCCATCTCTTATCTTCACTTGATCATCCCTAGCCTTGAGCTAGTTGTAAGAACCTTGATCTTGCTATTTTACATCTATTTCAAGTGGTTAAAAGATGTTACATAATGATGATCTTGAAGAACACTAAGAAACTTGAACTTGAAACATGAACATAAGCATGAATACATAAGAAATCTTAATGTTTATATGTTGTAATACTTGTTGATTACTTGCGAAAATGATGTTGATCATCATATGATCTTGCTAGATCATGATTGAAAACATAATCTAGCAAGATGAGAGGATGAACATGGTAGAAGTTAATGGATCATCCTCATGAGAAGCATGAACTTGAAAGGATATGTGGTTTTCTTGAAAAATAATGATCAAAGTAAGTTATAATACTTGTAGATCTAAAACTTCATGGATGGTTATTCAAAGAAACCAAGTTAAAAATACAAGTTTTACTTGATCTTGGTTCTTACATAAATAAACCCTATTTTTAAAGGTTAAACAAGTGTAGAAACACTTACGTAACAAGAAAAGTTTAAGAAGAAACATTTTTGAAAAATATGATTAGAAGTTGTGAAGATCCATTTTCTTTAAAAATGAAGTTTTTAAAGAATCAATCACACATTAGAAGGTAACACGGCTTACTAAGAACACTAGTAAGTTACTACAATCTTTTGTGAAATCTCAAGTTCATGAAGTAGTAGATTATGCTTGTTTTTTGAAAAATTGGTAAGTAAAGATTGTTTATTGTTGATTGTGGATTGATTGTGTTGATTTCACAAAAGAAAATGATATACCTTCAAGGTATGGAAACCTCAATTTTTAGGGGAAACTATGGTGAAATTTTTCTAAAATTTAAACACTTAGAAAAATATTTCCAAATAAATATTTACAAGTGTATTTTAAACCATAAATTTTTACGTAAACTTTGCCATAATTTTTGTTACAAAAATTATAAATAATAGAGGTTGGTTTTTATAAATAAAAGTGACTAAATATGTATTTAGGAAATATATATCTAGATGACACCATGTGTGTGATTATTTGTATATTTTGTGTATTAGTTATATTATTTTAGGACTTAAAATAATATAACACGTCAAAATACCGAATGTTACAATCCAAAATAGTACCAAAATTTCAAGAATATGAATATACACATTTTACACAAAATACTGGTAAAACCGAACTATGGGATATGACTTACAAAATACTCCGGAAATAATATTCATGTGTATATTTTGGTAAAAAAAATAGTTTGGACACCAAAGGAAACAAAAATATGATTTTTATAATTATTACAAAGTTATATCATATTTTTGACAAGAAGAAAATATATTATTTTTTGGGTGAATAAAGATATGTATTTTCTTGGAAATATTAGAAGATATATTATTTTTGGAAGAAATATATATTTTCTCAAATAAAAACGGAATATATTATTTTGGAGAAAAATAAGCATATATACATATATTTTCCAAGTTAGACTTGAAAATATATTATTTTTGGAATTTATATCAAAATACAAATATTTTTGCCCAAGGGAAAAATTATAAATAATTTTTCTAAGTAGTATTTCTTAAAGTATATATATATATTGGAAATATATATTGGTGAACTTTTATTAAAGATAATATTCCGGAAAAATTAATACGAAATTAAGTATAAGAATACTTAATGAATACAATAAACATACGTATTCTCGTACGTATAAATACACACCGGAATACGACCCCAATACAAGGCAAAAATATACTAATACAAGAATACGAATACACCCATCCTTGGGAAGGATATACAAGTATAAATACTTGAAAAGTATTAAGTTAAAATATATTATTTAAACTATTATTCCAAAATTTAATAAATATAATTTAAGTTAAAATATTTATTATTTTAACAAATAATTATATAACTTATAATAATATCGAAGACACGAAGAAACGTAACTCAAAGACACTAATTAATTCTAAGTCAAGGCACTACCTGCTCGTCTAATAGACCTTAGTACGTTGTTGGTAGTAGTGTACGCCAGACAAAGCTTGAGTTACGGTGATAGAAAGACGCAAGACTGTGAGTTCGTGACCCCCTTTTCTTTTAATCGTTTTCAGTTTTATAACTTCGGGGGTGAAGTACATGTTATAACTGTTTACAAACGTTATTATTTGGTATGGTTAGCTAAGGAAGGGTACTGCTAGATCATGTGAGTGGTGGGTATAACGCTTAAGACCATTAATCCTCGTGGTAGGACCGAGGGACATGAGTGATAGATTTATTTGGGTGTAGCGAGACCCGCCCATGTTGGACCAGGGTTTGGCCCATGGGATGACTATGTCTTACAGCCGGAAGCCCGGTGCAAAGTCTGCTAGGTTTGAGCCTTCCTGCTTCACGTCACACATATTAATGGCCTTGCAAACCATTAATGATTTGTTTTCCTTGTTGCTTTCGTACCGGGATTTAAAAACTTTCATACATACTTTCAATGTTTACAAAGGTTTATTCATACACATAAACAAACACACGAACTCGCTCAACTTTTGTTGATGTTTTCAATCTACATGTATTTCAGGGAATTAGATGTGGATCTGGCGGGCGTTCGGAAGTTCCAAGTGTTGTTTGAGAATAAAAGATGTCATCCATGGTCTTAGGGTTTGGTTAGTGTGTCTTATCCTAGATGAGACACGTCTTCCAAAACCTGGTTTTATTTAATGTCTTTTGTCGAGTCCTTGTGAACTCTAAACATAAGTTGCGTGGTTTGTACTCAAATTTGAATTATGTGTTTTAAAACAATGTTGTTGTTATGTTTTTAAACTTATTTAATGGATGAACATCTTCGGTTTTATCATATAGTTGTTGTTATAATTGAATGCAATGATATTAAGAAAGTCACACATAATCACGCTTCCGCAAAAGTCAGGGTGTGACATCTGCAATGAAGCTGTCTTCCCATTGGGCTAAATTGCTTTCCCTGTGACACTCTCAGATGGCGAACATTCGCGCACGGTCACAGTTAATTTCATGGTTATGCCAGCCACATCACGGCATGATGTACTGTTGGGAAGACGATCACAGAGGGAGTTCAACATGATTACCTCTATACCACATGCGGCATGTGATTTCCCAACAGAAACAGGGGTAACAATTCTATATTCCAGCAAAGAGGTGATGTATGTGGATGATGAGCCACCAGTAAAAGTCGCCAAGCCATCACCTCCAAATGAGCCAGAAAAGTGGGTCCTCAACAAGAAATACCCTGAAAAAAAACATTTTGTTAGGACACGCCATCTCACCGGAAATTTGTGCAAAAATTAAAAGAACTTCTATCTAATCCACGTTAATTATATGTCTTCTAAAATACCCATACAAACTACAAACAATGATTTAAATCTAAAGTTCATAACTCATAAGTCATAACTTGTAAAGTTGTAAATTTTCAAACTTTAGTCCCATTTTCCTAATCAAATAAATTAAAACAACAAAAATACATCAAATTAGTTATATAGTGGAAGGAAACATTAACTACAGTTGGAATCTGGCTGGAAGCCGATGGAAGAGGGCTTGGAGTTTTAACGTACGTATAACACCTAACTTCTTTTTTAATGAGGGTGGTTGCCCTCCACCATTGGCAATGGGTACGCGCTTGCCTTCCATTGTGGAGGCGTACCAATGTCATAAGAGTTTCACACTAACACTCATGACTTGCAAGACAACGCGTATGTTGGACTGCTGATAATTAACGAACGAATTCGAACACAAGAATCAAGAATCACACATCATGTATACAATCATATGCAGGAACAAGAATTCTAAATAAGAGTCTTGGTATTTATCGAAAATATGGTAACAACAAAAAGTACAGAATCTGTTTACAAATATGTGTATATATATAGCCTTAAACTTAACCGTCGGGACTATCTTTTAACCGTCAAACCGTTTGGCATGGCAGTTATATCATTCGGTTGACCCATTTTCATAATTCAACCCATAATAATTAACTTAATACATAATACATAATAGAATTATAAAAGTATAGTTTATAATTCCAATACCCTCCCTTAAACTAGACTTTTATGTAACTAGTTTAGGATTGAGTTGAAGCCTTCATTCTTTTGTTTCTTCTCGATCCATAGGCTCAGTTGAAATTTTGATTCCTGCATTCGTAATGATGTGTTTTCACTCTTATTTGCCAAAGAGAGTTTGTTTGTTATATCTTGTTAGAAAACTGCTACTGAAAGAACTGCAAAATAATCAAAACAGAAATAAAGAAATAGTTAGCGAGAACAGGGCTTGTGTTTGACACAATTCCCTTAAACAGATTCGCGGTCTGTTCCCAGGGTACGTCGGTTCGAAGCAGCAACAACGCACTGCCGGACTTGAACACTTGCCTGAAAAGAAAAGGAGCTGTGTTGCAGAAATTGAGATTGAGAGAGGAGAAGTTGTTGTGTTGTGTCTAAACTGACCAGCTTGATCTCTTTTTATAGTCACCGAAGCATAACTAAATTATGGCCATCATTGCAGAGACTTATAAACAAATGATGGTCATTACTGCATCAGTTAAAACTGACACATAATGACCATAATAATTGTCATAATGATGGCTGTTTAAAATTGACATAAAATAATGATCATTAATACTAATAATCATTTCAGTTATAAACTCAAAAAAAACGAACCAGTTATGAGTCTCGAGTGCAAAAACTGCCTCACGCGAGCCCGGGTTTTCGGAGCTCCATTCGTGTCCGCAGGACGTGTGGGCACGCACGAGTTCAACCAAATTCCAGTTCCGAAACCCATTTTTTGCACCCCCCCTGCGCGCGCGTGGGTAGGACTTGTGGTAAAACATGTCATAGAGCTTCAAAGGCTTGATCAAGGTTTTTCCTTATAAGTAGCCTTTCCTTTTGTTCCCACACCAATGTGGGACAAAGTGGTTTTACCACTTGAGACTTTCCATTCACACCAAAACTTCCAACAATCCCCCACATGAATGGAGGTCGATCTCAGAAATAACATAATTCCTTATTACATTTCAGTAGTTGAGTTTTGCATACGATAGGTAGGTGTTACCCTTTGAACTTTCGCTCATGAAATGCATTTATCCCACTAGCTCTGAGTAGAACTCGATGTCTTTGAACTCGTCTGCCGTTTGTGTAGACGACAATGCACTTCACACAAGACTCTCCCTGACAAAGTCAAGTCCTCATAGTTATGTTCGTTATGGTCATGAACATGATGCCTGGTTCTGTGAGAGCCATTAGGTATTGTGCCCCAACAATACCCTTCGAAGCGACCCCACTTCTCTTTCACATAGGTGATTCACTATATTAGTCGAATCATTAAAAGCCATAGGCTTAGCCTCACACTTGTCACTTTTAGGAATGGACTAGGAAGTTTACTAAGATTTGCAATAAACTCCCTTATATATATACGTAGGGTTATCCCCCACAGTGACCTTACTAATTCATACAATTAGGTTTTCCTATTGAACTCAGCTCTTGGGATCTCCAGTCTACTAAGTTAGGTTTCCATCATATGAACTTATATTTTCAAGGGCTTCAGTCCCATTCCCATGGACGACTTATGTACTAACTCTCTACTTAGGCCTTTTGTTAGCGGATCTGCAATATTATCCTTTGACCTCACGTAGTCAACAGTGATAATTCCTGTAGAGATTAGTTGTCGTATCGTATTATGTCTACGTCTGATATATCTGTTCCTACCGTTATACATTGTGCTACGAGCTCTACCAAATGCCGATTGGCTATCACAATGTATACAAATGGCTGATGCCGGCTTAGGCCATCTTGGTATATCCTCAACAAATTGACGTAGCCATTCTGCCTCTTCACCTGCTTTATCTAATGCGATGAACTCTGATTACATTGTGGATCTAGCGATAACCGTTTGTTTTGACGATTTCCACGATATAGCAGCACCTCCAAGTGTGAATACATACCCACTTGTTGCTCTGCAATTATTCGTGTCAGATATCCAATTTGCATCGCAATGTCCTTCTATAACTGATGGATATCTGTTGTAATGCAACCCATATTCACGGGTGTATCTTAAGTTACAAAGCAACCAAGTGATACAGTTCTAATGCATTGAACTTGGGTTGCTCGTGTACCTGCTTAGCTTGCTTACAGCATATGCTATGTCTGGTCTAGTACAACTCATAAGATATATCAAGCTACCAATAATTCTTGAGTATTCCAACTGGTTTACATGTTCACCTCTATTCTTGGCTAGATGTTGACTCGTGTCAAGTGGAGTTCTAGCTTCATTAGAGTCATTTGCATTGAACTTCTCAAGAATTTTGTCCACATAATGGGATTGACTCAAAACAAGTCCACTTTGGGTTCGCGTGATTATGACCCCCAAAATCACAGCCGCAAGACCCATGTCTTTCATGTCAAACCTTGCTTTTAGCATGTTCTTTGTATATTTTATGATTTTGTCATCACTTCCAGCAATGAGCATATCATCTACATATAGACACAAAATGACATATCCATCAGATGTGTCCTTCACATACACACACTTGTGACATTCATTGATTTTGAACCCAGCATCAAGCATGACATGATCAAACTTTTGGTGCCATTGTTTTGGAGCTTGTTTCAATCCATACAAGGATTTTACAAGTTTACACACTTTCTTTTCTTACCCATTAGCTGTGAAGCCTTCGGGTTGCTCCATGTAGATTTCTTCCTCTAGAATTCCATTCAAGAAAGCTGTTTTCACATCCATTTGGTGAACTTCCAAATTTCTAATAGCGGCAATGGCAAGCACCAACCTGATGGATGTTATTCGCCTAACTGGCGAATATGTATCAAAGTAATCTAAACTTTCTCGTTGTTTATATCCTTTGATCACCAACCTTGCTTTGTACTTATCTATGGTCCCATCTGGTTTCATCTTCTTCTTGAAGAACCATCGATATCCTAGTGGTTTACATCTTTGAGGAAGATCCACTAGTTCCCAAGTATGGTTTTATAAGATAGAGTCTATCTCACTTTTGATTGCCTCCCTCCACTGAGGTCCTTCTGAGGAATGTACCGCTTGTTGGTATGTTTGAGGTTCATCTTCTACCATATAGGTAAGAAACTCAGGGCCAAAGGATTTTTCAGTCCTTTGCCGTTTTCTTTTCCTGATTTCAACTTCCTCAGTCTTAGATTGTTCTTGAGGTTCATCGTTTTCAACTTCACCCTCGGGAACAATTTCCTCAACTGGTCTAGAAGAACTCGGTTCACTTTTATCTAAGCATGGGAACATATGTTCAAACCATGATGCATCTTTAGATTCTATTATGGTGCCTTTCCATATTCCAGGGTTCTTAGAATCATGCACAAGAAAACGATAAGGACCATAAGGACGGGTGTATCCTATAAATACACAATCCACCATTTTGGGTCCTATTAGTAGGCGCTTAGGTGGTGTGACCACCACCTTAGCAAAACACCCCCACACTTTCAAGGATTTATATGGTGGTTTCTTTCCCGTCCATAATTCGTAAGGCGTTACATCCTTTTCTTATTGGGTATCATGTTCAACACATAATTTGCCGATAAGATGTCACGGCCCCCGACCCGGTTTGACCCGTTTCCGGAGCCGCGGAACAGAAATCCCGTGGTATTTATTTAATTGAGTTTAACAGCGGAAGTTTATTAAACAGGATCGTTTAAAGCTAAATTTTCCCGATTTATTTTATTTCACAATTCGGGATAAAACCCCGATAATTTACAATATTATGTTTTTACTATGAAATCGTGATATTACAAAACTTATTTCTTTATTTTATAATGAGCCACTATCTTAAGCTTGAAATGCTTCCCAGCACTTTTCCTGAATTACAACAGATCACCTGAAACATGTTTGAAAAAGGTTTTGTCAGCGGGAAATACTGAGTGAATCATTCTAATTACTAAAATGACACATTTGTTATAATTTACAGTATTAAGGAAGATTACAATGTTTCTGATATCAAACCAATTACCCACAGTACTTTGTCACTTGACCCATTGGCCCTTCCGTCCAATGGTGTCTGTGACTATGGTCATATCACCCATTGGCTGCCCCAATGGTGAAGATTATCAAGTAATGTATACAAAACCCCACATACCGGCTGTAATATGGTGATTACATAAACTTAATCCCTGTAATTATAACTTTGAAATAAATAGGGTTTTGTAAATAGATTTGATAAAAAGAGAATGACTCACATTGCTGATTTAATACGGACAGAGTCTAGTCTATGAATTAGCCTGATTAACCTAATTTAGATAACAATGCACACAAAACTGGGTTAGTAATCAATACAGCATTTACGATAACTCACGGGATCAACCATCACAACGAGTGACAAAGTGCTATGCTTAACATCTGTCGAATTAACAACTAATGACAAAGCATCACCCTAATGTGGGCAGCACTTAAACACCCGTTGAGTACATTGATCGATCGGAAAATGAATCGTAGCAGCGATCGTGCTAATACCCTGTTTTGTGGCAGAATTTCGAGACCCGGGGGTGTAATTTGGAGTATTCAGAGTGTATCTTCGTGTGTAATTGGAATTATTTCGACGTTGATTGTTCAGAATTCAAGTGCCACAGTCCTCTATTTATAGGTGAATTTTACCCTGAGGCGGCCCGCGTGAGAATTAAGCAAACCTGAGGCGGGCCGCGTGAGACCTATTTTTTAGGTATAGGTTGCCACGGTTGGGACTAGCTTTGCTGAGTTGACAATTTTCGTAAATTCAGTTTCTACAGCTCACAATTTGGATAATCGTCAATAGGGTTTAACCCCCCCTGAGTTTTAGGGGCCCTAATCCTGATTCTGAAAATTATGAAAATTTTAGGGTTTGTTCAGAATCACTTGGGAGTCTCAATTAGGGTTTCCTATTGGACAATTAAAATACTAAATAGTACTTTTTGATAAGAGTTGTTACATTCTCCCCACCTTAATAAAAATCTCGTCCTCGAGATTTATTGGAATAAATGAGGATACTTTCTCTTCATTTCTGATTCCAGCTCCCAAGTGTATTCAGGTCCTCTCCTTGAATCCCACTTTACTTTAACTAGCACTAACCGTTTGTGCTTGAGAAATTTCACTTTTCTGTCTTCTATCTGAAGAGGTTTCTCCACAAACTTTAACTTTTTGTTTACCTCTATGTCTTGAAGAGGTACTACCAGAGATTCATCTGCTAAACATTTCTTGAGATTGGATACATGAAATACATCATGTACTCCGGCTAATTCTTCTGGTAATTGTAAACGATAAGCTACTGGTCCTATACGTTGGATCACTGGAAATGGTCCTACATATCTTGGACTTAGCTTTCCTTTCTTACCGAATCTAACAACTCCTTTCCAAGGAGAAACTTTCAATAGTACTCTGTCTCCCACTTGGAATTCTAACGGCTTGCTTCTATTGTCTGCATAACTTTTCTGGCGATCTCTAGCCATCTTCAATCTTTCTTTGATTTGCGTAATTTTATCAGTCGTCTCTTGTACTATTTCAGGACCTGATAATTGACTTTCTCCTATTTCTGCCCAACAAACTGGAGTTCTACACTTTCTTCCATATAATGCTTCAAATGGAGCAGTATCAATGCTTGAGTGATAACTATTGTTATAGGAGAATTCAATTAATGGTAAATGATCATCCCAACTTCCACCAAAATCTATTACACATGCTCGGAGCATGTCTTCTAGAGTTTGGATTGTCCTTTCACTTTGTCCGTCTGTTTGGGGATGATATGCAGTGCTTAGGTTTAGTCGAGTTCCCATAGCTTGCTAGAAACTTTTCCAGAAATGGGAAGTAAAACGACTATCCCTATCCAAAACAATGGAGAGTGTTATTCCATGTAAGGATACAACTTCATCTACATACAATTTAGCCAGTCTTTCCATGCTAAAGGTTTCTTTCATTGGTAAAAAGTGAGCTGATTTGGTTAATCGATCCACAATTACCCAAATCGCATCATTACCTTTTCTGGTTTTGGGTAACTTAGTAACAAAATCCATTGTTATAAGTTCCCATTTCCATACTGGCATTTCTAATTGTTGTAGTAATCCTGAAGGTTTCTGATGTTCTGCCTTAACTTGTGAACAAGTAAGACATTTAGAAACATAACTGGCTATGTCCTTTTTCATTCCTATCCACCAAAAGTTCTTTCTTAAATCTTGATACATTTTATTGTTTCCTGGATGCATAGTGTACCTAGATTTATGAGCTTCTTCTAAAATCTTAGGTCTTAAGTCTCCCTGTTTAGGTACCCAAATTCTACTTTTGTGGAATCTCCAAATTCCATCTGCTCCTTGTTCTAATTCCTTGATTCGTCCTTTCATTCCTTCAGCATCATCCTTGATTGCTGTAGTTTGAACATTCTTCAATTGTTCCATTAAATCTATTTGTAGATTTAATCTGAGAGCACGAACCCGTCGTTGTTTTTCATAATACTTACGACTTAAGGCATCTGCAACTACATTCGCCTTTCCTTCATGATACTGAATATCACAGTCGTAGTCACTTAGGATTTCCATCCATCTCCTTTGCCTCATGTTTAACTCTTTTTGCCCAAATATATATCTTAAACTTTTATGATCTGTATAGATAGTAAACTTACTTCCGTACAGATAATGTCTCCAAATCTTAAGGGCAAAAATTACGGCTCCTAATTCTAAATCATGGGTCGTATAATTTTCTTCGTGCTTTTTCAATTGCCTTGATGCGTATGCAATTACCTTCTTGCGTTGCATAAGCACACATCCAAATCCTAGTTTTGAAGCATCACAATATACTTCAAAATCTTCAATTCCTTCTGGTAAGGCTAAGATTGGAGCATGGGTTAGATTCTGTTTTAATATTCTAAAAGCGTCTTCTTGTTTGGGTCCCCATTCAAACTTAGTAGCTTTACAGGTTAGCTTAGTTAATGGTACAGCTATCTTGGAAAAATCCTTAATAAACCGTCTATAATACCCAGCTAAACCTATAAAACTTTTTATTTCCATTGCTGTTTGTGGAACCTTCCATTTGGTAATTGCTTCTATCTTAGCAGGATCTACATGAATACCTTCATGATTTACCATATGTCCTAAAAATTGCACTTTCTTTAGCCAAAATTCGCATTTCGAGAATTTGGCGTACAACTTTTCTTTTCTTAACAAAGTTAAGAGTGCATGAAGATGTTCACAATGCTCTGTCTGACTTTTGGAATAAATAAGTATATCGTCTATGAAGACAATTACAAATTTATCCAAATACGGTTTACAGATCCTATTCATCATGTCCATAAATGCTGCAGGTGCATTTGTTAATCCGAAGGGCATGACTGTAAACTCGTAATGACCATACCTAGTTCTGAAAGCAGGTTTAGGTATGTCTTCTTCCTGTACCTTTAATTGATGATATCCGGAGCGTAAATCTATCTTAGAAAAATATCTAGCCCCCTGAAGTTGATCAAAAAGATCATCAATCCTAGGTAATGGATATCGATTCTTAATTGTGACTTTATTCAATTCTCTATAATCGATACACATTCTCATTGAACCGTCCTTTTTCTTCACAAACAACACTGGCGCTCCCCAAGGGGATGAGCTAGGTTGTATGAACCCTTTACTTAGTAATTCATCTAATTGCTTTTTCAGTTCTAACATTTCTGTGGGTGCTAACCGATAAGGTGCCTTGGCTATCGGTGTAGTTCCTGGAATTAGATGAATCCTAAATTCTACTTCCCTGTTTGGAGGTAATCCCGGTAAATCTTCTGGAAATACATCAGGATATTCTGAGACTACTGGTATTTCCTTAAGATCTTTACCCTTAGTGCTAATGATTACCGAAATCATATACACTATTCCTTGTTTTCATTCATAATTAGCAACTTTCATTACTGATATGAACTTCATGGGCTTACGTGGTTTATCTCCTGTAATCCTAATTACTTCTCCGGTGGGTGATTGAATTTCTATGGAATTCTGATCACAAAGGATTCTAGCATGGTTGGCTACTAACCAATCCATTCCTAATACAACATCAAATTCAGCCAAATTCATCGGCAATAGTTTTGCAGAGAATTTATGTCCTAAAAGTTCTATGTTTCCTTCTTGCAAAACTTTATCTATTTTAACTGAATTTCCGTCTGCTGTTTCGACTGTAAAAATCTGCCTAATATTGGTTAAAGGTAAACTAAGAGCTTGGCAGAATGAAGTATTTATAAAACTTTGGTTTGCACCAGAGTCAAATAATACTTTTGCGTACACGTTGTGAACTAAGAACGTATCCGCTATCACATCCGGAATGAGTTCTGCTTCTTGAGTGGTCAGCTGAAATGCCCTGGCATTCTTCTTAGTAGTTCCTTCCGTCGCCTTAGGTTTGTTGTCTACTGGTTTAACCAATTTAGGAAATTCTGTTTTATAATGCCCTGCTTCTCCACAGTTAAAACAGATTACGGTTTTCTTTCTGCAGTTTTCTTCACGGTGTCCTATACCCTTGCAAAGGTTGCAGGTTAAATTACATTTTCCGTAATGCTTCCTTTTGCAATTTCTACAGAAAGGTGGATTTGAATATTGCCCTGTTCCTCTTTTCTTGAAATTATTACTATTACCCGCCCGAAATCCTTGGGTAATCTTCTGAGCTAGTTCCTTTTTCCTATCTTCATCTCTTGTGCGTATCAGTTCATCGGTTAGAGTATTAGCTAATTCTACCGCATCATCAATAGTGCGAGGTCTCGTAGCTTTAACAATATTGCGGATTTCGCTAATTAGCCCCCAAATATAGCGAGAAATGAGTACCGGTTCTGGCGAAGCCAGTGTTGGTACCACTCTTGCATATTCAAAGAATGTCAAGGTATAACCGCGACAATCCACACCCATCATCCGATGATTTAGAAACTTATTTGCCATCTGTTCCTTTTCATACTCGGGACAGAATTTTCTTTCCACCAAACCCTTAAATTCTTCCCAAGTCATAGCATAAGCTATTATTCTTCCTTTTGATTGTAACACAGTATTCCACCATTCGAGTGCTCCTTCTTTGAACAGATTGGATGCATACATGACCTGATCATCTTTACCACATTTACTTATTGCAATGACTGCTTCGGTTTTCTCTAACCAACGCAGTGATGCAGTTGCTCCTTCATTGCCTGCAAATTCAGTGGGTTTACAAGCAAGGAATTCTTTGAAAGTGCAACCAGGCGTTGCAGTTTTCATTTTCTAGGGTAATGGAGCTTGATGTGGTTCCTTATTATGATTAACATGATTATTGCCTCCATTTACACTATTACTGAAGTTATCTTCAGTAATCTGTTTACTAGGGACAATTTGTTGCGGTTCGATTGGATTCTTTATAGCAGCAACGAATGCTGGAATAGCATTGGCTATCCCTTGAGCAACAATGTTTTCGATATCTTGCCGAGTCATATATTGATCTCTTGAATGTTGTTCAGACTGATTAACCTCATTTACTGGTTCATTATCAACGTTTGCCATCTGATAATATATATATAAATTTTATTAGTATCTGCTAAATAACAATTATATACAAACAATCAGAAAATTCTACAATACAGGTATAGTCAAAACAATCGATTTCTCGATTTCATTTTATATCTAGTATAGTATGCATCATTACTCGCAAATATCTTACAGAGTTTTATTCGTTATTTACAGACTAACTTTACTATTACTATTATACAACCATCGTTTTATCCTCGTACTATTTCTTGTCACTTGCCGTTCTAAAAACGCAGTTCCCTCTCATCGTACTTCCAGGCAATTTGTCCCCCTATTTCCCTAATTCTACTTCCCGCATCAAACAACTCTTCACCAAAGTGGCGAAGTTCAGCCATGTTTTCATTACTCATGGGTGGATTAGGTAGGGGTTCTGGATCGAATTGTGGAAGAAAAGAGTAAGGATCGTTGACAATATTTTGGAATTGCCAATCGTTTGTCCACCATTCGTCCATTCCTAGTGGTTGGGAGTGGACTATTGGGTCTGGAATTGCTGGTTCCCAATTCATAGGGAGTTGGTTTTCAAGAGGATAATTAAAAATATTATTATTATTAGTATTGACAGGCTGAATAGTTTCACAGCTTGCCAATAGGAAATCTATCTCATCTTGAAAGGTTCTTCCCTGGTTTTGATTGGAGCTCTCTCCGATTTCTATCTGAGTTGGTCTAGAGCCTTGCCCAACTTCCATTACTATTTCTTTAGTACCTTCCTCCATCTGTATTCCTATCTCCTTAACCTCCTCCTTGTCTTCAGTTTCCATTTCCTGTTGTTTGGAACTTTCTCCGGTTATAATTTCTTTTCCCTTTTTCAAAGGATTGTTTATTTTGGGAAGTTTTGTAGCTGGCTTTTTCTTACGGATACGACTCCCCCAAACGTATTTCCTTCTTTTCTTGGGTTTTGGCTTTTTCAAGGGTGGAGTAGTAAATTCTACAGGTTGTTCTATATCCGGAAAGTATCCAGTAAATTCTTTGGAAACTTCGATATTCACCGGGTAAAGATTAAGGTTCTGAAAGGCTTCAGATATCCCACTCATGTTGATGTAGCATATATGCAAAATGCATAAAATACTAAGTTAAAATTCATAAATAACCGTTTAATTTATTACATACTGTGTACTAATTTATTACAAAGATAACTGGAAAACACACTTAGGTTTGGAAATTTTATTTATTGCACAGGGTTTCTAGGTGCTAAAACTTTAAAATATTAAAGATTTATATTTTCTGCTACTGTGGCTAGCATATATAAATTTGCCCATTTCTCATCTAGCTTATCTTCCCAAGGTGATTTATCAATTAATTCCTGAGTTTCCCGTTTAATCTTCTTTTCTTGGATTTTCTCTTTACTTTTCTTAATAATCATCTCCCTCCTTCTAGGAGAAAGTGATTCCTCGTATTGTGCCTTTCGCACAAATATTCCTTCTTTAGGAATTTCAGCCTGATTCGAGGAATTGGTTCGGGATGAACTTCCCTTCTCATTGGATGATCTATCTAATTTAAGATAGATGCTTGACAGCTTTTGCTTACCCATACTGTAACTAACAAATAATCAGTAAATAACACACATAATCACTTAATAGTAATCAGGAAAAATTAAGTATTTCTAAATACTTAATTAGCTTAACTCAGTGGCTCTGATACCACCTTTTTCTGTCACGGCCCCCGACCCGGTTTGACCCGTTTCCAGAGCCGCGGAACAGAAATCCCGTGGTATTTATTTAATTGAGTTTAACAGCGGAAGTTTATTAAACAGGATCGTTTAAAGCTAAATTTTCCCGATTTATTTTATTTCACAATTCGGGATAAAACCCCGATAATTTACAATATTATGTTTTTACTATGAAATCGTGATATTACAAAACTTATTTCTTTATTTTATAATGAGCCACTATCTTAAGCTTGAAATGCTTCCCAGCACTTTTCCTGAATTACAACAGATCACCTGAAACATGTTTGAAAAAGGTTTTGTCAGCGGGAAATTCTGAGTGAATCATTCTAATTACTAAAATGACACATTTGTTATAATTTACAGTATTAAGGAAGATTACAATGTTTCTGATATCAAACAAATTACCCACAGTACTTTGTCACTTGACCCATTGGCCCTTCCGTCCAATGGTGTCTGTGACTATGGTCATATCACCCATTGGCTGCCCCAATGGTGAAGATTATCAAGTAATGTATACAAAACCCCACATACTGGTTGTAATATGGTGATTACATAAACTTAATCCCTGTAATTATAACTTTGAAATAAATAGGGTTTTGTAAATAGATTTGATAAAAAGAGAATGACTCACATTGCTGATTTAATACGGACAGAGTCTAGTCAATGAATTAGCCTGATTAACCTAATTTAGATAACAATGCACACAAAACTGGGTTAGTAATCAATACAGCATTTACGATAACTCACGAGATCAACCATCACAACGAGTGACAAAGTGCTATGCTTAACATCTGTCGAATTAACGACTAATGACAAAGCATCACCCTAATGTGGGCAGCACTTAAACACCCGTTGAGTACATTGATCGATCGGAAAATGAATCGTAGCAGCGATCGTGCTAATACCCTGTTTTGTGGCAGAATTTCGAGACCCGGTGGTGTAAATTGGAGTATTCAGAGTGTATCTTCGTGTGTAATTGGAATTATTTCGACGTTGATTGTTCAGAATTCAAGTGCCACAGTTCTCTATTTATAGGTGAATTTTTACCCTGAGGCGGCCCGCGTGAGAATTAAGCAAACCTGAGGCGGGCCGCGTGAGACTTATTTTTTAGGTATAGGTTGCCACGGTTGGGACTAGCTTTGCTGAGTTGACAATTTTCGTAAATTCAGTTTCTACAGCTCACAATTTGGATAATCGTCAATAGGGTTTAACCCCCCCTGAGTTTTAGGGGCCCTAATCCTGATTCTGAAAATTATGAAAATTTTAGGGTTTGTTCAGAATCACTTGGGTGTCTCAATTAGGGTTTCCTATTGGACAATTAAAATACTAAATAGTACTTTTTGATAAGAGTTGTTACATTCTCCCCACCTTAATAAAAATCTCGTCCTCGAGATTTATTGGAATAAATGAGGATACTTTCTCTTCATTTCTGATTCCAGCTCCCAAGTGTATTCAGGTCCTCTCCTTGAATGCCACTTTACTTTAACTAGCACTAATCGTTTGTGCTTGAGAAATTTCACTTTTCTGTCTTCTATCTGAAGAGGTTTCTCCACAAACTTTAACTTTTTGTTTACCTCTATGTCTTGAAGAGGTACTACCAGAGATTCATCTGCTAAACATTTCTTGAGATTGGATACATGAAATACATCATGTACTCCGGCTAATTCTTCTGGTAATTGTAAACGATAAGCTACTGGTCCTATACGTTGGATCACTGGAAATGGTCCTACATATCTTGGACTTAGCTTTCCTTTCTTACCGAATCTAACAACTCCTTTCCAAGGAGAAACTTTCAATAGTACTCTGTCTCCCACTTGGAATTCTAACGGCTTGCTTCTATTGTCTGCATAACTTTTCTGGCGATCTCTAGCCATCTTCAATCTTTCTTTGATTTGCGTAATTTTATCAGTCGTCTCTTGTACTATTTCAGGACTTGATAATTGATTTTCTCCTATTTCTGCCCAACAAACTGGAGTTCTACACTTTCTTCCATATAATGCTTCAAATGGAGCAGTATCAATGCTTGAGTGATAACTATTGTTATAGGAGAATTCAATTAATGGTAAATGATCATCCCAACTTCCACCAAAATCTATTACACATGCTCGGAGCATGTCTTCTAGAGTTTGGATTGTCCTTTCACTTTGCCCGTCTGTTTGGGGATGATATGCAGTGCTTAGGTTTAGTCGAGTTCCCATAGCTTGCTGGAAACTTTTCCAGAAATGGGAAGTAAAACGACTATCCCTATTCGTTTGTTTTGCTTCTACGCAAGTTTCACATTTATTAATTGAGTCAATATCGAATGTTGGTATTCAATCAAGTTTGATTAACGACGAATGTAATTATAATTTACGTGACCTAGTCTACCATGCCAAAGATTAGAAGACTCAATCAAGTAAGTAGAACTAGTAGCGTTTTCTTTCATTGCATTCACGAACATTACATTTAGTTTAAACATTCCATTGAGGGCATAGCCCTTACCAACATACACACCACTTTTGGTCAACACGACCTTGTCCGACTCAATCACCATTTTGAACCCAAATTTG
Source organism: Helianthus tuberosus (assembly GCA_030545235.1). NCBI lineage: Eukaryota > Viridiplantae > Streptophyta > Magnoliopsida > Asterales > Asteraceae > Helianthus > Helianthus tuberosus. Next base: position 176,966,526 of record CM060450.1, read on the forward strand.
TTCAACTGCCACCCCGACACAAGGTTCTTACGAAATCCATCGAACATACAACACATTTGACAAAGTGAGTTCCTTTCCAGAAGTCATCTTCAGAACCACGTTCCCCTCACCTTTAATTTCGGCCGTGGTGGAGTTTCCCATAAAAACCTTTTCGCCATTGGTCACCTCCTTGAAGGTGTTGAAAAGGCTTTTGTCGGAACACACATGATGGGTAGCCCCCGTATCAACCCACCAATCCTTTTTATTTTGCCCAACCAAATTAACTTCGGTCACCAAAATCGAAAGATCCGTGACCATGGCAACAAGGTTGTCGACTTCATGAACCATGTTCACTTGTCGAGCATTTTCCTTCTTAGGAAGCTTGCATTTGCTGGCCTTGTGGCCTTGCTTTTCACAATTATAACAAGTTCCAAGGAACTTCTTTTTCCCAATTCCCCCCTTAGGACCAAGGTTGGAGCGTTTCCCATGACTTTTCTTTCCGCCCTTTCCACTGTTTTTTCCCTTTGAAGATTGGCCATGTTCAACAAGATTGGCCTTCACAGTTTTAGGGCCATCAACCTTTTTTAGGGCCACTTTGTTATCTTCTTCAATCCGAAGACGAACAACAAGATCTTCAATGGCCATCTCCTTTCGCTTATGCTTGAGATAGTTCTTGAAATCAACCCAACTTGGTGGCAGTTTTTCGATCATTGTAGCAACTTGGAATGTATCGCTGAGCATCATTCCTTCTGCATGAATATCATGAAGGATAACCTGCAATTCTTGGACTTGGCTCATGAAAGTTTTAGAGTCTATCATTTTAAAGTCCAAGAACTTAGCCACCACGAATTTCTTAGTGCCCGCATCTTCTGTTTTGTATTTGCGATCCAAAGACTCCCACAATTCTTTGGCAGTCTTGGCTTTGCAATACACATTATACAATGTGTCCACCAAACCATTCAAAATAAAGTTGCGGCATAGGAAATCCGAAGGATTCCAAGCATGCATCGCGCTCACAGATTGAGCATCCACATCCCCTTCATCAACATGGGGTTTAGGTTCAGTCAAGAACCTTGCCAGGTTCAGCGTGGTCAGATAAAAGAACATCTTTTGTTGCCACTATTTGAAATTCAGACCACTGAATTTCTCTGGTTTCTCAGCATACGACACTACATTAGGCAGTGGTGTCACCAGACCGGTAGTGACAGCAACAGCGGAAGTCATGACCGCAGAAACGACACTAGTCATGACAGCAAAAACAGCAGTAGTCATCGGCTGGGATGCCATTCTGAAAAGGAAAGGAATGCAGAAATAATTAGTAAAACGTATATGTTTAAGTTTGTTAGAAAACTGCTACCGAAAGAACTGCAAGATAATCAAAACAGAAATAAAGAAACAGTTAGCGAGAACAGGGCTTGTGTTTGACACAATTCCCTTAAACAGATTCGCGGTTTGTTCCCAAGGTACGCCAGTTCGAAGAAGCAACAACGCACTGCCGGACTTGAACACTTGCCTGAAAAGAAAAGGAGCTGTGTTGCAGAAACTGAGATTGAGAGAGGAGAAGTTGTTGTGGTGTGTCTAAACTGACCAGCTTGATCTTTTTTATAGTCTCCGAAGCATAACTGAATTATGGCCATCATTGCAGAGAATTATAACCAAATAATGGTCATTAGTGCATCAGTTAAAACTGACAGAAAATAATGATCATTAATACTAATAATCATTTCAGTTATAAACGAATCAGTTATGAGTCTCGAGTGCAAAAACTGCCTCACGCGAGCCCGGGTTTTCGGAGCTGCATTCGTGTCCGCAGGACGTGCGGGCACGCACGAGTTCAACCAAATTCCAGTTCCGAAACCCATTTTTTGCACCCCCTGCGCGCGCGTAGGACTTGTGGTAAAACATGTCATAAAGCTTCAAAGGCTTGATCAAGGTTTTTCCTTATAAGTAGCCTTTCCTTTTGTTCCCACACCAATGTGGGACAAAGTAGTTTTACCACTTAAGACTTTCCATTCACACCAAAACTTCCAACATATCTTCCTAACATAAATTGTCCCATGAATGGTGAAAACATGACCATGTGACCTTCTGTTGACTTTCCTTCATCTTCCTTTGTCTTCATCCAGCAAACATAATAAGAAACGAAAAATTTTGTTTTTTTTTTCTTATTTTCCTTTTCTTTTGTGCAGTAAATCAAAATTGATGTGACTTTTGGTTGTTTATTTGATCAAAATTCCTGTGATTCAGAGTCGATTGTTTTGTGTTCCTCTCTGCGATGCCATGTTTTCGTTCTTTGTCATTCTTTTAAATCTGATTCGTCTCTTGTTTCTCGACTTTGTATTAATCAAGTCCTGCATATGTCGTTTTTTTTCTTCTTCGATCACTGAAACAGAGTATTGATCAATTCTTTCCTTCGTTCGTATTATCTCCATTCATATATGAGAGTATGAACTCGGTGTCATATATGAATCCGATTAATTCCTTTTTCCATATATTAGAGTATGAACTCGGTGTCATATATGAATCAAATTAATCCATGTTCTTCGTTTCGTAGTTCCTTTTCCTTTTCTCCTTCCTCTGTTTCTTGATCAATCTTCTTCTTTAATTTTTCTGCGATGATTTCCTCCGTTTCATTCTTACTTCTTCAACACTGATGTTGTAAATTCCGGATCATTTTCATAAATTCTTGATTCTTTTTGATTCGCGCAGCGGTATTCAATCATAGTCCGAGAATCGTAACCAAGCTCTAATACCAATATATTGGACAGCGGATAATTAACGAACGAATTCGAACACAAGAATCAAGTCTCACACATCATGTATACAATCATATGCAGGAACAAGAATTCTAAATAAGAGTCTTTGTATTGATCGAAAATATGGTAACAACCAAAAGTACATAATCTGTTTACAAATATGTGTATATATATAGCCTTAAACTTAACCGTTGGGACTATCTGTTAACCGTCAAACCGTTTGGCATGGCAGTTATATCATTCGGTTGACCCATTTTCATAATTCGACCCATAATAATTAACTTAATGCATAATACATAATAGAATTATAAAAGTATAGTTTATAATTCCAATAGCGTACGGTCACGTATTATTTTTTACTCATGTATAATTGTTTTTAGTGGTATATATAAAAAAGGCTTGTTTGTGGCAACGATATTAGTTCATTCTCGTGTATACATTTTTTTGTATTAAAAATAACGTTAAAATAGATACACAAGCAACTGTTACTCACATACAACACGAAGATATATATATATATCTACAACAATATATAGTAGAGAGTAAACTCAATCTCTATATTTGATATGTTAGTATCCATCTATAAATTAAATGTTGTGAGTGAATATAACCGGGATGAATAATAAAATAAGTATTTGTGAGTAAGATGGAGATAAAAATGAAGAATGAGATGTGAGAAGTTTATAGAAGATAATTTTTTTTTTTTTTGAAAAGAAAAATGATTTTTAGTTCAATTATAAAGACTAATGCAGAGGTGGTGATGTGAATGTTCTCATAAGTGTTTTCATATTTACCATCTTTTTATCCAGAATTTTCTTTCTCGGATTGTTATATTTCTTTCATATACTCCTCAAAGTTCACATTTGTAATATTGTGATATGGAAATCGAATTTACAGTGTGAGAATGTGAAAGTAGTCTTCAATGGTGGAGGGGGTGACAGAGTGTTTGAGTTTAATGAATACGATTCGGATCCGGGCGAGTTTAATGACGATCACCGCTGGAAGTAATCATCCCTTTTAGTTTATTTTTTTATTTTATATGTTGATTTATCGTAATGGAAAGTGGACCCACACCCCTTCAAGTGAAACAAAACCGGTTCTCCACCACTCGTCTCAAAATAGTGTGTCGTTGTTGGAGCTACATATATAAAGTCGTAATAGATATAAATCTCAAAAATATTGGTACCAACAACAGAAAATCGAAGAGAGGTTAGAGGGAAGGTGTCGCTATTGTGTCGTGTTCATAGTCATTTATACACTTTTTGTATAAGTTATATGTTTTTTTTTTTTTGTTAATTTAACAGTTCATGTGTGTATCTTTTAATTCGAATGCCTTTATTAGTTAAGGGTTTTTTTCTAGATGACGAGATTTCAATCCTTATGGTGAAAAATAAATGGAGTTTTAAGTGTTCATTGAATGGTATGTGTTAATCTTTTAACTTTTGACTTGATGTATCCTTAAACAAGAGGTGACGTGCAAAAGTCATCCTTTCTCACTTTAATAAATTGTTTGTCGGCTTCTTGTTTGTAAATATGAAAAGAAAAAAAAAGACAATAGAAATTGTCACCAGCAAACAAAAAGGAGACACAGGACATGTCACTTATTCACTATTGGTGGTTCTTCACAAAGCTGAATTATACAAATGATACTTTGAATCTATGGCAATCACCATGGATAACCTCTACGTACATCATCATATATAATTATCATGCATGGCTCTTGGTCATGTGTGTATTTATCCCTTTGTTCAATATCATCACCATATCCATGTACATGTATCCCCTTGGGGGCCAGGGTCAATGGTCTAGTTAGTCACATGAATGAATGGTCCCATTGAAACATGACATGTTCTTTGTTTTCAAAACCTCATGCTAAAATTCAAATTATCTAAGTGTAAAACTACAATGCGACATCGATGGTAAAGGATTGACGCTTGACGGGAAGGGTGAGGAGGTATTTTTAACATGGTTGTAGAAATCGCTAGTCGCTAGTTGGTCGGTGGGGTGGGGACTAGCGATTAAGCGGGAATGCGGGATTAACCGGGGATTAATCGGATATAATCGTGATTAATTGTAATTAATCAGAAATTAATCGAGATTAATCAGCGATTAATCGAGGATTAATCGGCGTCTAGCCGATATTTTTACAACCATGATTTTTATTAAAATGAAACATATATGATATATAATCACATTTGGTTTGGTTCCTCATCTAACCTAGTTTCAATTAAGAGATGCACATAATAAACTATAGCTAGCGGGTTGAATCATAATTCATTTTTTTAGCTCAGAAGCCAAATTAGATTATTAACCCGTCAGAATCAAACTAATTAACAAACTCATTTTATTATATATTTTTTTTTTATTTTTTCATTTACATTTACTAAGTTAGGTCATTTATAAAATTAGGTGTTAATTTACGAAAGTTACAACTTACTAGGAACAAATAAAAATAATATACTATAGAAATTGATATTTCAGAGAATTCTCAATTTTTAAGACCACTCGATGTAGGGGTCGTCCAGGCTTTACAAGGAAAAAAGGTAAGAACCAAAACATAATATATGCATTCCTAATACGGAGACTATAACTAAGGAGAAGATATGCATAATCAAAGGAACCAAAAATAAGGTTCCACTACTCCCCCTCAAGGTGGAGGTTAGAGGTTTCGAACGCCTAGCTTGTCAAGAAGGAAACACAATTGTTGTGCTCCTAATGCCTTCCGTGAGTTATTTGAGACTTGGAATCAATGTTTTGAGGTTGTATTATTTGGACTCAACCCATTCACGTACAAAATTGCAATCCATTTCAACGTGTTTCCTACGTCCGTGGAAAACTTAAGTTATTTGCAATATGGTTTGCAACTTGATTATCACATAATAAAGACGTTGGTTGAGCTTGGGATTCATAGAGTTCTTCTAACAGCCATCGCATCCACAACACTTCACTAACGGCGGATGCCATCGCACGATATTCTGCTTCGATAGAAGAGCGAGAAATCAACGATTGTTTCTTGGAGTTCTATGAAACTAGGCCTCCTCCCAAAAGAAGAAGATATTAGGTACGAGATTTTCTTGAGAAAGGGCAATCCAGCGAACCCAAATCACAATAGGCGGCCCATTTAGTTCCACCTTCCTTTGGTAACAAGATGCCCTGACCTAGGGTATTCTTAAGATAGCGAAGGACATGATTAGCCGTTGATATTGGCTAACATTAACACACGACCCCCCTTCATCGTTATCAAGCTTCAAGCTTTGTTCCATTGGGAAAGTACTCTGTCTGCAACCTTGCACCCCAAAATCTTTCCAAATGTCTAACGTGTATTTTCGTTGGCTCAACACGAGTCTCTCTTTCATTCGAGCCACTTCAATACCAAGAAAGTATTTAAATGTCCTTGGATCCTTAATACTGATTTTTTTTATCAAGATAGTTCTTGACTTGTTGGATTTTCTCAAGATTATTCCTACCATATTGACGTCATCGATGTATATCAAAACCATAACAAATATTTAATCTTTCTTGTAGATGAATAATGAATGATTGGATTTAGCTTGCTTAAAACAATGTCGATTAAAGCGAGTGAAAACTTGTTGCCTAAAACTTGTTTTTTCAACTAACACACTATTGTTTCATTTCCTTTGCAAAAACCTCGAGAGATCGTCATGTAGATTTCTTCTTCTATATCACCATGCAAAAAAGCATTGTTCATGTCTAATTGATGAATGATCCAATTTCTTTTGATGTCCACGGTCAACAATGTTCGAACGGTCACCAACTTTACAACAGTGTATGGATGATGTGTATATAGATCAATAATTTGATGCCAAACCCCCTTGGAACTCTTTCCAAGAACCAATAGATAATCATATATATGTCTCTATCAGGCATTATGGACACTATTATCGTGTGTTTTTATACTACCTCATCAATCATACAACATCAAAGTCTATTGTCATATTAGGTAGTTTCACCCTTTAATCCATATTAGTATTCTTATCTTCGTGCTAGGATTTATGATAATGACCCATTCCATATGACTTTAGAAGTTTTACATCTTCTTTATAAACCTGTCAAACTTCATTTAACCTAGTTTACTATATCCATACCAAGTCATCCACAAATATGTTTAGTTTATAGCCAACACAAACTTGACATTTTGTTTCATAAATACTTTATTCCTCCCACATATATTCAACCAAATAAAACTTTTTATTCCTCACACGCCTTGTTTCAAGTATTCTATGTCGAATACCCAAATCCCGGCTGACGTTCAATGGATCTTCGCTGACGTCAAGATATCCCGGCCTTCGTTGCTACAAAAAAGTAAGTTGTTAGCCTCGTCATGGAGGGCCCCGGGAGGGGGATCCGTGACCAAGCTCCGGCGTGAGAATAAGTAAACTTGCCGGAGTGCTGGAGGAGCTTATTCCGATGAGTGTGATCACCGGAATGTTTCCTCTAAGGTGTGAATCCAATAAATGTGTGTGCGATTAATGTATAAGAATATTGGTCGGAATAAATAAGAGATGAGTAAATGAGAGAGCTTTAAATGTGATACCTCGAACCTCTTGTGATCACCGTTCCTTGCTCATATATATAACCGTCAAGCCTTATCTCCCATGTGAGATATTTTAGTGAGATGATCCGACGGATTCCGAGAGTCTTCGGGGGGCTCAGACACGTGTCTGACCCCCAACGGTAAGATGGTAGCCTCATTTAATGATTTCTGGCTAGGAAGTACACTTTCCAGCCAGAGATCCTTTTCTAATCAAGTATTAAATGTTGCCTGTGCCTTCTGATCCTTTTTCCTGCTCATTTTGTGTAAGGAAAACCTTAATGGGCAAGGTAAGTCGCTGTTGGGCTTATATCTTGTTGGGCTCGCATGAAGACAGCCCAAAGCGGGTAAATGAGATTTCCCATTGGCCCGTCGTCAAGTCATCTTTAGTCCCTGGTTCTGAGACCTGAGGCTCGAGGTTAATTTTCTTGAGCTACGAATGTGGACTCGTTTCTGACTAACTATTAATTATCCTTTCTTTTCACGAGGCCCATTATTTCGCCGGATACTAGTGGCGGGGGTTAATCCCCTAAATACACGTGCATCCCCTTTTTAAATTTTGAAGGGACGAGTGATGTGAAGGTTTCCTGTTTGTCAGTTATTTCCTTTAAATACCCCCATTATCTTTCAAACTTCCTCTCAATTTCTTCCGGTTCTTTCTTTCTTTCCGTCATATTTCTCCGATCACCATCTTTCTCTTAGCCATGAGCCGTACCGGCCGTTCTGCAATTTGATCGGTCTTAACAGCGAAGGACTTGAAGTCCTTTGTCGAGACCTACAATATCCCTGAGCGTTTTTCTCCCACCTTGTCGGACCCTGATGAACCGGCTGAGTGCACCCCCGACAGGATTGTCCTTTATACTTTGGCATTTTCCTCTTGTGGAGTCCGGTACCCCCTTTCCTCCTTCAAGATAGCCCTATTACGGCACTTCGGTGTTCATTTCTCTCAACTGCACCCTCTAGGGCTTATGAGAGTGGTGCATTTCGAGTTATCTTGTGCGGGTGTCTACGGCGAGCCGTCTGTCCCCTTGTTCTGCATGTTTTATAAACTGATCTCTGATGGGGATTGGTTCACATTTGCCAAACGGCAGAACAGTGTGTCTCGGCCTTGCTACTCTTTTATGCCGACTTCCACTTACCCTAAAGAATGGAAGAGTCGGTTTATCTTCGTTTCTGCTGCCATGATACCAGAGTCTCCACTGCCAAGAGACGTCGAGGCTACTATTGAAGACAGTGTTCCCACCCTGTCTGCCAACGAAATAGTCCAGTGGAAGCGTATGTACGAAAATCCAACGAGGGCTTTTACTTTTTCTGATGGAATCCTGGCTATGGGGGGTTGAGCCCTTCTTACTCAGTTCGCTCCAAAGCTTTTTTTGGTAAAAAAAAGGTATCTTTTTGCCCTGGATTTGTTGTTATCTGTTTTTGCTCCTTGGGATCTGTGCAGTCATCTTTAGTGTTTCTTCTTATGCAGAGTTGACTTTATGGAGACTGCTCCAAGGGGATTCTAAGGACGTTAAGTTTGTGGTTGGTGATGAGGTTGATTCGGGTTTGAACCGGAGTGTTGGGATGCAGGTTACCGGAGGTCCTGTTCAGGTTGGGGGCTCTGTTGCTGTGGAAGGGGGCGAGGGGACTTCTTCTGATGGGGAGGAGAGTTCCCCTAATCCCCCTCTCACCAAGCATTCTAGTCATGAGGATGATGAAGATCTGGAGGTCTGTTTGGTTCGTAAGAGGAAGGCTGTAAGCCCTAAACCAGTCCCTGCTCCCCATGACATCCGGCAGCGGCTCCGGAGTGCTAGCGGACAGAAACCCCCTCCTTCAACAAAGGCTGCTTCCGAACTTCCCCCTGCCGGGGTTAAGGGCTCTTTGTCTAAGCATTTGCGGTCATCCAGCCTTGTGAGTGCACCCTTGTTGGTGAGTTTATTTTCTCTTTTACCCGTTGCCTTATATTCGTTTTGCCTTGGGGAGGTTTTTGATGTTCTTTTCACTTTCTTTGTCTGAGTAGGGAAGTTCTCATGATCCAATAGAGATTCCTACTGGCCCTTCCTCTTCCCGTGTTCGGGACAAGACTCCAGAAGTAAGCATTGCCCGTATTGCCTCAGCTTTTGAGGTTTCTCCTCATCATGCTACTGGGACCAGTAAACCTTCTCAATTTGAGGGTCTTGCTCATCGATCCCCTTTGGCTCCCCTGTCTGCTGATGCCCTCCTTTTCACCTATGTTCCTAAGTGGAATGTAACTCATTCTTTGGTGGTAGGGACCCATGAAACTGCTAGGGATTTTTTGAGTCATGTTGTTCCTCCCTCCCATAGGTTCATGAACTCTGCTTTGAGGGATGACCTTTTTGAGGATCAGTATAGCATGTCACTCTATGAGAGCTTTTTTAGGGGCCCCGGCATGCTGCAGCGGGTTGATGATCTGAGGAAGGAGAATGAAGAACTCAAGGGTGAACTCAAGACTTCCCAGTCTGTTGCTGCTGAACTTCGTTGTCAAGTGGTTCAGGCTGAGCGAAAATTGCAAGAAGAGAAGGTACATAGCCTTTCTCCCCCCCCCCCCTTTATATATTTTCCAACTGCTTTTACATTCCTTATGATGTCTTTTACTCAGGGGACTGGAGCTATGCTGGAGCGAAGGGAGCAAGCTTGGGAGAGGGAGATGGCGGTGTTGGTAGAGGAGAAAGAGGAGTTAGCCGCGGAGCTGAAACATCTGAAGGAGGTCGGTTCCGTTTCTCAGGAGCAGCTAAACACTATGTATGCTGATTATGGGGCGGCTGGCTAAGGAGAAGCATTGGCTGATTACTGAAGGCTTCGGGGCTTTTCTTACTGTCGTATCTCAATCGGAGGAGTTCAAGAGTGGTCTTGAGCAGGTGTATAGGGCGTACCGGGACGTTGGGTACCAGGCAGGGCTGAAGGATGGGTATACTTACTCTGCTCAGGGTCTGGGCAGGAAAGAAACTTCGCTTTATAATTCCAAAGCTAAAAAGCAGTTATCTAAGTTGGACAAGGAGTTTGGTGGTAAGACCCTGGCCATTCTTGAGAAGATCATGGAGCATCCCATGATATCTATAGATGAATTGAAAGCCCTGTTTTCCTCCGCTGGTCCCTCGTCTCCGAAGTCTTTATCTGAGGGTGGACCCTAGTGATTTCTGAACATTAACCTCTTTCGATATGGTTGTAATCCGAATAATTACTTACCCTAGGATACTTTAAACTTTTTGGTGTTTGGAAGGAGAACCTTTGTGTAGGGGTTCTTCAAGTACTTAATCATATAACCTATAACTGTATGTTGCTATCTTGTCTTTTGCTTGTTTTCTGTTGTGTTTTTTTCATTTTGCAGGAGCTTTTGCCAGGGATCAGGTCGGCACTTTCCTGAAGACTTTTGGGCTATTTGCAAAAAACCGTGCTTTAGTCTGTTTGTTATGCTTGTTGGCTTGTATGTTAGTTGTTCTTGTCAAAGCCAATAGGGCTTCCTATTGTACATTTGTTTTGTAATAACAACTTTTCTTTGTAGTTTGTTTACAAAAGTGTGTTGTATCTTTGGTTTGCTTTATAAACCAGGATTTTCCGTTCGAGGACAATCACTCGACAAATCTTATAATGTGAGATTATGTTTTTTGTTTGTTTGTCCATTTTCTTTGGGTTAGCTAGACCCTATTTTGCCCCACGGTCGGGCGTTTGCTATGTTTGGTATACCTTGTACACGTGTGTCTGTTTGTTTGTTAGGTTTATAGTCTTTCTGAACACGTCTGCCTTAGTATAATACATGTTATTTTGCCAAAAGAGGACAAGTGGATTGTTCATTTGTCATTCATTTCTTGGGGGCTAAGTTTCCCAGTACAAGTTTTTACAAAAGATTTTTTCTTGGGGTAGGCCCCTGACTAATAGTTGAATATTACAAAAGTGGCTCCCTGGCCGTTTTTCCTGGGGGGGTAAACCCCTCATATGTGATACTTCCTGAGCTGCATGAGGTTCCATGTCCTGGGGACCTCCTTGCCTTGAAGTGTTTCCAGCTTGCAACTTCCTTTGCCGTTTCCCATGTGACCCGGTAAGGTCCTTCCCAATTGGGCCCTAGCTTTCCGGTGTTCTCTTGTAGGCTGGCTTCGTTTGATCTTAGGACCAAATCCCCTGGGACGAGGTTAAGCTTTTTCATTTTTGCATTGTAATAGCTTTCAAGCTGCTTCTTGTACTTAGCCTCCCTGACTGCTACCACTTCTCTTCTTTCTTCAAGCAAGTTCAGGTTCATTCGGAGATATTGTTCGTTTTCGGCCTCCCTGAGCTTCATCCTGGCAGTCGGGGACCCTATTTCAGCCGGGATGACTGCCTCCATTCCGTAAGTTAAGCTGAAAGGAGTTTCCCCATTGCAGTCCTTAGGGGTGGTCCTGTATGCCCACAGCACAAATGGTAATTCCTCCAGCCATCCTTTTTGTTTTCTTCCAAGTCTCCCCTTCATTCCTTTGATGACGCTTTGATTTGCCCTTTCCACTAGCCCGTTGCCCTGGGCATAGGTGATGGAAGTGAACACTTGGTGTATGTGCATTTGCTCACACCATGGTCTGAAGGGCTTTCCAGCAAATTGTACACCATTGTCACTCACGAGCTCCTTCGGGATGCCATATCTGCAGATAATGTTGTCTAGCACAAACCGTCTCATCTGCTCCCCGGTTATTTTTGCCAAGGGCCTTGCCTCTATCCACTTGGTAAAATAATCAATGGCAACCACCACGTATTTGACCCCTTCTGGATCCTCTGGGAATGGTCTGATTATGTCGATGGCCTACTTTTGGAAGGGCCAGGACGTTGAGACAGGTATCATTGGGTGTTTGTGGCAGTGCGTCATAGGTGCATGAATCTGGCAATTTTCACATCTCTTGATCTCCTCTGATGTTGTCTCATACATTCGAGGCCAGTAGAACCCCGCATTCATTGCCTTTGCCACTACTGTCATCGGCCCTGAATGCATTCCACAAATCCCCTCATGTATTTCTTTAATCACATACTTGGCCTCCTCATTATCGACACATTTTAGGGATGGACCCAGGTATGATCTTCGGTAGAGCTCTCCATCAATCAACTCGTATTGTAGAGCTTTGACTCTTACTTTTATGGCTGCCCAGTCCCCCTCGGGTAATTCCCCATTTCTAAGGAATCTTACAATCGGTGTCATCCATGTTTCTTGTTCGTCCCCGATTGTAGCCACTTCTGTTGTGTCGAGAGAGGGGGACGTCAAGACTTTCACTTTGACTTCTCTTGCCAGATAATCGAATGCCACCGAGGCCAGCTTGCTGAGGGCATCGGATTTCCTGTTTCTCCCGCGGGGGATATACTCCAGTTTGAAGGTCCGGAAGGCCTTGGTCGTTTCCTTTACCTTTGCCACATATTGAGCCATTGTGCTGTCTTTGGCCTCGTATTCTCCCTGGTATTGCTTGACCACTAACTGCGAGTCTGTACTGGCCTCCACCTGTTTTGCTTTCATCTTTTTGGCTAGCCTCATCCCTGCTAAGAGGGCTTCGTATTCTGCAGTGTTGTTGGTGTTTTCAAAATCTAGCCTGATGGCGTAGGTTAGCTCGACTCCTTCAGGGCTTATCAACGTAATGCCCGCTCCACTCCCTTCTTCACTAGAGGCTCCATCTGTGAGTAGTTTCCACACAGCCTCGTCTTCCTTCTCTTTTTCTTCCCTCTCCAAGGCCTCCCACTTTAAAAGTTCTTTTTCCTCATCCTATGGGACTTCTGCTAAGAAATCGGCCAGTATTTATCCCTTCATGGCTGTCCTGGGTTTGAACTCCAAGGAGTGTTCCCCTAGCTCTACGGCCCATTTAGCTAGCCGCCCCGACAACTCCGGCCTCCTTAGTACTTTCTAGAGGGGTTGGTCTGTCATTAAGGTGATCTTATGTCCTTGGAAGTAGCTTCTGAGTCTTCGGGATACAAAGACAAGAGCTAGAGCCAGTTTCTCTAGGGGAATTTAGCGTTCATCGGGGTCCTTGAGAGTCCTACTGATGAAATATATTGGTATCTGCTTTCCCTCCCGTTCCACCATCATAACCGCACTTATGGTTGTTTTTTAGGCGGATAGATACAAGAATAGATGCTCCCCGGGTACTGGGGTGGCTAGGGTTGGGAGTTTGCAGATGTATGACTTCATCTCTTGAAAAGCGGTTTCTGCCTCAGAGGTCCATTTAAACCTGTCCGTTTGAAGGCAGTCTTTCAGTACCTTCATGAAGGGGAAGGGTCCTGTCGGCTACCTTTGATAAGAAGCGGTTCAGGGCAATCAACCTTCCATTCAGCTGTTGGATGTCCTTCAGGGACCTGGGGGATCGCATCTCGGCCACTGCTTGAGTTTTCTCCGGGTTAGCTTTGATTCCTCCCTTAGTAACCACTACCCCCAAGAATCTCCCTTCTTCTACCCCGAAGCAGCACTTCCCGGGGTTCAGCTTCATGTTAACATTTTGCATGGTGCGAATGGTTTCAGCTATGTCATCTATCATAGCCATCTCAGTCAGGCTTTTGATAACGATGTCATCGACATACACCTCCAAGTTTCATCCCCGTTGTTCTCTGAAGAGGGCATTCATGAACCTTTGATAGGTGGCCCCGGCATTTTTGAGTCCGAAGGGCATTTTGGTATAGCAAAATGTCCCTTCGTCTGTGATGAAGGCGGTCTTTTCCTCATCTTCTATTGACATTTGTATTTGATGATATCCTTTGTAGGCATCCAAGAAGCACTTCAGGGGATACTGAGATAAGGAGTCCACTTGGACGTCTATCTCTGGGAGGGGGTAGCAGTCCTTAGGGCATGCTTTGTTTAGATCTTGAAAATCAATGCACATCCTCCATCCTCCGTCTTTCTTCTGAACCATGACCGGGTTAGAAACCCAAGACGGGTACTTCACTTCTCTGACTATTCCGGCTCTGAGCAGCTTCCTGGTCTCCTCACAGGCAGCCATCCTCTTGTCAGGGCCCATGCTTCGTTTCTTCTGTTTGATTGGATTTGCCCAGGTGTATGTGTTGAGTCGGTGTTCAGTCAAGCTTCTTGGAATTCCCGTCATGTCTCCATGTTGGAATGCAAACACATCTATGTTGAGAAGGAATGGCTCCTTGAGAGCACTCTTGCACTTGTCACTTAAGTGACTTCCTACTTTAACTATCTACTCCGGGAATCTGTCACAAAGGACCCATTCTTCTACTCCATCCTTTTGGGGTTTCTCGGATGCTTCCCCCTCAGATACGGAGGAAATTACTTCGTATGAAGACTTCACCAAAGCCAAGCCCTTCGGCGTCTGGAATACTAGAGCCCCGTGTGGGGTTGATGCCTGTGCTTGTAGATCACCAATCCCAGGCCTTCCCAGGATTTCATTGTACTTTAAAGGTGCTCGGGCCACTATGAAAGTTAGGTTTATAGTTCGGACACGATCCCCTACTCCGACTATAAATGGGAGTCTGGTCTTTCCCTAGGGGTGTGATACACTGTTGTTGAAACCTACCAGGGGGATAGAGTCCTCCTCGAGTCTATCTCTTACGTCCCTGTCAAACCTGAGAAAACAGTGCTCATATATTACTTCTACCCCGGATCCTCCGTCCACATGTATTCTGGCCACTTTGTGACCAGCTATTATGGCTGAGATGTTAAGAGGGAGTCGTTGTACTTCGTTTTCCTCCAGGTGTGGCATCAAGATGGGAGCTTTCATGCGGTCCGGGGAGCCCAGAATTCCGGCCTTTACACTTCTGGTGGTATCAAATTCATCCCTCCTTCGGATCATGTCTACATCTGCCCTTCCAGGCTCCCTCACATCTTTCCCTTTGCGGTCCCTTACCCCTTCCTTAATTTCTTTGACCAAATGGGCCAGCTTACCCATTTTAACCGCAGCCTCTATTTCCCTTTTTAGATACATGCAATCATCAGTTTTGTGACCAAATCCTTTGTGAAAGTCACAGTACTCATTTAGTTGTGCTTTTGGCACGGGTTTTATGGGTGGTGGTCTTGGGAAGGAGCTCTTCACCCTCTCAGTAGCTAGTATTTCACTTGGGGTTTTGGTGAGCGGGGTGAAGCTATCAGAGTAGGGGGATGGGCCTCTCCCTCGAGGCCTATATGGGGAGTACGAGGGCCTTGTTCTATCATGCAACATTGTAACACCTCGAAAATTCACGTCCTATAATGTGTAGACACGTGTCAAATGTTTAAACGTGTGAAAGAAATATTATAGAAGGACTAAAGTTAACAATCATGGAAAGTATGTGGATATACGTATTCTAAATGTCAACAGTGAATAAATATAATATACATTAACCCTACTTGGTGCTCATACCTTCAAACGAATAAATCATGGATCATACGAAGCTAAAAGTGAGAGATTACAAACTACAGGGGCTAAATGTGTCAACATGTTTAAGTTATACCTCTGAGTGACCTTTTGACAAACCCGAAGCTTTGTAACGGTTAATTATGCTCACTAGAATGCACGATTAAAATTTCATAAAGTTTCGTTATCGTATGAGAAAGTTATGATCAAATTCGTGTACGAGGGGTTAAAGCGTAAACGTTGAAAGTTAGGACTTTTCGGGTAACAATTAAGTTAACCGGGGACTTAACAAAGTGGGTATATGTTTTAAATCCCTTATGGATCAATTATGAGGGTTCATAATGTAATAAACAAGTGCCTAATCGAGTTTTGAAGAGCCAAGGATCAAATCGCAAAAATCTAAAATATGGATTTGGTGCAGAGGGGGCCTAGCGCGACGCGAGGGGGGCCTAGCGTCACGCTAGGGGTGCCCAGCTTCGATTTTTTTGGCTGTTGCCTGCCCTTGCCTTTATGCGCGCCTTAAACCGATTTTTCACATCTTGTGCGACCCCTAGGCACCCCCTAAACACTTAGGGACATGTGTTGATCAATTGTGGTGGGTTGTAGACTCATGTGTCAACTTCTTATGGTGGATTAAACACTATAAAAGGCCATGATCTTGCAACTCATTCTTCACACCTTCCTTCAAGCAATCTGATCAATTCTGGAGATCCAAGGAACTCTCAAGTGATCACCAATCAAGCTTAGGACCTTTGTAAGTTTACTTAACCTTCTTTAATTGAGTTTAGCTTAGTAGTTTAGCTAAAAGTCAAACCGTCGTAATTACGGTTTGACTTCGAGATTAGTCAACAATGGCTCAGTCACATCTCAAATTAAAAGTAGATATAAGTTGGTATTTATGTGGGTAATAAACCCTCAAAAGGGTTCCCCCTGATTACCACTCTAACCAGGTCAAAAGTCGGGTCAAACTTGCTAAGAAAAAGTCAACAGGATACTTAAAATACAATTTATGCATAATTAGCAATGTAGATCATATACAACCTGTTTGATCATTGTTATAACTTGGTAATAAGTGTAAGAACATGTCCAAACATGTTCAACCCGACAATTTCCTGTTTAGACCCGGTTCGGAACCGAAAGTCGCATAGTTTGACTTATACTTTGACTTTCAGTTCTGACCCGTTTTGGTATGATTTAGAAATACCTAAGAGCCTTATTTGGACCAGGTTACATGCTAGTATAACCTTCTGTGATTATACACTATGGTTCATTAGTTAACCGATTAATACGCATGATTCCGTTAATTGCTCATATGTTGACCATTATGCCCTTTTCACCTTAAAACATGATTTTTGAAAATGTAAAAGAATAGAAACCTTAATTACTGATATATAGACTTGTATGCAAAGTTTTACATTAGTTTGAGGTGTAGAATAAGAGTTATGCTCGTTAGCGTAAAATTAAAGCCTTTTGTTAATAAAACGGCGTAATTAGCGTATAGCCTAGTTAAGCCTACTTTTTGATATCAAATCTTTTACCCACTGATGTAATATATTATTTTGGGATTTTTAAAGATTTTTAATAAATTTTAGGATGAGCATAATTTATAGTCGTAGGCTTAATCCGGTAATTGTCGGTTTTGCCCTTACGGGCCATAAAATGAGTTTTACATATCTAAACGACTCCAAACCTTTTGCTACTGATCACATATGATAAATAAATTATTTTAAGCCTTCTGGAAATATAAAAATATCAGATTTAAGTATCGAACCCGGAAATGGCCTTTAATCGCCTTTTTAAGCGTTTTTAACGCATAGTATGTACTAAAACTATTTTAAACATACCAAGGGTGATACCTACTGATATTTGAGGCAAATTATAATATTTTAACAGTAAGCAAAGGTTGTGGAACTCAGACTTCAGTTTTGAGCTTTTCGGCTTATGTGAAATTACCAAAATACCCCTACGGGGTCTAGTTTGGTTATAATGGATAAATTTCACATGTATACCTTACTCTACTGTTATAACATGGTAAAATAAGTATTTTTGCTGATTACATCAGACCTGTAACTCAGATAAATACTTAAACCATTTTATAAACTTTTAAATGACCAAACTACCCCTAAAGGGCATAGTTTGTGTTTAAACTCGTTACGGGCATAATGAAAGACAACTTACTGATGTCACAACATATATGAAGCATATTAACTTAGGAAACCTGTAAATGGCTCATATGAATACCCGTTACGCTTTTTACGCGATCGGTTCGGTTTATGTAACTAGTTTACATAAACTAGCCTAAACGGGCCAAACCTTATCGGTTTTATCTCAAAATCCAGAGTGTGTATGAAATACCCATATTAAACAAGTCTCCAAACTTGTTGGGTCTAAATCACATTCTATTCGGTCTTCGCTTAATAGTGCGTACGAACCGTATCATTGAAACTAACCGGTCTAAGCTAAGGCTAAATTAAGGACCCGTTAGAAATCTAATAGGTTATTATAAACCTTCGTTCCAGATTAGGAGCCCAGTAAAAGTACTTGCATTTTGCTGTATTTGATTGATACTTTGCTCAGGTAAATACTCTTAACTTATTTTCCCTATACGGGCTTGGGGTACGGTACTATAAAAGTACCGCTTGGTCGGGTATGTAGTCATTTAAATCGAATTGTGATTAATGTATTTACATAACCCGCTTTATTCTGTATTATTTGATGTATGTCCCTTGGGGGTTAAATGACCATGTCCCGGATATCCTTGGCATCATTTTACGAAATGGCCACGACCTAAGCACGGGGTGTAGGCGTACACCTGACAGATGCATTATGTAAAAACTGGTAATCCACTAAAGGAATCAACCTTGTGGGCACTATACCTGTGGCGTGTCAGTTAACTTAAACCGGCTCTTCTAACCGGTGCTAATGGACGGCAAATAAGTAAAACTGTATACAAGATTATATACAAATAATTGTCCCAAGTTATAAAGATATTTTGTGCCGAAGTGCATTCAAATCAATTTACAAACTCTTTTCAAAATGAGTCAGTTGAGTTGTATTTACCAGTGTAAACTGACGTATTTTCCAAAAAGGTTAAGTGCATGTGCTAGACGAAATAGGCTGGCTACTCCAGGCATCATTACTCAAGTCTCGCAAGCTCTAGATGTCAAAGTCTGTTGAACTATTGTTTCTATTTTATTTTCGATCCGTCTGTGGATAAACTTCCGAATATTGTGACATTTAATATTACAATAATAAATTTGGTTGTATTATATCTTTTAAATTGCTTCCGCTGTGCATTTATATAATTGTGTTGTTTGACTATTATGTTGCCAACCACGTCACGATACTCCCCACCGGGCCCACCGGTGACACGTGGAAAGTCGGGGTGTGACAAACATTCTATCAAAAGTAGGTTTTCTTGAGTAAGGTGTACCTTTTCGGGAGGTTTTGCAGCCGGGGTGAGCCTTCGGGGTGGGGTGTCCATCTCTTTAGCTTTGCTAACTGTGTCTTTTCCCCAGACAAAGGCTCTGACTATGTCCATGAGGTTGTCAAACGAGTGTGGGAACTCCTCCCCCAGCTTCTCGCATAGTTGTGCATGTTTTAACCCGTTAATGAAACTGCTGATCTTCATGACCTCCGGGACATCCTTGATGTTCATGATTTCTTTGACGAACCTCTCCATGTATTGATCTATCCGCTCATTGTCCCTCTGCCTTATGTGCAAGATCTCATTTGGGTTCTTGACCACTTTCCTCTACTGACCAAAGTTTCTCAGAAACTTTTCACTTAGCTCTGCATAGCTGTCAATCCCTCCGGGGGAAGGCTGTCGAACCAAAGCCTAGCTCCCTCCATTAGGGTCTGCACGAACATATGGCACCAAACTGGCATGGGCCACCGTCCCAACTGTCCTACATCCCTGAAGGCAAGGAGGTGGTCCTCAGGATCTCTTGTTCCATCGTACTGGTTGAAATTTGGGGGTAGTTTTGTCTTAGGGGGCATGGGTGCCTCCGCTATCCTTCTGGTGAAGTTCGAGATTTCGGCTAAATCCCGTGGGAGGTAGGGTTGATCCAGACCATCATCGCTTTTGTTTTCCTTTTCTTTTTCTTTTCCTTTTTGTTTCTTCCCTGTAATGAGATCCTCCCTCTCCTCCGAGGACATCTGTCTAAGGGCCGTCATGAAAGTTTCAAGTGGGTCATTTCCACTACTTTTGTTTTATGGGTCCATCCTTTCCTGGTTGGAAGGTGTGTCGAAGGACAGTCTAGCCCTAAGGCTGTCAAGCTTCTCTTGTCTTTCTAAATCCTCCAGACACTTTTTCAGCTTGTCCTTGTGCAAGGCAACAAAATCTGGAGTAATGGCTTCTTCCCTTTCTAGAATTTCCACTTGATTTTCGTTTTCTTCTTCATGAGTTATGTCTTCCATTGTAACCTTATCATGATCATTCTGTACCGTCTGGATGGTACGTGAACTTGGTGGAGTAGTCATGTTGCTTCTTGCAAAACGGATTATCTCAACGTCGGAGTTTTCAGTGTGGAAACACTAGTTAGACTACTGTCCCACGGATGGCGCCAATGTCGAATACCCAAATCCCGGCTGACGTTCAATGGATCTTCGCTGACGTCGAGATATCCCGGCCTTCGTTGCTACAAAAAGTAAACCGTTAGCCTCGTGACGAAGGGCCCCGGGAGGGGGATTCGTGACCAAGCTCCGGCGTGAGAATAAGTAAACTTGCCGGACAGCTGGAGGAGCTTATTCCGATGAGTGTGATCACCGAAATGTTTCCTCTAAGGTGTGAATCCAATAAATGTGTGTGTGATTAATGTATAAGAATATTGGTTGGAATAAATGAGAGAGGAGTAAATGAGAGAGCTTTAAATGTGATACCTCGAACCTCTTGTGATCACCGTTCCTTGCTCTTATATATAACCGTCAAGCCTTATCTCCCATGTGAGATATTTTAGTGAGATGATCCGACGGATTCCGAGAGTCTTCGGGGGGCTCAGACACGTGTCTGACCCCCAACGGTAAGATGGCAGCCTCATTTAATGATTTCCGGCTAGGAAGTACACTTTCCAGCCAGAGATCCTTTTCTAATCAAGTATTAAATGTTGCATGTGTCTTCTGATCCTTTTTCCCGCTCATTTTGTGTAAGGAAAACCTTAATGGGCAAGGTAAGTCGCTGTTGGGCTTATATCTTGTTGGGCCCGCATGAAGACAGCCCAAAGCGGGTAAATGGGATTTCCCATTGGCCCGTCGTCATTCTATTTTTTTGAATATATCTTATCCTATTCTATGCAAATTTGAACAGACCGAATAGTTCTTCCACCAGTTTATGTATCACTAACTATTTATTCTTTCTGCAACTATACAAAAGTTTATAAGCTTTAATTATGAAGTGATATATGCCTTCAGTTTACCTTTTCAAAACTAAAATGTCACACCCTGATTTTCGGTGGGCCCGGTCGGTGGGTTTATGCGTGACGATTGATAATAGTTTCTTGTATGAATTATATATACATATTGGATTTTTATTATACTTATATAACAATATTAATGTAATATGTAAGTATTTGGAGAAAACCCTAATAATTGAGAAAACTTGGGGAAACTCTAGCATCCCGATTTTTTTTTTTTTTTGAAAAATTTACACATGTAATATACATGTTTTTAAGGGTTTTGGGTAAAAAAAATCAAAAAAAGCGCCGAGTGGATATTTAAAAAAAATAAGTTTCTGGGGTAACATATGTCAGACGAGTGTAATATATGTTACACCAAAACTTGTTTATTTTTTGGGTTATTGAATTTTATCACCCCCAACTATCGGCATTTTGTCGTTGCCACTCACAACTAACACTTTGACACCCGGCACCCCCAACTTAACTTTTTGTTTGCACTGGCACCACCCAGTTAAATCGGCACTAACTTAGTTAGTTTTTTGTCCGACGTGGCACAGATTTACTGAGTTAGAGATGATTATGTGGCGCTGATGTGTTATATCCCTCTTCTCCTTCTTTATAACATAGAAATCCCCAAAAAAAACCCTAATCTCCTCCCACACAGTCATCCATCTGGAAAACCTAAATGCTATGCAAAAACCGAAATCCGAATAAGATATAGTTCAATCGACAAACAATTTGTATCTTCATATATTCCAAAACACCATAATTCCTTCAAATAATAGCAACTAGACAAGAAAAACAATGGTAGAAACATCAACCTATTTCACAAATTAGGGCTTGACAACTCAAATCCAATTCACAAAACAACAATTATCTTCAACACATACACAACTCATCAACATAAACACTCATTTCACCATTATTTTACACAAATGTAACAAATCTCCTATCACACATGTTGGTGCACTACATCTGTCGACTTCGTCTTGTATCGAGTCTTAGATTAGATAAAATAAGATCAGGGCTCGTAGAACGAGAAAATGTAATAGAGTTAGTGAGATTTCGCTTGAACATAGTTTAAGTTGAAGGTTTCGCTTGAAGCAGCTCAAGCGAAATCAACATGTTTAGATTTCGCTTGAGATCATTCCAAGCGAAATCCTGATGTCTATATATAGGAGGTCATGGTCAAACGAAATCAAGAAGGATCATTTGTGTAATTCCATACCGAGGTGCTGCCGGTGTGAGAACTGATTGTAATTGTGTTCATATCAATACAAATCAGTGTTAAATTGAAGATTCAGCTGTTTTAAGTCAAATACTTGTTTTCCGCACCTGTATTTGATGGAATTCCTCTGAACCGACTCGTTTAGGTCGAAAACACGATCCTTACAATTGGTATCAGAGCTAAGGAGGGGGAGTCTGTTAGTGCACTACATCTGTCGACTTCGTCTTGTATCGAGTCTTAGATTAGATAGAATAAGATCAGGGCTCGTAGAACGAGAAAATGTAATAGAGTTAGTGAGATTTCGCTTGAACATAGTTTAAGTTGAAGGTTTCGCTTGAAGCAGCTCAAGCGAAATCAACATGTTTAGATTTCGCTTGAGATCATTCCAAGCGAAATCCTGATGTCTATATATAGGAGGTCATGGTCAAGCGAAATCAGAAGGATCATTTGTGTAATTCCATACCGAGGTGCTGCCGGTGTGAGAACTGATTGTAATTGTGTTCATATCAATACAAATCAGTGTTAAATTGAAGATTCAGCTGTTTTAAGTCAAATACTTGTTTTCCGCACCTGTATTTGATGGAATTCCTCTGAACCGACTCGTTTAGGTCGAAAATACTTTGCCGGAGATCCCAAGTTTATATCGTGGATCAGGAATCGGCATCTTTCAAATGTTTGAAGTTTTTGATTGAAAATTTTTGATAGTGTTTGGATGTTTACAGGTTGTATGATTATGCCGGAGCTTCCAGGTTGGTAAGTGCGAAGCAGGAATCGGCATTCTGATTGGTAAAATGGTGATGTAGACGTAATATTCCTACTAGTGATATTGTGTTCTACATGTGGTAATTTTTACAATTGATATAGATGGTGCATACTTGTAAGTGGTAAATCAAGGACATTAATTTGTACTTGATCTGCTACAAATGGTTAAGAATAGACAATGTGATGAACCACACCCCGAATCTACAAATGTTTATATCATTAAAACTTATTTTCCGGAAAAATCATTTTGATTAAAACAAACTTAAGTGTTTTGAAATCTAAATGAGAAAATAGTTTTGTGATAGGGGGAGTTCTGATTGTTTATGCCAAGTGAATGGAGATTTGATGCAATTCGATATCAGTTGTCACTTTATTGTATAGTTTATTTTCAAATTTCCTAAAATGTGTTTGCATTTTAAGGGGAGTAAATTTTTCAGAAAATCCAAAAACAGTTGAAAATTTGAAAAAGACAAAAACATGATAAAAGTCAAAAATGAGTTTTTGTTGCATATAAGAGGAAATGATAGTATATCAGTGGACTATCACAACATGCTAAAGAAATGTAAAGAAAAAATGTGATAAACAATCTTACTGTGGATATGTCAGTAGGTTTTTGCACATTTAGTAGATTGTGACGAGATATAAACCTAAAATTCAAACTTGCTTGTTCTGTGGGTTAACACAAACTTGGATATATAGGTAACCCCTGAAATCTTGTTTGAAAGGTCCCTTATTCTGAGATACTAGGTCTTTATGCTCAGTGATATCTGGGGTATTATCCCGGGACTTCTGATTTTGCGGAAGCAATGGCCTAGTCCCCGGAGAATACTTTCTGCTTGCTTGAAAAATAGCACCACCCTCAGCTAAAAAATGATGAAACATTGAATAATGCTAATCATGGCTGTTGTAATTCAAAAGATCCTCTAAAGGGGACACACCTAAAAGTCAACTAGGCTCTCTGCTGAACGGAAGTTCTGACCTGAGCTATCACGGTTGCATAATTTATTCCCCTGACAGATATCATCTGTGGTATACTCACCTGTAAGACTGAATATTGGGATCTGGATACGGGAGTATATTCAAGTAGTGGGACACACGAATAAGTTCAAGAGCTTAAAACATTAATATCGTATCTCGGATCAATTGAACTTTGTGTGAAAATTTAAGTGGACAAACATACTGACAATCTAGGTAAATTGTTTAGAACTTAATATGAAATGAAGCTTAACGGTGTTAGTGATCTGTCTCAGAAACTGATATGATCCTCTTGCACAAACTCACAAAAATATTGTTTGTAAAAATTTCTTTATTGCATTCCTTTACAATCAAAAATTACAAAAAGATTTTAGTGTGTTTTAGCATAAATTTTTGAAAAAGTCAAAAAGATTTTTTTGTCAACTGATATTGGAAAGCTGATTGTCAAAATTTCAAGTGCTAAACATGATGACTTGGTTGTGAGGGGGAGTGAATCTTAAAATGGCAAAAGGTTTGTTAAAATCCTTACATTTGGTATTTTTAAAACCTACATTTGGTTCATCATTGATTTATGATATGGGAGAGAGTTATCTGATTATATCAGATTGTTGGTGCATTTTAAATTGTTAAATTTAGAAAATTTATTTCTGGGTTAAGATTGTTACAGGTGAGCCAGGTTAATTCATTCAAAGCTTACAAAAGTCAGACTCTGATCATGAATCTAAAGTTTGCTAGTTGCTGATGCTGATGAACTTAAAGAATCAAGAGATCTGATCAAGAGAATTAGATAAAAGCCAGGCAATGATCTTGTAAACAACATTTGAGTCAGGCATCGATCCTAAAGCAGATGTTGCTGAAGAACAAATGAATACCAGCAAATCGTGAAGGGGAGTTTGATAGAACCAAGTGATTCTAGAGAAGAAGATAGAGAGAGAAAAGCCCGGAGACTGATCAAGAATGAAGATGTGAAGACACAGCATTGATGTGACTCGATAGTCGACTCGTCAACATCTGAGGGGGAGTCTGTTGGTGCACTACATCTGTCGACTTCATCTTGTATCGAGTCTTAGATTAGATAGAATAAGATCAGGGCTCGTAGAACGAGAAAATGTAATAGAGTTAGTGAGATTTCGCTTGAACATAGTTTAAGTTGAAGGTTTCGCTTGAAGCAGCTCAAGCGAAATCAACATGTTTAGATTTCGCTTGAGATCATTCCAAGCGAAATCCTGATGTCTATATATAGGAGGTCATGGTCAAGCGAAATCAAGAAGGATCATTTGTGTAATTCCATACCGAGGTGCTGCCGGTGTGAGAACTGATTGTAATTGTGTTCATATCAATACAAATCAGTGTTAAATTGAAGATTCAGCTGTTTTAAGTCAAATACTTGTTTTCCGCACCTGTATTTGATGGAATTCCTCTGAACCGACTCGTTTAGGTCGAAAACACACAAACACCGCATAAAACAAAACACAATCATTACACATAACATTGCGATCCAAAACCTAAAAAACTAAAACAAATAACGCACGGTTCGATCCATACACAATTCATGAATACCTTGAGGCTATGGCAGAGAGTGAGGAAGAAATGGTCTTTCATTGCCGATGTTTCTCCTCCAAAACGACGAGATCGAATATGAGACCAAAACTCAAACTAAATCCACCCAGACTTAAACCTTTTATACTGCTTGTTCAGATCTTAATCGGCCAGTACACAATGATCATGCAAAGACCTTAGAAGTCTTGAATTTGGCCGAGAAACCAAGCAATCTGAGGGTTTTCACTTTCGATGAGCTCAAGGAAGCTACTAAAAAGTTTTGCAGGGATTCGAAGATCGGCGAGGGTGGATTTAGGACTGTATATAAGGGTGTGATCAAGAGTTTGGAACATCCTTTTGATGAGATTCAGGTGGCTGTGAAGCTAGCCAATGGATTATTGCAGGTTCTAAACTGTTCTTCAACACAGCCGCTACCCAGATGGATGACTGTGAGGGAGGAGATTAGGGTTTTTTTTAGGGATTTCTATGTTATAAAAAAGGAGAAGAGGGATATATGTGTTGGGATTGAACCCTATCAGAGGAACAGATAATTAAAGCCAAAACTGGATCAGAGCAGTGGATCCAGAATAAGCAGATGTTATGTTATCAAGTCTCTCCCCTTGAAAGTGGTTTCAACATCTGCTGACCTCCTATCTACTAATCGGTACAACTGCTGACCTACAACTGCTGATCAAGTCAAACACTGATGAAGACTAAAGCCCTGCTATTCAATCTACTGCCTTGAGTCAAGCACTGCTGGGTTATATCAAGTGTTGCTGGGTTCACATCAGTGGAAGGATTCAGCAGTAGTTTAGTTTGTCTTTATGTAATGTATTGTAATAACAGTTGTTAGCATAGCAGTACTTGTATAGATCAGAGGTTAGAGTTTGTTAGGAGGTTAGATGTCACTTTCATGGTGACGTCAGCAAAGATGCCACAGTGGTTTGTCCGTTCCTATAAATAGAACAGTGCCCTGTACTGTTCTATTAGCTCTTCACCATCTTCTTCCTACCCGAACAAATCACTGTGAGCTCAGGCTGAGGGGGGGTTTGTTACATACATGCAAGTGTAATCGGTGTTTGGAATAAATTTAAGCATTTGATTCATTGTTGAAAATGTGTGTTAAAAGCAATACTCCTGTTTGATTGTGAAAAGTTTCTTTCCATTATTTTTCGCTGCACAACTCATTCATTGTTCATCTTAATTCAAATGTAAAAACAATCAAAATCAAACTTAGATCTTAACAATTGGTATCAGAGCTTGGACAGTCAAATTTGATTTAACAATCATTTTGACATAAATAGTCCAGCTCACAATCGTTGATACTGATAGTTTGTTCGTTTTGTTTAAAAATAGAGCAAGGTTTAATCACCAGCAAAGTTGATTAATCAGTGCCTGTAAAACAACCAGGATGACGTCACAATCACAAGATGATAAGAATAACATTGGCTCTCTTTTCAAACCACCCATGCTTAAACGTAATGAATACAACATCTGGGAGAGAAGGACGGGTCACATCCTTTCTCAACAGAACACTGGATGTTGGAGATCTGTTGTTTTTGGACCCCATGTTCCTATGGTGCCAAGTGCTGAGGATTCAAAGAAGTCCGAACCTAAAAAACCTGAAAACTATACTGAAACTGACTTTCAAAAGTTTGAACTCGATGCCAAAGCATTTAGCATCATAGCATCTGCATTACCCAATGAGATCTATGCTAGACTGTTACATTGTAACAGTGCCAAAGAGCTATGGGATGCATTGAAGGAACGGTTTGGGGGTACTAAAGAAGTTATTGAAAACAATAGGGAAATTCTGAATCAGCAGTATGAAACCTTTTGTCACATCAAGGGTGAATCATTGACTCAGCAGTTTGAGCGATTCAGTTGTCTCATTAGTGAGCTAAGACTTGTTAAAGTTACATTTCCAAATTCTACACAAAATAGCAGGTTTCTTAGATCACTACCAGAAAAATGGGACACCATTGCATTTGTCACTAAAAACTCTGCTGAGTTCAAAGATCTGACCCTGACCCAACTTCATGGTAGACTCCTGACCTATGAAAGGGAGTTAAACCAGAAAAAGAAGTTGCAAGAGTCTGGCAAAGTTGCTGATGATTATTCATTTGGCAGCACAACTCTTTTTGGTCAGGAAGAATCTGGTAGCAGTAGTAAGGATCAGGGTTATGATCACTTTATTGATATAACTGCTGGTGGAAATTTCAACAACCCTGATTCTCACTCTGCAAATTATGCTTTTACTGCAAATTGTGAAAACCAGATGTCAGATAACTTGTGTTTTGAGCTCAATGATTTGCAACACTTTGATCCCACTGACTTAGAAGAGATGGACATTTTGCATCAATTGGCTTTGCTTAGTGTAAGAACAAGCAAATTCTACAAAAGAACAGGGAGAAAATTCCCAGGGTTACATGGGAATTTAAAAGTGGGGTTGGATAAGTCAAAAATTAAGTGCTACAAGTGCAATAAGCTAGGTCATTTTGCTAGGGAATGCAGGAGTCAAACCACTGGTCCAATAATAACTCATCCCAGCTCAAACCCTAGACCACAACCTCAAAGCACTGTGCACTATACCCAATATACCCCTGTAGCCCATGTTAACACTGCTCACTATGCTGCAACCCCTGTGCCTGTGCATTATGTTCAAACCACTGTTCCACAAATTAAGTATGTTCAAACCCCTGTCCCTCAGGCACAAGTGCAACCTGCTGCACCTCAACAAGCTGCTCCAACAGTGGTACAACCAGATCAACAAAGCTTTTTCACCCAAGGCTTTGTTGACTGAAGCAGCATGCCTGATGAGCTTGGTGATGAAAATTTTGCACTCTATGCTTTTGATGATCCTTCTAATGATGAATTTTGTTTGATGGCATTAGAGTCAATACTAGAAGGGGTAGAAACTGAAGGTGAACAGCTGAGTGCTGAAGAAGTGGATGAAGTGGCTGAAGCAGTGGTTACTGTAGTTGCTGGTGAACTACTGCTGGGAGAAAATTCAGAAACCCTGATTGAACCACTGTCTGACCCCTGGTCCAAAGAAGACACAGAAGAAAAGGAAGAGAAAATGACAAGTGAGGAAGAAGTTAGAGCTGATGAAGAAGGTGATCATCAATGTGATTATGCCATGATGGCTGCTGCTAAGGGAGCTTCTGCATGCTTAGATAGCCTTTGGTATGTAGATAGTGGAGGCTCCAGGCACATGACAGGATGTAAAGCCCTTCTCAAAGATTTCAAAATCCATGGAGGGGGTGATATATCCTTTGGTAATAATAGTAAAGGGAAAGTTCTGGGGTCTGGTACAGTACAGTCTGGTAATGTAAAATTTGAAAATGTCAATCTGATAGACAATCTAAAATTCAACCTCCTGAGTGTTTCACAAATGAGTGACAAGGGGTATGGATCATTCTTCACAAAGGAGTGTTGTAGGATTGTTGGACCAGAAATGGTTGAAAAGATTGAAGCAATAATAAACACTGGAAAAACCAAACTTTTTGCTCAAAGAAGTGGCAATGTTTATGTGGTGGATATGTCAAAAGAGAGCCCCAGAACTGATGCCTGTCTGTTCTCAGCTGCATCAAATAAAGAGACAGAATTATGGCACAGGAGATTGGGGCACACAAATCTCAAGACAATCACTGCCATTTCAAAACAGGGGTTAGTAAGAGGTCTACCTCAAAAACTGTTCACCTGTCCTGAGCATTGTGTTTCCTGCCTAAAAGGAAAACAACATAAAAGCTCCTACAAATCCATTGATGAGTCCAAAACAACCAAATGTTTGCAAATGCTTCATATGGATTTGTTTGGCCCAGTTAAAGTCATGAGTCTTAAGAAAAAGAGGTATTGTCTGGTTATTGTTGATGACTTTTCTAGGTTTTCATGGACTTACTTTTTACACTCAA
Source organism: Helianthus tuberosus (assembly GCA_030545235.1). Taxonomy (NCBI): domain Eukaryota; kingdom Viridiplantae; phylum Streptophyta; class Magnoliopsida; order Asterales; family Asteraceae; genus Helianthus; species Helianthus tuberosus. The sequence goes on from CM060450.1 coordinate 176,995,912, forward strand.
AAGATGAGACTGCAGGCATTCTGCAAGACTTTGTGAAACAGGTTGAAAAGCAGTTTGACCTTCCAGTAAAAATGTTCAGAAGTGACAATGGCACAGAGTTCAGGAACAAGGAGTTGGATGATTTCTGTGTGTCAAAAGGAATTGTGAGGCAATACAGCATTCCAAGAACACCAGAACAAAATGGGGTTGTTGAAAGAAAGAACAGAACTTTGATTGAGGCTGCCAGAACCATGCTTGTTGATTCAGGTTTGCCATTAACTTTTTGGGCAGAGGCAGTAAACATTGCTTGCTATGTCCAAAACAGAGTTTTAATCAACCCCAGGCATCAAAAGACTGCCTATGAAGTGCTTTATAAAATAAAGCCATTGATTTCATATTTCAAAGTTTTTGGCTGCCCATGCTTCATTTTAAACTTAAAAGATTCTATCTCAAAGTTTGCAGCAAAAATTGATTGTGGTTATCATCTGGGATATTCAATCACTGCTAAGGCCTACAAAGTGTTTAACACAAGGACCAAAACAGTGGAAGAGACTTTGAATGTAAAGTTCAATGAACTTTCATCAATGAAAATCCCAGCAAACCCTGCAGATTTGTTTGATCTTGATAAATTTACTTTTGAAAATATTGCTGTCAAGACTAATAGTGCAGGTCCATCAGAGGATTCATCTCCAGAATATGGGTATGAGATCATCATTCCTCAACAAAAGTCTGCCACAATGGGAAGAGTAGCAGATGTTCAAAATAGCTGTCAAAGCTCAACCACTGCTACCTCAACAGTTGTTGACCAAAGTAGCCCCTTAACCCCTGCTTCCACATCATCAAACACTGTTGATAAAAGTCCTCAAACAGTGGATCAAACTCAGCATGTGTCCACACCTTTACCTCCAATCCCACCACCTTTTGAAGCCACTGCTGAATCATCAAAGTCACCAGCAGTGGTCAGCTCAAATGATTCACATCTGCAGCCATCCCCACTCAATGCAATTGTTCCATACCAAGGAGAGCTCATCTTCTTGAAATCTCATCCACCAGACCAAATTATTGGCAACATCAATGAAGGGGTACTCATAAGAAGTCAATCCCAAAACATTTGTCTTTTTGCTGGTTTTCTATCTCTCCATCAGCCAGTCAAGTACCAAGAATCACTAAAAGACAACAGATGGGTAGAAGCCATGCAAGAGGAGCTCCAACAGTTTAGAAGACATCAAGTTTGGGAGCTTGTTCCATTGCCAGAGGGTGTAAGTCCTATTGGCACAAAATGGGTCTTCAAAAATAAAACTGATGAAAGGGGTATTGTTGTCAAGAATAAAGCCAGGCTTGTGGTTCAAGGTTACAGACAAGAAGAGGGCATTGATTATGATGAAACATTTGCCCCTGTAGCAAGACTTGAAGCAATCAGACTATTTCTGGCCTTTGCTGTCAACCACAACATCAAGGTGTACCAAATGGATATCAAATGTGCATTCCTTTATGGTAAGATTCAAGAGGAGGTTTATGTTTGTCAACCTCCAGGTTTTGAGGATCCATTTAATCCAAATCATGTCTACAAGCTGAATAAAGCTTTGTATGGCCTGAAACAAGCACCAAGGGCCTGGTATGAAACTCTTTCCACCTTTCTACTTTCCATTGGTTTCACAAGAGGAAGAATAGATAAAACACTGTTTTAAAATGGAGAGGAAAGGATTTGATGATTGTCCAAATTTATGTGGATGACATCATCTTTGGAAGTACATGTAACAAAATGTGTGAAGAGTTTAGGCAACTCATGACAGCTGAGTTTGAAATGAGTGCAATGGGTGAACTCCAGTGCTTTCTTGGTCTCCAAGTAAGGCAAATGCAAAATGGCACTTTCATCCATCAAGGCAAATATGCCAAAGAACTGTTGAAGAAATTTGAGATGGATGATTGTAAGCCATGCAGTACACCCATTGCAACCAATAAAGTAGTCATATCTGATGAGAAGGATGAATTGGTTGATCAAACTTTGTATAGAAGCATGATTGGGTCTTTATTGTACCTAACTGCATCCAGGCCAGACATCATGTTTGCAACATGTGTTTGTGCTAGATCCCAATCAGCCCCTAGAAAATCAAACCTTATTGCTGTAAAAAGGATATTCAGATACCTAAAAGGTGCTCCCACACTTGGTATCTGGTATCCAGCTGATGGTAAAATTGAGCTTTCAGGTTTCTCAGATAGTGACTTTGCTGGATGTGACAAGACAAGAAAGTCCACTTCAGGAGGGTGCCAATTCCTAGGCAATTGCTTACTGTCTTGGCAAAGCAAAAAGCAAGCAGCTGTTTCCACATCCACTGCTGAAGCAGAATATATAGCTGCTGCAAGCTGTACAGCCCAACTGCTCTGGCTTCAAAATCAGTTGCTGGATTTTGGTATCATTGCCTTAAAGACACCACTCATGTTGGACAGCCAGGCAGCAGAAAATATCATCAAAAATCCAGTTTCCCATTCAACCACCAAGCACATTGACATCAGACATCACTTTGTGAGGGATTGCTATGAAAAATGTTTGATTTCTCTGCACCATGTTCCAACTAAGGATCAGCTGGCAGATGTGCTAACCAAAGCATTAGACACATCCACCTTTGAAAGCTTGATCTCTGGGATTGACATGCTAAACATGGAATAACAGGCAAAATCCTGTTTTTCTATGAATAAAAGCATTAAAATGTTTTCATAAAATCAAAAATCCATCCTTAAAAATAGCTAAAAATGAATTTTTCATTATATCCTTAAAAGTCTGCCATAACCACTGCTTTGTTCAAAAGTCTGCTCTACTTAAAAATCTGTCCACTGCTGAAAGTCAACCCCTGTTCTCTCATTTTCTTTGATAAGCACTGTTGTTCAAAATCAGTGTTTTATTCACTTATAGTAAAAATCACCCACTGCTCTCATTGTTCCAGTTCTGCCCACTGATCTTGTTCCATCAGTGGTCTTCATAAAAGGAGTTGTCGTTTTCTTCATCAGGGGTTGGCACGTGGACAGTACATTGTAGTCAGACCTTTTGTAACCGCTGTCACGTCAGCATTCACTTTTTCTCTATAAAACCCCCCCTTCAAAACCCCAAACAGGATTTTACTGTCGAATTGAATTCTTAAAAATTCCTTTCTCAAAGCAGTTGTTTTTCATCTCATTTCCTCAAATTTCTTCACAACCTTCTTCGATCGTCTTCTCCAAAATGACAAAATCGAAGTCATCTGCAATACCCACTTCAAAACCTTCTCGTAAAAAGGCCGCTCAAAAGGCTACACCCATCGAAATCCCATACAGAGCACCACACAATTATCTGGGTCTTTTGACAAAACCAGGCACCACTGATGCTTTCGATTCCATCATTGACATCATGTTTGCATCAAAGTACAAAAATTTGTTAACCGCAGATGCTCCAATTTATCCGCAAACCCAGAGAGAGTTTTAGAAAAATACTACCCTTGAAACACAAGGAGAAGATGTCATAGCCATTAACTCTTCTCTAATGGGTAAAGCTGTCAAAATCACACCACAAACCATCTCGGAGGTCTTTGAACTCAATGATCAGCAAGGTAAAACTTCTTTTCCCAAAAATGAGTTAAAAACTGATTTCCTTGAAAGAGGGTATGCAGATTCAATGATGAAGAGGGATACCTTACAAAAAGGTTACTTACGTCCTGCAACAAGATTTTTATTTCATACCCTGCTAATGTGTGTTTCAAACAAAACCACCGATTTTAATGAAATACCATTAAAGATTCAAAATCTGGAATATGCTATTCTTCAAGATGAAAATTTAAATTACTCCCAGGAAACCTTTAATGAATTGGTTAAAAATGTTGAAAACAAGCCATTCTTACTTTTTCCAAGATTTCTAAGTTATTATTTTGAAAAGAAATTTGGTAAGGATGATGCTTCTGTAAAAAAACAAGGTGACTCTTTTCAAATAAACAGCTTAACTGCTGAAACTTTTACAAGAATGTCAACACCTTGCAAAACACAAACAGAGGTGCCTGAGCAGAATTTAGCAGCTACCACTGCTCCTCAGGTATCTGCTGCTGAGCCCACTGCTCAAGGTGATCAAAGTAGCAACACAATTGCTTTGAACCCCACACCTAAAATTACCAAAAAGCCAAAACAAAAGAAAACTCAAAAACCCCCCAAACCTATCAAAAAGGCAACTCTGGAGGATGAGATACCAGAGCAACTACCAGTGACAGCGCAAAAGTCACAAGAAACCACTGCTGCTACTTCCTCACAGCAGTTGGTACAAATATCTCAACCCATGGCTGAAACTCCTCCTGCTTCTTCTCAAAAAGAACAGGTTGTACAAATAGGGACACCACAATATGATGCTCTGGAATCACTTGCTTCCATCATCCACAGCCCAATGCCCGGGGCCAATTCTCTTTCTACACCCAACCTCACATACACAATTCCCCCACCAACTAAATTACTGTTGGATGCTATAGATCTGAACCAGGCACAAACCAGTCCTTCTCACTCACCCATCAATGAGAACATACTTCAACAAATGACTGGGTCTGATGTATCAATCATAGCTAACCCACCAACAAGACCTGAGGAGGTTACACCCCTTGAGTTACAAGTAACTCTTGGTGGTAATCCAAGTGAAGCAGCCACTACAATTGCTGAACCCACTGGTTTGCATTTGGACAGTGGTTTCATCAATAAGACTTCCTTGGAGGCAATTCCTTCTATAGCACCTCTGATAACCACTAGTGAGTTTGTGTTGACCACTGGTACCATCAAAAGGTTATCAAGTGTTGAGGGAAGAAGTCCCCAGTACCGAGAAAAAGGGGCATCAGTGGATGACTATTGGAATACATTCCCTAAGTCAACCACTGTTCAAACCACTGTTAGTGGGAAATCAGATGATCCCATTAAGTTGGGTGATGGTTTAAAGTACCTAGAATTGACGGATAGAATTGACAAAATGGATACCTCTGTTGTAGAAATCAAAGAAATGTTGCAACAGTTTTTGAAAGTTCAAAAGGTGCAACCCACTGCTGTTCCAGCTCAAGCACCTGCTCCACCACAAGCACCTGCTGCAAATGAGTTATGGAATCTATTTCAACCCCTGCTCCAACAACAAAGCCAAATGGCTGATCAGCAACATGCACTACGTGTTCAAGAGCTGAGAAACATAATGGAGTCAAGATTTAGGAACACCCAAGCAGACATCAAGGCTATAAAGGCCCATCTCTTGCACACCACTGGCACTGCTCCTCCCACTATTCTCTTCATTGATCAACTACCCCCAGATAATGCCAAAAAGGGGGAGAAAATCAAGGAGTGGAAGAAGAAAGGAATAGATGACGGTCTGTATATTGAACCAGAAAAAGATGCAATGACTAAAAAGATTCCCTTGCCAGATGGTAGTAAAAAGATTGATGTTACCACAAATGCACTTGCTGAAGCAAAAGCAAGTGTAAAAAGGGACGGAGAGGCAAAGGATATGTCCAGGTGGAATGAGGAGAAAAAAGCTTATATGGAGCTGAATGCGCAGGGTTGTTCTGAGCCAAAGGATGTTCAAAATCCTGAGCCAAAAAGAAAGAATCTCACTAGAAAAGTGAGGGAACCCAAATCCACACCATCCAGTCTCACAAAGCATACTTCCAAACCACCTTCCAAAAGCCCCCAACATCAATCTTCCACTCAAACAGTTGTTGTAACTCCTGCTGTATCAACAACTGCTGGTACCTCAGTAGTTTCAACATCTGCTATCACTTCAACACACACCACAACCACTGCCTTACCACCACCACCATCACCACTAAAAACAAACTCACCACCATCACCTCCTGCCAAAAAGCAGAAGAGATCAGATGTTATAACATCTGTTGTAATGACAATAGTGGTTGAAACACCAGTTGTTTCAACAGCTGTTAGTCAGCCACCTTCTACCACTCAAATCACCACCACTGATCCACCCAAGACATCATCAGCCTCTCCTACAATAAAAAAGGAGAAGGATATTCATACCTGATGATGATTCTCCATCACCACCACCAACATCCTCACAATCTCTTTCACTTGTTACCATACCAAGCCCTGTTCCTCTCTCATCAGCTCAGATTCTAAAGCCAATAGCTCCTGCAGGTGTTAAATTTCCTCTTGAGCTCATAGCAGTCAGAGAAGAAATCAAATCCTTCTATTATGAGGATGACCCTGCAAAAAGGAGATTACCATCTGTTGAAGGATATCCCAGGCCCAATAACATTGAAGAATATTTGAAAGTCAAAGCTAAACAAGCAGATGATATCTCCAAAAGAGATGCTCAAGGAAAGACTGACAAAGAAATACAGAGACATTATCAATTTCTGCTCACACAAGTCAGATCTTTGGAACAATTTGCAAAGAATGTGTGCCAGCAGATATCAGAAAGAGCAGATGAATCCTTGAGAAAAGATTATGTTGAAAATATCATGGCCCACAAGAAATACAAGGGAGAAAAACACATGTATAAAGACTGGACCATTCCTGAGCTGGAAAGTGAACCAGCCAGGATTCAAGACATGATCAAAAACAAAGTCAAACATACTCCTCCTGATTGGGCAAAGTACAAGAAGAATGTACTTGACAAAAAGGTAGAGCTGAGGAGAATGAAAGAGGAATTAATTGCTGCTGATTATGGGTCTGAAAATCAAGTGATGAGATGGAGAGAAGATAATGTCAGGGCCACCTACAAAAGGTTGGAGGAACTAAGGAAGAAAGATCCTAAAGTTCCACAAAAACCTGACTACCCTGAAGCAGAGGTTTCAACAAGACCACCAAAGCTGCAAATCAGGAGATCCACTGCTCCAGCTGGTGCTGCCCTCTATAAAAGAAGACAACAACAATAGTTGGATACTGAAACAGTGGCAGAATTAATGGCAGGAGATGAGCTTGTAAAAGAAGGTATTAAGAAGATGATAACTGAAACTCTTGGCCTAGATCAACCTGCAAGCACTGCTCAAACAGTCATCACAAGGCCTGCATCACCAAACTCCTCATCTAATAAAAATCTCCCAAGAAACCCACCAGACTCAAAAGTACTAAAGTGGAAAACTGACAAACAGAACCATGTACTGACAGTGATCAAGTCTAGTGGAGAAGTGAAGAAAATAACAAGGGAACAAGCACTTGGCCTAAGTCTTGAAGATTTGCAGGATCTCCTTGATCATCCACTGTGTAGGGATGAAGATGACACAGATGTCTTATCCTTTGAATTACAACTCAAAGGGCAAATAAGGGAACTGTTGATGAGGCAATAAAGATCTACCAATAATGAAGGGTTTTGGCATTATTTGTTCCAGAGGGAGATTGTTGGGATTGAACCCTATCAGGGGAACAGATAATTAAAGCCAAAACTGGATCAGAGCAGTGGATCCAGAATAAGCAGATGTTATGTTATCAAGTCTCTCCCCTTGAAAGTGGTTTCAACATCTTCTGACCTCCTATCTACTGATCGGTACAACTGCTGACCTACAACTGCTGATCAAGTCAAAGACTGATGAAGACTAAAGCCTTGCTGTTCAATCTACTGCCTTGAGTCAAGCACTGCTGGGTTATATCAAGTGCTGCTGGGTTCACATCAGTGGAAGGATTTAGCAGTAGTTTAGTTTGTCTTTATGTAATATATTGTAATAACAGTTGTTAGCATAGCAGTACTTGTATAGATCAGAGGTTAGAGTTTGTTAGGAGGTTAGATGTCACTTTCATGGTGACGTCAGCAAAGATGCCACAGTGGTTTGTCTGTGCCTATAAATAGAACAGTACCCTGTACTGTTCTATTAGCTCTTCACCATCTTCTTCCTGCATGAACAAATCACTGTGAGCTCAGGCTGAGAGGGAGTTTGTTACATACATGCAAGTGTAATCGGTGTTTGGAATAAATTTAAGCATTTGATTCATTGTTGAAAATGTGTGTTAAAAGCAATACTCATGTTTGATTGTGAAAAGTTTGTTTCCATTATTTTCCGTTGCACAACTCATTCATTGTTCATCTTAATTCAAACGTAAAAAACAATCAAAACCAAACTCATATCTTAACAATAAGTATATAACACACATCAGCGCCAGTGCAAATAAAAAGTCAAGTTGGGGGTGCCGGGTGTCAAAGTGTTAGTTGCGGGTGGCAATGGCCAAATGCCGATAGTTGGAGGTGATAAAACCCAATAACCCTTTCTTTTAAATATCCACTGGCGTTTTTTTTTTTTTTTTTTTTTGCCCAAAACCCTTAAAAACATGTATATTACATGTATAATTTAAAAAAAAAAAAAAAAATCGGGAGCTTTGAGTTTCCCGGGTTTTCTCACCACAAGTGTCTTTTCTATATATCCTTCCCCTTAATGTAATAACTGTTGATACTTATTATCATATTAGCCCTAAACAAGTCTAAAACATGTATAAAACTCCTAAAAATACTATATTTATACTATGCATCTCGCTTAAAAAATCCCTCGCTTTGTAAGCGTCTTTGACAACATAGGCATCGACCTTAAATTTCTAACAATAATAATGTTGATCAATATTTACTCTAGTCAACAACACATGGTAGATGTTCAATAGTTGAAAAAGAAAAAAAGGATAAATTACACTTTTCGTCCTTTATGTTTGTAGCGGGTTGCAATGGATAGCCTTTAACTTTAATAATTACAGTCACAGTCCTTTATTTGCAAAATTCGTTACACCTTTCGTCCTTTAGCACTAACCAAGTTAAATTTTTTAGTTATATCTATCCACTTAAGGGTATTCTAGTCATTTCATATTTTTATTTAAAATGTTAATTAATAAATAAAAAAAAATTAACATATATATAACATCAGCTATCCCAAATTCAGTCATCTTCCCCCAGTTCCCCCTTCCCAAACCCTAGAACACCATAAAGAAGGTCCACCCTCTCTACATAATCATCCACCTCCTGCAATACATTTCTCTGCGTAGAAAACCGTTGCCGAACAACTGGATTTTCACTGGATTCCCTCACGTTCACCGTTGTCGGAACTCTCGTTCAACCACCGATCTCGATTCAGTTTTGCTAATCATGTACTTTCATTCGAATCTACATTAATGCTAGTTTAAAGTGAAGAAGACCTTAGCAGCACGAGTGAGACGATCACCGCTTTCTCCGACAGAAATGACGATCATCGCAACTCCGGCGACCCACCTAGGGTTCCGATGAAGTTCTGACCGGATTCTGGCAACCTTGTTTTGACCTGCGATGTTCCATTTTCGTGTGGATCGGCTTCTTTAGGTACGATTTATGCATAATCTGAGCGTACACGAACACCAGATTTGAACATCGCAGATTTGATCGCCGCCACTAAAGTCGTCGCCATAGTGGTGGGGTGTTTAATGGTTACTCGCAGATTTGATCTGGAACCTTAGCTGAACACATACCAGATCTGATTGGATGTGGTTTGGTGGGGCTTGATTTTTTTTTCTTTTTTCTTTTTTGTTTCTTGGTTTTTGATTTATTATTTTTAAACAGGGATTTGTGTATCAAGAACTCTAATTTGGTGAGATATGTATGTACTTCTGTAAATATTAGAAGTGGGAGTTGATGTAATTTGGTTCATGTAGGCTGGTGACCATTGTTGGTTGTTAGTAAATGAGAAAATCATATCTGATAGGTCTTGTGTGGTGGTGGCAATGGTGGCGGGACAAGTGGAGAAGATGGACCGAAAAGAATAGGGTTTTATTTATAAGTAAATTTTTAAATAAAAGGGTAGCGTAAAATTACCAACTTACCCTCATGTGCAAGGCACATGTCTGACTTAACTAAAAATTTTAACTTGGTTAGTGCTAAAGGACGAAAGGTGTAATGAGTTTTGCAAATAAAGGACTATGACTGTAATTATTAAAGTTAAAGGCTATCCATTGCAACCCGCTACAAACATAAAGGACGAAAAGTGTAATTTACCCAAGAAAAAAAGCAGGAAAAGAGAGAATGAAATAACAGTTGAAGGAGAAGCCATATAATGGAAAAAATATGGCACTCGGTTACAAGAAACAGACAGGCACAAATCCTGCTGAACAATGATACCAAACAATACAAAAAAAAAACTAACCCTCAGGACCAACAATTAACTCTATACCCCTGAACAACAACAAAAACAGCCGCCCAATAAACCGCTACACTTAACAAAAAATTCATTCAATCGCCGAAACAAAAATTTGGAAAAGAATGCCTCCTCCTATTATCCTAATCCCAACCAAAACTGCTGCAAAACCACAATGACTCCTCAAAGAACCATTGCAACTTTCTCATGGGAAATCACCGAAGAAGAATGAGCAATTAGGGGCTCATAGTGATCAGCCCCAGCTCCACACCAACCTATAATAATATCAATTGTACCACATATGAGTAACCCATCTATATCTTAAATGAATTAACCAACCTATATATTTATGTACTACTGAGATAGATGAATTAACCAACCTGTTCCTTTCATGAACAGAAAGAATGGTGGTCCACATATTTCACTCCTAGGACGATGCGGAAGGAAAAACACACAATTATCTTCGTCAACCATCGCATCTGATCCGTGCGCCTGCAGCTGTAAATCCACACACACATATGTTAACGTTACCGAGCCATTTTCATTACATGCCAAAAAGTTGGAAAAAGAAATGCAAGCATACCACATAGATTTCTCTTTTGAATTCAGTAGCAATACATTCAATTGCTATATCATCTCCAAAAGCTGCAGCATGGCCTTCTCTGTTCTCATCCACAGTCAATAAACCTTCCTCTGTGTACTGCAGAGTTATGATGTTATACTCATCATCTGGAGACCCAGATATCAACATGTACTTGGCCCAGGTTTCACCATTCTCCACAACATGTACTGCAGAGTTATGATGCTTGACGATTGATAATAGTTTCTTGTATGAATTATATATACATATTGGATTTTTATTATACTTATATAACAATATTAATGTAATATGTAAGTATCTGGAGAAAACCTTTATAATTGAGAAAACTTGGGGAAACTCTAGCATCCCGATTTTTTTTTTTTTTTTTTGAAAAATTTACACATGTAATATACATGTTTTTAAGGGTTTTGGGTAAAAAAATCAAAAAAAGTGCCGAGTGGATATTTAAAAAAAACAAGTTTCTGGGGTAACATATGTCAGACGAGTGTAACATATGTTACACCAAAACTTGTTTATTTTTTGGGTTATTGAATTTTATCACCCCCAACTATCGGCATTTGGCCGTTGCCACTCGCAACTAACACTTTGACACCCGGCACCCCCAACTTAACTTTTTGTTTGCACTGACACCACCCAGTTAAATCGGCACTAACTTAGTTAGTTTTTTGTCCGACGTGGCACAGATTTACTGAGTTAGATATGATTATGTGGCGCTGATGTGTTATATCCCTCTTCTCCGTCTTTATAACACAGAAATCCCAAAAAAAAACCTAATCTCCTCCCTCACAGTCATCCATCTGGAAAACCTAAATGCTATGCAGAAACCGAAATCCGAATAAGATATAGTCAATCGATAAACAATTTGTATCTTCATATATTCCAAAACACCATAATTCCTTCAAATAATAGCAACTAGACAAGAAAAACAATGGTAGAAACATCAACCTATTTCACAAATTAGGGCTTGACAACTCAAATCCAATTCATAAAACAACAATTATCTTCAACAGATACACAACTCATCAACATAAACACTCATTTCACCATTATTTTACACAAATGTAACAAATCTCCTATCACACACACACACACACCGCATAAAACAAAACACAATCATTACACATAACATTGCGATCCAAAACCTAAAAATCTAAAACAAATAACGCACGGTTCGATCCATACACAATTCATGGATACCTTGAGGCTATGGCAGAGAGTGAGGAAGAAATGGTCTTTCATTGCCGATGTTTCTCCTCCAAAACGACGAGATCGAATATGAGACCAAAACTCAAACTAAATCCACCCAGACTAAAAACCTTTTATACTGCTTGTTCAGATCTTAATCGGCCAGTACAAAATGATCATGCAAAGACCTTAGAAGTCTTGAATTTGGCCGAGAAACCAAGCAATCTGAGGGTTTTCACTTTCGATGAGCTCAAGGAAGCTACTAAAAAGTTTTGCAGGGATTCGAAGATCGGCGAGGGTGGATTTAGGACTGTATATAAGGGTGTGATCAAGAGTTTGGAACATCCTTTTGAGGAGATTCAGGTGGCTGTGAAGCTTGCCAATGGATTATTGCAGGTTCTAAACTGTTCTTCAACGCAGCCGCTACCCAGATGGATGACTGTGAGGGAGGAGATTAGGGTTTTTTTTGGGGGATTTCTGTGTTATAAAGAAGGAGAAGAGGGATGTAAGTATATAACACATCAGCGCCAGTGCAAACAAAAAGTCAAGTTGGGGGTGCCGGGTGTCAAAGTGTTAGTTGCGGGTGGCAACCGCCAAAGGCCGATAGTTGGAGGTGATAAAATCCAATAACCCTTTCTTTTAAATATCCACTTGCGTTTTTTTTATTTTGTTTATTTATTTATTTTTTGCCCAAAATCCTTAAAAACATGTATATTACATGTATATATTTTTTCAAAAAAATAAAAATCGGGAGCTTTGAGTTTTTCCCGGGTTTTCTCGCCTCAAGTGGGTTTTCTATATATCCTTCCTCTTAATGTAATAACTGTTGATACTTATTATTAGATTAGCCCTAAACAAGTCTAAAACATGTATAAAACTCCTAAAAATACTATATTTATACTATGCATCTCGCTTAAAAAATCCCTCGCTTTTTAAGCGCCTTGCGCCTAGGCTCTGGGTGAGGCCTTTGCGCCTTGCGCCTTTGACAATAATAATGTTGATCAATATTTACTCTAGTCAACAACACATGGTAGATGTTCAGGAAAAGAGAGAATGAAATAACAGTTGAAGGAGAAGCCATATAATGGAAAAAATATGGCACTCGGTTACAAGAAACAAACAGGCACAATTCCTGCTGATCAATGATACCAAACAATACAAAAAAAAAAACTAACCCTCAGGACCAACAATTAACTCTATACCCCTGAACAACAACAAAAACAGCCGCCCAATAAACCGCTACACTTAACAAAAATTTCATTCAATCGCCGAAACAAAAATTTGGAAAAGAATGCCTCCTCCTATTATCCTAATCCCAACCCAAAACTGCTGCAAAACCACAATGACTCCTCAAAGAACCATTGCAACTTTCTCATGGGAAATCACCGAAGAAGAATGAGCAATTAGGGGCTCATAGTGATCAGCCCCAGCTCCACACCAACCTATAATAATATCAATTGTATCACATATGAGTAACCCATCTATATCTTAAATTAATTAACCAACCTATATATGTATGTACTACTGAGATAGATGAATTAACCAACCTGTTCCTTTCATGAACAGAAAGAATGGCGGTCCACATATTTCACTCCTAGGACGATGCGGAAGGAAAAACACACAATTATCTTCGTCAACCATCGCATCTGATCCGTGCGCCTGCAGCTGTAAATCCACACTCACATATGTTAACGTTACCGAGCCATTTTCATTATATGCCAAAAAGTTGGAAAAAGAAATGCAAGCATACCACATAGATTTCTCTTTTGAATTCAGTAGCAATACATTCAATTGCTATATCATCTCCAAAAGCTGCAGCATGGCCTTCTCTGTTCTCATCCACAGTCAATAAACCTTCCTCTGTGTACTGCAGAGTTATGATGTTATACTCATCATCTGGAGACCCAGATATCAACATGTACTTGGCCCAGGTTTCACCATTCTCTACAGCAATACATCTCTCTTTATAAATAGACTCTGCAGCCAATTCTCTGATGCATTAACAACAACAAATCACCATCATTTTTCATACATAAACAAATAAAAAATACTTAGATCTGAAACCAATACAGTAGATCTAAAAGTTTTGATACCTCTGCATACCGAGACTAACGAGCTCATCGATCGCTGAATCAAGACTCTGTCGATCTACTTTCTTGGCGAGTAATTTGACTTCTTGAACAACATGAATCCCCCAACCAGATCTCAGATCTGGAGCATACATATGTCTAATCGCCGCATCGACATCTTCTCTATCAGATCCAAGATCTTCAAGAAACCGTCGCACCGCCCTCCGCCGTAGATCTGTAGCGTTGATCTCCTTCAGATTCATCGCCTTTTGAGACGCGGTGAACAAGCAGTTTCCGTCGGCCTCGACATCTCCGCCGTGGCTAAGGCGGAACACCACCGCCTGTTCTTGATTCTTCCAGAGGACTCCTTTGGTGTGGAGGCGTTGTAGGTGTCGTTTCTGTTGGTCTTCGAGTCCTGACACGTCATCCCACGTGGTGGTGAGGATCTGGTCGGAGAGATCGACGGCGGTGATGGGTGATGGGGCGGCGGTGGCGGTGGGGTCTTTCCATGGGATAACCGGAGACGACGTCGTAGAATCACATATAAGTTTCCCCATGGTGTGAACAGAAGGTGAATTTGAGGAAGAGATTAAGGAAATCTTTGAACAACAGGAGGTGTGAATTCGCCTAATTTGAGATGAGCGGAGGAATTGCAGAAGAGGGATGGATGGGAGGTGAGAGAGAGAGAGATTAGGGTTAACGGATAGATCGACGACGCGGGAGGGTTAGGACACGTGGCTATATCTGCCAATTTTACCGTTCGGGGCTGTTTGCTAATGTGCGCTGGGTAAACAAGTGGACGTTTTTTTCAGTTTCGCTTACGTGCCGTCTTTCTATTGGTTGGTTGGAATGGGTGTGTGCTGTGGCGGGATGATATGCGTTTCGTTTTTTTGGAATATTCCTTAGGCCAATGGGTATGGGGGTCGGCTAGCCCCGGCTAGCTCCGGCGCCGAGCCCCCACACCATCCCCCTCATGTCCGGCCCGGCCCAAACGACTCACCCACGCCGATCTAGCCGAAGCTCTCTCCTCTCTCTATACACACATACATCTATACATACATACATATATATATATAAAGGGGTTCATCCCCCACCCCCCTAGATTCATCCCATCCAAGCCATTCCTACGTGGCGCCTACGTGGCGGCTCAACCCATCCGAGCTCATCCTCTCCATACCCTTTAGCCTTACACGGTGACAATTGTGTCATTTTGACCCTGGTCAATCTTATAGATGTGTTTAAGCCTCAAGAGATCTGATGTTCACTATAAAAGTGTTGTGTACAAAAGTTATTCTTTTTTAATATGGGGTAGAAAAAATTTCTATCATGGATATATTATTAAACTAATAATTAAGATTGACTTTACAGTAAACTAGGTGTATTACACGGGTTGAATAAATAAATTTTATATACTAAATAATAAAATATTATATATTTAAAAACCTTCTTTATTGCACGAGTTGAATAAATATACTTTTATATCTTAAATAGTAAAAAAAGTTATATCTATAAGAACAATATTGTACAGGTTGAATAAATGTAATTTTATATACAAAATAAAGAAAAAGTTATATCTTTTAAATCACATGTATTACACGAGTTGAATAAATGTAATATTGTTTACCAAATAATAAAATAATACATCTTTAAAAAACCTCATTTATTACACGTGTTGAGTAAATGTAATTTTATATACCAAATAATAAAAAATTACATTTCAAAAAATATGCGTATTACACGGTTTGAATAAATGTAATTTTCTGTACTAAAAAATAAAAAATATAAATATCCTTAAAAAATCTCGTGTATTGTATAAATTGAATAAATCTAATTTTATAAATCAAAAAATAAAATTACGATTTTGGCCCCCGTGGTTATATCATTTTTACCCTTTTAGCTCAAAAAAGAATTTTTTAACATCTAAGCCCCCAACGTCTTCTTTTCTAACATTTATGGCCCCTAACGTCTTTTTTTTAACCCTTTTGGCCCCTAACATTTAATGGATGAGGTTAGTATTAGGGGCCAAAAGGGTTAGAAAAGAAGACGTTGGGGGCTCAGATGTTAAAAAAATATTTTTTGAGCTAAAAGGGTAAAAGTGATATAACTACAAGGGCCAAAATCATAATTTTCTCTAAATAATATTATAAATGAGAAGAAAAGATTAAACTAAATAATAATTATCCATAAGATATTAAACTAAATAATATTTAATAGGAGAGTTATCTATAATTAATTAGAAAAAAATTAAATTAAAATAATAATTATCTATAAGAGATGCCCTAATATAATGACATGTGTCCCAAAAGTGGTTTCTTTTATTATATAGTATAGATTTAGTTAATATATGTGGTACTAATTAATATATAAATTTAGTTTATATTTTCAAACAACAGTTTCAACATATTTAATCTCAAATATCTTTAATATGTATACTTAAAAAATATGGGTATTATCGTACGACGCATACGATATTGTCTTACAACATACGAACTTGAAATCTCGTACGCTCGTACGATGTACAATACACTTTCACTAAAAAACTATATACCATAAAGTATATAAGTTTATTCTTTTTAATGTGACATGAATCTTGGTATGTTAGTTATAGAAAACAATATTTTTAAACAACCAATGAAGTGTACATGTTAGGAACCTAACTTATACCAAAGCTATTGGTTTGATTTAGGGAGGGTGGGATAAAGCAAACATTTCCTCTTAGGGGTGAGTAATTTCAGGCATGCCGAAGTCGAAAACAAGTTGTCATAAAACTGAAACTAGGCCTAAGTTTAGTAAATTATTTGTTTCATTTGTATACCGAAAAAATATTATGTGGCTCGAGTCGATTGAGAAGCTTAAGTAAGATGTTAATAGCCATGTCAACACATAGAGATAAGAGCAATCCGATCGTATTGTTGAACAGGACTCTCCATCGTATATAAAACACAATGTTCACTCTAGTTCTTATATTAACAAAGAAACATTTATGTCAATGACAAATAGGGTGATTAGTAGGCAGATGAAATAAGAAGCAAGAGCAGGGACATCAAGATACATTTGATACCTGAAACAAAATGGTAGTAGATAAAACATGATACAAGAAACAATAATCGGTTCAGACATACAAAAGTTTGTTTAATGGAGTTAACAACCATAAACTCACATATTATGTCTTATTATGATGTTTTATAAAAATTAAAACATCTTTTGTTAGATGTCAAGCACCAACTAATAAATGATTAATCATTTCCTTATAACTTTTTTAAGTATTTCAAATCCTGAACATGTAGAAATACATGTAATATCAGACATGTCAGCAGAGAATCCAGTCAGAGACGTAGCCATAAAGTTTGACATAGTGTCAGCTTGATCTGGTTCCTCCTTAGGGTGTGAGTTCTTGATGGTAGTACCGAACTCTAGGGTTAAGAGTTCGTATGGAGAGAGAGATAGAGGGGGACGATTTTATGATGTTATGATAGTCCAAGTTGTGTAACCTTTAACCTCTCTAATTATCGTCTTATATATACACCCAAGAGGAAACCTAATTGGTTAATAAGGGTAATATGACCCATCAACAATTACCAACTAATTATATAATAGGTATAATATATTTTGATCTATATAATATAAATGATCACAATAGCTACAGAATTAAATATAATATAATAATTATATTTAATCTTACATGAAGCACCAACTAATAAATGACTAGTTATTTCCTTATAGTTTTTTTAAGTATTTCAAATCCTGAAAATATAGGATTTTACACGTTACCCTGGAGTCCTGGACAAAAGATCTTAAATACTTAACTTAATTGTTTGCATGACAATGACCTTCAATAATGTTTGGGTGTCCTTGTATTTTGTGCCACTAAAGTTACACTAAGGGTTTGTTGATTACAATGGTGCGTTAAACTTACTATAACGACGTGTCTAATTCACTACAAAGATGTCTTAAGCTTTCTAGTTTCGATTTTATGCACTAATGAATATAACAATGTACCTAATGTTGCACACTTAGAAAATGAAAGACTAAAATGTGAAACATGATAGTAGTTGAGAAATAGGGGGCCCATAAAAAATGTTGTGTAAACGTGTTTGATGAAAAAAAAAAAAAAAAAAAAAAAACATTACAACATTTACAATTACATATGTTTGGGAAAAATACACGTATATCTTAAGGCCCAGGGAAGTTTTTGGGCCAGAAGCAGAGTAGATGGGCCAAGATGAACACTCAACAAGAGAAGGCGGCGTGCACGTAATTTGACAACGTTGCTGCAAAGCGAACAGGCAGCAGCCTTTCGGAGACATCAAAGGCCTCCCTCCATCCATAGTACATATCGATCGATCGATCGAACTTCCTTTTTAACGCCTCTCTTCTCTTCTTATTTTGAACCCACCCCCAAATTCCATCGATCTATCTATCATGGCAACCTTTTCTCCATCATCATCGTCGTCTCTGCTTCATCAACGCACAGCGATTCCTCCCAAACAATGTTATTATTCCAGAAAATTCTCTCTACAACAATCAACCAAAAGACTCTCAGCTATTCATCTTCAAGACGGTTAGTTAGTTACATACATTCTAAGTAAGGGATTGATTTGTTCACGTGTTTGGTGTTGTAGCTTTTTCTGTGTGTGAATGTGTATGTTTATATTGTAATGAATTTGTTTAGGACAAAATATGGAATGCTTTTTCTCTATTGCAAGATTCTCCTGGGTTTGCAAGCTGTTTGCTAAAGGACCAGCAACATCAAAACCTCCTCCTCCTCTAAACCAACATCAGATGTTACAACAAAACTACTGTCTCTCCCAAATCTTTACACTTTTACTCTTTGTCTTTTAAACTCTAGACACCAAATTTACAACTTATAATTATGCTTCTTTATGTCCCATCAATTTTTGTTTAAAATATTTATTTTCACATCATGATTACAAACAAATAGTTTGATGATAGTTGTCTTTATTAAAGGATTTTTAGATATCTGACTGACAAAAGTATTGAAATAGACTGAAGAGAATGTAGTATTACACATATCACTTCTTGTGTATGAATATGTTACATTTAAAGCTTCAAAGCTATTGTTTGTTACTTTCTTTTTTTGCAATCATATTTTACTTCTATCATGAACATGAACATGAACATGAACATGAACATGAACATGAACCGAACTTGTTTTTTAAGGGATAACTATGTGGAGGCATATGGGTGTCCCTAATGAAAAAAAGTTAAATACTTGGGTGGTTTCTACATAATACAGTCTATCATTTATTAGAAATTTAATCTATCAACATGTAGATTATATATGTGTGTGTGCGCTTGCATGTCATTTGAGCAATTTATTCAACTTTTTACTCAGAGTAGTCGATGATTTTTTCCTATTGTTGGCACTTGTGTGCTTATTGATTATTTATGATTAGGTGCATCAACTAAGAAAGTGTCTCCTGTCAAAGCCGATGGTCCTGCTACTATATTAAAAGATGGAATATTATCCATCCCATCTATCACACTTCCAGAAGAAACCATAGACAAAGAAAACTCAACTGTTAGTATAACCGTGGTTGGTGCATCTGGTGATCTTGCAAAGAAGAAGATATTTCCTGCACTTTTTGCGCTTTATTATGAAGGCTGTCTTCCCAAGGTTTGTCTTCTTTTTCACCATTAAGGTATTTCATCATGGTGTATGATATCTGTTTTTGCCAATTGTTCATCAGCATTTCACTATATTTGGATATGCACGAAGTAAGATGAGCGATGCAGAACTTAGAACCATGGTTAGCAAGACGCTTACATGCAGAATCGATCAAAGGTGAAGCAGTTCCATTTTCTACATATTTATTTGCTTTTCATGTCATTTGTTCAAAAAGACTTTAGGCTTTTCTAAGGGTGTTTGTTGGGTACTGTGGATTGTGCTGAATTTTTGAATGACATTTTGTAGGGAGAATTGTGGTGAAAAGATGGAGCAGTTTCTTGAAAGATGTTTTTACCACCCAGGTCAATATGACTCTCAACAAAACTTCTTGGAGCTAGACAAAAAGCTCAAGGAGCATGAGGTAACATATTTTAGTTTAATGATTAGCTGTATGCAAGATTTTAGTTTTACAAAGATTAATTTTGATGTAGGATGGAAGGGTGGCAAACCGTCTTTTTTATCTATCAATTCCACCAAATATATTCATAGATGCGGTTAAATGTGCGAGTACATCTGCATCTGCTGCAAATGGATGGACAAGAGTAATTGTAGAAAAGCCATTTGGTAGGGATTCGGAATCTTCTGCTGCATTAACAAGGTCCCTCAAGCAATACTTGGACGAAGACCAAATTTTCAGGTAGGTTTTAGTTATTTTTTGTTTTACTTTTTACGAAGAAACAGAAACAAGACATTAGTGTAACATAATTTGTTATTGTATTGCAGGATAGATCATTATCTTGGGAAAGAACTAGTGGAGAATCTTTCGGTTCTTCGTTTTTCTAACCTTATTTTTGAACCCTTATGGTCAAGACAATACATAAGGAATGTGCAATTCATATTCGCTGAGGATTTTGGTACTGAAGGACGAGGAGGGTAAGTATCCATTCCCCTCAATTTTCATTATAGCGAAGTCATATTTGTATTCTCGGGAAATATGTGTTTACCTTGTATATTTTCATTCGTTTTTAGATACTTTGACAACTATGGAATAATTAGAGACATTATGCAAAACCATCTGCTTCAGATATTGGCCCTTTTTGCTATGGAAACTCCTGTCAGTTTGGATGCAGAAGATATCAGAAACGAAAAGGTTTTATTTTGTGTTTTAGCAAGAATGATGACGTATCTGCAACAATAAGCTACGAAACAGTCACGTTAAAATCTTATCTTTATGTATATCTTTACAATTTTTTTCATGTTTTTGCAGGTCAAAGTTCTACGTTCTATGAGGCCCTTACGGGTTGAAGATGTGGTAACAGGACAATATAAGAGTCACACAAGAGGGGGTGTTAAGTACCCTGCTTATACTGATGACAAAACCGTACCAAATGACAGTTTAACACCGACGTTTGCTGCTGCTGCTCTTTTTATTGATAATGCCAGATGGGATGGAGTACCCTTTTTGATGAAGGCTGGAAAGGCTTTGCATGATCGTAGGTTTGTAATTTAAAAATGTTGTAATGCATTGTGTTACAATATTAAACACTTGATATGATAATATTTTTTCTCAGGGCTGAAATAAGAGTGCAATTCAGACATGTACCTGGTAATTTGTATAACAAGAATATCGGGACGGATCTTGATGAAGCAACAAATGAGCTTGTTATTCGAGTGCAGCCTGATGAAGCTATATATCTCAAAATCAATAACAAAGTCCCTGGTTTGGGGATGAGATTGGACAGAAGTAACCTTAATCTTCTCTATGCAGCAAGGTCATTTTTTTTTATTTTCTTGCTTTTCATAATGTAGATTACAAAAATGGTTCTTATGGTATGACCAAAATTTAAAAAACGCTACCTACAATTCATATTTTATGAAAATACTCATTGGTATTCTATTCAGTTTCTTGATAACTTGGAGAAATGAGAGTGAAGCTAAATTTTGAGTTTTATTACTGAAACAGGTACGCTAAGGAGATTCCTGATGCATATGAAAGACTTCTTCTAGATGCAATTGAAGGAGAAAGAAGACTTTTCATACGTAGTGATGAATTAGATGCAGCTTGGTCACTATTCACTCCTGTGCTAAAAGAGCTTGAAGAAAAGAAAATTGTACCCGAATATTACCCGTATGGCAGCCGGGGTCCAGTTGGGTCCCACTATCTTGCTGCTAGATACAAGGTTCGATGGGGTGATGTTGGTTCAGAGCAGTAATCAAGACAAGCACTATATTTGTTAGCAATCAAGAACACTGATTAATCATTCATATATGTTTAATTATTAACAAGAAATGGGAGCAATTACTCATATTCTGGTCTGCAGCGAAAAGTCAAAGCAGATGGTCTCCATTCATGAAATTGACCCAGGTATTATTACAATTTATTTAAAGTCTGTGAACTGGAGCAGACAAGGGGATTATTCGACGTCGTTTGGTGTAACATAAACCGCCGATAACGGCTGTTTGACTTTTGATTTCTTTTTTTTTTATCAGTTTTGTACACAATTATCTCTAATCTAAATTTGTTCAATCCTACTACATGTATACATAAGTTAAAATAAACATAAGTTTAGTTTATAATTTAACAATATTTATGCCTTATGATTTAAGCTGCTGATATCATGAGGTCGAGTTTGAAATCTTTTAGATGTAATTGGATTTCTGATTACCTAAACTAAACAAGAATTATGCAGGAATATGGAGATAGATATCTGAAAAATGTATGTTTAGTTCAAGTGTTTCCTCTATAAAGATGATTGTAAAGTTACACCTTTTTAAAGTTTATATGCATGTTCACTAGGATCCTACATTTAACAAAACTCAAACTGTAAACTCAGGTTTGGTGTTTAAAGAAATTTAGAAAATGATTATAAGAGGCCAAAGTTGTTATGAACACAATGTTAAACATGTTAATTTAATTTGGGTTTAACTTATGTTAAATTTAACTTTTTACTATTGCTCAAATTGTCCAAGAGGGGGAAGGATTAAACTTGAAGATAAATTTATGTTCATGTTTGTTGAATAAATTCTAAGTGGATAGTAGCAATCAAACCATCCATATTCCATAAGTAAATTCTCATCTAAATTTATGCTCTTAAATTTTTACCCAAACATCTAAATCAAATTGTGAGCCTAAAAGTTGCATCCTTAGTGTTGAAATATTGTACGTATATCTAACTTGTTTTTAGTGTTTAATTCTGATTGTGAGTAGATTTTTTTTTTAATTAGGTCATGTTTTTTTACCTATAATAGTGGTTTGTATAAAATGATCTGTATCTTGGTTCATTGTTTAGAAGTGATAGCAACACTACTGAATCATGTTTGGATGCTAATTTTAGTAATAACAAGTTTAATTATGCTAAATAAAAAATAACCTATGTTTCTATACAAGCATCTACGTTTTCATTACATTTATCGTTCTCTCTCCAACTCTTATCAATGCAAGTTCAACTCCCACTTGATCTCTAGATCAAGTGGTGGAAGGCTTGCATTTCTTTTGAGAGATACAAGTTCAACTCCCACTTGATGCACAGTGAGGCATTGGTGGCAATGATAGGAGACCCAGGGAAACCCGGGTTCGATCCTTGAGCCAAATGTGTTTTATCGGTAATTTCACCGTCGTGCCTATGAGCGGGTGGGTTACCGGGTTTTCCCCGGAATTGGTGGTGGACTCGGGTTACTCTCGGAGTACTCCGTTTGGTCCAGTGGGTGCCCGTAGAGTGCTCGGGATTGATTCTGTTAGCCGTTCAAAAAAAAAAAAAAAAAAACTCTTATCAGTTCTCATTTTTGGTCACGGAGAGTCCATGGCCGGCCCAATGCTTATCAAAACCTAGGCTCGGGCCTAGGGCCTCCAAACTTTTAGGGCCTCCATTTAATATAAAAATGATATATAATATATAATTGTTTTGATTCTATAAATCTATTAACTTTGCTAGTGTAGTGGTATTAGTCCTGCCCTAGTCTTGTAAAGACCCTAGCTCGAATCTCATAAGCAAAATATTTTTTTTCCTTTTGGCGCATCCTTCTGGTGACATTAAACGAAAGACTGAGATATATTAATTAAATAAAGTTGTGGTACTGTAATTATTTCAAGTATTTTTATCAAATACAAAGCAAACTAAAAATAAAACGGATTTATATTGTGTAAAAAATAGAAAATAGGGTATTAATGTCTAGGTGTCTAAAAACCCGATTTTCTAATACCCGATCATACCGAAACACGGTTTGGTTCCCGAAATAGGGTATTAGAAAAACCCGATTTTTGCACCTCTAATGTTAGTCAATAACGAAATTGGGCCTCCACTTTGTAGTTTGCTTAGGGCCTTCGAAAACGTAGGAACGGCTCTGGGAGAGTCTATCCTTCGTGGCGAACTTAATGACATTCCTTTGCGCATGCAATGAAGAATTTGATGTTGAAGTTAATTATGTAAAATGTGGCATTTATTAAAGGGTTTGTAGCCTAATGGTACTAAGGTGTTGAAATAGTGGCCCTCTCCAAAATGGTGAGGGTTCAAGTCCCATGTGTAGTTTGGGAGTTGTAGTGATGTGTGAGTTTGTCATTCAAAATGTAAAATATTGCATTTAATAACTTAATGGTGCCATTACAAATATTTAGTTATCCATTACCTAGAGACGTGCAAGATTTGTTGTTATTTAGGTATAAAAAAGAACTTTTCAAAAAAGTTAAAACTATTTAGTTATGAAATGTATTTTTTTATGTGATTGTGATCCTTTAGGTACACATTTATACATCTAGAGCCACCTAAAGTATTAGATCCTACCCAATAGCCTCGACTTATGCCTTAAGGTGCCATTCTTATCTTCTTACTTTCTATTTTAAAATTTAGTCCTTATTTTTATTGATAGAATGTTCTTCTTGTTTTCACTTCTCAATATCTCACCTTTTGTTCTTCTATAAATTTGGAATATTTAATACATTTGTTTGTGATATAATAAAGCAAAATTAAATTCAAATTATAATTTACTAGCCGATAACAATCTATGTTTACAGTTTGACCAATGATGGTCTTAATCAATGTTGTAGAAGGCGCTAGGCGCTAGTCGGGCGGTGAGGTACAACCTAGGGATTAATCGGAATGGGATTTTTATATGTTTTTTTCAAAATTATATATATATACCCAATAATATAAAAATAATACTTCAAAATTCACATAAATACTTCAAGTTTCAGATAGTATTGTTCGATTTTGATCGATTTTGACCAATTTTGACCGATTTTGACCGCCTAGAACCGCCTAGGACCGATTTTGACCGACTAATATTGTCCGATTAATCCGATTTTTGACCGCCTAGGACCGATTTTGACCGCCTAGGACCGATTTTGACCGATTTTTGACCATGACCGATTAATTGACCGCCTAGCTCAAAATTAGGCAGTAGATGACCGCCTAGCGCCTAGGCGCCGATTAATCGGCCGCCTAGGCTGATTTCTGCAACCATGGTCCTAATATTCATTTTTGTTATTAAGAGCAATCCTACACGCTTCAAAGAATCCAACGTTCAACAAACAGTTCATGAACTATTTGGCAGGAAGTTCGTTTGCGTTCATTCATTTAATAAATGAACAAACATGAACAAAGAATTTAGTTGGATAAATTACATTTTTCGTCCTTTATGTTTGTACCTAGTTGCAATGGATGACCTTTACCTTTAGTATTTACAGCCACAGTCCTTTATTTTGAAAACATGTTACAGCTTTCGTCCTTTAGTGCTAACCAGGTTAAAAATTTTGAGTTAAGTCCAGTCACTGGAGGGTATTATGGTCATTTCATGTTTTTATTTAATAATAAAACTAAAACATAACATATATACATTTAATCATTTCTTGTATATATACATAATACAGCTTAGCCAAACAGCCCCTATATCTGTACATCTGAATCTCTCTTGTATCTACTCAACCACCACCTAAGTCCACCACCGCCACCGCCACCGCCTGTAACATCACCACCACCATCATCGGAGCTATTTAAAACCCAGAAAAACCCTCTGTATATAGATCGATGCACACCCCTGTTAGAGAGAAAGAGATAAAAATCCCTAATTCATCTTCCACAATCTACCTGCCATCACCACCAGGCACCAGCAACATCCTAATCTAGCCAACCACCACAACCGAATCTACACACTTCTCTAAGTAACCCTAAACCCAGTTAAAAAAATTTATACATATACATGTATACAGGATTTATGTGGTCATCTTCTTCCTGTCTTCAACCCCCCTCTCCCTCTTCATCCAACCTCTATCACCACCACCACCTTATCTCAGCCGCCGCCATCAAATCGAGCCACAACACCACCACCGACGTATGCCAGCACCACCGATCAAAACCCCACTCACCGATGTGTGCCAGCACCACCGATCTGCCACCGATTCACCACTGCCACCATTTTCTTTCTCTCTCCCACGCTCTCTCTCCCTTCATCTTCTGTGACAACTGGCACAAACCGGTAATTTCCGTACACTTTCTAAGCCAGTTAGGGTCCCCGAATACCCTAACACCCGTTATAAATTATAACACTCTAATTAATTTAGTCACATAACTAATTCCACTAACTAAATGGTTGAAATGGAACCATAATACTCCACCCCTTTCTTGACCGAGTTCCCCAATTGGGAACACACTTTTATCCTTTTTGATTATTTTAATCTAGTGCCTAATATCTAGTTAGCATAATATACCATGGATAAAACTCTAAAAGTGGATATTATAAGAAACCATGAGAACACCATCTCATTTGCACAACACTTTACAAAAAAAAATTCCTTTCTTTCTTCCTTTGATACTTACGGCCAAGAGGTCACACAACCATCCAACCACTTTCAAGTTTCCATCTTGATAAACCATATACATACAAGTGTGAAGGATCACGTATAAGGAGGCTCGGTGCATACGGAATCGCAAGGACCTCACCACAACGCTATTAACCGCCTATTTTTCGTCTAGTTTCTTCCCTAGCCACGAGCTAGTAGTAAGTGACTCTAAACGTCTTCTTGTTCATGTTTAAAGTGGTTAATAAGAGATTTAACGGGTAAAAATTATGAACACTAGAGATCAAAGTTTAAAGTCTACTAAAAATGATGAACAAAGTGGTTAATGAGTAAATATTAGTGTGAAACTTTTGGATCTTGTTTTGTTATGATTATTTATTATTGTTGGATGCTAGTAGGGGAACGGATCGTCATCTAACCACGCTAGGTCATGTTCATGGAACATGAACTAGCACTATGTTTAGTGTAAAAAAAAACTAGATGACGAACCCTTTCAAACATAAACATGAACTTGTGTAAAAACGATTTTTCTTATAAAATGGAGTTCTAAATTAGTAGATCTAAAGATCTACAAGTGGTTTTTCGGAAGAACCAAGCAAAAATATTAGTGTTGTTAAAACCCGGATCTTATCCGAACTAAAAGCGTTTTTTTAGTAAATAAACAAGTGTGTGGACACTTGTGTCACAAGAAAAATTTAACAAAGAAATATTTTTGCGAATCTCGACTAGAAGTTGTGAGACTTCATATTCTTTAAAAATAAAGTTTTTAAGAAACTAAAATTATTTTTAAAGATAACGAGACTTACTAAATGTGCTAGTAAGTTACTACACATTTTTGTAAATATTCAAGTTCATGAAATGGAGAAATTAGTGATTATTGTTGACGATTATTGTTGATAATTGTTGTTGATGATTGATGACGATTTAAAAGAAAATAAACACATGTTTTGAAAACATGGGAAACCTCCATTTTTAGGGGAAACTCTGTCAAAATTTTTATAAATTTTGACACTTAGAAAAATATAAGTTTTTGAGAAACTTATTCCCTAAAAATGTATTTAAGAGTATTACCAAGGTTTCCCTAATTTTTGGTGATAAGAAATGGTGATTTCTTCAAAAGTAAAAATGGATCTTATGTATATATATATTTTTTTAGAGAAAAATATATATTATTTTATCACCAACCTTTGTGCTAAGTGTATATAGTATGTGTTATACGTGCTAGTGTATTAAGACTTAAAAATACACTAAATACTCATGAGGAGTATAAACATAAAAATACACATACAACATACAAGATACATAATTCGGGTGCAAAGTGCAAAAATACAAAAAGCTTATATTTATTTTTGAGAAAATAATATAAGTAAGATACGTAGTTAAAAATATAAGAATATTTTTAACACAAGAAAATATACACAAAAGAGAGTGACTGTACTTGTGCGACGCAAGTCTAGTGACTAACGTTAAGAAAACGCGTATAGGTTACGACGTTAATTAAGCAAATCCGGTGGAGTTTACGACGCTAGGAACGCAAAGTTGTGAGTTCATGCTCCCCCTTTTCTCTTTAACTGTTTTCAGTTTTTATAACTTCGGGGGTGAAATACATGTACAAATGTACAAAAATTTATAATTGGTATGATATAAATACAAGAAGTACACTTGGTGAGAACGAGAACCAAGTGTGGCGAAATATGAGAATATGAGAAGCGCACTTGGTGAGAACGAGAACCAAGTAAGAGGCGCCATGAGAAATGATAACAAGAAACGCGCTTGGTGAGAACGAGAACCAAGTAGGAGGCGTTATGAGAAATAGTGTCACGAATAGGGTACAGAAGCACCATTAATCAACAATATACCTAGACCGCAGAACAAAAGGTTAGATCTAACGGGTGCCTGGCAGCCACACTCCCGGTCGGGGCGAGAATCGAGGAGTGCTTTTGTGTCTCAGAATATACCAATTAAATGCCTTAGGTTTGGTGGCTTCCTATGACGTGTCACATGTTAATGGCTTTGCAACCCATTAACAATCCTGATATTTACAGGAATATTTTAATTACATGAAATTCATACCATACTAAAAATTGATGAATACTTGAGTACGTGGGGTACTCAAGAAAAGATTGAGTTATACTTGAAGTACGTGGGGTACTCAAGAAGAAATTGAATTATACAGATGTACGTGGTGTACACATGAAACTGGATTTATATATGAAAACTTGATTTACTCACAAACTATGTTTTCATACAAAGTATACAAACATGAAATACAAAACTGCATGAATTCACACCAACTTTATGTTGACGTTTTTCCAAAAACTCACATGTATTTCAGGTAACTAGGATGGATGTGCGCGTGGTCTTGCTTATGCTCGTGGATGTCGCTTGTGTTTAACTTTAAATAAAGTTGTAAACTCTTGAGACAATGTTTTAAGCTGTCTAGCGATGTAAACGCTAAACTTATGTTTTCAAATTATGGTATTTGATGTTATTTTACGAGCAGGTAGCATGTTTACTCTTCGTATGCAATGAGAACCTTTCATGATCACACCTCGTGCTTCCGCCGTAGAAAGGGGTGTGACAGATTGGTATCAGAGCTGCGATTGTAGTGAACCAGGATTCCTTCTCGAGTCTAGTCTACAATCTCTAGGATCCATTCACGAAAACGATTTTCAAAGAGTTTCATTGCATAAAACGTCCCGCGACATCCACTACCTGAAACTGTCTACATGAGTCTAGAAAAGACACTACGAGACTTAGAGTGCACTTGAGTAGCACTTGTCTTTGACTAGAAATTACTTGCAATTATGTGTAATAATTAGCATGTACTAGAAGTAGAATGTCACGAGTATACGTGACTTTACCTGAAAGCGATGGCCCATCTGAAGGAAGAAATACGAGGATGAAACGAACTGTGCGGACTGTGCAAGGAGTTACGTAATTATGGATGCATACATAATTATGGAATTCAGTGCACAGAAATCACAGCAAGTCTTGTCACGTATAGATTCCCTCAGTGCAAGCCTACTAAGTACTCTGCTAGAGTAATAATTGTTTGATGTCACTTATGCGGTATATATACCTGTGAATATATGGTACTACTGTCTAGTGTGACGATACCAAACAAATGCCTAACCCTGTTGTGTTATGTTCTGTCAGAACATGGCACCCAGGAAAGCTGTGAATGCTCGCAATGACGATCAACCTCCTCCTCCCCCACTGCCAAGGACTGCTGATGAGCTGAACGCTCTACTGGAGGAAAGGATCTCCGCTGCTATCGCCCAGTACGAGGCGAACCGAACTCAAGACAGTGGAGGACCAAGCAACGCTAGGCGTAATGGGAATGGAGATTCGTCTGGAGGCAATGCAGCCCAAGGTAACCTTAAGACACTGTGCTAAGCATGAGGAAATTTATGAACGGTCTTTGTTTCATCATTTCTTCGATTGCTCACATGTGAATTGGTTGAATCAATTCCAGGCTGCACTTTCAAGCAGTTCCTCGACTGCAAGCCGATGAACTATGATGGCACAGGAGGTGCAGTAGCATTTGTGCGCTGGACGGAGAAGACTGAAGCTACTTTCCGCATGAGCAAGTGTACCGCGGATCAACAAGTCACTTTTGCTACTGGGTTATTCGTCGATGAAGCTCTGACTTGGTGGAACCTGCAAGCCCAAACTTTGGGTGATGACGCCGCTTATGGCCTCACTTGGGAGGAACTGAAGGAAAGGATGAGAGAGAAGTACTGCTCTCGTGCGGAACTCCAAAGGCTGGAAACAGAGTTCTGGCACTTGACTATGGAAGGTGCTGATATTGATAGTTATACTCGAAGATTCCACGATCTGTCCAGAGTGCTTCCCTACATGGTGACTCCCGAATTCAAGCGTGTCGAACGCTACATTTGGGGACTGGCCTCAGAGTTTCGTGGCATGGTGACGTCAGCCAAACCACAAACAATCACTGAGGCTGTAACTCTGGCTGTCAGCCTGACCAAAGATTGTGTTCGTAAGAAGAAGTTATCGTTAAACCCAACAGAGAAGACCGAGACACATACTGAGTCGTCCGGTGACAAGAAGAGAAAGCGTTCGAATCTGAGTCAAGCGACTCGCAACAACAAAGGTCTCAACAAAAAGCGTGACGCTAACCCGTCTCAGGAGGCGAAGACCCTTTCAACCAAGGCATATCAAGGCTCCATGCCTGAATGCCAAAAATGTAAGTTTCATCATAAAGAAGCTTGTCGCATTCCAAGGTGCGACAAATGTGGTAGATTGGGTCACCAAGCAGAAAACTGTTGGGGAAACGGAAGGAATGGGAATGGCAATGGTAACCGGAATAGCCGTGAAGCTGGGCAAAGCCAAGGATGCTTTGGTTGTGGAGGCATGGATCATTTCAAGAAAAATTGCCCAAGGGGAAACAATGCTCAGACCCGAGCATTTGTAATTAGAGCAAGGGACGCACACAAGGACCCTAATGTGGTCAACGGTACGTTTCTCATTAACAATCACTTTGCATCCATATTATTCGACACTGGCGCCGATTATAGCTTCATGTCTGTGGAATTTAAACGCATACTCGGAATAGAATCTAGTAGATTAGAAATTCCTTATTCCATAGAACTAGCCAATGGTAAACTTGTTGAATCGGGCGAAGTTGTTAGAGGCTGCACACTAGAACTTGGTGAACGAAGATTTAGCATCGACCTCTTACCTATTCAATTAGGTAGCTTCGATGTAGTGGTCGGAATGGACTGGTTGTCCAAGAACAAAGCGGAAATCATTTGTCATGAGAAAATCATTCACATCCCTCTAGCGAATGATGAAACTCTCATAGTACATGGAGAAAGACGAAACGCGCCTCTACGAATCATCAGTAGTATGAAGGCACAGAAGTGCTTGAGGAAAGGATGTGTTGCCTTCCTAGCACACGTTATAGACAAGAAAGCTGAGGAGCCGAAACTCGAAGACATTCCTGTGGTGAAGGAATTTCCTAATGTGTTCCCTGAAGATCTACCAGGACTACCTCCGCAACGACAAGTCGAATTCCGTATAGACTTGGTTCCAGGAGCCGCTCCCGTAGCCAAGGCTCCATATCGACTTGCGCCATCCGAAATGCAAGAATTATCTACACAGCTTCAGGAGTTGTTGGATAAAGGATTCATAAGGCCAAGCTTCTCACCCTGGGGAGCTCCGGTATTATTCGTGAAGAAGAAGGATGGAACACTGCGGATGTGTATCGATTACAGGGAACTGAACAAGCTCACGATCAAGAATCGGTATCCACTACCGAGGATTGATGATTTATTTGATCAACTGCAAGGATCAAGCTACTATTCCAAGATCGACCTTCGATCTGGATACCATCAGCTGAGAATCCAAGATGAAAGCGTGCCAAAGACTGCATTCAGAACGCGCTAGGGGCACTACGAATTTCTTGTGATGCCATTTGGGCTGACGAACGCGCCAGCGGTCTTTATGGACCTGATGAACCGCGTATGTAAACCATATCTCGATAAATTCGTGATCGTATTTATCGATGATATCCTGATTTACTCACGAACGAAAGAAGAGCACGAGCAACATCTCAGAACCATCTTGGAACTACTGAAGAAAGAGAAACTTTATGCAAAGTTCTCGAAATGCGAATTCTGGATTCGCGAAGTACAATTTCTTGGTCACGTGGTGAATGAGAAGGGCATTCATGTAGACCCGTCCAAGATTGAAGCAATAAAGAATTGGGAAGCTCCCAAGACCCCGACCGAAGTTCGTCAATTTCTGGGCTTAGCGGGCTACTATCGGCGATTCATTGAGAATTTCTCGAAGATAGCTCAACCGCTAACGACCCTTACTCAGAAAGACAAGAAGTACGACTGGGGTCACAAACAAGAAGAAGCCTTCCAGTTACTTAAGAGCAAGCTATGCGATGCACCGATACTATCATTACCCGAAGGCACTGAAGACTTCGTGGTATACTGCGACGCCTCACGACAAGGCTTGGGTTGCGTGCTCATGCAACGCCAAAAAGTCATCGCTTATGCTTTAAGACAACTGAAGGTTCACGAGAGAAATTATACCACACACGACCTGGAGCTGGGTGCAGTGGTATTCGCCTTGAAGATTTGGCGACATTATTTATATGGTACTCGATGTACAATCTTCACAGATCACAAAAGCTTACAACACATATTTGATCAGAAGGAATTGAATATGCGCCAGCGACGTTGGGTCGAGCTGCTGAACGATTATGACTGTGAGATTAAGTACCATCCCGGAAAGGCAAACGTTGTAGCAGACGCGTTGAGCCGAAAAGAAAGGGTTAAGACCCTAAGGGTTCGAGCACTGGAAATGACGATTCGAACGAACCTCACAGCACGCATTCGAGATGCACAACAAGAAGCTCTTAAAGAAGAGAACCGTAAAGCTGAATACCTACGGGGTATGCTGAAATACATGGTGCCAAACGAAGAGGGAGCCTTATAGTTTAAGAAGCGTATTTGGGTTCCACTCTATGGTGGCATACGAGAAGTCATCCTTGATGAAGCCCACAAATCGAGATATTCGATCCATCCCGGATCGGACAAAATGTATCAAGACTTAAAGGAATACTACTGGTGGCCGAGACTTAAAAGCGATGTTGTTGTCTATGTTGGAAAATGCCTAACCTGTGCTAAGGTTAAGGCGGAATATCAGAAACCGTCCGGCCTACTACAACAACCAGAGATTCCCGTGTGGAAGTGGGAACAAATCTCGATGGACTTCATAACGAAATTACCCAGGACCCCGAGAGGGCACGATATGATATGGGTAATAGTTGATCGATTGACGAAGTCTGCACATTTCCTACCAATCCGAGAGAAGGATAGCACTGGAAAACTTGCAGAGATATACTTAAGAGAAATTGTGGCACGTCATGGAGTGCCAATCTCAATCATTTCAGACAGAGATGGACGCTTTGTCTCAAGAATCTGGCAATCATTTCAGGAAGCCTTTGGATCTCAGTTAGATCTAAGCACGGCATTCCATCCACAAACAGACGGCCAGAGCGAACGGACTATACAAACGTTAGAAGATATGCTTCGCGCATGTGTCATGGACCTAGGCGGCAGCTGGGATACTCATCTACCTCTAGTTGAGTTTTCCTACAATAACAGTTATCATACGAGCATAAAAGCCGCGCCGTTCGAAGCTCTGTATGGCCGCAAATGCCGATCGCCCTTATGTTGGGCAGATGCCGGAGATAAACGTATGGTTGGTCCTGAACTTGTACAAGAGACAACCGACAAGATTGCGCAGATCCGAGAGCGCATTAGGGCGGCTCGAGAGCGACAAAAGAGCTACGCGGATCCAAATAGAAAATCGGTAGGTTTCAAGGTGGGAGACAAAGTGTTGTTAAAAGTCTCACCATGGAAGGGCGTAGTCAGATTTGGAAAGCGTGGAAAGCTGAATTCACGATATATCGGACCATTCAGAATACTGAAGAGAATTGGTACCGTGGCATACAAGTTGGAGTTACCGGAAGAACTTAACGGAGTACATGATACGTTTCATGTATCCAACCTGAAGAAGAGTCCAACGCAAGAAAACGTGATCATCCCGATGGATGAAATACATATTGATGAAGCCCTCCGATTTACAGAGCAACCCGTTGAGGTTACTGACTGGAAAAGTCAACAAGACCAGGAGGAGCAGTGTGAAGCTTGTCAAAGTACGTTGGAGCTCTAAGCACGGACCCGAGTACACATGGGAACGTGAAGACCAGTTTAAGAAAAAGTATCCCCACCTATTCAAGAAGACTCCAGCGAGAGTGAGTTCAGTCTGAATTTCGGGACGAAATTCTTTTAACGGGGGGAGACTGTGACAACTGGCACAAACCGGTAATTTCCGTACACTTTAATTAGTGCTTAATGACTGCAATTATGTCCTTAATTGTCAGCAATGGCTGAACACATAATAAACAAGTGAATTCATGCATGTTGTATACTACAAAATATTGCTTTATGCATAAACGAGAGCGTTGCGTCAATAGTAAACTCACCGGTAAGACACTATGTGTCAACGGAACTGCAGAAAGCAGTCAGACAATAAAATTGAGGCCTAGGTGTAGGTCCGACGACAAAAGAGCATTAAAACCCAAGAGTACATACAAGGGTTTATACATATACTCTCCGGAAGCAAAAATAAGCACTAAAAAGCACCCGAAACGCACTTTAAGTGCAGAATTTATAAAATTCAGCAATAATTCAGCATTTAGACATATAAATATTATGCAGAAATGTCGTTTTATTATCCAGAATATTTCCCTAAGTGTTGGGAATTGAAAGAGTACAAGAAAGGTACTTAAACGACACTAAAAAGTGCAATTTAGCACTTTAACGAATCGGTATGTAACCGAACAACCGGACTATACCCGGAACATGAAAATATTGTTAATAACATTATTTATCTTTTTTCTAAGCCAGTTAGGGTCCCCGAATACCCTAACACCCGTTATAAATTATAACACTCTAATTAATTTAGTCACATGACTAATTCCACTAACTAAATGGTTGAAATGGAACCATAATACTCCACCCCTTTCTTGACCGAGTTCCCCAATTGGGAACACACTTTTATCCTTTTTGATTATTTTAATCTAGTGCCTAATATCTAGTTAGCATAATATACCATGGATAAAACTCTAAAAGTGGATATTATAAGAAACCATGAGAACACCATCTCATTTGCACAACACTTTACAAAAAAAATTCCTTTCTTTCTTCCTTTGATACTTACGGCCAAGAGGTCACACAACCATCCAACCACTTTCAAGTTTCCATCTTGATAAACCATATACATACAAGTGTGAAGGATCACGTATAAGGAGGCTCGGTGCATACGGAATCGCAAGGACCTCACCACAACGCTATTAACCGCCTATTTTTCGTCTAGTTTCTTCCCTAGCCACGAGCTAGTAGTAAGTGACTCTAAACGTCTTCTTGTTCATGTTTAAAGTGGTTAATAAGAGATTTAACGGGTAAAAATTATGAACACTAGAGATCAAAGTTTAAAGTCTACTAAAAATGATGAACAAAGTGGTTAATGAGTAAATATTAGTGTGAAACTTTTGGATCTTGTTTTGTTATGATTATTTATTATTGTTGGATGCTAGTAGGGGAACGGATCGTCATCTAACCACGCTAGGTCATGTTCATGGAACATGAACTAGCACTATGTTTAGTGTAAAAAAAAACTAGATGACGAACCCTTTCAAACATAAACATGAACTTGTGTAAAAACGATTTTTCTTATAAAATGGAGTTCTAAATTAGTAGATCTAAAGATCTACAAGTGGTTTTTCGGAAGAACCAAGCAAAAATATTAGTGTTGTTAAAACCCGGATCTTATCCGAACTAAAAGCGTTTTTTAGTAAATAAACAAGTGTGTGGACACTTGTGTCACAAGAAAAATTTAACAAAGAAATATTTTTGCGAATCTCGACTAGAAGTTGTGAGACTTCATATTCTTTAAAAATAAAGTTTTTAAGAAACTAAAATTATTTTTAAAGATAACGAGACTTACTAAATGTGCTAGTAAGTTACTACACATTTTTGTAAATATTCAAGTTCATGAAATGGAGAAATTAGTGATTATTGTTGACGATTATTGTTGATAATTGTTGTTGATGATTGATGACGATTTAAAAGAAAATAAACACATGTTTTGAAAACATGGGAAACCTCCATTTTTAGGGGAAACTCTGTCAAAATTTTTATAAATTTTGACACTTAGAAAAATATAAGTTTTTGAGAAACTTATTCCCTAAAAATGTATTTAAGAGTATTACCAAGGTTTCCCTAATTTTTGGTGATAAGAAATGGTGATTTCTTCAAAAGTAAAAATGGATCTTATGTATATATATATTTTTTTAGAGAAAAATATATATTATTTTATCACCAACCTTTGTGCTAAGTGTATATAGTATGTGTTATACGTGCTAGTGTATTAAGACTTAAAAATACACTAAATACTCATGAGGAGTATAAACATAAAAATACACATACAACATACAAGATACATAATTCGGGTGCAAAGTGCAAAAATACAAAAAGCTTATATTTATTTTTGAGAAAATAATATAAGTAAGATACGTAGTTAAAAATATAAGAATATTTTTAACACAAGAAAATATACACAAAAGAGAGTGACTGTACTTGTGCGACGCAAGTCTAGTGACTAACGTTAAGAAAACGCGTATAGGTTACGACGTTAATTAAGCAAATCCGGTGGAGTTTACGACGCTAGGAACGCAAAGTTGTGAGTTCATGCTCCCCCTTTTCTCTTTAACTGTTTTCAGTTTTTATAACTTCGGGGGTGAAATACATGTACAAATGTACAAAAATTTATAATTGGTATGATATAAATACAAGAAGTACACTTGGTGAGAACGAGAACCAAGTGTGGCGAAATATGAGAATATGAGAAGCGCACTTGGTGAGAACGAGAACCAAGTAAGAGGCGCCATGAGAAATGATAACAAGAAACGCGCTTGGTGAGAACGAGAACCAAGTAGGAGGCGTTATGAGAAATAGTGTCACGAATAGGGTACAGAAGCACCATTAATCAACAATATACCTAGACCGCAGAACAAAAGGTTAGATCTAACGGGTGCCTGGCAGCCACACTCCCGGTCGGGGCGAGAATCGAGGAGTGCTTTTGTGTCTCAGAATATACCAATTAAATGCCTTAGGTTTGGTGGCTTCCTATGACGTGTCACATGTTAATGGCTTTGCAACCCATTAACAATCCTGATATTTACAGGAATATTTTAATTACATGAAATTCATACCATACTAAAAATTGATGAATACTTGAGTACGTGGGGTACTCAAGAAAAGATTGAGTTATACTTGAAGTACGTGGGGTACTCAAGAAGAAATTGAATTATACAGATGTACGTGGTGTACACATGAAACTGGATTTATATATGAAAACTTGATTTACTCACAAACTATGTTTTCATACAAAGTATACAAACATGAAATACAAAACTGCATGAATTCACACCAACTTTATGTTGACGTTTTTCCAAAAACTCACATGTATTTCAGGTAACTAGGATGGATGTGCGCGTGGTCTTGCTTATGCTCGTGGATGTCGCTTGTGTTTAACTTTAAATAAAGTTGTAAACTCTTGAGACAAT
Organism: Helianthus tuberosus; assembly: GCA_030545235.1. Taxonomy (NCBI): domain Eukaryota; kingdom Viridiplantae; phylum Streptophyta; class Magnoliopsida; order Asterales; family Asteraceae; genus Helianthus; species Helianthus tuberosus. Next base: position 177,033,414 of record CM060450.1, read on the forward strand.
GTTTTAAGCTGTCTAGCGATGTAAACGCTAAACTTATGTTTTCAAATTATGGTATTTGATGTTATTTTACGAGCAGGTAGCATGTTTACTCTTCGTATGCAATGAGAACCTTTCATGATCACACCTCGTGCTTCCGCCGTAGAAAGGGGTGTGACAGATTGGTATCAGAGCTGCGATTGTAGTGAACCAGGATTCCTTCTCGAGTCTAGTCTACAATCTCTAGGATCCATTCACGAAAACGATTTTCAAAGAGTTTCATTGCATAAAACGTCCCGCGACATCCACTACCTGAAACTGTCTACATGAGTCTAGAAAAGACACTACGAGACTTAGAGTGCACTTGAGTAGCACTTCAATGATCTAGGGTATCTAACGAGGGAGAAAAACAGAGGAAAAACACCTCCGATCATCAACAATCAACAGCAACATCTAGGGCTCCGATCCGACGGTGGTGTTATGATTTAGAGAGAGAGTGAGTGGTGGTCGTGTAGCTTCGATGATGGTGGTGGTAATGTTACAGGCGGTGGCGAAGGCGGGGCGATGGCGGTGGTGGACTTTGGCGGTGGTTGGGTGGTGGTTTTATCAGAGAAAGTGTATGTGGTTGAGTGGACTGAAGCTGTACTGTTGTAGTGTGTATATATATATGTTAATGTTTTTGTTTTCTTTATTAATAACATAAAAAACGTGAAATGACCATAATACCCTCATGTGATCAGATTTAACTTAAATTTTTAACCTGGTTAGCACTAAAGGACGAAAGCTGTAACATGTTTTCAAAATAAAGGACTGTGGCTGTAAATACTAAAGGTAAAGGTCATCCATTGCAACTAGGTATAAACATAAAGGACGAAAAGTGTAATTTATCCAATTTAGTTTGATTAGTTATATGAACGGATAAAAACAAAGGTCTTAGAAGTTCAATCGTGTTTGTGAACATTCATTCATCTATGTTTGTTTATATTCGTTTTTTTTATGTTCGTTTATGTTCATTCATTCATTCAGGTTGGTTTGTTTATTTCTTTCATTGAAGATTTTTTTGTATGTATTTAAATTTTCATATATTTTGATTTCGATTTTATTACTCGTTAAACTAGAAAATCCTAGTGTCATTCCATTCCTTCCTCAATCCTCGTTTAGGTTTTTCTTTAGTTCCTCACATCGACGATTACTCGATTAGGGTTTCCTTGTTCCGCTTGCCCCTCACTCCGCCATCATACAGCGTTGCGGCTTCAAGTATTTTTGCATAATTATGCCTAAGTACTTAAACTTGATTTATCTTTTGGATGGTTGTGTATAATGTTGGGAATAACAATGTTGTTTTTATTATTCAAGCTAGCATGTTGTGTTCGCTTACTTCATTTGTGTCCGTATGTGTCCATCTAGAAAGTAATGAACGAATACGGACAAATCCATTTCCTTAATGAACAAACACAATGCACCGTTTGTGAACAAGTTCGATGCTTAATGAACGAACACGGACAAGGCTTCGACTGGTTCATTTACAATCCTACCCAATAGCATAATAATCATAGATTTATACTTGATTTCTTTTATAATGATGAAAATGAAGGAAAAATAGAGAAACGTATAAGCGAAATTAAGTGTTATTTATCAAATGTATCTTTGATAAACTTAAACAATTAAAATATAGCAATTTCATAAAAGAAGACGTTGGATTTGTAAAAGTATGATAACCTGGCTAATATGAGGACTTTATCTTTGAAATACTAAAATGATAAAAACAGGCAATATATATTTATGAAAAAAATATGGAAACTAGTGAGTTGAAAGTTGAGAATTAAGAACGTAAAAATTGGTTTGAAGATAGGTAGAATTAGTTAAATTGTTGAAGTTGTTAATCATGTTTTAGTGGTATGGATGTTTCTCTTTTTAAAAATGACGTAGGTTTAAATCCTTGTAAGTGTACGATTGATTACGTGTTAAAAAGAAAAAGAAAAGAAAAGTTGGAATTGTTAAAAAATACATAGCTATGATCCGATCCAGCATTTAGTAAGTTAGGAGGAGTTATGTGTATTCGAGGGTGGGTAGAGCTAGCTAGCTAACTTTAATTGTTAACCTAATAATAATAATAATAATAATAATAATAATAATAATAATAATAATAATAATAATAATAATAATAATAATAATAATAATAATAATAATAATAATCTTTTGCTTATAAGTAGAAGATGCTTTGGACATTGCATTTCCATAAATGGAGTAAAATCTGTCTGTGTAAGCTATCCTCTCCTCTTAACCAGACCACCAGCCATATTTTTAATACTTTGTATGATCAAAGCTGAATTCACAGCCAATAATAATAATAATAAAATTAAGTTATAAGGTATGGTTTGATTTCTGATTATTTAGAATTCATATATATTGTCAGTATTATTATTCATTAATCAAATGTTGTAGACAGGCAGGCATGAATCACACGCTCTTAAACTACAAACCCGTTTCCTCCTATCCGAATATGGTTGGTACTCATGTTATTCTTGTGTTTATCTGTAATCATTTTCTGTTATTATCCGAATATTTCTTTATACATTATTTTATCATAATCACACATATACATTTTTTTTATTAAAATTGTTACAACACATACTCATATAGAAGATACTCACTCATAATCCTGTTAACCAAATAACTAATATTAGTGCGTGATGTTTGAAATCTGATGTGACATGCTTAGCTTAGGTGAACTTTTGCGTTATGGATGCTCTTACATTCTATTTAAACTTGCTGCAGGTGGGTGCCAGCGTGAACAACAAGATCTTGATCAACAAGTCCAAAACCGACCACCTTCACACCACATGGAAAATAACAAAGGCTGGTTGTTGCAAGGTCCGATGTGAAGCTGATCATCAGCAAGCTATGGAAGGTGTGGTCCGGTCAACAGCAGCAAATTACGTTCCTTTATCACCTATTAGCTTCTTGGAGCGAGCGGCCCAGGTTTACAGAGACCGGCTCTCCGTGGTTTATGGGCCCAATATTAAGTACACATGGGAGGAAACCCATCGTAGGTGTCTCAACCTTGCATCTACTCTCAACCGCTTGGGGGTTTCTCGTGGCCACGTTGTAAGCATATACATACATATATCATCCTGCATGCTTACTTTTAAGAAATGAGTAGTCTAAAGAAAGAATGTGTGGTGCAGGTAGCCACACTAGCACCAAACATCCCTGCAATGGTAGAGCTTCATTTCGCAATCCCCATGGCTGGAGCCATTATCTGCCCTCTTAACACACGCCTCAATCCCAACATGCTCTCAACCATTCTCCAACACTCTGAAGCCAAGATCCTCTTTGTTGACTACCAACTACTTCAACTTGCCAAGGAAGCAATCCATCTTCTTAAAGAATCAACATCCCTTCCGCCTCTTCTTGTCATTATACCCGAACCTGGCTCTGGCTCTGGGTATGAATATGAAAATGAATACGAATACGAGAGTCTTGTGGCGGGTGGGGCTGATTCTGAGTTTTCTATAACTCGACCGCATGATGAATGTGATCCTATCAGTTTAAACTACACATCAGGAACCACGTCAAAACCAAAAGGGGTCCTTTACAATCACCGGGGCGCTTATCTCAACTCACTTGCATGTGTTTTCATGCTGGGCATGGGAGAGATGCCTACATACCTTTGGGCGGTGCCTATGTTTCACTGCAATGGATGGTGCTTGCCGTGGGGGGTCGCAATAGTTGGTGGGACCAATGTCTGCCTACGCCGTGTCGATCCTGAGCATATCTTTGACAATATAGTCCTTCATAAGGTCACACATATGGGTGGAGCTCCAACCGTCTTGAACATGATTGCAAATGCTTACCGGAAACTTCCACACAAGGTTGAGATCATGACTGCAGGCGCACCACCACCTGCCACGGTTATTTCCAAGATAGAGGAACTGGGGTTCCGTGTGTCTCACGCTTACGGGCTCACCGAAACGTACGGCTTAGGAACATGGTGTTTGTGGCAACCCGAGTGGGATTCGCTGGCGACTGAAGAAAAAGGAAGACTTAAAGCACGACAGGGAGTGAAACACTTTGGGGTGGAGGACGTAGATGTAAAAGATCCGACTACAATGGAGAGTGTAAAACATGACGGCAAATCAATAGGGGAGATTATGCTGAGAGGTAATACGATCATGAGCAGGTACTTGAAGGATCCCAGGGCGACAGAAGAGGCTTTTGCAGGAGGCTGGTTTAGAAGCGGGGATCTTGGGGTGAGGCATGAAGACGGGTATATAGAGGTCAAAGATCGGCTAAAAGACATTGTGATATCTGGGGGTGAAAATATATCGACCATCGAGGTAGAATCTGTGATTTATAGACATAAAGGGGTCCTGGAAGTGGCGGTTGTGGGGCGGCCAGATGATCATTGGGGGCAGACACCGTGTGCATTTGTCAAGTTGAAACAAGGTGTTGAGGTTGATGCTCAAGAAATTATTGACTACTGCCGAGATCATATGCCACATTATATGGCGCCGCGGACCGTCATATTTCAAGATTTGCCAAGAAATTCAACTGGTAAGATAGAGAAGTCTGTGTTGAGAGAACAGGCAAAAAAACTATGATAACTGATGAAAGTGTTATAAGTGTAATTTTTCTTTTCTGATAAATTAAGTACTTTTATCACGTTTAATGATCACCTCACCTCCATCAGTTTCTTTATATTTATATCATACTGTCCAGCATCTATACATTTGTACACAAGATGTGACAAGTCATACGAGTTTTAGATGCGATTTGTGTACTTTGTTGTCTTCATTCAACCATACTAATCTCGAATAGCATAGCATGTTTCCTACTCCTTAGATTCAAGACCATATATTATTCAAGTTGGTTAACAATCAATGACATTACATCTTAAAAAAAGGCCTCGCCTATACAAACAACTCTATGAACCTAATATGTATGTGTGAAAATCCCCAAACCTCATACTAGAATGCAAAAGCACATCACTCCAATGACCGACTAAAAAAACTGTACACGCATAAATCAACCTAATCTTCTATACGTTGAATCTCACCCATCATGATACGATTACTAGTAACCTTAAACCCAAGTAGAGCTGGGTCGATTTGCCTCCCTTTTTTACCTTTCTTTTTCCCACCTTTGCCCCCATCTGCACCACCCTCTTCGGCCAAAGGTGGCTTTTTAACATTGCTTTTACTTTTAAGCATGTCACTGAAGGATGCTGTCTCTGCCACATCACCATCACTCAATGGCCTCAACCCAACATCTTTCTTCCCACCTTGCTTTGCCACATCTTCTCCTGTCATTACATTACAACTAAATCAAACCATCTATTGACTTTGGCAATCCCTTAGGCCAAACAAATCATTTTTTTTACATATTCACATGGTCAAACACTCGTCTTATAACATACCTTCAGAACTGGTCGACGTGGAATCATTTATCCCTCTCAAAGCCGAACCAGATGCCAAATCAGATAATGCTTCATTGGATGATGATGCCCGTGGATGTTTCAGCAATATACTATTATCAGACGTTTTGGACACCCTGCAAATAAATATTTATGTGCAATTGCATGTATGACAATTCAATATGCATATAAAAATGATAATTTGGACATCCCATTTTAGAAATACTAATATTAAGATAATTTTAGTCCTGGCTTATGAGCGTAAATTTATAAAGGTAGTCTTTTCTCACCTATCTTTAGCCTCAGAAGATCCAGCCTTGTCATTGTACAAGCTATTAACCCCACCTAGAATCATATCATATTTAGTCAACATGAAAAAACAAAACCACCATCAAGAAAAAAATAAGAAAACTACCAATAGTTGGCATTTCCCCATGGTCTATAGCAACATCACCACCCTGCTCAACTATTCCTTCTTGAGTTCCTTCACGTTGAAGTAATCTCCTTTTCCCCTCAAAGTCGAAGAAACTTTGCTCTATAGGAGACATGCCCCGTACCTGAGAGTTCTCCTTAAAGTCCGAAAAAAATGGACTTTCCTCGCGTACCGAGCCAGAACTGGATCTAGTAAGCAGTCTATGGTTGCCTTCCAAACCAATTGCTGATTCGTGAACCAACTGTCCCTGTGATGCAGATCCAACAGCAAATGCATGATTAAGTCCAACTTTTTGATTCAAGAGGTTAAATTCCCTACTTCCAAACGCTACCATATTATTTACATCCGATGTTCTGGTAACTTGATTGTTAGGGTTCTGATGAAGTAGCTCCATAAGCAGTCTCTTTGAAGGGTCATCATCAGTTCCAGCAGACATCCAACGGCTAGGATCTTCTGAGATCCTTCTCATTTCCATATCTCTTTTCTGCCTTGTGTTATCAATGTGCAGTTGTTGAATCCTTGACTCAATCCACTCATTTGGCACTTGCCCATTGTTTTGTGAGGGATGGAAAGATTGATGAGCTCGAGCTACGGAATTAAGATCAAGGTTCATTGCTGGACTGCCACCTGGCATACGGAATGAACGGTCGAATGATAGTGGGTTAGGGTCATAAACACCCTGCTGAAGTCGTTCTTGTATTGAAAGATTGTGGTCAAGATGAGTCAACTCCTCAGGAGATAGTCTCTGATGCTGATAAATATCTAAAGGATTGAGACTACCAGAGTTAGCTCGGTTTAGACCACCAGCATTTAATGGCCAGACAGAACCAGGCTGGTCAAGATGGCTTAACTGCCTGCCATGAAATTGCTCATGTTGAAGCATCTGGTGTTCGATAGGTGCCATCTGTCCATGTTTTGCACGTGCTATCAGGTCCAATAGCTCATTTAGATGCCCTTGATGAGTTAGTTAACCGTACTCGGCTTGAATCATCTGCTCGATCGATGGGTCAACATTTTGGGGCTGGTGGTAGAGTTCATTCAAAATCTGGTTCTTGAAAAGAATCTGATCAAGCATATTACTGGATCTTGCCACACCTGAATCACGCATCTGATTTTGTGCCAACTGTTCAAGCAGCAACTGCTCCTTAAGTAGCAGTTGCTGTTGATTGAACTGCTGCTGTGACTGCAATTGTTGCTGGTGGTGAAGCTCAAATTGCCTTTGCTGCTGTTGCAACTGTAGTGCCGCTACAAGGGGATCCATACCTTGACCGGTTAACTGTTTTGGGTTTATAGGAACTTGGTCTAGCATCGGTTCATTCAAGTGAGGATGTGAGGTTAGCAGATTATGCTGTTGGAGCAGCTGTTGTTGGATTTGGTGAGCTCTGAGTTTCTCTGATAAATCAAACTCATTTACCTCTTGATCCATGTGGACCAACTGGCGTGCATCCCTGACATCTTTATTATAAAAGTTGGGATCAGAAAGAGTGTTCCCTCTGTAAATATCAGACCATGCATCAGCAACATGAGCAGAATCAGGAATTGTGTTAAAAGATGAGACACGTTGACTTGGTGAGTTCAAAAATTGCTGCTGAATATCACTTCTTAAACTCGATCCTTCAAGCTCAGACCATAATAACCCAAAAGGATGCAACTTATTATCATCACTCTTATTCTGTATGACAGGTTCAATATCAACTGGAATAGGTTGGTTGTTCCTGAAATTTACAGCGGAGCCACTGCTACCAGGTCTTCCCGGAAAACATATTTCTGCAAGAGGGAAAGAAGATCAGAATGCCGTATAAAAGGTTAAAACAGACAAAGTAGTCAAGTACGTCAAACAAATATTCAACCTTCATCGTGGAAGCTTTGACCCTCAGAGTTAAACATTTGTAATGGGTCTTCATGCTCAGGCATTCTTGCTTGAACATGCTTTCTTGACAACCCGTTAAACTCAGGCAACTGCCAGTGCAGATTATCTGATGTAGAAAGAAAACCTGTTTCAGAAACAGGTACACTAGCATCTTCGAAACCATTACCCTTATTCAAACTGGGACTTGCATCGTTGGTGGTGGTGTATTCACGGCTAGCAACTAAGTGTGGCATAACAACACCTAACACCAGGAATGGAGCTCCATCCGGTGCATCTGCCACCCGAACGGGTAAATCTGCCCCGAAAAACCCTTGCTCAAACCATGAAATGATATCGACCCCAAGAAATGGTCCCTGGATTTCCCCTTGAGGATCCCGATAGTAAAGACTTAACTCCTCGGATAAAATATTTGTGGTTACATGTTGATTCATATTATTCTCAAAGGAATGCATGTTTCTTGTCCGATATTGTTCAGAAGATGAGTTAATAAATAAAGAGTTTGAGTCGATGCCCTGATACCCCAAAGTAGCCAAATTTGGAGCATCAACATAAGAAGCTCTATCATGAATTCGGTCAATAAAACTGTTGTTTGACCTTGTTTGCAATGCAGAGAATCTTTGTTCTTGATCCTGATTAGCATATTGACCTGAAATGTGGTTAAAATATCTAATTTATCATAATTGATTACCGACAAACAGTAGAGTTACGGTTAATAGGTTACTCACCCTCTTTTGTTTTATCCATTTGACCATCAAAGTGTAAACTACCGATAACTGTTTGACGAGTGTTCTGATTCGGGTCAATTATATCGTCCACAAAGGGGAGAGTGTCATCTTTCCCATTTGTGATTCCTAAATCCGAGACATCTATAGGATAATATCAAACTTCTTAGACACAGAAAACCACCAAAAAATAAGAAAATATAACATTATTTCAAGTCCATAGGTTCCATTTACCTGAATTGTCCACCAAATCACTACTGGTTATTTTTCCCTTAGATATATCAACAAGGATGGCCTGGAAACATTGCATGCGCTCATCATATTAATACAAAATAATAGCATTTAGACTAAGATACGTAAATTTGACTATGACAGTAAACAGAGGGTTGTACCTCTTCTTCAGAATCAGGAGCAACAAAAGCAAGAGGTTCCACTAAAGTTATTTGTGTGATAGGAGGTATTTCTTCAACTTTTTCAGGCATGTTGGCAAAAGAAGAGTCAAGTTTCTGCCTACGGTAAAGATCAAGAAGCTTTCCCCTTGGGTAAGTAAACATATCTAAGGACACAACTGGCTTGCCAATCATCCCTTCATTTTTCTCAATCAAACTTGCAGACGAATGCCTCACAACAGTACCAATAGCTCTACCGCGTCCAATAGTAAAGCCTGTGCTTGCATTTAAACCCTCAACTCGACCTTTATCAGGCCCAAACCCAGGTGCAGCCCGAAAAGAACCTGGCCCACTAGAATTTACCTCCATTCTATGGCGTGGTCTCCATTTATCACGAGATTCAGGATCACGGTCAGAAACTAGTTTAGTTCCACTTGCATGTGTTTGCGTGTCACCATGAACATCCTCCTTCTCAACATCTGTCTTCTTCTCAGTCCTATCCTTTTCTTTTTCATCTGGGCCCCACCTAGATGACCATTTGCTATTACGGTTACCAGCATCAATCCACCTGTCAGAGGAGGGAACTCTATTATCAGAAGTATCAGCACGGCGGTCGGTTTTCCTGCGGTCTTTTCTGCCAAGTAAGCCTGTTTCTCTTTCCTCTTCACGCCAGCGGTGACCACTTTCTGTTTCACTTACGGTTTTTCTCCAATCTTTTTTGTCGTCAGATCCATCAGAACGCAAAGCCTCCTTCAAACTGAAATCAGCAGAACTTCCATGAGAGAGAGAACTTGGTGCACGCATTTCCTATAATCCGAATATGAATGTAATACTACAAAGCATGGCATTCATATACATAAGGACTGATGATGTATGCTGTAATTTAACCATTATTTAAATCAAGGGAGCTCTTAATGATAGCGTAGAAAAGGTTAGAATGCAACCAACTAGAGCATATTCCAATGATACCATACCCATAGATATTTCTGCACATAAAATTTGAAAAAAACTCACCGTCTTACTATCACCTGGTTTAGCGTAGAGCCAGTGCGGAGACAAGGGGATGCTGCTGTCCAAAACTGCTTGATCTTTGAATGATACAACCAAACCAAACCAAACCAATTTTAAAAACTAACTCAAATAGATGATGTTCGAAAATCAAAGTGTTAGATTAAAGACAGTAAGAGAATTTGAATTCTATAAAAAGTAACTCAGAATCAGATAGATGATAGGTGAATGTTATGTATAAGTGTGAAGGTAGAGTGTAATCTATCTAAGGTGCAATTTATGAACGAGAAGAATGTAAATCTAGATTCGGCTATTGAAAGAGAAATGAAAGTCGCAATAATAATAGGTAGAAAGAGAAATTGCAGTAGATGAATAAAAGAAATACCAGAATGAAGGGAGGTTTTGGAGGAGAGAAGATCGTCGGGAAGATCAGCCATCGGATGGAGATTCGTTGTTGTTGTTAGGGTTTCCAAAAACTTCTTACTCACAGGGAGGGAGGGAGGAAGGAGAAACGGGGCCAGCCTTTCTTTCTTTTTATTGGATTACGTCTTCATCTTCTATTCAATTAAAATCCGATTACATTTTTAATCCTTCATGTTTTTGTTTAATTGGTACCACACTACCACCTCTGCTTTTTTTTCTTTTTTCAATTCATTTCTTGGTTTTCCACAATGAGGAAATTGATCCATAAACTAGTATAACAGACTCGCGCGTTGCAATGGGCTCGTAATCACATACGTAACTAAGATAAACCAATTGCGATTAGACTCGTAATTGGTTTTTAGAGTAATTGAGCAAACAATTATGTAAGATAGTATCCCTTACCTTATTATATGTAGATGATATGTCTGATGCTCAGCTCTAGATTGCTTAGTAGGTCTGTGATTGATCGCGGCTATCTTGTATAGTTTAGCTTGATCGATACGAATCCTATTAACCTCTTAAAGATCGATGTCTTCGGCGTGTTTGGTTCCCATGATCGATTATGGGAGACGGTGGTCATGATGTGATTAAATTTTCCGTCACCAATCTGACAGAAAGGAGTAGCTCGAAGGAGATTGGGGATTTCTCTAGTGTATTTGGGGAAGTCGTGGGTGTGTATGTGGCCAAAAAAGAGACAAGTTGGGGAATAGATTCGGGTTTATTACGTTTTCAGGGGATATGGATAAGAAGGAATTGGAAGAAAGTTTGAAGGTTGTGAAGATGGGTAATAACAAACTCAAAGTTAACATAGCCAGATTTGCCGTGGAGAACAATCTTAATACCCGTCTGCCGGAGAAGAACAAAAGCAACACACAAGGTTTTAACGACTGTTTTCATGGCGAAAGTCAGGTTCTGGCTAATAGAACTTTCATTCCTAACCCCTTGGGGACGGCTTACAGGGACTCACTAGTGGGTAGCTCAAAGGAGGATACGATGGAAGAAAAGATGGTTGAAATCTCTAGTTTTGTGAAGCCTTTTGATGACTATTTGAACAAAAGCTTGATTGTTAGAACTATCGACCTCTCGACCCTTGTCAAGCTAGATAAACTATTTTTGAACGCTGATGGCCCGAAGGTTGGGTTCAAATACGTGGGCGGGTTATATATGTTGCTGGTTTTTTAGAGCACGGAGGAGATGTTTAACTTTAAAGATTTCAATCTGAATGTTAAGTTATGGTTCTCTTGGGTGGAAATTTGGATTGGTCAATCTCTTCCGTTTAAACGTATCGCTTGGCTTAAGATTACCGGAGTTCCATTTCATTTGCTAGACATTGAAGTTTTTTACTCAGTCGGTAGATTTTCGGTAAAGTGGTGATGCATCCTCGCTGACAAAAGATTATAACGACCTCACTTTTGATTTAGTTGGTGTTCTGGTTGGGGATGGTAAGAGAATTTGCGAACCAGTTACCCTAAGATGGAAGGATAGGAAATTTAAAGTGTGGGTTTCCGAAGAATTGGGAGATTGGGTTCCGGATTGTATCAACGTTGATGACATTTGGGAGGAGAAGGCCGATTCGGACAAAGTAAAAGGAGATGATGACGGTAGGGAGAATTTGTTCTCGCCGGAGGTGGTGGGATGCTCGTCGGATTCTTCGTCGGGACCCCAGGGAGATCGTTTGGTGGGAAGGCAGACAGACAACTACGTTTCTGGTGTTCCGAAAGTCGAAGGGATGGAATCTAATCTGATTGACTGCATGGGTAAAGAAGGTGGCGGGAGTGAGTCGGTTCAGTTTCCAAGTGGTGTAGGGTGTGGTCCCGATGTTATGGAAGAGGGAGAAATCCCTGATGTCTTTAATGAGGGAGGGAAGGAACCGTCAAATGGTTATGATCCTTGGCTAACAAGACTATTTAGGGCCCAAAGGAAACATGCCAAATTTATTTCTCAAGCCCAGGCCAAATTTGTTAGTAAAATAGGGGAGCCCACAACTAAAAAGAGGAGACTGGATGATCCATTGGACTTCATTGATTTGGATATAGATTCCAGTGACAAGGATAAAGAGAATGGTTTTACTGGGGAAATGACTTTTTCTTTGGATCTAAATATTAGGGCAAGAGAAGACAATCCTTCACATACGGACACAGGTATTCAGACCGAAGAGGTAGAACAGCCGCACGTAGCCATGGAATCGGAGCCTGTCATTCATTCGGATTCGTTTTCAAAGGTGGATTTGGTGAATAAAGAAACAGAAAGTACGATTGAGGTGGGCTCTGAGATCGGAGCTGACCTGCGTCAACATCAACAACTGATTGCGGAGCTGATTGTGGAAGAAGGAATTCAGTCTGGGAAACCATGAATTTCATGTCGATAAATATTAGAGGTATGGGGTCCAAGCTGAAGGCTGGCTGGATTAAAAGTTTGAGAAAGGAGCACAAGGTTAACTTCTTAGCCATTCAGGAGACTCAAGTTGAGGAGGTTAGTCCAGATTGCGTTTCTTAATTTTGGGGAGATTCCAATTTCTTGATGGATTATGTTGGGGCTACGGGTAGATCTGAGGGGATGTTATGTATTTGCGATCCCCAAGTTTTTCGTTTGCAGGGGGTTACAAAACAAAGACATTTTTTGCTGATTAATGGGTGGCTGGCTGGTAGTAACCAGATGATTAATATTATTAACATATACGCCCCTCAAAGAGTATTGGAGAAAAAAGTGTTATGGAATAGTTTGGTGGATGTTATAAAATTGTGGGTCGGGCAGTGGGTTCTTCTTGGTGATTTTAACGCGGTTAGGAATCCTGAAGAAAGGAAGAATTCTGTCTTTAACAGTTCATGCGCTAAAGATTTTAACGATTTCATCGATGAATGTGGGCTGGTAGAATATAGTATGAAAGGTCAGAGTTTCACTTTCCTTGCCCCAAATTCTAACAAACTCAGTAAAATAGATAGGGTGCTAGTTTGTAAAGACTTTTTTGACATTTGGCCAGAAGCGTGTCTGAGGGCGTTACCGATATTACATTCCGATCACTGCCCGGTTATTCTTGAGACATGTCGAAATAACTTTGGTGCTAAACCTTTTAAGTTCTTCAACTCGTGGCTCGAGAAGGAGGGTTTCGATATTATCGTGGAAAATGCGGTGGAGTCGTATGCTAAGGTAGGGGTTCGGCCAGACGTAGTTCTGGCTAATAAGTTTAAACATATCAGGAACAAACTCAAAATTTGGAGGAATGAAACGTGTTCCAAAGATAAAGAAGATGAGCTAAGGGATAAAGAAGAGTTGGAATAGTTGGATAACTTGTGTGAAGTCAGGGATCTCTCTAAAGAAGAGGTATGGATAAAGGACGAATGCCTTAAGAATATTTGTGAGAGGGAATGTTTGCTTGCCATGGATCTGAAGCAAAAATCTCGCTGTCGGTGGGCGATCGAGGGGGATGAAAATACTGCTTTTTTTTCACAGGCTTATTAACAACAGGAAAAGCAAAAATGGCATCCTGGGGCTGAACATTGAGGGAGTTTGGGTTGTTAAACCGAAGTTGATCAAAAAAGAAGTTTTTGGATTCTTTAAGAATCACTTTTCGGAGAAAGTTGGTTCCAGACCTGGATTGTGCTGTCCAGGAGTGAAAAGGCTTTCGGGGGTGGAAGCCAACAGCTTATCGGAGCAGTTTACGACCAAGGAGATTAAAGAAGCGGTTTTTGAATGTGGGGCGGATAAGGCCCCAATTCCGGATGGCTTTAATTTTAGATTCTTGAAGCATTTCTGGAGATTCTTCCAGGAAGATTTCAGAGATGTTTTGGCTAACTTTTACGATTCGGGCTCTATCGACAGGGGATACAGCACATCGTTTATAACGCTTGTTCCTAAAATCAAAGATCCGATTGGTTTAAGAGACTACCGTCTGATAAACCTTATTGGGGTCATAAGTAAAGTCATATCGAAGATCTTGGCGAACCGTTTGAATAACGTTATTGGGAGTGTAGTATCTGTGTCTCAATCGGCTTTTGTTAACGACATATATATTCTAGATAGTCCCCTAATACTGAGCGAGGTTTGGTCGTGGCTTAGGAAAACGGGTAAAAAAGCTTTCATCTTTAAAATCGACTTTGAAAAGGCGTATGATAACGAAACTGGGGTTTCCTGTTAGAGATGATGAATCAAATGGGGTTCTCTTCGTTATGGTGCAAGTGGGTTAAAGGGGTGCTTGTTTCCGCGAGATCCTCTGTTTTGGTTAACGGCACTCCTACGTTCGAATTTCAATGCCAGAAAGGATTAGGCCAAGGTGATCCTCTATCTTCCTTCCTTTTTCTTATTGTGATGGAAGCTTTTTCGTGTATAGTCTTTAAAGCTTGTGACGCGGGAAGATTAAAAGGGGTAAAACTTCCTAACGGGGGCCCGGAGGTCTCGCACCTTTTATACGCTGACGATGCGTTGATCATGGGGGAGTGGGAGAAGGAGAATATTTTAATGGTGGCTAGAATTATGCGGGTGTTCTATGCTTGCTCAGGTCTGAAAATTAATATTCATAAATCTAATCTTTATGGTGTGGGAGTTGTAGAGGGGGATATTGCCAGTATGGCGTCGGTTGTGGGTTGTAAAAAAGGGGATTTTCCTTTTAGTTATTTGGGTATCCCTTTAGGTGCGAACATGAACCGGGTTAATAATTGGGACCCCATTGTTAATATTTTCAAAAACCGTCTTGCTTCTTGGAAAGCTCATACGCTTTCTATCGGCGGTCGGGTGGTTTTAATCAAAGCGGTTCTTGAGAGTCTTCCCATTTATTATCTTTCCATCTTTAAGGCGCCGGTTAAAGTGATTGATAAATTGGAGTCCCTTATGAGGAATTTCTTATGGGGTGGTTTGGAGGATGTTAGAAAAATGCATTGGGTTGCGTGGAATAAAGTTACTCTCCCTAAAAAATACGGCGGGCTAGGCATATGTAAGCTTAAAACGGTGAATGATGCTCTTCTTTCTAAGTGGGTATGGAGATGTCACACCCCGATAATTCCACGTATTACCGGTAGGGAGTATCGTGACGTAGTTGATATCATCATAGTCAATAATCACAGTTTAAATGCACAGCGGTAGTCTAAAAGTAATTTATACAAACCGAGTTGAAAGTAACATAAAATATTACACAACAGATTGTAGATGGATCCACAGGCAGATCTAAAACATAAAGAAATATTGTTTAACAGATTTAAGCATCAAAAGCTTGCAAGACTCTTTATTTGATACTAGGAGTAGCCAGCCCATTACGCGTAGTACCCGCACTTAATCTTTTTGAAAAATACGTCAGTTTACAATGGTAAATACAATTAACTGACTCTTTTGAAAAGTGTTTATAAAAATTGATTTAAATGCACAAGGCATAAATATTCTTTATTAACTTGGGACAATTATTTTAAATATAATCTTATATACAGTTTTACATGTTTGTCGTCCATTCAGGACCCGGTTAGAAGAGCCGGATAAGATTAATAGACACACTACTTGGTATAATACCCACAAGAAGTTTCCTTACGAGTGTGGTACCGTTTTACATACGCAACTGTCAGGTGTATGCCTACACCCCGTGCTTAAGTCGTGGCCATTTCTATTGAATGAGCCGAGGATATCCAGGACATGGTCATTAACCCCCCAAAGGCATTGCATCAAACAAGACAGATTAAAACGAGTTATCTCAATGATATTAACCACTAGTCGATTAAATATTCAATACCCGACCAAGCGGTATTATTATAATACCGTATCCCAAGCCCGTATAACGGAAAATATGTTAAAAGTATTTACCTGAGCAAAATTATAAATTTTAATCTCAGTCGTATATCAATCAGCAAACACAGGTAGCTTTTACTGGGCTCCTAATCCGGAACGAAGGTTTTAATAACCTATTAGATTCCTAACGGGTCTTATTTAAGTCTTAACTTAGACCGGTTAGTTTTAATGAAAGGTTTACGGTTCAAAACGCAAGATTGAGCGAAGACCGGATTAGAATGTGATTTAGACCCGACAAGTATGAAGACTTGTATAAAATGGGTAAACTAAACACATTCTGGATTTTGAAGTAAAAATGATAAGGTTTGACCCGTTTCGGTTAATTTATGCAAACTAGTTACATAAACCGTACCGAACATGTATATGCAAACGGGTAACCAAATGAATCATGTACAGGTTCCACAAGTTAATATGGTTTAAATAGGTTGTGATATCAGTAGGATACCTTCCATTATGCCCAAAACGAATTTAAAACCAATTTAAGCCCCGTAAGGGTATTTTGGTCATTCTAATGTTTATAAAAGAGGTTAAATAGTAATATGAGGTTCTGGTCTAAAATAATCAGTAAAAATATTTATTATAACAAGTTATATCAGTAAGATATCTTGTATATGTGAAATTTATCATTTATGGCCAAACTATGCACCGTATGGGCATTTTGGTCATTTCACATATGCTATAAAGGTCAAATTTGGAAATATGAGTTCAAAACTTTTACTTGCTGTTAAAGTATAAAAATTTATCCATAACATCAATAGGTAACAAGCCTTAGGTGCCAAATATGGTTTTAAACCATACTATGCGCCTAAATCGCATAAAAGTCGGTATTTGACGATATTCGGGTTGATTAAGGAAATTTGAGATTTTGATCAGCCTTTACTGTTTAAAATAATTTATTTAATGTATAAAATCATTAAAAAAAGGTTTGATATGTAAAGGATGTGTAAAACTCTTTTTATTAGCAAAAATGGTATTATCGTCAATTACCGATTCCATTTAAGAACTCTAAGTTATTATCAGTTTAAAATTTAATAAAAGTTTCCAAAAATCCCTAAATATTATATTACATCAGTGGGTAGAAAGTTTGGTGTCAAAATTTGGGTTTAAATGTGATTTATACCAAAAATGCCATTTAATTAATAAAAGCTTTCATTTTACGATATTGTGCATAACTCTCATTTTAGACCATAAACTGATGTCAAATGTTTAGGACATACTTAAATATCAGTAATAAAGGTTTTGGTCCACTCACATTTTCAAAAATCTCATTTTGATATCAAAAGGGCATTATGGTCAACATTTAAGCATTTAACAGAAACATGCAAATGATTCAGATTTCAAAGGAACCATATAGTATAATCTCAGAGGGTTATACTAACATGTAATATGGTCCTAAATGAACCTTAAGGCATATCTAAAACAAGCTAAATCGGGTCAGAACTGAAAGTCAAAGCAAAAGTCTACTTTTGCAACTTTCGGTTGTGAACCGAGCCTAAACTCAGAATTGTCGGGTTGAACATGCCTAAACATGTTCTTACATTAATTACCAAGTTGTTTAAGTGTTAAAACATGTTTCATAACCTTGACGTTATCAGTTATGAATTATTTTATAAAAACAGTCTCGTTTGACTTTTTATTAATAAGTTTGACCCGACAATTGACCAAGTTAGAGTGATAATCAGTAGGTGCCCTTTTAAGGGTTTATTACCTACATAATTACCAACTCATAGTCACTTTCAATTCGAATAATGGCTGAACCATTAGTGATTAATCACTAAGTCAAAGCTTAATTACGATAGCTTTGACTTTTGGTCATTAAGCTAATAAAACTTGAACTTAGGAAGCTAAGAATGCTTACAAGAATTCTTAGCACGAATAGGAACTGAGGAAAGCTTCCTAGAGCTCAAAGGGACTTTAGAGAATGAGTTATGAAGTAAAAACCAAAGTGTGTGCAAGAACAAGAAACAACAAGGGCCTTTATATAGCAATTTCCACTTCATGTGATCAATCCATATGTCCCTATATTGATCTCAGATGTTTCCAGGTGTCCCTAGTGCATGAAAAACCATTTGCTCAGTACCTGGTATCGGATACAAGCATGCAAAGGCGGTGGAACTGGCTGAACTTGCAGCTGTCCTTTTCTTTCTACATCTGGCACTCTTACGCGGCCCGCGTAAGGATTGGTCTCGCCCTACGCGGCCCGCGACAATGGGGAGAATCGGTTAAAAGTTTGCCAGCTTTGCATTTTTGGTCTCCTGGTCCATTTTAAGTTTATATAACTTCCATTTATTGCACTTATGACCCCCATAGTTAACTTTTAAGGACCTTGGGTCACAAATTAACTCCGTTAAGCTCCCAGTTAGTTGTAAGATCACCCGAAAAGTCTTGTTTTTCTTCGAAACTCCCCAAAATTATTATCCAATATTCTTGAGAGCGAAATATTTAATTATTACAATGTTTTTGGGATCGTTAAAAGGTCACTCAGAGGTAACATTTAACATGTTGACACTTTTAACCCCTATGTTTCGTAAGATCCTTATTTTAAGCACGAACGACTTTCTATGTTCGACAAATTATTCGTTAAAGAATACGAACATCGTGTGAGGTCAATCAGAGGCACAAGATTGGCATGTTGACACTTTGGATCCTTTTACTAACATATTTACATTGTTTGAGAATTTTAGTCCCTCCGGGTCAATCCATTACATGTTTAAAGTCCATGACACGTGTCTTTATTATATTGGGCAT
The DNA here is from genome assembly GCA_030545235.1 of Helianthus tuberosus. Taxonomy (NCBI): domain Eukaryota; kingdom Viridiplantae; phylum Streptophyta; class Magnoliopsida; order Asterales; family Asteraceae; genus Helianthus; species Helianthus tuberosus. Next base: position 177,052,165 of record CM060450.1, read on the forward strand.
GATTTTGCGAGGTGTTACATCCTCACCCCCTTAAAAGAAATCTCAACCTCGAGATTTACTAAAATAAATGAGGGTACTTATGTTTCATTGTGGATTCAACCACCCACGTGTATTCTGGGCCTCTTTGGGCATCCCAATTTACCTTTACCTTCGGCACATGCTTCTTTCGAAGCTTCTTAACCTGTCGATCCTCGATCGACAAAGGTTTTTCAACGAACTTCAAGCTCTCATCTATCTGCACGTCCCTATGCGACATTGCTAGCGATTCATCGGCTAGACATTTCTTCAGATTGCAGATGTGGAACACATTATGAATTCCACTGAGTTCTTATGGCAGATTTAGCTTGTAAGCTACAGTTCTGACACATTTGATAATCTCGAATGGTCCTATATATCTTGGGCTTAGCTTGCCCTTTTTGCCAAAACGCATCACCCCTTTTCAGGGTGATACCTTGAGTAGCACTTTATCACCTACCTCGAATTTTAGAGGTTTACGCCTTTTGTCCGCGTAGCTTTTCTGCCTATCCCTGGCAGCTTTGAGATGATCACGGATATGCACGATCTTATTTGTCGTCTCCAGGACTATATCAGGTCCTGACAGTTGGACATCACCAACTTCCACCCAACAAACTGGCGTTCTACACTTTCTCCCGTACAAAGCTTCGAAAGGTGCTGCTTGAATACTCGAATGATAGCTATTATTGTACGAAAATTAAATCAACGGAAGATGGTCATCCCAACTCCCTCCTAAATCAATAACACAAGCTCGAAGCATATCCTCAAGTGTTTGAATCGTATGCTCGCTTTGCCCATCCGTTTGAGGATGATATGCAGTGCTGAAATTTAATCGAGTGCCTAAAGATTGCTGAAAGCTTTTCCAAAAATGCGACGTCTATCTTGTATCCCTATCAGAGATAATGGACACTAGCACTCCGTGGAGAGATACAATCTCATCCACGTATAGCTGAGCTAACTTGTCGGAGCTGTGAGTTTCTTTAATCGGCAAGAAGTGGGCTGACTTGGTCAATCTATCGACTATAACCCAAATAGTATCATTTACGTGCTTCGTCTTTGGTAACTTGGTGATAAAATCCATGGTTACCATTTCCCATTTCCATGTGGGAAGTTCAGGCTGTTGTAACAAACCTGACGGCTTTTGATGCTCTGCTTTAACTTGTGCGCAGGTAAGACATTTAGCCACATAAGTGGCTATAGATTTCTTCAAACCTATCCACCAATAATTTGCCTTTAAATCCTGGTACATCTTATCACTGCCAGGATGAACAGAATATTTTGAGCTATGAGCTTCTTGAAGAATCACATCTCGAAGTCCTCCATAAATTGGAACCCATATTCGACCATTCAATCTTAGGATTCCGTCCTTGCCGTATGATAATTGATCGGCAGCCACTCCTAACTTCTCATTCGGATAGTTAGCTTCTAATATAGTTTCCGGATAGTTAGCTTCTAATATATTTTCTGGATAGTTAGCTTCTAATATAGTTTCCTTTTGAGCGGCTAACAACCTTTCATTCAAGTTGTTCTTTAGTTCAATGCTTTTGGCATTGATTCTAATGGGCTTAACCCTTTCCTTTCTACTCAAAGCATCAGCGACTACATTCGCTTTGCCTGGATGATATCGGATCTCACAATCATAGTCGTTTAGTGTCTCCATCCATCGACGCTGCCTCATATTAAGATCTTTCTGATTAAACAGATGTTGAAGGCTCTTGTGATCAGAATAGATCACACACTTTGTCCCATAAAGATAATGCCTCCATAGTTTCAGTGCAAATACAACGACACCCAACTCCAAATCGTGGGTGGTGTAATTCTTCTCGTGTACCTTTAATTGACGTGAAGCGTATGCAATAACTTTGCCTTTCTGCATAAGCACACATCCCATACCTGTGTGCGATGCGTCACAATAAACCACAAATTCTTCAATTCCTTCTGGCAATGTCAACACAGGAGCATTGCTTAATTTCTGCTTAAGAATATCAAAGGATTCTTGTTATTTGGGACCCCAGTCAAATTTGACATTCTTGCGAGTCAACGAAGTTAGAGGTGCGGCAATCCTTGAAAAGTTTTCAATGAAAAGCCTGTAGTATCCTGCTAGACCTAAAAAGCTACGAATATCTGTAGGAGTCTTAGGCTCTTGCCAATTCATAATGGCTTCAATCTTAGCGGGATCCACCTGGATACCACGCTCGCTCACCACATGTCCAAGAAATTGAACTTCTCGGAGCCAAAACTCACATTTTGAAAACTTGGCGTAGAGTTTCTCTTGCTGCAGAAGTTTAAGGATACACCGGAGATGTCTTTTACGATCAGCCTGATTCTTTGAATATATAAGTATGTCATCAATAAAAACAATGACAAACTTGTCCAAATAAGGTTTGCAAACACAATTCATGAGATCCTTGAACGCTGCTGGTGCATTAGTGAGCCTAAAAGGCATCACTAAAAACTCATAGTGACCATAGCGTGTTCTGAATGCAGTCTTGTGCACATCTTCATCTCTGACCTTCAGTTGATGGTAACCTGACCTTAAATAAATCTTGGAGAAATAACTTGCCCCTTGCAGTTGATCGAACAGATCATCGATCCTGGGTAGTGGATATCAGTTCTTGATTGTAACCTTGTTCAGCTCGCGATAATCAATGCATAAACGCATTGATCCATCCTTTTTCTTCACAAACAGAATCGGTGCTCCCCAAGGGGACGAGCTAGGTCGGATAAATCCCTTTTCTAACAAATCATCCAACTGAGTCCTTGATTCCTTCATCTCAGTTGGTGCCAACCGGTAAGGTGCTCTTGCCATTGGTGCTGCTCCAGGAATGAAATCGATTCTATACTCCACTTGCCTTTCTGGAGGTAAACCAGGTAGTTCTTCAGGAAAAACGTCTGGATATTCAGAAATAATGGGGATGTCTTCAATCTTGGGCTTTGGTTCATCAATGGTTACCTGTGCCATATAAATGACACAGCCTCTCTTCATACACTTTGATGCCTTAAGCATAGACACTTGCTTAGGTAATCCATACTGAGTATCTCCTTGAATCGTCAAAGGCTCACCATAAGGAGTCTTGATAACCACTTGTTTCTTATCACATACAATCTGGGCTTGGTTATGAGATAACTAATCCATGCCTATCACTATGTCGAATCCTGCTAATTTCAACGGAAGCAAGGACAACGGAAAAGAGTGATTCCTAATGGATGTAAAACATCCATCTAGAACTGTTGAGGCAGTCTCTATAGTACCATCGGCCAATTCTACTTCATACTTTATGCTTAGAGTCTTAACAGGTAGATTTAATAATTTACAAAACTTATTGTCTACGAAAGACTTATCCGCACCTGAATCAAACAATACTCTAGCATAGACATCATTGATAAGAAAGGTACCTGTTATCACATTATCGTTCTGAATGGCCTCCTGAGCATTCATTTAAAAGACCCGAGCATTGGTCTTTTTAGCCTCCTCAGGCTTCTTCGCATATTTGGGGCAGTTGGTCTTGATATGCCCCTTCTCGTTACAATTGTAACAAGTTGCATCCTTCATCTTTTTGCAATCCAAGGTCTTATGCTCCTTGGACTTGCAGATCCCACATCCAAACGGCTTTGATTGTGACTGTGGGTGTGATTTCGACTCCAACCTACACTTTCCAAAATGATGTTTCTGACATGTTTTACATTTGGGTTTCTCACCCGTCTGCTGGCTATCCTTTTTAAACCCGGAACCCTTCTTGTACTCAGAGTTCCCCTTATGTTTCTTATCAGAACGTCGTGAGTTCTCATCCTCACGTTTCCTTTTCCCTTGTTCAGAATTCTTGAGCGATCTCTGCCTAACCGCATCGAGAGTAAGAGATAAGGACAGATCAGCCACTGACCTAAAGGTGGTAGGTCTTGATGCTTTCACACTTACCTTGATTTCCGGAGCTAAACCTCCAATAAAACGAGCTATGCGTTTTGGTTCCGGTGTGACCAAATAAGGAACCAATCGAGACATGGTATTGAAACTTGTAAGGTATGCTTGACAGTCTAAATTCTTCATGACCAAGGTTAAGAAGTCAGTCTCAATTTTCTCAACTTCATGTTGAGGACATAAATTGTCTTTGATTAGAGCAACGAACTGATCCCAAGTCTGATTATACAACGGGATCTTTCCTGTAGCTTGGATTAGGGACCTCCGCCAAGCTAGAGCTTCTCCTTTAAAGGATTGTGAAACAAACTTCACAATGTCCTGCTCTGCACAACCACTAATATCAACCACTGTATCCATCTCATCAAGCCATGTCATACAGTCAATGGCTGATGTGTGCTTATAAAAATTAACTAAATTAGACTCTCTAAGCTAGACACTAAAAAGCTTTAATTCTAGACTCGACCTAAACCACACAATCGGCAAGTGTACCGATCAATGTAGTATAACCCTAGGAAGTTCGGATATCGAACCACGAGACTCTATTTATCACGTAAACTAGACTCTAATAGACACTGACAGACACGACTTAAAATGTTATTTGTTTGGGGGGGGGGGGTTACGGAAAAACTAAGGAAATCTATATTAAACTACTAAATTAACTAAAGCTAGACTAAATACGAATGAAGACTAAGGGCTTTTCTTATATGGAGAGCGAGACCACCTAGACAAGAATCCTGGATTACCTTTAAAGAATTACCGATTAAGTTAAATGCATGAATTATGAAACCGGGATCTTAAAGTACTAAACCTATTAAGAACCAACTAAGCCCCTCGACCCTTCTCAAGGAGAAACCTGTGGAACTACCTAGGCTGTTAATCCTACCGGTTATTAGACGCATTTCCAGTTGTCTAATTATTGTGTAAGTACCCTAATGTTGACCTTCTCTTGTCCAATCATAGATCTAGGGTAGTTTGAATTAATTAACTTGACTTGATAGACTAATAAAACCGACAGGTCAACTAAGACACGTCCTTTTCCAAGGACTATCTAAAGCAATTCGTCGGGTAAGACCTACCAATAGCCCCTCACTTTCCAGGTATTAGGACTAGCAGAACACTAAAACCTAGCAAATTACTAACACTTACTTCTAGGGGTTATCGGCCGATTCTCCCTAAAGAGTTAAGATTTCTTACGTGATATAGACACTCACCAAAATCCTAAACCCTAGTATGACTCTATGTTGTGATATAGACCGTCACTAAGAATCATACGAAGCAAATGACAATAATAAACCAAGTTAAAGTACTCATATGCATCAAATCAATAAAACAAACTATTTACTAAACACAATTAGTCCATAATATTCATGCAAATAACGAAAACGGTAAAAACTTTATTCAATCCATTCAACTAAGTCTAGGTGGCTTAAAAGTTTAGCCAAGCATGTTCATAAACGAAAACAAATCAAAGTTGTTCAAACAAGAATTCATGATAACAAGTTTCGTGATGAAAAATAAAAAAAAACAAAGAACTAGAAAACCCGTATAGTATTCGATCCTTCGTCCTGAACTCGTATCAATGATTCGTATGCTTCAAGATCTTCGAAAGTGCTCCCAACGTGCTCTCAAAATTGCCTCTAATAATCTCCAAACGTAATTCTGTCTTCTTCGTCTGATGTCTGATCTTGTGCGACTGATGTTCCTCTTCTCAAAAATCCCCCTCCTCTTCGTAATATATATATATATGGCCTCTTATTCAAAGATGCCAAATACCTATTTTAATTGTAGTCCAATTCCCTTTCATTGAACTAAACCATTTTAGCAAATAGGGAACATGGTATGGGCCTGTACTTGTGATTCTCGAATGGCCCAAACAACTAATAAAAGGGTCGGTCAACTTAACTAATTTTCGGTCAACACCCAAGTGGTCAAAATGCTATGGTTGGACAACATCTCTACGAATCTCACCATCAAAACAATCGGATCCTTTATTTTTATTCTATCATGAGTGAATTAATTCCAACTTTCAACCACTTTCCATTAGTAGTCCCCCATCTTTGGTAAACTATTTTTAAATGGCTTTCAACTTTTTGCACTTTAGTCCTTGAGTTTATAAAATAGAGATAAGTGGCCTCGACCCAATCACGAAAAATGGCTGCAATTTTTATTCAGTCACTGGCGCCAGCGCCACCACTCTGCCTAACTGGCTGGTCATTTAATTATTACTCTTTTTTTTTGCTCCATTTGCACCAGCACCTGGCAAAACACAAAATAATATAATATACTACTAATAACTAAATAAAAACAAATAAAACCTATACAATAATTATACAATTTACACGGGACAAATATGTGTATTTTACCGCACATCAAATATCCCCACACTTAACATTTTTTCGTCCTCGAAAAAGAATTATCCAACGGAATTAGAGACGAATTATCAGTCGGGTCAAAAACATATGTATATTTTATTAAAACCAAAACTTGCGTTAGCCGCGATTGCGAATATACTTGTCCCCTTAAACCCAAGTCCGGTCCTAAGCCTTTATCATGTGATTTTAATTTAAGTGCAGTCATTCTACCTAGGGCCTCACACTAGAATCTACGGTCCACCGACTTCCTCCTCAAGCTTATAGAACTAAAGGAACGATCACTAGATCAATTCCCAACCGTCTTATATCAAAACCAAGAGAGTTTACAATTAATTTTTTTTTCTTTTTCCATTTTTTTTCATTGCTTTTCTTTTTTTCCCCCTAATGAGCGTAGACGTTGCTTTCCCTAACCAAGAGGCAATCCGATTGTAAAGTCGCTATCCCAAACTCGGATTACTTAGGCTTCGGTACTTTTTTTTTTCTTTTCTTTGCAAGGTCGATTTCACACATTCTAGCGGTAATCCGGTTGTAAAGTCACTATCCCCAACCCAGACTACATAGAAATGCGCTACTTTCATTTAGTTTCTAGCTCATTTTTTTATTTTTTTCTTTCTATTTGTTTTTCGCATGATCACAAATTCTAACGGTTTTAACTTATAACGGTGTCCTTTATACTCTTATTGGCAGTTTCAATTTCCCATATCTCCCAGTCGAAAACCCACTAGCAGACCGACAATTAAGGTATATTAAATCAAAGAGACTTAAAACCAAATCCGGGCCTATCCACATATCCCTAACTAGACACAAGCTCGATTTATTTAATCTCATATTATTATTATTTGAACCCAAGCAAAAATTCATATTTTCTATCATTTTCTGTTTTATTTATGCAAACTTCTCATTTCAAAGGACATTTTTCTGACTTTTCAATTTTTTTTGAATTTTTCAAATTTTGAATTTTTTTGTATTTTTAAAATTTTTATGACTCAAGACTCACTAACTAAGACCTAAACGACAGTTTCTTATCCCCACACTTAAGGATTGCATTGTCCCTAATGCAAAGTAGGGGTGAGCAAATTAACCACCATAACCGATAACCGAACCATAACCGACATAACCGAACCACTAATAACCGATAACCAATATAACCAATGGTTATGGTTATGAAACTTTGTATAACCGCTCAATCGGTTATGATTATGGTTATGAAGTTTTGGTTAACCGATATAACCGAAACCGAACCGAACTTGTGATGTTAACTTTACATAATAGATTTGTGTTTTACAAAACCATATAGAGGGTTTTTAGTAAGATAAAAGTTTGTTATTAACAAAATGATCTTGATGTAGATATCATTTATTTTGATAAAGAACTAATCTGTTATGGCCATAATTGTTTTTGTTTGAGAATTATCATATTAAAAAGAACCCTAAATCGGTAGTTTAACAAAAAAGTTTAGTCTCCGTTATCTTATAAAATAGGCTCAAGCTAAGTTCAAATCGTGCACAACCCTATTTATTTCAAACCTTGCTTGGTTACTTAACCGAAATTAACCAAAACCGAACCATAACCGACTTCATAACCGATTAACCGTAACCGAAGTTTGGTTATGGTTATGGTTACCAAAACTCCATAACCGAACTACCGGTTATGGTTATGGTTGTTAGTAAAAACCGAACCAAACCGACCCATGCACACCCCTAATGCAAAGATGGAAACTAACAATAAATACGAAAGAAATAAAATACAGAGAGAGTTGGAAAAGACTTAGCTGGTTAGGACAAAAGTCAGTGCCAGCCGTACGAGTCTTGAATCCAACGAACGATCGTATAGCATTTCATTCGCGATCGTTGCCTAGCCTGCTTGGGTTTATCAATATGGCAGTTCTGAACTCACCCGAATGGAGATTGAGTACGGGTGGTACAATCCAAACCTGCACAAACACATCAAAACAAAACCCAAAGCAGTACCAATTCTAAAAACGACTCAAAAACTACTACTTTAGACTCATGGTACAAAATAAAAGACTCAAAATACAAACTCTATAAATGAGTAACAACTTCTCACATACTTATGAGGGATCATAGAGATGCAGCTCACCTCCAAACACACACTCACGGGCTGTAGCACCATCATATCTATCATTGCCCAAATCGCCCCAAACACTCTTATCTCTCTCACCACCTCTCAACTCCTCACCTGGCGGTTTGAATCTAGAATCTTCATATCGAAATCTATCCCCACACTGAGCTTTGCTCAGTATCTCTATCTTAGATTCTAAATGCACCACTCTCTCCTCTAATTCCTCTACTCTCCTATCCGGTGGGTCCCCACACTTGAGTCCTATTACTTTCTCTAGACTCGGATCACTCACCACCTTCTCATCATCTCTCTCGTCCTTCTCACAGTCACCCACTAACGATACCGCCTGCACTCTATCACTAGGCCCTCTCGAATTCATAACCTTAAAAACTACTGATTCCTCGCCTGCTCTAAGTGTGATGGTGCCTAAAAAGACATCTATGAGAGCTTTAGCGGTGTTCAAGAACGGGCGTCCTAAAGTTAACGGTATGTTTTCATCTGCTTCTATGTCAAGAATGACGAAATCGGCGGGAAAAACGAACTTGTCGACCTTAACAAGCAAATTCTCTACTATACCCCTCGGGTGTTTTACGGACCTATCAGCTAAGGATAATGTCATTCGGGTAGGTGAAAGCTCGCCTAAGTCTAGCTTCTCGTAGAGAGAAAAGGGCATCAAATTGATGCTAGCACCTAGGTCGGCTAAGGCTCTAGTATTGGTGTTACTACCGAATAGACAAGGAATAGTGAAAACACCGGGATCGGTTAGCTTTTCAGGAAGCTTATTTGAGACAATGGCCGAACACCCTCCATGCAATGGGACATTCGACAACTCCCCTAACTTCTCCTTATTCCTAAGAAGGTCTGATGCGTGTGAAGTGTTATATATATTAGGTGTATATTTTAAGCCCCTTTAACACTTATTTTTAGCCAAGTTTTAAATTTATAAAACACGATATTTTACTAACACTAAACACACATATGGGCAAGTGCACCCATCGTGAGCGTAGTATAGTGTTGGCAAGATACCGAGGTCGTCCAAGGACACAAGAGCTTTTAGTACCGGTTTATCCTCAACGTCTAATCAAAATAAAAAGTTTAGAAAAATGTTTTAAACTAAGAAAAATAAAAACTAACTAAAATGCTGAAAAATAAAATAAAAAAAAAACAGATAGACAAGATGAATCACTTGGTTCCGACTCGTATCTAGTGTAACCTTTGATTATTTCCGCACTTTTGCACTATTTTAAGAGATTATCTTAGTTATTGTAGTAGGCCCCTCTTTTGAAGGTGACGTTACCCTCACCCCAGTAGTTTGAGTCAGCAAGGATACAATCCTAAAAGGGTGGATTATTGGAAGATAATTAATTAAGTTATTAATGCAAATTATGGTAGGCCCCTCTTTTGGAGGTGACGTTACCCTCGACTAAGTAGTCTGAGTCAGCAGGGATACAGTCCTAAATAGCCGGGTTATAGTATTAATAGTAGTTAACTTATGAGGGGATCAAAGAGTTTGGACCCCTGCCATCCAATACCGTTAAGTATTGAAGGAGGTCCTACTAAATTTGACCCAGGTCCATTGCAGGACCTCTAAACGCTGAACAATGGCAAGACATTTACCAAACCGTTCCCTTAACCCCCGACCAGGTAGCCAACATACCTCCATATAGACCGTGGAGATATGAATGGTGAAAATCTTTTATTTTATATAGACAGTAAAATAATGCCAAGACACCACGGACAAACGATAAGGAAAGATCACCTTCAACATAAGCAACTAGTTATTAAAGTCATTAATACAAAACCAAGTAAAAAGTGCGAAAATATTAGAAATAAAAAGTATTACACTAGACACTTTGTCTTCACCAAGTGATGTAAGAGACTTAGGCAAACATGGCCTTGATTGTCAAGAACTCTTACGATCAATCTTGGATCCCGAGACGACTCACACACTCTACGATGGACAATGGATGATGGTGGTGGATGATGGTGTTATGGTGGTGGTGGGTGGTGGGTGAAGTGTGAGAGAGGTGGTGTGCCAAGGGATGGTTTGAGCTTGAGCCAAGCACTCCTATTTATAGGCTGAACAGAAGCTCGGGCACGGCCCCGTGTCCACATCCGTCTCTTTCTTCATTTATTGCAGCTTGTCTTATTAGTTGACCACGCCCTCGTGTCCGCTGAGCACGACCCCGTGTGCAGAAGAATCTTTGTACTATAAAGATTTGCCTGGATTGTGCGAATCTTATAGTTGACCACGGCCCCGTGTCCGCTGAGCACGGCCCCGTGGTGGGCAATAGAAGCTTCTACCACTTTGTCTTTTCTGCTGACACTTGGGCACGCCCCCGTGCTGGCTGAGCACGGGGCGTGTTCAGTCCTCTGTTTCCTTGTTTTGCTTGGGAAGATGCTGTCGTGGGGTTGGGCATGTCACGTCTTGTTCCTTTTCTTGTATTTATGTTAGATTTTGATGTCTTTTTGCTTCTTTTGTTAATTTGAGCTCATTTAATCTTGAAAATACAAAAGGAAGACAAAAGCACACTTTTTCCAACATTAGTACTAAAAAAGGGTTAGTTTTATGCCACAATTGATGTAATTTATATGTTGCATTTTGCACACATCAAATACCCCCACACTTGAATTTTTGCTTGTCCTCAAGCAAAACTCTTTAATACGTGGCTATTACACTCCCAAATGGAATGGGTAGAGAAGAAGGTTTTCGGGCTTGTCCTAGAGTGTCGGGATTTCCAAGATTCTTTATTTAGTTTTATTTTTATTTATTTACAATCCTATTTGTCATGATTTATTTAAAACTTTTCATAAGATAAATTACTTATTAGGGCATAACATGCCTCTTTAAAATTCTATTTATATACAAGTTCATATACCTCACGGGGATCACTCAACACTCGGCCGAAAATGTATTTTGTGAATCACTCGAGAGCGGCATGGAACTTACTTCTACCATAGGCTTGCCAAGCAATCAATCCTCCTCCTTTTTAACTTATATACCTTTATAAATATCAAGAGGACTTTGTGGGTGAAGGGTTAGGCTTGGGTTAAAGGTAGGTGGTTGGGTTAGTGGTTAGTGGTTAGTAGGAAAAGGGCTAAAAGCGTAACAAGCGTCGGTTTTTGTAAGACTTTCTATTTTTGTAACTTTTATTTTGATGAAGCTATTATTCAAACAAAGTTATTTTTGATGAACTTGTTTGTTTATTTTCTTTTGCTTCATCATCAACACATATATTTTTTTTTTTGAAAAGTCATACGAAAAACCGAACTTGTTACTAAAACAAAGGGTTAAAAATAAAAAGGTTTTGGTGGGTAAAAGGGTGTTTGGTTTGGGTTATGAAATGAAAATGTTTAGGCTTAAAGGGGCTAACTAGGGGGATTTTGGGTAGGTGGTAAAAAAAAAAGAAAAATAATGGTGTAGAAATAAAAAGGGTTAGTCCTAATGCCTCCATCATTTACTTACTCGGGTTTAAGTTGGTAAGGACCGGGAATGTATCGTCATGGCAAGTTCTAGAGTCGTAAGAACCAAGCGGCTATTCACACAAGAAACGAAAAATGAGCATTTAGTTTAATGATATGTAATTGTATGCTCAATAAAGGCTCAAAACTCACTTTTGTGGGAATGGGTTTTTATGTGATCAAGTATATATAATCAAATTTTAACTAAGTTTGTCATGCCTTTTCATAATTTTCTTATGTTGGTTCTTTTTATCACGACGCTATCAGTTGTAAATTCGTAAAAATATAACCTTTTTAGAACTTGAAATTCCCGAGTTAAACCTAGACAAGTAAAAAAATGATTTTTTTTTTTAAATTTGGGGTGATTAGCGATTCCAATAGAGTTTTGTGTAAGGCTTGTATTTAGGACTTGCAAGATTCAAGGTTTTAGCATCCCCCCCACACTTAAATTACACATTGTCCTCAATGTGTCCCAAAAATAAGTTTTTAGGTTGATTGAATGTGTAAAAAGGTGTAAAAAGCAAAATATTTGTGTTACTGGTTACCTGGGCACGACCCCGTGTTGAGTGGACACGTCCCCGTGCTCAGGTGCCAGTAACGAAAACTTACAGAAGGTGAACACGGGGGCGTGTTGGTTGAACACGACCCCGTGTCTGTAAAGGTCTGCAGAATCAAAACAAACAGCAGGTTCAGGGGAGTGGGCACGGGGGCGTGTCGGCTGGACACAACCCCGTGTGGACAATCTGCCAAGTTGAAAAACAGGTTTCTTTCTTCGGTTTTCCTCTCCCGGCTTTAGTAGTACTAATGTTTAGCACTCTAAGCCTCGTATGTACCTGCTTAATCAATAGACACCATACCATACCATAGCAAACATCCTACTTTTACCAAAGTTAACATCCATGTCAAAGTTAAAAGGAAAATAAATGCAGAAAATAAAAGAAGTTAGGGAAAGTAAATTGTTCAACACTTGGCACGCAGGCCATCAATTGTTCAAGAGTGAAAAAGGGTTAACCTGGGGAACCATCAAACAACCTCCTCTTCCTTCGCTCCTCCCGCCTATTCCATGGCATCGTCATCGTCATCATCATCATCCCCTCCATGGCGTGCAATGTCGTCTCGTATATATCCAATATCATCTTGGATATCGGATATGTTTCTTTCGATAGCTCCGACCCGGTGGTAGGTGTTGCTCGCCATGTTATAGGTGTTCCTGGTGCACATAAGGTTTTCCTGCAACAAATCATGCAAACTTTGAAAGTTAGGAAAACCGCCTCCCGAGGAGGATGATTGGCCCGGATCATCGTGGGGTTGGTATTGGTACTGATGATGTTGCGGAGCTTGGAGGACAAGGGCTTCTTGCGGGTTCCATGCATGACCTTGCATCCTTTGAAAGCTTACCGTCCCGTCTTCCGCCTCATAAATCAGGTTCATTGAGCGGCATATGTGTATATCCACCATACCCGACCATGGGCTCCTCTCAAATGACCTAGGTATGTGGGCGAAGTGCCTGAAGAGACGGTACACCCAACCCCCAAAGAAGATAGGAGTCGGTGCACTAGCAAGGCGGTTGTGATGCATGTTTCGGAGCATGAGGAACGGAACATCGAGCGGCCTGCGGTTGTGGATGCAGTGGAGGACAACCAAATCTCTTAACCCAACGACGCCACTACTACCATGCCTTTGGCTAAGAGAGTAGCCGAGGAGCCTATGGATGTATCTGTAGAGCGGATCCCTCAGCTTCGTACTCTTAGTGCTGCTCGGATTGTAGTACCCTTCACCAATCTGAGCCCAAATGGCTTGGCGTTCGTTTTCACCTATTTCTCTCATTCCTCCAGTATTTTCCTCGTTTCCCGCATCCTCTTCCGCATATAACCCGACAATCGACCCAAATTGTGCCATAGAGATCGAATACCTCGTTCCGCCACATCGGAATGCTACCCCATCGTTGTCGAATGGGTCACACCTTTAGTTGAATGTGAAGGTGCTATAGAATTCCAAAGTACATTCGTGGACGGAACGGAGTCGAGTTGTTAGAGCGACTCTGAGTGGTCCCGTGACAATGTTGTTGAAACGGTCGATTTGATTCACCACAGTTAACAATTCCGTGCATGCTTGCCTCGGGTATTCCTCCGGCCTTGTTTGAAGTATCTCGTATCTAGCTCTAGCATCGAGCTCATTGGCGTTAAATCTTGTGAACTTCCTAGCCATCTGAAAGAATACACCAAAAGTTAGCACGAAACAGAAGTATTTCCGGACAAAACTGCAAAAAGTGAGCTGGACACGACCCCGTGTTCAGCGGACACGGCCCCGTGTCCAGGCGTCTGTTACTCAAAAATTCCATTTTTCGACCCGGTTTCGAAAACTTGAAAATTTTTGGTCCAATAGGTGCGGTTTCCCCCGAAAATGAAACCCTAAGGGCCGTTTTTCCCATAATAACTTACCTTATCAATTTTATCTTTTTCGGTTCAAGAACAAGGGTTTGGGGTTTTTGTGAGAAATCGGGTGAATCTATGAACAATACAAGTGTATTTACTTCCCATAACACTAATCTAACTAAATGCAAACAGATCTAAACAAAAATTTGGGGTTCGATCCGGATGAACTTCAAGAACCCTAGATTTTTCCCCCAAATTTTTGGTGTTTTATGCAAGTAACTAAGCTAACTACTAAAAGTGATAGAATCATACCTTGATGTCGTTAGAGTGAGAGGAGACGTCGAAAATTTGCGAAAAATCGCCTGGAACCAGAGCTTTTTCGGGGAAACGGGGCGTGTGGAATGAAGTAACTGTTTTGAAAAAGGGGATATATCCCGTCTGCAGCGCAGACACGGCCTCGTGCCGAGCAAAGTTTTGAATTTTTTTTTTAGTGCTCGTGTGAGTGCCCTTATTTCCCATAAGCTTTGGTTAGAAAACTTACCGCTTTAGATGTCGTCCCAATCGTTCGTAACTTACCAGGTATGATGTTGGTTTCATTCCTCCACCGTTTGAAATGAGATCTCTTCCTCTTCATCCTCAATGAATCCTTGATAGAGTTTCAGCCGTTGGCCATTGACTTTGAATGGAGGCCCATTTCGAGATTTAATTTCTACTGCACCGTGTGGGAAAATATGGGTGATGGAAAAAGATCCTGACCACCTAGACTTTAATTTACCAGGAAATAATCGAAGTCGTGAATTAAACAAAAGAACTAAATCTCCTACTCGAAATTCATTAGGTTTAATATGTTTGTCATGCAAATTTTTCATTCTTTCCTTATAAATTTCAGAGTTTGAGTATTCATAATTCCTAAGCTCGTCTAATTCATTTAATTGACAAAATCGATTTTTACTAGCAAATTCTAAATCTAAGTTTACATTTTTGATTGCCCAGTAGGCTTTGTGTGCAATTTTTACTGGCAAGTGACAACTTTTTCCATAGACTAGCTTATATGGGGTTGTGCCTATTGTTGTTTTATAAGCAGTTCCAAAGGCCCATAAAGCATCATCTAATTT
Source organism: Helianthus tuberosus (assembly GCA_030545235.1). NCBI lineage: Eukaryota > Viridiplantae > Streptophyta > Magnoliopsida > Asterales > Asteraceae > Helianthus > Helianthus tuberosus. Next base: position 177,067,502 of record CM060450.1, read on the forward strand.
ATCTGCCCATTCCTTTTTATTTAACCCTACGGTTTTTTCAAGTATTCGTTTTAAACCTCTATTAGTCACTTCGGCTTGTCCGTTTGTTTGAGGGTGATATGCTGTTGAGACCCGATGATAGACCCCATATCTTGTTAAAAAAAATTCAAGTTGATGGTTGCAAAAATGGGTACCTCTATCACTTATTAATGCTTTAGGTGTGCCAAAACGAGAGAATAATTTTTTCAGAAATCTTACCACGACTCTTCCAACATTTGTTGGAAGTGCCTCGGCCTCGGCCCATTTAGACAAGTAGTCTACTGCCACAAGTATATATTTGTTTCCTTTCGATGGTGGGAAAGGTCCCATAAAGTCGAGTCCCCACACATCAAAAATTTCACAAACAAGAATGCCATTTTGTGGCATTTCGTTTTTGGAAGAAATATTACCTGTTCTTTGGCAAGCATCACATGTCTTAACAAGACTTTGGGCGTCTTTGTAAATGGTCGGCCAATAAAATCCTGAATCAAATACCTTTCGTGCGGTACTAGCGGCACCATGATGTCCTCCGTATGGACCTTCATGACAATGGCGGAGAATTCTTCGGGCTTCGCTACCATGTTCGCATCGTCGAACGAGTTGGTCGGCACACATTTTGAAAAGATATGGATCTTCCCAAAAATAGTGTTTCACATTGGCAAAGAATTTTTTTCTTTGATGATGTGGCCACCCTTTTGCGACTATACCGCTAGCTAAGTAGTTAGCATAGTCGGCGTACCATGGTTCTTCCTTGTATTCCACCATTTCTAGGGACTCAGTTGGAAATTTTTCGTTGATTTGCTCGTCCCTGGTCGCTTCTAAAGCTGGGTCTTCTAAGCGCGAAAGATGATCTGCTGCAGTATTTTCTGCTCCTCTTTTGTCTTTGATTTCAATGTCAAATTCTTGGAGGAGTAGAATCCACCGAATCAAACGTGGTTTTGCGTCCTGCTTTTTGAAGAGATATCGAATGGCTGCATGATCTGTATAGACTATAGTTTTAGAAAGAACAAGATAAGAACGAAATTTATCAAAAGCAAATATCACAGCTAGTAATTCTTTTTCAGTTGTTGTGTAGTTTTCTTGTGCATCATTAAGTGTTTTACTAGCATAATAAATTGGGTGGAAGTGCTTTTCTTTTCTTTGTCCCAAGACAGCTCCAACTGCAAAGTCACTGGCATCACACATGATTTCGAAAGGAAATTTCCAATCAGGCGCTATCATGATAGGTGCATTGACTAACATTTCCTTTAGGGTTAGAAATGCCTGATTGCAATTCTTGTCAAAGATGAAAGGGGCATCTTTTTCAAGTAATTTTGTTAGAGGCCTTGAGATTTTTGAAAAATCTTTGATAAACCGCCTATAAAATCCGGCATGCCCTAGGAAACTTCTGATAGCTCTTACGGAGGATGGAGGTGGTAATCTAGAAATAGTATTTATTTTGGCTCGATACACCTCCATTCCTTCGCTTGAGATCTTGTGACCGAGTACTATTCCCTCCGTTACCATGAAATGGCATTTTTCCCAATTAAGGGCGAGGTTAGTTTCCTCACATCGGGATAGCATTCGTTCAAGGTTATCGAGGCATTGGTCATATGAATCCCCAAAAATAGAAAAGTCGTCCATGAAGACTTCCATTGTCTTTTCTATCATGTCATGGAAAATGGCTACCATGCAACGTTGGAATGTTACGGGGGCATTACATAGACCGAATGGCATGCGTCGATAAGCAAAAGTTCCATAGGGACATGTGAAAGTTGTCTTTTCTTGGTCTTCGGGTGCTATCGGGATTTGAAAGTAACCTGAAAAACCATCCAAGAAACAATAAAATTTATGACCGGATAATCTTTCTAACATTTGATCAATGAAGGGTAAAGGAAAGTGATCTTTTCTTGTTGCTTCATTTAATCGTCTATAATCTATACATACTCTCCATCCTGTGACGGTTCTCGTTGGTATTAGTTCATTCTTTTCGTTACTTATTACCGTCATACCTCCTTTCTTTGGAACTACTTGGACGGGACTCACCCAAGGACTATCGGAGATAGGATAGATAAGTCCGGCGTCAAGTAATTTGATGACTTCATTTTTAACCACTTCTTGAACATTCGGATTTACTCGACGTTGTGGTTGTATTACCGATTTGTAGTCATCATTCATCAAAATTTTGTGTGTGCACATGGAAGGACTAATTCCTTTTATGTCTACAAGTTTCCAAGCTATTGCGTTTTTGTGTTTTTTAAAAAGACTAATTAATTTTTCTTTTTCTAAGCTATCTAATTTAGACGAAATAATTACAGGTAAATTACCATCTTTGTCTAGAAAAGCATATTCCAAACCTTTTGGAAGTTCTTTGAGCTCAAGTGGTGGGTCTTTAGGAGACTCCTTATTTGGTTGCTTATTTCGATCAAGAACTTTAAAAGTTTGTTCTATGGCGACCTCTTCTTCAACAAAGTGGTCAATCTCTTCACTTGTATCGGGTGGTTCATCTTCATCTTCAATTAGGGGGTCATTATTGCCGAAAGGATATTTCATTGACCGTTCGAGATCGACACTTCTTTTAAATGCCCCTAATTGAAGAGGTAGATTGTTGAACTTCCGGTTTTTCAAAGCTTCGTGAGTTTTTACAAATGGTCGTCCCAACATTAGAGGAGCGTCATCGAGGATGACAAAGTCGGTCGGTACTACCATTTGATATGTTTGAACCAATACATCTTCAACTACACCGATTGATTTTATTATTTTCCGATTGGATAGAAAAATGGGTATTTGAAGTGGAGAAAAATCACTAATACTTAATTTTTCGAAAATGTAGTTAGGTATTATGTTAACACAAAGATCTTTATCGATTGTGACATTACTAATAAACGAATTTTGAAAGAAACATGGAACCAGTGTAATGTTAATTTCAAATGGGTCTTCTTTTATTAGCGAGGTTTGATCATTAGTTAACTTAACACTTACCGTTTCGTCAATTTTAATGTTAGTGTCTAACTCTTTTAAAAACTTAGCATGAGTGGGTACTAAACAATGATTTTCAAAAGAAGGTGACAAGTGATTAATTTCTTCAAAATTAGACTCTTCTTGAATTTTAACGTTGTCGGACTCACCTATTTCGTTGTTTAACTCATGTGTCGGTTTTTCACTTATTTGTTCTTCCATTTTTACACTTTCAGTTATCTCTTCCCTTTTTAATTCTTCTCTTGCGCGGGACTCCTCTTCCCTTGCGCGAGATTCTTTTATACAACGATCGATAACTCTAATGTGTTCTAATATCCTATCGGTTACTTCGGTTATAGAAAAAGAATCGGAATTTTCAAAGCTTAAATCCGGTTGTTCGATCCTTTGTTCCTCATAATACCCATATGAAGTAGATGGTTCACACCATTGTCCTTCATTGTAAGCATATGATGGATAAGGTTCGTAGTTTTGTTCTTCGTAATACTCATATGAGGTGGGTTGTTCACGCCATGGTTCCTCATAATAAGCATATAAAGGTGGTGGCTCATATCTTGGTTCCTCAAAGTATGAGTATGAAGGCTCATACCTTGGTTCATCAAAATATGAGTATGAGGGAGGAGGTTCATACCTTTGGTCTTCATAGGATGTGTATGAAGTCGATGGCTCGTACCTGGGCTCCTCATAGTAGGTGTATGAATTGGATGGTTGATATGAGTGACTATTTTGAACCGAGTGTGTGTTACGACAATTAGTGCAATAATTACTCCTATAATCATCCTCCTCATAGGTGTAGTTGTAACCTCCTGAGTATTGATCCATAAGAATCACTCAGCAGACCACAACCAAGTCTCGAGATCAGAAAACAAAAATAAAGAAAACGGAAACAGAGGCTGGACACGGCCCCGTGTTCAGTGGACACAACCCCGTGTTCAGAATCTGTATCTGGGCGTTTTAATTAAATTTACTGATCTAGTTGAGCACGGGGCGTGTTCAGTGAGCACGGCCCGTGTTCAAGATACTATTACTGGGTGTTTTTATGAAAATGTGCAGCACGGCCCCGTGTTCAGTGAACACGGACCCGTGTACAGGTTACTGTAAATGCAAAACTAAACTAAAATGCAGAAAAATGTGCGCGCGTTTTAAAAAGGTTTTGAAAAACTGATTAGGTCGTCGATTTTAAGCTTTCTTAAAATCCTTGTGTTCCCGGCAGCGGCGCCAAAAACTTGATGCGTGTGAAGTGTTATATATATTAGGTGTATATTTTAAGCCCCTTTAACACTTACTTTTAGCCAAGTTTTAAATTTATAAAACACGATATTTTACTAACACTAAACACACATATGGGCAAGTGCACCCATCGTGAGCGTAGTATAGTGTTGGCAAGATACCGAGGTCGTCCAAGGACACAAGAGCTTTTAGTACCGATTTATCCTCAACGTCTAATCAAAATAAAAAGTTTAGAAAAATGTTTTAAACTAAGAAAAATAAAAACTAACTAAAATGCTGAAAAATAAAATAAAAAAAAACAGATAGACAAGATGAATCACTTGGTTCCGACTCGTATCTAGTGTAACCTTTGATTATTTCCGCACTTTTGCACTATTTTAAGAGATTATCTTAGTTATTGTAGTAGGCCCCTCTTTTGAAGGTGACGTTACCCTCACCCCAGTAGTTTGAGTCAGCAAGGATACAATCTTAAAAGGGTGGATTATTGGAAGATAATTAATTAAGTTATTAATGCAAATTATGGTAGGCCCCTCTTTTGGAGGTGACGTTACCCTCGACTAAGTAGTCTGAGTCAGCAGGGATACAGTCCTAAATAGCCGGGTTATAGTATTAATAGTAGTTAACTTATGAGGGGATCAAAGAGTTTGGACCCCCGCCATCCAATACCGTTAAGTATTGAAGGAGGTCCTACTAAATTTGACCCAGGTCCATTGCAGGACCTCTAAACGCTGAACAATGGCAAGACCTTTACCAAACCGTTCCCTTAACCCCCGACCAGGTAGCCAGCATACCTCCATATAGACCGTGGAGATATGAATGGTGAAAATCTTTTATTTTATATAGACAGTAAAATAATGCCAAGACACCACGGACAAACGATAAGGAAAGATCACCTTCAACATAAGCAACTAGTTATTAAAGTCATTAATACAAAACCAAGTAAAAAGTGCGAAAATATTAGAAATAAAAAGTATTACACTAGACACTTTGTCTTCACCAAGTGATGTAAGAGACTTAGGCAAACATGGCCTTGATTGTCAAGAACTCTTACGATCAATCTTGGATCCCGAGACGACTCACACACTCTACGATGGACAATGGATGATGGTGTTATGGTGGTGGTGGGTGGTGGGTGAAGTGTGAGAGAGGTGGTGTGCCAAGGGATGGTTTGAGCTTGAGCCAAGCACTCCTATTTATAGGCTGAACAGAAGCTCGGGCACGGCCCCGTGTCCAGTGGGCACGGCCCCGTGTCCACATCCGTCTCTTTCTTCATTTATTGCAGCTTGTCTTATTAGTTGACCACGCCCCCGTGTCCGCTGAGCACGACCCCGTGTGTAGAAGAATCTTTGTACTATGAAGATTTGCCTGGATTGTGCGAATCTTATAGTTGACCACGGCCCCGTGTCCGCTGAGCACGGCCCCGTGGTGGGCAATAGAAGCTTCTACTACTTTGTCTTTTCTGCTGACACTTGGGCACGCCCCCGTGCTGGCTGAGCACGGGGCGTGTTCAGTCCTCTGTTGCCTTGTTTTGCTTGGGAAGATGCTGTCGTGGGGTCGGGCATGTCACGTCTTGTTCCTTTTCTTGTATTTATGTTAGATTTTGATGTCTTTTTGCTTCTTTTGTTAATTTGAGCTCATTTAATCCTGAAAATACAAAAGGAATACAAAAGCACACTTTTTCCAACATTAGTACTAAAAAATGGTTAGTTTTATGCCACAATTGATGTAATTTATATGTTGCATTTTGCACACATCAAGGTCATTTAAAAAATTCGCATATTTAGGCATGGACTGGAGTGCCTCAATAAAAGGAAGATTAATCTTCAATTGCTTGAAGATATCTAAGAATTGCTCGTATTCCTTTGAATATTTTTTATTCCTAAGACGTGAAGGAAACGGGACACGCGAAAGGTCTACTAGAGGCGAAGGCCTAACATCCACAGGCGTTTTCTCGACATTCTTCTCACCTTGAGACTCACCGGGCTGTGCGGTACTTGCTGGGCGCAGCCTCGATTGCACTTTGCCGGGAACCTCCATCTATATCTCTTCATCTACAATCTCTTCATCTTCCTCAACCACTCTCTCTTCAACACTAGGGTGCCCTACTGTTTTGCCACTATGAGTGGTAATGGCCTTTACATGAGCATTCGGGTTTGGTAGGGTGTTACCCGCAAACTGACCGGGTAATCTCTCCTCTAACTTCTTAGACATATCACCTACAACCTTTTGAAGGTCTTGGAAAGCAGCTTGGTGGTTCTTAAGCATAAGGTCATGTTCGCTAAGTTTCTTTTGGGTGGTTTGGTCCTTCACAACTAATTGGCTCATCATTGCTTCCATTCTTTCTAGACTACCCCCAAGATCATAACGTGAACCCTGACCTATTTGAACCTGACTACTCAACCCCCCTTCTTTGACCTGCCCATTGAACCCTTTATTGAACTGCCCGTTTGAATCCCCACCAAAGAGTGAACCTAGACCCCTATTTGGATTTTGAGCTATTTGAAAACCAGGGGGTCCACTTGAGCGAAAATTATTATTATTAAAATGATTATTATTATTACGCCAACCCGAATTAAAATTACTTCCAAAACCACTAGGTGGACCTCCACCTTGACCCCCTCACATAAAATCAACTTGCTCCTCACCAACTAGCAATGGACACGCACTTGTATCGTGACCCCCTCGGCAAAACTCACACTTATCTACCTTAGCCTTAATCTCCTTAAGTTCCCTAGACATGTTTTCCAAAACAGCGGCTAAACTAGGATCCATGGTGACATGGTTCACCCCTCGGGCGGGTGCACTAGTAGTGGTATTAGAATTACCACTTTGATATCGCTGATCGGCTCGTGATTGAGATTGAGACTGGGCAAATGCCTCAAAACGCTCTAAACACTCGGCAACAGTAAAAATACCCATCATATGACCCCACTCATTAGTATCAAACCTATCATGAGTCTCTTGGGTGAGACCGTTGTAGAACTTCTCACATAGGGCCCAATCGGAAAGACCATGCTGGGAGCAACAAGCACAAAGGTTTTGGAAACGCTCCCAAGCAAGGTAATAAGGCTCTTCGGGCTCCATGCGAAAAGAGTGAATTTGATCACGAAGGCGTGAGGCTTTAGCAGGCGGGAAATACTTGTTCAAAAAATGCTTGACGAAGGCCCGCCCAAGTGGTAAAGGTACCGGTTGGTTGAGAGTCCAACCAAGTAGCCGCACGGCCGGCTAGTGAAAATGGGAAGAGCTGAAGGTAAGTAGCATCATTTGGGGCTCCGTGAAGACTAAAAGTAGCAAGGATACGGGAGAACCGGTTTATGTGGGCCGGGGCGTCCTCGTCCTCACGGCCATGGAACCGGATACTATTGGTAATGGCCTGCATGGCATAAGAGGGAATCTGCCATGAGTTCTCGCTAACTATGGGTGGAACAGTAATGGGTGACGCAAGACCAGTGAAGCCTTGGGTGGCTTGTTGGTGAACGGTTTGCCTAGCGTTGGCCATGTGTTCTAAGTTTTCTGGGATGCTAGAGGTGCTAGAAGTAGGGCTATCGGGTGGGGAAACCTTAGGTGATGTTTTGGGTGACTGGGGTGGGGTGGGTAATGGAGTGGAATCGAAATTGGGAAACTGAGACGTGGATGAAATACTAACCTGTGGGCCTTGGCCCAAACGAGACGATGATGATGACTCGGTGACTGGTGGCTTCGGTGGCGGTCCGTGCGAGCGCAGATGTGGCATCCACTATCAGCAAAAACCTGAATGCGAGAAAAACAAACACTAGTCACTAAGACTCAAACGAAAATAAAAGACTCAAACAACTAAACACGTAGCACGTATATGTCAATAAAGTCTATCAAAGCTAATGAACGCGATTGCCAAGAGTCCCCGGCAACGGCGCCAAAAACTTGATGTGTGCTGAACAGACTATAAAAATTAACTAAATTAGACTCTCTAAGCTAGACACTAAAAAGCTTTAATTCTAGACTCGACCTAAACCACACAATCGGCAAGTGTACCGATCAATGTAGTATAACCCTAGGAAGTCCGGATATCGAACCACGAGACTCTATTTATCACGTAAACTAGACTCTAATAGACACTGCAGACACGACTTAAAATGTTTATTTGTTTGGGGGGGGGGGGGGGTTACGGAAAAACTAAGGAAATCTATATTAAACTACTAAATTAACTAAAGCTAGACTAAATACGAATGAAGACTAAGGGCTTTTCTTATATGGAGAGCGAGACCACCTAGACAAGAATCCTGGATTACTTTTAAAGAATTACCGATTAAGTTAAATGCATGAATTATGAAACTGGGATCTTAAAGTACTAAACCTATTAAGAACCAACTAAGCCCATCGACCCTTCTCCAGGAGAAACCTGTGGAACTACATTGGCTGTTAATCCTACCGGTTATTAGACGCCTTTCCAGTTGTCTAATTATTGTGTAAGTACCCTAATGTTGACCTACTCTTTTCCAATCATAGATCTAGGGTAGTTTGAATTAATTAACTTGACTTGATAGACTAATAAAACCGACAAGTCAACTAAGACACGCCCTTTTCCAAGGACTATCTAAAGCAATTCGCCGGGTAAGACCTACCAATAGCCCCTCACTTTCCAGGTATTAGGACTAGCAGAACACTAAAACCTAGCAAATTACTAACAATTACTTCTAGGGGTTATCGGCCGATTCTCCCTAAAGAGTTAAGATTTCTTACGTGATATAGACACTCACCGAAATCCTAAACCCTAGTATGACTCTGTTGTGATATAGACCGTCACTAAGAATCATACGAAGCAAATGACAATAATAAACCAAGTTAAAGTACGCATATGCATCAAATCAATAAAACAAACTATTTACTAAACACAATTAGTCCATAATATTCATGCAAATAACGAAAACGGTAAAAACTTTATTCAATCCATTCAACTAAGTCTAGGTGGCTTAAAAGTTTAGCCAAGCATGTTCATAAACGAAAACAAATCAAAGTTGTTCAAACAAGAATTCATGATAACAAGTTTCGTGATGAAAAATCAAAAAAACAAAGAACTAGAAAACCCGTATAGTATTCGATCCTTCGTCCCGAACTCGTATCAATGATTCGTATGCTTCAAGATCTCCGAAAGTGCTCCCAACGTGCTCTCAAAATTGCCTCTAATAATCTCCAAACGTAATTCTGTCTTCTTCGTCTGATGTCTGATCTTGTGCGACTGATGTTCCTCTTCTCAAAAATCCCCCTCCTCTTCGTAATATATATATATATGGCCTCTTATTCAAAGATGCCAAATACCTATTTTAATTGTAGTCCAATTCCCTTTCATTGAACTAAACCATTTTAGCAAATAGGGAACATGGTATGGGCCTGTACTTGTGATTCTCGAATGGCCCAAACAACTAATAAAAGGGTCGGTCAACTTAACTAATTTTCGGTCAACACCCAAGTGGTCAAAATGCTATGGTTGGACAACATCTCTACGAATCTCACCATCAAAACAATCGGATCCTTATTTTTATTCTATCATGAATGAATTAATTCCAACTTTCAACCACTTTCCATTAGTAGTCCCCATCTTTGGTAAACTATTTTTAAATGGCTTTCAACTTTTTGCACTTTAGTCCCTTGAGTTTATAAAATAGAGATAAGTGGCCTCGACCCAATCACGAAAAATGGCTGCAATTTTTATTCACTCATTGGCGCCAGTGCCACCACTCTGCCCAACTGGCTGGTCATTTAATTATTACTCTTTTTTTTTTTTGCTCCATTTGCACCAGCACCTGGCAAAACACAAAATAATATAATATACTACTAATAACTAAATAAAAACAAATAAAACCTATACAATAATTATACAATTTACACGGGACAAATATGTGTATTTTACCACACATCAATGGCTCTTTTCTCCCCTGTGAAGTCTCTGGGCTTGCAGGACACGAAATATTTGTAAGAGCAGGTTCAAACACGTGGCTCTTGATTGAGCACAATCTTTTTAGACAGGATACTTTGCTGATTCGACGAGTGACGAGGATCGTCCTTCTTTGACTCGTGTGTTTTAAAAGGGGGCTTACTATGAGCCACAGATTGAGTCTTAGAGCGTGTACTACTTGATTCCTTGAACTGTCTATCAAGAGCTCTAGTAACGGCATTGTCTATTAATGCTTGAAGATCTACACCAGCTACATTAATTCTGGTGGTATCATTATTCTCTCTCGGGTGACTGTTTACCTTTTCTGATTCAGCCATGTAACTTAATTGCTACAAAACAATTGACAATATTTTATTCATAGGTTATTATTGGATTATCATTTTGATGATTTATTAACCATGGTAATATAAACCATATTGGTTAATTTGTTAATCAAGCTTTTATTTTAAACTTTTTGTTATAATTTATCCCTAGTTATAAAACATTAAGGGTATTATTAATGGCACATAAGGCCTAGTCACAAGGACGGTTTTAAAAATTATAAGCCATGATCTTATAAGATCGAGGCATTCAGGTTTGAACATAGTTCATTACCCTTTTCTTGACAGGGAGTCGTAGATTACGACTGTCTTTTGTCTCATTTAGATAATAAATATAACCCGTAGGTAGGGGTGTAAACAAGCCTAGAAGCTCGAGAGCTACTCGTGATCGGCTCGGTTAAAAGCTCGAACGAGCGAGCCTTAACGAGCCCGAGCTCGAGCCTGAAATACAAAGCTTGTTTAGGCTCGCGATCCTAAACGAGCCCTTACAAAATTTTAATTTTTTATATATAATATATTAGTAATGATGATAACATTGATGAGCCGAGCTAGAGCCGAGCTTTGGCTCGTTTAAGCGATGTTGAAGTGAGCTCGAGCCGAGTTTTTAGCTCGTTTAAGGTTGTTCTCAGAATAGTTCGAGCCGAGCTCGAGCTTTTGGTTTTACTCGCGAGCCGAGCCCGAGCTCAAAGAAGTAGGCTCGAACCGATCCGAGCCGAGCTCGAGCTCGAGCTTCATAAAAACCTAACGAGCCGAGCTCGAGCCTGGTCAAGCTCGGGCTCGGCTCGTTTACACCCCTACCCGTAGGTACTTCATCACTAATGGATGTGTAATATATGATCATCTTAATTGATGATTTGAACCCATGATTTATAGATCATTAGGCTAGACAAGAGACTGGAAAATCCAATGTAAAGATGACAAGTGTGATTTCATCGTATCACTGTTGTTAGGAGTGCTAACATGTTTTCAGATGTTAACAAGGATTTATTTCTTAAAAAGGTTCTACCGTCATGGCCCCGTCTCAAAATGACATGTGGGCTAGGTTTTTACCTTTAAGATTTTCTTTCAATATATATATATATGCAGATCAATTATAAATAGGAATGATATTTAAATTTATTTCATACAATATATTCATATATATGATGACTAATGAAATTTAAATAAAACATTCCAATAAATTTAAAAGAAGTACATAATTGCCCTAGACAGAACTTTAAAGAAATAACATTGTCCACACAGGGACTAAAATAAGAAATACTAGTCCTCGCAGGGACCTATTACCTAAATAAAAATGTCCACGCAGGGACTTGATTGAAATATAAAAATTACAAAACAAACAAATAAGGAATTTTCAATAATCCATCTTCTTCTTCCCTTTATTAGGTCTGCCAAACCCTTAAGTAGTCCCTGGCGGCTTCTCCGCTCCTCCTGAACCTCTCGTTTCACCTGGTTCAACCTCTGAAAAATTTTCTACTGCTGCGGTGGTTGGATCAGTGGCGGCTGCTGTTGCGGAGGTTGAGGAGGTGGTGGGTATTGATACCCATAGCTTGGTACCCAGACTGGTATGAAGCTGCGAAAGGTCCTTCAGGGTGAAAAGTATTGTAGTTGGCCGCCTCTAGGTACGGGTCGACGGCAGGGGCATTGTAGTAGTTGTAGCCAGGATAAGCTGGCTGCTCAAAAGGGTTATACGCCGCTGCACCGACGTAAGAAGGAATTGGGTTATCATAACCCATGTGTGGCGGTGGTGGTGCGACTGGTGCGGAGTCAACTTCTGAAACTGGGTTTGAAGGCCCACCCATTTGCGGCTCTTCATACAGTGGCGGGTAGTGGCTGCCACTGGAGTGTTGGGGGGTGCTGAAGTGAAAATCCCCCCTTTGCATGGACATCCGTGCACCTGATCTTCTTCGCCTCGGTGGTTCTGGAGGCAGCTGCTGCTCTAGCGGTGGCGGTGGCATGACCGCCTCAAAGTGTGGGTCCTTAGAAGGGACCTGTTGGTGTGGTGATGAGTTGTGGGAAGGTGTGTACTCCCACTGATAATTGCTCCACCATTGGGCAAAAGAGTCGGGGCCTCTATATGGCGAACCATGGAAAGATGATCCGTCTGAAATCTCAATGGGATGCGTGGGCGTCCCAGTTGGTGGCTCGGCAGGTTCTGGATCTGGATCCTCGTCCATATCCATATCCTGGGCTTCAGGAAAGTGGTCTTCTGGTCCCAATGGGTTATGGCCCATTGGTTCTTCACTCACGTTCGCCGGGTTGAACCGGCTCTGAAAGTATGGGGTTGGGTCCTGAAAGGCACGGTGTGATCCCGACCGCTGCAGCGGGATGAAGGAGTGGTGTGAGTGGTCGGACTCGTTGTTCTAGTGGAGCCCGAATGAGTCGTGGTATGATGGTGAGGAACCGAGCGAGACTGAACGTCTCTCCGGCTCCAGGTAAGTCCTCCAATCTTCCTAGGGACTTGAGCTGAAAGTTGCTGAAGGAATTCGCCGGTGAGGAGGCCCGGCTTCATGATCATTTGGAGCAGTTATCGGCGCCTTGCCTCGTCCACCTCTTCCTCTGAATCATGGCGGCATTGTCTTTTGTTCCTGTCACAACAAACAAAAAAAACCAACAAAAGAAAACAATTAAGATTAGGATTAGTCCTAAGTCATTTGCCTAGACTCGGAGGTCGAGGAATGTGCAAACTGTGTCATTGAGATTAAACACAAAAGGCTAGTGTTTAATTCACTCAATGTTAGCTCTGATACCAACCTGTCACACCCCGATATTTCCACGTATTACCGGTGGGCCCGGTGGGGAGTATCGTGACGTAGTTGATATCATCATAGTCAATAATCTCAGTTTAAATGCACAGCGGAAGTCTAAAAGTAATTTATACAAACCGAGTTGAAAGTAACATAAAATATTACACAACGGATTGTAGATGGATCCACAGGCGGATCTAAAACATAAAGAAATATTGTTCAACAGATTTAAGCATCAAAAGCTTGCAAGACTCTTTATTTGATACTATGAGTAGCCAGCCCATTACGCGTAGTACCTGCACTTAATCTTTTTGAAAAATACGTCAGTTTACACTGGTAAATACAATTAACTGACTCTTTTGAAAAGTGTTTATAAAAATTGATTTAAATGCACAAGGCATAAATATTCTTTATTAACTTGGGACAATTATTTTAAATATAATCTTGTATACAGTTTTACATGTTTGTCGTCCATTCAGGACCAGGTTAGAAGAGCCGGATAAGATTAATAGACACACTACTTGGTATAATACCCACAAGAAGTTTCCTTACGAGTGGGGTACCATTTTACATACGCAACTGTCAGGTGTATGCCTACACCCCGTGCTTAAGTCATGGCCATTTCTATTGAATGAGTCGATGATATCCAGGACATGGTCATTACCCCCCATAGGCATTGCTTCAAATAAGACAGATTAAAACGGGTTATCTCAATGATTTTAACCATTAATCGATTAAATATTCAATACCCAACCAAGCGGTATTATTATAATACCGTATCCTAAGCCCGTATAACGGAAAATAAGTTAAAAGTATTCACCTGAGCAAAATTATAAATTTTAATCTCAGTCGTATATCAATCAGCAAACACAGGTAGCTTTTACTGGGCTCCTAATCTGGAACAAAGGTTTTAATAACCTATTAGATTCCTAACGGGTCTTATTTAAGTCTTAACTTAGACCGGTTAGTTTTAATGAAAGGTTTACGGTTCAAACGCAAGATTGAGCGAAGACCGGATTAGAATGTGATTTAGACCCGACAAGTATGAAGACTTGTATAAAATGGGTAAACTAAACACATTCTGGATTTTTAAGTAAAAATGATAAGGTTTGACCCGTTTCGGTTAATTTATGCAAACTAGTTACATAAACCGTACCGAACATGTATATGCATAACGGGTAACCAAATAAATCATGTATAGGTTCCACAAGTTAATATGCTTTAAATATGTTGTGATATCAGTATGATACCTTCCATTATGCCCAAAACGAATTTAAAACCAATTTAAGCCCCATAAGGGTATTTTGGTCATTTTAATGTTTATAAAAGAGATTAAATAGTAATATGAGGTTATGGTCTAAAATAATCAGTAAAAATATTTATTATAACAAGTTATATCTGTAAGATATCTTGTATATGTGAAATTTATCATTTATGGCCAAACTATGCACCGTAGGGGCATTTTGGTCATTTCACATATGCTATAAAGGTCAAATTTGGAAATCTGTGTTCAAAACTTTTACCTACTGTTAAAGTATAAAAATTTATCCATAACATCAGTAGGTAACAAGCCTTAGGTGCCAAATATGGTTTTAAACCATACTATGCGCCTAAATCGCATAAAATTCGGTATTTGACGATATTCGGGTTGATTAAGGAAATTTGAGATTTTGATCAGCCTTTACTGTTTAAAATAATTTATTTAATGCATAAAATCATTAGAAAAAGGTTTGATATGTAAAGGATGTGTAAAACTCATTTTATTAGCAAAAAGGGTATTATCGTCAATTACCGAGTCCATGTAAGAACTCTAAGTTATGATTAGTTTAAAATTTAATAAAAATTTCCAAAAATCCCTAAATATTATATTACATTAGTGGGTAGAAAGTTTGGTGTCAAAATTTGGGTTTAAATGTGATTTATACCAAAAATGCCATTTAATTAATAAAAGCTTTCATTTTACGATATTGTGCATAACTCTCATTTTAGACCATAAACTGATGTCAAATTTTTAGGACATACTTAAATATCAGTAATAAAGGTTTTTGTCCACTCACATTTTCTAAAATCTCGTTTTGATATCAAAAGGGCATTATGGTCAACATTTAAGCATTTAACGGAAACATGCAAATGATTCAGATTTCAAAGGAACCATATAGTATAATCTCAGAGGGTTATACTAACATGTAATATGGTCCTAAAGGAACCTTAAGGCATATCTAAAACAAGCTAAATCAGGTCAGAACTGAAAGTCAAAGCAAAAGTCTACTTTTGCAACTTTCGGTTGCAAACCGAGCCTACACTCAGAATTGTCGGGTTGAACATGCCTAAACATGTTCTTATATTAATTACCAAGTTGTTTAAGTGTTAAAACATGTTCCATAACCTTTACATTATCAGTTATGAATTATTTTATAAAAACAGTCTCGTTTAACTTTTTATTAATAAGTTTGACCCGACAATTGACCAAGTTAGAGTGATAATCAGTAGGTGCCCTTTTAAGGATTTATTACCTACATAATTACCAACTCATAGCCACTTTCAATTCGAATAATGGTTGAACCATTAGTGATTAATCACTAAGTCAAAGCTTAATTACGATAGATTTGACTTTTGGTCATTAAGCTAATAAAACTTGAACTTAGGAAGCTAAGAATGCTTACAAGAATTCTTAGCACGAATAGGAACTGAGGAAAGCTTCCTAGAGCTCCAAGGGACTTCAGAGAATGAGCTATGAAGTAAAAACCAAAGTGTGTGCAAGAACAAGAAACAACAAGGGCCTTTATATAGCAATTTCCACTTCATGTGATCAATCCATATGTCCCTATATTGATCTCAGATGTTTCCAGGTGTCCCTAGTGCATGAAAAACCATTTGCTCAGTCCCTGGTATCGAATACAAGCATGCAAAGGCGGTGAAACTGACTGAACTTGCAACTGTCCTTTTCTTTCTGCATCTGGCACTCTTACGCGGCCAGCGTAAGGATTGGTCTCGGCCTACGCGGCCCGCGACAATGGGGAGAATCGGTTAAAAGTTTTCCAGCTTTGCATTTTTGGTCCCTGGTCCATTTTAAGTTTATATAACTTCCATTTATTGCACTTATGACCCCCATAGTTAACTTTTAAGGACCTTGGGGTCACAAATTAACTCCGTTAAGCCCCCGGTTAGTTGTAAGATCACCCGAAAAGTCTTGTTTTTCTTCGAAAATCCACAAAATTATTATCCAATATTCTTGAGAGCGAAATATTTAATTATTACAATGTTTTGGGGATCGTTAAAAGGTCACTCAGAGGTAACATTTAACATGTTGACACTTTTAACCCCTATGTTTCGTAAGATCCTTATTTTAAGCACGAACGACTTTCTATATTCGACAAATTATTCGTTAAAGAATACGAACGTCGTGTGAGGTCAATCAGAGGCACAAGATTGGCATGTTGACACTTTGGATCCTTTTACTAACATATTTACATTGTTTGACAATTTTAGTCCCTCCAGGTCAATCCATTACATGTTTAAAGTCCATGACACGTGTCTTTATTATATTGGGCATGATTTTGCGAGGTGTTACATGAGATATAGGGTGGAAGAAGAGAGCCTTTGGAGAAGCGTCGTTTCAACTTGCTATGGTAAATCTAGGAAGTGGTCGTGTTTGCCATCCAATCCGGCGATGTCGGGAGTATGGAAAAACATTGTGAGAATGGAATCAAAAGTTCTATTAAAGGTAAGAGGATCCATAGTTTTATTAAAGGGGTTATGGGGGACGGGCGTAACATCCGTTTTTGGATCGATCACTGGATGGGCGATGCCCCGCTAATGCTTAAATGGCCAAGTCTGTTTGCTTTAGAAAATAATAAAAGGTGCTGGGTGTGTGACCGTATTCCGGAAGTGGGAGAGGTCGATCCTTGGTCTTGGGATTGGTCTAGACCTCTGGTTAACCCCGAGGAAGTGGCGGAGTTGGATAGTTGTTCGGAAGTGCTGGCAGGTATTCGCAGAGTTGCTGTGAAGGACAGTTGGCGGTGGTCGCCGGCTGGATCAGGTCAATACTCGACTACCTCGTTTAAAGAAATGGCGACGGATTCTGTGAATCCGGAGAAGATATATTCGGTTAAGGTATGTAGATGGATCCCTTCCAAGTGTAACATCTTTATTTGGAGGGTGGTGCTAGATCGTATCCCGACTAAACTAGCTTTGGTTAGAAGAAATATTTCGGTGGACTCGGAACTTTGCGTGTTTTGTGAGGAAGCGCCCGAATCTGTGGATCATTTATTTACAGCTTGCATTACCTCTCAACGGGTATGGAACAAGCTTAGTGACTGGGCTAAACTTCCGCCTATTTTTGCCTTTTCCCTTATGGATCTTCTTGATCTTCATAAAAGTGTTGACGGTGATAAGAAGCTAATGAGATTGTCCGCGGGCTTGTCATTGTGACTTGTTGGTGCTTATGGAAAGCTAGGAATTCGAAGATTTTCTCTAATGGTAAAGGCGATAGTGATGAGATCTTTGGGGAGGTAAAGTCACTTAGTTTTTTATGGGTAAAACTTAGGTCCACACATTGTAACTTAGTTTGGAGATATTGGTGTAGTTTCCCCTTGTATATGATGTAATCGGTCTTTGGTGCGGTCCTGCGCTTTTTGGTCAGGCTGGCCGTTTTTTAATAAAGTTTACCTTTAAAAAAAAGAAGACTAGTAATTGTATACATAAATTAGGTAAACCAATTGTGATGGGGTGGTAAAAATATAATTATTGAATTAGTTTGAAGACTAATAATAAATTCATGGTGCCAATGAAGCCCAGCTCAGCTGGGTGGAGGTGTGAAGGTTTTCCACATAGACTCGGGTTCGATCCCGGTCTGTGGCGGTTTCCTGCACGAAATGCTCAGGTCTGAACCCAGCTTCGACCGAGCTATGGTCATGTACAGCCCTGACCGAGCTAGCCGTTCAAAAAAAAAAATAAAAAAATAAATAAATTCATGGTTATTGAAGCAATAAGTATATTAAAATGTTAGTAGATACAAACATTTAATATGTGTTTTGATATATATGTTTTTTTCAAGTAATCTAAGTATAAGCAACAATATCCTTTAGTAATTTAATATTTTATAAATACCATTTTATATAAATGAAAAATCAAAGACCTTGTACTCATGTGCTTGTTGTACCAAAATTATGATAAAAAGAAAAAGAAATAAACAAATAAAAAGTAGTGGTCATGTGTTATACATATTGATTGGGAAGTATATTTTGAAGCACCAATTAAAACAAACAAAAATTGAATAGTAAAGTGAGGTAGACTAAATTTGCTAAATTATATAGGCATGATAAGTTAAGCCGGTCTATTGTCACATATTTTACATTATCACATCATATTTTATTAATTTTTTTAATATAACAATCCTCCTACTGATGATGATCATACATGACAACTTTGTTTATGTTATCAAATCAAATGTATTTACTTTCGCATTCCTCAATCCTCCTGATGATGATCATACATGACAACTTGTTTATATTATCAAATCAAATGTATTTACTTTCACATTTCTCAATAATAACTTTCTACTATAACTTTGTCTTGTCCTACAACTATTCACTTTTCCGTTACATGATTATGATTATGGATCGTGAATCACAGTACACAAAAACTAGATGCCTTTGTTTTTTTTTTTTTTTTTTGAAAAGTATACTTCATTAACGAAACCGCCGACCCAAACCGGGCCGACAAAACAAAACAACCCAAGAGACTTACATATTTACAAACGAACACCACTCGCCCCACTCTAAATCTCTACATTTAGATCTATTTGAATACCAAAGAAAACCTATAGCCTTTACTTCGCTCATGATGCTCTCTATCTTAACCGGCGTATTGGAAAACTTGAGTTTGTTTCTGGCCCGCCAAATACTCCAACACACAATCATGATAATACCTTTCACGACCTCCTTTTTTCTCTCCGAACCCCTTAGATCCTTATGAATACCGAGAAGATCCGAAATAGAAAAGGCGAAAATAATCGGAATGTTGCACCAAGAGGACACTCCATTCCACACGATAGACGCAAGGCGAAAATAATCGGAAGATGCCTTTGTTTTGATTATTTAACTCTCATTATGACCGTAACTTTTTACGATTTTAATATCGTCTATCATGTATTGTCTCACGTAAATAAATAAGTTACAACCAGGGACGCAGGATAGAAGGGGCCGCCCGGGGGGGGGGGGCGAACTTTTCGCTCAGTAGTGTCTGGTATGTAGTTCTCGTATAGAATTTTTTAGGTATATACGTTTTCGACCCCCCGATTTTATATTTTTTTTAGGTATACACGTTTTCGATCCCCCGGTCGGAAATCTCAAGCTTCGTCACTGGTTACAACTGAAGAAAACATCAGGAGTCACATGAGTAAAACAGACCACGGAAGAGGGCATGGAAAAATGTGGACCAAACAACTTTGAAGGCACGACAATGTTCCAATGAACACCACAAAAATATAACAAGATGTCGAAAGGATCGCCACCTCTTCACTACATGAGTTGTATCAAGTTTGGTCCCGTGAAATATAAGTGTGGGTGGCACTATCCTTTTACATTTTCTATACACTTTTGTGTTGTCTACTGGTTTCTTACTAATTAGTTAAACTTATCAAACTAAACGAATCGAATAACATTTCAAGTACCAAAAAATCACTGGTTCGTGAAAGAACCGATCGGGAACCCCAAGTAAAACATAATCGGGGTCGAGTCAAGCTAATGACTCGGGAAACAACCTGAGCTTTCGAAACACTTGTTTATTTTAATTTTAAGCTATATTTATATTTTTAGTTCTCTTTTATTTATTTTTATTATCTTTAGTTTTTGTTTTATTATTTTATTTCATTATGTTTTATTTGGGTTTTTTTACTTTCATTTCTCTAATTTATTGTTTATTTTTCGGTAATCGAGTTGATTGAAGGTTGACCTGTTTCGATTTTGGTCGATTAAAAACTAGGTAAGTATTTTGTTTGGACAGTGCGTCTCGCCGAAGAACAAATGTTGGGACCAGCCGTGAAGAATACTGAAAAAAATGTGAATAGCATTTTGTGCAGCATTTGTAATTCTATTTTGTCGAGCACTTGAAAAATTGTTTTTTTTTTGTTGCACGGATATTTCTTTATGTCGACCAAGTTTAAATAATAATAATAATAATAATAATAAATAAGAATGGGTTTGTGTTGGTGTTGTGTGTAGGACGTGTATTATTACCCAGGTATAGAAAATAAAGGTTTAGGAAATTCGATACCTTCTCATCGATAAAAAGACCCTATAAATATAAAAGGCTCTCCACTATTTTTGGTAGAAGATAACCTTAACTTAATACATATTTATCTATTCTAAATATACAAAAATCGATCTAATCTATTACACCCCCGCAGTCGAAGCGAGAGGAGGCCGAATGCTTAGACTGGACCGAAAATCGTCAAATAAAACCCGCGGAAGACCTTTTGTAAAAATGTCAGCTATTTGGTAGCGAGACGGTATATGAAGAATCCGCACATCACCACGTTGAACCAAGTCACGAACAAAATGAATATCCAACTCAATATGTTTGGTACGTTGATGCTGTACCGGGTCCCAGACAAATAAACTGCACTGATATTGTCACAATAAACCACACTAGCCTTCCAAAGGGGGCGGCGTAATTCTAACAATAAATTTCGAATCCAACATAATTCGGCGACCACATTCGCAACACCCCTGTATTCTGCTTCCGCACTAGAACGGGATACCACAACCTGACGCTTAGATGACCAAGATAATAAATTAGAACCCAAGTCAACACAATACCCTGAAGTAGATCGTCGAGTATCAGGGCAACCAGCCCAATCCGCATCAGTGTATGCGCGTAATGAGAGATCACTGAAGGTACCCAAAGTGAGACCAAACGAGGTAGTGCCCTGAAGATATCGAATAATGCGCTTAAGGGAATTCCAATGATCAACCCGAGGAGAATGCATATGCATACATACTTGCTGAATTGCATAACTAATATCTGGTCTGGTGAAGGTAAGATACTGAAGTGCACCAGCTAGACTACGATATAACGTAGGGTCTTCGAAGGGGTCACTTGAAGAAGCACTAAGTTTAGATTTTGTGTCCACGGGAGTAGCAACCGACTTGCAGGATGACATACCGACCCGATCAATAATATCTAATGCATATGATTGATGTGACAAGAACATAGTATCGTGCTGTCATGTTACATTAATCCCCAAAAAATGGCTCAATGGTCCAAGATCTTTCATGTCAAATTCGGCTGCCAGTTGATGTATGAGTGTAGCACGTAGAGTAGCATTGGACGTTGCAAGAATAATATCATCAACGTAAATAAGTAAATAAGCCATGTCAGAACCCTGATGATATATAAATAACGAGTTGTCACACTTACTCTGCTGAAAACCAATGGACAAGACAAAATCCGTAAACCGCTGGTACCATGCCCGGGGTGCCTGTTTTAATCCGTATAAAGACCTCTTTAATAAACAAACGTGATCCGGATACTGGCGATGACGAAACCCCATGGGTTGATACATATAAACTGTTTCGCTAATGTTTTCATGTAGGAAGGCATTGGTAACATCCAACTGATGTATGGGCCAGGACTGAGATAAAGCTAGGGTCAAGACAGTCTGAATAGTGGTCGGCTTGACAACCGGACTAAATGTCTCCCCACAATCAATGCCCACCTGCTGAGTACTGCCATCACAAACTAACCGAGCTTTATAACGCTCCAGCGTGCCATCCGAGCGATATTTATGTCGAAACAACCACATGCTACGTATTACGTTCATATCGGCGGTGCGAGGGACTAATTCCCACGTCTTATTTTTAATAAGTGCATTGAACTCAGTAGTCATGGCATTGTACCAATCCGGTTTAGACAAGGCTTCGGTGGGGGGTTTTAGGTAAGGGAGTGACAAGAGAGGCGTGAAGATTAAAGGGTTGTTTGGGTTTTGAGATGCTGTCCATAGACCGAGTGCGTATGGTACGGCTAGTGGTAGGTTGGGTAGGCACGATAGGAGGGGGTGGGGGTGGTGAGGGCGTCGGGCCGAGTTGGGTAGGCACGATAGGAGGGGGTGGGGGTGGTGGAGGTATCGGGTTTATATGAGTCTTGGGCCGGCGAGAATAGGTGTGGGTAATAGGTAGTTTAGAGGGAGGGCTGTTGGGCCGTGGAGGTGGATGGGTGGGCGTTGAGTATGAATGGGATGTAGGGGAAACTGGTGAGGGGGTTTGGGCCGAGTTGGGTGAAGTAGGAGAGGAGTGAACACGTGTCCAGAAGGAAGGATGTATGGGAGTGGAGAGAAAATCGTATGAGGAGAGGGACTTTTGTGGAGAAGTGGAGAAGGGAAAAGTTGTTTCATCAAAAATAACATGACGATTTATGAGAATTTTGTTGGTGGGAAGATCGAGACGTTTATATCCTCGATGATTAGGGGGTATCCAAGAAAAACACAAGGTATGGACCTGTGTTCAAGTTTGTTAATAGTGGTGTGAGGAATTAGAGGGTAACATAAGCAACCAAAAACACGAAGATGAGTATATGTGGTTTGGGTGAGGTAGAGGGATTGGGTAGGGGACCGGTAGTTTAGAAGTTTGCTAGGAAGGATATTAAGAAGATAAGTGGCTACTTCAAGAGCATGATGCCAATAGATGTTAGGCATAGAGGATTGAGCTAGAAGAGTTCGAATAACGTTATTAATTGTGCGAATTTTGCGTTCGGCTTTACCATTTTGTGACGATGTATGTGGGCAAGAAAATCAGAATTTCATGCCATTAGAACGACAAAATTGGTTAAATTGAGCGTTTACATATTCTTTTCCATTATCGCATTGAAATTGTTTAATGTTACCCTCAAATTGGGCGGTAATGTAGGTAGCAAAGTTTTTAAAAGTGGAGAAGATTTGTGATTTCTGACTAAGGGGAAAAGTCCATAAAAAATTGGTAAAGTCATCTAAAAATAGAATGTAATAACAGTGCCCACCACTACTAAGTATTGGTGAGGTCCATAAATCACTATGTATGATATCAAAAGGTAAAGAAGTAAAATTGACAGAATCAATAAACGGAAGACGAACACGTTTACCAAAAACACACGATTGACATAATTTGGTTTTTGCGTTATTACAATCAATAAAACTGGAATTTTTAAGAGAATGCAATAAATTTGAGCCTGGGTGGCCAAGGTGTTGATGCCAAAGATCTTGAGACACAGTGGTAAAGGTAGATGGTGAGGTGAACTTGGACACTTGTGTGGGATCCAATGTGTACAGGTCACCAGAACTATTGCATCGTAGGATAGGAGTCCTGGTCTTGAGATCCTTCACAATAAAACCAAAGGGGTCAAATTCTATAGAGACATGATTATCTTTAGTAAAACGACGGACCGAAAGAAGGTTTTTAATTAAAGATGGGGCATAAAGGACATTATTTAATTTGAAGGGTGGGAAGGGTGGTGGTAAGGTTTGGTTTCCTTGTCCAATAACGGGTATGGTTTTGCCATTACCGACGACAATATTACGAGACATGCAATTATTAAATAAAGACGGAAAATTAGTAGAGGTCATATGATCTGACGCACCTGTGTCCATGGTCCAATTTGGACCAGGCTGATTAAGTGCCATGTGATAAAGAGCTTGGGTCGGGTCCGTTGGTGTGTAGCCATCTGTAGAGGAGACTTGACTAGCGGCATAATTTTGGGCTGGCCGAGGGCCCAAAACACCTGGGCCAGCGCAGTTCGGTTTGGGAGCAGATGGGTAGGGGCATGGAGGTACCATCCATTGGGCCCAAGAATGTTGCTGTGGAGTGGCCCAATGTTGTAAGTGTTGTTGACCGGCCCAATTAGGAGGGAAAGGTGGATAAGATGGGTACTGTGGAGGATGCGCTCCATTGTAGCCTGATGTAGTCCAGCCTGATGTAGCCTGATTACCTACTAAACGAGTGAATTCATGCATGTTGTATACTACAAAATATTGCTTTATGCATAAACGAGAGCGTTGCGTCAAAAATACTAGTAAACTCACCGGTAAGACACGCTGTGTCAACAGAACTGCAGAAAGCAGTCAGACAGTAAAATTGGAGCCTAGGTGTAGGTCCGACAACAAGAATGCATTGAAACCCAAGAGTACATACAAGGGTATAATATATATGCAATGCGAAAGCAAAATTAAGCACTAAAAAGCACCCGAAACGCACTTTAAGTGCAGAATTTATATAATTCAGCAATAATTCAGCATTTAGACACATGAATATTTTGCAGAAATGTCGTTTTATTATCCAGAATATTTCCCTAAGTGTTGGGAATCGATAGCATTATAAAAAGATACTTATTAAACACTAAAAGGTGCAATTTAGCACTTTAACGAATCGGTATGCAACCGAACAATCGGACTTTACCCGGAACCTGAAAATATTGTTATTTTCATTATTTATCTTTTTCTGAGCCAGTTAGGGTCCCTGAATACCCTAACACCCATTGTAACGCTTGACACACTACTAACCGGGTTAAGTACTTAACTAACTTACTTAACCTAACTAATATCCAACTAATTAGTTGAAAATGGACTAGAACCCCCCCCCCCCCCCCCCATCTCTAACCGTCCCCAACTAGAGGGGACACACTTTGTACAAAATTTGATTATTAAATTCTTTTATGTCTAATATCTTTGTGACACAAAAACCTTTGGACTTTAGCCCTAAGCTTTGTCTATTAATAACTAGAGATTACACATGAGATCATTCATCACATTTCTCAACTCAAACACACCCTCCTCTCTCTCAAGGCTTCGGCCGAACACCCCCTTGTACATCCATCATATTTTCGGCTTCCATCATCACATTCCAAGATCATTCTAGTATCAAGGATCGCATATAAGGAGTCTTGGTGCACTCGGAGCTTGAAGGACCTCATTCTCTTGCTTTTATCCACCCTATTTGCGCTTAGATTCTTCCCTAGCCTCGAGCTAGTGGTATGTTACTTAAATCACCTACTCGAACTATTTTGAAGTGGTTAATACGATTTGTAACGGTTAAAACTCGTAAACATACAAGTTGAAGCTTAAAAGTCTACAAAAAACACTAAAAGTGATGGTTAAAAGCTCATATGTTGTGTAAAACTTGTAGTAATTGATTTGTGTGATTATTTGGACCCGATCTATGTTGTGGTAGCTCGGATCGTCATTTAACCCGGGTGGTCATGATCATGGATCATGACATAAGGTTGTTTTGGAAGTAACAAGGGATAAATGATGAAACTCTACCACACACGAATCATGAACTTGTGTAAAAGCGATTTAACTTGTGAAATAGTGTTTAAAACTAGTAGATATACGTATCTACAAGCGGTATTTTCAAAGGACCGAGCGTCAAAGAAATCATATTTTTCTAAAGCCGGATCTTACATGAACAAGAACGATTTTTAAACATACAAGTGTGTAAACACTTGTGTAACGCTAAGTCTTGACAAAAGAACTATTTTTGTAAATGTTGACAAGAAGTTGTAAAGATAGAATCTCGTTAAAAACGAGACTTTTACGAAACCGGATTGATTTATACAAAAGATCCACTAAAAGTAATGGGATTTACTTCAGATTTTAGATAAACCACAAGTTCATGTATTTCTGCGATTATACCTATTTTAACTTGTTGCATATTGTTTATTGTTGAATGAGGAAATTGTTGACGATTTAAAAGAAAATAAACACATGTTTTGAAAACATGGGAAACCTCCATTTTTAGGGGAAACTCTGTCAAAATTTTTATAAATTTTGACACTTAGAAAAATATAAGTTTTTGAGAAACTTATTCCCTAAAAATGTGTTTAAAAGTATTACCAAGGTTTCCCTAATTTTTGGTGATAAGAAATGAGGATTTCTTCAAAATAAAAATAGATATTAAGTATGTATATATTTTTGAGAAAAATATATATATTATTTTATCACCAACTTTTGTGCTAAGTGTATAAAGTATGTGTTATACGTGCTAGTGTGTTAAGACTTAAAAATACACTAAATACTCATGAGGAGTATAAACATAAAAATACACATACAAAATACAAGATACATAATTCGGGTGCGAAGTGCAAAACACAAAAGACTTATATTTATTTTAGAGGAAATAATATAAGTAAGATACGTAGTTAAAAATATGAAATATTTTTAACACAACAATACAAATACAAAAGAGAGTGACTGTACTTGTGCGATACAAGTTTGGTGACTAACATTAAGAAAACGCGTATAGGTTACGACGTTAAGTAAGCAAATCCGGTGAAGTTTACGACGCACAGGAACGCAAAGTTGTGAGTTCATGCTCCCCCTTTTCTCTTAACTGTTTTCAGTTTTATAACTTCGGGGGTGAAATACATGTTACAAATATTACAATGTTTACAAATGGTATGATGGATACAAGAATGATACGAGAAATCGTGTCACGAATAGGGTACCATAAGCACCATTAATCGTGTACATACTAAGACCGCAGAACAAAAGGTTAGATCTAATGGGTTCCGGGCAGCCCCACTCTTGGCCACTCTTTTACCAAGCAGTGTTTTTGTGTCTCAGTCGTGAATCGACTACAGAAAAATGCCTATGGTTTGGTGACTTCCTATGTCGTGTCACATGTTAATGGCTTTGCAACCCATTAACACTTGATACATACAGAAATATTTGATTTATACATGAGTACGTGGTGTACACAAAAGACTTGATTTATACAAAATACAAATTATGTTTTCATACAAAGTATACAAACGTGAAATACAAAAATTGCATGAATTCACACCAACTTTATGTTGACGTTTTTCCAAAACTCACATGTATTTCAGGTATCTAAAAGTGGATGTGCGCGCGGTCTTACCCATGCTCGTGGATGTCGCCATCGTTTATCTTTAAATAAAGTTGTAAACTTTCTAAGACAATGTTTTATGCGACTTAGCGATGTAAACGCTAAACTTATGTTTTCAAATTATGGTATTTGAAGTTATTTTCATGAGCATGTAGTATGTTTACCTTTCGTATGCAATGAGAACCTTTCATGATCACACCTCGTGCTTCAGCGCAAGCCTACTAAGTACTTTGCTAGAGTAATAATTGTTTGATGTCACTTATGTGGTATATATACCTGTGAATATATATGATACTACTGGCTAGTGTGACGATATCAAACAAATGATTAACCCTGTTGGGTTATGTTCTGTCAGAACATGGCACCCAGGAAAACTGTGAATGCTCGCAATGACGATCAACCTCCTCCTCCCCCACTGCCAAGAACTGCTGAAGAGCTGAACGCTCTACTGGAGGAAAGGATCTCCGTTGCTATCGCCCAGTACGAAGCGAACCGAACTCAAGACAGTGGAGGACCAAGCAACGCTAGGCGTAATGGGAATGGAGATTCGTCTGGAGGCAATGCAGCTCAAGGCTGCACTTTCAAGCAGTTCCTCGACTGCAAGCCGATGAACTATGATGGCACAGGAGGTGCAGTAGCATTTGTGCGCTGGACGGAGAAGACTGAAGCTACTATCCGCATGAGCAAGTGTACCGCGGATCAACAAGTCACCTTTGCTACTGGGTTGTTTGTCGATGAAGCTCTGACTTGGTGGAACCTGCAAGTCCAAACCTTGGGCGATGATGCCGCTTATGGCTTAACTTGGGAGGAACTGAAGGAAAGTATGAGAGAGAAGTACTGCTCTCGTGCTGAACTCCAAAGGCTGGAATATACATGGTTTGAAAACTGACCGCAATTTATAGGTTTCGGTCGGAATATACAGGTTTTTTGCCGGAATGTGGTCTGAATCACCGATTTTTGGCTGGCCGACTAGCGATTAATGGACTGATTAACGAAAAATTACTCAGTTACTGGCCGAATAGCGATTAATCGCTGACTAGTCGCGATTTTTACAACACTGCTAAATATACAAGATAGGGATCTATTCTAAATATACAAAAATCGATCTAATCTATTAGAAAAAATTGGTGAAGTGTTTGGAATTGAAAAACTGAAAACTTGTTTTGCGCAGCGTTGTGCTTAGAAGTTGTGTTTTGTGCAACACTGGTATTTTAACTAAGGTCTATATAACCAAAAAAAGAAAAAGAAAAAGAAAAAAAACTTTTTGACCAAGTGAACTTTGTGAAACCCACTTGAAAGTCGTCCATACCAGTTCATTTTGTCCAATTTCAAGCAATTCAAGGTACGATCATTGACACCCTATGAAGATACATCCATCCTTGGTGAGTATCAATTTCATGATTTTAATAAAATAAATACTCGAGTTCAATGCATATTTAGGTCAAAATCGACCTCTTTTGTTCGGTTCTTGTTTAACAAAATAAATACTCGAGTTCTGTCAATTCTATTTTCAGTGCAGTGCACCTTATAATCATGTTTTGATTGTTTATTTTGCTGAAACTTTTGTGCTCTTCCATGCGGTTTGGGGTAACTTGAATCATGTTTCTCATTTCTGTATAAGCAGCTTGAGTATGAAATCATGGTGGGAATTTGTTTATCTTTTCTGCAATGTTTCTCTAATCATTTTGTAGATGCATGATTTTGTGCCAATTGTAGTTCTAATTTGTTCCGACTTTAAAAAACAAACAATTCAACAAACTTGGTTCTGACCTGGCAGTGTTCTCTCTAACCAATTTGTTTTCTGTTAACTTGTTCTTGTGATAATGGGGGCGAAATCATACTCGAAACCTGTTAGAATTAAGTTAAAGATGCATTTTTTTTTGTCTATATTTTGGTTGTATCGAGTTAAGCTACTGAATTTTGTGCTCAATTTCCAAATTGTGTTTTCAGTCCTGATCAATTTATATGCAAATTTTGGGTTAGGTGATGCTATTTTTATTGAATGCAACATTTTAACTTTGAATTGTTTTTGTTGCATCTCATTTTGTTTTATTGTTATTATTATTATTATTATTAGCTATTTAGCCACTTTCATAGGCATGTTTTTGATGGATTATGCTATTTCTTTTTTAATATCAACTCTTTCTTTTATTATTTTGGATGAAATTATATCGAGCATTATTTCATAAAATGTTTCTACTTCATAATTGATACAAGCGTTAGGTTTTTGTGCAACAAGCCTAAGATGATTTGAATGGTACTCAATCTCCATTCCAAACGATTCGTAGTAGGGTTTAGCATATAAAGCGCTTGCTAAATGTCATGGATTGTTTTTGTTGTGAAGGTCATGGACGGACCGGAGGATCATCCATTCCTCACGTTTGAGGAGAACAGTCTCGTGATCGACTGTTTAGAAGTCACGCACTATAAAGCGCTCGAGGTGCCTGGTGTTGCTTTTGGGAAAATTTTTGGGAACTTGGTTGCTCGTTTTAAGGATTTTGTTCATGGGAGCTTTCCGTTCTCTCTTTCTCATACACCTTATGCTTTTGCATTGCATTTTTTTTGTTGTACATTGAGGGCAATGTACAATTTAAATGTGGGGAGGGATACACTTTGAGCTTTGTTTTGTCCTGCAAGTCGTTTGTTCCCCCCTTGTGTAAAATCTCCCATCTAAATTTTTTTGGCATTAAATCAATTATTTATCGCAACCGTTTATCATTTTCAATTTTTGATAAATAAAATAAAATGGCAACCATAAAAATACAAATCCGGTTTGTGGCGTTAAATCAATCCGGTTTGGTCCATTTTCAGTTTTTTCATCAAATTAAAAGTTTGATTATATTTTCGGAAAGCATTTGATTTAGAGATATTATCGAGTCAAATTCATTTATGAGATAACCGTGAGTGTGGTGAGCTAAAATGATTAATTGCATGCTTAATCTTACACTTACACTCACTTTTTCCGTTTTAGCGAGATTGTTTTTTTAGCCTTTTATCTTTATTACACTTCTTGCTTATGTTTTTGTGGATTGAATGTGTCGGATGTTTCATGCAATTTATAAATTATTTTAGGCATGTATTTCTAGATCATAAACTGAAATATTGTATAGAAATGATTGAGGCACTAGGCAACCCACTTTTGTTAGCCTTTCCATTTATTTCCACATAACATTATCCATTAGTTAGCCCATATGAGTCTTTTCCTGTGTTTTTCCATTTTCACCAAATTTGATAACTACTTAGAAATCCGGTTTGACTAGTGTTTAACTTTTGTTTACTTTCATAATTTCATTTCATGTTTAGGAGTTTTTAGCTATGTAAGTCGACATCCTTAGTTTCCTTCAAAGCATATGCTACATTTAAGAAAAGATATTAAAAAAAAGAAAAGAAAAAAAAAATTCAGCATTTATATTTGTTATATTTATGACAACTAAGGTGAAAGTGAGCCAAAGAAGAGGAATTTGTGTGCTAAAGAGGAGATTCCATATAGTAGCTCTTGGTGTATAAAACCATGTCGGTTTCATATAGTTTCTTTGTATTTTCCTGTATTAATTTTTTTTGTGTTAGCATAGCTACCAGGATTTTAGCTATTTGGCCAGCCACTTTCATATTTCTATATCCATATCCTTAGCCATAGCCCAACTACAACTCTTTCAATGCCCTCATGATTTATGCCATTGTTATATGTTAGTGGTGGAGATTTGCTCATTTAACAAGCTTATGATATTGCATGATTGATTTTCTTGGCATTGAGTGCTCTATACATACACCATTTCATGTATGCTTGCCGAGTGTATGTGAACACTGTGAGGTTGTAAGGTTTTGTATGCTAAGGATTTTAGAGGCATATCATGCTCATTAGTTATTGCTACATATATTACTAAGTGCCCATTTGGTGGTCTTCTGTTTGATTGTGTCTTCCTAGGAAATCATCTAAACCTTTGCATATGTATTTAGCTTGTGGTTTCGCTAGTTGATCGTTGATGCCATCAAGAGTTTTGTTTCATTTTAGCTCGCTTGAGGGAAATCTATGAATGTTTGTATTGTTACATGAAGGAATGAAAAAGGTGAAAACAATAAACCACATAAGTTGATGATATATAAATGTATAAGCAGATTAGAATGATGGTTTAGAATTAGAATCTCCTCCTAGACATTGACGTAGAATGATTACCCTCGAACAAAGTCTCAATGAGTGCCTCAATGTCTTCGGGTTGATATTTTATGTACTTGTCCATGTTTTTCCCCGCCTCAAAGTGGTGTTTGTATCTCCCTACAAATGATCTGTACGCCGGAATCACCACTGCTGATATGGAGGCCCGGAGCTCCGACTGCAATTGCTCGTCACTCACCACCCATGGCCCCTGTGTCTTGTGTATCTCGTCAAACATGGCATTGAAATTCTTGAACCGCTCTTTCAACACCTTTTTATTTACTTTCCCATTCACCAATATCCCTTCTTGTGTGATGCATTGCAATAGTCGCGCCCATGTTTCTCTCTGGTAGCTCTTGTGGTAATGTCGGACCTCCGACGACCTTCTCCTGCACCAGTTGTCCCCCAACATCTTCTTTATCTCGCTTGATCCCTTTACCTTTTGTAATATGTACCTGCCGTTGTTCATCAGGAAAATGTCGCGTAATGAAGGGTCTTTGTACAGGGTTGATTTCACCGCAAGGTTCCCGTCCAAAAGGCTCATCACCGACGCTATTTGTGCCGCTAGCGGTGACTTCTCCATGTCCATATCTTCTGGCGGTGACGACGAAGACGTAGGTAATTGGTTGAGCTTTGCGCTTTGTTGAAAGATTTGTTCCAATGTATCTACGTAGTCACATGCGTATCTCAAGTAGTTTAACACATAGCGTGTGAGAGGGTGTACGGCACCTCCTGGTACTGGAGTTTTGGCCGCGTCATGTCGAATCGATTTCTCTAGATCACCGAACATGTTAACTACTCCCTCCGCGATACGTTCTATGACCGATGATATTTCCAAATTCAAGTCGTTGCATGATTCATGTTCCTCGCCGTTGATTGCGTCTTTAAGCCCGTGAAGCGCCTCATGCATATCAAGGAATTTGAACAGCCTTTCCGCGGAAGGCTTCAGCATCGCAACCGTGGCTGCGTAATCAAGTAGTGACGTGATTAGGCTACGAATCAGATTGACGAATAAACCTCTGAAAATTGAGGAGTCATCCGAGAAAACCAATTCACCCAATTTCCATTCTGCGGGAATTAGGAAATGTGAAAAATGCTTGATGATTCTGACCCAGCGTGTGATGTCCGCTTCAAGCCACTCCCAGCTTAACTTCTGTACCTCCTCCGCATTCAGCTTTTCAAAATTGAGCCTTCTAAGTTGCTCGTACAAAGCATTTCCCCTCGCGATGCTATAAGCATTTGAACACTCGTTTTTGTAGCCAGCGGATATCATCGTCTTCACAATTTTGTTCATTTTACTGATATCCTCCTCCGAGAAGCCCGGATAATCCTCCTCTTTGCTCGGTTCAGGTATGGGACAACGCTCCGATTTGAAGGAAAAATGCTTTGAAGAAATCACCTTCAGTTTGGGTTCCAGAGAAACATGTGAATCGACAAGAAGAGCACGAAGTTCCTCTTCCATGAACTTCATAATCTGACGCAGGAGCTTTCCGATTTTATCAAGCTGTGATGTGTTGGAAAACTCTGCCAAGGCGGTTTTCAATTTACATAAACGGTGGACAGATTCGTATAGAAAGGTGTTGTCTTCGTCAACGGTTGATTTTCTGGTCTTGGACTTGATGATTGCGGAGAAGGTGTCTATAACATCAGGAAGTTCGGGCGGGGTGGTTTTGTCTTCGATGTTGGAAATTTGATGGGCGAAAGCGTCAAGATCGGCGAGGATCTGATTGTGATCAACATCGTCGGGCAATGGTATGGAGTCATTGAGGTCGTCGCTAGATTCAGAATGAATAAGTGTATCCGGAAGGACACGGGACTTATGATGATGGGATTTGTGGGAAAATGATGATCGGGGACTTTCGAGGTTGGATCTCCAACGATGTCGTCCGATGAAACTACCTGATTTGCCACTGTGTTTCTCCATTGATGAAGATGCGGAGGAAGGAAGGGTTGATTATGGTTGCTTCCGATTATGGACGGAAACATCTCCCATATCAATATCCTTCGCACCACCTTCCTTTTTCTTCTCCTCTCATTTTGCATGTTTCTTCTTCTTATATACATTTGCCTATTTTTAGTATCATTCTTTTTTTCCTCATAATTCATACCATTTTTAGAAACAACATTGTAGCATTTAGCGGTGAATGTCATATTACACTTATCAATCAAGACAAACCTATTTATTTTGCATCCTAAGTACAGAAAACAAACAGCTTATTTCTTAGTTTCAATCTAAATGACAGTTCACATTATTGTAGTTGAACAAGGGCATTGAACACATAGTTTAGTTTATTTAATTTGTTGCACTGGTTGGAATTAATACGTTAAAACTAATTTATCAATGTCATTAAAAATGAATAATATATTGTATTGCAGCTCTAAAATGATATCACCATAAACAAGTTTACGTGTGTTTCTTTCCATCGTCATAAGCACTTTTATGCGATTTTAGCATTGACATAATCCAACTATTTATATATGTGATTTTAATAAAATTTTAGCCACACTTAACTCAATAAAAATTTGACATCTGTTTCTATATATTAATCAACTACTTATGTGATTCTAGGAACTTTTAACTCTTTAAGCGAGTAACTTGACAAGACTTCAAAATTCAAGTAATACTGTGTGATTCTCACTTTTCTTCTTATACTCACTTAAAGTTAACCGTCAAACGCAATTCACATATGATAGATCAAACACGATTTTTGCTTTGTGCTTTTTTATAGTAATTCAAGGGTAGTCATCCATTGTCATCAATATCAGACACTTTATGTGTAGTGTGTGCATGAGCATTTTAGTCATTTGCAATGGTTTGCTAGATAGTTTGTTAGAGGTTGTGTCTATGCCTTTAACCTTTTCAAATCTATATATTTTCTTTTTATCGGCCTCAGCTATATAGAGGGCTTGCATTGTACAGCCTCAGCTTAAATATACCCGGTTTGGGCACGTCTATGCAAAAGGAAAAAATATGTAAAGATTGAATTATAAATTGAAGCATATAATTTTTACAGCAAGTCGACCGTAGAGGCCAAAATCGTTAAGTTATTGGTAGTTAACAGCCACATATTTTATGCTAATCGAAATGTGGTCATTCGGTGGATTACATAGTGGTAGAGCTTGAACGGAAAATCAGTGGGGCATACTTTCAAAATCCAAACTAGTGGGGATTGAACTCTTAAAAATCCAATATTTTACACTACAACAAAAAAAAAAAATCAGAAACTTTTGGTAAAATTAACACTACGAGCAAAAAATCAGTGGGGGCCGAGGCATCCCGGGCCACCAAGAAGCTCTGCCCATGGGATTACGGTGCTTGAAGTTTAAGAGGTTTTGATTCGCAAACCATGAAAAAACCACAAATCTCAAGTTATCTTATGAATGTGTTGTGTTTGTTTGATTATTTGTTTCTTGCTTGCAAGGGAGCTCAGATGACTGAATGAATCTCTATAAATATAATGGATGAATTTCTTGTATTGCAATGTTGGCCTCTTAGAATTTTATGGATGAATCTCGATTCCAAATGACCAAATACAAATACTGCATTAAGGCATTTGTACATGTTCTTATGTTCATTCATCAAGACACTTGAAAATAAAAATGTGCAATATAATTCATCTTTTACTTTTATGTAGTCAAACTATAAAATGTCACTTTATTTCCACAAAGTATTGTTCTTGTTCATAGAAACTAAACCACCGTTGTCATCATATATTTTATTTCTTTGTCAATATGACAATACACGTACGTATGTGCTCTATTCCTAGAGTGGTCAATCTGGGTTGGCACTTGAACACTCGCAAGTTGAATTAAATTAGTTATTCATTGAATGTGAACCTTTGTAATTAACGAACCTTTGAACATGAACTCTTATCATTAGACCGTGGGGTATGGTGGGGCGGGGGTTTGGGGCATGGGTTGACACGTGGCTTGAGGGGGGGGGGGGGGGGGGCAGAGCTGGGCTGACCCACATTGAAGACGGTATGGTGGGGCGTGGGTTTGGTGGGCTTCGCTGGGCTGACCCAAATAGCCAAACCGTTGGGCTATTTGAATATTTTTTAAAACAACAAATTTAATTTTTTTAATATTTTTAAATAAAGAAAATTACATAATAATATTCCTAACGTTTATATTTGTTTTTTTTTATCTCTTCTCTCATCTCCAAGACTAGTTGCAACTCGTCACCCTCTAGGTGATCAAAGGGCTGGGATAGAAATTTCAAATCATCCCGTCTTTGTTTCAGGGCATCTCTAGCATCTTTGCTCTTTCGAAGTTCGGCCCTTTGTTGTTGGAATACGTTGAATGTATCTAGCTTACATGCAATGTTATCCAACTGATCGCTGTATATTCCCCTACGCGAGCCCGAACTCCCAGCTGAAGGCGATGCCGTATCCGATCTTGATTTTTGAGCGCGCCTTTTTGCGGCATCTCTTCCATATTCAGGCCGGTTTGGCGAATCATCCAAAAGGTCCTCAAACTCTTGATCTCGTGCATCAGATTGGACTTGGGACGAGGCCCTTGACCTTTTGGAAGACGTGTTCGATTCGCTACCACTGGGGATATTCGCCCACTTTGGATGGAACTTACAAATCTCCCAACAATCCATGAAACGGAAGTCGGTCCCCACATTTGTTTTGAATATATATATATATATATATATACACACAGAGTAGGAGTTGGGTAGAAAGTGTATTTTTCCTAGAAAGTCTAGGAAGCAATGAGAATTGGACATGTGGCATTGAGTTATTTTAACTAGAAGGGCAATTATGTAATGTCACATTTTAATTTTATTTTTGGAATTTATATTTCATTAACTAAAATTGCATGATCTCGAAGGTAACTGATTATGATGATTTTCGGAATTTTGGTTGTGTTTCGAATCCAAATCTCATTCAAATCATATGTATATACAATTCTTTCTATCGTTTTCTTCTTCACCAGCAGTATTCGTATTCAATAAATTTTTCAGAGAGAAAAATCATGGCTTCAAACACACTTGTTGATTGTGGAGATGGTTATTAACATTTAACTGCAAAACCATCAGCTTGTTCTTGGTGATGTGTTTTAACAACAAGCAGATTCATACAGTTGTGTTTTAGCATTCAGATTCATACAATTGTGTTTTAACAGCAAGCAGATTCATACAGTTGTGTTTTAGCATTCAGATTAATATAATTGTGTTTTAGCATTCATGTTGGTAATGCTGGAGGATTTCTTGACGCTGTGTTTTATTATTTAGATTCATACAGTTGTGTTTTAACAGCAAGCAGATTCATACAGTTGTGTTTTAGCATTCAGATTCATACAGTTGTGTTTTAACAGCAAGCAGATTCATACAGTTGTGTTTTAACAGCAAGCAGATTCATACAATTGTGTTTTAGCATTCAGATTCATACAGTTGTGTTTTAACAGCAAGCAGATTCATACGCTGTGTTTTACCATCCATGCTGGTAATGCTGGAGGATTTCTTGACGCTGTGTTTTAACAGCAAGCAGATTAATACGATGTGTTTTCTTGATGTGTTTTTCTTCAGGAAGGATAGAAGGAAGAGAGAGAGAGAGAGAAAGGGAGAGAGAGAGAAAAAAAATCGCAAGAAATGTGGGGGTGGTTATGGAATGACAATTATTTCCATATTTAAAACAAGCTAAATGACATATCTACCCCTGATTAATTAAATAATCCTATTTTTAAGAAACACATATTACCAAAATACCACCAAGATGATCTCAACCATTAAACACACCCATTGAATGGCCCAGATCGCTTCCTAGACTTTCTAGGAAAAACACACTTTCCGTAGGATCCCCACTCTCTCTCTCTCTCTATATATATATATATAGAGAGAGAGAGGAAGTGTAGGATACAAATCCCCTAATTGTACATTATATACGCGAGTTTATTGGCCGTACACGTGTCTGCTTCGTTTTTCACTCATAAGGTTAAATCAGACAATTCATTCAATCATCTGAGGGCAAAATCGTCTGATCATTCAATCTGCAAGAAGTTCGTTACACTAATATCCCGGTAATTATTATTCGAATCAGTTTCAAATTTTTTATAATTCTCAAATTGCAGTTTTCGTTCTTCTGCGTTAGGGTTTGATTCAATTGTTTTTTCAATGGATCCACAGAGCAGCACCAGACGAAACACAGATGTTGATTTTGAAGAAGCTCGATCGATCGGTGATCATGTTCAATTATCTGCGTATCAGAGAGTTACGATTGAGGATGTTTTAAATCCGGAACCTGCAAATCCAAATCCAAATCAAAATGCAAGTACAAGTGGTGTAAATGAGTGTTCGAATGGTAATTATGTTAATTCAGATCTTTAAATTGTTCATAGACTTGTTTTGTTTAATCGTGTCACACCCCCAAAATCCACACGCGGAGTACCACCGCTTGGAGGTGTGACTGACCAGGATCAAGCCACCAATCATATTGAACATATAAGTAAAAGTAAATGTAATCCATCACAATACAATTGGTGTTAAATCAAAATCATAGCATAGGTAGCGGAAGCATAGTTATGAACATCCAACCCAAGTGTTTAGTTTAAAAAGTCATAAAGTTTTCATCAAAACATCCACAATCCGTGCCCACAACGACCACGCCTCCCGTGCAAGCTCCAAGAGTACCTATGGTCCTGCAAGGCATGTAACAGAGAGTCAACAACTAGTTGAGCGAGTTCACCGTAAGAAAGTTCGTAATAGTAAATTCTCTTCATAACATGTGGCTCTACTAGGCCGATAGTGTGTTCTATTAGTGGGGGCTTCCCATATTTGTATATACACTAGATTATTTGTAACCATAAGTGTTCTTCTTAGCCCGAGAACAGTAGTACGTACAAGGTTTACGTAGGTTTTACGTAAGTGCCCTTCTTTACCCGAGGACAGTGGTACGCGTGGGGTTTACGTAGGTTTTACGTAAGTGTCCTTCCTGACTCCGGAAGACAGTTGCATGTATGAGTTTACGTAGGTTTTACGTAAGTGTCCCTCGAAACCTGAGGACAGTGGTAAGTACTTGTTTACGTAGGTTTTACGTAAGTGTCCTGCTTAACCCGAGGACGATGGTAGATAGTCTAGTAGCCGCGTAAGTACGAGTAATTGTTAAATTCCATCATTCAACCCATTCCCAACCCCGGGAACCCCATGCCTTGGTAAGAGTGTGAACTCACCTTGTTTTGCTCGGTATGCTAAGTTAAGTGCTCACAATAAATCAGTCAAGTCCTATAGTGCACGTATACTCAATCAGTTCACGTTCGAAATGTTTCACATGGAACTAGTGTCACAGTAATATCATATAACACACAACAGTTAATCATGCTTAAACAATCCATGTTACACATAAAGGTCTTTTGTAGTTTATTCTAATATGACTGTACAATCATACATTTAACAGAGTTAGCAGTTTAGATGGATTAATACATATATCATGGTTACACAGTTAATAGAGTTGACATAAATCGGAACTATTAACTAACTGAGGTTAACAGATTTAATATGCCTGAACTAGTTAATCCACTTAACATACTTAACAGAGGTAATAAACAGATTAATTAAACTGAGTTATTTACTTAACAGAGTTACTCACTTAACAGAGTTAACTAACTAACAAACTTAACAAGTTAACAGCAAACAATAAAATGAATTCACCAAAGTGGCGAAATCCCTTGTTTGGCCGAAATCCCTTTGTGGATAATCAACTATTTGGGCGAAATCCATATGAGCCGAAAACACTCACATGGGCAGAATATGCTTTTGCCGAAAACCCTTTGCCAAAAACACATATGCCGAAAACACTAGTGGGCCGAAATCTATTCTGGGTCGAAATCACCTTTGGGCCAAACACACTTGGGCCGAAATCACATAAGTGATTTCGTCCAGTTTAAAGTTGTGGGGGTGTTTTCGTTGGTACTTCATCATCTTCAACAACACTTACAGTAACATAAAACCCAGCAACTCTAATCATCACATAACAGATTCAACCATTTGTAGGAACAATCGATCCAACAGAAGCTAAAACATTCAATTAGATACTTACTCATCTAAATAATCAGGATTAACATCCAACAACATCATAGTTTTTAACATTTAACAGGAGATCTAGTTTATGCATTTATCAACAGACTATCTACGATCACTTTATCTCGAAGATTAACAATCACCATTAACAGAAAACAACGATCTAAACATTTAATCATCAGTCAAAATCAGATCATAAGATCATAATATCTCATAGTAGCAGTTAATATAAGATATCAACTTAACATGTAAATCACTAACCGTAGATTAAACAGAGGTTTTGGCTTCAAATGAGGAACTCTGTTTGTTGGGTTTCAAGGGTAGAGAGAGAAACAATGTGATAAGGTTTGCCAAGTGAGAAACTTCTCCGAGAAGATTGTGATAAAATAAATATATAATATCTCAATACTGGGCCAAGGCCCATCTCTGTTTTCGTCAGCCACATGGACTAAAACACCATGTGTTTTCATCAGGGGGGTGTTTTCATATGAGCAGGGGTGTTGGCCAAAGTTCCATAATAAACTATACAATCCCAATTAGCACAAATTACACTATCATCATATACTCAAATATAATATGCACCCCAAATATCAAATATCAATCGCAATACTATTTAACGTGTTACAAATGTAAGCGTTGTGAAACAAACAAGTCGAGTAACAAACAACATAACATAAAAAAAATTAACGTGCACTAAATGCGAAGATGGAAATCTTGGAAACTCGAGTTGTCACAAATCGTAGCAATGATTTTGCATTGTTGTAACTGTTTTGAAGTTTGAATGTTGAGCATAATTAATATGAAAGCAACATGTATAAGTTCGCATGTTATGAGTCTGGCAATTCGCATGTGATGTTTATTCTAAATACTTATTTCGCATGTTATGATATCATAAATCGCATGTGTAAAATATATTTATCAAAATCATCATTTTCGCATGCTATGAGTCATACATTTCGCACATGTTGTTGTTCTTATGATGAAATTATGGAGTTTTTAATATATCGCATGTTAGGAGTCCGATAAATCGCATGTGTTTTCCTTTTTTTGATTTGATTTATGTAGATGAAAGGGTTTACACACCGGAGGTTGAACCATCAGCTACACCTGTGGTTGGAATGCAATTTACCTCTATCGAACAAGCATATGTGTTTTACCAAACATATGCTAAGTTAGCTGGTTTTTCTACTCGGAAAGGTGGTGAAGTACACAGTGGTGGTATAATCAAAACTAAGTATTTTTTTTGTTCTAAGGAGGGACATAAGCCATTGTGTATTGACGATGCTTATTTGAAGTCAAAAAAGCCATTCAAATCAAGGAACAGGGGGACCATTAGAACTGAGTGCAAAGCTCAACTTATGATTTGCACGGTGGATGGTAGATTATATACAGTACAGAGATTTGTTGATGGCCATAATCATAAGTTTGTATGTCCACACGATATTCATATGCTGCCAGCGTACAGACAATTGTCAGATGTCCAGGAGGAGATGATATGGGAACTAGGCACTTTAAACCTTGGCCCTGTCAAAGCTTTCCATATAATGAGGAAACGTTACGGTGGTTTCGAGAATGTTTGCGCCACGGTCGATGATTGCAAAAATTTTAGGAATCGAATTAACAACTATATAGGAGAATATGACGCTGACATGGTGATTAATAGGCTGACATACAAAAAAAAGTATTTAGTTGATTTTTCGTTTGAATATTCTGTTGATGATGACAAAAGGTTAACTGGTTTGTTCTGGGCTGATGGGTTATGCAAGCGTAACTTTATGGAGTTCGGGGATGTGATATTGTTCGATACAACTTTCAAGACAAACAGGTAATGTTACATAAAATGGTTTTTAATTATTTTCGCATGTTATATGATTTGCTAAACTTGCAATATCGCATGTTAATATACATTGAAGATTAGGTGTTGAATATATCGCATGTTATACTGTATATTTTCGCATGTGTTATTTTTGTCTATTTCGCATGTTACTATGTGTATTTCGCATGTGTTTGTTCAGGTACAAGATGGTGTTTGTTCCGTTCACTGGGATTGACAACCACTGTCGAAATGTAACCCTTGGAGCTGCGTCCCTGAAGTTTGATGGTTTTTCGTTAAGTAGTCTCTCCCACATTTCTTGATTTTTCTTGATTT
Source organism: Helianthus tuberosus (assembly GCA_030545235.1). Taxonomy (NCBI): domain Eukaryota; kingdom Viridiplantae; phylum Streptophyta; class Magnoliopsida; order Asterales; family Asteraceae; genus Helianthus; species Helianthus tuberosus. Next base: position 177,108,900 of record CM060450.1, read on the forward strand.
CTTCAAGAATCTTCCCCTGCACATCAAGAATCAAATGAGAAGATGTGACATCGATGCTTATTTCTGTCAACGTGCGAGTTGACAATAGTTCCTTTATTGCAATGTTTTTTATCTGTTGTGAATCTTCAGATGACATTTTTGTGGGTGTGTTTTGTGTGTTTTTGTGTTCAGTGTCTTAATATGGAAGGTAGTTATCCTTGGGTGTTTTATATTAAAATAGTAAATTTATTATGTAGGTAGGGTGGTAAGTTCAGTATTATTAATGGTAAAATTGATCAATACAAGTCACATTACAGTCACATCGGTAATAAATTCATTTTTTTTATATATAAAAAGTTAATTTTTAATTTTTTAATTATCAACTAGGTTAGAACCCTGTGTAATACACGGGTTGAATAAATGTAATTTTAAATACCAAATAATAATAAAAAAAATATCTTTAAAAATCTCGTTTATTACACAGGTTGAATAAATGGAATTTTATATACCAAATAATAAAATAATATATCTTTAAAAATCTCGTTTATTACATAAGTTGAATAAATGTAATTTTATATATTAAATAATAAAAAAATTATATCTTTAAGAACCCCGTGTATTGTATGGGTTAAGTAAATTTAATTTTATATATTAAATAATGAAAAAAGTTACATTATTTAAGAATCTCATGTATTGTATAGGTTGAGAACATGTAATTTTATATACCAATCAATAAAAAGTTATATCTTGTTATACCTTTGGACTAAACTGACAAAATGACCCAAACCATAGGGACTAAAATGACATTTAACTCTTTACATTATATTAATTTATATTTAGTGTAGTCTTTTGTTAATTTAAGATAAATAATTTTGATATCTAATAAATATTTCAAAAGACTATCTTATCTCCTATACAAATTGTTTAAATTTATTATTAAATTTTATTTTATAATTATCTTTTAATTAATATTAATTATAATTAAGTAGGAGATAGAGATGGCTCCAATGAATGACATGTGTCCCTTCATTGGTTTCTTTTATTATATAGTATAGATATATTCATATTTTTTTCTTTTTGCATTTTAGGACAAAGTTACATGAAATCATCAAATGCATTTTTTTTTCAAAATCGCATATGATTCGAAAACGAAGTCGCACACTTTAAGAAACAACAGACAACTTCACTTTTTAAATCACATGTGTGTAAAAATAGAATTCGCACACTATAATTAATCTCAAACATTATTAACTTTTTTAGAATCGCATGTGTAAAAACAAGAATCCGCACACGATAAGAAATCTGCAACATTATTTCCTTTTTTTTTAAATCGCATGTTATAAAAATTGATTTCGCACACTTTAAAAAACAAAATGGTTCTTTGTGTTTGGAAGGGTTTTTCGCATGTTTAATATGTATTTCGCATATTTATAATTTTCATCCTGCATCATCTTCTTCGATAGACTGTCTATCGATTTGTTTCAGTTCTGAACTTCCAAAATCATCATATATGAAATCGCAGAAGGAGGTTGGTTAATAAGAATCATACGCTGTTGTATTTGATTTTATAGATCAAATTTTGATTAATGGTTGGATTTTCGAATACGATTTTGAAATTAAGATTCAAATCCCGTCGGTTACAGAGATTAAGATATCGTAATGACGATTTTAACCTTTTTTTTTCAATATTTGAATAGATTAATTTGGCTAATTTAATGACTTAAATTGGTTTGATGGATTGAAGATCCAACGGCTGAGAATATCGCGTAGGTAATGTAGGATAAGAGGTATTATACGTTAACCGGCCTATATATATATATATATATATATATATATATATATATATATATATATATATATATATATATATATATAGGGTCGGGAATTAGAGAAAACGGTAGAAAGTGTGAGAACGGCGAGAACGCTTATGGATCGTCCGATCAAAACAATCTATGGACTAGATTAGCGCGGTGGCATTTTCGTAAATAACATCAGTTTTATTACGTGGACGCGCTTCATTAAGGGTAAAAGCGTCTTTTGACTACTCCAAACAAAACGCCATCTCATGAAAATAAAACGCCAAAACAAAAATCACACAGCATTCTACTAAAAACGCCATTAGATATAAACGCCAAACTTAATTATAGTAAAATCCCGACTAAAAAAACGGTCAAAAAATCATATATATACAACAACTCAGACCTTCAATTAAAAAACACACACAAAAACCCCAAACGCCATATATAATATATACCATTCGACTGATAAAACGCCAGAAAACCAAAACATCAAATATATTGCTGTCAATAAAGTGTAGCTGTATGGTGTGGACAACATTGTCAGTTATCTTTCTTAACTGAGGATTAACAATGTTATCCATCACCATACAGCAACACTTTATTGATTTTAGCATGATCAAATTTACAGTTTTAAGATGGTTTATTTGGTGGCGTTCTTTTTCTCGGTAAAACGCCAAAAAAGATAACATTTTGGCTGAAAGGGTGTAAACTCAATAACATTTTGCTGCATGAGATGGAAAAAAATTATAGAAAAAGAGGCTGATTTCATACGAAAGTCGAAACAGCCAGTGAAGATGCTTCAAAAGAAGAAAGAGACTGGTGACAGTGAAGATTTGGAAGATCAAAAATTATTTTGTTTAATTTCCTTTTTCAGTTGATTGTTATTTAATAAACAACGCCATATCTATTAAAAATGCCAAAAAAGGCAAATGTCTTACACCTTTGGCGTTTTCAAAACATCATAAAATTACTTTGGGATAAGTATTATAAGAAAACTTTTTTTATGTATTCTTTTTTTTCCTTTTCAGTTGATTGTTGTATAATAAAAACGCCATATATAATAAAAAAAACGCCAAAACAACCAAAATGCTTGTTTAAACGATATCATCCCAAACTATAATAAAATTAGTTTGAAAAAGTATTATAAATAAACCAAAAAATAAAAAATAAAAAACAAACTTGAAAATGTAACTAGAAACAGTAACTTCAAATTAGAAAAACTGAAGATAGGGAAAATTTATTATATTAGAATCTAAAACGCCAAACTTGAAAGATGGGACGTGTTACAGACTTCAGAGATAAAGCTTGTCAAAAACAATAATTACAAACAGTAACTGAAAAGACGAATACTTTTTTATAATAACACACCGCTTAACTTAGGCGCCAAAAAGAGATCCTATAAAATGATACGTCTCAGCAACTTCTATTTGATCAAACCAAAAAAAAAAAAAACAAACGCCAATACTACTAAATACCACTCACTGTAAAACGCCAAAAAAAATCAAAGATGGCTAATATGCTTTCTTGGATATTGATGCGTGTGAAGTGTCGTATAGTTTTTAATCTATATTTTAAGCCCTTTAACACTTTTTAGCTAAGTTTTAAATTTATAAAACACGATATTTACTAACACTAAACACACATATGGGCAAGTGTACCCATCGTGAGCGTAGTATAGTGTTGGTAAGATACCGAGGTCGTCCAAGGACACAAAAGCTTTTAATACCGGCTTATCCTCAACGTCTAATCAAATCAAAAGTTTAGAAAAATGTTTTAAACTAGAAAATTAAAATTTACTAAAATGCTGAAAAATAAAATAAAATAAAAACAGATAGATAAGATGAATCACTTGGATCCGACTCGTGTTTAGTGTAACCTTTGATTATTTCCGCACTTTTGCACTTTTTAAGAGATTATCTTAGTTATTGTAGTAGGCCCCTCTTCTGAAGGTGACGTTACCCTCAACCCAGTAGTTTGAGACAACAATGATACAATCCTAAAGGGTTGGATTATTGAAAGATAATTAATTAAGTTATTAATGCATATTGTGGTAGGCCCCTCTTCTGGAGGCGACGTTACCCTCGGCTAAGTAGTCTGAGTCAGCAGGGATACAGTCCTAAGTAGCCGGGTTAAAGTTTTAATAGTAGTTTACATATGAGGGGATCAAGGAGTTCGGACCCCCGCCATCCAATACCAGTAGGTATTGAAGGAGGTCCTACTAAAGTTGACCCAGGTCCTTGCAGGATCTATACACTGAACAAGACAAGACTCTTACCAAACCGTTCCCTTAACCCCCGACCAGGTAGCCAACATACCTACATATAGACCGTGGAGATATGAATGGTGAAAATCTTTTATTTTATATAGACAGTAAAATAATGCCAAGACACCACGGACAAACGATAAGGAAGACTCACCTTCAACATAAGAAACTAGTTATTAAAGTCATTAATACAGAACCAAATAAAAAGTGCGAAAAGATAAAAAATAGAAAGTATTATACTAGACACTTGTCTTCACCAAGTGATTTAAGAGACTTAGGCAAACATGGCCTTTGATTGTCAAGAACTCTTACGATCAATCTTGGATCCCGAGACTACTCACACACTCTATGATGGATGATGGATGATTGTGGTGGATGTGGGTTGTGATGGTGGTGGTGGGTGGGTGAAGTGTGAGAGAGATGGTTTGCCAAGGGATGGTTTACAAATGAGCCAAGCACCCCTATTTATAGTCTGCACAGAAGCTCGGACACGGCCCCGTGTCCACCCATCTTCTCTTTCTTCATTGATTGCAGTTTGTCTGCATTAGTTGACCACGCCCCCGTGTCCGCTGGGCACGACCCCGTGTGCAGAAGCGTATCTGTACTATCAAGATTTCCCTAGATTCTGCGAATCTTAGAGTTGACCACGGCCCCGTGTCCGCTGGGCACGCCCTCGTGGTGGGTGATAGAAGCTTCTACAGCTTTGTCTTTTCTGCAAACACTTGGGCACGCCCCCGTGCTCATTGAGCACGGGGCGTGTTCAGCCTTCTGTTATCTTGTTTTGCTTGGGAAGATGCTGTCAGGGGGGGGGGGGGTCGGGCATGCCACGTTTATTTCTTTTCTTGTATTTATGTTAGATTTAGCTGCATTTTTGCTTCTTTTGTTCATTTGAGCTCATTTAATCCTGAAAATACAAAAGGAAGACAAAAACTCACTTTTTCCAACATTAGTACTAAAAAAAGGTTAGTATAATGCCACATTTGATGTAATTTATATGTTGCATTTTGCGCACATCAAATACCCCCACACTTGAATCTTTGCTTGTCCTCAAGCAAAACTCTTTATAATGTGGCTTTACACTCCCAAATGGAACGGGTAGAAGAGAAGGTTTTTGGGCTTGTCATAGAGTGTCGGGATTTCCAAGATTCTTTATTAAGTTTTATTTTTAATTATTTACAATCCTATTCGTCATGATTTATTTAAAACATTACATAAGATAAATTACTTATTAGGGTATAACATGCCTTTTTTAAAATTCCATTTATATACAAGTTCACATACCTCACGGGGGATCACTCAACACTCGGCCGAAAATGTATTTTTGTGAAACACTCGAGAGCGGCATGGAACTTACTTCTACCATAAGCTTGCCAAGCAATCAATCCTCCTCCTTTTTAACTATATACCTTTGTAAATATCAAGAGGACTTTGGGGGAAGGGTTAGGCTTGGGTTAAAGGTAGGTGGTTGGGTTAGTGGTTAGTAGAAAAGGGCGAAAGGCGTAAAAAGCATCGGTTTTCGTAAGACTTTTTATTTTTGTAACTTTTTATTTTGATGAAGCAATTCTTTAAACAAAGTTCTTTTTGATAAACTTGTTTGTTTATTTCTTTTGGCTTCATCATCATTTTTTTTCTTTTTTTTTTTCAACATACGAAAGTCATAAGAAAAACTGAGCTTTGTTACTAAAATAAAGGGTTTAAAATGAAAAAAGGGTTTTGGTGGGTAAAAATGGTGTTTGTTTTGTGGGTTAAGAAATGAAAATGTTTAGGCTCAAAGGGGTTAACTAGGGGGATTTTGGGTAGGTGGTAAAAAAAAAGAAAAATAATGGTGTAGAAATAAAAAGGGTTAGTCCTAATGCCTCCATCATTTACTTACTCGGGTTTAAGTTGGTAAGGACTGGGAATGTATCGTCATGACAAGTTCTAGAGTCGTAAGAACCAAGCGGCTATTCACACAAGAAATGAAAAATGAGCATTTAGTTTAAAGATGTGTATTTGTATGCTCAATAAAGGCTCAAAACTCACTTTTTGTGGGAATGGGTTTTTCTGTGATCAAGTATATATAATCAAATTTTAACTAGATTTGTCATGCCGTTTCATAATTTTCTTATGTTTGTTCTTTTTATCACGACGCTATCAGTTGTAAATTTGTAAAAATATAACCTTTTTAGAATTTGAAATTCCCAAATTAAACCTAGACAAGTAAAAAAATGAAAATTTGGGTGTTTAGCGGTTCCAATAGAGTTTTGTGTAAGGCTTGTAATTAGGACTTGCAAAATTCAAGGTTTTAGCATCCCCCCCACACTTAAATTACACATTGTCCTCAATGTGTCCAAAAAATAAGTTTTTAGGTTGATTTGACCGTTGTATTGATTTTTTTTTTATTCCACATGAAAATGGGCAATTACAAAGCAATGGCAGGTAGTCGGGCAACAAGTTGCGCCGCCACCCCCTTTTGAATAGAAAAACCAATTCTACTAAATACAAAGTTTGAAACCTTTAGCGACGAAGAATTACTATTAACGACTTTTTGAACCCGATTCAAAAGTCGCACAGCGTCGGGAGCGAGACCACCAAAGGTATCAAACGCAAACGGGACAAACACATGTTGATTCTCCAGGCAGGCTTTCTCATGTTTTGCCACTTTGCTCGCCTCTGCCTTGAGCACCGCTTGCCCTACGACAAAGCCCTTGTCCTTGAGCCCGACAAGGGGGGAGACTCCAGTTAGATCTACACAAGCGTGTTTCCCCCCTTCCCATCCAAACACAAGGATGTCCGCCGGGCGTAAAGTGGACCTCCCCTCTAAGGGGTCAGTCAGGAAATTGACTGGAGCCTCCTTTTTGGCAGAGATCCCGGCCCGCTTAAGAACATCACATAACACATCTCTCACCCAATCATGCCGATATTTAAATCCTGGTAGCTCTTTACAGTGGATCGCGTGCTCGCCGAAAGAATCCAAACACGCTTTGCGGCATACCGGACATGGCTCGTCAACTGGGAACAAAGGAATCATCAGTCGGTATCTAAGGATAGCACGGTATTCCACAGCCGACATGTGTTGCCCCAAGCCTTCAATAGGTGCGACAGACAGAAAATCCTGATTGAATGTGTAAAAAGATGTGAAAAAGCAAAATTTTATGTTACTGGGCGTCTGGACACGGCCCCGTGGTGTCCGGGCACGGCCCCGTGTTCAGATCGCCAGTAACAGAAAAGAAAAGAAAGTAAAGTAACAGAAGGCTGGACACGGGGGCGTGTTCAGTGAGCACGCCCCATGTCCAGGTACCTAAACTAGGCATTTTTCTACAGATGGTTGAGCACGGGGCGTGTTGGCTGAGCACGGCCCCGTGCTGAACTTGCTATAATGAAGAAAAATTGTCGGGAGGCTCTGTTTTTGTGCATGGGGTGCTGGTGCAAGTTTCCCTTGGTATCCTTCACCATCCCAAGTGTGTTTTTCCCATTACATCATCATCCAAACACCAAATTAAGTAAAACCATCATTCATTCAAATAGAGAAAGTTACATAATAATCCTAATAAATTAAAATTCTAGATAAATAGGTCAAAAGAAACACAAGAAGTCTAAACCAAGAAGTTATAGCCTAAAGTTTATTCTATTAGCAAAATTTCCGAAAAGATAATTGTTTTAGTTTGATGTGGCTCGAAGAACTTCTTCCTCCGGATATGGGTTCCTCATACGTCGGCGAGCCATTCCTCTATCTCTCTTGGGAGAAGAAAGGCGGGCTCATTTGCATCACTTTGAGGGGGTGCAATCTCCAACGGGACTTCTTGCAAATCTTCAAAAGGAGGCTCCGCGGGGATGTCATCCCACCCGGTGGGATTATTGACTCCAAGTGCTAGGTTCCAATCCTCTTGAGGGAGGATTGGCTCCATGGGAGGTGTCACAAGAAGGTTTAACCTCTGGTGCAAGAGGTTGATTTCTTGAAAACTGTTTTCCAACCCCACCGTAAGATAATTTATACGGTCTATGAGGACCTCCTCTACCGAGGTCATCTCATCAAGAGCTTCACGTAATGCCATCACGTAGCGTACGAGAGTTGCTTCAATCGAATACCTCCTTTCCCTCCGACTGTTTCTGGAATGTGCAGAAGAAGTTCCACTGTTTTGGCTCGACATTCTACGACAATAAACTGAAAAAAAGTTCATTTTAATGAAATAGTAGCTTCGGACACGGCCCCGTGCTCAATGAGCACGACCCCGTGTTCACCTTTCTGCAGATTTTTGGAACAAGGAATCTTGGAGTTTTAAATTATTTTTCCAACTTAGGAAGCGTTTTTGAGCAGAAATAACTTAAAACAATGTTGTAACACTTATTTATAACAAGATTCCTTGAACAAAAACCTAACAAATATCACAATAAAGCTTGGAATCATGGTGATCTCAAGCTCTAATGGAGGTGTTGAGGTGAAAAATGAAGAAGAAGGGAATAGACAAGAGAGGAAAGGACAAGATGGTTGTTGAGAACCTTCTTTTAGAAAATACCTAGGATGGTATGTGTGAAGATCCCACCAAATCTCTGTCCCTGGAATGGTCCAAATGTGCAGGATTCTTGGCTGCATTTATAGAAAACGACAGCACGCTGCACACGGCCCCGTGTCGGCTGGACACGACCCCGTGTGCAGATGAAGCCCTGACACATTTTGTCCGTATTCTGACAAAAAGTCAGAAAGGAATCTTTTGGTGGACACGGGGGCGTGTTGACCTGGACAAGGCCCCGTGTCGAGAGGCTGTTTATGAAGTTTCGTCTATTCCTAAAGAATTCATCCGGATCAGGTGGTTCCTTACTGGATGGAACAACCCCAAAGTGCCTGAGATACCTTAATTGCTCTAGACTAAGACGAGAATGCAAGAGGTTGTCGGTGAGGGTGATTCCTATGCTAAATGTAGGTGGACAAGTCCAACCCTTTCCCGGGCTCTCGTTAAAGAAGGTGTATGCCGAATAGCTCAGGTCTATGTATGCATCGAACGAAGTCGATGAGGAGTCCTTCACAGCATAATCGACACAGGGACGACTATAGCTCAAGTCTTCGCTAGAGTTAGAGGTGATTTCGGGAACAACGAAGTTATTTTTATTTGAATGCGATCCCAATAATTCTTCTTGGGTATCTTCTTGAGGTGAATTAATGGAATCCATTTCAAGTTCCTTTACCCAATTAAGAATTAAATCCTCCATTTGAAATAATTCGTCAAGAAGCATTTCTCCTAGAAGGGTTGATTGAGAGCATTCGAGGGAGAGATATGGATTATTTTTACTTTCGCCCCTCTTAAGGCTACAGAAAAACAATAGGTCTATATAATGGGGCTTATAATTTAGAAAATATGATTCTAAATCTTTATGAGGGCCACCACATATTTGACACCACGTACCATAAGAGAGCCGAAAGTAAAAAATATCAGTATCACTCATGTTTGTGTCAGAAATTACCAACCGTCGGGATCTTACGGTTCTGTTTTCAGTAACTGAAACTTGGGCACGGGGCGTGTTGAGAGGGCACGACCCCGTGTTCAGCTTACTGTCTGACTTAAAACAGGATTGCCAGTGCCAAAGATTGGGCACGGGGGCGTGTTCAGCAGGCACGCCCCGTGCTGAGTTCTGCAGAAGCTGTAAATCTAAAAAAATATCCTAAAAAAATAGAAAAATAAGAGAAAACGATTAGGCCGTTGATTCCTAACTTTCTCAAAATCCTTGTGTCCACGGCAACGGCGCCAAAAACTTGATGCGAGTGAAGTGTCGTATAGTTTTTAATGTATATTTTAAGCCCTTTAACACTTTTTAGCCAAGTTTTAAATTTATAAAACACGATATTTACTAACACTAAACACACATATGGGCAAGTGCACCCATCGTGAGCGTAGTATAGTGTTGGTAAGATACCGAGGTCGTCCAAGGACACAAGAGCTTTTAATACCGGCTTATCCTCAACGTCTAATCAAATCAAAAGTTTAGAAAAAGGTTTTAAACCAGAAAACTAAAACTAACTAAAATGCTGAAAAATAAAATAAAATAAAAACAGATAGACAAGATGAATCACTTGGATCCGACTCGTGTTTAGTGTAACCTTTGATTATTTCCTCACTTTTGCACTTTTTAAGAGATTATCTTAGTTATTATAGTAGGCCCCTCTTCTGAAGGTGACGTTACCCTCAACCCAGTAGTTTGAGTCAGCAAGGATACAATCCTAAAGGGTTGGATTATTGAAAGATAATTAATTAAGTTATTAATGCATATTGTGGTAGGCCCCTCTTCTGGAGGTGACGTTACCCTCGGCTAAGTAGTCTGAGTCAGCGGGGATACAGTCCTAAGTAGCCGGGTTAAAGTTTTAATAGTAGTTTACATATGAGGGGATCAAGGAGTTCGGACCCCCGCCATCCAATACCAGTGGGTATTGAAGGAGGTCATACTAAAGTTGACCCAGGTCCTTGTAGGATCTATACACTGAACAAGGCAAGACTCAACCAAACCGTTCCCTTAACCCCCGACCAGGTAGCAAACATACCTCCATATAGACCGTGGAGATATGAATGGTGAAAAACTTTTATTTTATATAGACAATAAAATAATGCCAAGACACCACGGACAAACGATAAGGAAGACTCACCTTCAACATAAGAAACTAGTTATTAAAGTCATTAATACAGAACCAAATAAAAAGTGCGAAAAGATTAAAAATAAAAAGTATTATACTAGACACTTGTCTTCACCAAGTGATGTAAGAGACTTAGGCAAACATGGCCTTTGATTGTCAAGAACTCTTACGATCAATCTTGGATCCCGAGACTACTCACACACTCTATGATGGATGATGGTGGTGGATGTGGGTTGTGATGGTGGTGGTGGGTGGGTGAAGTGTGAGAGAGGTGGTTTGCCAAGGGATGGTTTACAAATGAGCCAAGCACCCCGATTTATAGTCTGCACAGAAGCCCGGACACGGCCCCGTGTCCACCCATCTTCTCTTTCTTCATTAATTGCAGTTTGTCTGCATTAGTTGACCACGCCCCCGTGTCCGCTGGGCACGACCCCGTGTGCAGAAGCGTATCTGTACTATCAAGATTTCCCTAGATTCTGCGAATCTTAGAGTTGACCACGGCCCCGTGTCCGCTGGGCACGCCCTCGTGGTGGGTGATAGAAGCTTCTACAGCTTTGTCTTTTCTGCAAACACTTGGGCACGCCCCCATGCTCATTGAGCACGGGGCGTGTTCAGCCTTCTGTTCTCTTTTTTTGCTTGGGAAGATGCTGTCGAGGGGGTCGGGCATGCCACGTTTATTCCTTTTCTTGTATTTATGTTAGATTTAACTGCCTTTTTGCTTCTTTTGTTCATTTGAGCTCATTTAATCCTGAAAATACAAAAGGAAGACAAAAACACACTTTTTCCAACATTAATACTAAAAAAAGGTTAGTTTAATGCCACATTTGATGTAATTTATATGTTGCATTTTGCGCACATCAGATATTCGGTATTGTTATTCGTCAAGTTTCACTGAATGAATTGTTAGCGGAGGCGAGTACCTCAGTAAGATTTTGCTGCATGAGATGGATAAAAATTCAAGAAAAAGATACTGATGCCAGTCATATGGCATTTTGTATTTTTTGTTCTTGAAGAAGGCTTGGATGAGGAGAAGAGATCAATGACACTGAAGAGTGGGATGATTATAAAGATGAAGATCAACATGAAGAAAAAGCGAAAAACCCACCCACACGTCATAGATCTATGTCCCCAAACATCCACAAAAAAGCCACTTCAACAGACGAGCAGGCAAAATAATCAAACCGATGGGTTTGTTAAGTTTTACATAAAACGCCATATTTTTGGTGTCAGTTCTTGTAGTATTAAAGAACAGAGAGACTGATGACAGTGAATATTGTGAAGAGAGATCCGATTAGGATTTATAATTTATTTTTTTCGCTGATATTTTTTTTTACTGTGGCTGAAATATAATCCAACAATTGTAAAACGCCAAGATAACCCAAACGCCAAAATGTTTATAAAAAATAATAGAACAATGGGCCAACTTGTTTAAAACGCCTTGAAAAATGCCATTCAAATAGATTTCCTAACCACTGGGTTACAATGGCATACGACTTGAATAAACGCTATAAACGCCAAAATGTTAATACGATGAAACCATTAAACGCCATTAATTATTGAATTTGGTTAACACCAAAAATCTTAAACCCCAAAAATTCAAACAATATTCGGAAAAGGGAACTTGAAAAGCAGAAGAAGAAAGGACAAAAAAGCCCCTCCGCCCTTCTCCAAGCGGCGTGACACGTGTTGGGCCAGGAAGCGTTCTCACCGTTCTCACGCTTTTGAGCATTTTCTCCTGATCCCGTTTCTATATATATATATATATATATATATATATATATATATATATATATATATATATATAGGGTTGAGTTCATTTCAGAACTCTAAATAACTACAAAACTTTCAGAACTCCTAATAAACAATTATTTTATATATAAGTTTTTGTATTTAGGATCTTTTTATCATCTATTATATGTATTTCTTTGATTACATACATGTTAAAAGTAGTTTACATATGTTTAATTGCCAAAATTATATATATGTGTCATAACTAATTACATATATGTAAAAAAACTAGTTTACATATGTGTAATTATAAAATTACATATAAAAATGATAAAATTACTCTTAACATGTATGTAATCGTAAAAATATACATAATAAATGATAAAATTATCCTAAACATACAAATATATAAATAAAAAGATTGTTTATTAAGAGTTCTGCGAGTTCTGTAAATATTTATGGTTCTGAAATGATCCTGGCCCTATATATATATATATATATATATATATATGTATGTACGAGATCAGGAGAAAACGCCCTAAAGTGTGAGAACGGTGAGAACGCATCCTGATGGAACACGTGACGCGGATGTAATTAGGGTCTGAGGGGTTTTTTGTCTTTTCAATATTCTTTTTTTCCCGAGTTCGTGCGTCACATGCTGCTTCAATTTTGACGTCTAAGATAATTTTGGCGTTAACTAGTTTCATTAATTAGTTGGCGTTTTACTGTTTTTTGATCTGTCTCGTTGAATTAATTCTTTTGTGTCACATAGTTATTTTTTTGGCGTTATGGCGTTTTCCAGGTCACTTGTTTGGCGTTCGTGGCGTTTATTAATAACTGATTACCATCGATTAATATTTTATAAGATTACAATAATACGAAAATAGAAAAAACTAATAGTCTTCTGTGGATGGGATTACATCAGAGTTGTACCCATCGCTTTGTTCCTCACTTTCTTCAGATTCATCATCATCAAGTTTTAGATTGGCGTATCACGCCATCATTTCGTCTCTTCTTTGCCGCAGCCTATACTTGAATATCATTGCACCCTGGACTTTGCACCTTTCGAAGGTGCTAAATCACAGAGTTATTCAAGCAGATGTAGCCTCTCTGTCTTCAATATTTCCTCCATCGGCATTGAATATTTCACCCCATGTTGATAAATCACTTCAACCGTTCCTGCTTCTTCATGCACCAACATTCTGCTAACTGTTGGTAGAGGACTATCGTCAATATCATCATCATCATCATCATTATCTGCCTGAAATTTTCTCTTCAATCTTCTTATTACTGTTTGAGTTCTTTCACATTAGTTGGCCCTTGGAACCCCAAGGGCCAGAATATCCCTCTGAACCCCTTCAGACATACCAAGTATGGCTTTGATTGTCCTTACCTTCACCCTCTTCCTATCAGAGAACTTTAGGATGAATCGTATCTCCGACCTTTCAAACCTCCATGCAATAACCTTAGCCATTTTTTTAAGTTTTTGGCGTTTTGGACAATATGTGGCATTTTAGACAATGTTTTTGGCGTGTTTGAGTTGTGTTCTCATGGTCTACTTTTATAATGACTTTTTTTTCCTAGCGTAGTGACAGGTAATTATGGTGTTTTGAAAAAGATAAATAAATTCAATTCCCCAAGTATTTGGCTTTCAATATAATAAATGTTAGTAATTATGTTTACGTCGTTTCATTTTGTTGTTTGCAGTTACTGTGTTTTGTTTTCAGATTCATCTGTTTTATGGTGTAACATGTCCCATCTTGACGGCTGTAATTTTGGCGATTTGTTTTCCAATGGATTTTAGATAAAGATGGCACTTTTTTTTTTATTCTCTTTGCACATTATAATAGCACTTGTTCAACCGTTCCTGCTTCTTCATGCACCAACATTCTGCTAACTGTTGGTAGAGGACTATCGTCAATATCATCATCATCATCATCATCTGCCTGAAATTTTCTCTTCAATCTTCTTATTACTGTTTGAGTTCTTTCACATTCGTTGGCCCTTGGAACCCCAAGGGCCAGAATATCCCTCTGAACTCCTTCAGACATACCAAGTATGGCTTTGATTGTCCTTACCTTCACCCTCCTCCTATCAGAGAACTTTAGGATGAATCGTATCTCCGACCTTTCAAACCTCCATGCAATAACTTTAGCCATTTTTTTTAAGTTTTTGGCGTTTTGGACAATATGTGGCATTTTAGACAATGTTTTTGGCGTGTTTGAGTTGTGTTCTCATGGTCTACTTTTATAATGACTTTTTTTTCCTAGCGCAGTGACATGTAATTATGGTGTTTTGAAAAAGATAAATAAATTCAATTCCCCAAGTATCTGGCTTTCAATATAATAAATGTTAGTAATTATGTTTACGTCGTTTCATTTTACTGTTTGCAGTTACTGTGTTTTGTTTTCAGATTCATCTGTTTTATGGTGTAACATTTCCCATCTTGACGGCTGTAATTATGACGATTTGTTTTCCAATGGCGTTTAGATAAAGATGGCACATTTTTTATTCTCTTTGCACATTATAATAGCACTTGTTCAAAGTAATTTTATTATAGTTTTGTAGTTTTGGGGGCATTTTATGGCAAGATGGCGTTTCACAAGCATTTGCCCGTTCGGCGTTTTATTATAGTTTTCATTACAGGATTAATATATTGTTGTTCTTAGCTAAAAGTTACATAACAAACAACAGAAAAAAATAAAAAAATAAAAACAAATAGAAGCAATTTATGATCTAAATCTTCAGTGTTATCAGTCTTTTTCTTCTTTTGAAACTACAAGAACTGTCACAAACAAATGGCGTTTTGGGTTTGGCGTGGTTTATTTTCTTTGTTCGTGTGTTGAAGTGTCTTTGTGGATGTTGGAGACATAGATCGACTCCGTGTGGGTGGATGCTATCTGCCTGTCATCTTCATTATAATCATCGAGGTCAAAGTAGCATTTACACTGGGATCGGTCTCTTCTCCACATCCAAACCTTCTTCAAGAACAAAGAAGACAAAATGACATATGGGTGTCATCAATCTCTCTTTCTTGAAATTTGTCCATCTCATGCAGCAAAATCTTACTCCCCTCACCTAACAAACCATTCAACGAAACTTCATGCAGAACATTACTGAGTATCAAAGAAAAGATGTTTGCTATCATTGATTTCTCTCAACTTTTGGCGTTTTACAGTGAGTTGTATTTTAGGAACCATTGTGTTTTTGTGTGTTTTTTTGGTGTGATAAACGGAAGGTGGTGAGAGGTTTCTATTTATAGGATTTTTTTGGCGCGTAGTTTAGGCGGGATATTATTTTATAACAATAAATGCAATTAACATTTATCCGGATGTAAGGCTTGGCGTTTATATATTATGGCGTTTTACATTTTATGTCGTTTTTGTAGCCTGAGAGCTTAAATAAAAACACAGAAAAAACTACGCGGTGATAAAATTGGCGTTTTGTATTTACTTGTCGTTTTATATTTCAACGGCGTTTTATGTGAGAAATGTTGTTTTATCTTTTTTACCCTTAATGAAGCGCGTCCACGTAATAAAATTTATGTTATTTACGAAAACGTCACCGCGCCAACGGACAATCCATAACCGTTTTCACACTTTCCCCCGTTTTCTCTAAATCTTGACCCTATATATAGGAACGGGATCAGGAGAGAACGGTGAAAAGTGTGAGAACGGTGAGAACGGATCCTGGCCCAACACGTGGCAGGGAGCGCTAACTGTTATGCGGGGGGTACGATTGTCATTGTCCACTTCCCGCTAAACAATGGCGTTATGATTCCTTTGCTCAAAAAAATTATATATAAATGGTGTTTTCATCTTTATGCTAGTTTTACATGGCTTTTTTTTAAAGTATATTTTTTACGAATTGCGTTTATTGTTTAATGGCGTTTTCATCTTTATGCTAGTTTTACATGGCGTTTTTTTTAAAGTATTTTTTTAACAAGGGCATTTATGTTTTAATGGAGTTTTCATCTTTATGCTAGTTTTACATGGAGTTTTTTTAAAAAGTATTTTTTTACGAATGCCGTTTATGTTTTAACGGCGTTCTATTGATATCCAATAGATATGTCGTTTTTGTGTTTTCTACTTGTTTTAATTTAGTTTTTTTAACCCTTTTTTTATGTTGTTTATGTTTTAAATGGTTTATATTTGTTAATTATTCTAATCATGGTGTTTTCTTTGATTTGCACAAATACGATAGAAAATCACACAACTAAACATGTAGATGTAATAATGTAAAGAGTAAAACATAATAGTCAACATTAAAATTTTACAATCCATGGCGTTTAGCTAATCTACAAAATCTTCCATTCTTTGTGCTATTCTCTCGTTTGCTGTGTCAAACAGTTCACGTATTTTTTGTCCCCCTAAAGCCAAGAATGTTCTTACACAATTTGTCAATTGTTTTCTGTTTTCATTTTCGCTATGAAGTAGGATTTTTCCAATGTAATTTACCCTTAGTTCGTTTAGTTGTCTTTTCTGGAGTTGATTTGGGGCATCTTCTTTTGCCAAACCACTACTCCAACGAGCTATATCTCCCATGTATGTTTCCATATGCCTCATTGCGAAAATCCCACAGTCGAGCACGTTAGACGTTGTCCTCCAATCCATCTGTTGTCTGACAATCTTCGCCTTGCTCATGATCTTATGCTTTAGGTGTTTTTTAATACGCAAGTAGTTTACAAAAGCTCTGGGCTGCAGTTTCACATTTTTTCGCATATATTAGTTTGGCGTTTTGTCAACATAGTCCCTATATACAAAGTTTTTAAGATACTTACCAATCTTTCCACCCACCCTTCATTCTTGTCCTCAATGCTGACGTCATCCCCTGCACCGCTGTTGTCCAATACATCAACTCTTTCGTGTTTTATGTTGAAACAGACAACATAGAAATGTCTTTCCCATATTTTTGGCATGAAGACCAGTTCATAATCTTTGATGGTTTTATTTTTCTTGTCTCCTTTGAAACATATATTTTTCAGAACAGTTTCCATGTTTCTGTTGAATTCTTTGTTTCGTATATTTTCTTCTGTCGTTTTCTTGCATGCCGGAGTATTATGTAATATTGAGTACCATATTTTAAACAACAAAACAATGTCCTATTATAATTTTATCAATTAAATATAGCAAAAGAGTTACCAGCAGTAATTCTGAACAGAATAACCTTGAGGGTGATTCTGGAGCCTTGTATCTTTCTTCATAGTTCAGGATATGTGCCCAACATAGAATAATTGAGACGTGTACTTGAAATCCTGGTTTCATGCTCTCACAAATCACCCTCATGAGAAACTTTTCTCCCATCTTGAACACCTCAGTCTTAAAAAAACATAATTTGGCGTTTTAGTTATACAAACTCATTCTATTATAATACATGACGTTTTGATCATTTTTACATGCATCTTTTCAAGTAAACGTTATGAATCGAAAGTTTGGCGTTTTATTTTTGAGAGAAGTGTACATACTCATAATCGCCGTATCCAGTGAAGATGTATGTGGAAAGGTTATTTTCAGGGTTTTTCCTTGGTTCATGTATAACCACTTGCCTCCTTACATAAGGTGACAAACATGTCCTGCTCATTCTGACTTAATGTCTTCCTCTTATTGGCGTTTTGGGCCTCTCTAGTATGGACATATATTCTCAATCTTAACCTCTCTTCGCCTGTAAAAAATGATTTCATGGCGTTTTAATAGTATAATTTAACATAACTATGATACATTTATGGCGTTTATAAATCAATAAGAGATGATAGATGTTGAATAAGATAATAACAGTTAAATGGCGTTTATAACAGAAACCATACATTTTTTTGGCGTTTAGTAACAAAGCTATGACAGGATACATGGTTGTGGCGTTTAGTAACACATGAGTGATATGTAAAATTTCGTTCTCGTACATTGTTAAACAAACGATACAAATTTTGGCGTTTTGGCAAGAAAGTATCAAAGTGTATTTTTACATCACGAAAAGTAACATTGTGTACCGTGTCCTCTTGTTGTCTTATTTCGTTGCTCGTTCGTTTTTTGGCGTTTTGGAGCAGATGACCCTTCCCCCTCCACACTTGTAGAAACTGCAAATTTTTGTTAAAATTAGAACGCCAAAAGCAGCATAAACTAGCACAATGTAAATCGAAGTTAACTCACTATGTTTTTTCCTCTGGATCTGGTTTAATCTTTCGACGCCATAGATTTTGTTGTTTCGCGTTTTTTAGGGTTTTCGCGTTTTACGTTGGTTTTGGGGAGGTTTCTCTAGGAAGTATATATGTTTCGGTCACACTTTGATGTGTTTTGTATATGAACATTTACCTTTTTGCCCTTACGGAAGCGCGCCACACTAATAAAAGTGATGTTATTCACGAAAACGCCACCGCGTTATGTAGTCCATAGATTGTTTTGATTTGACGGTCCATAATCGTTCTCACCGTTCTCACACTTTCACTCGTTCTCTCTAAATCCTGGCCCTATATATATATATGTATATTTATATATGTATGTATATATATATGTATATATATGTATATATGTATATATATATATGTATGTATATGTATGTATGTATATATATATATGTATATATATATATATCACACCAACGTATTAAACTTAAGTCATAAGGAGTACACATCACACCAACGTTAAAACAAACGGCTCACATAAAATGTCGTTTTTGACCAAAATTTTTACAGCGCTAATAGATGGGTGTCTTGGTAATAGGTACATTAACTATCTACTAACAGACTAACATGGAGCTTCGATGCTCTCATCATAGTCTACAAAAATGAACCAAGTACTTGTACATATTCCCAATAACGGGGAACAACAAAAGCAAACTTCATCAAAGATTTGCTAATCGACACCTGACAGTATCTTCATCACCACTGCAGGGGTATGAAAGATGCCAGTGTCCTGAACAACAAGGTCTGGAAACACAACTAGATCATCCTCCAGGGTAACAGGACGCACCACATCGTCATCCTCGTCCAATGATGCCCTTGTTACTATCGGTAAACCCCTCCGGTGACGAACATAAGAAACACCAAAACGATGACTTTCAGAATCACCGGAAGCTTTCTCTTGTATCGTACGACGTTTCCCTCTGAGACCTTTAGGAATCGGAGGATATAACACGGGCATAACATGCAACAATCCACCACGATTAGACTCAGGCTTACTAATCGAAGATCGATCGGAGGAAGAAACGTCGGCATTCTCCAGCATCCGGTGAAGATCGAGTAAGGCCTCGGCGGCCTAGCAAGTGTCCAACATTTCTAATACATGACGGCGATGGTGAAAGTTCTTCATGAAGTTAAAAAATGGTCAACAGGTGTTTCCTGATCGTATTTATATAATAAAGACAACAATTAATCTAATTGAAAGACGACGGTCAAATCGCCCCCATGTCAGGAGGAAAAGTCAGAAGTAATCATGACAAATTATCAACACAATAAAGATGATTACGTTATAACCTAATTAAACAAAAGGAAAATAAGTGTTTTCCCTACACAACTGTTAATAATTGTCCAAAACACGACACGTGTTGATAAAGTTTTAATCGACGTCAACATGCGACGAGGAAGAGTCAAGCAGTTGGCATATTACCTCCGGGTCTGGATTCCGCGCGGCTTCTTGGATCTGTTGAAATTCAGGGGGAGGGTCATTGGCCACAGCGGACAACGTTTCCGCCATACAATTGGAGGCAGAGCCAGTCGCGGCCCGGAATTCTTCAGTTATCAAGTCATGGCGATCATAGTCAAGTTACGCGGCATGCATGCCATTATGCCGCCCAGTTTCATACTCTGCGGTCGCCAATTCATCCAATAAACCACTAAAGTGGGGCGATCGCCTAAGGAACTGAAAGCAGGATACTACGCCATGAGAAGCCCACCAGGTCTTCTCTCCCGTCAGCACTCCAAGTTGAGATGTCAGCTCACTCGCTTCAGCCAACACTTGGATCATAGCATTTTCACTCTCATCACGCGATACTTCTCAGCATCCAGGTCTCGCTTCAAACGAGACCGCTGAACAGTCAACTCATCACACCTTTGGGTGGCCTGATCAAACTTCGCCTGGGTATCCTCCATCTCCGCCATCAAAGCAGTATGGCGTTCCTGCACCTGCGATACAAACTCATGGTCAATACGTAACCTTGCAACCTGGGAGGATAGGGTACGAACCTTTTCCGCCTCCATCACAGCTTTCCTCTCTAACTCCTTCTGAGTCTTCAATGCGTGGGACATCAACATGTTCTTCTCCTGATAGTCCTGGGTCCATATCACACGCTCCTCAGAAAGATTCGAGGTTAACCTTCTCAGATCCTCCTCAGCTTGTTGTTTCTCCGCAAGAAGGCGGGACCCCCTTACCTTGGCAGCATCTATCAAACAATCCCGCCCCTAGAGCTCATCCATCATTTGTTGCACAGCTTGGCGGGTTTGATGAAGCTCATGGTTGTTCTGACCCCAACGACGTTTGATCTCAGCAATTATTTTAACCCCGGATACAACATCCATCAAGGTCGAGTCCAATAATTGGCCACAATCCTAACCCTCCACATAAGACACTTCCACTGGGGGAAGGCGTGATCTACCCAATGACTGACCACATTAGGATATATAAGGCGTGTGGACTTGGCAATTTTCCATCGTGACTTGTAGGGCCTGTCAAGCATACGCGGGTCCCAGGCAATGGTAGGAAAATATAAACCTTCGATAGGATTGATTTCATTGTGAACACCGCCACTGGACCCCGCTGCTTTATCAAGGCTAACATCCTTGTCACTGGAAAATTCATAAGAGGAGGATGGCATAGTAATAGGCATGGCGCCGGTAGAGGGAGCCGCTATTAAAACAACCTTCTTCTGACTTGACGCTGAGGGCGGATCAGGCACCAGCCTGAGTGTCTCCAACCTAGCGGTGGAATGAGCCACTAAAGTTGTAACGGTGGTCACCTCAATAAAAGGGGGGGGGGGTGGTAATCTCCACCGTAGTGATAGGAGCGTCAACGCTAATCCCAATTGGCATATTTGTAGCCTCAATCGCCCCAGCGACACATACGTCACTAACGACGATAGTCATTGTTTCATCCCCGGAAGACCGAACAGGAGATGGGGGATGGTAACACTGGACGACACTGTGGTCGTGGAACCTGTAGAAGCAATATCAGTTTAATAGGAATACAAAATGAGGTAAGCAGAGAAAAGTAAGGGGCTTACCAATCCCCGCTAATACCACGCGCCTCTTCGCTTCAAAATTAGCCAACAACGACACAGAAGTTCTAATTTTCTTCAATGGTTTCCCTCTCGGCGCCACCACGACAGTCGTCCGCAAAGTTGTCACGGGGACCTCCACCACTTCGACGGTTGCGGTTGAGGCAGCGGTGTTAGCACTTTTGGAAGCTTGCCCCTTGACACTGCTCTCTCCCCCACCTCTACGGATCCGGATAGTCTTCTTTGGGGCAGTCATGACCAACCCGCTTTTCTCCATACTCCCGGTGGCAGGAAATCCTTGAAGCACACCGTCAAGATGGGAGGGAGAGATAAGAAAGTTCTCAACGTGCGAACGCAGGATATTCTCCTCGCCAGGTTGCAATGGATGATCAGCAGCAAGAATAGATGAAGACTTCTCCAGGTATAGGAAGTCCACCAGGGCACAGGATGCTGCAAGAAATCCTCGTTATAACAGACCATAGGGAAAACAAGAAACACTGATGATCAGGTAACTTACCTCCATCGGCGGTCCTGAAAGCAGGATAAATCTGAATATCACGCTAGCATAGGCTCATCCCAACCAACGCTAAAGCACCCTCAGGAACAACCAAACACCTAGAGGGTTGGGCAATCAACGCTTTAAACAACGCGTTTTTTTGGTATTTCATTTTAGGCGGCATAACATCTTTCACCTTTTCTTTTGCTGCCATCACACGCCAATGCATTTCCCCTGGAATAACATTGGCGTCTACGAAGAAAATTTCTTTTTGCAATCTTTATCTTGGGAACTTGAGGGAACGAATCGAAGACATGCCTCGTCGGTACTCCGGCGGACAAAGGTAAAAAAGGGTGCCTTCCATACCAACGTATACAAGGCACGGAATACAAGAGATTCCGAAAAAAATCCAAGACTCAAACAGAAATACTCAAAGTGACGAAGCTTTGCAAGACCAAAAGGATGCATTTGGGATATGTGTATGTCACACCCCAACCGATGGCGGAATCATCAGGGCGTGGCACTGAGTGAAACCGATTGTTCAAGAGAATCCATAACAACTATTAAGTGACAATATTTATAAGGTTTAATATCCCATACTATTAAACAAATAAAGCAAAAATAGTCATTACAGGTATTCAGTCTAAAAAAACAAATTTCCATTCCGACAACTCAGATTTTTATTTGGTGAGTTTCTAGACTTCCTAACTCGTTTGCAGCATAATATCCAATCAACCTGTCACATACGTTAAAATAAAAGTCAATAGATAAAGTAAAGGTGAGCATACAAGTTTGAATAGATATAGCAGTAAAAGCGTTTACGCATAACCAACATGTAACACGTAACGGGCGAAACATGTAGCTATCAACACTGATACAACCTAACCACGAGACTACGATGTAGAGTATGCGCGACACATGTTCACCGAAGCGAACACGTGAAGTAAAGTAATGTGATCCCTAGCAACCCCTGTCACACAGGTGCCGAGTCCAAACTATAGTACTATCATTGCAAGAGGCGGTCTAGTATAACCCTATATAGCATAGTAACAAGCATTCAACAAACCACATATAGCATGTGGGAGCGATTAGCGTTTGTAAAGTGTTTACGTTGTGTGTTGTGTTTTGATAGAGAACGTATGTAACACCCCAAAGTGCGTTAAACGAAAATGGGTTCGAGTATACTCACAGTGCGTGTCCTAATCAAGAAACACGATCTGCTTGGATTGAAGGGAGCACCGGGTCAGCCTATGAACGGAAACAAATGTATAAGTCTTCCTCAGGGCTGAACGGTCGTAAATAGAACATCGAGCGGGTTAAGTGTTTAACAGTGCATCCGAATAAATGGATGCCATCCAGACGGATGGGTCTCATCCGGACGGATGGGTGTCATCCGAGCAGATGAATCCCATTCAGTCGGAAGGGTTGTTTTGTTTCAAACGATAAAAATTTGAAGTAAAACCGATGTTGTAAAAATAGAAGGGAAAATATTTGGAGCGAGTACAAAGCTGATCCGGACGGATGGACATGGTCCATTCGGACGGATGGCCTGTGTTCGAAGTTTTTGCAGAATTTTATAAACAAAAGGTTTTTAAGTTAACGGAGACGGCGTGACGACGTGTCAAACAACAGAATATACCAAATCCAGTTCATTCGGCCGGATGGGCCCAGCCCATTCGGACAAACGTGCTGTTCTTGAGGAAGATTCATGTTTGACCCGTTAATCGGTCCATCTCTTTGGTGGAAATCAGTTTTCAAGCCGGCTTTCGACTAAGGAACGAGCCGAGAGTCTGATTGAGTCCCGATTCCATCAATATCATGTAAAAATCGAAGAGAAGTTTCATAAATAAGTTGAAAAATGTGGAAATCTTTCATAACTTGATCCCAACTCGAGTGAATGATGCCCCACAAAAGTTTACCTAAGCAAAATGAGTGGAAACCATCATCGAGATGGCTGGAATCAAGGGTTTTTGAGGAAAGTTAAAGCGTGAGTGCGTGTGTGTAAGTGTGATTTTGATGAAGAAGATGGAGTATAAGTGAAATAGAATGAAGATTGAAGAAGTTTTGGGAGAAAAAGCTTATAAATAGGCCTTGAATCGCGTCTGAGACTTGGGAGCAGATGGGGGTGTCAAAGTGTTGAAATGAGGGTGTATGGCGGGTATTTATAGAGGAGGGCGAGGGGTTAAGTCGGTGTGCGAGTGGCGATGTCCGGATGGCTCCATCCGGGCGGATGGGCCCCCATCCGGGCGGATGGCCCATTCGGACGGTTGAGTTGTGTTTAGTTAGTTTCTCACTTTGGTTCGTTTGTTAGGTGTTGCGTTGCGTTTTATCGTGATAAATCGAGTTGTGCGAGTAGCGTTGAGTTTGCGTTGCGATAGCGGTTGCGAGTATCATCCAAAACATATAAAGCACACACAAGTACGCACATAAGAACACACATCATAGCATTACTTATTCAATTTAACATCGTTTGCGATTTGAGAGTTTTCGTGATAAGCGTATGCGAGGGCGTATGATAACCAAACAAACAAACACGACAATTTAAATAGCATAATTCTCTGTAATTCGTGTTGCGTAAGCGTTGCGAATATAAAGCGTTTAAACGTATAGCGGTGCGATGTTTTGAAAATGTATTTAGTATAGTATAACCCTTTATTTATATCGAATCTCGAAGTACAAAGCGGTTACAATCAAAGCGAAAGCAAACAGGTAACGATCCGAAAAGTCGGGTTGTTACGGTGTACAACATACTCGTTAAGCATCAACTGACATAACTTAGTAATGGGAAGCCGGAAGTTGCAGAATTTGAAGAAATCTGCAAATAGAGTGATCTGGCTGTCCTTCAGGGGAAAGGCGGTATCCCTCTCCGACGGCATCACCGGATGTCATTCTGGCCTAATGCAATACGTTTGCAGCAAAAAATCAAATGAAGTTTTATTCCATTTAAAGTACATGGCTTCGTCGAGAGAAGATGATTAAGTGGTTTTAGGGGCCATTGAAGAGGAAACACGAAGGGAGAAATGAAAGTCGAAATAATTGGGGAAAAAAGTTTTGACCTTTTGAGATCAACCTCCCATTTATACCCAGTATTTCCACGTTTCAAAATTCAAAAATGGAGCCCAAATTGACGTGTGGCGATTCAGGTAATAATGAACAAGTCACTTGATGTGACAACTGACGCCGCCAAACGCCCTTTCGGGTACTAGGCACCCAGAGACCTTGGTTCCTTTATTTATTTATTTATTTGTTTCTGTATTCACCTATTTATTTATTGGCATACTTTTGGTGGTTTTCACCTTTTTAAGTCCGACCCTATGCAAAACCCCATAGAATCAGACTGGGGGACATGTGGAGGAATGACCCGGCCCGATCATTCCGGGTCGAATATTAACCGTCGAATAAACGACAATGAATAAATATGAGGAGATATCCATGCAAATCTACGTAGGAAATAATCTCCGATAAAATAGGAGAGGTCGCCTAACCGACTTCCCGACTTAAGGGGAAACCCTAAGTTCACCCGTAAGTATAAATAGAGATGTCGTCATGAAGGTAAGACAGATTGTTCACTCATATTACATTCTCTTTTTTCTCCCATAAACGAGTTCTTATTCTCACGCCATAGGGTGGTTACATGAGTAACCCCATTCCTGTAACGAGTCCTAACGGTGTTTTGTTTTACAGATCGGAAATCGGGTCACTCTTCATCGGATCAACCAGCTAAGGGACGTGTTTCAGGTGACGTACTTACAGACTACTTGTACATTATGCTTTGATTTAGATATGCACACCAAGTGTTTGATGAAATGCTTAGAATAGAGGTTTTGTGATTTCAATGATATCATGTGATAATGATACTAACAGTTAATGATGAGAATATGAGGAAGTATTAATATGTTATGTTAAGAAGAGAATGAAATGAAAACATGAGATTAAAACATGTTGATTGTGGAATTTTTAGGAGAGAAAGAAGAAGGCGCAAGCCATTCCGGGTCACAAGTAACGCAAGACAAAGGTAAGTTCTTATACTTACAAGTACTAGTAGTTTATAGCGTTTTTGTTATGTTTATGTTAAGTTTAAATTTTACATTTCAAAGTGTTCATAAGTCATAGTTTTGATAATTTGTAAAACAAGTAAAAATTTAATTATTGAGTTTGACTTGATGTGAACGGGTCAAAAGAAATAAGTACGATGAAGATAAAAGAGAATGATTAAGTCTTGAACCGTTATGAACGGGTTATACAATCAAAGAATGACAGTGTGAAAGAATGGTTAGAATGCTGATTCGTTATGAAAGGGTCAAACAAACTAGAATGTGATGTTTAAGAATGATCATATGTTGATCCGTCATGAATGGGTCAACGAATTAGAATGTTATATTAATGAATGGTTATGTACGTGACTCGTTGCGAACGGGTCAATGAATAGTAAACGTATAATGAATGCATAACATGTTTGTTGGAAGTTAGTAGGGTGTAATTACATCTAATCTAATATTGGTTCTTGTTGTTATGATATAGGTAAAGTCAACCTTTAATTGTAACACCCCGATCACGTAAAATAACAAACTGAGGCGGAAACATCAGGAGTCACGTTACAAGAATTGTTTCATAACACATGGTATTTAAAGTTTTGTTTTATTTCATTGATAATTGTTTACATTGTCTTGGAATAAACAGAAACAAAGTTCAAACATATTGCCTTTCAAATTTTAAAGTCACTAAAGCCCACGTCCATCCTATGTGAATCATGCAATCAAATTATCTAAGCATTTGCTCCTGAAACATACGTGAAAAGAGAGTCAGCATAAAAAGCTGGCGAGTACATAGGTTTTGTGAGTGTGTCAAATTCATGGCTTTGATACATATTGCATACCTCGTCTGACTACGAGAGTCGATAAGTGAAAACCTTGTATCAAAAAGTGTTTGATATTGCAATATAATTAACCAACTAAAACAAGTTGGTTTAAGTTTGTGAAAACCTTGTAGCCATGAATCTTGACCAAAACATTTCTTTTGAAAAACCGAGTAGTAAATCGATTTAAAAGAAAACTTCGTATGGTTTTAATCCTTAAGTGAAAATCGTTATGTGACATTGCTTGAAAACATTTGTCTAAATGATTTGGATAATGCCACGAAATGTAATACAATAAAAGTACTTATATATAGGAAGTATCATTGGCGTATCCACCATGCTTTTATCATATTACACCCGTCTCGTTATCTATATCACTTACCATAAACTAATCGTCCAATCGTCCGTGTCATAAACCAATTGTCCATGTTATAAAACCAATTGTCCGTGTTAACAAACCAATTGTCTGTGTCATCAATCAATCGTCCGTGTTATAAAACCAATTGTCTGTGTTATCAATCAATCGTCCGTGTTTTAATTGTGAAAACTTTTGGTCATTCTTTAATGAACACATTCAAACCTGTGTTGACTATACCACCAAAGGGTATCTTTAATAGACCACAAAAGGGTCTCTTTAACTAGACTAACAAATCAACAAATGATTTATTAATAAGAAATAGTTTCTGTCGTTACCCAAACTTCCACCAAATCCAGTGGACAGTCCGATAACGGGATTGTCAGTCCTATGGTACCATAATGTACTACTGGTCGGCTCAGCCAAAGCTAATGAATGTCATTCGTGTTATAGATAATGCACCAACAAGTTGTTCATATTATTGAAATCGAATTGTTTTATATAAACCATAGACTTTGTTTTTGAAAACTTGAAAATGATTTAGCACATATGAGTCACTCCAAAACATTTTCAAAACGTAAAAGAGGTGAGCTATGTACTCACTTGGGGATTGCGAAAGTGTCCTTGATTGAGAGAATAAACAAAGCTCAAGTGCGTCCTAATGTGTCGGATAACTATGTTAGTGTGTCGAGACTTTAATCAGAGGATTCGGGTAGAATGAAGTTTTATAAACCAAATGAGTGTTGGAACTCATATGATATGGTTGAACAAACTTAACATTCTGATTTGGTAAGGATCCTAAGTGCTTTTGACCCATTATGACTCGTTAAGGTAATTTACGTTACTTTAACGGGTCATTAGCGTAATTATAAGTTCGGATGGTTAAATATGTCCTATGATGAGTCTTATATGCCAAAACATGTTTGATTATGTTATAACATTAGTTTAGATGTCAAAACTTTGGTTTATTATGCTTAAAACCAATTTATGTGCAAAAAAGGTATTTTGGTCATTTATAAGTACATAACAATCGACTCATCATAAAACTAATCAAACCATAAGACCATAAGGTATAACCTCAGAGGGCTATTCTCTATACAACTATGGTCCTATAAGTGCGCTTGGTCGAATCCAAAGATCGACCAAACGGGTCGGATTCGAAAATCAAAGCGGTGGTCAAACCGCTCGACTTACGACCCAAATAAAGCACTAAACTTGAAGTGACGAGTTAGCCATGTTGGAAAATGTCTAACTAAGTTATAAAACTGATTTGGTATCAAAACTTGGAGTTTTGATACCAGAAGATAGTTTCGTCGTAAAATGCACTTTATGCGCATTTTTGACCAAAACTTTGACTCGTCACTTCACCTAGTAAATGTGGTAATCAGAAGGTGCAATCGCAAGGGATTATAACCTTCGTGATTACGATCACTTGCAAAGTTCAATTAATCTTTGACTTGACCAATTTTGGTTAGAACCGAAAGTCAAACAGAAAGTCAAACTTTTTGACTTTTAGCTCAAAATGACTAAATAAATGAAATAGAATAAGGAAGAGTACTTACTTGTTTTGTGAACACTACAAGAACTCAGATTAGGAGGTCCCTAAAGCTGGAAACAAGCTCCAATAAGATAGGAGAAAGAATTTGTGAATGAGCAAGTATAATGGATGGAAAATGGTTGCTATTTATAGTAGTTTGGAGGCCACAAGATCATCAAAAGTGTCCCATGAGGTGGAAGGATCATAAGGTGGCTTTAACACATGTTAAGAGCTGGTAAAAACCAGGCAAGTTCGAGTTCTTAGGCTCCAAGCAAAGGAAACAAGAGGCTGTCAAAAACTGGTTGCTGGGCACCCCTTACGGACCGTAAGGGGCCCCTTTACGGCCCGTAGGCCTGGTGGCAGGGGTAGAACTTTTAGCAATTGGCAGATTTGGCCCCTGGACTTGTATTGTCGCGTGTTGTCACTTTTAACCCCTTTTAATCCAATTTTTAGGCTATATAAAGGTGTTAAGGCATATGTAACTTGAATTTTGCCTGGAAATGTCGTGGATGTCGGTTCATTTGGTTGTACGGTTACACGTTTCGCAAATAACGCACAACGCTTTATCGAACACGAAAATGACCGAAATTGCGCAACGATTGACATTTTTGCATTCTTATCAATAAGATATAAGATTTTATTGAATACAAAATATTCGGATTTGTATACCTGGTCTGTACTCAAAATACAAAAATTGGCAGACTTTCGCAGTTTGTCGAAAATAGTCTCTGTGCTCATATAAGCGTGTTTTTTTCATATCTAACCCTTCAAAACTTATATCTAAGTTATGTAAAGGGTATTTAGGGCATGTGTAGCTTGTGTCCTTATTCCGGAGTGTACGTCTCGTTAAACTGATTACGTTTGAGTATTAGTTAACGAATTACTTTCCAAAAAAGCTTTGAGAGTTCGAAATCGTACAAGGACTGAAAATGTGCAAATGTCATAGATAATTATACAATCCCGGAAATAAAACACAAGGTTTCATTGAATATTAAATTGTTTGGAATTGTACAATGATAAAAAAGGTACAAATGTCACACTAATGGCATGCTACGCTCGGAACGAACACACTCCAAACTGCTCTCAACACACTTCCGTATTTAACTTATGCAAACGGGTTAAAACATTTTGGTTGTTATGTAGTGAAAGTTTAGTTTTTAAATTATCCGAGACTTGTGTTTCATAACTTTTGTAAATGTTGGACGTTTCATAACTAGACTAAATGGTTAGTTTGTATGTAAAAGCAAGTCGTTTTAGTATTGTATAAAAGTGTCAAATTTAGTCATAATTTTTGTTGTTTAGACACTTGTTTTTGACCACTTTAAAGGATGGGCGTTTCGCTCTTAATTTATAGATACACCCCTAAAAGGAGGGCAAATTTGTCTTTTAAGCACTAATTATATTTTAGTCCTCCATCTTATTACACTTAAATCCCTGAGTTTTATCACAATTATTGATAATTAGTTACACTTTTCTCACTCCACAAAAAACTTATAATTCTTTTACGTATCCGTGCTATATCTTTCAAACAATAATGTTTTAAAAAGAATTTAAAGATACCGTGACAGCCTACTCATTTTTGCCGACGTTTTGATGGTTGTCTTGGTCAGTATTGACATGTAGATTAAAAGGTACAAGTAGATGATGCCTTAGGGGCTGTTTGGCTAAGCTTTTCAAAACTACTTATTTGCTTATTTGCTTTTCTGAAAAGCAAATAAGCAAATAAGTAGTTTTGAAAAGCTTTAAAATAGAGCTTTTTTCAAAATGACTTATTTGCTTATTTGCTTTTCAGAAAGCAAATAAGCAAATAAGTTATTTTGAAAAGCTTAGCCAAACAGCCCCTTAGTGTACAAGTGATTAAATCCCAACTTACTTGGTCTTTATCACATAATGTTTAATAGTTACAAGTTACTGTAAAAACGACTTGCAAACTCCCCCACCCCACCCCAGACACATGACACACCCCACGCACTACTTCAAAATTGAAATTGGTCGCTCTTCAAGCATGCGACATTTCAAAATTCAAATATTGTCATCGTTCTTCCCCCCTCTCTCTCTAAATAAAGAAAACCCTAACCCCATTTCACTTCTTCCTTTCGTTTCACTGGTGATATCCAAACAACATATTTTGGCTTTCCAATGATCAGATCTGTAAGCGGAGGTACCAAATCTGGCAGTTAGTACAGTGGTGGTTCGTTGTAGCTCTTGCAACAAACCGAGGTGGTTGGTTTCCAGACGCGGTTCCGACTAAACCCTTTCCATTTTTTCTCCATAAACACAAAGCTAAGGTCTATTTTTTAGATTTGATTAATATTCGGTGGAATACCACATTTCCAGCACTTGATATTCATTATCATAATTTTGGTGTAGGGTGAGGTTTCGGACATCAACAAAGACAAGAACCCCCCCTTCCTCCTGCCATTACAAGGTATACTTATTGGACGTGAATTTTGCAATCGATCTCTCTTAGTTTTGTTTGGGGCGTTTTGATTTTTTAAGGATTTCTCGAGAGCACTGAGAGCACTTTATTATTCAGGTTAGTCTTTTGGCAACACTTTGATTGAGGAATTATTATTATTATTATTAAAATAAATGTTTTAATTCGTTTACTTGTTTTTGTTCTAGATAAATGAAATCGTTTGGGAGGATTTTCACTCTTGATGAATTAAATCGGTTTTTGTTAAGGTCTTTCATTAACACATGTTTGGCATTTTTCTAACAGTGGGTTCATTGAGTTGCTGTTGAAAATGTTAAACGAGATATCAAAATCCAACAAGCTTTAAATGGTCACAAGAATGTGGTTAGATTCTACAATGCATTTGAAGATGATTCATTTGTATATATTGTCATGGAGTAAGCTTTGTTATATATTTGCTTTATCATTAGTTTTTAATCACCTCTGATGACATTATATCTTTTTAAAATCAAATGAAGACTGTTTCAGGTTATGCGAGGGTGGTGAGTTGCTGGACTAGATTTAGCAGATCAGTAGATCTCGATGTTGAGGAGTTTGAGTTGGAGAATGAAATTGATTAGAGTGGGGACTAAACAGGCCAAATCTGACGGTCTTGTATTTATCTACAGTGTTGGACGTTCATATGATCATATAGTTATATGTAATATGAGCAAATAAGTGGACTTTAAAGTCTTGAGTTATGAGGTTTATGATTTTAAAATAGTTCTAATTATTTTAGTTTTTAAGCATAAGTAATCAGTTTCGGGTGTGTTGATATATTGAAATCATCTGATTATATAAGTGATAATTTACATAAAATTTTAGAGTTCAAAGTTTGTCACTTTATTAATTATCACAACATCGAATGACATGTACATAATACACTCCTTATTAGATTTAATCAAATACACACGTGAGTACACAATTTCTATAAAATAAATAAACTATTTCTATAATAACCCAACTGTATATAAAGATTATTGTAAAAGAGTTTATATATATTTTTTTTTTTTGAATTACTAGAATTTGATTCTATGAAAAGTGAAAGTTGATATTGTTACATATCTGTACAAAATAAGAGTTTAAGAGATAGAACAATTGATATTGTTATAAATTAAATTTCCAAAAAAAGAGTTGTATAAGAAATAAAAGTTCAACGAGTCTTCTCTTTAATTTAAAACAAGCACACAATACATTATTTTGAATCAAGTAATATATTATCTATTTATTAGATGGTAAACCTTGGAATTGCTTAGGGTTACAAGAAACATAGATGCTAATATGGGGCTAGCTCAATTGTTAGAGACTTTTGCCTCTAAGTGGAAGGTAATAGTTTAATCTCAGGCAAGGAGTAACATAAGGTTTATTTGGTGTAACTTAGGAGATAAGTATGTAAGCGTTGTGTCACACCCCGACCACGTGGAACAATCAAACGTGGCGGAAACGTCAGGGAGTGTTGTAACAGAATTATTGTTTCACAACCATGGCATACAAAGTTATATTTTATTTATCAAACAAGCGAGTTACATTGTCTCAAAACAGGAAATAAAGAGTTCAGAACATAATTAAACTAGTTCTATCTTTATTTTAAGTCTCTAAGGCATGTTTAAGAAAATGTTTAATAAAATTTAGTCATGAACCTTGTAAATTGTTTGGTTTTGTAAATCATTTAAAAAGCGATAAGATCAGATGATATGTATACATAAAAGAATAATATATGGTTAAATGAATAACCAAGTAAAATGAGTTGTATAAAATAAGTTGTTTGTAAAGCAATGTCTTGTGAAAGATATGTTATTTGTATAAAATGTTATATGTCTAAATTGAAATGATTCAAATAACGCTACGATATGTAATACCATACAAGCACTTATATATAGGAAGTACCAGCGGCGTATCCACCATGCTTGTATCATATTACACACGTCTCGTTACTTAAATCACTTAAACAAACCACCAATGTATAAGTCCATGTTTAAACCAATTGTCAAAAAGTCCTTGTATAAGCCATGTCAAATGTTAAAAAGTCCAAATGTAGTCAATTAATGAGTAACAAATGTTATGTATTGTAAGTAAAGTATTGTCACATAAACCAAATGTAGAAATGTACAAAACAAAGTATTTTGAATATATCAAAAAGTTATGTTTTGCAAAGTAAATGCATGTTTTATTGATACTAACATTTATGTGGTAAGTTAACGCATACATTCAAGCCTTGAGACAGTCGGATAACCCTTTTAGTCAAGGTTATCAAAAGAAATGTTTTCGGATTCAGTCATTCCTTACATCCAAACAAACCCGGGATGTCAGGAATGGGATTTGTCAAGTCCTATGGTACCACTACTTACTACCGAGCGGCGTAGCTAATGTTAATGAACGTATATAAGTCCCGTTTGTGCAAACCAAATGTTATAGCAATTGTATACATGTCATATTAAAACAATGTACTAAGTATGCTAAGTTAACATACAAAGCAGAAAAGTCATGTAAATCAATGTGCTAGCATGCTATCAGTCAACATACATAGCAGAAATGTAAAGTAAAACAATGTACTAAGTATGCTATCAGTCAACATACATAGCAAAACAAATGTAAAGTAAAACAATGTAATGTAAATCATGTACTATAAATGTACTAACGAACATAGCAAGTATATAATGTGAAAACAGGAAAGCATGAAAGTAACAAGTAGGCATATGTGTTTCACCCCAAAACGTTTGAAAAACAGTAAAAGAGGGGTCTATGTACTCACTTGAGATTGCTTAGTAGTCCTTGAGTAACAACCAAACAATGCTAGAGATCACAGATATCAAACGACACCTAATATAGGTAACTATGTTAATATACCGGACCTATAATCGGAGGATTGGATAGAATGAGGGTTCGTAAACCAAATGAGTATAGGAACTCATGTAATATGGTTTAACAAAGCCCACATACTAACATGAAACCTAACCTAAGTGCTTACGAACCGTTTAGGTAGCTTATGCTACTTTAACGCGTCGTTTGCGTAAAACGCGTTCGGAACGCCTAATTAGTCCTATGATAAGTAAAATATGCCTTAACATGTCTAATATTGTTACCAAATCAGTTTAGATACCAAAAGTTATGTTACATATGCTTAAAATGAATTTTGGCGTTCAAAGGGCATTTTGGTAATTTACCTAAGGCATATATACTACCTATCATACAACTACTCAAACGATGTGACCATAAGGTATAACCTCGGAAGGTTATTCCCTATACAACTATGGTCACCTAATGTGTTTGGTCAGATCCTAATGATCAAGCAAACGGGTCGGGTTCGAAAGTATAAGCGATTGATTAGATCGCTTACCCTTACGACCCTAGAAAAACACAAAACTAAAAGTGACGAGCTAAGCATGTTAAAACATGCTTAACTAAGTTTAGAAAACAGGTTTGATATCAAAACAAATGGTTTTGATACCTAAGAGTAGTTTGGTTACAAAATACGAAATAACACGCATTTTGGCCGAAACTACGACTCGTCACTGAGCCTAGACAACGTGGTAATCAGTAGGTATAGTCACTAAGGACTATAACCATCGTGATTACGCTCACGTTATGAAGTTCAAACGAACTTCGCATTGACCATAAACTGGTCAACGTAGAAAGTCAAACAAAGTTTGACTTTTAATACTAAAAGAATAAAAGAACGAAGGAACACTTACAAAGGGTCCCCGAAAGATTTGATTTCCAAATATTTCTCAGGTATGAAGCGTTCTTACACCTCAACTTAGAGAAGTTTTCAAAAATTAAGTGGGTTTTTGGAGTTGGGATGGATGGGTATTTATAGGATTTGGACCACCGTTAGGATCGTTTCTCGAATACCGTGCTTTGATCTTCCCCGTACACTTGTTGGAATGTTATGGAACCCAATTTGGCCCCCCACCATAAGAGATCAACATGTGGCAAAGGATTTGGGAGTGGTTAACAGCTGTCAACAGCTGGCTGGAAGATTCTGAGGTTCTGGAGACCCCTTACAGACCGTAAGGGTCATGGCTTACGGTCCGTAAGCCATTAACTTTGGCAGAATTACAGTTTCAGTCCCTGCACCATGTTTCGTTGCGTAACGGCACTTCTAGCACCCGTCAAACCCAATTTCAAGCTCCGCAATGAAGTTAAGACATAGGGAACATGAAATATTCTTGAAAACATCTCGGATGTCGGTTCGTTTGGCCGTACGGTTGCGATGTTCGGTTAATTACGACGGAATGCGCATAAGCGCGAAAAACGATCCAAATTGCGTGACGAATGGATTTTTCTCATGCCAAACACTAAAATAAAATATTTTAGTGCTTACATAAATTTTTGGATGTCCGGATGTATTCAGAACGTAAGTTATGCGCGAAAGTGCAAACTTGTACACTTTTTGACACTTTTAGTCCCTGAATGAGCCAAAAGTTTATTTTAGCACACCGAACCCCTCAAAGCCTATTTCTAAGCTATGTAAAGGATATTTATGGTATGTTTAACTTATGTTCATGTTCAGGAATGTTTGTTACAGTTCAAATTGGCATACTTTCGCAGTTTGTCAAGTTTAGTCCCTGTAAGCTAATTAACTTGTTTTTGCCATACCAAAGCCTTCAAAACTTATTTCTAAGTTATGTAAAGGTTATTTAAGGTATGTTAAGTATATGTTGATGTTTTGGAGTATTTTTCGGGTTAAACTGGTTACGTTTACGCACCAGTTTGCGTATAACTCTCCAGAAAGCGATATAGAGTTTGAAATTGAACAAAAGTCAAAACATGAAAAATGTAAAACATAACCAAACAAACATTGGGATCAAATAACATTGTTTTATTGATAACTGAACTGTTCACAATGATTACAAGCACAGATGTTACAGTCTCCCCTACTTGTGGAAATTTCGTCCCGAAATTTATTTAGAGGAAACTCGTGGGAAAAGATGCGGATATTTCGCCTTCATTTGATCTTCGCGTTCCCAAGTAAACTCGGGTCCACGTTTAGATTCCCAGCGAACCTTGACCAAAGGAATGCGCTTGCGTTTGAGCCACTTGACTTCACGTTCCATGATTTCCACAGGTTTCTCAACAAATTTCAGTGTTTTATCAACACGAATTTCGTCAAGTGGTACGTGGAGGTTCTCATCAGCTAAACACCTCTTGAGATTGGACACGTGAAAGGTTGGATGAACATTTCCAAGTTCAGGAGGTAACTCAAGTCTGTAGGCTACCTTACCGATTCTTTCGACGACCTTGAATGGTCTAACATATCTAGGTGCAAGTTTTCCTTTCTTTCCAAATCTGATCACACCTTTCCAAGGTGAGACCTTAAGTAATACACGATCACCGACTTGAAAATCCAAGGGCTAGCATTTTAGGTCCGCGTAACTCTTTTGACGGCATCTAGCTGCCTGAAGGTTATCATGAACTTTCTTAACCTTATCAGTTGTCTCTAAAATGGGGGCAAGTCCAGTAAGCTGGGCCTCACCGATCTCATTCTAGCAGACTGGTGAACGACATTTTCGACCATAGAGAGCCTCGAAAGGAGCCATGTTGATGCTGGAGTGATAACTGTTGTTGTAGGAGAATTCAATTAACGGAAGATGTGAATCCCAACTACCACCAAAGTCGATCACACAAGCTCTAAGCATATCCTCCAGAGTCTGGATTGTTCTTTCAGATTGACCATCCGTTTGCGGATGATAAGCTGTGCTCAGATTAAGTTGGGTCCCCATAGCAGATTGCATGGTTCTCCAAAAATGAGAAGTGAAACGAGCATCTCTGTCAGAAATGATGTTCAAAGGAACACCATGTCGAGCTACAATTTCATCCACGTAGATTTTAGCAAGTTTGTCAGCAGAAAAATCCTCACGGATTGGCAAGAAATGCGCTGACTTAGTAAGATGATCAACAACTACCCAAATGGCATCATGACCTTTCTTTGTGCGCGGAAGTTTAGTAATGAGATCCATAGTAATGTTTTCCCATTTTCAAACTGGAATCTCTGGTTGCTCCAATAAACCAGAAGGACGCTGATGTTCAGCGTTAACCTTAAGACAAGTAAGGCATTTTGATACATATAAGGCAATGTCCTTCTTTATACCAGGCCACCAATAATGAGTACGAAGATCCTTATACATCTTATCTGAGCCAGGATGAATAGAATAACAAGACTTATGGGCTTCATCCATAAGCAAGGTACGAAGATCATCTTGGCTTGGGACCCACAAACGGTCCATGAAGTAATACGATCCATTGTCCTTCAGTTCAAGATCAGGTGTTATGTGATAGGGAAATTCCTTATCCATCAAACCTTGTGAAACACAAGTGTGTTGAGCCTGAGAAATGCGGGCTTGGATATCGGATCGAGCTTTAATATCAGATTGAACACGTACACAATGAAGTTTAGTACGTTCCTTACGACTCAATGCATCGGCTACGACATTCTCCTTACCAGGATGGTAGCGAATTTCGCAGCCATAGTCGTTTAGAAGCTCAACCCAATGTCGTTTCCTCATGTTGAGTTCTTTCTGATTGAAGATATGCTGAAGACTTTTATGGTCCCTGAAAACCACACATTTTGTACCGTACAAATAGTGTCTCCAGATGTTAAGAGTGAAGACAACTGCACCCAACTCAAGATCATGAGTGGTGTAGTTCTTCTCATGTATCTTCAACTGCCTCGATGCATATGCTATGACTTTGTTTCTTTGCATCAGAACGCAGCCAAGACCCAATTTAGATGCATCGCAATAAATGACGAAATCATCATTGCCCACAGGCAAAGTCAGAACAGGCGCGTCGCAAAGTTTTTGTTTCAAAGTCAGAAACGCTTCCTCTTGCTTGAATCCCCAATCAAAGGGTTTGTTCTTCTGAGTTAGAGCAGTTAGAGGAACTGCAATCTTTGAGAAGTTCTCAATGAAGTGGCGATAATAACCGGCTAGACCAAGAAAGGAACGAACTTCAGTAGGAGTAGAAGGTGTATCCCAATCCTTAATCGCACTGATCTTGGAGGGATCTACATGAATACCTCGTTCGTTGACAATATGTCCTAAAAATTGAACTTCTTTAAGCCAGAATTCACACTTGGAGAATTTGGCGAAAAGTTGCTCTTTCTTTAGGAGTTCCAAAGTAAGACGAAGATGTTGCTCGTGATCAGCTCGCGTCTTAGAGTATATCAAGATGTCATCAATAAAAACAATGACGAACTGATCCAAATAAGGCTTGCAGACCCTATTCATTAAGTCCAAGAAAACAGCAGGAGCATTTGTCAAACCGAATGGCATAACTGTGAACTCATAATGCCCATAACGAGTGCGGAACGCTGTCTTGGGAATATCTTCTTCATGCACACGAAGTTGATGATATCCAGATCGCAGATCGATCTTTGAAAAATAAGAAGCGCCCTGTAACTGATCAAAGAGATCATCGATGCGAGGTAGGGGATATCGATTCTTGATGGTAAGCTTGTTAAGCTCACGATAATCGATACACATCCTGAAAGATCCATCCTTCTTCTTGACAAAAAGAACGGGAGCACCCCAAGGTGAAAAGCTAGGACGGATAAAACCTTTGTCAAAGAGCTCCTGAAGCTGCTTAGACAACTCTTGCATCTCAGACGGTGCAAGACGATATGGAGCTCTGGCGATGGGATTTGCTCCAGGTACGAGATCAATACGGAACTCGACTTGGCGTGCTGGGGGTAGACCAGGTAAATCTTCAGGGAAAACTTCAAAATAATCCCGAACAACAGGAATATCTTGAATAGACTTACCCTTGCCCTTATCTGCTACGACATGTGCCAAAAAGGCCACATAGTTCTTTCGCAGATACTTCCGAGCTTTAAAACAAGACATGAGTTTGAGACCACCAGCAGGTTTCTCACCACGAACCTGTAGGATCTCGCCTGTCGAAAGTGGCACACGAACGATCTTCTCAAAACAAACTACCTCTGCGTGATGCTTGGCTAACCAATCCATACCCACAATAACGTCGAAGCTACCAAGTTGCATAGGCGTGAGGTTAATAGGAAAAAGATGGTCGTTAAGGTTCAACTGGCAGTTGCGAAGAACAGAATCAAGAATAATGGGTTCACCATTAGCAACCTCTATTGTCAAAGGTTTACCTAGTTTCGTTCTAGACACGCGAAGCAATGGCTAAAAAGATAATGACACAAAACTCTTATCGGCACCCGAATCAAAAAGAAAAGATGCAGGCTGATTATTAGTAAAGAACGTACCGTGCACCACTTCATTGTCTGCTTGTGCCTCTTGAGCATTCATGTTGAAGACTCGACCTCGAGCCTGAGCCTGATTCTGATTTGGATTTGCGTTAGCTAGTCTTGGACATCGGTTTCTGTAGTGGGTCAGATTCCCACAATTGTAGCATGAACCAGGAGGGATATGAGGTCGTGCAGCTTGACCTTGTTGCTGAGCAAGAGGCTGAGCAACTTGTTGGGCTTTGTTCTGAACTGCCTGATTCTGGTTGCAGGAATGCGGCAAGTAGCAGCAAGATGACCATTTCTTCCGCAGTTAGTGCACTGACGACATTGGAGATGTGGTAGGTTATGGCCGTTACACCTGTTGCACAAAGGTGCATTGCCAAGATATGGCTTCTTAGCTAGTGGTTGCGCAGGCTGATTTGGTGCAGCTTGAGCCTGTGCAGTAACGGCATAGTTTTGGGAAGCCTTTCGCTTCCTAGACCCCCTTGAGGAACCAGAATCCTTTCCCTTCTTGTTTTGACCTTTCTTGCTATCTTCTTTGTCAGACGCCTGCTTCTTACCCTTGTCACCCTTTTTATGCAGCTTTCCCTTTCGAACCTGCGACTCAGTCAATGTCGCTGCTAACTCGATTGCCCGACGGAGTGTGGTAGGGTTACTACCAGTAATGATGTCTTGTACTGAGTCAGGTAGACCATCGATGTACCTTTCGATAGCCTTGTCGAGTGGGGTAACCATTGTTGGGCAAAGCAGACTCAACTCCTCAAATCTGTCAGTATACGCCCTGTGCTCGCCACTATCTTGCTTCAAATCATCAAACTCTCTCTCCAAAGCTCGCAGTTCATGACGAGGACAGAACTCCCTCATCATAAGGGCCCTAAGTTCAGCCCATGTCTGTGCTAGAGCAACTTCTGCACCACGATCTCTCATAACCCTGTTCCACCACGTAAGAGCCCTCTTCTGAAACACACTCGAAGAAAACTCGACCTTGCGATTGTCAAGGCACTGCACGTGACGGAAAGTATTCTCAATGCTCTCGAACCATTGAAGAAGCCCAGTCGCTCCCTCAGAACCACTAAACTTGAGTGGATTAGCCGAGTTAAAATTCTTGAAATTGCATGGAGCATTGTTGTTGTTGTTGGCTTGGTTCCATTGAGCAAAGAGGTTTGGGAATTGAGCAGCCATTTGCTGCGCAATGATTTCTGCCAGTTCGGCAGTCGCTATCTGGTTTTCGCGTCGAGGAGGCATTCTAAAAGAGGAAAACATGAAAGGAAACGAGTGAGATGATTGGATGAAGAGAATGAGATGAAACGAATCAACAAAAGCAAGGATGGTGGTCATTTGTCCGCATTGCAAAGTAAACAAGCGACACACAATGACTAATCAAAGTAAATGGGTCAAAAATAATGTATCGCGAAGTCATGCTCGCCTATAAGTGAACACTCACCCCAAGAGTTCCCATGTAAGAGTGACTGGTCCGATTATGTGGATTTGTACGAACACTCTAGCCTTAGACAGAAAACCCAGGGTACAGGCATTCACTCTTCCAGTTTGCACGTGTTCACACTATTTAAGACCCAAAACTTTGACGAGATTTTTGATAATTCAAAGGGGTTCAAAACCTTATAACAGAGGGTTCAAAACCTTGTAATAAATCATTTAAAAAAACAAATGATTGATTTTCAAAAATCATTTCAGAAAATTGGGTCCTTGTTTTGATAATCACCTAAGGATAGGTGATGTACATGTTTTAAGATCTAAACACAAGACAACTTGTGTTAGGGTCCTAGAAAGTTATAGTCTAGGTCAAAGCATTACTAATAACCTAATTCCCTATAACCATTGGCTCTGATACCAACTCTTCTGTCACACCCCGACCACGTGGAACAATCAAACGTGGTGGAAACGTCGGAGAGTGTTGTAACAGAATTATTGTTTCACAACCATGGCATACAAAGTTATATTTTATTTATCAAACAAGCGAGTTACATTGTCTCAAAACAGGAAATAAAGAGTTCAGAACATAATTAAACTAGTTCTATCTTTATTTTAAGTCTCTATGGCACAGGTCCGCCCTAGTGTCACGATCATCATCCTAAGCAAAAGCTCCTGAAAACACATGTGAAAATAGGTACGTCAGCATAAAAATGCCTGTGAGATACATAGGTTTGTGAAAATAGGATTCATGACTTAAGTTTAAGAAAATGTTTAATAAAATTTAGTCATGAACCTTGTAAATTGTTTGGTTTTGTAAATCATTTAAAAAGCGATAAGATCAGATGATATGTATACATAAAAGAATAATACATGGTTAAATGAATAACCATGTAAAATGAGTTGTATAAAATAAGTTGTTTGTAAAGCAATGTCTTGTGAAAGATATGTTATTTGTATAAAATGTTATATGTCTAAATTGAAATCATTCAAATAACGCTACGATATGTAATACCATACAAGCACTTATATATAGGAAGTACCAGTGGCGTATCCACCATGCTTGTATCATATTACACACGTCTCGTTACTTAAATCACTTAAACAAACCACCAATGTATAAAGTCCATGTTTAAACCAATTGTCAAAAAGTCCTTGTATAAGCCATGTCAAATGTTAAAAAGTCCAAATGTAGTCAAGTAATGTGTAACAAATGTTATGTATTGTAAGTAAAGTATTTTCACATAAACCAAATGTAGAAATGTACAAAACAAAGCATTTTGAATATATCAAAAAGTTATGTTTTGCAAAGTAAATGCATGTTTTATTGATACTAACATTTATGTGGTAAGTTAACGCTTACATTCAAGCCTTGAGACAGTCGGATAACCCTTTTAGTCAAGGTTATCAAAAGAAATGTTTTCGGATTCAGTCATTCCTTACATCCAAACAAACCCGGGATGTCAGGAATGGGATTTGTCAAGTCCTATGGTACCACTACTTACTACCGAGCGGCGTAGCTAATGTTAATGAACGTATATAAGTCCCGTTTGTGCAAACCAAATGTTATAGCAATTGTATACATGTCATATTAAAACAATGTACTAAGTATGCTAAGTTAACATACAAAGCAGAAAAGTCATGTAAATCAATGTGCTAGCATGCTATCAGTCAACATACATAGCAGAAATGTAATGTAAAACAATGTACTAAGTATGCTATCAGTCAACATGCATAGCAAAACAATGTAAAGTAAAACAATGTAATGTAAATCATGTACTATAAATGTACTAACGAACATAGCAAGTATATGATGTGAAAACAGGAAAGCATGAAAGTAACAAGTAGGCATATGTGTTTCACCCCAAAATGTTTGAAAAACAGTAAAAGAGGGGTCTATGTACTCATTTGAGATTGCTTAGTAGTCCTTGAGTAACAACCAAACAATGCTAGAGATCACGGATATCAAACGGCACCTAATATGGGTAACTATGTTAATATACCGGACCTATAATCGGAGGATTGGATAGAATGAGGGTTCGTAAACCAAATGAGTATAGGAACTCATGTAATATGGTTTAACAAAGCCCACATAATAACATGAAACCTAACCTAAGTGCTTACGACCCGTTTAGGTAGCTTATGCTACTTTAACGCGTCGTTTGCGTAAAACGCGTTCGGAACGCCTAATTAGTCCTATGATAAGTAAAATATGCCTTAACATGTCTAATATTGTTACCAAATCAGTTTAGATACCAAAAGTTATGTTACATATGCTTAAAATGAATTTTGGCGTTCAAAGGGCATTTTGGTAATTTACCTAAGGCATATATACTACCTATCATACAACTACTCAAACGATGTGACCATAAGGTATAACCTCGGAAGGTTATTCCCTATACAACTATGGTCACCTAATGTGTTTGGTCAGATCCTAATGATCAACCAAACGGGTCGGGTTCGAAATTATAAGCGATTGATTAGATCGCTTACCCTTACGACCCTAGAAAAGCACAAAACTAAAAGTGACGAGCTAAGCATGTTAAAACATGCTTAACTAAGTTTAGAAAACAGGTTTGATATCAAAACAAACGGTTTTGATACCTAAGAGTAGTTTGGTTAAAAAATGCGAAATAACACGCATTTTGGCCGAAACTACGACTCGTCACTGAGCCTAGACAACATGGTAATCAGTAGGTATAGTCACTAAGGACTATAACCATCGTGATTACGCTCACGTTATGAAGTTCAAACGAACTTCGCATTGACCATAAACTGGTCAACGCGGAAAGTCAAACAGAGTTTGACTTTTAACGCTAAAAGAATAAAAGAACGAAGGAACACTTACAAAGGGTCCCCGAAAGGTTTGATTTCCAAATATTTCTCAGGTATGAAGCGTTCTTACACCTCAACTTAGAGAAGTTTTCAGAAATTAAGTGGGTTTTTGGAGTTGGGATGGATGGGTATTTATAGGATTTGGACCACCATTAGGATCGTTTCTCGAATACCGTGCTTTGATCTCCCCCGTACACTTGTTGGAATGTTATGGAACCCAATTTGGCCCCCCACCATAAGAGATCAACATGTGGCAAAGGATTTGGGAGTGATTAACAGCTGTGAACAGCTAGCTGGAAGATTCTGAGGTTCTGGAGACCCCTTACGGACCGTAAGGGTCATGGCTTACGGTCCGTAAGCCATTAACTTTGGCAGAATTACAGTTTCAGTCCCTGCACCTTGTTTCATTGCGTAACGGCACTTCTAACACCCGTCAAACCCAATTTCAAGCTCCGAAATGATGTTAAGACATAGGGAACATGAAATATGCTTGAAAACATCTCGGATGTCGGTTCGTTTGGCCGTACAGTTGCGATGTTCGGTTAATTACGACGGAATGCGCATAAGCGCGAAAAACGATCCAAATTGCGTGACGAATGGATTTTTCTC
This sequence comes from Helianthus tuberosus, assembly GCA_030545235.1. Taxonomy (NCBI): domain Eukaryota; kingdom Viridiplantae; phylum Streptophyta; class Magnoliopsida; order Asterales; family Asteraceae; genus Helianthus; species Helianthus tuberosus. The sequence goes on from CM060450.1 coordinate 177,153,253, forward strand.
ATGCCAAACACTAAAATAAAATATTTTAGTGCTTACATAAATTTTTGGATGTCCGGATATATTCAGAACGTAAGTTATGCGCGAAAGTGCAAACTTGTGCACTTTTTGACACTTTTAGTCCCTGAATGAGCCTAAAGTTTATTTTAGCACACCGAACCCCTCAAAGCCTATTTCTATGCTATGTAAAGGATATTTATGGTATGTTTAACTTATGGTCATGTTCCAGAATGTTCGTTACAGTTCAAATTGGCATACTTTCGCAGTTTGTCAAGTTTAGTCCCTGTAAGCGAATTAACTTGTTTTTGCCCTACCAAAGCCTTCAAAACTTAATTCTAAGTTATGTAAAGGTTATTTAAGGTATGTTAAGTATATGTTGATGTTCTGGAGTATTTGTCGCGTAAAACTGGTTACGTTTACGCACCAGTTTGCGTATAACTCTCCAGAAAGCGATATAGAGTTTGAAATTGAACAAAAGTCAAAACATGAAAAATGTAAAACATAACCAAACAAACATTGGGATTAAATAAAATTGTTTTATTGATAACTAAGCTGTTCACAATGATTGCAAGCACAGATGTTACAGTCTCCCCTACTTGTGGAAATTTCGTCCCGAAATTTATTTAGAGTAAACTCGTGGGAAAAGATGCGGATATTTCGCCTTCATTTGATCTACGCGTTCCCAAGTAAACTCAGGTCCATGTTTAGATTCCCAGCGAACCTTGACCAAAGGAATGCGCTTGCGTTTGAGCCACTTGACTTCACGTTCCATGATTTCCACAAGTTTCTCAACAAATTTCGGTGTTTTATCAACACGAATTTCGTCAAGTGGTATGTGGAGGTTCTCATCAGCTAAACACCTCTTGAGATTGGACACGTGAAAGGTTGGATGAACATTTCCAAGTTCAGGAGGTAACTCAAGTCTGTAGGCTGCCTTACCGATTCTTTCGACGATCTTGAATGGTCCAACGTATCTAGGTGCAAGTTTTCCTTTCTTTCCAAATCTGATCACACCTTTCCAAGGTGAGACCTTAAGTAATACATGATCACCGACTTGAAAATCCAAGGGCTTGCGTTTTAGGTCCGCGTAACTCTTTTGACGGCATCTAGCTGCCTGAAGGTTATCACGAACTTTCTTAACCTTATTAGTTGTCTCTAAAATGAGGGCAGGTCCAGTAAGCTAGGCCTCACCGATCTCATTCCAGCAGACTGGTGAACGAAATTTTTGACCATAGAGAGCCTCGAAAGGAGCCATGTTGATGCAGGAGTGATAACTGTTGTTGTAGGAGAATTCAATTAACGGAAGATGTGAATCCCAACTACCAACAAAATCGATCACACAAGCTCTAAGCATATCCTCCAGAGTCTGGATTGTTCTTTCAGATTGACCATCCGTTTGCAGATGATAAGCTGTGCTCAGATTAAGTTGGGTCCCCATAGCAGATTGCATGGTTCTCCAAAAATGAGAAGTGAAACTAGCATATCTGTCAGTAATGATGTTCAAAGGAACACCATGTCGAGCTACAATTTCATCCACGTAGATTTTAGCAAGTTTGTCAGCAGAAAAATCCTCACGGATTGGCAAGAAATGCGCTGACTTAGTAAGACGATCAACAACTACCCAGATGGCATCATGACCTTTCTTTGTGCGCGGAAGTTTAGTAATGAGATCCATAGTAATGTTTTCCATTTCCAAACTGGAATCTCTGGTTGCTCCAATAAACCAGAAGGACGCTGATGTTCAGCCTTAACCTTAAGACAAGTAAGGCATTTTGATACATATAAGGCAATGTCTCTCTTCATACCAGGCCACCAGTAATGAGTACGAAGATCCTTATACATCTTATCTGAGCCAGGATGAATAGAATAACGAGACTTATGGGCTTCATCCATAAGCAAGGTACGAAGATCATCTTGGCTTGGGACCCACAAACGGTCCATGAAGTAATACGATCCATTCTCCTTCAGTTCAAGATCAGGTGTTATGTGATAGGGAAATTCCTTATCCATCAAACCTTGTGAAACACAAGTGTGTTGAGCCTGAGAAATGCGGGCTTGGATATCGGATCGAGCTTGAATATCAGATTGAACACATACACAATGAAGTTTAGTACGTTCCTTACAACTCAATGCGTCGGCTACGACATTCGCCTTACCAGGATGGTAGCGAATTTCGCAGTCATAGTCGTTTAGAAGCTCAACCCAACGTCGTTGCCTCATGTTGAGTTCTTTCTGATTGAAGATATACTAAAGACTTTTATGGTCCGTGAAAACTACACATTTTGTACCGTACAAATAGGGTCTCCAGATCTTAAGAGCGAAGACAACTGCACCCAACTCAAGATCATGAGTGGTGTAGTTCTTCTCAAGTATCTTCAATTGCCTCGATGCATATGCTATGACTTTGTTTCTTTGCATCAAAACGCAGCCAAGACCCAATTTAGATGCATCGCAATAAATGACGAAATCATCATTGCCCTCAGGCAAAGTCAGAACAGGCGCGTCGCAAATTTTTTGTTTCAAAGTCAGAAACGCTTCCTCTTGTTTGAATCCCCAAACAAAGGGTTTGTTCTTCTGAGTTAGAGCAGTTAGAGGAACTGCAATCTTTGAGAAGTTCTCAATGAAGCGGCGATAATAACCGGCTAGACCAATAAAGGAGCGAACTTTAGTAGGAGTAGAAAGTAGAAGGTGTATCCCAATCCTTAATCGCACTGATCTTGGAGGGATCTACATGAATACCTCGTTCGTTGACAATATGTCCTAAAAATTGAACTTCTTTAAGCCAGAATTCACACTTGGAGAATTCGGCAAAAAGTTGCTCTTTCTTTAGGAGTTCCAAATTAAGACGAAGATGTTGCTCATGATCAGCTCGCGTCTTAGAGTATATCAAGATGTCATCAATAAAAACAATGACGAACTGATCCAAATAAGGCTTGCAGACCCTATTCATTAAGTCCATGAAAACAGCAGGAGCATTTGTCAAACCGAATGGCATAACTGTGAACTCATAATGCCTATAACGAGTGCGGAACGCTGTCTTGGGAATATCTTCTTCATGCACACGAATTTGATGATATCCAGATCGCAGATCGATCTTTGAAAAATAAGAAGCGCCCTGTAACTGATCAAAGAGATCATCGATGCGAGGTAGGGGATATCGATTCTTGATGGTAAGCTTGTTAAGCTCACGATAATCGATACACATCCTGGAAGATCCATCCTTCTTCTTGATAAAAAGAACGGGAGCACCCCAAGGTGAAAAGCTAGGACGGATAAAACCTTTGTCAGAGAGCTCCTGAAGCTGCTTAGATAACTCTTGCATCTCAGACGGTGTAAGACGATATGGAGCTCTGGCGATGGGATTTGCTCCAGGTACGAGATCAATACGGAACTCGACTTGGCGTGCTGGGGGTAGACCAGGTAAATCTTCAGGGAAAACTTCAGAATAATCCCGAACAACAAGAATATCTTGAATAGACTTACCCTTGCCCTTATCTGCTACGACATGTGCCAAAAAGGCCACATAGTTCTTTCGCAGATACTTCCGAGCTTTAAAACAAGACATGAGTTTGAGACCACTAGCAGGTTTCTCACCACGAACCTGTAGGATCTCGCCTGTCAAAAGTGGCACACGAACGATCTTCTCAAAACAAACTACCTCTGCGTGATGCTTGGCTAACCAATCCATACCCACAATAACGTCGAAGCTACCAAGTTGCATAGGCGTGAGGTTAATAGGAAAAAGATGGTCGTTAAGGTTCAACTGGCAGTTGCGAAGAACAGAATCAAGAACAATGGGTTCACCATTAGCAATCTCTACTGTCAAAAGTTTACCTAGTTTCGTTCTAGACACGCGAAGCAATGGCTCAAAAGATAATGACACAAAACTCTTATCGTCACCCGAATAAAAAAGAACAGATGCAGGCTGATTATTAATAAAGAACGTACCGTTCACCACTTCATTGTCTGCTTGTGCCTCTTGAGCATTCATGTTGAAGACTCGACCTCGACACTGAGCCTGATTCTGATTTGGATTTGCGTTAGCTAGTTTTGGACATCGGTTTCCGTAGTGGGTCAGATCCCCACAATTGTAGCATGAACCAGGAGGGAAATGAGGTCGTGCAGCTTGACCTTGTTGCTGAGCAAGAGACTGGGCAACTTGTTGGGCTTGGTTCTGAACTGCCTGATTCTGGTTGCAGGAATGCGGCAAGTAGCGGCACGATGACCATTTCTCCCACAGTTAGTGCACTGACGACATTGGAGATGTGGTAGGTGATGGCCGTTACACCTGTTGCACAAAGGTGCATTGCCAAGATATGGCTTCTTGGCTAGTGGTTGCGCAGGCTGATTTGGTGCAGCTTGAGCCTGTGCAGTAACGACATAGTTTTGGGAAGCCTTTCGCTTCCTAGACCCCCTTGAGGAACCAGAATCCTTTCCCTTCTTATTTTGACCTCTCTTGCTATCTTCTTTGTCAGACGCCTGCTTCTTACCCTTGTCACCCTTTTTATGCAGCTTTCCCTTTCGAACCTACGACTCAGTCAATGTCGCTGCTAACTCGATTGCCTGACGGAGTGTGGTAGGGTTACTACCAGTAATGATGTCTTGTACTGAGTCAGGTAGACCATCGATGTACCTTTCGATAGCCTTGTCGAGTGGGGTAACCATTGTTGGGCAAAGCAGACTCAACTCCTCAAATCTGTCAGTATACGCCCTGTGCTCGCCACTATCTTGCTTCAAATCATCAAACTCTCTCTCCAAAGCTCGCAGTTCATGACGAGGACAGAACTCCCTCATCATAAGGGCCCTAAGTTCAGCCCATGTCTGTGCTAGAACAACTTCTGCACCATGATCTCTCATAACCCCGTTCCACCACGTAAGAGCCCTCTTCTGAAACACACTCGAAGAAAACTCGACCTTGCGATTGTCAGGACACTGCACGTGACGAAAAGTATTCTCAATGCTCTCAAACCATTGAAGAAGCCCAATCGCTCCCTCAGAACCACTAAACTTGAGTGGTTTAGCCAAGTTAAAATTCTTGAAATTGCATGGAGCATTGTTGTTGTTGTTGGCTTGGTTCCATTGAGCAAAGAGGTTTGGGAATTGAGCAGCCATTTGCTGCGCAATGATTTCTGCCAGTTCGGCAGTCGCTATCTGGTTTTCGCGTCGAGGAGGCATTCTAAAAGAGGAAAACATGAAAGGAAACGAGTGAGATGATTGGATGAAGAGAATGAGATGAAACAAATCAACAAAAGCAAGAATGGTGGTCATTTGTCCGCATTGCAAAGCAAACAAGCGACACACAATGACTAATCAAAGTAAATGGGTCAAAAATAATGTATCGCGAAGTCATGCTCGCCTATAAGTGAACACTCACCCCAAGAGTTCCCAGGTAAGAGTGACTGGTCCGATTATGTGGATTTGTACGAACACTCTAGCCTTAGACAGAAAACCCAGGGTACAGGCATTCACTCTTCCAGTTTGCACGTGTTCACACTATTTAAGACCCAAAACGTTGACGAGATTTTTGAAAATTCAAAGGGGTTCAAAATCTTATAACAGAGGGTTCAAAACCTTGTAATAAATCATTTAATAAAACAAATGATTGATTTTCAAAAATCATTTCGGAAAATTGGGTCCTTGTTTTGATAATCACCTAAGGATAGGTGATGTACATGTTTTAAGATCTAAACACAAGACAACTTGTGTTAGGGTCCTAGAAAGTTGTAGTCTAGGTCAAAGCATTACTAATAACCTAATTCCCTATAACCATTGGCTCTGATACCAACTCTTCTGTCACACCCCGACCACGTGGAACAATCAAACGTGGCGGAAACGTCGGGGAGTGTTGTAACAGAATTATTGTTTCACAACCATGGCATACAAAGTTATATTTTATTTATCAAACAAGCGAGTTACATTGTCTCAAAACAGGAAATAAAGAGTTCAGAACATAATTAAACTAGTTCTATCTTTATTTGAAGTCTCTAAGGCACAGGTCCGCCCTAGTGTCACGATCATCATCCTAAGCAAAAGCTCCTGAAAACACATGTGAAAATAGGTAAATCAGCATAAAAATTCCTGTGAGATACATAGGTTTGTGAAAATAGGATTCATGACTTAAGTTTAAGAAAATGTTTAATAAAATTTAGTCATGAACCTTGTAAATTGTTTGGTTTTGTAAATCATTTAAAAAGCGATAAGATCAGATGATATGTATACATAAAAGAATAATACATGGTTAAATGAATAACCAAGTAAAATGAGTTGTATAAAATAAGTTGTTTGTAAAGCAATGTCTTGTGAAAGATATGTTATTTGTATAAAATGTTATATGTCTAAATTGAAATGATTCAAATAACGCTACGATATGTAATACCATATAAGCACTTATATATAGGAAGTACCAGCGGCGTATCCACCATGCTTGTATCATATTACACACGTCTCGTTACTTGAATCACTTAAACAAACCACCAATGTATAAAGTCCATGTTTAAACCAATTGTCAAAAAGTCCTTGTATAAGCCATGTCAAATGTTAAAAAGTCCAAATGTAGTCAAGTAATGTGTAACAAATGTTATGTATTGTAAGTAAAGTATTGTCACATAAACCAAATGTAGAAATGTACAAAACAAAGTATTTTGAATATATCAAAAAGTTATGTTTTGCAAAGTAAATGCATGTTTTATTGATACTAACATTTATGTGGTAAGTTAACGCATACATTCAAGCCTTGAGACAGTCGGATAACCCTTTTAGTCAAGGTTATCAAAAGAAATGTTTTCGGATTCAGTCATTCCTTACATCCAAACAAACCCGGGATGTCAGGAATGGGATTTGTCAAGTCCTATGGTACCACTACTTACTACCGAGCGGCGTAGCTAATGTTAATGAACGTATATAAGTCCCGTTTGTGCAAACCAAATGTTATAGCAATTGTATACATGTCATATTAAAACAATGTACTAAGTATGCTAAGTTAACATATAAAGCAGAAAAGTCATGTAAATCAATGTGCTAGCATGCTATCAGTCAACATACATAGCAGAAATGTAAAGTAAAACAATGTACTAAGTATGCTATCAGTCAACATACATAGCAAAACAATGTAAAGTAAAACAATGTAATGTAAATCATGTACTATAAATGTACTAACGAACATAGCAAGTATATGATGTGAAAACAGGAAAGCATGAAAGTAACAAGTAGGCCTATGTGTTTCACCCCAAAACGTTTGAAAAACAGTAAAAGAGGGGTCTATGTAGTCACTTGAGATTGCTTAGTAGTCCTTGAGTAACAACCAAACAATGCTAGAGATCACGGATATCAAACGACACCTAATATAGGTAACTATGTTAATATACCGGACCTATAATCGGAGGATTGGATAGAATGAGGGTTCGTAAACCAAATGAGTATAGGAACTCATGTAATTTGGTTTAACAAAGCCCACATAATAACATGAAACCTAACCTAAGTGCTTACGACCCGTTTAGGTAGCTTATGCTACTTTAACGCGTCGTTTGCGTAAAACGCGTTCGGAACGCCTAACTAGTCCTATGATAAGTAAAATATGCCTTAACATGTCTAATATTGTTACCAAATCAGTTTAGATACCAAAAGTTATGTTACATATGCTTAAAATGAATTTTGGCGTTCAAAGGGCATTTTGGTAATTTACCTAAGGCATATATACTACCTATCATACAACTACTCAAACGATGTGACCATAAGGTATAACCTCGAAAGGTTATTCCCTATACAACTATGGTCACCTAATGTGTTTGGTCAGATCCTAATGATCGACCAAACGGGTCGGGTTCGAAAGTATAAGCGATTGATTAGATCGCTTACCCTTACGACCCTAGAAAAGCACAAAACTAAAAGTGACGAGCTAAGCATGTTAAAACATGCTTAACTAAGTTTAGAAAACAGGTTTCATATTAAAACAAAGGGCTTTGATACCTAAGAGTAGTTTGGTTACAAAATACGAAATAACACGCATTTTGGCCGAAACTACGACTTGTCACTGAGCCTAGACAACGTGGTAATCAGTAGGTATAGTCACTAAGGACTATAACCATCGTGATTACGCTTACATTATGAAGTTCAAACAAACTTCGCATTGACCATAAACTGGTCAACACAGAAAGTCAAACAAAGTTTGACTTTCAACGCTAAAAGAATAAAAGAACGAAGGAACACTTACAAAGGGTCCCCGAAAGGTTTGATTTCCAAATATTTCTCAGGTATGAAGCGTTCTTACACCTCAACTTAGAGAAGTTTTCAGAAATTAAGTGGGTTTTTGGAGTTGGGATGGATGGGTATTTATAGGATTTGGACCACCGTTAGGATCGTTTCTCGAATACCGTGCTTTGATCTCCCCCGTACACTTGTTGGAATGTTATGGAACCCAATTTGGCCCCCCACCATAAGAGATCAACATGTGGCAAAGGATTTGGGAGTGATTAACAGCTGTCAACAGCTGGCTGGAAGATTCTGAGGTTCTGGAGACCCCTTACGGACCGTAAGGGTCATGGCTTACGGTTCGTAAGCCATTAACTTTGGCAGAATTACAGTTTCAGTCCCTTCACCTTGTTTCGTTGCGTAACGGCACTTCTAACACCCGTCAAACCCAATTTCAAGCTCTGCAATGATGTTAAGACATAGGGAACATGAAATATGCTTGAAAACATCTCGGATGTCGGTTCGTTTGGCCGTACGATTGCGATGTTCGGTTAATTACGACGGAATGCGCATAAGCGCGAAAAACGATCCAAATTGCGTGACGAATGGATTTTTCTCATGCCAAACACTAAAATAAAATATTTTAGTGCTTACATAAATTTTTGGATGTCCGGATGTATTCAGAACGTTAGTTATGCGCGAAAGTGCAAACTTATGCACTTTTTGACACTTTTAGTCCCTGAATGAGCCAAAAGTTTATTTTAGCACACCGAACCCCTCAAAGCCTATTTCTAAGCTATGTAAAGGATATTTATTGTATGTTTAACTTATGGTCATGTTCCGGAATGTTCGTTACAGTTCAAATTGGCATACTTTCGCAGTTTGTCAAGTTTAGTCCCTATAAGCGAATTAACTTGTTTTTGCCATACCATAGCCTTCAAAACTTATTTCTAAGTTATGTAAAGGTTATTTAAGGTATGTTAAGTATATGTTGATGTGCCGGAGTATTTTTCGTGTTAAACTGGTTACGTTTACGCACCAGTTTGCGTATAACTCTCCAGAAAGCGATATAGAGTTTGAAATTTAACAAAAGTCAAAACATGAAAAATGTAAAACATAACCAAACAAACATTGGGATCAAATAACATTGTTTTATTGATAACTGAACTGTTCACAATGATTACAAGCACAGATGTTACACGTTGTCATTAAAAAAAAATCAAGAAACGTAGATATTTAACTCAAGGCTCATGGCATGGCAAAGATAAACCACACATAAGCTAATAATATGAAAAATAAGAGACGTACTATACAATATATCAGGATAGGATTTATAAACTAATAGAAAACAAGAACCGACCGAACCATGCAAAACACAATAAAATGGACTAATTGATGACTTCGCTTATGACATATATCAATCACAATGATGGTATGATAAATATTATACGAATAAGAAAATCACGAGAATCAAGTTCAACAATGCATATTGTCACTCCCGCCGTATCGCGCGAGCATCCAACTAGTATAGTATGATTAGTCTGAAGAACAATAACAACAGTAAATTAAACTTGTAAATGTTTAATTGGTCATTGAAAGTGGCACTACCCTTAACCTTGCAAAGGGCAAAACTTTATGACTAATGTTTTCTTCCCGTAACGTTGATTACATCGTTGCATCACACGATGTTCAAAAACAAACGTTTTTTTTTTTAAATTAGGGTTGATGAAACTGTGGTTAACCGAGAGGGTTAATTCACTAGTCTCGTCGAGTAGGGTTAATCCCTTTTTTCCTCGATCAATGGCCGGGTAGTCCTCTAACCTCGATCAATGACTCATAACAAGGAGGATGGGGTGGGGGTGCTCCTTGTTACCACTCCCCGGCGTGAGAATAAGTATTTGCTTGAGAGCAAAGTGTGTGTTTAAGTAGTATGTGTGAGAGAGCAGATTAGTGTTACCTCAAACCTGGTTCGGGATGGGTGTTTATAGCCGAAGAGCGAAGAAGGAGAGCCAAGAGGCTAGCCTGACAACGCGTAGCCTTTTCGTAGGTGTGTCAGGAGCACAGGTCACAAGGGTGTTGGACGCATGCGGAGGTGCTGCCACGTCATGCTGCGGTTGTCAGTCTGTCTACCAGCTTTATGCATGTGGACGGGGCAGCTGACCGCTTTCAGTGCCCGGGTGTGCCACTTGCTGGTTCAGACAATTAAGTCAAAGTGTCAGTTCCACTTGTATCGACAATAAGATGCGGTTCTGGACCGCATTGCTATGTGGAGTAACCATAGTGATTACCGCATCACTTGTGGTGATGAAACTAGTTGTTTCCATACACAAGGTGAGTCTTCTCATCTTTTCCCGAGTGGGAAAGCAAACCGGGTTCGCGCGTGTCCGCGTGAACATAGGTGAATCCTTGACGGTAGTGGCAATTGTAAGGCCCCCAAGCCGGGTGCCCTATAGTCGGGTCACATCACAGTACACTGTTTGAAAATAAGTCTTTTCTCAAAAATACGCAGCGGAAATTTTAATTAAAACAATACTTGATTAAATAAAAACTCAAAATGTTATTTAATTTCTAACAAATCGAATGCATTCCACCATATAAACGAGTAATCCCATCTGCTAGCCAAAAGCAACACCGACTCTAATCACACACCTGCAAAACAATCTAACATACATGCAAAAGTCAGCTACACTGAATGAGTTCTAATAGTTTAATTTAAACATTTAAAACACATCCCAAATGCTTTATTGGAAAATCAAAACCCCATCATTTTAAAACCACCATCGTTTATTAAAATACATTAACGTCATTTTAAAGTTTAATGACTCCAACCCGTAACCCAAAACTCCACCTATGTCCTCGGTCTAATCATCCTACCAGTAATCCTTTTCGATATAGATCAGATTACTTAGACACCAAATGATAACCCGCAATGCATCTTAATTCATAGGACCATGAACCCAACCGACTCGTATCTAGAACATAACAATTAATGTCCTAAGAACTCAATTGTAACTTGATCTCGTCTGACAACTACACAATTTAACATCACTCGACAACCTCATAATAGAACATCATTCGTCACCCACATCATTTAACATCATTCATTAAGTACACAAATAATCATCATTTACCCACTATTTAACTAACGTGAAACATATAAGTACATAAAGTGGGAACCTAACACATCGGTTGTTGCCCGTAGGCTATCATCATTTGCCCTCGTCAGGGCACACTCGTCAGGGTTTCGTCTCCTCCAATTTGACCCCGAAGAGTCCGTCACCTACATAATACAACGAAGGGTTCGTTGCCACAAGGGCTAATCATCTAAACATCTCAGTGATGTTTCCCGTGACCTGACGCCACCCCGAAGGTAACGTCGCCATCACAAACAACCCGCATCTCGTGACCTGACACCACCCCGAAGGTAACGCCGCCATCACTAGTAACCCACATCTCGTAACCTAACGTCACCATGAAGGTAACACCGCCATCACAAACAACCCGCATCTCGTGACCTGACGCCACTCCGAAGGTAACGCCGCCATCACCGACAACCCGCATCTCGTGACATGATGGCACCCCGAAGGTAACGCCGCCATCACTAGTAACCCACATCTCGTAACCTGACGTCACCGCGAAGGTAACGCCGCCATCACGAGTAACCGACATCAAGCACCTCAAGGATGCTAATTCACATATGGCATAAAAAAGAGCACACACATAATGTTAAAATCACGTCAAGTACTCGACAACTACTACCTTCACCATCTCGCTACCACTAAGGTTCGAAAACTATGATAGAATTATCAAATAAAATTTATCGCAACACAAATCGTGCTTTTAATATCGACACCTTCCATGCCCATCCTTATACGACCTCGACAACACAAAATAAAATGTCATTCGCCTATGCAGGACTAATAAATCCCGATTATTCACCACGTCGTATAAAAACATTGTTTGTGGGAAAACGTTTATAAAACATTTTAACCACAAAACTCGTTCATATATAAAACTCGTAACCACGTATGAAAACATGTGAAAAGCATGTATGCTAGCCCCAAAAATATTTAAGAAAAAGGGGATTAGAACTCACCGGTTGTAAAGCTTCCATTCCATAAACTAGTCGTCTCGACCCGCGTCCTCTAGCGAAACCCATAACCGTATAACTCATGGTTACTGTTCATCCGAATAAATATTGTATAACCTTACCCTTGCCACATCTATTTCGAATCACCCCGGACTTATCCAAACCTATAAACCCGCACTCGGCACCACGGCCTTGCCATCATTTAACATCATTCGTCACCCACATCATTTAACATCATTCATTAAGTACACAAACAATCATCATTTACCCACTATTTAACTAACGTGAAACATATAAGTACATAAAGTGGGAACCTAACACATCGGTTGTTGCCCGTAGGCTATCATCATTTGCCCTCGTCAGGGTTTCATCTCCTCCAATTTGACCCCGAAGAGTCCGTCACCCGCATAATACCCCGAAGGGTTCGTTGCCACAAGGGCTAATCATCTAAACATCTCAGTGATGTTTCCCGTGACCTGATGCCACCCCGAAGGTAATGCCGCCATCACAAACAACACGCATCTCGTGACCTGACGCCACCCCAAAGGTAACGCCGCCATCACTAGTAACCCACAATTCGTAACCTGACGTCACCGTGAAGGTAACGCCGCCATCACAAACAACCCGCATCTCGTGACCTGACGCCACCCCGAAGGTAACGCCGCCATCACAAACAACCCGCATCTCGTGACATGACGCCACCCCGAAGGTAACGCCGCCATCACTAGTAACCCACATCTCGTAACCTGACGTCACCGCGAAGGTAACGCCGCCATCACGAGTAACCGACATCAAGCACCTCAAGGATGCTAATTCACATAAGGCATAAAAAAGAGTACACACATAATGTTAAAATCACGTCAACTACTCGACAACTACTACCTTCACCATCTCGCTACCACTAAGGTTCGAAAACTAATATAGAATTATCAAATAAAATTTATCGCAACACAAATCGTGCTTTTAATATCGACACCTACCATGCCCATCCCTATACGACGTCGACATCACTAAATAAAATGTCATTCGCCTATGCAGGACTAATAAATCCCGATTAATCACCAAGTCGTATAAAAACATTGTTTGTGGGAAAACGTTTATAAAACATTTTAATCACAAAACTCGTTAATATATAAAACTCGTAACCACGTATGAAAACATGTGAAAAACATGTATGCTAGCCCCGAAAATATTTAAGAAAAAAGGGATTGGAACTCACCGGTTGCAAAGCTTCCGGTCCACAAACTAGTCGTCTCGACCCGCGTCCTCCAGCGAAACCCATAACCGTATAACTTATGGTTACTGTTCATCCGAATAAATACTGTATAACCCGACCCTTGCCACATCTATTTCGAATCACCCCGGACTTATCCAAACCTGTAAACCCGCACTCGGCACCACGGCCTTGCCATGCATGAACACCTTGCATGTCTTGAACTCCATGCTACTCACTAACACACTATCCATTATTAAATTGCAATTACCATTTTTACTCTCAATTTCACCTCATACGTCACCCATTTGTAACCATGCAAAAACAATAATTAATTATAATACCATATATATGTGATGCATGTTACATATCAATTATTTTCCAACTTTAAACATCATCGAATTCAAATCCTTCTGACTCCACCATCAACCCAAAGTTTAACCCTTGCATTCAATATAGGACCCATCAGTGACCAAAGCCTCCATGAAAATGTTACCAACAACTTTCCTATGCCATTTTAACGTAACCCATCAATGCTTTATGCGGTCCTTCATTATCATCATGCAACAAAACAAACATCACTACTTGTGTCATTACCATGATGCCACCATTGGACCACCACCACAACATCTTGTACCAACATCTCAATCATCTCACACCCTACACCTTCGTCACCCCCGAACTCCGTTTCCACGGATACCATAGCGAATCACCACCGCAATATCACCGGTCACTACCGCATCCTCCACGCCTTAACCTCCCATCATCACACCATTCGCACTCACCGTCACCTATCCAACGCTCACCGTAAAACATCACCTTCATCGACATCATCGTTGTCGAAAGTGTCATACGCATAACATACCATCACTATGATTTCGATCAACCTGCGGCCATCACCATAACCCAGCCACGACCCCACCATAGCTTAACACAATGACCACCGCCGTTATCATTGAACAACATCATTATCGCCAAATCTTATCACCATAACCGCAACCACCATCTTCATACATCCCTTCCAACACACAGCCGTTAACCATCCTTCACCATCATAATCACACCCAAACTCATAAAAACGGATAACCGAACATGCGTAAACGTAAGTGAGATTACCCTATCGCGAATCGGGAGTTACGCAACCGAAAACCAGATTAAACAGCCACTGACGTCCTCCTCTTTTATCCCGCTCGTTTTTCTTTCCGGCTGTTGCACCACTCTTCATTACAACCTGGTAGTGGTTACGCGTTTCGTCATATACGCATCAAGTGAAACACACACTAAATGGTGAAGAACTGATGTTCGGGACCGTGCTCAGATCTTGAAGCCAAAGGAAATCTGATCGTTTCCGAGTCATGTGGTTGAACGAGCAAAGAGATCGTTTGTTTTCTTATGGGATGTTGCGGGGTTTTTGCATTATGATTATAATGAACGGTTTCTGATGGCGTGAAAAGGGTTTCAAAGGGTATTTAAATTAAATGTTGCACTTAGGCCCTCACATCTTCAAGCAATAAGCATAATGTACCCCATGTTTCATAACTATTACAAATGGCTCCTTTTACTTCATCTAAACCGAGATGTAAGCATCAAACATGATTATCGTCACAATTAAATAAAGTCTTTACGCACCAAAATCTGTCAATGGATCCATTCGATAAAATTCCGGTGGTCGCTTCGTCTTAATATATTATTTGTCAAATTTTCTGGATGTTACAAGTCTACCTTCCTTAAAAGAGGATTCGTCCTCGAATCCCGCTCGTCAAAGACCATACGTACCCACTACCTCATCCCTACTTATTTGTTTGTCGGTGTCACACCCAGTCACTATAAGATATCATCATCGTCGTCTTTATCAAAATACCATGCACGGTAGTCAAAGGACCCTCTTCCATTTTCTACTTTCAACCTCGTGGTTCGTATCATTCACTTATACATTCCTCGTATAACTTTTCGTTCAACTCTTTACTTGTGAGCCCCCCTGGCTCGCAATTCGTATCTCTCCTCATTGGTCACTAGAGTGTGACCTTTCACAATTCCCAATGCGTTGAGCGTACCCCAAAGATTCCATCTAAAACAATTATTCTCCTTATCATCTTATATCATTATCATGGGAGTTTCCATTTTATCATGGATAACATCGTCTATCGCCTCGTCCCAACGCTAACGTCATTGACTTTCTAAGTCTCGAAAAGGTGTGTCAATCAAATCTTCCATGAGAACTACTTCTCGGCAGACACCACCTCACATCGTTACTTTGTGCTGAATCTTTCAACATCATGGTCATTTCGTCAAAGTCCCCTAGTGGACCACACATGCTAGCAAAAATTTCGTCTTGCATCGACTCCTATAATCTCGTCCATGGACTTTATATTTTGAAGCTTAAATAACGCACGTTACCGTCAGACAACTAGAAAGGCGCCAAGACACCTAGCTTCTTACCACCACATCGTTCGTCGTGAAAAAAAAAACATCCAATAGCGTAAGAGTATTTTATCAAGCACAAACACGAAATGTCCTACGCAAGACTAATGGTGCTAGACAACACCATCAGAACATTTGAAACAAAACATAAAACACCCGCTTTATAGTGCGCCAACTACTCTCCTCTTACGTCATATACACTCAATTTCTAAACATGGGTAAATACACTTATTTCATTATGTGGCTACTGCCACTTGTTAACCACATACCGTATAAAATTCACGCGGTCGTACCCTTCATGGGTCGTACCAATGATCATGCTAAACACCATACCCAGGCTAGAAATCTCTACACATTCTCTATAGGTTGCGTTAAAGTAACCATTCACATAACATCACTATAAGCAAAATGCATGCGCAAAGCGCAACCAAGACCGTAAGTACACAAAATTCACAGACCACGTCTATACTGGTCTATTCACATAAATTGGTCGAGAATGATCGTTATAGCACGTCAAAGATCATGCCGGTATAAAATCAAGCTATTCAAGCAGTGCCACATGGGCACGCTTAACTACACATAATCCAACATCAACCACATATATACATACCAACGTCTAAATCACAGAATGCACATAGTAAGACTCATAAATGACTCCATCATTAATTAACAGAAGATAAAATAATGCAATCTCGTCTAAAGGCAAAATGCCATCATCAACCTGTGGTTACCACCAACCCAAGGCAGAACATTCGCATGATTCATTCCAAGTCATTATTTAGAACATGGGAAGTAACAATAGACCGCCAACAACGTTGATCAAGTGCTATCGGTTGTCAATGTCACCACGAACGTTCTAAACATTTCCCGTCATGGTCACACTAATGTTTTACCTTCCACGTAATGGAAGCACACGAAACAACGAAATTTCAATTACCAAACACAACACGTCAAGCATACCTCTTGGCCCGTGGTTACTCGTGGTAGCATTCATTACTTTGGTCCCATTACGGTTTAAGTTTAGGTATCCAAGAATGCCTATTTCTCTTAAACCACTGCTCTGATACCAACTTGTAAGGCCCCCAAACCGGGTGCCCTATAGTCGGGTCACATCACAGTACACTGTTTGAAAATAAGTCTTTTCTCAAAAATACGCAGCGGAAATTTTAATTAAAACAGTAACTGATTAAATAAAAACTCAAAATGTTATTTAATTTCTAACAAATCGAATGCATTCCACCATATAAACGAGTAATCCCATCTGCTAGCCAAAAGCAACACCGACTCTAATCACACACCTGCAAAACAATCTAACATACATGCAAAAGTCAGCTACACTGAATGAGTTCTAATAGTTTAATTTAAGCATTTAAAACACATCCCAAATGCTTTATTGGAAAATCAAAACCCCATTATTTTAAAACCACCATCGTTTATTAAAATACATTAACGTCATTTTAAAGTTTAATGACTCCAACCCGCAACCCGTAACCCAAAACTCCACCTATATCCTCGGTCTAATCATCCTACCAGTAATCCTTTTCGATATAGATCAGATTACTTAGACACCAAATGATAACCCGCAATGCATCTTAATTCATAGGACCATGAACCCAACCGACTCGTATCTAGAACATAACAATTAATGTCCTAAGAACTCAATTGTAACTTGATCTCGTCTGACAACTACACAATTTAACATCACTCGACAACCTCATAATAGAACATCATTCGTCACCCACATCATTTAACATCATTCATTAAGTACACAAATAATCATCATTTACCCACTATTTAACTAACGTGAAACATATAAGTACATAAAGTGGGAACCTAACACATCGGTTGTTGCCCGTAGGCTATCATCATTTGCCCTCGTCAGGGCACACTCGTCAGGGTTTCGTCTCCTCCAATTTGACCCCGAAGAGTCCGTCACCTACATAATACAACGAAGGGTTCGTTGCCACAAGGGCTAATCATCTAAACATCTCAGTGATGTTTCCCGTGACCTGACGCCACCCCGAAGGTAACGTCGCCATCACAAACAACCCGCATCTCGTGACCTGACACCACCCCGAAGGTAACGCCGCCATCACTAGTAACCCACATCTCGTAACCTAACGTCACCATGAAGGTAACACCGCCATCACAAACAACCCGCATCTCGTGACCTGACGCCACTCCGAAGGTAACGCCGCCATCACCGACAACCCGCATCTCGTGACATGATGGCACCCCGAAGGTAACGCCGCCATCACTAGTAACCCACATCTCGTAACCTGACGTCACCGCGAAGGTAACGCCGCCATCACGAGTAACCGACATCAAGCACCTCACGGATGCTAATTCACATATGGCATAAAAAAGAGCACACACATAATGTTAAAATCACGTCAAGTACTCGACAACTACTACCTTCACCATCTCGCTACCACTAAGGTTCGAAAACTATGATAGAATTATCAAATAAAATTTATCGCAACACAAATCGTGCTTTTAATATCGACACCTTCCATGCCCATCCTTATACGACCTCGACAACACTAAATAAAATGTCATTCGCCTATGCAGGACTAATAAATCCCGATTATTCACCACGTCGTATAAAAACATTGTTTGTGGGAAAACGTTTATAAAACATTTTAACCACAAAACTCGTTCATATATAAAACTCGTAACCACGTATGAAAACATGTGAAAAGCATGTATGCTAGCCCCAAAAATATTTAAGAAAAAGGGGATTAGAACTCACCGGTTGTAAAGCTTCCATTCCACAAACTAGTCGTCTCGACCCGCGTCCTCTAGCGAAACCCATAACCGTATAACTCATGGTTACTGTTCATCCGAATAAATATTGTATAACCTTACCCTTGCCACATCTATTTCGAATCACCCCGGACTTATCCAAACCTATAAACCCGCACCCGGCACCACGGCCTTGCCATGCATGAACACCTTGCATGTCTTGAACTCCATGCTACTCACTAACACAATACCCATTATTAAATTGTAATTACCATTTTTACTCTCAATTTCACCTCATACGTCACCCATTTGTAACCATGCAAAAACAATAAATAATTATAATACCATATATACGTGATGCATGTAACATATCAATTATTTTCCAACTTTAAACCTCATCAAATTCGAATCCTTCTGACTCCACCATCAACCCAAAGTTTAACCCTTGCATTCAATATAGGACCCATTAGTGACCAAAGCCTCCATGAAAATGTTACCAACAACTTTCCTATGCCATTTTAACGTAACCCATCAATGCTTTATGCGGTCCTTCATTATCATCATGCAACAAAACAAACATCACTACTTGTGTCATTACCATGATGCAACCATTGGACCACCACCACAACATCTTGTACCAACATCTCAATCATCTCACACCCTACACCTTCGTCACCCCCGAACTCCGTCTCCACGGATACCATCGCGAATCACCACCGCAATATCACCGGTCACTACCGCATCCTCCACGCCTTAGCCTCCCATCATCACACCATTCGCACTCACCGTCACCTATCCAACGCTCACCGTACAACATCACCTTCATCGACATCACCGTTGTCGAAAGTGTCATACGCATAACATACCATCACTATGATTTCGATCAACCTACGGCCATCACCATAACCCAGCCATGATCCTACCATAGCTTAACACAATGACCACCGCCGTTATCGTTGAACAACATCATTATCGCCAAATCTTATCACCATAACCGCAACCACCATCTTCATACATCCCTTCCAACACACAGCCGTTAACCATCCTTCACCATCATAATCACACCCAAACTCATAAAAATGGATAACCGAACATGCGTAAACGTAAGTGAGATTACCCTATCGCGAATCAGGAGTTACGCAACCGGAAACCAGATTAAACAGCCACTGACGTCCTCCTCTTTTGTCCCGCTCGTTTTTCTTTCCGGCTGTTGCACCACTCTTCATTACAACCTGGTAGTGGTTACGCGTTTCGTCATATACGCATCAAGTGAAACACACACTAAATGGTGAAGAACTGATGTTCGGGACCATGCTCACATCTTGAAGCCAAAGGAAATTTGATCGTTGCCGAGTCATGTGGTTGAACGAGCAAAGAGATCATTTGTTTTCTTATGGGATGTTGCGGCTTTAGGGTTTTTGCATTATGATTATGATGATCGGTTTCTGATGGTTTGAAAAGGGTTTCAAAGGGTATTTAAATTAAATGTTGCACTTAGGCCCTCACATCTTCAAGCAATAAGCATAATGTACCCCATGTTTCATAACTGTTACAAACGGCTCCTTTTACTTCATCTAAACCGAGATGTAAGCGTCAAACATGATTATCGTCACAATTAAATAAAGTATTTACGCACCAAAATCCATCAATGGATCCATTCGATAAAATTCCGGTGGTCGCTTCGTCTAAATATATTATTTGTCGAATTTTCTGGATGTTACAGTAATGAGTCGGGTGATGGTCACTCGCGCCCAAGCCTGGTGCGAGATTTAGGACCATACCCCTTCAAGTCCCCCCCAGTCTAGTGTTGCTTCCATATGCAAGTTGCAAGTGGGTGGAATGTTGGACTAATGGTCGAAAGGGTGCTATTGAAATCAGTTTGGAGAAAATACTCGGCCGAGGCCTTTGCTCCAATCTGGCGATTGACTGCTAATTATGGAGTAGGTTTAGTAGAGTCGTTTGATGACTGTTCAGAGCCGGTGAGTAAGTTCAGGCTGACGCTGAAGCATCTCTCGGTTTGTTGCGGTTTGGTGGCAGGCTGGTAGTGTGGTCTACCTTTTTCTGATATCATCAAACATGATCGCCACCTGTTAGTGCTTCGAACCAACCTTGAGACGGTGATGGAAGATGAGTATGAACTCGCCATTACCTGCAACCCAAATGGAAACCTTTGTATCTGCCGATGAAAGTGTATTTGGCACCTTGGTGGTGCTTTATGTTCATCAATTAGACACGAAATGATGATCCCTCTTTTTTGGGGTGTTTCGTGTTCATCAATTGGACATCCGTCCTTAGGTTTTTAATCGTCGATCTATGGTTACTATTTTGATGTCAATGTCCTAGTTTGAGCGCTTGGTTGAAGCTTTCTTGTGATAGTATAAGTCGCGCATCGCAGATCGTGTTTGGTCGAAGAGTGCGAGTAGTTGTTGTGAAAACAACGGGTAAATAAACATGGTCATAAGCAGACCTGTTATTTCCATTGTAATTCTTGCGAACACAATGGTTGGATAAACAAAGTCCTAAGCAAACTTGTTACCACCATTGTTGAGCTTCCTGTTCTCAAGTTCACAATTATTATCAAGAGTCTGCATGTATAACTTCGGATGCGTTGGCTGTGAAACTGCTTCATGTTTATCAATTGGCTGTTCATTTGAGTGTTCATTTAAATAATGGGATTTATTTAAAAGTAAAAAGAACACTGAAACCAGTTGTTCTTGTAGTAGCAGGCCGCGACGGGACCGGGTGCGGTGTTGTGGTCCACCATCTTTGTGTGGTCCAAGTTGACTTGGGTTGTGGACCGCGGATGAAGTTGGTGATGGTGTATATTTCCCATAGCCACCATTCCCATAGGTAAAAATTGGTCGCAGTTCCGAATGCAGTTGTTTTCCATAGCCACCATTCCCATAGTGAGAAAATCGTTCTTAGCTTCGCATGCGTTCTTCGCGGTGCTCAACAGAAGACTCGCTTTAAAACAATTTAATAACTCCAAATGGCTCTATGAGGTACTGCGGCGTATGTCGCCGAGATATGGGACCCACAGTTCGAGGAGCGTTGTTGCCTCGGAGCATTTGATACGGCAGAGAAAGTCACGTGTGTGTATGACTGCGCCGCATGTGCCATGCGTGGAACTAAAGTAAGAACAAACTTTGTCATCTTTTTCTTTTTTAAATTTTTTGGGGTTCCCAAAGCGACATGCGGTCATGGTTGTGGTATGTGATACCATGGGAACCGCATATCGCAGGTTATGATAGTCTTCAAATTGTCGTTTATCGTAGACATAGTGAACCGCACGCAGGGGTTGGTGGAAGCTGGTGGGATTTAGCTGGTGGAAAGCTGATGTAACGCGACTACTGCACTGCCAGAGGCATTAAATGCACTAGCAGGAATTTAACGGTCGTGTTATGTCAAGCACGTGGGCGGCTACTCGCGCATGGTAACCGTCACAGAACCGTCGCCTGCCAGCTGGCGGTCTGTGTTTAGCGCATAAACTGCACATTTCGGCGGTTATGTCATTCGCATTAATTGCGGAGGGTATAAAAGTGGAAACCCTTTCGGGTTCCCCTCACTTGTTCGAATTTCAAATTTTTCTCCGGCGAAAGAAGTGGTTTCTCTTTGTCTTCTCCAACGAAACATTTGAATTTGCCGATGAGTGAAGTTTCTTTCTTCTTCCCCCCACTATTTTTCAATCTTTCTTGATGGCTTCTCCTTCGCAACCATCTTCTTGACTGTCATCGCCGGTGGCGATGGAAGAGGTGGAGCATATTGAACCCGGCAAGGCCTTGCCGGTATTAAAGTGGAATGCTTCGGTATTCCGGCAACTGAAGACCACTTTCCAGATGCCGGAGGCATATGGGGCCACCTACCCCCAAGACGAAGATACGATGGCCGACGCCACTGCCAGAATGATTACTTTGTTCGCCGACTTCCTTGGTACTTGCAATCTCCGATTGCCATTGACGGTTTTCATGGTGGACTTGCTGGAATATTATAGGATTCATATATCCCAGCTTAGTCTGTTGGGAATGGTACGTGCGCATCATTTTGAGTACTTTTTCCATCCCCAAGATATTGAGCCGACGATGGAGGATTTCTGGTAGTTTTATCAGTGCATGCCCAACTGGGCTTTTATTCTTTTCGACTTCGCGATGGTGCGTCCAAAATTCTTCCGGTGCCACCAAAGGGTTTTACCGCGTGGAAATCGAAATTCTTTTATATGAAGGAGGCTACAGTTGCTTGCAAATAGTATTTTAGGGATGTGTATGTCAACATTCCTAAGGAGAATATACCTATCCCTGAAGTGAGAGCGCTGGACTGAGCTGATTCTTTGCAAGTCATCCCTATAGTTGCATTGGCCAACCGGGAATTGCAGTATTTGCGCATGATGTTGCGGCAAAAACTGGGCGTAAAGAAGAAGCTTTTTTGCAGGGAAAAAGGCGAAGGCAATTGCTTTTGCCCTGATTTATATAAATTTGCCTCATCGTTGCTAATATTTCATTTGTGATTCTGTAGTGGTGCGTTCTGGCGAAGCTTTGTAGACGATTTTTAGGGGAAGATCGCGGTTGAGGAGTGTGGTGAAGGAGAAGAAGAGTGGTATGAAGCCGCTGTTGCGGTTTTCCGGCTTCCAGACCCAGCCGCATTAAATGCCCCCCTGCCGCAAGGGCCAGGTAATGTATCAATGTAATATTTTCTCCCTGTAGTTTGATATCTTAGAAGGAATTGTGTTTGCCGCAAGTAAGCTTGGAACCCTAGGAGACCCTTCCGCAGCTGCGGTAGGTGGTAAGGCTATTAAAACCACACCTAAGGTTGTGGTTATGGCGGGGAAGGCCAAGAAGCCAGAGAAACCTGTTACCATCCAGGTAAAGCAGGTTGCGTCAGGTACCTTCCGCCTCCGAATACGCAAATTAGAAGATTACATCTTAGTGTCTGACACCCTTGAGGGGTTGGGTGTACCAGGTTCTTCCTCCGACGTAGGTGGCGCGGGTGCTGTTATGGGGCCCATCACTGGGCAGAAGAGGAAAGTTGATACCGCACCTGCTGGTGCGGAAAAGAGGTTGTCTTTGCGTCGGCCTAGGGCGAAGACCCTTAGCATGTGTATGCCACAGGCTCCCGTGGGTAAGTTCTCATATAACTTGTTCAAAGTTTATTTGTGTTAGAACTTCCCTGACAAGTGGTTGCTTTTGTGTATCGCAGTAGTTGCAAAGCCACCTACTCCTACTCCACCGTCTTCTTCCCTTAAATTTGCGGGTGAAGAAGAGAAGAAGAAAAAGGGTGGACCTCAAGTTCAGGTCCTGAGTAGTGAAGGGACCCCCCTGCTCATAGCATAGAGGGGTTGTTTGAGAATCCTGCGGTTGAGACAGGTGTTGATGACACTGTGGACTCATCTGGCAATTTGATTGATCCCACCGTCCCGTGGGGTTTCGGTGATAATGAGGGGGACAAAAGGCATAAATCCCCGACTCAAGAGAATGTATCCAGTTGTGGTACAGCAGGCAAAGGGAGTGCTGACTAGCCTCCAATTCAGCCAAATAAAACGGAGCTGGATTATTATTACCGCACTTACTCTGGAGTGTGTGGTGTGGACGTCCATTCCATCCTGGAGTATTATGCAAGGGGACGTGATGACAAACCCTTCCCTTTACAGGGAAGTTCTGAAGGGTATAGGCACCCCCGCGAAGTTGAGGCGGCTAAGGGCAGGTGGGCATGAAAATTTATATCAGCAACATGCCCTTCACCTGATTGGGGGTTCCTTAACCGGGAATGTTATTCTCCATGACTGGTACTCTCTTGCCTGCAAGGAAGAGGAGTGCGAGCGTTTAACGGTTGAAGCTGCTGCAGCCATGGAGAAGATCCGAGCGTCTGAAGAGCGCTTGGCAAAGAAAAAGGCTGACTTCAAGGCCTATAAACGGGCGGAGAAGTGGGCCACAGTCGCGGGCTACAAACAAGTTCGGTCTCTAACTCATCTTCTATCTAAAGAGCGCAAGCTCTGGAAAGAGGCTTGTGCTAGAGAATGAAAAGCTTTTCCATCTTCGTCAGGAAAATATCAACCTGAAGCCAGTGAATGCCGCCCTTGTAAAGGAGAAGGCCGCGGCTGATGCGGCAGTGAAGGATGCTGAGGCACGCTGTGAGGCCGCAGTAAAGGACCTCGAGGATGCCAATATTGGTCGTGCCAGGATGGCCAAAACAATAGAGGAGATCAAGGTATGTAGAATCCTTTTTGAGTCATTTGTACTTGATCAAAATATGAGATTGCCTTTTCATATTTGAAAGTTATTTGTAAGCAGGAAGATTCTCGCAAGGAGCTGGAAGCCCGCGAGTTGATTATTGCTGATGTGAACCAGCGATTGGAACGCGGGCAACTAAGGCTGAAGAAGAGAGAGATGACTTGGCAACAATGAATACCAACCTTGTTGCTGACTGCACTTGGATGCGGAACTTTGGTGTTCTTAATGTAAGTGCCCTGTCATTCGCTGTTCTTTGCTTTTGCATGAGTACTGGTTTGTCAAGCAAATTATTTGCGCAGTTTGTGAACGCCATCCTGGACGCACCGGAGAATACGGATGCGGTTGCTGAGGTGGTTGCCCGCGCATGGGAAGCTGGATATAAGGCTGGCTACACTGAGTGTCTTACTCATGTGAATACCATATCTGTGAAGAAGTTCACCGATGAGCGGTGTGCTCTGTGCGAGCTTAACACCGAAGCAGCCATGAAATTCGCAGCTAATGCGTATGATGGTCTTATTGTTCTTGCCCTTGCTCAAATTGAGGAATTCTTGGGTGCAAATGATTATGTTGACCGTCTGTGCACACCGTTTGAGCCTAAGGAAAGTGTTAAAGGTCAGGGCAGGGCAGGTTTAGATTCGGTTGGGCCTGCGTGCGCTGTTTCTTTTTCTTGTTGACTTATATAGTTTCTTCAGACTTTTGTAACTGTAACAAGTAGCCCATCATACATCCAGCCGGTGCATAAGTGTGATGAATATATGACTGTTTTGGCTCAAAGCGTATAAGTAAAAGTTTTTTACTGTTTTCCTTGTGTGAGAGCGAGTGAATCGAACTCTGTTCATTTAAGGCCAATTGTTAAGGCGCATGTAAATAGTAAGTATACTGTATGCCATCGCTGTGGTGCAAGTAATGGTAATCTCTCAATTTTGCCTGGTAGGAAATGCGTTAAGGTGTGAAACCATGAAGTACTTTGTTGCACGCGCCCAGTCGGGTGCATGGCAATGTTTGTACTTGTAACTATTAGAATATTTGCATGTGATAGCTACTTTGTGTGGGTATTGCAAATGAAGATTAGTCAATCTGTTTGTGTATATACCGCAAAGTGTAACATGCATTTGTAACAGAAGGATAGTATAAACAATAAAGTTATGAAAAACTATCTGTTGTTTATTGATGAACGGATGGCGCGTGGGCCATGAAATACACAAGGAAAAAATGAATTACGGTCTTACATATAGCAACGTCTAAGCTGCTGTGCATTCAAAGTTCTTCGGATAAGGTCACCTACTAACATTTGCAGTTTGTATGCGCCTTCGCCCAGGACCTCATATATGAGGTAGGGGCCTTCCCACATGGGGGAAAGTTTGCCTGGGTGCTCTGCGTTAGAGGCTTCATTATCGCGAAGGACATAGTCTCCTGGGTTGAAGGTGCAGATTCGCACGTGCGCGTTGTAGTATTTTTCTAGTTTGGATTTATACTTAGCTTCGTGAATGGCCGCGTTTTCGCACCTTTCTTCTAAGAGGTCCAAGTCTATCATGCGCTCCCTACTGTTGTCAATTTTGTTGATAGCCTGAATTCTTGGTGAAGGGAGAACAATTTCGGCAAGGATCACCGCTTCGGAGCCATAAACTAGGCTGAAGTGTGTCTCGCCATTGCTTGTCTTTGGCATCGTCCTATGCGCCCATAGGATGCTCGGGAGTTCATCAACCCAGCCTCTCCTTTTGTTGATACTTTCTACTTGGTCGTTCCCTTGAGGATGTGCCCCGGAAGAGAAAATATGTTCGATGTTTAGCTCTTTTAGCCAGTTTTGGAAATCTTCGGAGGCAAATTTGGTGTCGTTGTCGGTTACGATGCACATTGATAGTCCGAAACGGCAGATGATGTGTTCCCAGACAAATTTACGCGTTATCATAGCGGTGGTAGAAGCTAATGGTTTTGCTTCAACCCATTTGGTGACGTAATCAACTGCCACTATGATAAAATTAACCGCACCTGGTGCATCTGGGAAAGGTCCCACCACATCAATGGCCCATTTTTGAAATGGCCATGCGGTGGTGACTGGGACCAGGTGGTTCTTTGGGCGCAAAGTTTTTCGTGCGTGTCGTTGACAGTTTAGACACTTGCGCAAGATTTTAACAGCTTCCAGGTGCATGCCTGGCCAGTAGTACCCAACATTCATTATTTTGGCCACCACCATGCGTGGTCCTACGTGGATACCACATATTCCTTCATGAATTTCGCGGATTAGGTATGTGTCATCTTGATGGTCGACGCATTGTAGCGGCGATCCCAAGTATGACTTGCGGTATAAGATACCGTCTCCCATTTGGTAGTGGCACACTTTGTATTGCATCTTGCGTGCTTCTGCTTTGTTTTCTAGGGTAATACCTGATTGCAGGTACCTTATAATTGATGTCATCCAAGACGTTGTCCCGTATTGGATGATGTTGACCTGGCACAAGAGAACTGAAGGATTTTTAAGGACTTCAATACGTATATCCTTAGCCAGGTGCTGGAACTGGTTAATGCCAAATTGGAGAGTGCATCAACCAATTTGTTTTCATTTCTATCGATATGAACGATCTTGAAGGAGGTGAATTATGATATTAGCTGCTTGGCTTGTTCGAGGTAGAGGATCATGATGTCCCCTTTGGCGGTGTATTCCATGCTTATTTTCCCCGCAACTAATAAGGAATCGAGGTGTGCTTCCAGGTGTTGTACCCCGAGTTTGATTGCTAGCCGTAACGCCACGACTAATGCTTCGTATTCAGCCTCGTTATTTGTACTTTTGAAGTCGAGGCGTATAGCGTAGGTAAGTTCTTGATTATCAGGGTTGACTAGTCGTAGAACTGCAACGTCCTCATTGGACGCACCATCTGTATATAGTGCCCAGATGTCCGTGGAGGATGGTGGAGGTGCGGGGGTCTGTTCTTCTTCGCATTCTGCGATGCGGTTCGCCGGCACTTCGGTGGCGAAATCAGCTAAGACTTGCCCTTTGATTCCTGGTCTTGGCTGATAAACTAGGTTGTGTCCACCTAGTTCGATAGCCCACTTGGCAAGTAGGCTGGAGATCTCAGGCTTGGAGAGGATTTGCCCAATTCTATAGTTGGTCAAGACGGTGATAACATGCCCTGCAAAGTATCGGCGTAGCCGTCTGGAGGCATGTACTAGTGCAAGGACCAACTTCTCCATGATGGAGTATTTTGTCTTCGGCTCATTGAGCATCTTGCTCACGTAATAAATTGGTGTTTAAACCCCTTCTCCGTCCACGATGAGAACCGCATCTATAGCCTTGTCCGAAGCGGATAAGTACATGGCGAGCGGATCTTTTTCACGTGGTGCGGTGAGACCGTGAGAGTGGGTAGCTAAATCAAACACTCCTTCATTTCTCGGAAGGCGCGTTTTACTTCTGCAGTCCATTGGAACTAGTCTTTTTTCAAGCAGTTGCACAAGTTGCTGATAAAGGGAAAATATTTGACCGCGTGGTTGGCCAAGAACCTGTTAAGCGCGGCCAGCCGGCCTGTTAAAGTTTGCATCTCTTTCATCGTAGACGGCGATAGCATGTGCTCGATCGCCTGCACCTTTTACGGGTTAACCTTGAATCCATCTTTTGTGATGATGAACCCAAGGAATTTTCCTTCTTCCATTCTAAACAAGCATTTGCCCGGTTTGAGCTTCATATTAATGCTTCGTAGAGTTTGGAATGTCCTCTCAATATCTTGGAGCATGATGTCTTCCTCCATGCTCATGACGACGAGGTCGTCCATGTAAATTTCGACACTTTTGCTGATTTGTTCACCAAACGTGTCGTCCTTTAATTTTTGATAGGTTGTGCCCACATTGCGCAACATAAACGACATTTTCGTGTAGTAAAAGTTTTCCATAGGTGTGCGAAAAGTCGTTTTATCTTCATTCTCTACTGCCATTTGTACATGATGGTACCCTTTATAGAAGTCGAGCAAGCACTTCCATCTGAATGGTGCGAGATCGTAAACTTTTTCGTTGATCTTCGGAAGTGAGTAGCAATTTTTGGGGTAGGCCTTGTTGTGGTCTTTGTAATCGATGCACAGGCGCCATCCCCCACTTGCTTTTTTCTACCATAACGGGGTTTGCCAACCAGGTTTGGTATTTGACTTCTCGCAGAATCCCTGCGGCGAGCAGTTCTTTGACCTTCTTGTTCATTGCGCTATTCTTTGCGGGTCTCAGATTGCGTCTTGCTTGGACCACGGGCTTGATATCTGGTAGGGTATTCAAGCAATGATGCGCTATGTCGCGTGGGACTCCTGTCATATCTACGGGAGTCCAAGCGAATATGTCATTGTTCCTGAAGAGGAGCTGCTTGAGGTGCGCTTTCACATTATTTTACAACGCGTGACCCAAGGTGACTGTTTGGTCAGGGTACTTTGCGTTAGGTACCCATTTCTCCAACTCCGTGCTGGGGGTCAGCCTTGCCGCTTTACTCGGACGTAGTTCGTTCGTAGACATGACCTCACAGTAAGCGTAGATGATCGCGATCCCTGTTTAGGTTGGAAAGCCGATCGCTGAGTGGGGAATGGACGTGATCATGTTGAAATCACCCTGTGCTTCTGATGTGTGCGGTGTGTTATATGTTTTTATGTATATATTTTAAGCCCTTTTTAGCACTTTAGTCAGGTTTTAAATTTATAAAACACGATATTTTACTAACACTAAACACACATATGGGCAAGTGCACCCATCGTGAGCGTAGTATAGCGTTGGTAAGATACCGAGGTCGTCCAAGGACACAAGAGCTTTTAGTACCGGTTTATCCTCAACGTCTAATCAAATCAAAAATTTAGAAAAAAGGTTTTAAACATGAAAATAAAACTAACTAAAAATGCTGAAAATAAAAATAAAAACAGATAGACAAGATGAATCACTTGGATCCGACTCGCCTTTAGTGTAACCTTTGATGTTTTCCGCACTTTTGCACTTTTTAAGAGATTATCTTAGTTATAGTAGTAGGCCCCTCTTTTGAAGGTGACGTTACCCTCAACCCAATAGTTTGAGTCAGCAAGGATACAATCCTAAAGGGTTGGAATATTGGAAGATAGTTAATTAAGTTATTAATGCGTAATGTGGTAGGCCCCCTCCTTTGAAGGTGACGTTACACTCGGCTAAGTGGTTTGAGTGAGCAGGGATACAATCCCAAGTAGCCGGGTTAATGTATTAATAGTAGTTTACATATGAGGGGATCAAGCCATTCGCACCGCCGCCATCCAATACCAGTGGGTATTGAAGGAGGTCCTAGTAAATCTATACACTGAACAAGGCAAGAACCTTACCAAACCATTCCCTTAACCCCCGACCAGGTAGCCAACATATCTCCATATAGACAGTGGAGATATGAATGGTGTAAATCTTTTATTTTATATAGACAGTAAAATAACGCCAAGACACCACGGACAAATGATAAGGAAGTTTCACCTTCAACATAAGAAACTAGTTATTAAAGTCATTAATACAAAACCAAATAAAAAGTGCGAAAAGATTAAAAAACAAAAGTATTACACTAAATGCTTGTCTTCACCAAGTTATGTAAGAGACTTAGGCAAACATGGCCTTTGATTGTCAAGAACTCTTACTATCAATCTTGGATCCCGAGACTACTACACACACTCTATGCTGGATGATGGTGGTGGATGTGGGTGTTGTGATGGTGGTGGAGTGTGGGTGAAGTGGGAGAGAGGTGGTTTGTCAAGGGATGCATTTGAAGTGAACCAAGCACCCCTATTTATAGCCTGCACAGAAGCCCGGACACCGCCTCGTGTCCATTGGGCATGACCCCATGTCCACCCATCTTCTCTTTCTTCATTTAATGCAGTTTGTCTGTATTAGTTGACCACGCCTCCGTGTCCGCTGGGCACGGCCCCGTGTGCAGAAGCGTATCTGTACTATCAAGATTTGCTTGGATTCTGTGAATCTTAGCGTTGACCACGGCCCCTTGTCCGCTGGGCACGCCCCCTTGTTGGGAAATAGAAGCTTCTACAACTTTGTCCTTTATGCAGACACTTAGGCAACCCCCCCCTCGTGTCCGCTGGGCACGGGGCGTGTTCATCCTTCTGTTGTCTTGTTTTTGCTTGGGAAGATGATGTCGAGGGGTCGGGCATGACACGTTTATTCCTTTTCTTGTATTATTGTTAGATTTGGCTGTATTTTTGCTTCTTTTGTTCATTTAAGCTCATTTAACCCTGAAAATATAAAAGGAAGACAAAAGCACACTTTTTCCAACATTAGTACTAAAAAAGGGTTAGTTTTATGCCTTATTTGATGTAATTTATATGTTGCATTTTACACACATCAAATACCCCCACACTTGAATCTTTGTTTGTCCTCAAGCAAAACTCTTTATTTTGTGGCTTACACACCCAAATGGAATGGGTAGAAGAGAAGTTTTTGGGCTTGTCTAGAGTGTTGGGATTCAAAGATCTTTATTAGATTTTATTTTTATGTTATTTACAATCCTATTCGTTATGATTTATTTAGAACATTACATAAGAGAAATTATTTATTTGGGCATAACATGCCTCTTTAAAATTCCAATTATTTACAAGTTCACATACCTCACGGGGGATCACTCAACACTCGGCCGAAGATGTATTTTTGTGAAACACTCGAGAGCGGCATGGAACTTACTTCTACCATATGCTTGCCAAGCAATCATTCTCCTCCTTTTTAACTATAAACCTTTGTAAATATCAAGAGGACTTTGGGGAAGGGTTAGGCTTGGGTTAAAGGTAGGTGGTTTCGGGTTAGTGGTTAGTAGAAAAGGGCGAAAGGCGTAAAAAGCGTCGGTTTTCGTAAATCATTTTGTTTTTGTGACTTTTTATTTTAATGAAGCATTTTCAAACAAAGTTTCTTTTGATGAACTTGTTTGTTTATTGCTAAACTTCATCATTTTCATTTTTTTATAAGGATGTCACAAGAAAACCGAGCTTTGTACTAAAATAAAGGGTTTAAAATGAAAAAGGGTTTTGGTGGGTAAAGGGTGTTTGTTTTGGGTTTAGAAATGAAAATGTTTAGGCTCAAAGGGGTTAACTGGGGGGATTTTGGGTAGGTGGTAAAAAAAAGAAAAAATAATGGTGTTGAAATAAAAAGGGTTAGTCCTAATGCCTCCATCATTTACTTACTCGTGTTTAAGTTGGTAAAGACCGGGAATGTATCGTCATGGCAAGTTTTAGAGTCGTAAGAAACTAAGCGGCTATTCACACAAGAAATGAAAAATGAGCATTTAGTTTAAAGATGTGTATTTGTATGCTCAATAAAGGCTCAAAATTCACTTTTTGTGGGAATGGGTTTTTTAATATGATCAAGTATATATAATCAAATTTTAACTATATTTGTCATGCCGTTTCATAATTTTCTTATGTTGGTTCTTTTTTATCACGATGCTATCAGTTGTAAATTTATAAAAATGTAACCTTTTTAGAACTTGTTATTCCCAATTTAAACCAAGACAAGTAAAAAAAATTGAAAAAGTTTTTGAAAAAAATTGGGGTGTTTAGCTGTTCCAATAGAGTTTTGTGTAAGGCTTGTAATTAGGACTTGCAAAATTCAAGGCTTTAGCATCCCCCCACACTTAAATTACATATTGTCCTCAATGTGTCCTAAAAATAAGTTTTTAGGTTGATTGAATGCGTAAAAAGGTGTGTTAAACAAAAATTTTATGTTACTGGGCATCTGGACACGGCCCCGTGTCAAATGAACATGGCCCCGTGTGCAGATTGCCAGTAACGAGAACTTACAGAAGGTAGACACGGGGGCGTGTCGAGTGAACACGACCCCGTGTTGGCCAAAGGTCTGCAACATTTTGACAAACAACAGGTCTGGGCAATGGGCACGGGGGCGTGTCGGCTGGACACGACCCCGTGTGGACAAACTGTAAACATGTAAAACATGTTTCTGCCTTCGGTTTTGCTGTCCCGGCTTTAGTAGCACTAATGTTTAGTGCTCTAAGCCTCGTATGTACCTGTTTAACTAATAAATACCACACCAAACAATAACAAACATCCTAACTTACCAAAGTTTCATCATCCATGTCACAAGTTAAAAAGAAAAAGAAATGCAGAAATTAAAAAGTGTTAAAGGAAGTAAATTGTTCAACAAATGGCACGCAAGCCATGAAATTGTTTTTGAGATAAGGGGTTAACCTGTGAGACCTCCAACCGTGTGCTGCTACCTTCAACTCCTCCCGCTCAATCCATGTCCTCGTCTTCATCATCATCATCCCCTCCGTGGCCCGCCATATACTCCCGGATGTTCCCAATATCATCCTGCATATCGGAGATGTTTCTTTCTATCGCTCCGACCCGGGCGTATGTGTTGCTAGCCATGTTATAGGTGTTCCTGGTGCACATAAGGTTTTCCTGCAATAAGTCATGTAAGCTTTGAAAGTTAGGAAAACCGCCTCCTTGAGAGAAGGATTGACCCGGATCACCCTGGTGCTGGTAGTGGTACTGGAGGAGGACGGATGTGTGGAGCGTGTAAGACGAGTGCTTCTTGCGGGTTCCATGCATGCCCTTGAACCCTTTGAAAACTGACCATCCCGTCAGCTGCTTCATAAATCAAGTTCATGGAGCGGCATATGACCATGTCTACTTTTTCCTACGACGGTCCTTTGCGGAAGGACCTCGGCTTCTACACAAAGTGTTTGAAGAGGCGGTATATCCACCCTCCAAAGAAGATAGGAGTCGGGGGAGTAGCAAGCTGGTTCAAGTGTATGTTACGGATTAGCAGGTGTGGAACATCAAGGTTGACACGATTGTGGATGCAATGGAGGACTAACAAATCCCGTAACCCTACAACACCGCTGCTGTCGTGCCTTTGGCTAAGAGAGTAGGTGAGGACCCTGTAGATGTACCGGTAAAGAGGGTCTCTCAACTGGGTGCTCTTAGTTTGGCTCGGGTTTGTAGTTGCCCTCCCCGATTTGAGCCCAAGCAGCTTGGCGTTGATTTTATTGAAGCACGCGGAGACCGTCGGTGTTCTCTTCATCCCTCGCATCCTCTTCCGAGTACAACCCCACCAGAACCCCAAATTGAGCGATTGAGATCTTGTACGTGGTCCCTCCACAATGGAACTCTACCCCTTCATTGTCAAATGGATCAGCTCTTGTCTTGAAGACGAACGTGCTATAAAATTCCATGTTGTATTCATGCACGGAGTGAAGCCGAGTGCAAAGGGCAGCTCATAGTGGGCCGGTGACAATGTTGTTGAATCGGTCTATTTGGTTCACTGCTTCAAGAGTGTCCATGCACACTTGTATGGGATTCTCTTCGGGCCTAGTCCTTAACATATCATAACGTACTTGAAGCGCCAACTCGCTTGCGTTGAACCTGTTAAATTTCTTGGCCATCTGAAAGAAAAACACACCAAACAATTAGTACGAAACAGTGAAATTTTCGAAGAAAACTGAAAACAGTCGGCTGAACACGCCCCCATGTTCAGCGGACACGCCCCATGTTGGACTAAATTTGGCTGGACATGACCCCGTGCTCGCTGAGCACGACCCCGTGTCCAGGCGTCTGTTTCTCCAAATTCCCAATTTTCGACCCGGTCCCGAAAAATTGAAAATTTTTGGTCTAGTAGGGGCGGTTTTCCCCGAAAATGAAACCCCAAGTGTCGTTTTTCCCAAAACAAACCTTTTACCCCTTCAATTTTATCTTTTTCGGTTCAAAAACAAGGGTTTGGTGTTTTTATGAGAAATCGGGTAATTCTACAAACAATACAAGTTGATTTACTTCCTATAACATGTATCTAAACTAATGCTAACAGATTTACGCAAAAATTTGAGGTTCGACCCGGTTCAAGTTGAAGAACCCTAGATTTTTCCCAAAATCTTGATGTTAAACTACATGCATGAACTTAATCTAACTAATTATAAGGATAGAACTTGACGTTGTTCGAAGGAGGGGAAACGTCAAAATCTGCAGAAAAAATCGCCGGAACCAGAGAGTTTTTGGGGAAACGGGGCGTGTGGAATGAAGAAACTGAATGAAAATGGGGGTTTTATCCCGACAGTTGCGCGGACACGGCGCTGAACACGGCCCCGTGGGCGGGCAATTTTTTTTTAATTTTTTTTAAGTGCTCGTGTGAGTTCCTTGTTTCCCAAAACTTGGTCCTAGAAATCTTACCGATTCAGATGTTTTCCCGATTGTTCGTAACTTTCTAGGTATGATGTTGATGCTTTCATTCTTCGACCGTTTGAAGTGAGATCTCTTCTTCTTCATCCTCAATAAATCCTTGATAGAGCTTTAGCCGTTGGTCATTGACTTTGAATGGAATTCCATTCTGAGATTTAATTTCGACCTGCACCGTGTGGGAAAATATGGGTGATGGTAAAAGGTCCTGACCACCTAGACTTTAATTTACCAGGAAATAATCAAAGTCGTGAATTAAACAATAGAACCTGATCTCCTACTCGAAATTCATTAGGTTTAATGTGTTTATCATGCAGATTTTTCATTCTTTCCTTATAAATTTTGGAGTTAGAGTATGCATAATTCCTTAATTCGTCTAATTCATTTAATTGGCAAAATTGATTTTTACCTCCAACTTCTAAGTCTAAGTTTACATTTTTAATTGCCCAGTAGGCCTTGTGTGCTATTTCTACTGGCAAATGACAACTTTTTCCATAGACGAGCTTATATGGGGCTGTACCTATTGTTGTTTTGTACGCTGTTTGAAAAGCCCATAAAGCATCGTCTAATTGGTCGGCCCATTCTTTTTTATTTAACCCTACGGTTTTTTCAAGTATTCTTTTTAAACCTCTATTAGTCACTTCGGCTTGTCTGTTTGTTTGAGGGTGATATGCCGTTGAGACCCTGTGATAGACCCCATACCTTGTTAAGATTTTTTCAAGTTGATGGTTACAAAATGGGTACCTCTATCACTTATTAAAGCTTTTGGTGTTCCAAAATGAGAGAATAATCTTTTCAGAAATCATACCACGACTCTTCCATCGTTGGTTGGAAGTGCCTCGGCCTAGGCCCATTTAGACAAGTAGTCTACCGCAACAAGTATATATGTGTTTCCTTTTGACGGTGGGAAAGGTCCCATAAAGTCGAGTCCCTATACATCAAAAATTTCACAAACAAGAATGCCATTTTGTGGCATTTCATTTTTGGAAGAAATATTACCTGTTCTTTGGCAAACATCACATGTCTTGACAAGACTTTGGGCGTCTTTGTAAATGGTTGGCCAATAAAATCCTGAATCATGTTGGTGCATGCGTCTGTCGACTTCGTCTTGTATTGTACTAGATAGATCAGGGCACGAAAAATGAGTATTATGAGTTTATAGGTAATTTTGCTTGAAATGACACAGTGTCATCTCAAACGAAATCAAGCGGTTAATTCCGCTTGAAACTGGATGCTAATTCCGTTTGGGTTAATTCCGTGCGGAATTAGATTCCGCTTGAACAGTTTCAAACGAAATCACTTGCCCTATAAATACCTGATGTGCCTAGTCATTTGTAACGATTCTGATTCCGGTAGCGAAGCTCTGCCGAAGTGTCTACAGCATTGTAATAGATTTGTTATCAATCAAAAGACAGTTTAAAGTGATATTCTTGCTGAATTGAACTCGATACGTCTGTTTCCGCCATTCGTATTGAAAAAAACTCTTCTGATCGACTCGTTCGGGTTTGAAAACGATACTACAAGTGGTATCAGAGCTCAGGAGGAAGAGTTCTTACCAATTCGGCTGCAAAATCTGTTTTCTACACCTTCTTTTCAAAAATTAACAACTTTTCACGGTCAAAATGACTTGAATTTCACATATAACAAGCAAAACAGTGCTTTAACGAATCCTTGAAAGAATTGGACCTTAATTCGATCTAAAATTGGTAAAATTTGTAATTTCGCTTAAAAAACAGTTTGAGATTGATGACATCAGCATAATTTCATTTGAAATTGCACTTAATTTCGCTTCAAGTTGCTATTCCGTTTGAAAGGGCGTT
Organism: Helianthus tuberosus; assembly: GCA_030545235.1. NCBI lineage: Eukaryota > Viridiplantae > Streptophyta > Magnoliopsida > Asterales > Asteraceae > Helianthus > Helianthus tuberosus. Next base: position 177,190,101 of record CM060450.1, read on the forward strand.
GTTTCACACGAAATCAGGTAATTCCGTGTGAAGCTGGTATTTCGTTTGAACAGGTAATTCCGTGTGAGATTGGGATTTCGTTTGAAAGTGTTGATTCCGTTTGAAAAGGCTTATTTTGTACAAAAAGGTTATTCCGTGTGAAACTTAATTCCGTTTGAACATTCTGATTTTTGTGATATTGAAAAACTGAATCATGGAAGAGGAATTTTATAACGCATTTGCTACTACTCCGACTACTTCGGCTAGTGTTACTCAGAACTTGACTATGGAAAATGAAACGGGCACTATGCAAAAACCGCCAAAGCTTATGAACATTGAAGAGTATAAAGGATGGGAAGAACGATTCGAAAATTGGGTGAAAGAAAATTATTTGGATGCTTGGGAATGTGTTGAAACAAAGTATATTAGACCGACGAATGATGATGAAGAGGAGATTGCTATTAAAGATCTAAGTGCTGATGATAGAAAGAAATATAAAAATGAAAAAATGATGATCAGTTTGTTGCATCAAGTAGTTAAAGAAGATATCTTGGTCTTACTGCAACATAATGGAAGTGCGTATTCAATCTGGAAAGCTTTAAAATCAAAGTTTGTTGGAAGTAAAGAAATGATCAAGAATAAAAAGTCACTTTTGAAGAAAGAATTCGATCTATTTCATGGTTTGAGAACTGAGAGCACCAAGCAGATCATCGAAAGATATTGCAATTTGTTAGTTCAAATGAAGAGAGTGAGCATCAATAAAGATAATGAAGAGTTGATAGAAAAGTTGGCTGATGCTTTGCCACATGAAACTTGGGGCACGTATCTCATGATGTTGAGAAACAAGAAAGATTATAGCAATCTTACACTGAATAAGTTCATTGAAAATCTTGAAGCTCAAGAGATGGAGCAAAGAAAGATTTCAAGAATGAAAGATTTCGATGGTGAACAAGATATAGGTCTTTATTACAAAGGAGGTATCAGTGACAAGACCAACATGTCACCAAAGGTTGAGACCGCATTCAATGCTAAGAGTTCATCAGGAGGGTCATCAAAAGGATCAAACAGCAAAACTGAATTTTCTTCATATCCATCATATGATACAAACTTTTCAACAAAAAAGAATGGAAAGAAATTACAGTGCAACATGGTATTAGATCTTGAAAATGGTCAAAATTACGCTGAAGAGGTTGCAAGAAGTCACATGTCTTTGTTGGTGACTGTGTTACAATCATATGAGAGTTTAGTGGCAGGTAGGATCGGGAATCCAATGTTGACAAAAGAGGATTAAGATCAGATTGATGCTGAGGAGATGGAATTGATGGATATAAAGTGGTGTTTGGCGAGTGTTTTGAGAAGAGCCGAAAAGTTTAAACAAATTACGGGAAGAGATGATTTTCGTGATGCAAATGTTTCTACTCTCGGTTTTGATAAATCTAAAGTTACTTGTTTTCGTTGCAGGGAAAAAGGACACTTTAAGAGGGAGTGCACAAACCGTGAAGCAAGTGGAGCTCAAAATCCGTTTAACAACAATGATTACTATCGGAAAGCAATTTATCATCAAGTTGCTCAACAACAACAAGAACCACAAACTGCACATGCTAGGAAGGCAATCGAGGAGTCATCAAAGAGAGCATGTATGGTGAATCAAGAAGATAAGAAATCATCAAAAGATTTCAGTTGGGACAAATATGTTTCAGCTGACAGTAAAGCATGTTTGATAAACCAAGATGATGAAAGACTACCAGAAGGGTTTAGCTGAGCAAATTTCAGTTGGGATGATTATGATCCTAACAAAACTTCAAGTCACAAAGCTTTTGTTGCTCGAGTTGCTGAAGATAGTGATAATGATGGTGATTATTATGCAAGGAGAATGGAAAAACATTTGAAAATAATGGAAGAGATTAACAGTGATGATGAAAAAGCTAAAAAGAAAAAGAAAAAAGTTAAAAAACCCGTTAGCAGTGAAGATGAAGAAGTTCCTGTGATAAGGAAGAAAATAAAAAACATTCCAGTTTTCAAAGTTGATGCAGAAACTGATGCACAAAAGATTCCGGTGATAGGTGAAAACTGTGAAGCAGTGAAGAAGCTAAACAGTACTTTGATTCATAACATGAACAGATTGAAAGAATCATACGATGTTCTTAACAAAGCAATGAATCAGTACAATCAAACAAGCAGTGAACAAGCAACAGCAATGAAGACACTTCAAGGAGCTTTTATGACAAAGCAGAAAAGTGTTAACAGTTACATTGAAAAATGTGTTGTGCTTGAACAGAAACTGGAAACACAAAGGATTGAAACAGAAAGAATTAATAGGTTGTTAAAAAGTTACTCATGTACTTCTTATGTTATTGAGAGGGTTTATCCAACTGTTGAAGGCATTTGATGAAGAGGAAGTATCTGAAGACAAGAGTTCTGAAAAGAAAAAGGATACTGAAATGAAGATTTCTGGTAAGAAACAAAGTGCCAGTTACAACAAGTGTCCACCCCCGCTTGAAAATGGATATTCTCCACGAAATCCAAATTCAGAAAGAGTCAAAAAGGCAACCAATTTACAGTGGGAGTCTGAGTCTACAGAAAATTTGCCAGACAACATTGATGTCATTTTTACATCGTCTGATACTGATCATGAGTCAGAGTTAATAAAGAAAGTGGTCGATCAGGTGTTGGATAATGATGAAACTGAGGAGTTAAAGTTGGAGTCAAACTCAGAGTCAAAGTCTGACAAATCAGAGTCAACAGTTAAAAAGGACAAAAGGGTTTACAATAAAGAGTTTTTGTTATCAAAATCTAATTTGAATGATGAATCAATCAAAGTAGTATATACTTTGAATGATTCTGACAAATTATATTCTGATGAAGAATTTCCAATAAGAGGTGTTAAACCTGAAATGATCAAAAAGGTTTTCAAACTAACAGAAATTAATATTTCTGAAATAAAAGATGTAAATCTTTCTGAAAAACCTAAACCTTACACCTCAAGAGTTCAACAACGTTTAAACAAGAAAAAGGGTTATAGTTCTGGTTCTGGATTTCAAAATAAACCAAACCATAACGGTAATTTCAAAAGAAAAGGACTTGGTTTTATTCCACCGAAAAATTATAAAAATGAGAAAACTTATAAAACAAAAACTGTGTTTGTTTCAGGAACATCAACGGAAGAGGATAAGGAGCAGTTGTTCAGGAATCAATCTAACAAAGAATTCCTTGCTAAGAAGCAAGAAAAAATGATGAAAGAAATTGTTCAGAAGAAAGAAACGAGAACCTGTTTTCAATGCAAAAGTGTTGGTCATATTGTCAGGAACTGTCCAAAGGCAATTCAAACAAAACAGGGAGTTTCTGAAAAATTGAAAGAAAAGATTGTTGAGAATGAATCACCAACCAAACAATTCAAAGTTTTCAAAAATTCAAAGTTTGAGGTTGGTGAATGTTCAAAGGGTTTTTACAGAAGAATAGCCAATCTTGACAACCAAAAGTGGGTTGTTAAGAAATTTGATGATAGTTCTAGCAATGATTCTGATTCGTCAAAATCAGAGGAGCTATCTTCAGGCGATGAATCTGATTCCACAAAGTCAGAGGAGCCAAGTGTTGAGTTAAAATTGGAAACGTCAGTACCCCCAATGGATGATGTCAATGTTCCACCATTGAGGGCTGAGAATTTTAAACAAAAAGTTGGTAAAGTTGAGATTTCAAATCAATTTTTCTCAGAAAAGAAAGAATTTGATATTGAAAAAGTTTTTAACTCCAAAGTGCAACATATTTTTGGTAAAATGGTTGACAGGAAGGTCAAAGGAGTGAAAGAGTTTTATGAGAAAAAATTGAAGAAACCAGGTAAAGATGTTTCATCTCAGGTTTGTGACTGGGATGGAACCTATTATGATGAGTGAACACCAGGACTTGCCGGAGCTTCCAGGTTGGTAAGAGTGGAGCAGGAATCGGCATCTTTCTTGAGAAATTCACATTGGTGATATTTTGAATTACAAGTGGTAAATCAGGGACATTAAGTTGTACTTGATTTTCTACATGAGGTTTTTGGTAATTGAACTTATATTTGTTGAATTTTTCAAGTGGTTGATAGAACAAGGTGATGAAACCCCTAACCTACAAATGGTAAAATCAACAAAACTAATTTTCCGGAAAAACCATTTGATTAATACAAATTTAAGTGTTTTGAAATCATAATGGGAAAATAGTTTGTTGTCAGGGGGAGTTCTGATTGTTTATGCCAAGTGGATGGCGAATTGAAGTGATTCGATAGCAGTTGTTACTCTGCTTGTACATTTTGTTTTCAAATTTCTTTTAAATGATTTTGAATTTTAGGGGGAGTAAGAATTTCAGAAAATCCAAAAACATTTGAAAATTTGAAAAAACCAAAAACATGATAAAATCAAAAATGAGTTTTGTTGTAAAAAAGAGGAAATGGTAGTACATCAGTGGACGATCACAGCATGCTAAAGAATTGGAAAGGTTAAAATGTGATAAACGGTCTCACTGATGATGTGCTAGTAGGTTTTTACACATTTAGTAGATTGTGACGAGATATAAATCTAAATTTCAAATTTACTTATATCGCGGGGAACATCTCTCGGATATATGGGTAACCCCCGAAATCTTGTTTGAAAGGTCCCTCTTTCTGAGATACTAGGTCTTTATACTCAGTGATATCTGGGGTATTATCCCGGGACTTCTGATTTTGCGGAAGCAATGGCCTAGTCCCCATATAATACTTTATGCTTGCTTGAAATATAGCATCGCCCTCAGTACAAAAAATGATGAAACATTGAAAAATGCTAATCATGTGATGTTGAAGAAAAGATTCTCTAAAGGGAACACACCAAAAGTCGAAGCCGTCATCTCTCTGATTTTGCGGAAGCAATAGCCTGAGCTCTCACGGCCCTCGCATTTAATCCCTTACAGATATTATCTGTGGTATACTCACCTGTAAGACTGAATATTGGGATCTGGATACGGGAGTATATTCTGAGGTGGGACACGCGAATAAGTTCAACTACTTAAAACATTAATCTCGTATCTTGAAACAGTTGAACTTTGTGTGAGAATTTAAGTGGATCAGTATACTGACAATCTAAGTGAATCATTTAGAACTTAAAATGTTTAAAGCTTAATGGTGTTGGTGATTTGTCTCAAAAACTGATATGATCCTCTTACACAAACTCACAAAAATATTGTCTGTAAATATTTCTTTATTGCATTTTGTTTATATTCAAAATCCAAAAAGATTTTAGTGTGTTTTAGCATAAATTTTGAAAAATTCAAAAAGATTTTCGACAACTGTTGTTGAAGAGCTGATTTTCAAAATTCCAAGTGCTAAACATGATGACAATCAGTAAGGGGGAGTCTGTTTGAAAGAAGAATTAAATTTGAAAAATGGTTTTTCTTACAAGTGGTTCATCAGATATTAATAATGTTAAATCATGTTGTTTTTGTGTTTTCAAGTGGTAAGCAGAGAATAAATTTGTCAAATTATAAATTTGTGAAATTTATTTTTGGGTAGAGTTTGTACAGGAATGAAGCATGGAGAGAGCCAAGTTTCGATCCTGAACAGATATCAAGAGATCTGATCAAGAGAATTAGAGAAAGATAAGAGCCAGGTTGAAATCATAGATATGAGAAGTGGATAGAGATTGAGGATGCTTTACATTGTCAGATACTTCAGAAAGAGCAGAAAGACTGATAAAGACTGAAGATGTTGAAGACTCGACACTGAAGACTCGTCAACATTCGAGGGGGGTCTGTTGATGCATGCGTCTGTCGACTTCGTCTTGTATCGAGTCTTGTATTGTACTAGATAAATCAGGGCACGAAAAACGAGTATTATGAGCTTATAGGTAATTTCGCTTGAAATGACACAGTGTCATCTCAAACGAAATCAAGAGGTTAATTCCGCTTGAAACTGGATGCTAATTCCGTTTGGGTTAATTCCGTGCGGAATTAGATTCCGCTTGAACAGTTTCAAACGAAATCACTTGCCCTATAAATACCTGATGTGCCTAGTCATTTGTAACGATTCTGATTCCGGTAGCGAAGCTCTGCCGAAGTGTCTACAGCATTGTAATCGATCTGTTATCAATCAAAAGACAGTTTAAAGTGTTATTCTTGCTGAATTGAACTCGATACGTCTGTTTCCGCCATTCGTATTGAAAAAAACTCTTCTGATCGACTTGTTCGGGTCTAAAAACGATCCTACAAATCAAATACCTTTTGTGCGGTACTAGCGGCACCATGATGTCCTCCGTATGGACCTTCATGACAATGGCGCAGAATTCTTCTTGCTTCAATACCATGTACGCATCGACGGATGAGTTGGTCGGCACACATTTTGAAAAGATAAGGATCTTCCCAAAATTAATGCTTCACATCGGCAAAGAATTTCTTTCTTTGATGATGCGGCCATCTTTTTGCGACTATACCGCTAGCTAGGTAGTTCGCATAGTCGGCGTACCATGGTTCTTCTCAGTATTCCACCATTTCCAGGGACTCCGTTGGGAATTTTTATTTGATTTGCTCGTCCCTAGTTGCCTCCAAAGCTGGATCTTCTAAGCGCGAGAGATGATCTGCTGCAGTGTTTTCTGCTCCTCTTTTGTCTTTTATTTCAATGTCAAATTCTTGGAGGAGTAGAATCCACCGAATCAAACGTGGTTTAGCATCCTGTTTCTTGAAGAGATATCAAATGGCTGCATGATCTGTATAGACTATTGTTTTAGAAAGAACAAGATAAGAACGAAATTTATCAAAAGCAAATACCACAGCTAGTAATTCCTTTTCTGTTGTGTAATTTTCTTGTGCATCATTAAGTGTTTTACTAGCGTAATAAATTGGGTAAAAATGCTTATCTTTTCTTTGTCCCAAGACGGCTCCAACTGCAAAGTCACGTGCATCACACATGATTTTGAAAGGTAATTTCCAATCAGGCGCTATCATGATAGGTGCATTGACTAGCATTTCTTTTAAGGTTAGAAATGCTTGGTTTCAATCGTTGTCAAAGATGAAAGGGGTATCTTTTTTTTCAAGTAATTTTGTTAGAGGGCTTGAGATTTTGGAAAAGTCTTTGATAAACCGTCTATAAAATCCGGCATGCCCTAGGAAACTTCTGATAGCTCTAACGGAGAATGGGGGTGGTAATCGAGAAATAGTGTCTATTTTTGCTCGATCTACCTCCATTCCTTCGCTTGAGATTTTGTGACCGAGTACTATTCCCTCTGTTACCATGAAATGGCATTTTTCCCAGTTAAGGGCGAGGTTAGTTTCCTCACATCGGGATAGCATTCGTTCAAGGTTATCGAGGCATTGGTCGTATGAATCTCCAAAGATAGAAAAGTCGTCCATGAAGACTTCCATTGTCTTTTCTATCATGTCATGGAAGATGGCCACCAAGCAACGTTGAAAGGCTGCGGGGGCATTACATAGACCAAAAGGCATGCGTCGATAAGCAAAAGTTCCATAGGGACATGTGAATGTTGTCTTTTCTTGGTCTTCTGGTGCTATCGGAATTTGAAAGTAACCTAAAAAACCATCCAAGAAACAATAAAATTTATGACCAGATAATCTTTCTAGCATTTGATCAATAAAAGGTAAAGGAAAGTGATCTTTCCTTGTTGCCTCATTTAATCGACGATAATCTATACATACCCTCCATCCTGTGACGGTTCTCGTTGGTATTAGTTCATTCTTTTCATTAGTTATTACCGTCATACCTCCTTTCTTTGGAACTACTTGGACGGGACTTACCCAAGGACTATCGGAAATTGGGTAAATGAGTCCAGTGTCAAGTAATTTGATGACTTCGTTTTTAACCACTTCTTGGACATTAGGATTTACTCTACGTTGTGGTTGTATTACCGATTTATAGTCATCGTTCACTAAAATTTTGTACCTGCACATGGAAGGACTTATGCCTTTAATATCTACAAGCTTCCAAGCGATCGCATTTTTGTGTTTTTCAAAAGTGTAATTAATTTTTCTTTTTCTAAACTAGTTAATTTTGATGAAATAATTACAGGTGATTTACCATCTTTGTCTAGAAAAGCATATTCCAAACCTTTTGGAAGTTCTTTGAGCTCAAGAGGTGGGTCTTTAGGAGACTCCTTATTTAGTTGCTTATTTCGATCAAGAACCACAAAAGTTTGTTCTATGTCGACCTCTTCTTCAACAAAGTGGTCAATTTCTTCTCTTGTATCAGGTGGTTCATCCTCATCTTCAATTAGGGGGTCATTATTTCCGAATGGATATTTCATTGAACGCTCAAGATCGACACTCTTTTTAAATGCCCCTAATTGAATAGATAAGTTGTTGTACTTCCGGTTTTTCAAGGCTTCGTGGGTCTTTACAAAAAGTCGTCCCAACACTAGAGGAGCGTCATCAAGGATGACAAAGTCGGTTGGGACTACCATTTGATTTGTTTGAACCAAGACATCCTCAACTATCCCTATTGATTTTATTACCTTCCGATTAGATAGAAAAATGGGTATTTGAATTGGAGAAAAATCACCAATACTTAATTTTTTGAAAATGTAGTTTGGCATTATATTAACACAAAGATCTTTATCAATTGTAATGTTACTAATAAAGGAATTTTGAAAAAAACATGGAACCGGTGTAATGTTAATTTCAAATGGATCTTCTATTATTAGCGCAGTTTGATCATTTGTTAACTAAATGCTTACCATTTCGTCAATTTTAGTGATAGTGTTTAACTCTTTTAAAAACTTAGCATGAGTGGGTACTAAACAATGATTTTCGAAAGAAGGTGACAAGAGATTAATTTTTTCAAAATTAGACTCTTCTTGAATTTTAACGTTGTCGGACTCACCTTTTTCGTTGTTTAACTCATGTGTCGGCTTTTCACTTATTTGTTCTTCCATTTTTACATTTTCAACTATCTCTTCTTTATTACGAGTTAATTCTTCCCTTGCGCGGGACTCCTCTTCCCTTGCGCGAGATTCTTTTATGCATCGTTTGATAGTTTTAATGTGTTCTATTATCTTATCGGCTATGTGGGTGATAGAGTAAGGATCTGGATCCTCAAAGCTTGAATCCGGATGTTCGATCCTTGGTTCCTCATAATACTCATATGAAGTAGATGGTTCACACCATTGTTCCTCATTGTAAGTATATGGTGGATAAAGGTCGTAACTTTGTTCTTTATAATACTCATATGAGGTGGGTTGTTCACGCCATGCTTCCTCATAATAAGCATATGAAGGTGGAGGCTCATATCTTGGTCCCTCAAAGTATGAGTATGGAGGTTCATACCTTGGTTCATCAAAATATGAGTATGAGGGAGAAGGTTCATACCTTGGGTCCTCATAGGATGTGTATGAAGTTGATGGCTCGTACCTGGGCTCCTCATAGTAGGTGTATGAAGTGGATGGTTGAAAGAAGTCACAATATTGTACCGAGTGAGGGTTACCACAAATGGTGCAATAGTCTTCCCTATAATCATCCTCCTCATAGGTGTAGTTGTAATATCATGAGTATTGATCCATAAAAATCACTCAGCAGACCACAACAGAGTCTCGAGACTAGAAAACAAAAACAAAACGGGAACAGAGGCTGGACACGGCCCCGTGTTCAATGAGCACGGCCCGTGTTCAAATTCTGTATCTGGGCGTTTTAATAAAAGTTACTGGTTTTATGCCGCACGGGGGCGTGTTCAATGAGCACGACCCCGTGTTCAGACTTTGTATCTGGGAGTTTTGAAAAAAATGTGCAGCACGGCCCCGTGTTCAGTCTACTGTAAATTCAAAAACTAACTAAAATGCAGAAAAAGTGCGCGCGTTTAAAAAAAAGTTTTAAAAACAGATTAGGCCGTCGATTTTAAGCTTTCTTAAAATCCTTGTGTCCCCGGCAACGGCGCCAAAAACTTGATGTGTGCAGTGTGTTATATGTTTTTATGTATATATTTTAAGCCCTTTTAACACTTTAGTCAAGTTTTAAATTTATAAAACACGATATTTTACTAACACTAAACACACATATGGGCAAGTGCACCCATCGTGAGCGTAGTATAGCGTTGGTAAGATACCGAGGTCGTATAAGGACACAAGAGCTTTTAGTACCGGTTTATCCTCAACGTCTAATCAAATCAAAAATTTAGAAAAAAGGTTTTAAACAAGAAAATAAAACTAACTAAAAATGCTGAAAATGAAAAAAAAACAGATAGACAAGATGAATCACTTGGATCCGACTCGCCTTTAGTGTAACCTTTGATGTTTTCCGCACTTTTGCACTTTTTAAGAGATTATCTTAGTTTTAGTAGTAGACCCCTCTTTTGAAGGTGACGTTACCCTCAACCCAGTAGTTTGAGTCAGCAAGGATACAATCCTAAAGGGTTGGAATATTGGAAGATAATTAATTAAGTTATTAATGCGTAATGTGGTAGGCCCCTCTTTTGAAGGTGACATTACCCTCGGCTAAGTGGTTTGAATCAGCAGGGATACAATCCCAAATAGCCGGGTTAATGTATTAATAGTAGTTTACATATGAGGGGATCAAGCCATTCGCACCCCCGCCATCCAATACTAGTGGGTATTGAAGAAGGTCCTAGTAAGCTTGACTCAGGTCCTTGTAGGATCTATACACTGAACAAGGCAAGAACCTTACCAAAGCATTCCCTTAACCCCCGACCAGGTAGCCAACATATCTCCATATAGACCGTGGAGATATGAATGGTGTAAATCTTTTATTTTATATAGACAGTAAAATAACGCCAAGACACCACAGACAAATGAGAAGGAAGTTTCACCTTCAACATAAGAAACTAGTTATTAAAGTCATTAATACAAAACCAAATAAAAAGTGCCAAAAGATTAAAAAAACAAAAGTATTACACTAAATGCTTGTCTTCACCAAGTGATGTAAGAGACTTAGGCAAACATGGCCTTTGATTGTCAAGAACTCTTACTATCAATCGTGGATCCCGAGACTACTACACACACTCTATGATGGATGATGGATGATGGTGGTAGATGTGGGTGTTGTGATGGTGGTGGAATGTGGGTGAAGTGGGAGAGAGATGGTTTGTCAAGGGATGCCTTTGAAGTGAACCAAGCACCCCTATTTATAGCCTGCACAGAAGCCCGGACACGGCCCCGTGTCCACCAATCTTCTCTTTCTTCATTTAATGCAGTTTGTCTGTATTAGTTGACCACGCTCCCGTGTCCGTCGGGCACGGCCCCGTGTGCAGAAATGTATCTGTACTATCAAGATTTGCTTGGATTATGCGAATCTTAGCGTTGACCACGGCCCCGTGTCCGCTGGGCTTGCCCCCGTGTTGGGAAATAGAAGCTTCTACAACTTTGTCCTTTCTGCAGACACTTGGGCACGTCCCCGTGTCCGCTGGGCACAGGGCGTGTTCAGCCTTCTGTTGTCTTGTTTTTGCTTGGGAAGATGCTGTCGAGGGGTCGGGCATGCCACATTTATTCCTTTTCTTGTATTATTGTTAGATTTGGCTGTATTCTTGCTTCATTTGTTCATTTAAGCTCATTTAACCATGAAAATACAAAACGAAGACAAAAGCACACTTTTTCCAACATTAGTACTAAAAAAGGGTTAGTTTTATGCCTTATTTGATGTAATTTATATGTTGCATTTTACACACATCAGCTTCTCTGCCGAGAAGCACGTCATATCTTCAGTAGTGGGGGAGGACCATGAAATTGACCTCATCCGTCCGCGTGTGCCTACCGTCTGTTAGGCGCGCCGGAAATGTGATTTGGCCGAGTGGGAACATTGTTTCCCCTGCAAACCCAACCAAAGGGTAATCGATCGTCTGCAACCAATTTTTTCCTCCTGATCAAACTGGGTAAAACATTGTTCGTATATGATTTCGGAGGTGCTTCCCGGGTCTATAAATAGACGCTCAGTGCAGTAGTGTGCCATGCAGCCGGTGATTACAATGGCGCGCCTGTCGCGCGGGTCGGCTCGAACTCTAGGGAAAACGACTTGTTCGTCGCGCCAATCGTCGCCATCCCTCCTCCTAGCTACCTTCCGCGATTGCCTATGGCCCCCACTGATCAAGTGGGTGGTTGCCATATACTTCGATTTCTTGTTGCCGGAGGTGCCCTCAGCATGAGGGGTTATGCGTATAGTTTGCTTCGGCGCATTCGGCAACAGATGTTGTAGCTTCCTTTATTTGAGGGCTCGTTCTATCTCGAGTAGGAGACTAAAGCAATTGTCTGTAGTGTACCCACTATCTTTGTGGTATTCAGTTATTCACAATATGGGTTAAGGTCATGCCCCTTTTTGGACTTCAATGTCAGGGCGGGTTTCAAGATACATCCTTCCGTGAGAAGGACGTCTCTTAGTGAGCTCGGTCCAGTTGCGTTCCCGAGTCTCTTTCTTTGGTGCCCTTTAGTCCCTTTGTGCATTGATCGTCGTCTTGGCGTCGGGATGGGACCAAAGCGGATCGTACGATTTGGAGTTGTGGTCCCGGTTCCCGTTGCGCTTGTTGTTGTTCTTGCGCCTTGGCTCCTGGCGGGAAGATTGATCTTCTGCGGGAGAAGGGCGATCTTTGCTTGCATTAGGTCTTAAGGACCGCTCTGTTTGGGCGTACATCTTGACTGTCGTCGTGACGTCGTCCCACTTTTTTGGCAAGCCGTCTTTACCGGATATGGTTATAGTCATTTCATCGTTTTTAACCGCCATGATGAAATGACCGCGTGCAAGTTCGCCAGGTACCCCACCAATATCGAGGCACTCTTTGTTGTAACGGGTAACGAAGGATTCCAAGCCTTCGTTATTTCTTCGGCAGATATTCATGACATCGGAAGTATCGCGTGCGTGACGCCGCTGCTGGCTGAAGTGTGCAAGAAATTTTTCTTGCAAGTCTTCAAATGATGCTAGTGAGCCGACTGGCAAGGAATCGAACCAGGCCCTTACGGTTCCCGTAAGGGTCTGGACACACAAATGGTACGACAAAGGGTGCGACCAGCCGCCGACGAGACCGGCGCTGGTGAAAACGACCATATGGTCATCGGGATCCGACGACACAGTGTACTTGCCCACACTGGGCGGAAGTTTGGTCCTCTCGAGTGGGGCCAAGGCAATCTCCTTAACAAATTTGGAGTTGCCAGTTGCTGACTTCGGTTGGTAGACCGACTGGTGATCGTGCTTTGCAGCGTGATGTATGTTGTGCGGGGTTGCACCGGGGTGTAGTAGTCTTGGTCCCTAGACTGGCTGGAAGCTGTCTCGAAATCCCCGCGGTATGTATAGTTTTCGGGGTCAGTTCTATCGTATGTGCCGTCGTTGGGATGCGGTCCGAGGCGGCTTAATATTCCCGACCCTCGGTGAGTAACTTATAACAACCCTAGAAAATCACCCTAAAACGCTCCGAAATCACAAAACCGGACCCGCGTAACATTAATTTTAATAAAAAAATGAAAAATCAAGAAAAACCCACCTGTCGCGGGCTACGACATGCTTGAGGGTCACTAGTCGCGGGGCGCGACGGTCCCTTGACTTGCCGGACACCCAAGTGGACACGTGTCCACCACGTGTTGGGTCTAGGGGTTTACCCGGCAACCCTAGCCGTAGCTAGGGAGCCTCTCGCGGGGCACGACAAAAACAAGGGAAGGGGGTCGCGGGGCATGACAGACCCTAAGATCACCTATAAATTGAGGAGTTGCTGCATTCTCCAAATTCGTTCATTCTCTTTTCTTTCTCAGTCTCTATAGTGCAAAAATTATAGCAATAATACCCCCTAAAACCCGAAGCTCTGCCCTGTTGTAAGTATTTTAACCCCCAATCACTAATTCGTTACCCTACCCGATTGATTTAGGACCCACCAACGCATGTAGAGGCTTTGCCTGACTAAGTTCGTTGGGGTTCTGTCTCGTGTTGTCTGGCTAATGTGATTTGGGTTATTTTACTAACACGCTTGCATTGTATGTTTTTAATAGAAATTCAAGAAAATAATCAGAATATATCACCATGAAGCCCGTAGAAAAACATAAGTTTGCAATGTGCGTCATTCTCTTTCTTTATCAAATTGTTTTACAGAACCCTAAATGTTTTCAGTTATACTTATAGTGATTAAGTCTTTGTATTCTACAATTACTGCCGGTATGTGGGGTTTTGTATACACTACTAATCAAGCGTTACTATTGGACAAAGAGTTAGCTAATAGTAATATGACCACGGTTATTGTAACTGCCAATGTGACAAATATTGAATGAGTAATTGGGTAGATATAAACATTGTAATCGCTCTTAATACTGTAAAGTTATAAAAGCTTATTTGTGTAAACTGGAATGCACTCGCCAGTATTTTTTGCTGATAAAATATTTTTAAAACGCATTTCAGATAACTTGATGTGAAAGCTATTAGAAGCCAGCTATGGAGCACTGAAGGCTTAACGAAAGTGGCTATAAAGTAACATAAATAAAAGTTTATGTTTTCAGCAAATATGGTTTATCCCTATAAAGATATTATGAATGAAATATGAGTTTTATCCCATTTGTTTAATATAAAAGTTTGGTGTTTTGAAAGTCTGAAATTTATTTCCTAACTACGATCCTGATGTTTCATTTCCGCTGCCAAATTAATAAACACCGATACCACCAGCTCGTGTTGGCGCCTGCTACTCGTATTGTAGAATACGCGGTGCTGGTGTAAATGGGCCTGGTGTAGGCCCTCCGAGTAGCTACGTGCTTGCGCAGGCCTGTGCGTAAGCTGCGTTTAAGATAGCCTGATGTTGCACGTACCAGGAGTGGAGGTCGACTCCTGGTGGCAAAATTGATGCAAATTGGGAAAAAATCGGCATATTTTCCAGGGATTACCCGTATGTGTGGATGTGCCAATGTGGCCTGTTGGTTGGCTAGGGGGAGTATTCTCTGTTTGCCCTGCGTTTGGTGGGGCAAAGGTTTCCCCCGAGATAGGAATCTGATGATCGGATATGATCTCGGAAAAGAAAAGAGAAAAGTGCTAAGATGAGTAGCGGTTGGAGCTAATGATGAAACTGTGGTTAACCGAGAGGGATAATTCACTAGTCTCGTCGAGTAGGGTTAATCCCTTCTTTCCTCGATCAATGGTCAGGTCGTCCTCTAACCTGTTCCCTGCACAAGGAAACACACCGTGACCCGTAACAAGGAGGATGGGGTGGGGGTGCTCCTTGTTACCACTCTCCGGCGTGAGAATAAGCATTTGCTTGAGAGCAAAGTGTGTGTTCAAGTAGTATATGTGAGAGAGCAGATTAGCGTTACCTCAAACCTGGTTCGGGATGGGTATTTATAGCCGAAGAGCGAAGGAGGAGAGCCAAGAGGCTAGACTGACAACGCGTAGCCTTTTCATAGGTGTGTCAGGAGCGCGGGTCACAAGGGTGTTCGACGCATGCGGAGGTGCTGCCACATCCTATTGTGGTTGTCAGTCTGTCTACCAGCTTTATGCATGTGGGCTGAGCAGCTGACTGCTGTCAGTGCCCGGGTGTGCCACTTGCTGGTGCAGACACTTAAGTCAAAGTGTCAGTTCCACTTGTATCGACAATACGATGTGGTTCTGGACCACACCGCTATGTGCGGTAATCGCAGTGATTACCGTATCTCTTGTGGTGACGAAAACAGCCGTTTTCATACACAAGGGAGTCTTCTCATCTTTTCATGAGTGGGAAATCAAACCGGGTTTGCACGTGTCCGCGTGAACATAAGTGAATCCTTATCGGTAGTGGTAATGAGCCGGGTGATACTCACTCACGCCCAAGTCTGATGCGAGATTTGAGACCATACTCCTTCCAAAGCGGGGATAACAATAATCATACAAAACTAAAGTGTTAACTAGATTTGATAGTATACTTTTAAGGCAAAAACTAACGTATGTTAAAAGAATATAAACTACAAAAAGAATAAAAATAGTGTTTTGAAAATAGTGTTTTGTTCAAATTTGAAAGAAAACTAATATAATAACCGCAGATCTTTCTACTTTTCTCTTAATGTCTAACTTGATATTAATTACAATTTTACTCTATAATATATACTTACCTTATGCCAATGATCTATAGTTTAAATGGTAGGAAATATTTGAGTTCTTCTTTGAAGATTCAACTAAAATTTTCATTTGGTGAAAAAAAAAAGTGTGAGGTATTGGTGGGCAGTGATAGGAGATTCAGAGAAACCTGAGTTCTATCATTGAACCAAATGGGTTTTACTGGTAATTTACCGTCGTGTCTACGGGCGGGTGGATTATCGGGTTTTTCCCGAAATTGGTGGTGGACGACTCGAGTTATTTTCAGAGTACTCTGTTTGTCCAGTGGGCATCTCGAGAGTGCTCATGATTGATTTGTTAGCCATTAGAATATATATATATATCACTTACCTTATAATAGAACATTTTAAGGAAAAGGAAAAATTACAAGTTTTGTCCTTTATCTTTATACCACTTTTCAGGCGGTGTCCTTTTTAACGAATGTTGACAGGCGGTGTCCTTTACTAGGTATTTTGTTGCAAGTTTAGTCCTTTACACCCAACCCAGCTAAAAAAACCTGTTAAGTGTTGGGTGTAGTAAATGACTAAACTTGCAACAAAATACCTAGGTAAAGGACTAAACTTGCAACAAAATACCTAGTAAAGGACACCGCCTATCAACAGTTAACAGGGTTTTTTAACTGGGTTGAGTGTAAAGGACTAAACTTGCAACAAAATACCTAGTAAAGGATACCGCCTGTCAACATTCATTAAAAAGGACACCGCCTAAAAAGTGGTATAAAGATAAAGGACAAAACTTGTAATTTTTCTAAGGAAAAAGTGTCATACTAGGGGTATTTTAGACATTTATGACATAATTTTGTTATTTAATGCAGTTTTGGTTTTATCTAATAAATACATTATTACTCATGTAATTACTAACTATTTTAAGTAATTTAGAACTTAACAAAAACCGAAATAATTGATAAACAAACGAAAAATACATATAATGTTGACTTCGTCGTAAAGTGCGGGCTTCCCACTAATAATATATGCACACAATATTTATTTAATGAAATTTATAAATAACACTTTACTATAGTCAAAAATCATTTAGAGGGGGTGTGAGTCAGCACCACATCATATTTTCTCTATTCTCATTATTTTACTCAGATTTACCCATTTTGCAGGGAACCACCCCACTTTCCCAATTTTCATATTTTACATTTAATTTTTAAATAAAAAATAATTAGTATCTATACACATATGTGTGTGACTATTGTGTATACACATATTTAGATAATTATGTATATCTATGTGTTTGTTTGAGTTAGTGAGAATCAATGGCGATTTTTTTTCCAAGGTCTGAGGAACCGTGTTCACGTCTAGGGCTGGTTTTCGACACCCCTTTCATGTAGTCGACCCCGTACTCCCTTATAGAAAGATTTAAGAATAATAAAATTTTAGAATAATATTATTATGGGCTTCGATGGCAATGTCATGGAATATATTGGTACGACTAAAGTTGTCGATCCTGAGCATTTTCAGATCTTGCCAAGACATAATTTGGTTGGGCACATCCAAAACGGGCTTAAGAGTTGGAAAAAAGTTATAGACGTGGTCTTGTTTTCTACTATACGGTGGATTTTGAAAGCTAGAAATGAGAAGAATCTCAATGGCAATTACATCCCTATTCGGATGTTAGTGGAAAACACCAAGGAAGCTTTGTTTTTCATGATTAAAAGTAGATGATGTAATTATCATGTTTTAAATTGGGAGAAGCAATATGAGTTCAGTATTTATGATGGAATTGTTTACTTTGTTTTTGAGATTTCCAACTTCTATTATTCAAAAAGAAAAGTATAAGGTTGAGTCCATTTAGTTAGAATTGAGTTGAGTATAAAAAGTGGAATTGTTTACCTAAAAGCAATAAATTATATTCCAACAACATCTAGCATGTGCGTGGTGAAATATAAAAAAGGAGTTAATGCGGAGTTTGATGTAATAAATGTACCAACATTTGTGTGAGCAACAGAACACCACATAACGTTTCATAATACGGCATCATTCATTTAATCACCTAGTAGAGGATGAGAATCGTTCCCCTCGCCCCTTCTTACGGGGTATAGCACAACTTGTTTCTCAAATCTAATTTATCCATTTATATATTTTGTTGAATCTGGATCATGTACATGACAAAAGTTTCATACGAAATCTACGTGGCATAGAGAGAAGGACAAGTGAGATTGCCTTGAGGGGTAATTTCGTCCTTTCTCATTTGAAACAGCTTCTCCCATTGATTTTCAAACGGCTATAACTTTTTTATACGTTAATATGTTTTTTAAATTACACCGTATTAACGTGCATTGCATTCTCTTTAATTCGAACAACCTATTGCTATAGTTTTCTTAAAAAAAATTACAGGATTTTGAATACCTATTAGTCCATTGCGTGATTTTGAATACCTAGCAGATGACTATGTGATTTTGAATACTAATTACGTGATTACATATTCAACATAAATTATTACGTACGTGATTACATATTCAACATAAACCATTACGTGATTCTATATTCAATATAAATCGGTTACGTGATTAGTAATTCTATATGATTTGTTATAACTAATGTTATTACAATTATGCTTATTACGTGATTACATATTCAAATAATAAGAATTTGATTGTTTATGCTTTATTACGTGATTAAATTTCTAATATACGGCATTATGTGGTTTTTATAGGTTGATTTTTGACTATGTTTTGTGTATAATTTATCTTTAATACGTGATTAGACCTGAAAAATTAGGTATTGCATATGAAATATTATATATCACATGTTTTCTTTTTATGTAATTACGTAAACACTCAATGTGATTTCACATAAAATACTATAATAAAATCATGTAATCGCAAAATGGGTATTCAAAATCAGGTAATCATGTAATAATACATAGTCAACTATGATACGTAATTACGTAATCACTTAGTGGGGTTTCACAAAAATACAATAATGATGAAATCACGTAATGAGTATTTAAAATCACGTAGTCATGTGTTGGATATTCAAAATCACATAATCACGTAAAGGTATTCAAATCCTGTAATATTTTTCAAGAAAACTATAGTAATAAGTTGCTCAAATTAAAGAAAGTAAAATGCTCGTTAATACGGTATAATTTTTTTTAAATATTAACGTATAAAAAAGTTATAGTCGTTTGAAAATTAAGGGGGAGAGGAGTCAAAGTGAGAAAGGATCAAAGTACTCTTTCTCTATTTGTTTTTTCAGTTGTTTCAGTCTCATATTTACGAAGATGCCACCACCTAATTTTCAGTCATTGACCTTATACTTTGTATACAATTTTTGTGTTGTACAAGATTTCCTCTTTTGTTTTGTTTGCCACATATTAAGATTTTGTTTGCCACATATTAAGGTGTAAGTGTTAATTAACCACATGTTGCATCAAACATGTTTTTTTTTAAGAAAGCTTAGATCTTGCTAAGCTTGAAAACTTAACACTTTAAAACTTTCTATTTAATTTTAGAGTTAATTGCAAAAATCGTCCCTGAGGTTTGGGCAAGTTTGCCATTTTCGTCTAAAATGACACTTTTGTACCAAATTGCCCCCAACGTTTGTAACTTTTTGTCATTTTCATCCAAACCACTAACTTAGTTTATTTATTATGTTAAGTTGAAGATATTTGGATGAAATTGGCAAATATAAAACCATATGGATGATTTTGGCAATTTACTCAAACTTTTTTAAATTTCTTTTATTTAATTAATTTTGTTACATATAAAATAAAAAAGAATATACATGCAATTTTTATATGAAAAAAATAATAGCTTTGTCACATAATTTTTAAAAATTTTCATCTAACCACTAACTAAGTTAATTTTTCTATTAAGGCGAATAATGTTTATAAACTAAGACAGAAATTAATTTCTATTTTTTTTATATAGATCAGTTTTATAAAAATAAAATCTACTTAAACCTCTAAATTTTATAAAACTAAAATGCTGATGACCTTATTGAAAAATGTCAAATAAAAAAATCTTATCATATGTACCAAGTTTGTAATTCATCTTCTACTCTTTTAAATTCGCTCCTAAGAAAAAACAGAAGCCAGTGCCCCCCTCTATCAAACAATGTATCGTTACCAAACCTTAAAATTACCCACCAAATTGTATTTATAATGCTATGAACCAAAAGTTTCTTCACTCAAGCCACTCAAAAGTATTAGTTAGTTACCCTCATAATCTTAATTAAATAAATATTTTATTTCTACAAACATATTTCCTAGGTGCTCAACACATTTAAAAAATATGTATCGTTTTATAATTTTTTTCTATCTTTACAGCTGATAAAAATACTAAAAGTTGTAATCGGTTGTTATGTGTTGTACACCAGTGACGTTTTCTCTTTATAAAACTGATTTATATAAAGAAGTTTTAAATTAATTTCTGTCTTAATTTATAAAATTTAAAACATCCTTCACCTTAACAGAAAAAATAAACTGAGTTAATGATTTGAATGAAAATTTATAAAAATTATGTGACAAAACTATTATTTTTTTTTCTAAAAACTCCATGTATATTCTTTTTTATTATATATGTAACAAAAATAATTAAATAAAAGAAATCAAAAAGGGTTTGAGTAAATTGCCAAAATCGTCCCTGTGGTTTTATATTTGCCAGTTTCATTCAAATATCCTCAACTTAACAGAAAAAATAAACTAAGTTAGTTGTTTGGATGAAAATGGCAAAAAGTTACAAACCTTGGGGGCAATTTGGTACAAAAGTGTCATTTTGGACGAAAATTGCAAACGTGCCCAAACCTCACGGACGATTTTGGTAATTTACTCTTAATTTTATAAAAATCCAATAGTTTTTATAAAGATAACTGTATTAAATAAATTATAAACAATAGAGACACAACACAGAACGTAACAAATCTTCAAGGCCCATTCTATACACACACCCCCCCCACCCCACTTCCTGATTACACCCCCCTTGTGAGAGGAAAACTGTCGGTCCCACGCAGGGCCCACCTGTAAGTATGTGAGAGGAGGGGGTGAAAAAAGTAAATAGGGGGGTGTAGAAAGTAGCACTCTTTCAAATAAGTATATGCAACCACAAGTACAAAGTAGCAGGTATGTTTATTTCAAATATGTGACATCAAACTTTATTTATTTATTTTTTAAAAAGTACTCGACGCTTTGTTTTTGGCCTCAAAACATTAAAAAATATGTAAATTATATGCCCTGTTTTTTTTTTTTTTTTTTTTTTAAGAAAATACATTTTTTCTTCATATGTAACAAAATGTTTTCACGGTTTTCTTAAATTAAGTGAGTTTTCTATGAGTTTTCTATTTATACTTCTCCTATGTATGTATACATATATCCACGAGTTATAAAATACACAAACATGCAACATTGATATTGTATCATGTTCTCCTTTGAACTTTATCACTATATTGTGATGAACATGTTTCCCTTAAACCATTTTTGTAGTATATTTGTCTGTCTCTCGAGATTTGAGATACTACGATCGGCATGGTAATTGTATTGTCTCGGATAGTCTAAATAGTTTAAGATAATGTTGGTATCTTTATAGTGTTTAATTTTGCGTGTAATAGGACGAGATAAAAGTAATACAATCTTTTGGTTTTGTCGCAAAACCAAGACGCTGAGATTGCATAAGAGTGAGAGTAAAGCACAAAGATAAGAAGAGTTTTGGCTTTAAACTCAAGTGGTATGTTTAACGTTGCAAACCTAACACTTGACCAAATCTACACGGTTGTTTTTTTCCGCAAAAAGTTCCTACTTCCTCATGATGAGGATGAAACACGTAACAATTTATCTTTTTTGTTTGATTGTATCTCCAATAAGAAGGAACAAAAAGAATTAGAGATAGATCATAGATGAGTGCAAGCCATGGGTGTTGTGAAATATAGTTACAAGGATACGCCGAGAAAGGAGACAATCGTCACGTGAACAAACACGTAACACAACAAGACGTGACTTCATTCACCGATGCTTTTCAGTAATAAACAAACCATGCGTGTGACAAAAGATATATCATAATTAATTTTTTGTTACCATATGAGTTTACGCATATTTTTCTACTTGTAAAGTGAACACTTTTAGCCAATGACTTCTTTTTTTTTAAGTTTAGTGTAATTTCTTTTTGTTAAAATCCCAATCTCTCCTTAAAGTTCGGTTAAGCCCATGATTGTCCTCTTCAGAAGTTCGGTTAATTACCCCACATAAAATAACTCCTGGGTCCACCATAGTATGTAAGAAAGATAATATAGAACAAGGAATCGTTATAAATATATAAGCGTAATTAAGAAAGAAAGAATTAATAAAATTAGTTGGAATTTGTATTTGAGAAGAAATGAATAAATTCATCGTAATTTTTGTCACTATATGAGTGTACGCATATTACTTGTAAATTGAACAGCTAAAAGCCAACGACTGTTTTTTAGTGATAATTTTTGGTGTGTTACTAAATTATATTTTCTTATAGGAAAAGGTATAAAATCTTATTGTTGAAAAATTGAGCTGACAAGTTTAATATGAAAAGAAAATTACCAGACTTTTGGTGTGGTGAATTATTATTAACTATTGACTGTGCGTTTAACTAATATTCATATGTGTACGTATGAAAAGTAATCTGGAGGCATGCATGTTATAATAGTAGTGATATATAAGTGTAAATAAGAAAGAGATAATTAAAAAAAAAATTAGTTTGAATTTGAATTTGAGAAGAAAGAAAGAGCTAGAAATGAATAAATTTGTTAGCATATGGAGACAAGTTTGTTGGAGGATGTCTAGTAAGTATTGCATTTTGGAAGGTAAGATGGAGACGCAAGTTAATAATTATATTATAATTAATTAATTAATTAATTAATTAAGGTAAAAGCTGCAGCAGCAGCTGCTAGTTGAGTTGAGTGTCTTCTATCTATCCCCCACAAGAATTTAATACATCATCATCTGCCACGTACGTACCTCAATCAATCTGCCCATATATAAATACATCCTACAATCGACTCCTCTTTAGCCTCCTTAGCAACAATTACCAGTAGAAGCTTAATTAGCTAGCTAGCTAGGCTCCAATATATATTATTTCTAGTTCAATGGAACTTTTTGATGTTCACCACCCTCTCGTTTTTGTTTTTGGCCTTCTTGGTACGTAATTAATTCTTCACTTGGAACATGATTTACATATTAATTAATTGGACGGTTTCATGTTCTTAATTATTGATTGCTACATCCATGATCATGCAGGTAACATCATTTCCACCGGGGTCTACTTTGCTCCATTGTAAGTCTAGTTAATTAAACTGAGTGCCCGCTGTGGTTATAACTAACTATAACTAATATTAATTTGATCATCAGGCCAACATTTATTGAAATATGCAAGCGGAAATCAACAATGGGGTTCCAGTCACTGCCATATGTGGTGTCTCTCCTTAGCGCATTGCTGTGGTTGTTCTACGCCTTCATCAAAGGCGGTGACACCTTCCTTCTCATCTCCATCAACACCCTGGGTACCGTCATTGAGTCCCTTTACATCATCATCTTCCTTATGTACGCTACGCCTCATGCCAAGAAGCAGACGATTAAGGGTTTGAGTGGTGTAATGATGCTATGCCTCGTCGTTTCTCTTGGGACATTCTTCTCCTTCCAAGGACCCACACGGGTACTCGTAGTCGGATGGATTTGCGTGGGAATATCCGTCTGTGTTTTTGCCGCTCCTCTTACTATTGTGGTGAGTGCGCGTTAAATTCAAATATTAATTGAATTCATCGTATGTATATATATCCTTTCATTAGTTAAGCAATTAATTTAAACGAACGTACAGTTTGAAGTTGTGAGAACAAAAAGTGTGGAGTTCATGCCGTTGTCCTTATCGTGTTTCCTTACACTAAGCGCAACTGCATGGTTTGCTTACGGGATGGCCCTCAAAGATATATGTGTTACGGTAACTTTCTTAATTCTACCTATGAATTATTGTTATTTAGATAAAATTAAGATACTGATGGAGGGACATGAATTTGGTTTTGGTGGTAGGTGCCAAACATACTAGGATTCCTGTTGGGAATATTTCAAATGGGACTGTATGCATATTACAGAAACCCGGAGAAAAAGCAGGCCAACTGCAAGGAACATGTGATGATAAACATATCCAAATTATCACACACAGAAGTGCACCCAATGGACTCAGACCGGAGTAGCCAAGCTGCGGAAGATGTAACGAAAAGCACTGATCACGGAGGAGGAGGAGGAGACCAAACACATCGTTGCGATGTGGATTAAGAATTGTTTGTTAATTTGGTTGTTGATTTTGACATAACTTTAGAAACCAGACACCTCTCTTTCCCTCTCAATAACAGAAATCCTCCCCAAAACTGCTTCCATCATATTTTTCTTATTAGTTGTAAGCTTCTATTCTTTAATAATATTGGTTTTATTTTCATCACCTTTACATTTAGTGATTTAACATCATGAAGATACGTATTCAACACTATTAACGGGCTGTTTGTTTACCTCTTAATGAGTCTCTTAATAGTTCAGACCTCTTACTGGTTGAGCACTTAATGGTTCAGACTGTTTGTTTCACGAGCAGATGTCTGAATGGTTTAGACATTTGCCTCTGAATGGTTAAGATTTATACAGAGTCTGAATGGTTCAGACATCTAATCTGAATTGGTCAGACATTTGCCTCTGATGGTTAAGCATTATATAGGCTCTTAATGGTTCAAACCTCTTACTAGTTCAGCACTTAATGGTTCAGACATTTTACTGGTTGAGCACTTAACCATTCAGATGTTGTCAAACAACCCCTTAACTGTTCCTCAATATATATATATATATATATATTTCATTCCAGATTTATTTATTGACCACTGTAATAATAATTAATATTTTTGAAGAAGGAAAAGGTAAATAAATAATAGGAGATTAAAAAATTTTGGGACATTATTTTTACTGTTAGGTGTCAACCTGGAATTTGTTATGAGTTTGCTAGCAACATGTGGATCGTTTCTAATAAAAAATAAGTGGCGTAGGGTTTGTATAGAACTTGACAGTTAATGCAATCATAAACAGAGCATTGCATATATGAAAAACTTGTGTTTGATTTACAGAAGCTTACAATTATTTAGACTAACAAGTTTAACTAACTAACTAACCAACTAACAGTGTGTGCCTATAATTACCATTGTTGTCAGTCTAGAAGTGAACTAGGTAAATTTAACCCCTTAAATTAAGGTAAATTTAGTCAAGAAGTGTTCGAATATATAAACTTGATTATATTTTATATATTATGTATGTTATGTGAATATAACACCATTGAACTTATGTATTAGCATATGTATCGATTATGTATAGGGACATGTCGGTTAAGACATACCGATTTAAATGGTGGTTAATCCCGCCAAAAATAACTGCCGGGAATAACTGTTCCTTATGTATGTATATATACATTTTGCCGGCAAAG
Source organism: Helianthus tuberosus (assembly GCA_030545235.1). Taxonomy (NCBI): domain Eukaryota; kingdom Viridiplantae; phylum Streptophyta; class Magnoliopsida; order Asterales; family Asteraceae; genus Helianthus; species Helianthus tuberosus. The sequence continues at coordinate 177,215,503 of CM060450.1, forward strand.
ATAACCGGTACCAAGATATTCGATACAATATCCTTCATTCTCAATCGTATTCTATTCGTGAGTGTGTGTTGTTTGTAAGTTTGTTCATCATGATTTCATCAAGTGATTATGGTGAATCAAGTTCTCTGAATGATGTTCAAGATCACGTTAAACTTCCGCTGCCAACAAGAAGTCTGCTTTTTTAAGTTTCCACTAACGTTGATTTTTCCTTCTTTAACACATTCACGTGATATCAAGTGTCATTGTGTTTGCTTCTTCCGTGAAAGACCAGATTCTTAATTAGTAACATAGCGGATTTGTTGTCTACACGTTATATAATTATAATATTATAACCATGTCTTGTTCCAAGCTTGTTAGTTAACTTCATAAGCTCCTTAGCCAGCCAGATGTAACACCCCAAAATTTATAAAACCTTATAATAGAAATTTATAAAGTACAAATAAACGAGAATGAGCTAACTAGGAAATAAACAACCCAGTTAGTTAGTTGACTTGTTTTAAAGCATGAATGAATTTAAATTGCCAAAATATAAACTAAATACAAGTGGAGGGACCTATGTTGTATAACTTGAAACTTAATTCAATTAAAACAAATTAAAACATACCAAACACACACAAGAGGTGTGTCTGGTTGACCAGGAAACGTAGGGGGCGACATAAGCTCCTCACCAAACCCTAGCTTCCACAAAATTGATCAATTGAAGGTCATAATCAAGTCCAAATCGATTTTCAAGCACAAATTAATGATCACCTAGTTGAAGGGTTCATAAGGTATGTAAAATCTTGATGTTTTGATTCATCTCAAATTCTTGGTTAATTGTGAAGAACTGAAATTGAGCTTGATTATGTCTTGCATGGGTGAAATTAGAAGTAATATGGTGTCTAGGGATAAACCCTAGATGATTTCTTATCAAAATCTTGCATGAGGCTTGTAAGGTTTATAATCACCAATGTAGGTGACTAATAAGTTTGTAGAAACTTGATGAACACTAGGATTGTGATTCTTGTTTTAGTGTAATCTGAATTCCAAGAGGTAAATTCTGAAATATAGAAGTTAAAACATGTGTAAATATGCCTAATTGAAGTTGGTTTAGATGAAAATTACAAGTCATGAACTTGGTTATGATTATGTAAAAATCTGACCCGCTAGATGTTTGATAAAACGCCTAAGTGGGGATAAAAATGTAAAAAAAGTTGGGTGAAAACGCAGATTCGATTATTATAGAGAATTGTGCGTTAGGGCGTATGAAAGAGTTCTAAATTTATTTTGAATTGAACTCTTTAGACAAGGAATCCGGATCGTCAAGCGGACACGCCGGAGGGGATACGCGTTTGAAAGGTGTGCACTAAAGGTACGCGACTTATAGTTTCGCTACATTATGTTTAATTGTTAGTCTTACTTTGTTATATTGAAATTTGGTAAACAAGGAAAACCCGTTAAGTCACGGGAGTGACAAAGTGCCATAGACAAGTAAAACGGGTCAAAACATGTGCTAGAAATAGAGTTTGGATGTGTCTAGTAATGGTGACACCCATTCGGCATCCAAACGGGTCAAAAACAAGTTAAGTTACAAACATAGAAATTAATAACCGTCTCTTGTGATTGGTTATACATATGTATATAAATCAAGCGTAGGACGTGTCAGGGATACACTAATTCGTTGCAAGAGCATGAGCCCTTGTAAAGGGTTTATAGTTCGGAACATTCGCTTGTCAAATGATTTCGAAAGGCATGGTTAAATTCTCGGAAATAAGCATGATGATTATTGCATAAGCAACCTTCGGGAGGGGAGCAAAAGCTCATGTTTGGTAAACGCAAAAACGAGTCCTAAGGTTTGTGATGACAACAATACATGTCATGAAACTTGTAAACAAATGGGTCAAATAAGCAAGAGACAAATTAAAGGACAACTGTTTTTGAAATGATACTTTTATGTAAAACGTGTTGATAAACATGTCCGTAATTAAATTACGGTCACGTAGGAAAAAGAATCGACTAAAACGGATGCCCGAGTCAAAAGTTATGCCAATTTAAAGTTTGGAACCGAGATAAGTGGTGCTGGGCGAAATTAACAGCTCCAAACAACAACTTTCTGTCGAAATAACGTGCTAGCGCCACGCCACGGGGAGAACAAATATCCGTTGCACGACGCGACGGTGCTGGTGTCACGCGACGGCCACCTCCTAAGTCCGTCGCGCGACAGCCACCCCCTAAGTCCGTCGCGCGGCGCCACTGTCCCAGATGTTGAATTTTGTTTGTTTTTGATACATTTGAACCTGGAACTTGTATATACTTGATTTCTAAAGTGTCAAAACTAATTATTTTCATGGTTTTGACCGTAGGTGAAGATGGACCTAACCCGGATGGCGATCAAGCAAATACCAAGAACCGAACGCACCAAATGAAGCTTCCGCATTTTGTTTATTTTGTTTTAGTAATATGTAAACACTGAAATCATGTTTTTTTAAGTTAACTAGTAGCATGATGACTTGAATATTATGACCTTGTAAGGTCTTAAAATCCATGAAACCTTTTGTAAACTCGTAAATTTTGTACTAAATGCAAGTTTTTGTATCATTAAACTAGTTATATTAAGTCGGGTCTTACAAGTTGGTAATCAGAGCTAAGGGTTGACAATAAAGTGTGTTCGGTTCAAGCTTGATCAAACATCCGATAAGTGTTAATTGTTTTTAAGTAGATTTAGAGAATATAGAAATGAAACATGAACGGATATGCACGAAAAGAGTGTGTAGATTCACTCAAACACGGGAAATGCATGAAACAAGAACGGTTGAAATCAAGCTATAAACTTGATTAAACCAAAACAAGTAAATCATATGTTAAAAATGAAATGTTTAACGGTTAATGTAAACATTTCAGTATTAAAGATGGCGGATGAAAGTAACGATGATGCGGTGCCAAGAGTCACCGAGCAAATGAGAGAAGTGATTGCCGAGGAGGTTGGAAAGGCAATGGAAAATAGTTTGTCTGGCTTCATCGATAAGATCCAGACCACGATACTAACAGTGGTCGATGAAAGAATCAATAAATTGGAAGATAATGCTAATATAACGAAGGAGAAGTCCGGAGGACGAAAACCTTGTACATACAAGGAGTTCATGGCGTGCAAACCGCCAGTCTATAATGGGGAGGTTGACCCAATCGTATGCCAACGATGGCTAAGCGATATCGAAGGGGTATTTGAGAGGCCCCATTGTGATGAAGATGACTACGTAACTTATGGTACGGGTCAATTAAGGGGTCAAGCGAAAGACTGGTGGGATAACAAAAAGAAAGAAATTGGAAGCGAAGCAGCCAAGGCTATGACATGAGATGAATTTAAGACGCCGTTTCTTAAACACCACCGTCCCAAGGCGGTCATAAATCGAATCAAGGAAGAGTTCATGCAACTTAGGCACAAGGGTGAGTCCATAGACAAGATCACGGGAACGTTTATGGATAAAATGAAGTTTTGTGATGAACTGATAACAAACGAAGAACAGAAGATATATTATTATTACAATATGTTGAGCGCCGAGTATAGGGAGTTTATGACTCCTTCAAAATACGAGACCCTTACCGAGATCATAAATGTTGCTCGGGAAGGGGAGATCGAATTGATAAAGCAGGTTGAACGAGGTGAACGGAGGGCTCAAAATGTCAATCCAAGCCCTACCAAGAAAGCGCGAACGAACGGAACAGTGAAGAAATCGGATGCGAAAGACGGGTCGCCAAATTGCAAAATGTGTGGAAAGGGTCATAGGGGCGAATGTCGCTTCAAGGATAAGCCTTGCCCCATATGTCGGAAAACGGGGCATATGGCTTCATCATGCCCGGAAAAAGTGACGGTTTGCTATAATTGTTATCGACCGGGTCACAAGAAATCGGAATGCTCGGAACTGGTGGGAAAGAAAGATGGGCAAGACACGAAAGGTGAAGCCCTAAAGGCAAAGGCTAGATCTTTCCACTTGACTGCCGCAGAAGCAAAAGTTGAACCCGAAGTGGTTTCAGGTATATTTGATGTAAACTCGATTCCTGCGCGTATACTATTTGATACGGGTGCGAATAAATCCTTTATTTCATATGGGTTTATTCGACATCCTTCATTTGTTCTAACAAAATTACCTATTCCTTTAGAAGTAGAGATAGGTAATAACAAGAGTTTTATTGTTTGTGATGTATGTGAAAATTGTAAATTGAGCATTGACAACGAAGAATACACAATAGACTTGATCCCAATGTCAATGGGAGAATTTCAAGTGATCGTGGGTATGGATTGGTTGTCCCGATACCACGCAAAGGTGGCATGTTTCCGAAAGGAAATAAAACTGACATCTCCTAGCGGAAAGCACGTTACAATATACGGTGAAAAAGGGGGTAACCCGGTGATATGCACGATGCTAGAAGCTCACAAACTCATGAAACATGGATGCAAGGCATATATGGTATACGCAAATGAATCGGAGAAAGAATCCCTCAAAATCGGAGATGTGCCAGTAGTATGCGATTATGAAGACGTGTTTCCGGAAGATTTACCGGGAATACCACCAGAACGGGAAGTAGAGTTCGGGATCGAATTGATCCCGGGCGCGAAACCTATGGCCAAGGCGCCGTATCGGCTCGCGCCTTCGGAGCTACAAGAATTGATGTCTCAAATCCAAGAATTGCTCGACAAAGGGTTTATCCGACCGAGTGTATCCCCGTGGGGCGCACCAGTACTATTTGTGAAAAAGAAGGATGGTAGTATGCATATGTGTATCCACTACCGGGAGTTAAACAAACTCACGGTGAAAAATCGATACCCACTTCCAAGAATTGACGACTTGTTTGACCAGCTACAAGGAGCGAGTTGGTTCTCAAAGATAGATCTCAGATCGGGTTATCACCAATTGAAAGTCAAGGAGGAAGACGTACCGAAGACGGCCTTTCGTACGCGGTACGGGCATTATGAGTTCCTCGTGATGCCCTTTGGGTTGACTAACGCACCCGCGGCTTTCATGGATCTCATGAACCGGGTTTGCAAACCTATGCTGGATAAGTCGATAATTGTGTTTATCGATGACATTCTAGTGTATTCGAAGAATGAAGCCGAGCATGTTTACCATTTGCAAGAAGTGTTAGAGACACTCAGACGAGAAAAGCTGCATGCAAAATTTTCAAAGTGCACTTTCTGGTTACGAGAGGTGCAGTTTCTCGGGCATATCATTAGTGCCGACGGGGTACTAGTGGATCCGTTAAAAGTAGAAGCCATGTCAAAATGGAACACTCCAAGGAATCCCTCAGAAATCCGAAGCTTTTTAGGGCTCGCGGGATATTATCGGAGATTCATACAAGATTTCTCCAAAAATGCTTTACCATTGACCAAATTGACTCGCAAGGAGGAAAAGTTTGTATGGGGCATCAAACAAGAGGAAGCCTTCCAAACACTCAAAGAAAAGTTAACTCACGCTCCGGTGCTAACGTTACCGGAAGGAGTTGATGACATGGTGGTTTACTCAGATGCGTTGCATTCGGGGCTCGGATGTGTTTTAATGCAACGAGGCAAGGTCATAGCCTACGCCTCGAGGCAACTGAAGATCCATGAAAAGAAATACCCGACTCATGATTTAGAGCTGGCAGCAGTAGTATTCGCCTTAAAAATATGGAGACATTATTTGTATGGGGTAAAATGTACAATCTTCACTGACCATAAAAGTTTGAAATATTTCTTCAATCAGAAGGAATTAAACATGAGGCAAAGGCGGTGGTTGGAAACGGTCAAGGATTACGATTGTGAAATACATTACCACCCCGGGAAAGCCAATGTAGTAGCAGACGCGTTAAGTCGAAAGACAGATTATGCCCCGATACAAGTACAATCAATGCAACTTATTATGACCTCGGGCCTACTAGAACGAATCCGAGAAGCACAAGTTGAAGCAGTGAAGGTAGAAAACTGGAAAAAGGAAAGAATTGTCGGCCAATTTAAAGATCTTGAAGAAGGCAATCACCGTTTGAAAACACGTTTCAACAGAATCTGGGTTCCTAACACATGTGGAGTTAAAAAGCTTCTACTAGATGAAGCTCACAAATCCCGTTATTCCATCCATCCGGGAGCGACCAAGATGTATAACGACTTGAAACAAAACTATTGGTGGCCCGGAATGAAAAGAGATGTAGTGAAATACGTGGAGAAGTGCCTGACATGCCTACAAGTCAAGGCGGAACACCAAAAACCATACGGTAAGCTCCAACCGTTGGAAATTCCGGTTTGGAAATGGGAACATATTACAATGGACCTATTAACCAAACTACCGAAGACGAACCGCGGATTTGATGCAATTTGGGTAGTTGTTGATAAATTGACAAAGAGTGCTCACTTTATTCCAATACGTGAAACCTATACGTCCGAGAAGATCTCTGAAGTTTACACTAATGAGATAGTGGCACGCCATGGAGTACTGGTATCCATCGTGTCCGATAGGGATACCCGGTTCACTTCAAATTTCTGGCGAGATTTCCAAGAGCAAATGGGAACTAAATTGTTCATCAGCATTGCATACCATCCTCAGACGGATGGACAGAGCGAAAGAACAATACAAACATTGGAAGATATGCTACAGGCATGTATTATTGACTTCGGAGGTAGTTGGGATGTTTATCTACCATTAGTCAAATTTTCATATAACAGCAGCTACCATGCTTGTATCGGGATGGCACCGTATGAAATGCTTTACGGTAGGAAGTGCCGGACCCCGGTGTGTTGGGGTGAAGTGGGTCCACGTGAACTCGCTCACAAAGATATAGTTCGAGCCACTAATGAAAAGATTAAGGTGGTTCGGGCACACTTGAAAGCGGCACAAGATAGACAAAAGTCGTATGCGGACAAAAGGCGAAGACCGATCGAGTTTCAGGTTGGCGACAAGGTCATGCTTAAGGTATCCCCATGGAAAGGGGTTATCCGGTTTAGAAAGAGAGGAAAATTAAGCCCAAGATTTATTGGACCGTTTACAATTGTCGAACGAGTAGGGAAGGTAGCATACCGCCTTGAATTACCGGAGGAATTAAGCGGAATTCATAGCACATTTCATGTGTCACATCTTCGGAAATGTTTAGCGGATGAAACAACCTATATCCACTACGATGACATCGAGGTGGATGATAGACTTAACTATGTGGTGAAGCCCATAGCGATTATGGATCGCAAAGTAAAAATGTTAAGGAATAAAGAAATAAATCAAGTAAAAGTCAAATGGGAACACCGGAAGGGTTCGGACACCACATGGGAGTCCGAGGAAGAGATAAGACGCCTCTATCCTATGCTTTTCGGTATGTATTCAGGTTTCGGAGACGAAACCCCTTTTAAGGGGGGTGGACTTGTAACACCCCAAAATTTATAAAACCTTATAATAGAAATTTATAAAGTACAAATAAACGAGAATGAGCTAACTAGGAAATAAACAACCCAGTTAGTTAGTTGACTTGTTTTAAAGCATGAATGAATTTAAATTGCCAAAATATAAACTAAATACAAGTGGAGGGACCTATGTTGTATAACTTGAAACTTAATTCAATTAAAACAAATTAAAACATACCAAACACACACAAGAGGTGTGTCTGGTCGACCCGGAAAAGCAGGGGGCGACATAAGCTCCTCACCAAACCCTAGCTTCCACAAAATTGATCAATTGAAGGTCATAATCAAGTCCAAATCGATTTTCAAGCACAAATTAATGATCACCTAGTTGAAGGGATCATAAGGTATGTAAAATCTTGATGTTTTGATTCATCTCAAATTCTTGGTTAATTGTGAAGAACTGAAATTGAGCTTGATTATGTCTTGCATGGGTGAAATTAGAAGTAATATGGTGTCTAGGGATAAACCCTAGATGATTTCTTATCAAAATCTTGCATGAGGCTTGTAAGGTTTATAATCACTAATGTAGGTGACTAATAAGTTTGTAGAAACTTGATGACCACTAGGATTATGATTCTTGTTTTAGTGTAATCTGAATTCCAAGAGGTAAATTCTGAAATATAGAAGTTAAAACATGTGTAAATATGCCTAATTGAAGTTGGTTTAGATGAAAATTACAAGTCATGAACTTGGTTATGATTATGTAAAAATCTGACCCGCTAGGTGTTTGATAAAACGCCTAAGTGAGGATTAAAATGTAAAAAAAGTTGGGTGAAAACGTAGATTCGATTATTATAGAGAATTGTGCGTTAGGGCGTATGAAAGAGTTCTAAATTTCTTTTGAATTGAACCCTTTAGGCAAGGAATCCGGATCGTCAAGCGGACACGCCAGAGGGGATACGCGTTTGAAAGGTGTGCACTAAAGGTACGCGACTTATAGTTTCGCTACATTATGTTTAATTGTTAGTCTTACTTTGTTATATTGAAATTTGGTAAACAAGGAAAACCCGTTAAGTCACGGGAGTGACAAAGTGCCATAGACAAGTAAAACGGGTCAAAACATGTGCTAGAAATAGAGTTTGGATGTGTCTAGTAATGGTGACACCCATTCGGCATCCAAACGGGTCAAAACAAGTTAAGTTACAAACATAGAAATTAATAACCATCTCTTGTGATTGGTTATATATATGTATATAAATCAAGCGTAGGCCGTGTCACGGATACGCTAAGTCGTTGCAAGAGCATGAGCCCTTGTAAAGGGTTTATAGTTCGGAACATTCGCTTGTCAAATGATTTCGAAATGCATGGTTAAATTCTCAGAAATAAGCATGATGATTATTGCATAAGCAACCTTCGGGAGGGGAGCAAAAGCTCATGTTTGGTAAACGCAGAAACGAGTGCATTGGCCTAAGGTTTGTGGTGACAACAATACATGTCATGAAACTTGTAAACAAATGGGTCAAATAAGCAAGAGACAAATTAAAGGACAACTGTTTTTGAAATGATACTTTTATGTAAAACGTGTTGATAAACATGTCCGTAATTAAATTACGGTCACGTAGGAAAAAGAATCGACTAAAACGGACGCCCGAGTAAAAAGTTATGCCAATTTAAAGTTTGGAACCGACATAAGTGGTGCTGGGCAAATTAGCAGCTCCAAACAACAACTTTCTGTCGAAATAACGTGCTAGCGCCGCGCCACGGGGGGAACAAATATTTGTCGCACGACGCGACGGTGCTGGCGTCACGCGACGGCCAAACCCTAAGTCCGTCGCGCGGCGCGACCGTCCCCGATGTTGAATTTTGTTTGTTTTTGATACATTTGAACCTGGAACTTGTATATACTTGATTTCTAAAGTGTCAAAACTAATTATTTTCATGGTTTTGACCGTAGGTGAAGATGGACCTAACCCGGATGGCGATCAAACAAATACCAAGAACCGAACGCACCAAATGAAGCTTCCGCATTTTGTTTATTTTGTTTTAGTAATATGTAAACACTGAAATCATGTTTTTTTAAGTTAACTAGTAGCATGATGACTTGAATATTATGACCTTGTAAGGTCTTAAAAATCATGAAACCTTTTGTAAACTCGTAAATTTTGTACTAAATGCAAGTTTTTGTATCATTAAACTAGTTATATTAAGTCAGGTCTTACACCAGAGTCCTTGACATGCAGCTAAAGTTGCGACTATGAATTCTGACTCACATCTATCAGATATTTTGTTGTGTTACAATCATCCATATTCGCATTTGGCAAAATCTTTATGGCATGGTTCTTTTGATTTAATGTTATTACCTTTGTGTCTTGAGTGAAACTTCAAATCCTATATAGTAATAGTCCTAAGTCACTCATATCAAAATGGTTTGTCATTTCCTTCTTGAAGGTCCTGTAACTAATTAGTCATCTACATAAAATCCAATGATTAGTTGTAAAGAACAAGGTAGGTATCCTTTTGATACAAACGTAATCAAACACAACCCTTTATTGAAAAAACAAACCTTACAGAAGATACAAGCCGGAAAGCATAGATACTATGATAATAGCAAAAGAACATAGAATAGTTACACTAGCTTCATGATGTGAGGTGCTAATGAGGCTCGTGACTCTTGGTCCCGAGTTGAAGATTAAAACAACAGTGAAGATGAACAACAATAAAGAGTAGATCAGAGTGTGTATGAAAAGGTGAGAAGATGTTTTCAAACGCCTCTCGAACCTTAACCCAAAAAAGGGGAATTTATACTTGACCTAGGTGAAGAAATCAACCACCAATCAACCCTTGACTTTCACAAAAGACACATATTAGGCCCTATAGCAATGTTCCAGCTCAATATGCCAAAAATAAAACAATCACATAGAAATAACATTTATTAGTAAACGGTTCAGCTCAATATGCCAAATATAAAACAATCACACAGAATTAACATTTAGTAAACAGATTACCAAAAATAATAAACAAACAATAGAACTTTTCTTGTAGACAGCTTCTTCTTAAGGGGACGGGGCACCAAACGGGTAGGGCATTGAGGGTAAGTACCTATGCCAGCACATCGCCGCCACCCCCAAGGGTAGGCTGGGCGGGTTCTCTTGGTCGTACCCACTTCACATTTGTCTTCTTTGATGCTTTTTTGACCTTTAAACTCATTTGACCACATTTATTTGAATTGAAATATTAAGTGTGGCATGGATAGACGCCGTCACCACTTACTAGTTAATGGGTAATTAGTGCACTTTTTGAGTTGGCGAGTGGTGGTTGGTCAGGGCTAGGATACTTACCCTAGAGTGCCCCTTCCGCCCTTATAAACATTCTAGAATCCTAACTGCTTTCGAGTTATGTTGAGTTTCACGTTCCATGCTCTAGGTGCTTGTTGTAATATGTATAATGCCTTTGATAGTTTGTAGACTTTATTTTCTTTCCATGTAAAGACAAGCTTGAGCTCTCATAAGTTAAACGAGCTCGAGCCTAGTGGAGCTCGGACTCGACTCGGCCCGTTTGCACCCCTAGTTATATCCACATCCCATTCTTCCTTCATGTTTGGAATGTGTAAGACCCTAAACCATTTTAAACAAAATGTACGCAGCGCAAACGCAAACCAAAAAAATTTATTTCTTTATAACTGTTCTAACATACTAGAAAAACGTTTAAAACGACTTCTTTAAAATAAATACATCATTCATCCTTAGGTAATGTAACCCTTATAACCCATGAATACAAACTATGTGACCACTTCTCCGTACAGTCTATGATATTCAAGTCGATCCTCGTCCCCAATTTTGGGGTCTACATTCCTCTGTACATGTATTTGTTTCTATATACATGTATTTGTTCCTTTGTGTAAATATTTATTCCTTTGTACATGTATTTGTTCCTTTGCACATGTGTTTGTTCCCTTGTACATGTACTTCTTCCTTATGATAATAATGATGATCAAAATAACCAGGGGTCACCATAAACAACCGCCACATTAGTAAATGGTGACATCATACTTATATTATAAATATATAGCTAAAGTACCATATTACAGTCTAACGATGCAAGATATATTGTTCGATCATCTTCCAAACTCATCCACTACTTCCCGACATCAACTCACTTGGACCCAACGTTATCATACCTGCACTTTTCATTCCATTCTCAACGATAACATGATTAGCAATGTGTACCCTTAAACATATTGAAAACCGACAACTTCACATAAACACATTCTATTAATCTACATTCATTAGATTACATTACATGCGTACACGTTCATATATCCAAGCACATACTTACGTTTCCCATACACACGTATATACCTATAAGTTCGTACTACATACACTCACTGTTAATTCTTATTTATATACACACATACAATCACATTCACTTAATTTCCTTCAAGCACATTACTTTGTTAGGCACACCATTTTTCGTATATAAACATGCTTATGTACTAGTTATGTTCACTCACACGTGTTTTACATCCAAGTACAATCATTCTTACAAGAATCAGTCACATACATAATAAAATCCACATTTACACACACCAACATACATGCTACATATTCGTGCAAGCTCCCGTACGGGTTCTGTCCTTACTTATACCCCACAAAACTCTATCGTAGGCTTGGGGTACCTTTAGGAAGCTTAACGGGACCTTGGGTACCAAGAAAAACACGAGAAACTAGTTTCTGACATCGGACCCGCATAGGCAGCAACTTAAGCCGTCGGCTGAAAAGGGGCATGGCGTCGGTGACGCGACCTGCAGGTCTGACACTGAATTTCGTATTTTGAGCGTTTCGACCCCTTTTCGCGCACCTTGAGGGTCCCGAAAGATGAGTTGACATTTTTCCCAAGCCCCCAAATCATTCCTATTCTAATTCTCATTTCCCAACATCAAATTTTCACAACTTGGTTAATTACTTTCGTATTTGTGACCGTTTACTTATTCCATATGGTTTCAAATATAATCAACTACATATAACCAATTTCCATCATACTTACCCTGATACTACCATTACATACCCATCTTTATATGGTTCCCAATAATCAAGCATACAGAACTTCATTTAAATAACAAAAAGTGAGCTCGGGAACACTTACCTTAAGCGTCCGTACTCGTGCTTGCTTCCATGCCTCCTCTTGACCCATTAGCCTTCTGTGCTTGAGCCCATGCTAACATGGTTCATCCTTTCTTGTCGTCATGTTTATAACATTGTTAGTATGTATGCTCATTCATATCAATATCCATTTCAACTCTTAGTTACATCGACTTTTATTAATAGTTCATGAACATGCATAAGACATGAATTGACAAGCACATTATTCAACATCCACGAAACCTAATGTCATCATCATACATAATACATATTTGGTCTAACACATATCTCATGATCTCTCTAATCTTACATTTGTGTTAACATGCCTAACCATGCTATTTATCATTGTTGACTTTCAAAAAGTCAACTTTCTAGCATATATCTTCTAACTTATGAACACACACTTATCTTGATATGGTAGACCATTGTAATAATGTCATACGCATTTCATATTCATGTTGTGTGGCACATACAACTACACAATCACTTGATTCCATACACAATATACACAAAAATCATTTTACACATACTAATGCTTTCATGATTCTACATTTGACAACCACATAACAAGTTAGCCAATTTAACGTAATCATAACATCATCCTTTACTAGTAAGTCTAAAAGCTATACATTTAGTGTACATCCCTTTCGAAATCACCATTAAGCAAGTTGTCTTACACATGATGTGCACCACCCATTGAAACATAGAGTACAATCTCCGATAGCATACTTCTTACTAAAAGCATTTTAGCAAACTAGATAACCACATGAAATCCATCCAAAGCACATTCTCATGCTAACCTATCATTAATTACTTCATTGGTACATTCAATACATATTTAACCACTACTTGCATACGTTTTCACATAATATTGTCACTTATACCTTTCATCAAACACTTCATGTGCGTACCACTATCTAAGCATAATGTACAACTATTTCATGCCTATCTTCCTACTTCTGTCATTCGGGAGTCCCACGCTATGGTGGGAAAGTACAATCCCTCCACTGTGTTTCCTTCATCGAACATTCCTCCGCTAGACCCCGCCGCCTCACTATAGCTGGCATCACGATCGCTTGAGAAGTCTACGGGCTGTGATGTCGGTCTAGTGGATAGGGTAGCGGAGGCAGGGGTCACCGAAATTGAGATTCCTTTGGCATGCCCCGCGGACGAGTCGGTCGGCGGTTGGCTAGAAATCCCAATGACAGACGTCGTGGCCACTGCGGAGGTGATGGTTGTAGCTTCAGTAAACAGTGGGGTGGGGATCTCAATGGTGGTTGTAGGCATCCCAGAATTGGCACTCAGCAAAACATAGGGCCACTGCTAACATCTGGTGTGGAAAGCTTAACACGGGTAACTGCAATCCCTTCACTCGAGTTCATGGACCCCTCAACGGGGGCGAAAGAAGCAGGGGTACAAGTCTGTTCTCCAGGGACAAGACCTTCAATATAATCATTGGATGAGCTTAAAAAACAAAAAACCAGGGCATGTGAAAGGCTAGATTACGTACCATAACCGGCAAGGACGGCGCGCCGTTTCGCAGCAAACTGGACCAATAAGGGGGTAGTCTTCACCCTCTTTGGCGGAGGCACCTTAGTTGTTCCTTCTGAAACCCTTGTTGTGGTAGCAAGGGTCGTGGTGCTAAGCGGGGCCGCCGCCTCAGCAGCATGTTGGGTTGTTACGACGGTGGTTATTGGATCCATTGTACTTTTAGAAGTTTGACCCTAGGATGAACTCTCCCATCTAGTTTTCCAAATAAGAATGGTTTTCTTAGGGGCAACCACCGTAGTAGTAGCATCGTTTGTGACCACCGTGGCGGCAAGGCCTTGGGTTGAGGTATCAGTCATGGGACAAGGTATAAGGAAATTCCCACGTGCATTTGTAAAACATTCGCCTCCCCAAAACGCCACGGGCGGTCATCCGATGATATAGAAGCAGCTTTCTCCAGATACAGGAAGTTCGCCAGGGAATAAGCACCTACAAAATGTCTCATCATAAGGGGCAGGTTATGTCAACCACATGGTGCGGGGTTAGGAGACTTACTTCCATCGGTGGTCTTGAAGGCAGGGTAGGGTCGAGGGTTTGGCCAAAACAAACTGATCCCAACCAACACCAACGCCCCCTCAGGAACAATTATACACTCAGACGGGTGGGCAGTCAAAGCTTTGAACAACGCGTTGTCTTGATACTCAGACTCCGCGGGGGATGTATCTTTCACCTTTCCATTCGGCACCATTACCCTCCATTGCATTCTCGCAACCCCCGACCCCTACCTGGGAGCGGGCGGCCGCGAGTTCTCAGAGCGGGTGGTATCGGTGTTCATTAATTTGGCAGCGAAATACATCAGGACCGTAGTTAAGAAAAAATTTTATCAGATTAAAACACCAAACTTTTATAGGAATAATTTATGGGAATAAAACCCAAGTTCATTTGACAATACATTATTAGGGATAAACCCTATTTATTGAAAACAAAATGTCTTGTTTATTTAGGTAACTTTTATAGCCACTATTCCAAGCATTTAGTGCTCTCCAGCTGGCTTCTATTGGGCTTTCATATTACGTTACCTGAAACGCGTTTTAAAAACATTTTGTCAGCAAGAAATACTAGTCAGTGCATCCTAGTTTAATCAAAACAGTTTTAACATTTAAAAGAATTGAGGGCAACCCGCAATTACATTTCCATGATCTAACAATTACTCAATCAGTACTGTCAACCCGACTTGTGGGTCATATTACCCATTGGCTAACTTTTTGTCCAAAGGTAACGTCTTACAAATTTTGTACACAAAATCCCAACATACCGGCAGCAATTGTTGACTTACAAATACTAAATTACTGTTAAGTGTATATTAAAAACATTTGAGGTTTTGGTAAACATTTTGACTCACAAAAAGATTTATAAAAAGAGAATGTACTCACATTGCAAGTTTAGATACTACTAAAGCTTCCTGAGAATCTCCTGGTTATTATCTATTAAATCAAATAATGCATATGTGTTAGTAAAATAACCCAATTCAATTTAACCGTACAACTCGAGACAGAATTCCAATGACTGAGTCGGGCAGAGCCGACATGCATTATAGAAATTCTAAATCAATCGGGTGTACACACGAGACAGAATTCCAATGACTGAGTCGGGCAGAGCCGACATGCATTACGGAATCCTAAATCGATTGTGTAGGGTAATAGCAGGGTTATAGTACTTACAACGAGGCAGAGCTTCGCTAAATAGTGGGTATTATGCTCGGGAAGAAGTTTAACTATTAGAAAGTTTGATAGATAATTCAGAAATGAACGAGGAACAAAATGAGCTCGAGCCCCCCTTATATGGCTGATCGACCACTTGGTCGCGCCCCGCGAAAGAGAAGGCAAGGGCCTTCGCGGACCGCAAGAGACCACGTGTCTCGCTATAGCTTTGCTGAGTCAGGGGGTAGCTTTTCCGAGTCAGGTGCCACGTGGCACGCCATGTGTCCGGATAAGAACCAGGCAGTCGCGCCCCGCGACAGACCAAGAGGTCTCCGTCGCGGCCCGCGAGAGACTGCCAAACTCAGTTTTTGTTGATTTTTACAAGTATAGGGTTAATCCGGGTCCGGTTCTCGCGTATGGTGTATATTTTAGGACATTTAGGGTGTCCATAAATATTTTTAGGAGGGTTGTTATATCCTCCCCACCTTGTTTTGGATCTCGTCCTCGAGATCTACTGGAACAGGTGTGGATATTTCCTCTACATTTCTGATTCGAGTTCCCAAGTGTATTCTAGTCCTCTTTTGGAATCCCATTTCACTTTGACCAGAACTAATCTCTTATGTTTGAGATTCTTGATCTTTCTATCTTCAATCTGAACGAGTTTCTCGATAAACTTGAGTTTCTCATTTACCTCTATGTCCTTAAGAGGCATTACTAGAGATTCGTCTGCTAAACACTTTTTGAGATTACATACATGAAATACATCATGTATTCCTGCCATTTCCTCTGGCAGTTGTAACTAATAAGCTACATGTCCTATTCTTCTAATAATCTCAAAAGGTCCAACATACCTAGGGCTTAGCTTCCCTCTTTTAACGAATCTCACTACTCCTTTCCATGGAGAAACTTTTAATAATACTTTATCTCCTACTTGAAATTCTAAGGGTTTTCGTCTGTTGTTAGCATAAATCTTTTGACGATCTTGTGCAGCTTTTAGTCTTTCCTTGACTTGAATTATTTTATCTGTCGTTTCTTGTACTATCTCTGGTCCGGATAATTGTTTTTCTCCAATCTCTGCCCAGCAGACTGGGGTTCTGCACTTTCGTCCATAAAGTGCTTCAAACAGCATTAATGCTAGTATGATAGCTGTTATTGTAGGAAAAATTCTATTAATGGTAAATGACCGTCCCAATTTCCTCCGAACTCAATTACACAGGCTCTAAGCATATCTTCCATAGTCTGGATTGTCCTTTCGCTTTGTCCATCCGTTTGTGGATGATAAGCGGTGCTTAGATTCAATCTGGTTCCCATTGCTTTTTGGAAACTTGTCCAAAAATGAGAAGTAAAACGGCTATCTCTATCGGATACGATAGATAAAGGAATCCCATCTAATGAAACTACTTCATTTACATATAGCTTGGCTAACTATTCCATACTGAAAGTTTCCTACATGGGTAAGAAATGAGCAGATTTGGTTAATCTGTCTACAATCACCCAGATTGTATCATTTCCTTTTCTTGTTTTAGGCAATTTAGTAACAAAGTCCATTGTTATCAATTCCCATTTCCATATGGGCATTTCTAACTGTTGCAATAATCCTGAGGGTTTTTTATACTCAGCTTTAACTTGAGAACAAGTTAGACATTTTGCAACATAATTAGCTATATCCTTTTTCATTCCTATCCACCAGAAATTCTTTTGTAGATCCTGATACATCTTATCACTTCCAGGATGTATCGTATATTTAGATCTATGAGCTTCTTCTAGGATTCTATGATTTAGGTATCCATATCCTTTTCTTATGTAACTTCCAGATTCCATCTGTTCCTTGTTCTAATTCCTTTCAATTTTTCAGCATCGTCCTTGATTACTGACTCTTATACTTCTCTAATTTGTTCATTTAAATCTACTTGTAGATTTAATTTGAGAGAACGTATTCGCTTTGGTTTTTCATGATACTTTCGACTTAAAGCATCCGCTACTACATTTGCTTTCCCAGCGTGATACTGGATATCACAATCATAATCACTAAGAACTTCCATCCAGCGTCTCTGTCTCATATTTAATTTCTTTTGCCCGAAAAATTTACCTTAAACTCTTATGACCGGTGAAGACAAGAAATTTATTTCCATATAAATAGTTTCTCCAAATCTTAAGGGCAAAAACTATGGCTCCTAATTCTAGATCATGGGTGGTGTAATTCTCTTCATGTTTCTTAAGTTGTCTAGAGGCATAGGCTATAACCTTTTGACGTTGCATCAACACACATCCATATCCTAACTTAGATGCATCACAATAGACTATAAAGTCTTCAGTTCCTTCTGGTAATGCAAGTATGGGTGCGTTGGTTAACCTCTGCTTAAGAATCTTAAAAGCTTCCTCCTATTTTGGTCCCCATTCAAACTTAACTGATTTGTAGGTCAGTTTAGTTAATGGAATGGCTATTATAGAGAAATCACAGATAAACCGTCTATAATATCCTGCCGGTCCAATAAAACGTCGTACTTCCATTGGTGATTCAGAGACTTTCCGTTTAGTAATCGCCTCGATCTTTGTGGGATCCACATGAATTCCATCATGATTAACCAGATGTCCAAGGAATTGTACTTCTTGTAACCAAAATTGGTACAGAGACGATGATTTGGTTTGATAGGTGGCATGAGATATGTCCGATTAGATCCTTTATCACTCCTAGATTGATAGCGAATGCGGGTTTCACGTTAAGAACGAAGCTGGCGGATATTCTTGTTAATGGGGAATGGAGATGGCTGATGGATTGGGTGGGCCGGTTTCCTTTACTTTTTACATGTTCAAGACGTTGAGCTGAATTCTCTACGCAAGGACCAAATAGTATGGAGAAGTCGACAAGGGGTGGATACCAGTTTTACTTCTTATACGGCTTGGGATGATCTTAGGATAGTGCAAGATGAAGTTCAATGGGCTAAGGTTGTGTGGTTTCCTTAAGCTATCCCAAGGCATGCTTTTCTCATGTGGTTGATTCTTAACAGAAAATTAAAGACACAGGATATTATGAGTAGATGGAACTCATCGGGTAATGCTAATCTAAACCTGATGTGTTGCTCGCTTTGTATTAGAGGCCCCGATTCCCATGATCACTTATTCTTTGAGTGTGAGTATGCTTCTAGAGTTTGGGATGGGGTGAAAGATCGGGCAGGTATGGTTTCTATCCAGCATCATTGGAGCCAGATTCTGGACTATTTAATGGTTATAGCGACTTCCAAATCAGCTAAACATATTATTTCTAAATTGGTGGTTAGTGCCGCTGCCTATTTTGTTTGGGATGAGAGGAATGCAAGACTCTTCTCGACTAGGAAGAGAAATACAGAGCAACTTGTTGATGTTATCCTAAATACAGTAAGGATGAAGCTTCAGACAATGCGGTTCAGAACGTCCAATCAGACAGAAAGAGTGTTACAACAATGGATGTTGCCTCGTGGTTTGCTGGTAGCGGATGATGATTGCGGCTAGTGTCTTGTGTTTTGTTTTTGTTTGTAGTGGCCTCCTTGTTTGTTAGGAGTGTGTCTATTCTGGTGGTATTTTGTCCTCGTTTGTTTCGAGTTGTAATTCCCTAGCGGCATGTCGCTTGGGAGAACTGTGAAGTGCTTTTGCTTCTCACTTGGTTTTTGTTTTGATATAAAATTCACCGGGGTAACCCTTTACCCAAAAAAAAATTCACATTTTGAGAAGTTAGCATAAAGCTTCTCTTTCCTCAACAATGTGAGGAGTGTATGCAAATGGGCTGCATGGTCCTCTTTACTCTTAGAGTAAATTAAAATATCATCTATAAAGACAATTATGAATTTATCCAGGTATGGTTTACATATCCTATTCATCATGTCCATAAATGCGGCTGAGCCATTGGTTAAACCAAATGGCATGACAGTAAATTCATAATGACCGTATCTCGTTCTGAAAGCAGTTTTAGGAATATCCTCTTCATGTACTTTCAGTTGATGATATCCAGAGCGTAAATCGATCTTAGAAAAGAATCGAGCTCCTTGGTGTTGATCGAACAGATCATCGATTCTCGGTAGTGGGTACCGATTCTTAATCGTGACTTTGTTCAATTCTCGATAGTCAATGCACATTCGCATCGATCCATCTTTATTTTTAACGAACAACACCGATGCTACCCAAGGTGATGAACTTAGGTGTATAAAACCTTTGTTAAGAACTTCGTCCAATTGCTTCTTTAGTTCCTGCATTTCCGTTGGTGCTAATCAATATGGTGCTTTGGCAATCAGCGTCGTCCCTGGTATTAGGTGAATTCTAAATTCAACCTCTCTATCAGGAGGTAATCCAGGTAACTCTTCTGGAAAAACGTCTGCGAATTTAGATATTACATGAATATCTTTTAATTCTTTTTCTTTAGTATTAATGATTACAGAAATCATATATACTATTCCTCCCTTCCTTTCATAACTTGCGGCTTTCATCACAGAGATGAATTTCGTCGATCTAGTTGGCTTATCACCTTTAATTGTGATCTTTTCACCACTTGGTGTACTTACTTGTACTAACTTTTGATCACATAAAATACTGGCACGATTGGCTACCTACCAATCCATTCCTAATACAACATCGAAACCAGCCAGATTCATTGGGTAAAGGTTAGCAAAGAAATGATGGTTTTGGATTTCTATTCTTACTCACTACAAGATTTCACTTATCTTAACAGATTCTCTATTGGGCGTTTCTACCAGACAGTCTTGTTGAAGTTTAACTAATGGTTGGTCAAGAAATTGGTAGAAATAAGTATTGATAAAACTTTGGTTTGCACCAGAGTCAAACAATACCTTGGAAAATATGTCATTAACTAAAAACGTACCAGCGATCACATCCGGAATCATCTTGGCTTCCTCAGCTGTCAGAACAAAGGCTCTGGCATTCTTCTTTGGTGCTTCTGTTGTCTTAGTCTTAATGGGCATGGCTAGAGATTGTTTCAGACAGTTTGGTCTAATGTGTCCCCTTTCTCCACAATTAAAGCATATCTCATTACCGGGTTTCTTCCTACAATCTTCTTCCTTGTGTCCAGAGATTTTGCAAAAGTTTCAATACGTAGAGCATCTTCCAGAATGCTTTCTTTTGCAGTTCTTATAGTAGGGTGCAGAAGAACCTGTTCCCTTTCCACGGTAGGAATTACTAGAACGGAATTCCTGTGTAAGCTTTTGAGCTAGGTTCTTCCTCTGGTTTTCTTCTTGTGTACGTACCAGTTCGTCGGTCAAGGTATTGGCTAATTCTACTGCTTCTTCTATGGTTTGCGGTCTAGCTGCCTTAACTACATGTCTAATCTCACCGATTAATCCCCAAATATATCGGGAGATTAATACTGGTTCGGTGAGGCTAAGGATGGTACTATTCTAGCATATTCGAAGAATATGGTAGTGTAACCTTTGCAGTCTATTCCAATCATTCTGAGATTTAGGAACTTATTAGCGATTTGTTCCTTCTCATTAGGAGGACATAATTTTCATTCAACTATTTCCTTAAAGTTGATCCATTCCATATTATAAACTTTGTCACTTCCCCTAGACTGGAGAATAGTATTCCACCATTCTAAGGCTGTATTTTTTGAAAAGATTCGAAGCAAACATAATTTTATCTTCGTCTGCACATTTACTTATTTTTATGACTGCTTCTGTCTTTTCTATCCAATGTAAGGATGCAATGGCTCCTTCATTTCCGGAGAATTTTATTGGTTTGTAGGCCAAGAATTCTTTAAAAGAACAACCGTATGAAGCGGTTCTTCTTCTTTTAGAAATTGGAGCTTGGATAATAGGTCTATTGTCATTATTCACATTATGACTTGGTTCAGTGTGTTGACGTTTACTGCCATTTGCAGATCTATCAGCCCCTTTAACAGTCTTGATAATATAAGGCATGGCATCTATAATTCCTTGTGCCACTATATGTTGAATGGCACTATTATCTATTTGGTTTCCGTTATTCTCATTATTCTGGTTTTCCTGATTTACTTCATTGTCCATCTGAATTGTGAACATTTATCAGGTATTCATTAACACATAATAGAATTTAATACAATTATTTATACATATGAACAAGTTGATCAAAAACGTCGATCATTACGACATTTACTCTTTTTCATATATATATATATATATAGGGTAAGGTTCATGCGAGAACCACCCTTATTGCGAGAACCGCGAGAACCAATGTGAACACAAAATAAAATCTAAAAAAAATCAAAAAAGCACTCAAAAAATTTTTTTAATTTTTTTTAATATTTTTTAATAAAAAATCGCTATATTTCGTTGCCAAAAAAAAAAAAAAAAAAAAAACTTTTTTTTTCGAGTAACAGTTATCCATGCACATGTGCATATGTATCATTACTTCAACAAATTCGGTAATACGTTATCAGGAATAGACAATTGCACTTTAATTTAGAATACCATTAATAATACACTACTTTTTACATTACCAATATTCAAAATGCACATGTGCATAATTAGGTATAACCATGATATAACGTGTTTTGGTACAAAAAGTTTGTGATTTTGAATGGAGAAGTAGACCCATATACA
Source organism: Helianthus tuberosus (assembly GCA_030545235.1). Lineage (NCBI taxonomy): Eukaryota > Viridiplantae > Streptophyta > Magnoliopsida > Asterales > Asteraceae > Helianthus > Helianthus tuberosus. The sequence goes on from CM060450.1 coordinate 177,237,728, forward strand.
TGTTTTTTGGTTAGTTATATCTAGTGGTTGATGGTTTGGTTATAGTTGTCAATTTTTTATGTAATATGTTGATTGGATGGTATAAATGGTGTTTACATACATGTAATAAAGTGAAAATATTGTTAATGGTATTGTATTATGGATGGTAGGAGGTAATGGTATTGTATTATGGATGGTAGGAGGTAATGGTAGTGTATTATGGATGGTATGATAGATGAAAGGGAAAGTGTATTCAAAGTGGTGTACCAAAACACCTTATTTCATGTTGATACATATAAATGCACATGTGCATTTCTAATATTGGTAATGTAAAAAGTAGTGTATTATATATGGTAGTGTAAATGAAAGTGCAATTGTCTAATATATATAATGAATTACGGAATTTATCAAAGAAATGACAAAAATGCACATGTGCATGCTTGTGTATTATGGATGGAATGATAGATGAAAGAGAAAGTAGTGTACCAAAACACCTTATTTCCTGTTGATACATATAGATGCACATGTGCATTTCTAACATTGTTAACGTAAAAAGTAATGTATTACACGTGGTAGTGTAAATGAAAGTGCAATTGACTATTATTTGTAATGAATTACGGAATTTGACAAAGAAACGATACATATGCACATGTGCATGGATAACTGTTACTCGAATTTTTTTTTTTTTTTTTTTTGAAAATTTTTTTTTATTTTTTTTATTAACAAAATATTGCGAATTTTTAAAAAAAAAATAGTAAAAAAATAAAAAAAAAAAATTTGGGTGTTTTTTAGATTTTTTTAGGAATTACTGTTTGTGTTCACACTGGTTCTCGTGGTTCTCGCAATAAAGGGTGGTTCCTAACGGATCTTTGTCCTATATATATATATATATATATATATATATATATATATGCATCTATTACAAATTATAACTAAAAAAATACTATGCATCTGTACTTATATATATATATATATATATATATATTTCTATAGTACAAAACTACACATATATCTAGTTATGGATCCAATCATGTATGTCACGCACGACCTATTTCCACATAAGTTTTTCTCCTATGATTCGTATTTTATCTCCTTCTTCTACAAATTCATCACCTAATAAGCGAAGTTCCTCCAAATTTTCCTGGCTCAAAGGTGGCATGGGTGCTGGTACAGGATCAGGGTGTTGAGGGATAGGTTGCCCATAAGGATATGGGTTTCTTATTACACTCTGCGTCCACCATTCGCTACTCCAAAAGGGATCTAAAGGATTAAGGTCAGTGTATTGGGCTATGGGGTTTGGTGGGGGAATTCTGGGAATCTCATAAGGGTCTACATCAGGGATTGGAAATGGATCTTCTTGGTCAGGTTCTTGCATCGGTTGGTCTGGGAACAAGGGTAACAGTGGCGGATTGGCTACCTGATTTTGGTTAGTATCTATGGCTGGAGTGGCTAACATGTGGAGATTGGCCAACTGTCTATCTAATTCTTCTTCCCAAGGTGGTCTACTGGTTACTTCCTGAATTTGTGCGTTTGCCTCCCTATTGGCCTTGACTATTGCTCTCTGTTTCTGTAACTTCTTCATTCTTTTTCTCCTTTCATAAGCCGCTCTACTAAACCAACCTCTTTTCTTAGTAGTAAAAGGTTCCTCCAAATGTGCTATAAAAATAAATGTTCCCTCTCCCGTATCGGCTGAATATCCTGAGGGATCAGGCTGAGATGATGTTCCCTCATTTTTCTGTGAACTATCTAAATGACGATAAGCGTCCGAAGTTTCTTGATCACTCATACTGTAAACTATAATAAAGTCAAATAACACATAACACATAATCACATAAATTATTTCCTAACACATAATTTGAAATTTCAGTGTCAGCAGAACACTTCTTTGGCTTAAATCAGTGGCTGTAGCTCTGATACCACCTTCTGTCGCAACCCCCGACCCCTACCCGGGAGCGGGCGGCCGCGAGTTCATAGAGCGAGTGGTATCGGTGTTTATTAATTTGGCAGCGGATACATCAGGACCGTAGTTAGGAAATATTTTTATCAGAGTAAAACACCAAAATTTTATAGGAATAAATGATGTGTGCAAAATGCAACATATAAATTACATCAATTGTGGCATAAAACTAACCTATTTTTAGTACTAATGTTGGAAAAAGTGTGCTTTTGTCTTCCTTTTGTATTTTCAGGATTAAATGGGCTCAAATTAACAAAAGAAGCAAAAAGGCAGCTAAATCTAACATAAATACAAGAAAAGGAACAAACGTGACATGCCCGACCCCACGACAGCATCTTCCCAAGCAAAACAAGATAACAGAAGGCTGAACACGCCTCGTGCTCAATGCGCACGGGGGCGTGCCAAAGTGTCAGCATAAAAGACAAAGTTGTAGAAGCTTCCATCGCCCACCACGGGGCCGTGCTCAGCGGACACGGGGTCGTGGTCAACTATAAGATTCGCAGAATCCAGGCAAATCTTGATAGTACAGATATGCTTCTGCACACGGGGTCGTGCCCAGCGGACACGAGGTCGTGGTCAACTAATACAGACAAGAGCAATTAATGAAGACAGAGAAGGATGTGGACACGGGGCCGTGCCCACTGGACACGGGGTCGTGCCCGAGCTTCTGTTCAGCCTATAAATAGGAGTGCTTGGCTCAAGCTCAAACCATCCCTTGGCACACCACCTCTCTCACACTTCACCCACCACCTACCACCACCATAACACCATCATCCGCCACCATCATCCATTGTCCATCATAGAGTGTGTGAGTCGTCTCGGGATCCAAGATTGATCGTAAGAGTTCTTGACAATCAAGGCCATGTTTGCCTAAGTCTCTTACATCACTTGGTGAAGACAAAGTGTCTAGTGTAATACATTTTATTTTTAATCTTTTCGCACTTTTTACTTGGTTATGTATTAATGACTTTAATAACTAGTTTCTTATGTTGAAGGTGATTCTTCCTTATCGTTTGTCTGTGGTGTCTTGGTATTATTTTACTGTCTATATAAAATAAAAGATTTTCACCATTCATATCTCCACGGTCTATATGGAGGTATGTTGGCTACCTGGTCGGGGGTTAAGGGAATGGTTTGGTAAGAGTCTTGCCATTGTTCAGTGTATAGATCCTGCAAAGGACCTGGGTCAAATTTAGTAGGACCTCCTTCAATACTTAACGGTATTGGATGGCGGGGGTCCAAACTCTTTGATCCCCTCATAAGTTAAACTACTATTAATACTTTAACCCGGCTACTTAGGACTGTATCCTTGCTGACTCAGACTACTTAGCCGAGGGTAACGTCACCTTCAAAAGAGGGGCCTACCATAATATGCATTAATAACTTAGTTAATTATCTTTCAATAATCCGACCCTTTAGGATTGTATCCTTGCTGACTCAAACTACTGGGTTGAGGGTAACGTCGCCTTCAAAAGAGGGGCCAACTACAATAACTAATATAATCTCTTAAAAAGTGCAAACGTGCGGAAATAATCAAAGGTTACACTATACACGAGTCGGAGCCAAGTGATTTATCTTGTCTATCTGTTTTTTTCTTTTATTTTTATTTTCAGCATTTTAGTTAGTTTTTATTTTTCTAGTTTAAAACCTTTTTCTAAACTTTTTATTTGATTAGACGTTGAGGATAAACCGGTACTAAAAGCTCTTGTGTCCTTGGACGACCTCGGTATCTTGCCAACACTATACTACGCTCACGATGGGTGCACTTGCCCATATGTGTGTTTAGTGTTAGTAAATATCGTGTTTTATAAATTTAAAACTTGGCTAAAAAATGTTAAAAAGGGCTTAACATATACATTAAAAACTAATAACACTCACGCACATCAAGTTTTTGGCGCCGTTGCCGGGTACACAAGGATTTTAAGAAAGCTTAAAATCGACGGCCTAATCAGTTTTTCAAAACCTTTTTAAAACGCCCGCACATTTTTCTACATTTTTAGTTTTGCATTTACAGTAACCTGAACACGGGCCGTGCTCACTGAATACGGGGCCGTGCTGCACATTTTTCATAAAACACCCAGTAACAGTAGCTTGAACACGGGCCGTGCTCACTGAACACGCCCTGTGCTCAACGAAATCAGTAACTTTAATTAAAACGCCCAGATACAGATTCTGTATACGGGGCCGTGTCCACTGAACACGGGGCCGTGTCCAGCCTCTGTTTCCGTTTTTATTTTCATTTTCTGATCTCGAGACTTTATTGTGGTCTGCTGAGTGATTCTTATGGATCAATACTCAGGAGGTTACAACTACACCTATGAGGAGGATGATTATAGGAGTAACTATTGCACTAATTGTGGTGACCCGCACTCGGTTCAATATTGTGACTTATATCAACCATCCACTTTATACACCTACTATGAGGAGCCCAGGTACGAGCCATCAACTTCATACACATCCTATGAAGACCAAAGGTATGAACCTCTTCCCTCATACTCATATTTTGATGAACCAAGGTATGAGCCTTCATACTCATACTTTGAGGAACCAAGATATGAGCCACCACCTTCATATGCTTACTATGAGGACCCATGGCGTGAACAACCCACCTCATATGAGTATTATGAAGAACAAAATTACGACCCTTATCCATCATATGCTTACAATGAAGAACAATGGTGTGAACCATCTACTTCATATGGGTATTATGAGGAACAAAGGATTGAACAACCGAATTCAAGCTTTGAAAATCCTGATCCTTTTTCTATAACCGAAGTGACCGATAGGATATTAGAACACCTTAGAGTTATCGATCGCTATAAAAAAGAATCTCGCGCAAGGGAAGAGGAGTCCCGCGCAAGAGAAGAATTAAATAAAGAAGAGATAACTGAAAGTGTGAAAATGGAAGAACAAATAAGTGAAAAACCGACACATGAGTTAAACAACGAAAAAGGTGAGTCCGACAACGTTAAAATTCAAGAAGAGTCTAATTTTGAAGAAATTAATCTCTTGTCACCTTCTTTTGAAAATCATTGTTTAGTTCCAACTCATGCTAAGTTTTTAAAAGAGTTAAACACTAACACTAAAATTGACGAAACGGTAAGTGTTAAGTTAACTATTGATCAAACCTCACTAATAAAAGAAGACCATTTGAAATTAACATTACACCGGTTCCGTGTTTCTTTCAAAATTCATTTATTAGTAATGTCACAATCGATAAAGATCTTTGTGTTAACATAATGCCTAACTACATTTTCGAAAAATTAAGTATTAGTGATTTTTCTCCACTTCAAATACCCATTTTTCTATCCAATCGGAAGGTAATAAAATCAATCGGTGTAGTTGAGGATGTCTTGGTTCAAACAAATCAAATGGTAGTCCCCACCGACTTTGTCATCCTCGATGACGCTCCTCTAGTGTTGGGATGACCATTTGTAAAAACTCATGAAGCTTTGAAAAACCGGAAGTACAACAATCTACCTCTTCAATTAGGGGCATTTAAAAAGAGTGTCGATCTTGAGCGGTCAATGAAATATCCATTCGGCAATAATGACCCCCTAATTGAAGATGAGGATGAATCACCCGATACAAGTGAAAAGTTTGACCACTTTGTTGAAGAAGAGGTCGCCATAGAACAAACTTTTAAAGTTCTTGATCAAAATTAGCAACCAAATAAGGAGTCTCCTAAAGACCCACCTCTTGAGCTCAAAGAACTTCCAAAAGGTTTGGAATATGCTTTTCTATACAAAGATGGTAAATCACCTGTAATTATCCGATCATAAATTTTATTGTTTCTTGGATGGTTTTTCAGGTTACTTTCAAATCCCGATATCACCCGAAGACCAAGAAAAGACAACCTTCACATGCCCCTATGGAACTTTTGCTTATCGACGCATGCCGTTTGGTCTATGTAATGCCCCCGCAACATTCCAACATTGCATGGTAGCCATCTTCCACGACATGATAGAAAAGACAATGGAAGTCTTCATGGATGACTTTTCTATTTTTGGGGATTCATACGACCAATGCCTCGATAACCTTGAATGAATGCTATCCCGATGTGAGGAAACTAACCTCGCCCTTAACTGGGAAAAATGCCATTTCATGGTGACGGAGGGAATAGTACTCGGTCACAAAATCTCAAGCGAAGGAATAGAGGTGGATCGAGCCAAAATAGACACCATTTCACGGCTACCACCTCCATCCTCCGTTAGAGCTATCAGAAGTTTCCTAGGGCATGCCAGATTTTATAGGCGGTTTATCAAAGACTTTTCTAAAATCTCAAGGCCTCTAACAAAATTACTTGAAAAAGATGCTCCTTTCATCTTTGCCAAGGATTGCAATCAAGCATTTCTAACCTTAAAGGAAATGCTAGTCAATGCACCTATCATGATAGCACCTGATTGGAAATTTCCTTTCGAAATCATGTGTGATGCAAGTGACTTTACAGTTGGAGCTGTCTTGGGACAAAGAAAAGAAAAGCATTTTCACCCAATTTATTACGCTAGTAAAACACTTAACGATGCACAAGAAAATTACACAACAACTGAAAAAGAATTACTAGCTGTGGTATTTGCTTTTGATAAATTTCGTTCTTTTCTTGTTCTTTCTAAAACTATAGTCTATACAGATCATGCAGCCATTCGATATCTCTTCAAAAAGCAGGACGCAAAACCACGTTTGATTCGGTGGATTCTACTCCTCCAAGAATTTGATATTGAAATCAAAGATAAAAGAGGAGCAGAAAACACCGCAGCAGATCATCTTTCACGCTTAGAAGACCCACCTTTGGAGGCAACCAGGGACGAGCAAATCAACGAAAAATTTCCAACGGAGTCCCTAGAAATGGTGGAATACAAGGAAGAACCATGGTACGCCGACTATGCTAACTACCTAGCTAGCGGTATAGTCGCAAAAGGTTGGCCACATCATCAAAGAAAAAAATTCTTTGCCAATGTGAAACATTATTTTTGGGAAGATCCATATCTTTTCAAAATGTGTGCCGACCAACTCATCCGACGATGCGTACATGGTAGCGAAGCACGAAGAATTCTCCGCCATTGTCATGAAGGTCCATACGGAGGACATCATGGTGCCGCTACTACCGCACGAAAGGTATTTGATTCAGGATTTTATTGGCCGACCATTTACAAAGACGCCCAAAGTCTTGTCAAGACTTGCGATGCTTGCCAAAGAACAGGTAATATTTCTTCCAAAAACGAAATGCCACAAAATGGCATTCTTGTTTGTGAAATTTTTGATGTGTGGGGACTCGACTTTATGGGACCTTTCCCACCGTCGAAAGGAAACAAATATATAATTGTGGCAGTAGACTACTTGTCTAAATGGGCCGAGGCCGAGGCACTTCCAACAAATGATGGAAGAGTAGTGGTAAGATTTCTGAAAAAACTATTCTCTCATTTTGGCACACCTAAAGCATTAATAAGTGATAGAGGTACCCATTTTTGCAACCATCAACTTAAAATTTTTTTAACAAGATATGGGGTCTATCACCGGGTCTCAACAGCATATCACCCTCAAACTAACGGACAAGCCGAAGTGACTAATAGAGGTTTAAAACGAATACTCGAAAAAACCGTAGGGTTAAATAAAAAGGAATGGGCAGATAAATTAGATGATGCTTTATGGTCTTTTCGAACTGCTTATAAAACAACAATAGGTACAACTCCATATAAGCTAGTCTATGGAAAAAGATGTCACTTGCCAGTAGAAATTGCACACAAAGCCTACTGGGCAATTAAAAATGTAAACTTAGATTTAGAATTTGCTGGTAAAAATCGATTTTTTCAATTAGATGAATTAGACGAGCTTAGGAATTATGCATACTCAAACTCTGAAATTTATAAGGAAAGAATGAAAAACTTGCATGACAAACATATTAAACCTAATGAATTTCGAGTGGGAGATCAAGTTCTTTTGTTTAATTCACTACTTCGATTGTTTCCTGGTAAATTAAAGTCTAGGTGGTCAGGACCTTTTTCCATCACCCATATTTTCCCACACGGTGCAGTAGAAATTAAATCTCGGAATGGAATTCCATTCAAAGTCAATGGCCAATGGCTGAAACTCTATCAAGGATTCATTGAGGATGAAGAGGATGATATCTCGCTTCAGACGATCGACGAATGAAAGCATCAATATCATACCTGGTAAGTTACGAACAATTGGGACGACATCATAATCGGTAAATCTTCTAACCAAGTTTTGGGAAAAACGTGGGCACTCACACGAGCACTAAAAAAAATTCAAAACTTTGCTCGGCACGAGGCCGTGTCCGCGCTACCTTCGGGATATATTCCCCTTTTCATAACAGTTACACCATTCCACACGCCCCGTTTCCCCAAAAACACTCTGGTTCAAGGCGATTTTCCACAGATTTTCAACGTCTCCTCTAGTTCTAACAACATCAAGGTATGATTCTATCCTCATTAGTAGTTAGATTTAGCACTTGCATGTAGTTAAAACATCAAAAATTTGGGGAAAAATCTAGGGTTCATGAACTCCATCCGGATTGAACTTAAAATTTTTACCTAAATCTGTTAGCATTTAGTTAGATTAATGTTTTAGGAAGTAAATCCACTTGTATTGTTCATAGATTCGCCCGATTTCTCACAAAAACCCCAAACCCTTGTTTTTGAACAGAAAAAGATTAAATTGAATGGGTAAATGGGTTGTTTTGGGAAAAACGGCACTCGGGTTTCATTTTCGGGGGAAACCGCACCTATTGGACCAAAAGTTTTCAAGTTTTCAAAACCGGGACGAAAAATGGAATTTTGGTGTAACAGACGCATGGACACGGGGCCGTGTCCGCTGAACACGGGGTCGTGTCCAGCACGCTGTTTGCAGTTTTGTCCGAAAATTCTAATGTTTCGTGCTAACTTTTGGTGTATTCTTTCAGATGTCAAGGAAGTTCACGAGGTTTAACGCAAATGAGCTCGATGCTAGGGCTAGATACGAAGTACTTCAAACAAGACCAGAAGAATACCCAAGACAAACATGCATGGATTTGTTAGCATTGGTGAACCAACTTGACCGCTTCAACAACCTTGTTACCGGCCCACTAAGAGTCGCCTTAACAACTCGACTTCGTTCCGTCCACGAGTGCACTTTGGAATTCTATAGCACCTTCACGTTCAATTCAAGGTGCGACCCATTTGACAATGATGGGATAGCATTCCGATGTGGTGGAACTAGGTACTCGATTTCAATGGCACAATTTGGGTCGATCGTCGGCCTGTTTGCGGAAGAAGATGCGGGTAACGAGGAAAATACCGGAGGGATGCGAGAGATAGATGAGAACGATTGCCAAGCCGCGTGGGCTCAGATTGGTGAAGGGCACTACAATCCGAGCAGCACTAAGAGCACTAAGTTGAGGGACCCGCTCTACCGATACATCCATAGGCTCCTCGGCTACTCTCTTAGCCAAAGGCATGATAGCGGTGGCGTTGTTGGGTTAAGAGATTTGGTTGTCCTCCACTGCATCCATAACCGCAGACACCTTGATGTTCCGTTCCTCCTGCTCCGAAACATGCATTTGAACCGACTTGCTACTTCACCAACCCCTATCTTCTTTGGAGGATAGGTATACCGTCACTTCAAGCACTTCACCAACATACCTAGGTCATTCGAAAGGAGCCCATGGTCGGGAAGAGTAGACATACACATTTGCCGCTCAATGAACCTAATTTATGAGGCTGAAGACGGGACGGTTAGCTTCCAAAGGATGCAGGGGCATGCATGGAACCCGCAAGAGGTACTTGTCCTTCACGCTCCACAACATCATCAGTACCAGTGCCAGCCCCACGGTGATCCGGGCCAATCCTCCTCAGGAGGCGGTTTTCCTAACTTCGAAAGTTTACATGATTTATTGCAGGAAAACCTCATGTGCACCAGGAACACCTATAATATGGCGAGCAACACGTACAACCGGGTTGGAGCAATCGATAGAAACATATCCGATATCCAAGATGATATTGGAAATATCCGGGAGTACATTGCAGGGCATGGTGGGGATGGTGATGACGATGATGACGAGGACATGGACTAGGCGGGAGTGGCGGAGGCAGAAGTGGTTGGTTAGTCATCTCACAGGTTAACCCTTTTTATCTTGAACAATTTCCGGCATGCGTGCCGTGTGTCAAACAATTTACTTTCCTTTAACTCTTTTTATTTTCTGCATTTGTTTTTCTTTCTAACTTTGTGATGGATGGGATGTTGAACGTTGGTAATTTAGGATGTTTGCTATGTTTTGGTGTAGTGTTTATTGCTAAAACAGGTACATACGAGGCTTAGAGCACTAAACCTTAGTGCTACTAAAGCCGGGATAGGAAAACCAGAGCCAGAAACCTGTTTTTTTCAACCGTGCAGATTGTCTACACGGGGTCGTGTCCAGCCGACACGCCCCCGTGCCCACTACCCCAGACCTGCTGTTTGTCTAAATCTGCAGATTTACGACGGACACGGGGTCGTGCCCATTGGACACGCCCCCATGTCCACTTTCTGTAAGTTTTCGTTACTGGCACTTGAACACGGGGTCGTGCCCACCAGGCACGGGGCCGTGTCCAGTGCCCAGTAACACAAATTTTTGTTTTTCACACCTTTTTACACATTCAATCAACCTAAAAACTTATTTTTGGGACACATTGAGGACAATGTGTAATTTAAGTGTGGGGGGATGCTAAAACCTTGAATCTTGCGAGTCCTAATAACAAGCCTTACATAAAACTCTATTGGAACCGCTAATCACCCCAAATTTTTTCAAAAATTTTCATTTTTTTTACTTGTCTAGGTTTAATTTGGGAATTTCAAAATTCTAAAAAGGTTATATTTTTACAAATTTACAACCGATAGCGTCGTGATAAAAAGAACCAACATAAGAAAATTATGAAAAGGCATGACAAGCTTAGTTAAAATTTAATTATATATACTTGATCACATAAAAAAAACCCATTCCCACAAAAGTGAGTTTTGAGCCTTTATTGAGCATACAAATATATATCTTTAAACTAAATGCTCATTTTTCGTTTCTTGTGTGAATAGCCGCTTGGTTCTTACGACTCTAAAACTTGCCATGACGATACATTCCCGGTCCTTACCAACTTAAACCCGAGTAAATAAATGATGGAGGCATTAGGACTAACCCTTTTTATTTCTACACCATTATTTTTCTTTTTTTTACCACCTACCCAAAATCCCCCTAGTTAACCCCTTTGAGCCTAAACCTTTTCATTTCTTAACCCAAACCAAACACCCTTTCACCCACCAAAACATTTTTATTTTTAACCCTTTGTTTTAGTGACAAGCTCGTTTTTTCGTATGACTTAAAAAAAATGTTGATGATGAAGCAAAAGAAATAAACAAGCAAGTTCATCAAAAATAAATTTGTTTGAATTATGGCTTCATCAAAATAAAAAATGCAAAAATAAAAAGTCTTACGAAAACCGATGCTTTTTACGCTTTTCGCCCTTTTCTACTAACCACTAACCCAACCACTGACGTGCTTGTCGTGGTACACGCAAATTTAATCCCAAAAACAACTATAGATAGTGGTAAAAGGGTATCGAACTCAGGGAGTATGTGGAAAATATGTCGATTATATAGCTTTGCAATTAAACTACAATTAACCTAATTTGCAGAAAATAAAGATCAATAATTTGGATTGTTGTTTTAGAAAACTAAATTAATAACTAATTGCAAATCAAATGTTGGTTGTAAAACAGATTAGGAGAAAACAATGACCATCTTAGGATTCAGTTTCTTTAAACAATTGTGTGAAATTCCAACTAGAAAGAGTTACATAGACATAACTCGTGCATAAATAATCGAAGTGATAAAAGGGAACAAAGTACTCAGATTTATAAACGCGAGGTTGTTTCCCGATGATCAATTAATCAATAACCAACCCTAACCCTTCCCGTGATATCTCGATTGCCAACGGCACCAAGAACGTACGATTAAGACTAGAAATTGCACTATCGATTAACAAGTTACAAACAATTATGCATACACCATGATATTCAAGCGACGCAAGTTATCATTCTAGAAATTCAGAAATAAGCACACAAAAGTTCAAGAGAAACCTGCACCTAAGATGATCACCGAAAGTTTTAGCCACACATAGCTTGGTGAATCATCATAGCAATCAATTCAATGTTCATACAAATCGAAATCACAAACCGAATGTTAGCAATTGTTCAAAACCAAGCCAAGATAGCCAAAATCGCCCCCAATGTGTTCTCTAACCGACCAATGATGAGAATATGTGAAAAGGCCCCATAAAACTGATTTTAATGAGGCAGTTACACATCTTTGCGTCATGTCCACCGTAACTTACGGTACCACCGTAAGTTACGGTCACCTTCAAATTGTTACGGTAATAGTCTCCTGTGTTACGGTGATGTAATGTTGACTTGTGTGCCTCCAAGGTGTATGTGTTGTCGGCCCAAGATGTGCCGCCCAAATCCATATGCGGCCCACTATCAAATATAATATATTTGTGTTGTTGACTTACGATGTTTGTATCATATATGGCGGCCCAAAACACTGAAACAGAAGTCCACGTGACTTCTTAGTCAACCGCCAAGTCTCGTCTCCCTATGCTTGTATGTGTCGGCTTGTGAACAAGGCCTCTCACCAAGATTGCATGAGAGATAATGATGATGATGTTGGACTTTTTATAACTTCAACTTGACAAAACAATTGTCTGCTGTCTTCCTTGATGTCTCCCAAAAATCAATGTGTATATGATGATGATTATGTAGTAGTTGTTGACTTTCTTTTGCTGCCTCCCAATTTTCGATGATGTATGATATGTGTACTGATGATGATATTCTATTAAAACAATAATAGCTCCTATGATAACATCCAAGCCAAGTCCTTGACAATTAAATCACTTGCTGCCAAACTTCCTTAACCATAGCCTACGGTTCCAATTTAACCAAATTAAGCGATTTACCTGTAAAACACACGAACACTCGTAGTTATCACATTCACTATACATAACCGTGTAAAATATGGGATATGCACGTATTTAGCTCATTTAAGGGTTGTCCTACGGACCACCCGTCACATCCCCACACTTACCCGTTGTTTGTCCCAAGCAACCCATTCAAAAACTATTTCAAAACCAAAGTGATCAAACATGCAAACCAAGCTAAATGTGCCGTCCTTTTACTAACTTTCAATCATACCACAAGACACACCCCTCACAAAAATCTCTCGGCAACAAGAATTATTAGCATAATGCTAAACCACTCCATGCGTGTGTGTGTTTGTGCGACAATAAGCTTGTATAAAAATCAAATCTCCTCCTATTGAGTATTTAGCATGCTTATGAATCAAAAGGACTTACGGGGTGTAACGGGGCTAGGTGCAAAGATAGGAAAATGGTGGAATATATATATACGAGAGCTAATTGATTTGACCCGGGTTTTTTTTTCTACTACTACGAAGCAAACACCAAATATATATACACAGCTTCTTGACATTCTCAACTCTATTGCAACTAAATACTTCTTTTTGTATTTTTCATATTTTTCTCTCTTTTTTTTTTCTTTTCTTTTTTTTTCATTTTTTTCATAACACATCAAACTCAACAATATATACAAGAACATCAATACTACATACTAAATCTCCTAAACCGGGTCATCTCAAAAGGTAAAATTTTGTAGGAAGTAGGTTTGGGTCACAACCGAATGGTATAAGGCTCAAACATGGCTTTCTAAAGACCAAACCCCACCCCTCACAATACCAAGCTCATATATGTAACGTATGAGGTCCAACCCCTAATTCCCACACTCTCACACATCTAGACGAGGCTACCTAAAAATCCCCTATCATTTTCAAAAGCATGCTAACTCTAGGATTTAACAAGAATTCATACACAAGTTCTATTAACACAATACACACACCGCCACTCAAAACAAAGAAATATCTATAACAATCATGTGTGGCTCAAATCCTCACCAAGAAAAGACTAGGAATGGACGTCGGTATGTCAAATGGCACAATATCAAGTTTTCAAATTTTAACAATTTTCGCTCGGATTTACAAAATTTTTAAAACTCCCAAAAATTTCCCCCATCCCCACACTTGGGATACATTGTCCCAATGTATGGCTTTGAGGGAAGGATTGCTTTTAACCCACAACATCAACCTTTGCTTAAATTCTCAAACCCCAAATTTCTTTTTGGATTTTTTTTTTCATTTTATATTTTTTTATTTTCATTTTTCTTCTTTTAAAGACATAACACCACAAACTCGCACCAACCCAAACATAACAAAACAAAAACTCAACACCACCCAACCACCCGACCATAAACAAAACAAGCTAACAACTAACTACCAATATTTCAAAGCTAAAGAACACAACAAGACTAAGGAAAGAGTACATTAACCTGGTGAAGTTTTCCACAACAGATGTTGTAGATAATCTGACTTCCTGTCACCACCTTCACCCAAATATCCGCACATCTTCCCCACACTTGAATATCGCCATGGACCTGAAACATAGAAAGATAAAAACAACAAGATCAATATAAAACCCCGGGTTGCCTCCCGAGCAGCACTAAGTTTCGAGTCTTCAGCCAGACTGTGCCACCACCATTTATGGTGGCTCAAAGAATCGGTTCCTATCACCTCCCCCACTGTAGCTTGTCTTTGGGCAAAATGCATCCGTCTCATTTTGACTCGGTGGGTAATCAAATACATTCCTGCTTGAACCCATATGTGTTTCTTCACGGTCCGGTGGGTGCTTTTTTCTCAATCTTTGAAACACATTTTTCATACAATCACTAGACTCACCACCCTTCCTCTCAATGGGCTCATAACTAATCACTCTAGTTTGAACATTAAAGTACAACTTAAGGCTCTTTGCTGTGTATAGAAACGGTCGACCTAAAATTACCCTTTGTGGTGATGCCATGTTGGTAGAAGCATAGTCCAAAACTAGAAAATCCACCGGATATTCAAACTCTCCCAACTGAATCTTAACATTCCTAACCATTCCCCGTGGACACCTCCAACTTCCATCCGCCAAGCTCACCATGGTGTCTATACCTCCAAGTGGACCAAAGTCGTACATATCGTATAGATCGCTTGGTAGCACACTCATGATTGCCCCGTAGTCCAACAATGCGTGAGGGATTTTTAATTTTCCCACACGGATAGGCACGATTGGCGCTTCATACTCTTTATCATTCTCGACTTCGTCATCTTTTTCCAAACCTGCATTCACTTGATACGAAGAAGTTAGCAATGTTTCATTAAATTTAGTATTTGGAACGGTGCTTACCACATTGATGTTAATGCTTTTTGTGTTCATGAGATTTGTCACCGTGTCACTTGGTAATTGACCTTTTGCTTTCTTCAATATCGCCACGTCACTCGCAAGTTGACCCATTTGAGTGATCAACGATTGGATGCTTTTGTCACGAACCTCTTCCTTTTGCATCCGAATCTCATCACGTTGATTCATTCGGTGCATTTCACTTTGCATCGCCTTCAACATCTCCATTACTTCGTTTCCACCCAAAGAGCTTTGACCCATTTGATATTGCCTTTGAAATCCTTGGTTTCCTTGGAAATTCGGGTTAGCTTGATTTGAAGGGTTCCCATACCGAAAATTTGGGTGGTTCCTCAACCCGGGGTGGTAGGTATTAGAATTCATGTTGTTGTAATTTCTACCACCCCCTCCTTGACCTTGAACCGCATGAACCTCTTCATATTTCCCTTCCATCATTCCTTGGCAATTTTCAGCCGCATGACCTATTTCATTACACAAAGCACAAACATCATAAATTTGGTTAGTGGTTTGAACATTACCATCATCTATTGCGTGCACTTGAGGTCGGGCAATGGCCGGTCGCGCTCTCCTCGATGCTTGAGCCTTTCTCTTTGATGTAATTGCCATATTCTCTAAGAACTCCCAATCATCATTTTCATAATTTGTGCCAAAAGTTCCACCAGTAATGGACATTAAATCGCGAGCATCTTCGGCACTCAACCCCTCGTGGAAGGCATTCATCAACTCCCAAAGTTCAATCCCATGGTGAGGGCAATTCTTTATCATCATATTAAATCGTTCAAATGCCTCATGGAACATTTCACCATGTTGTTGTTGGAAACTCCTCAACCCCTTCCTAGCATCGTTGGTCTTTTGAGCGGTATAAAATTCGTCTAAGAAAATTTGTTGCATCTCCGCCCAAGTATAAATAGATGCTGAAGGCAAAGTGTAAAACCACTTCTTTGCCTTGTCCTCCAAAGAAAACTGAAATAGGACCAACTTGACCTCATCGGCCGAAAAACCTTGACTCCCAAAAGTATTGCAAATTGAGTCATAGGCCTCTAAATGGAAATACGATTCCTCTGTTGATAGCCCTTTGTATTTCGGCAAACTTTGCAAAGAATTTGTTCTTACTTCAAAAGTTCTTCCTTGGTTATTGTGAGGAATAACCACCGGTGAAGGGTTGTGAGTAATTACCGGCCTAAAATGCGCTTCAATTCCCCTCGCATGTTCCCTAAGATGCCTTCTTGGTACACCCAATCGACCCCTTGGACGAATAGGACCCATAGGTCTTGGTATATGCCCTTGTGGTACGAACGGTGGTTGAAATTGTTGTTGTGGCATCTGTGGTTGTTGAATTGGCATTTGAATTTGTGGTTGTACATTTTGTGGCCGAACTTGTTGCAATGGGATAGGGCATTGCATCGGTGGCCCTTGTGGCCTTGGCCTAATATGTTGTGGTATAAGTTGTTGTTGTTGTGGCACTCCACCTACACTTGCCATTCCTTGAGATTGACTTTGCACATAACCGAACTCTCCTTGATCACCATAACCCTCATAAGCATACCCATCTTCATCATAACCCTCGAAATCTTCATATCCTTCCTCATATCCATCTCCCCCTATACCCGAAGTTTGCCCAAATGGAATGGTCGAGTATTGAAAACCCGACTGGTTTGATGGTCTAAATGTAGAGGTAGTATGGACAACAGTTGAACTTTGTGGTACTGTATAAGTTGAAGATGATTGCCCTGAAGCTGGGAAGAAATGAGTGAGTGGTGGAATTGTAGTAGATGGGCTAAAGGTAAGACTGGGTTCGACTTGAGTAGTGATTGGTTGTGTTGTATTGGTTGGTGTAGTATCGTGAAGTGGAGTAGGCATTGTGGTGATGTTTGGAATAGTGGTGTTTGGTGATGGTTGTGTGGAAGTAGGTATAAAAGAAGAGGTCGTTTGACCCGTTGTGGGTGGTACTTGTGTTTCGTCCATGATGTTTCTTGGTGTAATGGGTGAAGTGGGTGAACCAATGATTCTGTTTTCGCGTAATAAAACTCGGTTTTGCCTTAGCGTTCTTTCGATTTCCGGATCAAATGACAATGGTGAAGCTTTGTGAGAGCCTCTAGTATGCATGCACCTGTAGAACCTGCACACTAAACACACCAGTGTAAACCCGAAAATAACAAAGCAAAACTAACAATCTAACACACGTTGCGCACTACTCCCCGGCAACGGCGCCAAAATTTGACGTGCTTGTCGTGGTACACGCAAATTTAATCCCAAAAACAACTATAGATAGTGGTAAAAGGGTATCGAACTCAGGGAGTATGTGAAAAATATGTCGATTATATAGCTTTGCAATTAAACTACAATTAACCTAATTTGCAGAAAATAAAGATAAATAATTTGGATTGTTGTTTTAGAAAACTAAATTAATAACTAATTGCAAATCAAATGTTGGTTGTAAAACAGATTAGGAGAAAACAATGACCATCTTAGGATTCAGTTTCTTTAAACAATGGTGTGAAATTCCAACTAGAAAGAGTTACATAGACATAACTCGTGCATAAATAATCGAAGTGATAAAAGGGAACAAAGTACTCGGATTTATAAACGCGAGGTTGTTTCCCGATGATCAATTAATCAATAACCAACCCTAACCCTTCCCGTGATATCTCGATTGCCAACGGCACCAAGAACGTACGATTAAGACTAGAAATTGCACTATCGATTAACAAGTTACAAACAATTATGCATACACCATGATATTCAAGCAACGCAAGTTATCATTCTAGAAATTCAGAAATAAACACACAAAAGTTCAAGAGAAACCTGCACCTAAGATGATCACCGAAAGTTTTAGCCACACATAGCTTGGTGAATCATCATAGTAATCAATTCAATGTTCATACAAATCGAAATCACAAACCGAATGTTAGCAATTGTTCAAAACCAAGCCAAGATAGCCAAAATCGCCCCCAATGTGTTCTCTAACCGACCAATGATGAGAATATGTGAAAAGGCCCCATAAAACTGATTTTAATGAGGCAGTTACACATCTTCGCGTCATGTCCACCGTAACTTACGGTACCACCGTAAGTTACGGTCACCTTCAAATTGTTACGGTAATAGTCTCCTGTGTTACGGTGATGTAATGTTGACTTGTATGCCTCCAAGGTGTATGTGTTGTCGGCCCAAGATGTGCTGCCCAAATCCATATGCGGCCCACTATCAAATATAATATATTTGTCTTGTTGACTTACGATGTTTGTATCATATATGGCGGCCCAAAACACTGAAACAGAAGTCCACGTGACTTCTTAGTCAACCGCCAAGTCTCGTCCCCCTATGCTTGTATGTGTCGGATTGTGAACAAGGCCTCTCACCAAGATTGCATGAGAGATAATGATGATGATGTTGGACTTTTTATAACTTCAACTTGACAAAACAATTGTCTGCTGTCTTCCTTGATGTCTCCCAAAAATCAATGTGTATATGATGATGATTATGTAGTAGTTGTTGACTTTCTTTTGCTGCCTCCCAATTTTCGATGATGTATGATATGTGTAATGATGATGATATTCTATTAAAACAATAATAGCTCCTATGATAACATCCAAGCCAAGTCCTTGACAATTAAATCACTTGCTGCCAAACTTCCTTAACCATAGCCTACGGTTCCAATTTAACCAAATTAAGCGATTTACCTGTAAAACACACGAACACTCGTAGTTATCACATTCACTATACATAACCGTGTAAAATATGGGATATGCACGTATTTAGCTCATTTAAGGGTTGTCCTACGGACCACCCGTCAACCACCTACCTTTAACCCAAGCCTAACCCTTCACCCAAAAGTCCTCTTGATATTTACAAAGGTATATAGTTAAAAAGGAGGAGGATTGATTGCTTGGCAAGCCTATGGTAGGAGTAAGTTCAATGCCGCTCTCGAGTGATTCACTAAAATACATCTTCGGCCGAGTGTTGAGTGATCCCCCGTGAGGTATGTGAACTTGTATATAAGTAGAATTTTAAAGAGTCATGTTATGCCCTAATAAGTAATTTATCTTATGAAAAGTTTTAAATAAATCATGACGAATAGGATTGTAAATAAATAAAAACAAAACTTAATAAAGAATCTTGGAAATCCCGACACTCTATGACAAGCCCAAAAACCTTCTCTTCTACCCATTCCATTTGGGAGTGTAAAACTACATTATAAAGAGTTTTGCTTGAGGACAAGCAAAGATTCAAGTGTGGGGGTATTTGATGTGTGCAAAATGCAACATATAAATTACATCAATTGTGGCATAAAACTAACCCTTTTTTAGTACTAATGTTGGAAAAAGTGTGATTTTGTCTTCCTTTTGTATTTTCAGGATTAAATGAGCTCAAATTAACAAAAGAAGCAAAAAGGCAGCTAAATCTAACATAAATACAAGAAAAGGAACAAACGTGACATGCCCGACCCCACGACAGCATCTTCCCAAGCAAAACAAGAGAACAGAAGGCTGAACACGCCCCGTGCTCAATGAGCACGGGGGCGTGCCCAAGTGTCAGTATAAAAGACAAAGTTGTAGAAGCTTCCATCGCCCACCACGGGGTCGTGCTCAGCGGACACGGGGTCGTGGTCAACTATAAGATTTGCAGAATCCAGGCAAATCTTGACAGTACGGATATGCTTCTGCACACGGGGTCGTGCCCAGCGGACACGAGGCCATGGTCAACTAATACAGACAAGAGCAATTAATGAAGACAGAGAAGGATGTGGACACGGGGCCATGCCCACTGGACACGGGGCCGTGCCCGAGCTTCTGTTCAGCCTATAAATAGGAGTGCTTGGCTCAAGCTCAAACCATCCCTTGGCACACCACCTCTCTCACACTTCACCCACCACCCACCACCACTATAACACCATCATCCACCACCATCATCCATTATCCATCATAGAGTGTGTGAGTCGTCTCGGGATCCAAGATTGATCGTAAGAGTTCTTGACAATCAAGGCCATGTTTGCCTAGGTCTCTTACATCACTTGGTGAAGACAAAGTGTCTAGTGTAATACTTTTTATTTTTAATCTTTTCGCACATTTTACTTGGTTATGTATTAATGACTTTAATAACTAGTTTCTTATGTTGAAGGTGATTCTTCCTTATCGTTTGTCCGTGGTGTCTTGGCATTATTTTACTGTCTATATAAAATAAAAGATTTTCACCATTCATATCTCCACGGTCTATATGGAGGTATGTTGGCTACCTGGTCGGGGGTTAAGGGAACGGTTTGGTAAGAGTCTTGCCATTGTTCAGTGTATAGATCCTGCAAAGGACCTGGGTCAAATTTAGTAGGACCTCCTTCAATACTTAACGGTATTGGATGGCGGGGGTCCAAACTCTTTGATCCCATCATAAGTTAAACTACTATTAATACTTTAACCCGGCTATTTACGACTGTTTCCCTGCTGACTCAGACTACTTAGCCGAGGGTAACGTCACCTTCAAAAGAGGGGCCTACCATAATATGCATTAATAACTTAATTAATTATCTTTCAATAATCCGACCCTTTAGGATTGTATCATTGCTGACTCAAACTACTGGGTTGAGGGTAACGTCGCCTTCAAAAGAGGGGCCTACTAAAATAACTAAGATAATCTCTTAAAAAGTGCAAAAGTGTAGAAATAATCAAAGGTTACACTATACACGAGTCGGAGCCAAGTGATTCATCTTGTCTATCTGTTTTTTTTTCTTTTATTTTTATTTTCAGCATTTTAGTTAGTTTTTATTTTTCTAGTTTAAAACCTTTTTCTAAACTTTTGATTTGATTAGACGTTGAGGATAAACCGGTACTAAAAGCTCTTGTGTCCTTGGACGACCTCGGTATCTTGTCAACACTATACTACGCTCAAAATGGGTGCACTTGCCCATATGTGTGTTTAGTGTTAGTAAATATCGTGTTTTATAAATTTAAAACTTGGCTAAAAAGTGTTAAAAAGGGTTTAACATATACATTAAAAACTAATAACACTCACGCACATCAATAATTTATGGGAACAAAACCCAAGTTCATTTGACAATACATTATTAGGGATAAACCCTATTTATTAAAAACA
This sequence comes from Helianthus tuberosus, assembly GCA_030545235.1. NCBI lineage: Eukaryota > Viridiplantae > Streptophyta > Magnoliopsida > Asterales > Asteraceae > Helianthus > Helianthus tuberosus. Next base: position 177,259,072 of record CM060450.1, read on the forward strand.
AAATGTCTTGTTTATTTATGTAACTTTTATAGCCACTATTCCAAGCCTTTAGTGCTCTCCAGCTGGCTTCTATTAGGCTTTCATATTACGTTACCTGAAACACGTTTTCAAAACATTTTGTCAGCAAGAAATACTGGTGAGTGGATCCCAGTTTAATCAAAACAGTTTTAACATTTAACAAAATTGAGGGCAACCCGCAATTACAAAACCCCAACATACCGGCAGCAATTGTAGACTTACAAATACTCAATTACTGTTAAGTGTATATTAAAACATTTGAGGTTTTGGTAAACATTTTGACTCACAAAAAGATTTACAAAAAGAGAATGTACTCACATTGCAAGTTTAGATACTACTAAAGCTTCCTGAGAATCTCCTGGTAATTATCTATTAAATCAAATAATGCATATGTGTTAGAAAAATAACCCAATTCAATTTAACCGTACAACTCGAGACAGAATTCCAATGACTGAGTCGGGCAGAGCCGACATGCATTATGGAAATTCTAAATCAATCGAGTGTACACATGAGACAGAATTCCAATGACTGAGTCGGGCAGAGCCGACATGCATTACGGAATCCTAAATCGATCGTGTAGGGTAATAGCAGGGTTATAGTACTTACAACGAGACAGAGCTTCGCTAAATAGTGGGTATTATGCTCGGGCAGAAATTTAGCTATTGGAAAGTTTGAGAGAGAATTCATAAATGAACGAGGAACAAAATGAGCTCGAGCCCCCCTTATATGGCTGATCGACCACTTGGTCGCTCCCCGCAAAAGAGAAGGCAAGGGCCTTCGCGGCCCGCGAGAGACCACGTGTCTCGCTATAGCTTTGCTGAGTCAAGGGGTAGCTTTGCCGAGTCAGTTGCCACATGGCACGCCATGTGTCTGGATAAGAACCAGGCAGTTGCGCCCCGCGACAGACCAAGAGGTCTCCGTCGTGGCCCGTGAGAGACTGCCAAACTCAGTTTTTGTTGATTTTTACAAGTATAGGGTTAATCCGAGTCCGGTTCTCGTGTACGGGGTATACTTTAGGACATTTAGGGTGTCCAAAAATATTTTTAGGAGGGTTGTTATATGCATCGCCTCCGGTATAACGGCGGCATCAACAAAGAAAATTTTTTCTTCAATCCTTGTCCCGGGCACTGGAAGGAACCAACCGCAAACACGACACGTCCGTGCCCCGACATCGAAGGTAAAAAATGGGGCCTTCCACACCAACGTGTAAAACGCACGGAACACATGCATCTCGGGTAAATACCCCAAACTAAGCAAAGCATACTCGAAATGACGAAGCTTCCCAAGACCAAGCAAATGAATCAGCGATATATGAATAGCATACTCATCCAGCACTTCCTTGCAAAACCTGGTCATCGGTAGCCGGAAGTTGCAGAACTTGAAAACGTCGGCGAACAAAGTAATCTTTCTGACAAGTAGGGGAAAGGCGGTGTCTTTCTTCGATGGCAGGATAGGGTGCCACTCAGGCGTAATATCATACATCTTTATCAAATTATCGAATGAGGCCTTACCCCATTTGCAATATTGTCACACCCCAACCGATGGCGGAAACATCGGGGTATGGCACTGAGCGAAACAGATTGTCCAGAAGTTTCCATAACAACTATAATTACCAATTATTTAAAGCAACACGTCCCATGTCGACAAATAATCTCGTTGGTGTAGATTCAGGCTAATCGTTCTACCTTGTAGTCTTCCCGTATTGGCAAAAAGTGAGCTGATTTGGTTAAACGGTCAACAACGACCCAAATGCTGTCGTGACCTGATGGCGTGCACGGGAGCTTCGTTATGAAGTCCATAGCTATACTCTCCCACTTCCACATAGGGATCGGGGCTTGTTCGAGTAAGCCAGAGGGTCTTTGGTGTTCAGCCTTGACCTTCGAGCAGGTTAGGCACTTTCCCACGTAGAGAGCGATATCCCTCTTCATGCCCGGCCATCAGTACTTGTAGCGAAGGTCCTGGTACATTTTGTCGGCACCGGGATGAATAGAATACCGGGATTTGTGGGCTTCGTCCATCAATATCTGTCGCAAATTAGTCCGTTTAGGGATCCAAATTCGGTCTAGAAAGTGGAATATCCCATTCGACTTATTCACAAGCTGGGTTCCATCGTGATAGATTCTTTCCTTCTTCAAGGTGCGTTCATTAAAACATGCATGCTGGGCTTCGCGGATGAGAGTTTCGAGATCGTATTGGGCTTGGGTATCACGAATGCTGAGCAGATAGCTCCGCCTACTGAGAGCGTCGGCAACGACATTTGCTTTTCCTGGCTGATAACGAATCTCACAGTCATAGTCGTTGAGAAGTTCTACCCATCGGCATTGACGCATATTAAGTTCCTTCTAGTCAAAGATATGTTGTAGGCTCCTATGATCGGTGAAGATCGTACACTTTGTACCATACAGGTAGTGTCGCCAAATCTTTAACGCAAAAACAACTACGCCTAGCTCGAGAGCGTGTGTTGTATAGTTCTTCTCGTGGATTTTGAGCTGACAAGACGCGTAAGCAATGACCTTATCCCGTTGCATGAGGACACAACCAAGACCAAGGTTCGAAGCATCACAATAGACAATGAAGTCGTCATTTCCGTCGGGTAGGGTGAGCATGTGTTTTAGGGTTTGGAAAGCAGACTCTTGTTCAGTTCCCCAAACAAAAGGCTTGTCTTTATGCGTGAGAGCGGTAAGCGGCAGATCGATTTTTGAGAACCCTACGATAAATCGTCGATAATAGCCCGCTAATCCGAGAAAAGAACGGACTTCAGACGGGTTCTTAGGTGTAATCCAACTCTTAACATCTTCAATCTTCGCGGGATCGACGTGAATACCTTGACTATTGACAACGTGACCGAGGAATTGAACCTCCTCCAGCCAAAATTCGCACTTGGAGAACTTGGCATAGAGTCGATTCCCCTGGAATAGCTCGAGAACCAAATGTAGATGTTGCACGTGTTCGGCTTTCGACTTGGAGTAGATCAAGACATCATCGATGAACACGATGACGAAGCGGTCGAGATAAGGTTTACACACGCGATTCATCAGATCCATGAAAACCGTGGGTGCGTTGGTTAAACCAAAAGGCATAACAACAAACTCTTAGTGGCCGTATCGAGTGCGAAAAGCGGTTTTGGGTATATCTTCCTCTTGAATGCGCAATTGGTGATAGCCTGAGCGTAGATCGATCTTGGAGAAACACGTAGCACCTTGTAGCTGATCAAACAATTCGTCGATGCGGGGTAGGGGATAGCGATTCTTGATTGTCAACTTATTCAATTCCCGATAGTCGATGCACATCCTGAATGACCCATCCTTCTTTTTGACGAAAAGGACTGGCGCGCCCCATGGAGAGGTGCTCGGGCGAATGAAGCATTTATCAAGTAAATCCTAGAGTTGACTCGGGAGTTCGCGCATTTTAGATGGAGCGAGTCGATAAGGGGATCTAGAAATAGGGTTTGCTCCAGGAATGAGGTCGATACGAAAGTCGATATCACGACTTGGCGGTAATCCAGGAAGATCATCAGGAAACACATTAGGAAATTCACGAACCACAGGAACATATTTCACTTCTGTCTTTCCTTTCTTTTCCTTCTCTGCTACTACAATGTTAGCCAAGAAAGCTCTGTATTCCTTGCGGAGATACTTGCTAGCTTGGACACATGACATGAGCTTGAGACCTTTCGAAGCAGTTTTGCCATAAACACACAATATGTCACCATTCACGAGCGAGAATCGAATCATCTTATCGAAGCACACAACTTCAGCATGGTTTTCACGAAGAAAGTCCATGCCTACTATGATGTCAAAACTTCCAAGTTGCATAGGAATAAGGTCGATTGGGAAGATGTGATTGTTGAGCTCAAGAGTACAATCACGAAGAACAGAATTAACGGTGACAGTTCTTTCGGTGGCGACTTCGACATCGAACGTCGAGGGGAGATGCGAGTGCTTACGACTAAGGAGCTTCTCGAATTCAAATGACACAAAGCAATTATCGGCTCCAATATCAAACAAACACGAAGCATAAATACCATTCACAAGGAACGTACCATTAACCACGTTGTTGTCAGCCTGGGCTTGGCGCACATTGATGTTGAAAGTTCTGACGCTGGCGACTTGTTGCTGTTGCTGATGAGGCTGTTGCTGCTGCTGGGGCTCTTGTTTCACAACCCTGTTCGGGCACATGTTCGCAAAGTGGTTGGGATCACCACACGCGAAACAGACTCTGGCGTTGACCGTAGGTGCCTGAGCCGCTTGTTGGCCTTGCGGGGCTGGGAGCAGAGCTTGATGAGCAGTGGCTCGAGCTGGTGCTTGACGGGGGCCAGTACGGCAGTTAGCAGTGAAATGGCCATACATATTGCAGTGAGCGTAAAAGCGGCAGGCGAGACCCACCGGGTGATGATAAGTACATGTTGGGCAGGCAGGGTGGGGACCAGTGTATGCACGCTTTGCTGGTGGTGCATAGATAATAGGAGCTGGTCGGTGCTGAGATTGCTGCTGAGCCGGTACGGCTTGGAGCGGGGAAGCAGTGGTAGTGACAGCACAGTTCTTGTTGCTGGAGCTGCTGTTGTTGTACTTCTTCTTGCGGCGTAAGGACTTTGATGGTTGAGCGGCTGTGGTTTCGGCAGTCGGTGCAGCGGTGACTTGACGCAGGTTCTTCGAAGTTTTATCCCAAAAGCCAGATTTTACTCGCTTGTCGTTAATTTCAGCGGCAAGCAAGTAAGTTTCTTCGATCGTTGTTGGCTTTGCGACATACACAAAATCTGCAACACAGTCTGGCAGAGCTCGAATATACTTCTTGATTGTCATGTCGGGCGTCTTCACTTGATCGGGACAGATAATGCTGAGCTTCTTGAAGCGAGCAGTCAGGGCAGCGTTGTCACCTTCTTTCTGCTTAATGTGCCAAAATTCATCCTCCAGCTTTTGGCGCTCATGGGGAGGGCAGAACTCATCGAGCATAACGTTCTTCAACTCATCCCACGACAGACCATAGGCTGTATCATTTCCGCGCTTGTTTCTCTTGGCGGTCCACCAGTCTAGAGCGCGGGACTGGCAAACGCCGGTCGCATTCAGCGTGCGGAGATTGTCAGGACATCCACTCTGACGTAAGGTGACTTCAATCGAGTCGAACCATTGGAACAAAGCTATAGGGCCTTCTTCGCCGGTGAACTCTTTCGGTCTGCATGCCTTGAACTGTTTGAAGCTGAAAGCAGCTTTGGGAGTTTCGGTTCTGGATTCTTCAGACGATTTGCTCATGTTTTCGTACAGTTCACTAACGACTTGGGGTACAACTTTTGCCATTTGCTTGGTAATCATGGCAGCGAGGTGTTTGTCTGCTTGCTTTCGGCGAGCATCTCGGGTAGCGCGAGATCCAGATGACGACATTGTCTGCAACAGACATCGCCACAGGACTCAACACAATATGATCGAATCTCACCTCACAATCCTAATACTACTCAAGCTCGGGAACATGTTTACGTAACATGTAGGCACATAATCACAGATTCACATAAGCACAGAAGCACATAAGCACGTAAGACACAAAAGCATAGAAGCATATAAACACGTAATTCACCTAGAAGCACACGGGAGCAGTCAGAATACAGAAACCTATTATTCAAAGTTCGCGAGCGTTCGAAAATAGCGATCGCGATTAGCATAGCGAGTAGTATAGTATAATTGAATAATATAGCGATCGACATAACGTACGGTGGTTCTTCATGGTAGTAGCGATTTGTCAGTGTTTTGAGGTGGAGGTGCAATGCGAGTCGTGTGTGTCGATCAAGCGTTAGCAAAAATCGAATAAATCTCCAAAAATTAAAACACATAAGCAGGTAAGTACACATACAAACACATAAAATCGACGAATCATCAGAGTCAGCAGTTGCGGGCTCAGAATCGAAACTCATAAAAATCGAGAAATGGATTGTCTGCGGCTATATAGACATTGACTACCCAAAGTGATTCGACTATTCACAAGGACCTGTTGTACACACTTTGACTTTCAGGACTGTGCTTTTGCCTCGAATCTTGGGCTCGGCACGCATCCTTTCAGTCACATCGTGACTTCAAGTCGTTGGAGTCCGTCGAGACTTTGGCGAGAGTTTTGTAAAACCAAGTAAAGGTCGGAACAAGTCGTCAAGGTTCGGGTTTCACCCCTGACTTAACAACCTTGTTCCTATTTTGATAAAATAAAAGAGAATTATGCGTCAAAGTATGGATTTCACTCCTAATTCAACGCAAATTCTCGTGTTGATGAAAATGCGAGGCGAACAAGCAATTTGGTCGAGAGTTTGCGGTTTTCACACCTAATCTCGGCCTAATCGCTCGTCCATTCTTTGTAAACTAAAGTGCAGTGATAGTGTAGCGTAGGCGAGGATGGCGAGAAATAGCAGTAAGCTCATACATAATCCTTACTGGATATGCACGAGTCGGTCTGTTGGTTCCCTACTATATACTAGGTCTCTAAGACATCGACCTGGACTAGGTCGAGTCTTGCCTAATTCCCTATAGTTATGGCTCTGATACCAATCTGTCACACCCCAACCAATGGCGGAAACATCGGGGCATGGCACTGAGCGAAACAGATTGTCCAGAAGTTTCCATAACAACTATAATTACTAATTATTTTAAGCAACACGTCCCATACCATGTCATAAAAGATAATACACTTATTACAGAAAAGATCTAGTCAAATTGTTCTGCTCCAACAACTCAGATTTTTATTACAGACAATTGTTTATTGTTAACCTAGGTCTTTCCTAGCCTCGATTTCACAGCAAAGTAAGCAAATAAGCATCCTAAGCACCTGTCACATACGTTAAAATAAAGGTCAATACACATAGTGTAAAGGTGAGCATACAAGTTTAATAGATATAATAGAGTTCGAAATCGATTACGCGTAACCAGCACGTACACAGTGTAAAATGAGGCATGTTAGTTATCGACATGAACCAATCGATACCAATGACTGCATGTTGACTGCCCAAGGCAGTTCGCGATACACACTCACCACTGTGAGCCATGTAAGTAATTGTCCTTAACAACCCCTGAGTAAACAGGTGCTGAGTCCAAACTATAGTACTATCGTTGCTAAGGCAGGTAGACAGCATTCCATGTGTAAACATAACAAACAAGCATTCATTAAGTCACGTATAACATGCAGTAATTGGTTAGCGATTAAAGTATTGTGTAGTGTGTTTGATGTTATTTAGAATAAGTAACGTATGTAACACCCAAAGGTGCGTAAAGCAAAAAGGGATCGAGTATACTCACAGCGATTGGTGGATTGAAGGGAGCGCTAGAGAGTAGGGTTAACCTGATTAGAACGATAGCATAACGATAAGCGACGCGTAAAACGATACAAGTGTTAGTGGGTCGGACAGCAGTTCAATCGGATGGTAGTCCAATCGGACAGCCGATCGGTTGACCTTTCGAGTGAATTGTTTCTTCCTTTGGGAAGGATGTGTTTGTGTATGATGGTGTTCCATGCTTAATCCGAAATCGGTATTCTCGTGGATAGAATTCAGATCTTGGACCAACACGACCACAAGAATGAGTAGGAAGTCGGTATAAGCTCCGATTCTATTGGTTTTGAATGCATTGAGTGTAAAAGAGTTGAAAGAAAGTTGGAAAACCATCTTTCAATCCTTTTCATCGAGAATATGTTTAGATCTATGAAAGATCTTTGTTTGTTTATGTGGAAATCGGTTAGATCTAAGTTGTTCTCGGTAGATTAAGGCCAAAACATGAAGTTCCCAAGAACACCATGATGACATCATCCTAGAACACCTCAAATCTAGTGATTTCTCGGTTAAAAGTTAAGATTTAAAAGATAGAAAGGTGTAGAATCATGTGTGGATCAAAGAAGTACAAGATTTAGGTTGAAATCTTACCGGAATCGCGAGAAATCGAAGCAAAAGTGAGATTGGAGCGCTGGTCGATCAGAGAGTGCCAAAAGTAGTAAGTTTGATGGTGACAGGGGGTATTTATAGGGTTTCCCGAAGTGGAAAGGGTTGGAGAGGGGCTGATCGATCGGGTGGCAGCCTGATCGATCGGCTGGCCGATCGAGCGGCAGCTCGATCGATCGGCTAGTCGATCGGCTGGTTACCTGGTCGATCAGTCACTTGTTTCGAGTGTTCGGTGCGACGAGTTTTGCCGTTTTGATTGCGATTGCGGCTATTGCGATACGATGGAGTTTCCTATTCAAATTACTTTTAATCCCAACTACTATCCGATCGAACTGCTGAAAGCTCGGAGTCGACAGAAAAGTTACGCCGATAGACGACGCAAGCCACTTGAATTTGATGTTGGCGACTACGTACTCCTAAAGGTATCACCTTGGAAGGGTGTGGTCAGATTCGGAAAGAAAGGGAAACTAGCGCCTCGATATGTTGGACCTTTTAAGATTCTAGAAAGGATCAGAAAAGTCGCCTACAAACTCGAACTACCGGAGGAACTTAGTAACGTTCACCCGACTTTCCACGTTTCGAACCTCCGAAAGTGCCTTGTTGAGCATGATTTAATTGTGCCTCTTGACGACCTCCAAATAAACGAAACACTACACTTCATGGAGAAGCCTGTCGAAATCATGGACCGCCAAACCAAGCAGCTCAGACGCTCGCGCATTCCTATTGTGAAAGTCTGATGGGAAGGCAAACGAGGCACAGAGTTCACTTGGGAACTCGAAAGCGACATGAATGCGAAGTACCCGCAGTTATTTGTTATGGCTTCGGCCTAATTTCGGGACGAAATTCCCTCAACTAGGGGAGGCTGTAACACCCCGTCTTTCAAAAGTCAAAGTCAAGATTGAAGTCAAAGGAAGACAAGATTGCTAATTGCGATCTGTCACTCCTTGCTCAATTCCTGTTTTGACTTCTTTGACTCTTAGGTAGTCTATTTTATGCGTTACGTTAGTTGTATTATGTGGAGTACTTATTAATAATCGAGGTTTATTCGATATTTATCGCATATTTTATCACTTATCGCTATCGCAAACGCACTCGCAACTCGAACTACGCGTTCTGGATATTGTTTTATGTGTGTGCGCCTTATGTGTTACTTGTGCATGTTTATTTATGTTATGTTGTGGTGGATAATCGAAACGCAATCGAAACTCGAATCGCAAACGCTAAACGAATACGAATTAAGGATGATTGTATGTTGATATAGTAGTTGGGATTAAAAGTAATTTGAATAGGAAACTCCATCGTATCGCAACACCCGCAATCGCAATCGAAAAGGCAAAACTCGTCGCACCGAACACTCGAAACAAGTGACTGATCGACCAGGTAACCAGCCGATCGATCGACCAGCCGATCGATCGAGCTGCCGCTCGATCAGCCAGCCGATCGATCAGGCTGCCACCCGATCGATCAGCCCCTCTCCAACCCTTTCCACTTCGGGAAACCCTATAAATACCCCATGTCACCATCAAACTTACTACTTTTGGCACTCTCTGATCGACCAACGCTCCAATCTCACTTTTCCTTCGATTTCTCGCGATTCCGGTAAGATTTCAACCTAAATCTTGTACTTCTTTGATCTACACATGATTCTACACCTTTCTATCTTTTAAATCTTAACTTTTAACCGAGAAATCACTAGATTTGAGGTGTTCTAGGATGATGTCATCATTGTGTTCTTGGGAACTTCATGTTTTGGCCTTAATCCACCGAGAACAACTTAGATCTAACCGATTTCCACATAAACAAACAAAGATCTTTAATAGATCTAAACATATTCTCGATGAAAAGGATTGAAAGATGGTTTTCCAACTTTCTTTCAACTCTTTTACACTCAATGCATTCAAAACCAATAGAATCGGAGCTTGTACCGACTTCCTACTCATTCTTGTGGTCGTGTTGGTCCAAGATCTGAATTCTATCCACGAGAATACCGATTTCGGATTAAGCATGGAACACCGTCTCGAACAGTTAACTGACCGGATTTGGGTGATTCCTTTCCGATCAGGAGTACCAAGTATTGACGAGGTTTCTGTTGCTTAACACGTTATCAAAACATCTCAATAAATCGACAAACTATCAAAACAACCAAGGGGACATGTGTCAATACAGGTACTCATTAGGGGGTTTTTTCATTTGACAGCAAGCGCCGTTAGTTGATCTCCCTGGTGTACTTTTTCTTTTTCTTATTATTACTTTTATTATTATTATTCCATTTGCTTACTATTCTTTTTACTATTAAGGCCGACCCCATGCAAAATGCAAACTTTCCATAGCATAGGACTGGGGGATATGTGGAGGAATGACCCGAATCGGTCATTCCGGGTCAGGTATACCGTCATTAATGCAATACAAATAAAAGGAATATTGTGATAATATTACCATGCAAATAGGGGATTCACAATATCTCATAAAAAGTGGGAAATCCCCATACAACTAACTCCCCGATTTTGGGGGAAACCATAATCTACCGAAAAGTATATATAGAGGACAAATCTTGAGGTAAGGATCATTGCAAATCTCTCTCTCAAACACTTTTACTCCAACGAACGAATACTTATTATCACGCTGGAGGGTGGTTATATGAATAACCCATTCCTGTAACGAGTCCTAACGGTGTTCTTTATTGCAGATCGGAGTTCAAGCCACTTCAAGCCGGATTACCCATCTTAGGGACGTATCTCAGGTGACATTTCTACACCACCAAACTTCCTTCACAGTCAGCTTCCTACTTTGTGGTTTATGCGATTGTCGTCGGTAAGTAGTGAACAAGATAAATTTGTGCTGAGAGTTAATAATCATGTTTTTTTGTCAATTTGTTAAAGGAAGTTAGAATGTGTTGACTAGAGATGGACTTTTTTCCCAAATACCTGTACTCGTACCCGTAGCCGTACCGGTTTTAGGTATTTGGTACATGTATCGGTACCAAGTTTTATTGATTTTGGTATTTAATATTTTCAGTATTGGTACGGGCAAAAACGGGTACTGGTACCGAATTTTATATAGATATTTAAAAGTTTTTTTTATATTATGTTTTATTCCGTATTAGGTATTTATAGTACTCGTATTGATTAGACTTAAATGGTACCCATATCGTATTGGTACTCGTACCAATTTTACCTATTTGGCACTCATACTTATTGGTACTTATGTCAATTTTACCTATTTAGTACCCATACTAGTGCTCAAAAACTAAATAAAAACAAAATAGTACCAAGGAAGTATCGTACTGAAATACCCGTACCAATATATTTGGTACGGTATTTGGTACCCAATTTTGTTCAAATTCGGTACCAGTACGAGTACTGTACCAATCCCATCCCTACTGTTGACTATAATAGTTGTGGTGACGAAGGTAGAGGTGGTTGTGATAGGTGTGGTGACGAGCATTGAGATGGTGCTAGGATGTGGGGTGATAGAGATAAGTAAACAGAAGGGGATGGGAGGGTCCGGAAGTTTAGATGAGGAGATGTGAAGAAACTTCAAAGATTCACAAACGAGTGTTGCATCAGCTTTTCTTCCCTTCCTCAATTTTCTCCAAAAAAAATAATTTTGATTTAAATTAAACTTTAAAAAATTAATATACATATATATATATATATGTGTGTGTGTGTGTGTGTGTTTTTGTGTGAATGTATTGTGAGTGTATTGTGTGTATATATGTATGTGTGTGTAGTGAGTGTATAACTTTTGGCCCGATGAAAGGTAAGAAGTCACCGGTTTTCGGTGAGACTTTTTTTGCCACATTTGGGAGGTGGTTTGCCCGGACAGGGCCGGGTCTCACCAAGCCCTATTTGGCTCCCACTCTGACCCCCCTATATCGTGCAAGGGTGCCCCTGGACTAGGTCTGGTGGCTTAGGTCCTTTGGGTTCATAATATAATTAGATGAATGGGAAATGTCAATTATTTTGGCTCTATTATGAAAGGCAGAATGATTGAGTAAGTGGCAAACATATGACCCCACCAGTTTGTTTTATTTCTTTTTTATTTCTATAAATAGACAAAGCATTCGTTGTGATTTACTTACTTGAGTTGTGTAATACAGAGAAGAATAGAGAAAATTTTAATCTCGATCCTTTTGTTTTATAACACGTTATCAGCACGAGGGTTCTCTACCAAGCAAATCAAAAAAAAAAGCAAAGGAGCTATTACCATACTCAATGTAAGAATTTCATACATTTAAATACATACATATGTGTACATATATATATATATATATATATATATATAGGTTGAAAGCCTAAGGGTGCACCGGTGGATTGTAAAACCATACACCTTTAGGATGGTCTTTTGGATCCCATTTCTCCTTTATATATATGTATATTTATATTATAGTCTTTTGATAAATAAAAATGAGTACAGGATACCTATTGCTATGGGAATATAATAATAATGGGACTACTAACCATCTAACATTTATTTATGCAAATAACATTTTAATTATGTGTATTGTTATATTTTGTCTCATTTTAATAAGTATGTAATCCTAATATTTACATATATGTATTTAGTAACAAAATGGCAAACGTCGCGAAACTTGAATTTCCAGCATTGAATATCTCCGGAGAAAATTATATGACTTGGACAGCAAATGTCAAAAGACACCTAAAGGTAATGGGTGTAATAGAAGTCATAAATGAAGAGAATAATTGTTCGAATCAGGAAAAGGCAAAAGCTGATGTGTTTATTCATAAACACATTGATAATTTACTACAGCATGAATATTTCAATTCTGATGATCCATATGAATTATGGACGGATTTAAAGAACAGATTTGATAATCAAAAGGAAGTTTTACTTCCTACAGCTAAAAATGAATGGAACAGTCTGAGGTTCCAAGATTTTACAAAAGTAAATGATTACACATCTGCTCTATTTAAAATATGTTCAAAATTAGAATTTTGTGGGCACCCTGTTACTGAGGAAGAAAAATTTGAGAAAACTTACTCCACATTTCATGCGTCACATATAAGTTTAGCACAACAATATCGATTGTTGAGATTTTACAGATACTCTGATTTGAATGCACATCTCCTCGTAGCAGAACAGCATAACATACTTCTGATGAAAAATCATGAAGCCCGTCCCACAGGATCATTATCTATACCTGAAGCGAATGTTGTTAATAATTATCAAAATAAAAGGGAACAAGGTCGTGGGCAAGGCCAAGGACAAGGCCGTGGGCAAGGCCAAGGACGAGGCCGTGGCCGCGGTCGTGGGTATTTTGGTAAAGGTCATTATAATGGTCACAATCATACTTTCAAAAGTAATAAATATTACCGAGGTCGTGGGCGCGGTCGTGGCCGTGGCCGAAATCAAAGAACTACAAATTATAATGCTCCACAAGATAATACTTCCAATTTTCATAATCAAAGGAATGAAGCCGGTGTGTCCGGAAAAATTGATAATTCTTGTTATAGATGTGGAAGTATAGATCACTGGGCAAAAACTTGTAGAACAGCTCCACATCTATGCGAGCTTTACAAAGCATCGCTTAAAGGAAAAGAGAAGGAAGTAAACTATTTGGATAAATTCAATGTTCAGCTAAATGCCACGGATTTTAATGAAGACATTTAAACAAAATGTTGCTTGATCTCAATGATTTTATGTAACAATTAAATATGTATTTTTATTATGTCTTCCTTCATATAAAGTTTTTTTTATAAAGTTATTATCAATAATTATAATATATTAATCATACTCTTATCATTTTTCTTTTTATAATTGTAAGATTAAATTGGATATCATTGAAGCTCAAGATCGAATGAATGAAGCAAATATTTGTATAGCGGATAGTGGAGCCACACACACTATATTTAAATCTAAAAAATATTTTTATGAATTGAAACCAACAAGAGGACCTGTCAATACAATATCAGGTCCTAAGAACTTGATAGAAGGAGTGGGAAAAGCTAATATAGCACTACCAAATGGAACAACACTTGAAATAGAAAAGGCTTTATTTTCCCCCAAATCTACAAGAAATTTGTTAAGTTTCAAAAACATATATCATAATGGATATGATACTCAGTCAAAGACTGTTGATAATGAAAAATATTTGTATATCATGAGCAAAGATCAGATATTGGAAAAACTGCCAATGTTTCAATCTGGTTTGCATTATACGTATATTGATGTGCCTCAAGCACATATGGCAATAAAAGAAAATTTTTGTGATCCTGAAACATTTAACTTATGGCATGACAGATTAGGCCATCCAGGATCAACAATGATGAAAAGAGTGATTGAAAATACTCATGGACATCCATTGAAGTATAAAAAGATCCCAAAATCTGATAAAATTCCTTTATGTGTATCTTGTTATCTGGGAAAATTAATTACAAGACCTTCGTTTATAAAAGTTGAAAAGGAAATTCCAATGTTCCTTTAAAGAATTCAAGGAGATATATGTGGACCAATTCATCCACCATGTGGACCATTTAGATACTTCATGGTTTTAATAGATGCATCAAGTAGATGGTCTCATGTGTCTTTGTTATCAACTCGCAATATGGCTTTTGCAAAATTTCTTGCACAAATTATTAAATTGCGAACACATTTCCCAGATCATAGTATTAAAAGGGTGAGACTCGACAATGCTGGTGAATTTACATCACATGCTTTTAATGATTATTGCATGTCTGGAGGAATTATTGTTGAACATCCTGTTGCTCATGTGCACACACAAAATGGTCTAGCTGAATCATTAATTAAACGTCTACAACTAATAGCTCGACCATTAATAATGAGGACAAAACTTCCTGTATCCATTTGGGGTCATGCAATATTACATGCTGAATCATTAATTCGCATAAGACCAAGTGCAAATCATGAATTCTCTCCCCAACAAATTGCATCTGGCCAACAGCCAAATATTTCCCATATTAGAATTTTTGGATGTGCAATTTATGTCCCAATTGCACCACCACAACGCACAAAAATGGGACCTCAAAGAAGGTTGAGAATATATGTTGGATATGATTCACCTTCTATAATAAGATATCTTGAACCTTTAACAGGTGATGTCTTTACAGCACGGTTTGCTGATTGTAAATTTAATGAAACAACTTTCCCTGTATTAGGGGGGAGAACAAAGATAAAAATAAGGAAAAGGATGTCACATGGTGTGAACCTTCATTGTTATATCTGGATCCAAGAACTAAACAATGTGAGACAGAGGTTCAAAAGATAATACATTTGCAAGAAATTGCAAATCAATTGCCTGATGCATTTACTGATATAAATAGGGTTACTAAATCTCATATACCAGCTGCTAATGCTCCAGCTCGAGTTGAGATCCCTAATAAGGCAATAGATAATAATATGACTCATGAATCTCTGAAACGTTTAAAACGTGGAAGGCCAATTGGTTCGAAGGATAAAAATCCTCGAAAAAGAAAAGCGCTTATAAATGAAATTGACCATAAAGATTTTTAATCTTGATCAAGCGGTAAATACCGAAACCTCTCATGAGGAAGATGTTGATGATACTAACAAAGAGATATCAATCAACTATGGTCATACACATATAATATGGAACCGAGATGAAATGGAAAATATGGATGAAATATTTTCATATTCGGTTGCCAGTGAGATTATGAGTGGAGATGATACTCCTGAACCAAAGTCTGTAAATGATTGTAAAAATAGATATGACTGGGGAAAGTGGAAAGATGCTATGCAAGCTGAATTAAATTCATTAAACAAACGAAAGGTTTTTGGGCCTATTGTTATCACTCCTAAGGCAAAAAAGCCTGTAGGGTATAAATGGGTTTTCGTACGGAAACGAAATGAGAAAAATGAGATTACAAGGTATAAAGCGAGACTTGTAGCTCAAGGTTTTTCGCAAAGGCCAGGGATTGACTATGAAGAAACATACTCTCCCGTAATGGACGCGATAACCTTTCGATACTTAATCAGCTTAGCAATATCTAAAAAGTTAGAAATGCATCTTATGGATGTTGTTACAGCTTACTTATATGGATCACTTGATAGTGACATATATATGAAAATTCCTGAAGGATTTAAACTCCCTGAAGCGTTAAGTTCAAAACCCAAAGAAATGTATTCGATCAAATTACAAAGGTCTTTATATGGGTTGAAACAATCTGGGAGGATGTGGTACAATCGTTTGAGCAATTACTTGATAAGTAAAGGTTATACAAGTAATCTTATCTGTCCATGTGTCTTTATTAAGAAGACAACTTCAGGATATGTGATCATAGCTGTATATGTTGATGATCTAAATATAATTGGGACTCAAAAGGAAATTCATGAAGCAATTATTCTTTTAAAGAAAGAATTTGAAATGAAAGACCTTGGAAAAACCAAATATTGTCTTGGTTTACAAATTGAACATATGAACAATGGAATACTTGTTCATCAGATGAATTATACTGAAAAGCTATTGAAACGTTTCAATATGGACAAGGCAAATCCTTTGAGCACCCCAATGGTCGTTAGATCACTTAATGTTGAAAATGATCAGTTTCGTCCTTGTGAGGAAAACGAAGAAGTTCTTGGTCCAGAGACACCATACCTTAGTGCAATTGGAGCACTTATGTATCTTACTAACTGTACAAGACCTGACATTTCTTTTGCAGTTAATTTGTTAGCAAGATTTAGTTCAGCTCCCACTAAAAGACACTGGAATGGGATTAAACATATTTTTCGATATCTTCGAGGTACTGTTGATTTAGGCTTGTTTTATCCTAACGATTCAAAAGAAGGTTTAGTTGGTTATGCAGATGCATGTTATTTATCTGATCCCCATAAAGCAAAATCTCAAACTGGATACATATTCAAGACTGGAGGAACTGCAATTTCATGGCGTTCTCAGAAACAAACACTCGTTGCAACATCTTCAAATCATGCCGAAGTCATTGCACTACATGAAGCTTCAAGAGAATGTGTATGGTTAAGATCTATGACACAACACATACTAACATCTTGTGGACTAGAGAAAAACATAAATCCAACTCCAATATATGAAGATAATGCAGCTTGTGTCGCGCAAATGAAGGAAGGTTATATCAAAAGTGATAGAACAAAGCATATACCACCAAGATTCTTTGAATATACTCGTGACCTTATTAAAGACAATCAAGTCGAGATGAGATATGTCCAATCCAGCAACAATTCAGCCGATCTTTTCACAAAAGCACTACCTACATCAACTTTCAGGAAACACGTTCATGATATTGGGATGCGACATGTACAGAAAATGTGATAATCCACACATGACAATTTGAGGGGGAGCATTATACACGTTGCACTCTTTTTTCCTTAGCTATGGTTTTATCCCACCGGGTTTTTCTTAGCAAGGTTTTTAATGAGGCAACATATTTGATCCACTGTGTATAATGCAAGCTGCACTCTTTTTCCCTTAGCTATGGTTTTGTCCCACTGGGTTTTCCTAGCAAGGTTTTTAACGAGGCAGCATGTCAAAGCCAAACACCAAAGTTGTAGAACAACATACCACAAGGAGCTAATGATTTATTCATAACGAGGCAGCATGTCAAAGCCAAACACCAAAGTTGTAGAACAACATACCATAAGGAGCTAATGATTTATTCATCAAATAAATAAATGGGCATATGTTTGAGGGGGAGTATTATGAAAGGCAGAATGATTGAGTAAGTGGCAAACATATGACCCCACCAGTTTGTTTTAATTCTTTTTGATTTCTATAAATAGACAAAGCATTCGTTGTGATTTACTTACTTGAGTTGTGTAATACAGAGAAGAATAGAGAAAATTTTAATCTCGGTCCTTTTGTTTTATAACAGGCTCAACTTTCTAAGAGCATTCCCAATCCTTTCATCATATTATTATCTTAGAGAGATTTTTATATTATAAAAAGTGGTTGTGAGTGGATAAAAGAGAAAATGTTCATGTTCATCTTCATCTTCATCTGTATACTAAAGGGACACTATTCACTCTTTATAATTTTTTAATATATTTTGAAAGTGGTTGCGAGTGGATGGTAGAGAAGATGTAATAATAAATGTATAAAAATTATTATTTAATTGAAATGAGGGAGAACATACAGTTGTTTTTAGTGTAATTATAGAATAAAAACGGTAGAAGAAATGTGAATGCTCTAACAGTTTGGAATTAAGGTCAATTGCAATTCGATTTATTCCCCAACCGAATAGAACACCTTAACTCGTAATACAATTTCATAATATCCTACATATCCGAACGCCCCTTAGATGCTCGTTACAATTGTCTAAGGGGGTGTTTGGGATTGCTTATAAAACAACTTATTGACTTATAACTTTTTGGAAAATGAGTTTTTTAGAAAATGATGTTTGGGTAATGAGTTGAAAAGAAAGTTTTAAGTTTTTGAAATAAAGAAATAGTAGAAAAGTTAGGAGGAAGTGACTTTTTGAAAAAAAGAGATAAGAAGTGGAAAAGTCAATAAGTTGTAAGCAATCCCAAACAGTCAAACACCCCTTACAATTCAATTTCTGGTTAGAATTGTATTACTTACTAGTTTGATTTACATAATTTGTTAAGAGTTAGAATGTGATGGGCTACTACATTCCAAAGAAAGAAAATCAATCAAGCCGACCTTTAAGTTCTGTTTGATCTCTTCTTTTCCATAAGAAATATACATACAATATTACTGCAGAAAAATTGGTTTGGACTTTGTCAACAACCCACCTTTAAATCATCTGAACAATGTAAAACAAACATCTACTACCCACTCTGTCTTCTTTTTTCAACCCACATTTTGGCTTCTGCAACAGCCCTTTCTCTTTCAAGCATCTTTACAGTTTCTTTGGGAGAATCCGATCCTTCCAAATCCCATCTGCTGCAACCCCCTTCATTGTTTTTAGAAGGCCTTGCAGCTTTAGGTCTCTCTTTGCTGCTGATGATGTTATGAGCTGGAGCTGTGGTCGGATCGTACCCCTGGTTTGCAAGATAAGATAGCGCAGTTACCACGTCAGCAATCAGAGGCCGGGCTGCAGCCTGTTCTTGAATACACATGGATGCCACCGCTAGCGCCTGGTACAGCCCCCGCATTGGGTACCGACCTTCTAGCCGTGGGTCCACCAATGATGTGAATTTCCTTCTGTCGTTGAACAAAGGCCGTGCCTGCAATCACATAATTCATTATTCTCTTCGTTACTCATGCCTCAAAACATACATAACTAGTTAATTTAATTTAATTACCCATGTCACCAGGTTCTGCTGTCCATGTGGTTGAGTGCTATCTATGGCTTTTCTACCCGTAATAAGCTCTAAAAAGACGACACCAAAGCTGTACACATCGGATTTGACCGTTAACTGACCAGTCATGGCATACTCAGGAGCACAGTAACCGTATGTACCCATCACCCGTGTGGAAACATGAGACTTGTCTCCAGTGGGGCCCAGTTTCGCGAGCCCAAAGTCAGACAACTTTGGTTGAAATCCCTCATCCAGCAAAATGTTTGATGATTTGAAGTCCCTATAAATAACTGGTGGGTTAGCTTTATCATGAAGAAACTCTAACCCCTTGGCTGCACCAGCTGCTATCTTCATTCTTGTGTTCCAATCTAATGGTTCTCTGTCAGGCAGAACATCTGCAAACAGTGTATAAAGTGTTGAGACTGCAATCTTTAGCAATTAAAGTTAGAGCAAACTGCATGAACTAGAAATGGATTTTACACTTTTTCCTGCTTCGAGAAACCAACAATTTATTACTGATTTTAGCAACCAAACATATGTTAACTGATCTTAAGTGTAAATGCTGATTGACGCCATGCCAGACGCAACATGTGAAAAAAAAAAAACACTCATGTGGAACACATGATAGTAATAATAAAACTATTTACAAGATCGAAAAGATGATTTTTTTTAAGAATAACTGTTTGATGTCCCATCAGATGCCAAATGGAAAATAACATATACATTAGAATGACAAATGACATGCCACACAACAAAAAAAAGATATTTTCAATCAGCTAAAAACATGACTTGCTACAATCAGTGATAAAAGGTAACCTGGTTGGTAATAAGGTGTGTTAATTGATTCATCGTTGAACCGGGAAAAAACATAAAATTGTTTTATATATGGTGTGTAAGTGTTGACGACAAAAAGACCGAAGAATAATGTTACCATGAAGGTGATCTTCCAAGGAACCCAAGGCCATAAACTCATAGACAAGAAGTCTTTGGTCACCGTCAGCGCAGTAGCCAATCAAATTGACCAAGTTTGGATGATGTAAAAGGCTGAGCATAAGAACTTCAACAAGAAACTCACGGTTACCTTGGAGCCCATTTCTATCCAGCTGTTTAACAGCTACAACCTATACATACATATCAAAATTTTACTACACTTATTTAAATCAATCATCCCCAAACGATAAACGGAGGGAGTTTACTTGACCACTACTCTGAAGACGTCCTCTATATACACAACCAAAACCACCCTCTCCTAAGAAGCAATCAGGCCGAAAATTATTGGTGGCGGCTGCAAGCTCGCGGAATGTGAAGGTTTGTGCGGCGATTTGAGCATCGGGCGGCCCTGATGACTCCCTCCTTAGGCTAGCAGCATTATTAACATTGTTTCTAGTTTTCATCCTATCAACTCCTGCCACCAGATCATCAATCAAGTGCTTATGAATTATTACATCTCTCTCTATATATATATAAAACAAACAAACAAAGCAACCTATGTGATTGTAGAATCTAATTAATAATTAGGAAAAGAAGTGATATCCCTCCCATCAATGAATTGAATTATAAGAAAGAAAGAAAAAAAGTTCATGGATGGATGGATGGGTCCGAGGGTAGCCTAGGTACGTCAATAATTCTCAGATTCAAAATTCAGATAATAAAAAATGGGAAATTGTATAAAGATAGGAGATCAGATGAGATCAGATCAAGTGAAGTGAAATGGGAAGTAGAATTACCGGAAGATAATCTGGAAATATTGGAAGGTGCGGATGGGTGGACTTCATGGCCGACTTTTTGGTGATTGAAGTTGTTGTTGTCCTCTTGACTGGATTCAAAGCAAGGAAAACAACCCATTACTGTACTGTATTCTATGTATGTATGTAATCTAGATGAAACCGTTAAGTTGGATATGGATAAATGATGCCGACGATGAAGAAGGTGGGGACAAACAGATAAAAGATCTGTTTAGAAAGAAAGAAAGCGTGTGGGTGTTACAAACAAAGCCGGCTGGCTTTCTCCTGTCCTTTTTTTAATTTTTATTTAACAAAGCTTAAATACTATCAGAGCATCCACAATAAGGCACTATTTTGGTGTTTTTAGGGAGAGAGAAAGTGATGTGGAGGAGAGAGGGTGTGAAGATGTTTGTGAGGAAAAATGAGAAAAAATGGATGAGTGTGAATTATGTGAGTGTAGAGAGGAGAGAGGAGAGAGAGAAAAAATGTGTTTGTGAGAGGGGCAAGTGAGAGAAAGAATATGATTGGTTGGGCAAGTGCCAACTAGGCACCCTTAAAAATGAGAAAAAATGCCCCTTATTGGGGATGCTCTCATATTTATTCTAGATTACCCTACATCCAACTTCTTTTTATCCCTAAGTCAATTGGGATTGGTTCAGTTAGTTTGGGAATGGTTGAAGAAAATAAGTTGAAATTTAAGAGTGGTGCGATACAAATCGAAAGTTAGGAGTGTTTATCAGCTAGCTGGTGAAAGTTAGGGTTATTTAAATTCAATATCCCAAAATCAAAATATGTTTAAGGTTCTACTTCACATTTACTTTTTTTAATATTATAAATTGATGTCGTTTACCTTTTTGTTATTCTAATGTACAATGCTTTATCAATTTCTAATATATCACTATGACGTGTCTATCACCATCTACGTTTCGATTAAGGTTTCGTTCAAATTCGAAAGAATTAATTATAAATGATTATTTTGTTCGTTACCATGACCAACAGTACGACACCGTCCAAACAACTTCGGTAGTAATACCAATATTCGTTTTATGGTTTCCGATGTAAATTTTGTTGAAAACGAACTTTTATTCACAATAGAGCATTTTTTATATCAAAAGCTACAACGAGTGTTAGCACCGTACCGGTGCCATGACGAACCAAGTTGATATCGTCTCAAGAATGTCAGTACCATGTCAATTCTGACAAAACATTAGTAGCCGCATTGGTACTATCGAAACCGTTACTCATATTCGATGTTATGGTTTCCGGTCGATGTAAAACATCTGTCGATATCCTTTCGAGCATGTATTGACTTTATTTTTTAGGTCTTTATCTTTCGATTGCTATACCGAGTACTAGTATCATACCGATACGGTAATAAACATAATCAATGCCAACCGAATACCTATCGCAATTCATAAAGAAATTCTACTAGTTATCAATTAATTATTGTTGCAGTCACGATCTAAAATTTCTCTAGTTAATAAGTTTTTAGTCTTTTAGATATGTTATCGTTTATTAATCAAAAAGAAAAGATGTTTGGGGCTTTGCTTTTGTAATATAAATGTAACTCAAAACTCGTCCCATACAAGTCTCTCTCTCTCTCTCTCTCTCTCTCTCTCTCTCTCTCTCTACCATAATCATGATTTGTGGATTTGACAAACCAAGGAATTCGGGAGTTGCTTTCTATAATCGAGTTGAATATATGGGCCCAAGTCAGTAACGGTGAGGGATTCCCCCCATTGGCCCAAGCCCACAAAATTACACAAGAGTCAAGGCACAATTAAATCACAATGTGAGGCCCAATACAGAAACATTCCATGTTGGGGACTGGGGAGTGCCTATGGATGTTACTTGTTAATTGCACTAGAATCATAATACAAAAATAAATTCTACTATATCGTCCAATTATATATATGAACTAGATCCGTAAGTATTGTTATTATCCTTTCCTCACCAACTTCATACCTAATCATCTTAACTTAACTTGAAATGGTGCATATACATTTTCAAAAACATGTACCAGTTCTTAAACATGAGTATGAGTAAGTGAGTAACATACTAACATAGGAGGTAAGAATAATAACAATTATAATAAAACATCCTTCAACTTTTTATGTATTCAAGTAATGAGTTGTTAACTGAAATGATTCAGAAAACAAGAGTATACGTAATAAAAAATAGGTAGAGTACGTAGGAAGTAAATTACAACTCAGGATACTAGGATTCTAATAATCTAGTTTAGTTTATATTTAGAAGTGAGTGAAGGAAATAAACTAGGTGATGATAGGGT
This sequence comes from Helianthus tuberosus, assembly GCA_030545235.1. NCBI lineage: Eukaryota > Viridiplantae > Streptophyta > Magnoliopsida > Asterales > Asteraceae > Helianthus > Helianthus tuberosus. The sequence continues at coordinate 177,282,239 of CM060450.1, forward strand.
GACTTTTCTCTTAGAATGGTAGGGCTAACGTCTAGTTTGCTGGCTATTCTTTAACTCGATTAATCTTCAGTTCGGTTCGTTTACACTAATATAGCCCGAGCATGGCTCATTTTGAACTCTATATCCAAAGCTTAAACTGGGCTCGTGAAATTTTTTTATGTTCGACCTCGTTTGGGCAAGGATTGCTTATTATTTATCTATTATTTGATTATTGTATTTATATTAAATGTATATAATGTAATACACATTTATTATATTAAATAAAAATTATTATATTTATATTATTAGATAAGTAATGAGCTTGTTTGGGCTTGCGAACCTAGCCGAGTTTGGTTTGTGAAGCACGAATTGTTTATTTGTAAAAGAAGTTATATTTTTAATAGACGTGATTTCTTCCAATGTATCTCACGGATTTCTTGCCTCACTCTCCTCCGTTTGACTAGCTTATTTCCATAGATAGTGTTAAAAATAACCTATATTATCATTCATATGGTGCACAAATCATATGTACTTACATTTTGGTCTAGTGTTGTTTTTATAACAGATACAGTTCTTAAGGGGCCAGAATGAAAGTTTCTTTAAAGTCGGTGTAAATAATAAAAGGTGAAGGGGCAGAGTGTAAAAGAATTGCAGCTGTTATATAAAAGTGAAGATATGAGGCTAGGGTTTCGATATACTTCACAGTATTCTCTCTCTACAAAATTGTTCCTGTTGTCTTCTCCATACATGTATCGGCGATCAGCATCAATATCATCTATGGAGTTCTGTTCATCTTGTAGTTAGTCTTAACTGTGAAGATCTGATCGTCTAATTACTAATTTCGCCTGAGAGATCTTGATTCTGTATAGATCAGGTTGTATTCGTTCTTGTTTTGTTTTTTGTCTTTGTATTCATAGATCATCTGATTGATTAAATCAGTCGATCTAGACTTGTGTTAATCAGATCTTACTTTGTGTAAGATCAAGGGTATCGGTTTGGGGTCTTTTTTTGGTTTCGGTCAAATAATAAAATTTTACGTCACGTTTTGTCGCTTCCTTTGTGTTCTTTGTTTTTATCATGACTGTGTTGTGCATTTTTCATACCGTTTTGACATGGTATCAGAGCCATTGGCTCTTGATTTTTTGTTTTTTTGTCTTCCGCTGGTTTGTTATCGAGTTTTTCACTTGTGTGTTCTAGGGTTTCTGCAAGTGATATATTTATTGATTCTTGTTTTTTTCATCAATCTGTTTTGGGGAGAATCATAGATGAGTTTTGATCAGTTAAACATGAATCTTGGAATTTGCTTGTGAATTTCAATTGTAATGTTTTTTCATTGTATTGTTTGATCCGAGGGTAATGTTATGTGAGTTTTTGATTATGTGTCAACTGTTTAATTTGTTAGAATTTGTGTGTTTTAAATCGTAAGTTTGTTATTCATGTATCTTAAGGGTGCATTTTCTTGACATTTGTATGAGCATGATTAAGTATATATGAGTTATGGTTCTCTCTTGTTATAGGCAAGGTGACTATTATCTTTTTAACTTTCTTGCATGATTATGTTTGATGCATAGAAGGTTTTTTTCCCTTTATAAAATTCAGCTATATTAATGGTATTGAAATCTTTGAGTATTTTGTATTTGTTTATTTGTCTTTATTTGTCTTTATTTGACATTTGATGTGCTTGTTTAGTTGGCTAAGCCGTGGATCTCTTGCATTTTTTTTATCTTTAGTAGAGTTTAGGTCTGTTCTTTTGTTGTCTGTGTTTTTAAGTGGTTGCAGGTATAAAACTTGTAGCATTAGTTTGGTGTTGAAGAAGGAGGTCTTCTGTCGATTGATTATTGAAGACCTATGTTGGTCTCTAAAACCCTTGAAGGTTTTAGGGCAAACCAACTAGGTATATTTTTCTGTGGCTTGATCAGATTGTGTAGTTCTTGAAAACTACAAATTTGATCTTTCTAGGAGTTAAACGCACCCTCTGGTTTCTTGCATCTTTGGGATCTGTGTTTCGAGAGAGCTGTAAAGACAAATCCTGATCTAGGGTTTGTGTTGTGAAGAAGACATGCGTTAGTCTCTGAAACCCACTGTAAGATTTTTTCTGTTGTTGGAGTAGTTTAAGTCGGGGTAGTGAGGACCGGCACTTTTTTGTTTGTTGATTGTTGATTCTTTGTTTACTTGTTTACTTTGTCTTGTGGTATTCTATGTTCTTGTGACCTGCCGTGTTTTTTGTTTACCTGTTGTTTCTGTCTTGGGTTGCATTTAGGTCTGATAGAGGTAGTTGTGGCTCCTGAGTAAAGACTTGTCCAGGCACCAAAGAGTGACGAACCTGGAATCTGGTCCCTGACTCAGCTTCGCCCTAGGTTTTATTTTTTGTCTGGCTCATATATATTGTGTTATCTGTTGATAACTTCTGTGATCTATTATCGGTTTGTTGTTGTTCTATTATACTTTTTTACTGATTCATTGTTTGATTCTGTGTGTGTATGTAGTGAGTGGTAAAGAGATAGTTTAAAATCTGTCTCTTGGTGATTGTTAAAGTTGTTGAATATTTTTCTTAAAACAAATATAAGCTGTTTTGGTCTTCATTTGTTGTTTTGAAAGTTGTTCTATTGTTGAGTCTTGATCTGATGTGTATTTGTCTAAGAGCTTGTTGTTGATGTTTTCATCACGTAATAAAATATTTGTCGTTGGTTAATCTGTTGTTGCTTGGTCCTTGTATGTCTACGGGTTGATAACATGTCTGTTTGGGAGTGTGTTGAAATCATTCTGTTATCTTCATACACTCTCTCTCTAGTTCATCACATTTAAGTATTTCTTCATGCTCTTAGATCCATTTTTTGTGTTAATTCAGGTCATATATGAGATTCTTGTTGTTATCTGTTTGGTTCTCATCTTTGTTCGTTTTAGAGGGTTAGGTTTTGTAAGTCATGATAGTTTTGGGTTGTTATGTCTCTTGAATCTTGTATGATAATTGGATAGTCATGTTTTTTTAATCGTGACTGGCTGAGTTTTTTCATTGCCTGATCCTGTTGTTTCATTCATGATTGGATGTTTGGTTGCCGTGTAATGTGCTACCTTTGTGGTTATGTGATCTTGTATTTGCTGTCATAAGGTAGTTTAGTTTGAAATGTTGTTTCTAGTTATTGATTCGTATGTTCTGTATTTTTATCATGGATCATGTGATTCGATTTTGTCTTGAACTGGCATTTGTCTTTCACACGTTGTCTACATGTCTTGTTGTCTCTTGTTGTATGATTAGTCAAACTATGTGGTTTGAGTGTTTCTAACCACTTGTTTTGTCACGATTGTTCTTGATGTCTGTGTTTGCCTAGCTATGAGATCTTTATGTTAAGGATCTTTGTCTTGTATGTTGTTAAATGTTTTTTATTCGCAGTCTTGATGTCTGTTTGTCTTTGATCTTGTTTGTATGGTTAGTTTGAGCTGTGTGGTTCATGTTTAACCGTTGGTTTTGTCAAGATTATTCTGTATTTGTGACAGCCTTGTATGTTATCTCTTGTGAGGTGTTTTTGGTTGCAAAATATGTTATTTTGTGATTTTGTTTGGCTGTGTCTTATTGTGTTGTGTATGTCTCGTTATTCTTAGCCTTGTATATGAGATATGAAATCAAGTGATTTTGTGTTTCACTTTTGTTTAGGTTGAAATTGTTGTCTGATATAGAAGTGTGTACTTCTCTTTTATCAGTGTTATTATGAATCTTGTTGTCTGGATCAATAGTATTGTCAAGATTGTTCTAGAATGTTTGTACAGCCTTCTATTTGTTCTCTTGTATGAGATGTGTGTTCCGTTTGCAAATCGTGTGATTTTGTGTTCTGTCGGAACTAGTTTGGTTGTATCGTTTAATCTGATGTCTGCGTTGTTATCAGATTTTTCCTTTGAATCGTGTGATTCAGTTTTGTTGTGAAGTTGTAAAATTTTATTTGCTTGATTCAAATTAGTCTTTATGTTCTTTACAAGTTTTCTCATGATATGTTTCTTGTAAAGTTGTAAAAGTTTTTGATCAAGTCAAATTAGTTTCTTAAGATCTTCACAAGTGTTGTTTTTCAGATGTGTTCTGAATTCTTTAAAGTCATGTGACTTTATGTGTCCTCAGATGTGTATCTGGTTCTGTTATGTAATCATATGATTCCTTGTTATTTGGATATGTTGTATTATTCTGTTTACAAAGTTTTTTTTACATGAATCCTAGTATTTACAGATATGTTTTTTGAATTGTGTGATTCAAAATATTCAGATATGGTTCTGAGTCTTTAAAGTTGTGAATCTTGGTTTTTTATCGTATATGATCTGCATACTGTAATTGAATCGTTGTCTTTTCAGACTTTGTTTTTGTTGTAAAACCATACGAGTCTTTATGGTCTTTATGATTTCATGACCAGGTTTTTTATTCAGACGTGTGACTTTATGTGGTGTTTTTAGTATTTGATTCCTTTGAATATAGATTCAAAGTCTATTTTTCAATTAGAATTTATATGCTGATATGAGAGTTCTTTGATTTGTTGGTATTTGTGTTTTTTCTTCAAAGAATCTCTTATCTTGTCTTGTAGTTTGTCTGAATTCTTAGTATGTCTGAGTTATGACATTGGTTATAGAAATCCTATTCTTTGATTTGTTTCTCTATGATGTTGTGTTAGCCGTAGTTTGGCTGTTAAAATCTAGTAAAAGTGCCATATGAGTTTCTTTGAATCTTGTCTTTCATGTGGGGACTAAACAATTGAAATAGAACTGGAATTTGTTGAAAAAAATTGTCTGTGGTGTTATATGCAATAAGTTGGAAATGGTTAACATGCATAGTATATGAATGATGGGGGCATGTTGAAAATATAAGATTAATTCATATACTATACATTTGTTAGTTATGTTTATTCATTGGGCTTGATTGTTACATGTATAAGTTGTTATCAGGCTGGTTATTAGCCTGTTATCTCTTTGGGCTCATGTCATGTTTGGTGCAAGTTGTTCGCAACAGCTGGGAGTCCGAGGGGGCTATTTGAAACTTATGTAGGGCTGCGAACATCACTTAACATGCTTGTGGACTTGAGTGTAATTTGGTTGGTGAGCACATATGAATGAAGGGGGAATGTTAAAAATAACCTATATTATCATTCATATGGTGCACAAATCATATGTACTTACATTTTGGTCTAGTGTTGTTTTTATAACAGATACAGTTCTTAAGGGGCCAGAATGAAAGTTTCTTTAAAGTCGGTGTAAATAATAAAAGGTGAAGGGGCAGAGTGTAAAAGAATTGCAGCTGTTATATAAAAGTGAAGATATGAGGCTAGGGTTTCGATATACTTCACAGTATTCTCTCTCTACAAAATTGTTCCTGTTGTCTTCTCCATACATGTATCGGCGATCAGCATCAATATCATCTATGGAGTTCTGTTCATCTTGTAGTTAGTCTTAACTGTGAAGATCTGATCGTCTAATTACTAATTTCGCCTGAGAGATCTTGATTCTGTATAGATCAGGTTGTATTCGTTCTTGTTTTGTTTTTTGTCTTTGTATTCATAGATCATCTGATTGATTAAATCAGTCGATCTAAACTTGTGTTAATCAGATCTTACTTTGTGTAAGATCAAGGGTATCGGTTTGGGGTCTTTTTTTGGTTTCGGTCAAATAATAAAATTTTACGTCACGTTTTGTCGCTTCCTTTGTGTTCTTTGTTTTTATCATGACTGTGTTGTGCATTTTTCATACCGTTTTGACAGATAGTTAATCAATCCATAAGACTAGTGGGTGTGGGCATGGCCAAGGGGCGTTGTTGGCCCTTTAACGTTAGGTACACCACCTCGGGTTGACGTTTTGGTGGGAGTTGCCCGCTTGGCGTGGCAATAGTGCTTGGCGTGGGGCGCTGGCCTGTGGTGACGTGTCTGGCAATAGTTGGCTGGGTGGCCACATGGCACCCCAACGCCGGCCTGGTCACGCCCATTCCACACCCCATTTTTTTGGGTGTGGACTGGTGGAGCCCACACTTTCCACGTGTCGAGCAATGTACCCAACCCAAGCCCCTCCATACCCCATAGTCTAATAACATTGAAAACAATTGAGACGAAACATATACCATAATAACATATATTTATTATGGTATCAAAGCAAGTTTAGAAAATCATACACAAAAAAAAAACGCCATGGTTGGCTACGAAGGAAACAAGAACGATGAAAGTACTATCGACCACAACTCTCCTTACTACATTCATGCCTTGGATTACTCTAGGCAAATGTGCATCAACAATGTGCTCACAGATGCAAACTACATCAATTGGTCACAAGAAATGTTAAATTTATTGTTTTCCAAGAACAATGTGGGTTTCATCAACGGACTCATCAAGAAGTCGGCACCCAAGTCCAGGTGCTACTTGGGCTGGATGAGGTGTGATGCAATGATAAAAGAGGTGGCTAAATACAGCCATTGACAAAGAGATTGATGGCCCAGGACACACTCTTGATTAATCACAATCTCTTGTTTATCAAACACACACACAATAACGTTGCTGCAAATCAAACAGTTTTGCAGCCTTGTTCTAAATACGCAAAGATGGACAATAATAATATGTTTTATTTTCTTGATAAAGATTAAATGTACAAATATAATCCTATATATACATAACAATATGACAGTTAACAAGGCAGTTATGTCACACCCATGTCAGAGGCGGAAGCGCGTAGTGTGACTTGATCGGTTTCCATAATATACGATGTAAGTAAACAAACTATATGATATAAAACATGCACGATGTTCATCCATTCCATAATATAAAGATACAAGTCATAAGTTGTTTTGTAGCAAAAGACAACATACATTAATAAGTTTTACACACGAGACTTGTTCAAAACAAAGTTTTTAAAATAACAAGGTTTTGATTCCTATGTCTCGTTCGAAGACGGGATATATGGATCAAACCCTCCAAAATACGGATGACATTGTCTTCATAATAAACTTGAAACTTCATAATCCGTCACCCAAGATCCCTTTAGTTTCCCGAAATACATGTAAGTTTAAAATCATCAACAAAAGTTGAGCGAGTTCATGTGTTTTAAGTTCGCATGCATCAAATGAATATTAAAAACATTTGAAAGTTCGAGTATCGAAAGCTGGTATGTAAAGCGTCTATGAATTTAATGATCATTAATGTTTTGCAAGATCATTAATATGTGTGCCGACATAGGAAGCTCTCAACCCGGTAGACAATTTTATGTGCTGATTAACCTCGACTGGGACACAAAAACACTCTAACTGGCCTCACAAGGACCCGTGAGTGGGGCTCGTCCGTACCCGATAGATCTACCTCTTTTGTTCCTTGGTCCTTAACAAGATTAATGGTGCCCAAGTTTGCGCCTATTCGCACATGATCCAATAATTCATTCCATAGCTTAACCATACCCTTGTTAACATGTATTTCCCCCTGAGAGTTATAAAACCGAAAATGTTAAAAAGAAAAGGGGGACATGAATCACAAATTTGCGTCCATAGTAGTGTGCTAGCAAAACGGGTATCCAATAGTGCGTAATAACCTACAAGTGCTCTAACTCATTAGACACTTGGGTTTATGTTAATTCATGTACATGTTGCTCATCTTGAACGTTATTGTATTTGTTATGTATTTGGAACCCTTGTGTATTTTAAATATGTTGGCATTTGTTTCGTATGTTTGTTTAATATATATATTCTTGCATTCATAATGTGTACGAACGGGCCTCGCCCTTCGTGAGTCTCCGTGCCTCACACGAGTATATGTGGGTCTAGCCCATGTAAGTCCTTGTGTCTCGCACAAGTATAAATGGACCGAGTCCAATAGCGTCTTCGTGCTGCGCACGGCGCAAGTTCGTTGTGTGAAATATATATTCTTCAAAATATATATTTTTAAGTTCGGTGAACCTCATTCACATGTACACGTATGATTGGTTTGTTTTGTGTATATATTTGTTTCACAAATATATACATGTATATCTTTTCAAGATATAGTTGTTAAAAATATTTATTTTTAACATCGTATATATGTTAATGTACGTGTACAATACCTTTTGTGAGTGTACACTTTAACAAGTGTATTTGTGTCACACCCCAACCGATGACGGAAACATCGGGGCATGGCACTGAGCGAAACAGATTGTTCAGGAGAATCCATAACAACTATTCGTTATAATATATTAAGGTTCATGTCCCATACCACAAACATATAAAATAAAAACAGTTATTACAGACATTGTTCTCAAAGACAAATATCCATTCCGACAACTCAGTTTTTATTTAGTTTGTTTCTAGACTCCATCCAAGCCTGGTTCATCAAACAGCAAGCAATCATCCTAAGCACCTGTCACATACGTTAAAATATAGGTCAATATACAAAGTGTAAAGGTGAGCATACAAGTTTAATAGTATTAGTAGAGTTCGAAATCGTTTACGCATAACCAGCATGTACAACGTATAATGTGAAGCATGTAAGTTATCGACAAAGATCCTATCAATACCAATGACTGCGATTTGACTGCGAGAAGCCTACGCGACAACCTTATCTCGTTGCATGAGAATACAACCAAGACCAAGGTTTGAGGCATCGCAGTAAACTACGAAGTCGTCATTTCCGTTGGGCAATGAAAGCACGGGAGCATTGCAAAGCATACATGTTTTGAAATAGCTAGTATAGTATACTAATTATTAATTATAGGTACGGCATGCATCCATTAAATTCCGTTATATAACTAACAAGCTTGTTTAACTAATGGATTTAATTTCAACTAGCTAATTAACACAGACTTATATAGATTGTTTTGTAATGAGCACGTCGTTGTCATCTAATGGTATAAATTTTGGGAAAATTATTAAAATGGGCAAAGACCAAAATAACTTGCGAAAATGGCTAGCTATGCCCTCTTGGAACGGGACATCATGCATGAAATGAGCCTTTGGAAATCCCTTCCTTGATACCCAATAAAAAATGGACATGTGGCCATCTCATGAGTCCTTGGAGCGACTCATCATGCATGGGATAAGTCTTTGGAAATCCCTCCCTTGCAAGTTGGGTCCTGGACGCATGAGGTCCCAGACGCATCAGGTCCCGGAAACTTTCAGATTCGTCAGAAACTATGGATGTTCGCCGGAAACTTTCAAAATAGAAGGTGTGATGTTGATGGGGGATTGTTGAGGAAGATTTGGTTTTTTGGAGTTGATGTTGATGCCGGAAACTATGGAGGTTCGCCAGAGACGATGTGGGATTGTTAAGAAAGATTGAGTGTTTTGGAGTTGTTTAAGTTTGAAATCTCGCCGGAAACTATGGAGGTTCGCCAAAGACGTCTGAAAAATCGCCGGGGACGTCTGAAGGACGCATGAGGTGCCAAGGACGCATGAGGTGACCAAAGACTCATCACGTGCATGATGAGTCGCTCCAATGACTCATGAGATGGCCACATGTCCATTTTTTATTGGGTATCAAGGAAGGAATTTCCAAAAACTCAATCCATGTATGATGTCCCGTTCCAAGAGGGCATCAGCCGGCCATTTTCGTAAATTGTTTTGGTATTTGGCCATTTTGGTAATTTTCCCATAAATTTTACGAAGTACATGATCAAATAGTCAAAGACCAGGAACATGAAAACATTAAGTTGTACGTACAATATGTGCAAAATAAATTAAATATAAAAAGAAATAAAACTCCAACAAATGCTGTGCTGTTGGTTGCAGGGGCGGACCCACGTTAAGCGGAACGGGGTCCCCGGACCCCAATCTTTTTATAAAAAGTAGTAGAAATGGTATATAAAATTTTCTATGGACCCCATAAAATAATTTAGTTGGACCCCATAACAATAAGAGTGAGCTGGTGCATTGGTAAAACCCCTTGTTTTCACACAAAAGGTCCTGGGTTCAATACCTGTTTCTTTTGTTTTTTTGTGTTTTTTTTAAACTTGACTTTAAAAATGGGTATTCTAACAGCTGAATGTGTAGTAAATGAATGTGTATTAAATGAAACTTGTAGTTTAGTTATGATATTGTTTTCTATTATGTTTCTCGACCCGACCCGAACAACGACCGATCCAAAAAATTTGAACACCAAAAAAATAGGACCCCATTGTCCAAAAATCCTGAGTCCGCCACTGGTTGGTTGTGTCATAAAAGCTTCATCACGTATACATATATGCTGTACACATAATAGCCAGACAGACCAGATATGATGGTACCGTTTATATTTCATCAACCTTATCCTTTTACATAGTAATCTTCAAGTGAAATACAACCAGCATGATTTTGGTAGATCTTGATGCATCAACATATATAGGTGTCTTCATCATGAAGATACACAGATACTAATAATTAATTATTGTCATACAACCAAACTATAATCTCATAACATTCGTACGTCATCGTTGCCAACACATTCTTTTCTCATCTTTATTATATGCTAATATTGTATTATCTATCCGTTAACTTACTTCAACTAAGCATCAAACGAGTTGTCATAATCTACCCATTTCCAGTTGTTTTTTTCTTCATAAATTTTGTTAAAAATTGTTAATATTATATGTAACAGTAATATATGATTTTAAATATAAAAGTGTCTTTTTTTTTGCTTATATTACCTGAATAAGATAAAATAAACATTTTGACTTTTCTCACACAAAAGCTAATTCAAACACTTATTAAAAAAATCTAAGTCAACAAGCACTTTTAACCAAAAAAAACACATTTGGAGTTAAATAAGCAATTTCTAACACCCACTTAGGGGCTGTTTGGTAGCCTCTTAATGACCATTCAGATGCTACCTCTTAATGGTTTAAAACCTCTGAATGAATAAGAGGTAACCTCAAGTCTGAATAGTTAAGAGGTAACATCTGAATGAAACATCTGAATGGTAAATCATCACATGTCACATTCTTCTACCTTCTCATTGGTAAAATTCTTAATGGTTCCATTTAGAGGTAGCCTCTTAATGACCATTCAGAGGCTACCAAACAGCCCATTAAATTAATAGTTGTTTCCTTTAGAAAATGAGCTATAGCTCAATTGGCATTGGAGGGAAGTGAAGATTTGCGTTTGAGGCCATAGGTCTCAAGTTTGAATCCGTTCTCAATCGGTTTTTACCGCAGTGGGCTCTCGGACGGCGGGTTGGATTTGAGGCCATAGGTCTCAAGTTCTAATCCGTTTCCAACCGGGTTTTACTACAATGGGCTTTTAGGGGGCGGGTTTTCCCGGAACTAGAGATAGTGGGCTTGGGCTACCCAGCGTTGTCTATAGTCGCATGCATATACGTTGCGTTTTGCCATTAGGTTACCCTGGATAGTCGGGTTTTTGTTTTGTTAGCCGTTAAAAAAAATAAGTCTATATACCTTTTAGTTAATTTGTCCCCTCTTTTTCCTTTTCTTTTAAACTCCTTCCTACGATAAAAAAATCTAATAGTATATTTTTTATTTTTTTGAAAAGAAAACTCCATTAAAACACCTCCGACCCAACCGGGCAAAAGGCCAAATAAACAACAGCACCTCCGACCCAAACGGGCAAAGGGCAAACAAAAATCACAACATATACAAAGAGTATTTATACCACTCCGTCCATGTGATATAATTACATGGATATCTACTTTTAAACCAAGTATAACCTCTAGATTTTATCTCCCCGATGATATCATGCGGACTACCAACTTTCTGGTTAAACACCACCTCGTTCCTTTCTTTCCATATGCACCAGCAGGCGATAATAGCCAACCCATAAGTCACCATTTCCTTCTTCTTACCGATCTTGATAAATTTGTTAATGTCTAGAATATCTTTGAACTCAAAAAAGAATAAAGGCGGGACGTTGCACCATATGCTGAACGCCGACCATACTCGGAAAGCCACCGGGCAAGCCGTGAACAAATGCTCCACCGATTCCTCGGAATCACCGCATAACGGACACATGACCGAGGTAATGTCCACATTCCTTCTTCTTAAGTTGATTCTCGTAGGGAGCCTATCCATATTGCCTCTCCAAGCCATAATGTTGCACTAACCATAGCCAAGCATCCTTGTCGTTGGTAAAAGTGCTTATGGTATTGATATTTGAATGACTAGATAAGGAGAGGATCAGTTTATATAGATCCAATACATAAGAAACCCTAGCACTATAATAGGAAACAGAATACACCATATCTCTGGCTAAATATACAAAAATATCTATCACTAAAATATATCCGTTAATCGCCCCCCGCAGTTTGATCGGTCAACGGGCAAACAGTCAAACTGGACCTGAAAGACTGAAAAAGTTGACGAGAAAGCCCCTTGGTAAATATATCTGCATATTGAAAAGATGAGGGGATATGGAGAACACGAACATGGCCAATCCGAACCTTTTCCCGCACAAAATGAATATCTATCTCGATGTGCTTTGTACGCTGGTGCTGAACAGGGTTATCGGATAAGTAAACTACAGACACGTTATCACAATAGATAACTGATGCGGTCTGCAAGGGAACCTGCAACTCGACTAAAAGGTTTCATATCCAAGTGGTTTCGGCAACAGCATTTGCGACTTCCTTGTATTCAGCCTCTGCACTTGAACGTGAAACTGTAGGTTGTCGTTTAGATGACCAAGAAAGCAAGTTATCGCCCAAAAACACACAATACCCACTTGTTGAGTGATGGGAGTCAGGACACCCACCCCAATCAGCATCCGAATAAGCAATCAAGGAATGAGTGGTTGATTTGACCATGTGAATACCGTAGTCAATTGTCCCTTGAAAATACCGAAGAATGAGCTTCATGAACTCATAGTGGGGGTCACGAGGCTCGTGCATAAACAAACAAACCTGCTGTACAGCATAGGATATATCTGCCCGAGTAAATGTAAGGTATTGTAGAGCACCAGCGAGACTTCTATAGAGAGTCGGGTCATGAAAAAGGGGGCCATCTGTAGCACTCAACTTGGATGACAGATCAACTAGGGTGGCACAAGATTTGCAATTTGTCATTAAAGCTCTAGCAAGAATCTCCTTAGCATATTGTGACTGATCTAAAAATAATCCAAGGGGCCGGCGAGTAACTTAAATACCAAGGAAGTGATGTAAAGCACCCAAATCAGTCATGGAAAACTCTCGTGAGAGTTTCTGAATAACATCATGTAGAAAAGCCTCAGACGAAGCAGTAAGGACAATGTCATCTACATATAAAAGTAGATATGCAATATGTGGACCCTGAGTGTAGATAAATAACGAATTGTCACATACGCTACTGCGAAATCCCTGTGAGAGAATATAAGTGGCAAAATGGGTGTACCAAGCCCGAGGGGCTTGCTTCAAGCCGTAAAGAGATTTCTTCAACCTGCAAACAAAACATGGATAACGTCTGTCAAGAAAACCCGAAGGTTGATGCATAAAGATGGTCTCATTGAGATGCCCATGTAAAAAGGCATTCTTTACATCCAATTGATGTATCGGCCAGGACCTTGAAACGGCTAAAGAAAGGACAGTCCGGATTGTAGCCGGTTTCACTACAGGACTGAAAGTGTCCTCACAATCGATTCCCACAGTCTGTGATTTACCATTGACGACCAACCGTGCTTTATATCTTTCCAAAGTCCCATCTGATTTAAACTTGTGACGGAATAGCCACATGCATCTAATAACTGGTTGGGTCATGGGGCGAGGGACCAAATCCCACGTCTTATTTTCCTATAAAGCCGTAAATTTGGCCTGCATAGCGCGCGACCAATTCGGGTCAGTTAGGGCCTGAGTATATGTAGAGGGAATGGGTGAGATGGTCGATATGTGTGAAGCATAGTGTAAGGGTTTGAGGCTGCCAGTTTTGGAACGAGTGGTCATAGGGTGACTGGACGGTGGTCGAGTGCGGGTGGATGTGGCAACCGTAGTAGTACCTGTAGAGGGTGTGGGCTGGGACGGGTTTTGGGTCGGCACAGATGGGGCAGCAGGTGCAGGGTTAGTGGTGCTGGAAGGGTGCGGTTGGGCTGGATTAGCTGGTTTGGGTCATCGGGAATACGTCAGCGGGTAGGTGCATGTGGATGTCGTGGCACGGGCTGGTTGGGAAGGTTGTGGTGGGTGTTTGGACAGGTTAGGAAATGGGGTGGTGGTGTTAATGGGGCGAGTGAAGGTAAATCTGGGAGGGGTGTGATCGTCCAAAAAATTATAGGAATTGATGGATGTAGGTAGGGTAAAAAGGAAAGTATTTTCATCGAAGGTCATATGGCGGGAGATGGTGACCTTGCCGGTGGTGGGATCGAAGCAGCGGTATCCGCGAAAGTCCTGTGGGTATCCAAGAAAAATACACCGGATCGAACGGGTATGTAGTTTATGAGGTTGGGTGGCCGAGGTATTGGGATAGCAAGCGCATCCAAAGACGCACAGGTGGTCATATGTAGGGTGTCGAAGATAAAGGGCAAAGGTGGGTGTAAAGAAGTTAAGACGTTTGGTGGGTAGGATATTATGGAGATAAGCAGTCGTGTGTAAGGCTTTGACCCAAAAAGACGGGGGAAGGTGGGCATGGATTAAAAGGGAGCGGATGATGCCGTTTAGGCGACGAATCATACGCACCGCACGACCATTCTGGGAGGAGGTTTGTGGACATGAAAAACGGAATAAAAGTCCTTGTTGTGTGGCAAAGGTTTTGATGGCATTGTTGTCAAATTCTCCTCCTAAATCACACTGAAAAGTTTTAATATTTCTGTTAAATTAGGTGGCGATGAGTTTGTGAAATTTGACAAACATGGGAAAGGTTTCTGATTTGTACTTTAAAGGGTAAACCCAAATAAAATGGGAAAAATTGTCGATTAAAACCATATAATATTTGTACCCAGATTTACTGAGCACAGGTGATGTCCACAAATCACAATGGATAATATCGAATGGTGCAAAGGTATACGAAGAAGAAGCATAAAAAGGTAATCTTTTACTGTTTAATAACTGAGATGAATGACATAAAGTAGAAGTTTTATTCTTATTACATGGAAAATTGAAAGTACGAAAAAGAACATCTAAAACTTGAGCGCTGGGGTGACCAAGACGATCGTGCCATGGTCGAGAGGTGGTAGTGATAAAGCTGGCTTGTGTAGGTAGTTCAGGTTTGGTGATTGGATAGAGATCCCCGATGTTATTGTGGCGGGAAAAGAGGTGCCCAGTTTGAAGGTCCTTCAAAGAGAAACCAAAAGGGTCAAATTCAATTGAAACGTTATTATCACGAGTAAAACGACGAACATAAATTAACTTTTTGATTATTTGTGGACAATGTAGGATATTAGGGAGGACATAGGTGTGGTTGGGGAGGTACAGGTATCCTGTTCCAGACCCATGAATTGGTAAAGACGCGCCATTGCCAACCAAAAGTTTACTACAAACAGGAAAAGAGTCTGGTTTTTGAATCATACCTTGCTCATCAGTAGCATGACCTGTGGCGCCTGAGTCCATGATCGCGTTGGGGTCATAATTGAGATTCATTGCTGACATCGCAGCACCTATATCTGATGGACAAAGCGCATTGTATCCATTTTGTGGGCCAGGAGCAGTATAATGGGCTTGTTGTTGACCGAATCCTGGAGGATCCGATGAAGCAGGGTTGTACGCGGGCTGCTGTGGGATGTTTCAAGAAACGACAGACAAGAAACGACAGACAAGATTTTCCAAATTCGAGACAACCTGGTAAAAGCTCGGAATTGACAGAAAAGTTATGCCGATAGACGACGCAAGCCCCTTGAATTTGACGTTGGTGACTACGTACTCCTAAAGGTATCACCTTGGAAGGGTGTGGTCCGATTCGGCAAGAAAGGAAAGCTCGCGCCTCGATATGTTGGACCTTTTAAGATTCTGGAAAGGATCGGAAAAGTCGCCTACAGACTCGAACTACCGGAGGAACTTAGTAACGTCCACCCGACTTTCCACGTGTCAAACCTCCGAAAGTGCCTAGCCGACCACGACTTACACGTTCCGCTCGATGACCTTCAGGTGAACGAAACATTACACTTCATGGAAAAGCCTGTCGAAATCATGGACCGCCAAACCAAGCAACTCAGACGCTCTCGCATTCCTATTGTGAAAGTCCGATGGGAAGGCAAACGAGGCGCAGAGTTCACTTGGGAACTCGAAAGCAACATGAAGGAGAAGTACCCGCAGTTATTTAAGGAGAAAGTCTAGAAAGAGAAAGTTCTCCAAAGTAATTCACGGTGTTGTACAACTTCCAGCCTAATTTCGGGACGAAATTCCCTAAACAAGGGGAGGCTGTAACACCCTGTGTTTTCGAGAAGTCAAAGTCAAAGTCAAGGTCGAAGTCAACGACCGATTTCGCGCAACTTGACTTGTAGTGAATTTCTTTTATGTGTTTAATTTAGTCGTATTATGTGGAGTAAGTGTCAATAATTACAATGATCGACGTATTTCAATCGCCATCTAATCGACTTACGACTGTGAACTGTAGGAAGTAACAATGCGATAAAGTTAACGAAACGATAATCAAACTATGCTAATCGAATCGACATCGAATCGAGTCACAACTCGAACTACGCATTTTAGTTATTGTTATACGTGTGTGTGTCCCTTATGTGTTACGTGTGCATGTTCATTTATGTTATGTGTGGTAATCAATCGAAACGCAATCGAAACCCGAAACACTATCGAACTCAATCGAAATCGAACTATGATAATTAGTGGAGAAGAGACAGCGCTAGATATGAATAGTTGGGATTAAAAGTAATTTGAATAGGAAAATCTATCGCATTCGCGTCGCTCGCAATCGAAATCGAATCAGTAAAAATCGTCGCGTTGAACACACGAACCAAGTGCCATCCGGCCGGATAGCCATCCGACCGGGCTGCCACTTGGCCATGGTGTCAAGATGCCATCCGACAGAGATGACATCCGACCGGATAGTCATTCGGGCGGGATGCCATCCGACCGACCCACCCTTTCCCTTTTTGGAATCCTATAAATACCCATGTCACTCTCAAACTTTCTACTTTTGGAAACCTCTGTCCGACCAGCACGCTCAGCTCACCTTTTCTTCAATTTCTCTCAATCCCGGTAAGATCTCGTCCTAAATCTTGTACTTTCTTGACCTACACGCACTCCTACACCTTTCTATCTTTTGAATCTTAACTTTTAACCGTAAAATCGCTAGATTTGAGGTGTTCTAGGATGATGTCATCATGATTTCTTGAAGAACTTCATGTTTGGGCTTCAATCCACCGAGAACAACTCGGATCTAACCGATTTCCACACAAATGAACAAAGATCTATACTAGATCTAAACATAAACACAGTGAAAAAGGATTGAAAGATGGTTTCTAACTTTCTTTCAACTCTTTTGCACTCAATACGCTTGAAACCGATAGAAACGGATCTAGATCTAGTCCTCCGCTCATTCTTAGTGTTGTGCTAGCTCAAGATCTGGGTTCTACTCACGAGACCACCGATTTCGGGTTAAACAAGAACAACCGTCTTGAATCGGTTAACTGGCCGAACTAGGGTGATTCCTGTCGATCAGGTCGCTTGGGTCAAGATGGGGTTCTGTTGGTTAACACGTTGTCAAAACGTCTCGATAAAACTACAACAAACAAAACGACCATGTGTAAGACGGCCGGAGCATCCAGGACGAAGTGTTGTCCAACCGGACTACTGTCCGAACGGATAGGCTACCCGAACGGATTGCTGTCCGAACGGATCACACCTTGGGTCCCACACCTCATCAACTATATCTGAAGTTTGAGTATCGAACGAATTGCCATCCGATCGGACTACCATCCGACCGGATTACTCTTCGGATCATGAGATACTAGGACTTTAAAGACTTAAACAATTTTCAACATGTTCATTAACAGGGTTGCCACCCGGTCGGATGGACATCCGACCGAGTGACTCTTCTGCAATGAATTGTTCCCACTAAGTAACCTCATCACTAAGGTTGCCGTCCGACCGGATGACCATCCGAACAGATTGTTGTCCGCACGATTGATCGTCCGATCAACCGACTTGAAGGATAAAGATACTTCAATGTTTTCAAAATGCTACAACGAAAACTTCAAAAGACAAGCCATCCGATCAGATTACCATCCGCACAGACAAGCCGTCCGATCGGATTACCATCCGACCGAACTGCTATCCGACCCATTCACACTTTGTATCGTTTTACGCGTCACTTATTGTTATGCTATCAATCCATTCAGGCTAACTTTACTCGCTAAGCGCTCCCTTCAATCCATCAACCGCTGTGAATATACTCGATCCCTTTTTGCTTTATGCACTTTTGGGTGTTACATACGTTACAACTATTCAAATCACATCAAACACACTACTCAATACTATTTGAACGCTAACCGTTAATGCATGTTATACGTGGCTTATGAATGCTTGTTTGTTATGTATACACATGGAATGCTGTCTACCTGCCTTAGCAACGATAGTACTATAGTTTGGACTCAGCACCCGTTCACACGGGGGTTGTTAAGGACAATTACTTGCATGGATTATGGTGGTAATCATGTATTGCGAACTGCCTCGGGCAGTCAACCCGCAGTCATTGGTATCGATGGATCTATGTCGATAACTAACGTGCTTCATTTCTCTATGTGTGCGTACTGGTTATGCGTAAACGAATTCGAACTCTATATGCTATTATCAAACTTGTATGCTCACCTTTACATTTTATGTATTGACTTTATTTTAACGTATATGACAGGTGCTTAGGATGCACATCTGGTAGGAAATCGAAGCTAGAATAACGCTCTAGAGTCCAACAAATAGTTGTCTGTAATAATTGAATCAAGGGTCTCTAGAAGCAGATAAAAAAATTGCTCTATTTAAATCTGAGTTGTCGAAACAGAATTTATTTGCCTAGATCTTATCTGTAATAATTTGTTTACTATTTGAGACATGGTATGGGACATGTTATTTTAAATTGAATAGTAATGATAATCGTTATAGAAACTTCTGGACAATCTGTTTCGCTCAGTGCCATACCCCGATGTTTCCACCATCGGTTGGGGTGTGACAGATTGGTATCAGAGCCATAACTATAGGGAATTAGGCAAGACACGACCTAGTCCGAGTCGATGTCTTAGATACCTAGTCTATAGTTAGGAACCAACAGACCAACTTGAGTACATCCAGTATGGATTAAGTACGAGCTTATTTCTCACTATTCTCGCTTATGCTACACTATCACTGCACTCGAATTTCCAATTATGAATAGGCGATAAAGTCGAGATTAGGTGTGAAAACCGCAAACTCTCGACTAAAGTTGCTTGAACAACCCGCATTTTATCTACAAACGAGGAGAATTATGCCAAATCAGGAGTGAAATCCATATTTTGATGAATAATCTCCTCTATTTTATTAAAACTGGGACGAAGTTGTTAAGCTAGGGGTGAAACCCTAACCTTAACTACTTGTTCCACTCATTTTACAAAGCTCTCACCAAAGTTTCGACGGACTCCAACGACCTGAAGTCACAATATGACTAACGGGATGTGTGCCAAACGCCCAAGAATTGAGGCAAAATCATAGTTCTGAAGGTCAAATGTGCGCAACGGATCTTTGTGAATAGTTGAATCACTTTGGTTAGTCGAAGTCTACTAGCCGCAGACAATCTATATCTCGAATTTTATGTGTTTCGATTCTGAGCCCGCAATTGCTGACTCTGATGATTCGTTAATTTTGTGTGTTTACCTGTTTATGTGTTTAAATTTTTGGAGATTTACTCCATTTTTGCTTCCACTTCGATCGACACGCACGACTCGCATTGCACTTCTACCTCAAAACGTTAACAAATCGCTGAATTGTGGACGACTTTATGTTACGTTATACGCTTATACTACACGACTCGATATATATAACGCGAACACTATATTCGGACGATCGCGAACTGTAAATGATAGGTTTCTGTATTCTGACTGCATCTTGTGATTTCATGCTTACGTGTTCTGTGGATTATGTGCTTATGTGTTTATGTGATTATGTGTTCTACGTAGTTATGTGTTTATGTGTTTACATGATTATGCGTGTTCCTGAACTTTAGTAAGTAGGAGACGTGTGGGGTGAGATTCGAATACAATGTGTTGAGTCCTGTGACGATGTCTGTTGCAGACAATGTCATCTGGATCCCGTAATCCCTCACTTTCTCGTCAAGAAAAGAGAGACAGACGCCTTGCTGCTATCATCGCTAAACAAGTAGCAAAGGCCGTGAGTGATGTTTACGAGAATGTCAGCAAATCGTCTGAGGAATCGAGGACCGAAGCTCCTAAAGCTACCACCAAGGCCTTCAATTTCAAGCAATTCAAGTCGTGTGGGCCAAAAGAATTCACTGGCGAGGGAGGTCCTACTACACTATTGTTGGTGCATTGAATGTCTGATGACTACGTCTTAGTTGAGTCTTAGGTCTAGATAGGTTGTTCGGAGTTGGAAATCATGAAAGGTGGTTTTAGATTGTAATTCCGCTCCAAATGACATTTATGTCATTAGGAGCGAAATCAGGATATGTTGTAAACATGTAATTCCGCTCCAATAGGTCTAAGATGTTAATTCCGCTCGTAATAGTTAGTTGCTGATTTCGCTCCTGATGAATTCAGGTGATTCCGCTCGTAATTGACATGTAGGTAGGAGCGGAATCAAGCTTCTTATAAATAGGGGTTGGCTGATCTCATTTGTCAACGGTTGGAGCGAAATCAGAGTCGAAGTGCTGCAGAAATTTTGTCAGAAATCATTGTATTTGACTCAGAAAGTATATATAAAGAGGAAATAGCTGCGTGACATTGTTTACTTTGATTCTGCCTCTGTATTCAATGAGGAACTGCCTTATACTGACTGTTTAGGGTCTCAACATGGTCCAACAAGTGGTATCGGAGCTCAGGACGAGGAGTTCATACCATAGCAACTTGATTCTACCAAAATTTCTCATTTCTACTCACTTCTTTTTATATTTTTCTGATTTGAACTAGTTCCAACGGTCGGAATGGCCTGATTTTCGAGTATATTGTGTAAAACATAGTTTTAACAAAGCCTACAAAGAATCAGTTTAAAACTCGGATTAAAAATGGTAAAAATTACATAAGAACCTGATTCCGCTCGTAAAGTTCTTCGGCTAAAAAGTTAATTCCGCTCTTAAAGACATAAAAAATCAGATTTCGCTCGAAAACAGATCAGTTCTGATTCCGCTTGAGAAACACAATTCTGATTCCGCTCGTAATCAGAACAAGTCTGATTCCGCCTGAAACGTATTATCTGATTCCGCTCGAAATCAGACTAAAGCTGATTTCGCTCCAACATCTTCTGTGATTTCGTTCAAAAGCTGATTTCGCTCAAAGTTAGCTGTGTTTCAAAAATTTTGAAAATTATTCTAAGTATTTGCTGATTTCGTTTCAGGTACAAGATGGATGATTTCAATCCGTTTTATGATGTCTTTGCATTTGCTGGAGACGGAGGAAATGATACATATTCTAGTAACACCAATGAGAACACGCCGAATCCAAAGAAAAAGTTATCGGATGCATTGGAGGTTGAAAGTGCTTTCGAAACCTACAACAAACCCCCGAAGTTGATGGCTATCGAAGAATATAGTCGGTGGGCCAAGAAGTTTGAAGATTGGTTGATGGCCTTTGCTTTTCCTAGTTGGAAGAGTCTAAAAAATGGATACCATAATGGAAACAAAAAAGGTGAAACCTTAACAACAAATGAAGAGATAGAATTGTTTGTTGCTGAGCAAAAATGTATTGCGTTGCTGTTTCAGTCCGTCAGAGAAGATATAATATCTTTGATCGAATACTCTAGTGCTACAGATCTCTGGAACAAATTGAAAAACAAATGTATAGGAAGCACAGAAATTGTGAAAAACAAAAAGAAACTACTTAGAAAAGAGTTTGATTTGTTTGGGTGTTTAAAGAATGAATCAGTTTGTAAAATGATTGAGAGGTTTGGGCATCTGAAGCTGGAACTGGCGAGACATGATATTTCCTATTCTCAAGAAGAGCTAGTCGACAAATTGTTTGATGCATTGCCAGATGAGATGGATTGGCAATATTATGCGTTGATGCTAAAGAATACTATCAAGCCACCAGAAACATTGACAGTAGACTTGTTGATTGAGAGATTAGAGAGTCACGAGTTGGAGTTAAAGAAGATGTACAAAGTCAATCACTCATCATACCAGCAGAACCTGGATTTGTATTATCCAAAGAACATGATGCCAAAGAGTACATCTCCCAAGACAACGTTTTCTGCTGAGAATGTCTCTACAACGAGCAAAGAAAGTCAAAGCAGTGGATATCACAGTGGGTCTTCATCAAATTCAAACCAGTCTGATGCAAAGAACTTATTTCAATGCAACATCGCTGTAGACTTAAAGAACGCTCAGAACTTCAGCGAGGAGTCTGCCAAACAACAGATGGTTTTCCTAGCATCTGTGCTAGAATATTATGAAAGTCTTGTAGCAGGGAAGATAGGCAACACCAACCTGACGAAAGAAGATTATGATCAGATAGATCCTGAGGAGATGGAACTAATTGACATAAGGTGGTGTATGGCCAGTGCAGTTCGTCGAGCACAGCGTTTCATGGAGATAACCGGGAGAAAGTCAATTGGTGGACCATCTACCAAGTTGGGCTTTGATAAGTCTAAGGTGACGTGCTTCAAGTGTAAACAAAAAGGTCACTTTAAGTGTGAATGCAGAAATGCGTATGCTGATGAGTCTGAAAACCCATTTAGAGAAGACTACTACAAGAAGGCGATTTATCATCAGAATAAATCAGAACCGCCAAGGATGAAGCAGCTTGAGGATAACAAAGAAAAATCTAGAGCTCTTGCGGTGATTCATGACGATGAAGGTTATGACTGGAGTGAGTTGTTACCTGAAGAGGATGCGGTTGGATATGCATTCATGGCAAAATCTGAACCTATTCCTTGGAAAGATAACAGAACTGAAGAACAGAAGTATAAACACAGAAGGATGTTAGCCACGAACAAATTGATCAGAATATCTGGTATTTTTTCTGAGGCAAAAAGAGCAAATAGATGGGATCCAGATAGAGAATGTTATCTTCACCCCTATGGAAACATTGCTATTGATCATAACACTCTTGATATGGAAACCATAATCCAAGAGTATAAAGTTGAAGATGATTATTGGCAGAAGAAATGGTGGGGAAGCGGAGAAGAAGAAGAGAAAGAGAAGAAGGAGAAAGAAGAGAAAGAAAAAGAAGAGAAAGAGAAGTCAAAGAAGATTGACACTGGGATCATTGACACGACACAGGAGTTGAATGCTGAAAACATGGGAAAGATGGCTGACAAGGTGCTGGCTACTAATGCGCTAGAGGTAGATTCTAAATCCGTTTCTGAGTCTAAAAGCCAAGTCAGTTCAAACGCGTCAACGACTGAGTCAGGTAAGAAGGTCAGTGGTGATGTTGACTGCAAAAATTGCATCTAAGAATGCAAGGTTTGTAGTACAAACACTTATCTCAAAGGTAAGAAGATTGAGGATCTGACTGCTAAAGTCAAAAGTGTTGAGGATCAAATCCTTGATCGTGATAAAATGGTGAAAGCTTCAACTGAACGATTAAAAGAATTAACTAACAAAATTGAAACTGATAAAATTGATCAAGAAAAGGTTAGGAAAGAAAATGAAAGGTTAGTTCTTGAAAATCGTCAGATTACTGAAATGTTTGAAAAGCTTAAAAGCACGGTTAAAGATAATGATGATAGAAATGGTAAAACATACAAAGAAAATTGCCAATTGCAATGTGTTTTAAGAATCAAAGAAGAACTAATCAACAAACAATTGGATGAGATTGCTAAATTGAAACTTCAGTTTGAAGAAGCCAAGATTGAGAATGAGCGTATCAATTTGAAATTGAACAGTTACAGCTCTGCAAGTTTTGTTTTGCAACACATTATTCCCAAACCCATCGGGAAAGACAAAGCAGGCGAAGATGTATACTGTGATGGAACTGGGGTTGGGTTTCATCAAGTTCCACCACCAGTTCTAGACAATTATTCGAAAAAGCAATCTGGGTTGGTTAATCTTGAGGAAGAAAATGAAGTGAAACTTCCTGATTCAATTGATGTTACATTTTCTTCTTCATCATCTGATGATAGTGTTCAGACAGAGATTGTTAAAAGCACAGCTGAAAGTGTTTTGAATAGTGATTCAGCTGGAGACGATGAATGTTTCTTGAACAAATACATTCCGAAACAAAAGTCCAAAAACAACTTAGGTGATGAACCGGGTCTTGTGATGTACAAGATGGCTAGATCTGATAAGTTGTATTCGGATTCTGAGTTTCCTTTGGAGAATGTAAATGTTTCAAAATTGACAAATGTGTTCAAAATGGTTGAAATCGATTTGTCTGAAGTAAAGAATTTAAAACAAACAAAAAGGCAAATGAATTTTGAGAAAGATAAAGCTTACTACAAGAAACCTGTAGTTTCACCACGTTTTTATAACAACATTCGAAACAATTGGTCGGGTGGATATCAGGGTGGTAAGAGTTATCAGAAAAGGAGTTTTCAAAACAAAAGGTTTGCTGAAAAGAAGGTGTTTGTGAATGGTTCAAGTTCACTTTCTGATGAGGAAAATGAAATCTTTTCGAAATCAAATGAAGAATTTTTTGCGAAGAGGGCCTCACAACCTCAGTCTGAAGGCACAAGTCGGGTAGTTGATACTCGTACGTGTTTTAGATGTAACAAAGTTGATCACATTGCAAGAAATTGCATCAACTATAAGCCTAAGACTGTAGTTGTTGAGAATCGAAAGAAGAAGGTTGATGCAAAAGGCAAAGCTCCAACGGTTGTTGAGAAAGTTTTGAAAAATGAGAAAACAAAAGTCAAAATTGAACCTGTTAAGAACTTGGTAACTAAAAATGACAAATTTTATAAACGGGTTGCATCATCTCAACAAACATGGAAGCCAAAAGTTGTTGATAAACCAAAGGTTTCATAGTCGGAAAAACAATCATCTTCTACCACACCGGTAAAGATGGATGTTCCTTTGGATTATTATGAAAAGTTGGAGAAACAATCTTCTACTCCACCAGAGAAGAAGAATGTTCAAAAGAAAAATCAATCAACCGGTCAACTTAAGATAGATGAGTTTTTCTTATACAAAAAGGTTGAGGTTGGATCATATGAAAGTTTGAAAATAAATGATAAAAATTTTCCGCCACTTTACACTACAACATCTCACATTAAAGTCCAGTTACCTGAGTCGAAAGAGGCTTGGGTGGCATCAAAATCTCACTAAAGATTTTGGACTTGCCGGAGCTTCCTAGTTGGTAATTGTGAAGCAGGAATCGGCATCTTTATTGAATTGTTTGTGATATGTGCAGGAACTTCCGAGAGCTATTTCACGATGGATTATGGATAGTGGAGCGTCTCGGCATATGACAGGGAAAACTGCATTGTTGTACGATGTTAGAAATTTCAATGGAGGTTACGTGGGATTCGCAGGGAATCAAGGTGGTAGAATTGTCGGTGAAGGAACATTATCCAATGGGATTGTTACGTTTGAAAGAGTCAACTACATTGCTGAGCTGGAGAATAATCTGTTGAGCATTTCGCAGATTTGTGACAGGATGTATACCACTCACTTCACAGACAAAGAATGTTTGATCTTGAAACCAGGATTTGTTATCCCTGAAGAATGGATTATCATGAGGGCACCAAGAGTCAATGATCTGTACGTGTTGGACATGAGCGTAGCTACTACAACCACGGGTCAGGCTCATTGTTTTGTGTCTAGAGCAACGGAGAAAGAATCAAAGTTGTGGCACCGGAAGATGGGGTATATACATCTTAGAAAAATGAATCACTTGGTGCATAATGATTTGGTTCTGGGAGTTAATATCAAAGGTTTTCATCTGGAAGGGGAGTGCATTAGTTGCGTCAAAGGCAAGCAGAAGAAAAAGTCACACCCTAAAAAGCAAGTCAATTCAGTTTCCAGACCGTTAGAGAGACTACATATGGATTTGTTTGGTCCAGAAAACGTCAAAAGTATTACAGGGGATCTCTACTGTCTTGTGGTTACTGATGATTATTCCAGATTTTCGTGGGTATCATTCTTGAAGACGAAAGATGAAACGTTTGACAGTTTGATGGCGTTGTTCAGAAAGATTGAAAATCTGTACCAAAGGCGTATCAGAAGAATCAGAAGTGATAATGATACTGAGTTCAAGAACAACAAGATGGAAGAATATTGTGATGAAAGAGGTATATTGCATGAGTTTAGTGCTCTGTACACTCCGCAGCAAAATGGAGTCGCAGAACGTAAAAACAGGACGCTAATCGAAACGGCCAGAACGATGCTTGCTGATTCAAAGCTACCGATAAATTTTTGGGCAGAAGCAGTTTCCGCCGCATGCTATACACTCAACCGGGTTCTCACTGTCAAGAAATTCAACAAGACATGCTTTGAGTTGATCAATAACCGCAAACCGAACCTAAAGTTTTTAGAACCGTTTGGGTCTCCTTGTACAGTTCTAGAGCCTTTTGGTAAGTTTGGTCCAAAGAGTATCGAAGGAATATTTGTGGGTTACTTAAGTCCACAAAGACGTGTCTTTGTTCCAAGCATGAAGCAGATCATCGAAGCACAACATGTTGAGTGTCAGGGGTATACTATGCCGCCTCAAAATCCCGGTGACTCATGGCGTTTTAATTATGATAAATTGTGGGATTCGTTTGACATGGAAGAAGAAAAGGAAGAAGAAGAAGAGGATTTCTTTGATGAGTTGGATATTCTAAGAGAGTATGAAGAATCGCAAGAAAGGTTCCCAGCTGAGTATTCAAGGCGACCACGACGAGCTTCTAATGATGATGAAGCAGGTCCAAGCAATACTGGTGAACATGATGATGTCCAACAAAATGAAGTTGCTCAAGATAATCAGTCGGCACAGAATGATAATCAAGAATCTGAGAACATGCCTGTATTTGATTGTGGTGATTCAGATTTTGAGGGGGAGCAAATTCAGATTTCAGGTCAAACAAACCCAGTCAGTGAACAAGATGCAAATCAGAATGTTACTAATCTGGAGGGTGATGTAGATGTTCCAGGCGAAGTAATGCCATGAACTCTTTCATATCATCCAGAGGAATTGATCATTGGAGAATTGCAGACAGGCGTTCGCACTCGAAGAAAGATTGATAAAGGGCTTACATGTTTTTATACAACAGTTGCTCCTTTGCAAACTGAATTCTCATTGAGTTGTTTTATCTCGCAGGTTGAACCAAGGACTTACAAAGAGACGCTTACAGAAGATTCTTGGGTCAATGCAATGCAGGAGGAACTGAGCCAATTCGAAAAGTTGGGAGTGTGGAAGTTAGTGGATTTGCCTGATGGTCAAAGGAAGATAAACACCAAGTGGGTGTTCAAGTGTAAGAGAGACGATAGAGGAGTTGTGGTTCGTAACAAAGCTCGACTCGTAGTCCAGGGTTTCAGTCAGCAGGAGGGGATAGATTTCACTGAAGTATATGCTCCAATTGCTAGACTAGAAGCTATCAGAATCTTCTTAGCATTTGCATCATGGAAAAACTTCAAAGTATATCAGTTAGATGTAAAATCGGCGTTTCTCTATGGGAAGGTAAAAGAGGAGGTTTATGTCGGTCAGCCACCGGGCTTTACCGATCCACTTCACAAAGACAAGGTCTACTTGCTAGATAAAACGCTGTATGGTTTACACTAGGCCCCGAGAGCTTGGTACGAGACATTGTCTCAACACCTACTAGCCAACAGCTTCATCCGTGGAAAAGTGGATGCCACTCTCTTCACCAAAGAGGTCGACGGACATCTTCTGGTTATTCAAATATATGAGGACGACATCATATTTGGGTCAACAAATGAGGATCTATGCAAAGATTTTGAACGTGTTATGAAGCAGAAATTTGAAATGTCATCGATGGGTGAGATGAAATTCTTTTTGGGATTACAGGTTGATCAACTACCCAAAGGAATTTTCATACATCAAACGAAGTATGTTCATGATATCTTGGAGAAATTCGGGATGTCAGGTTCTACTCCAGCTTCCACCCCATTAGCAACGAATCATGGGATAAACCCTGATCTCACCGGAGAGAAGGTAGATGAAACGATGTATCGTTCCATGATCGGATCGCTGATGTATTTGACATCTTCAAGACCCGATATCATGTACCCAACCTGCCTCGCAGCAAGATTTCAATCTAACCCGAAAGCTTCGCATATGGTGATTGTGAAAAGGATATTACGCTACCTGAAAGGAACTCCATCATTGGGGTTGTGGTATCCAAGAGAAGGCGATTTCACGCTCGAAGGGTATTCCGATTCCGATTTCGGATGCTGCAAAGTTAATGCTAAATCAACAACAGCAGGGTGCCAGTTTTTCGGATCACGATTGGTCACTTGGCAATGCAAAAAGCAAACCTCTGTGGCTTTATCCACATGTGAAGCGGAGTATGTATCTGCTAGCAGTTCCTGCTCACAGATCTTGTGGATCCAGCAACAGATGCGCGACTATGGTTTGCAATTTCTAAACACCCCTATCTTTGTTGATAGTGAGGCAGCAATTAACATTACGAAAAATCCAGTTCATCACGCTAAAACGAAACACATTGAGATTCGTCATCACTTCATTCGAGATTGTTTCGAGAAGAAGTTGATACGAATTGAGAAAATCCACACTGATGAACAAAAAGCTGATTTACATACCAAAGCATTTGATAAAATACGTTTTCAATATTTGCTAAAATTGAATGGTATGAAGCTTTTATCGGTGTTGGAGGAGATTCTTGGCGTAGATGAAGGAGACATTGTAGATGATGTTGAGAAGCAATCTGCAATGGTTTGTCGATTTTTTACTTGTTTTGGTATTTAGGGGGAGTATAGGGTAAATATTTCAGAAAATACAAAAACAATAAAAAAATGAAAAAAAATGACAAAAATACAAAAACATGAGATATTTTCAAAATCCAAAAACAATAGAAAAACCAGAAAAGAGTTTGTGTAAAAAGGGAAAATGATAGTACATTGGCTTGATAGTCACGGTATGCTAAAGAAATGGAATGTTTAAATGCATTAAACAGTCTCGCTGATGATATGCCGATTGGTTTTTACACATTAAGTAGGTTTGTTCGGGATATAAACCTAAATTTTACTTGCTTATTTCATGGGGAACACTACCTGGATATATAGGTAACCCCTGAAATTTCGTTTGAAAGATTCCTTTTTCTGATATACTAGGTTTTTATACTCAGTGATATCTGGGGTATTATTCCGGGACTTCTGCTGAATGGAAGTTCTGACCTAGTCCTCGAATAATACTTTCCGCAATGCTTGAAACATAGCATCACCCTCAGCATATATGATAAGACAATAAAATTGCTTAGCAATGCTGTTGTAAAAAAGATCCTCTAAAGGTGACACACCCAAAGGTTGAGTCATGATCTCTCTGCTGAACGGTAGTTCTGACCTGAGCTCTCATGATTCTTCATAATTTATTAAACCCTTACAGATATCATTTGTGTTATACTTACCTGTAAGACTGAATATTGGGATCTGGATACGGGAGTATATTCAACAGGTGGGACACACGTATAAGTTTAAGTCTATAAAACACTAAATTCGTATCCTGGACAGATTGAAAATTGTGTGAAAATTTAAGTGGATCAGTATATTGACAATCTAAGCGAATTGTTTATTTCTGAGTATGAAATTGAAGCTTAACGGTACTTGTGACTTGTCGAATAGCTGATATGATTCCCTTACACGCTTAACCAAAAATATGTTTGTAAATAGTTTATTTTTATTGCATTTTAGTTCTGTATTTCATTTCTAGTTTAGAAGCTTTATTAAAAATTCAAAAAGATTTTTCATTTCTGCTTTATTTTTTCCGACAAACCAAAGTGGAGAGTTGATCTTCGGATTCGAAAGTTGAAAGCAGATGCAGGAGGTTTCTGGACTGGAGGATGAGTCATGAGCTAAATCTTGATAAGTTTGAGAAGTTAAATAGTTAAAGCAAGTTCATTAATTTGAAACTTGTAATTTTCAGGAATTCAAATTGAACTAAATGTCAGTGTGAATTATTTCAGATCAACCAAGGTCATTAAGTTGGACTTGGTAGATTAATTGAGTAATCAGGGTCATTAATTTGGACCTGAATACTTAAGTGGATTTCTAACACTGAAGATTAAAAGGTAAGTTTTGGATTAAAACTGTTATTATCATATATCTTAGTTTTGGGTAGAGTTTTTGCAGGTAACAGGAATCCCAATGGCAATGATAATGCAAAAGTTTGAACCAGAATCAGAGCCCTAGCTGTTCGAGAGGGGGAGTCTGTGAAAGGGGGAGTCAGGATTCTGGATCAACAATCAAAGGGGAGATTAAAGATGGAGCTAGATTGAGTTTCTGAATTTGTGTGAAGAAAGAGTTTTTGCAATGAGAAGACAGAGTTGAAAAGAGACCAAGACTGAAGACTCAATGCCGAAGACTTCGTCAACATCCAAGGGGGAGTCTGTTGGTGCATTGAATGTCTGATGACTACGTCTTAGTTGAGTCTTAGGTCTAGATAGGTTGTTCGGAGTTGGAAATCATGAAAGGTGGTTTTAGATTGTAATTCCGCTCCAAATGACATTTATGTCATTAGGAGCGAAATCAGGATATGTTGTAAACATGTAATTCCGCTCCAATAGGTCTAAGATGTTAATTCCGCTCGTAATAGTTAGTTGCTGATTTCGCTCCTGATGAATTCAGGTGATTCCGCTCGTAATTGACATGTAGGTAGGAGCGGAATCAGGCTTCTTATAAATAGGGGTTGGCTGATCTCATTTGTCAACGGTTGGAGCGAAATCAGAGTCGAAGTGCTGCAGAAATTTTGTCAGAAATCATTGTATTTGACTCAGAAATTATATATAAAGAGGAAATTAAGAGGAAATAGCTGCGTGACATTGTTTACTTTGATTCCGCCTCTGTATTCAATGAGGAACTGCCTTATACTGACTGTTTAGGGTCTCAACATGGTCCAACAACTATTCCAATGGTTTGATTCCGTTGAGGTCACTCTACGACAGAGCGGTTGCCCCGATGACCTCCGTACTCTGAATGCTACCGGCGTTTTCCAGTCCCGTGCACTAGACTGGTGCACGGCCGAGAGGAACAAGCGAGGGAACGATGCAGCCTACGGTCTGTCGTGGGACGAGCTCAAGGAAGTCATGCTGGAAGGATTATGCCCTCCTCATGAACGTCAGAAGCCAGAGGATGAATTTTGGTACATACAGCAAAAGGATGGTGAAAATGCTGCGCTCATTGCTCGCTTCAAACAGCTCAGCATCATTTCTCCCGATCAGGTCAAGACTCTAGACATGGCAATCAAGAAGTATATCCGAGCCCTGCCTGACTGTGTTGCCGATTTCGTGCAAGCGGCTAAGACTAAGACGATCGAAGAGACTTACCTACTGGCCGCTGAAATCAACGACAAGCGGGTCAAGGCCGGTGTCTGGGATAAAACTTCAAAGTACCTGCATCAAGCTACCACCGACGCATCAACTGCTGAAACCACCACCTCATCAAGCAACAAGAGGAAGAACAAGAGAAATAACAGCTCCAGCAACAAGAACTGTGCGATCACTGCTGCACCGATTCAAGCTGTACCAGCCCAACAGCGTCAAGTAGCGGCGCCTGTGGCAAATGCACTGCCTGCAAAGCGTGCATACACTGGGCCACACCCGCTCTGCCCTACTTGTACTTACCACCACCCGACTACCATTGCTTGCCGTTTTTCTGGTCATTGCAATATGTACGGCCATTTTACTACCAACTGTCGTGCTCGACACACTCCTGCTCATCAAGCTCTGCTCACCGCCCCTCAGGGTCAACAAGCTCCTCCGGCACCCGCGGTCAATGCCAGAGCCTGCTTCGCATGTGGTGATCCTAACCATTTTGCCAACATGTGCCCAAATAGGGTTGTGAAACAAGAGCCCCAGCAGCAGCAGCAGCCTCAGCACCAGCAACAACAGCAGCAGCAGCAGCAACAACAGGCCGCACGCGCCAGAACTTTCAACATCAACGTGCGTCAAGCCCAAGCCGACAACAACGTGGTTAATGGTACGTTCCTTGTGAATGGTATTTATGCTTCGTGTTTATTTGATACTGGAGCCGATAATCGCTTTGTGTCATTCGAATTCGAGAAGCTCCTTAGTCGTAAACGCTCCCAACTCTCCTCGACGTTCGATGTTGAAGTCGCTACCGGAAGAACTGTCGCCGTTAATTCTGTTCTTCGTGATTGTACTCTTGAGCTCAACAATCACATCTTCCCAATCGACCTTATTCCGATGCAACTCGGAAGTTTTGACGTCATAGTAGGCATGGACTTTCTTCGTGAAAACCATGCTGAAGTTGTGTGCTTCGACAACATGATCTGATTCTCGCTCGCGAATGGTGATTTATTGTGTGTATACGGTGAAACCGCTTCGAAGGGTCTCAAGCTCATGTCATGTGTCCAAGCTAGCAAGTATCTCCGCAAGGAATACAGAGCTTTCTTGGCTAACATTGTAGTAGCGGAGAAGGAAAAGAAAGAGAAGAAGGAAGTGAAAGACGTTCCTGTGGTTCGAGAATTTCCTAATGTTTTTTCCAGAGGATCTTCCCGGCCTACCCCCAAGTCGTTATATCGACTTTCGTATCGACCTCATTCCTGGAGCCAACCCTATTACCAAAGCTCCCTACCGACTTGCGCCATCCGAAATGCACGAACTCTCAAACGAACTCCAGGAATTACTTGAGAAATGCTTCATTCGCCCGAGCACCTCTCCTTGGGGCGCGCCGGTCCTTTTCATCAAAAAGAAGGATGGGTCGTTCAGGATGTGCATCGACTATCGGGAATTGAATAAGTTAAGTATCAAGAACCGCTATCCCCTACCCCGCACCGAAGATTTGTTTGATCAGCTACAAGGTGCTACGTGCTTCTCGAAGATCGATCTACGCTCAGGATATCACCAACTACGTGTTCAAGAGAAGGATATACCCAAAACCGCATTTCGCACTCAATACGGCCACTACGAATTCGTTGTTATGCCTTTTGGTTTAACCAACGCACCCGCGGTTTTCATGGATCTGATGAATCGCGTGTGTAAACCATATCTCGACCGTTTCGTCATCGTATTCATCGACGATGTCTTGATCTATTCCAAATCGAAAACCGAACACGCGCAACATCTACGATTGGTTCTCGAGCTACTCAAGGGGAACCAACTCTATGCCAAGTTCTCCAAGTGTGAATTTTGGTTGGAGGAAGTTCAGTTCCTGGGTCACATCGTAGATAATCAAGGTATTCACGTCGATCCTGCGAAGATAGAAGCTGTTAAGAGTTGGATTACGCCTAAGAACCCGTCTGAAGTCCGTTCTTTTCTCGGACTAGCGGGCTATTATCTACGATTTATCGAAGGGTTCTCAAAGATCCCAGTGCCGCTTACCGCTCTCACGCATAAGGACAGGCCATTTGTTTGGAGAACCGAACAAGAGTCTGGCTTCCAAACTCTCAAGCACATGCTTTGCAATGCTCCTGTTCTCACATTACCCGACGGAAACAACGATTTCATCGTCTACTGTGATGCTTCCAACCTTGGTCTTAGTTGTGTCCTCATGCAACGGGACAAGGTTATAGCTTACGTATCTCGTCAGCTCAAAATCCACGAGAAGAACTATACAACCCATGATCTCGAGCTAGGCGCAGTTGTTTTTGCGTTAAAGATTTGGCGACACTACCTGTATGGTACCAAGTGTACGATCTTCACCGATCATAGGAGCCTACAGCATATCTTTAATCAGAAGGAACTTAATATGCGTAAACGCCAATGGGTAGAACTTCTCAACGATTACGACTGTGAGATTCGTTATCACCCAGGCAAAGCAAATGTTGTTGCCGACGCACTCAGCAGACGGAGCTATCTGCTTAGCACTCGTAATGTTCAAACCCAATACGACCTCGAGACCCTCATCCGCGAAGCTCAGCATGCGTGTTTTAACGAACGCACTCTGAAGAAGGAAAGAATCTACCACGAGGGAGCCCAGCTTGTGAGCAAGTCGAATGGGATATTCCACTTTCTGGACCGAATTTGGATCCCCAAACGGACCAATTTGCGAAAGATTTTGATGGACGAAGCCCACAAATCCCGATATTCCATTCATCCCGGAGCCGAAAAAATGTACCAGGACCTTCGCTACAAGTACTGGTGGCCGGGCATGAAAAGGGATATTGCTCTCAATGTTGGAAGATGCCTAACCTGTGCAAGAGTCAAGGCTGAACATCAAAGACCCTCTGGCTTACTCGAACAACCACCGATCCCCATGTGGAAGTGGGAGAGTATAGCTATGGACTTTATAATAAAGCTACCGCACACGTCATCAGGTCACGACAGTATCTGGGTTGTGGTTGACCGTCTGACCAAATCAGCTCACTTTTTACCAATACGGGAAGACTACAAGGTAGAACGATTAGCCCGAATCTACACCAACGAGATCATTTGTAATCATGGGACGCCTCATGATATCATCTCTGATCGTGACGCTCGGTTTACCTCGCGACTGTGGGGAACATTTCAAATGGCACTCGGTACATCGCTAAATCGAAGTACCGCTTTCCACCCTCAAACCGACGGTCAGACTGAAAGAACGATTCGTACTCTTGAAGACATGCTCCGTTCGTGTGTCATAGACTTTGGTGGTAATTGGGATAAATACCTGCCGTTAGTCAAATTCTCATACAACAACAGCTATCATGCAAGCATTCAAATGGCACCATTCGAGGCTTTATATGGAAGAAGATGTCGATCGCCTATTGTGTGGCACGAGATCGGGCATTCGCAATTAACCGGTCCTGAGCTATTTCAAGAAACGACAGACAAGATTTTCCAAATTCGAGACAACGTGGTAAAAGCTCGGAATCGACAGAAAAGTTATGCATATAGACGACGCAAGCCCCTTGAATTTGACGTTGGTGACTACGTACTCCTAAAGGTATCACCTTGGAAGGGTGTGGTCCGATTCGGCAAGAAAGGAAAGCTCGCGCCTCGATATGTTGGACCTTTTAAGATTCTGGAAAGGATCGGAAAAGTCGCCTACAGACTCGAACTACCGGAGGAACTTAGTAACGTCCACCCGACTCTCCACGTGTCAAACCTCCGAAAGTGCCTAGCCGACAACGACTTACACGTTCCGCTCGAAGACCTTCAGGTGAACGAAACATTACACTTCGTGGAAAAGCCTGTCGAAATCATGGACCGCCAAACCAAGCAACTCAGACGCTCTCGCATTCCTATTGTGAAAGTCCGATAGGAAGGCAAACGAGGCGCAGGGTTCACTTGGGAACTCGAAAGCGACATGAAGGCGATGTACCCGCAGTTATTTAAGGAGAAAGTCTAGAAAGAGAAAGTTCTCCAAAGTAATTCACGGTGTTGTACAACTTCCAGCCTAATTTCGGGACGAAATTCCCTAAACAAGGGGAGGCTGTAACACCCCGTGTTTTCGAGAAGTCAAAGTCAAAGTCAAGGTCGAAGTCAACGACCGATTTCGCGCAACTTGACTTGTAGTGAATTTCTTTTATGTGTTTAATTTAGTTGTATTATGTGGAGTAAGTGTCAATAATTACAATGATCGACGTATTTCAATCGCCATCTAATCGACTTATGACTGTGAACTGTAGAAAGTAACAATGCGATAAAGTTAACGAAACGATAATCAAACTATGCTAATCGAATCGACATCGAATCGAGTCACAACTCGAACTATGCATTTTAGTTATTGTTATACGTGTGTGTGTGCCTTATGTGTTATGTGTGCATGTTCATTTATGTTATGCGTGGTAATCAATCGAAACGCAATCGAAACCCGAAACGCTATCGAACTCAATCGAACTATGATAATTAATGGAGAAGAGACAGCGCTAGATATGAATAGTTGGGATTAAAAGTAATTTGAATAGGAAAATCTATCGCATTCGCGTCGCTCGCAATCGAAATCGAATCAGTAAAAATCGTCGCGTCGAACACACGAACCAAGTGCCATCCGGCCGGATAGCCATCCGACCGGGCTGCCACTTGGCCATGGTGTCAAGATGCCATCCGACCGAGATGACATCTGACCGGATAGTCATTCGGGCGGGATGCCATCCGACCGACCCACCTTTTCCCTTTTTGGAATCCTATAAATACCCATGTCACTCTCAAACTTTCTACTTTTGGAAACCTCTGTCCGACCAGCACGCTCAGCTCACCTTTTCTTCGATTTCTCTCAATCCCGGTAAGATCTCGTCCTAAATCTTGTACTTTCTTGACCTACACACACTCCTACACCTTTCTATCTTTTGAATCTTAACTTTTAACCGTAAAATCGCTAGATTTGAGGTGTTCTAGGATGATGTCATCATGATTTCTTGAAGAACTTCATGTTTGGGCTTCAATCCACCGAGAACAACTCGGATCTAACTGATTTCCACACAAATGAACAAAGATCTATACTAGATCTAAACATAAACACAGTGAAAAAGGATTGAAAGATGGTTTCTAACTTTCTTTCAACTCTTTTGCACTCAATACGCTTGAAACCGATAGAAACGGATCTAGATCTAGTCCTCTGCTCATTCTTAGTGTTGTGCTAGCTCAAGATCTGGGTTCTACTCACGAGACCACCGATTTCGGGTTAAACAAGAACAACCGTCTTGAATCGGTTAACTGGCCGAACTAGGGTGATTCCTGTCGATCAGGTCGCTTGGGTCAAGATGGGGTTCTGTTGGTTAACACGTTGTCAAAATGTCTCGATAAAACTACAAACAAACAAAACGACCAAGTGTAAGACGGCCGGAGCAACCAGGACGAAGTGCTGTCCGACCGGACTACTGTCCGAACGGATAGGCTACCCGAACGGATTGCTGTCCGAACGGATCACACCTTGGGTCCCACACCTCATCAACTCTATCTGAAGTTTGAGTTTCGAAAGAATTGCCATCCGATCGGACTACCATCCGACCGGATTACTCTTCGGATCATGAGATACTAGGACTTTAAAGACTTAAACAATTTTCAACATGTTCATTAACAGGGTTGCCACCCGGTCGGATGGACATCCGACCGAGTGACTCTTCTGCTATGAATTGTTCCCACTAAGTAACCTCATCAATAAGGTCGCCGTCCGACCGGACTACCGTCCTACCGGATGACCATCCGAACGGATTGTTGTCCGCACGATTGATCGTCCGATCGACCGACTTGAAGGATAGAGATACTTCAATGTTTTCAAAATGCTACAACAAAAACTTCAAAAGACAAGCCATCATACACAATCACATCCTTCTCATAGGAAGAAACAATCCACTCGAATAGTCATCCGATTAGATTACCGTCCGACCGGATGACCATTCGAACGGATTGCCATCCGCACAGACAAGCCGTCCGATCGGATTACCATCCGACTGAACTGCTATCCGACCCATTCACACTTTGTATCGTTTTACGCGTCACTTATCGTTATGCTATCAATCCATTCAGGCTAACTTTACTCGCTAAGCGCTCCCTTCAATCCATCAACCGCTGTGAGTATACTCGATCCCTTTTTGCTTTATGCACTTTTGGGTGTTACATACGTTACAACTATTCAAATCACATCAAACACACTACTCAATACTATTTGAACGCTAACCATTAATGCATGTTATACGTGGCTTATGAATGCTTGTTTGTTATGTATACACATGGAATGCTGTCTACCTGCCTTAGCAACGATAGTACTATAGTTTGGACTCAGCACCCGTTCACACGGGGGTTGTTAAGGACAATTACTTGCATGGATTACGGTGGTAATCATGTATTGCGAACTGCCTCGGGCAGTCAACCCGCAGTCATTGGTATCGATGGATCTATGTCGATAATTAACGTGCTTCATTTCTCTATGTGTACGTGCTGGTTATGCGTAAACGAATTCGAACTCCATATGCTATTATCAAACTTGTATGCTCACCTTTACATTTTATGTATTGACTTTATTTTAATGTATGTGACAGGTGCTTAGGATACACATCTGGTAGGAAATCGAAGCTAGAATAATGCTCTAGAGTCCAACAAATAGTTGTCTGTAATAATTGAATCAAGGGTCTCTAGAAGCAGATAAAAAAATTGCTCTATTTAAATCTGAGTTGTCGGAACAGAATTTATTTGCCTAGATCTTATCTGTAATAATTTGTTTACTAGTTGAGACATGGTATGGGACATGTTATTTTAAATTTAATAGTAATAATAATCGTTATGGAAACTTCTGGACAATCTGTTTCGCCCAGTGCCATACCCCGATGTTTCCGCCATCGGTTGGGGTGTGACAGTTATTGCTTGTGCCTCTCGTCAGCTCAAAGTACATGAGAAAAAGCATACTACTCACGATCTGGAGCTTGGTGCAGTTATTTTTGCATTAAAGATCTGGCGACACTACCTTTACGGTACTAAGTGTGTGGTTTTCACCGACCATAGGAGCCTTCAACATATCTTTGACCAAAAGGAGCTGAACATGCGACAGAGACGTTGGGTGGAGCTGCTTAACGACTATGACTGCGAAATTCGCTATCACCCGGGCAAGGCGAATGAAGTAGCTGACGCCCTTAGTCGTAAAACCCATTTCAAGGCTATTCGTATCTCTAGTGATCTGCATGCTTGTATTCGTGAAGCTCATTTTTCGTCAGCAAATGAAGGAAACCTAACCATTGAAGTTCATGGTGCTAATGTGAATCAGCTCGAAACCAAATCTGATGGTCTTCAGTATTATCTGAATCCCATCTAGGTGCCAGATCGCGATAATCTCCATGACCTCATTATGACCGAGGCTCATAAATCCTGCTATTCTATCCATCTAGGAGGCGACAAGATGTACCAGGATCTGCGCATGACTTATTGGTGGCCTGGCATGAAGAGGGACATTGCGGTATATGTGTCTAAGTGCCTTACTTTCTCAAAGGTAAAGGCTGAACACTAGCGTCCTTCTGGACTCTTAGAACAACCCAAAATCCCTGTTTGGAAATGGGATAGTATCGCCATGGGCTTTATTACTAAGCTTCCCCATACCTCTAAAGGTCACGATAGTATCTGGGTGATTATCGATCGTTTGACCAAATCCGCTCACTTTCTTCCTATCCGTGAAGATTACAGAGTGGAGAAACTTGCTCGAGTCTATACCAATGAGATTATAAGCCGTCATGGTGTACCTTTAGACATAATCTCTGACCGTGATGGACGTTTTACTTCGCGTCTTTGGCAAATATTTCAGTTCGCTATGGGTTCGCACTTGAATCTTAGCACGGCCTTTCATCCTCAGACGGATGGACAGACCGAACGTACTATTCAAACCCTAGAGGACATGCTCCGTTCTTGTGTCATCGACTTTGGTGGTAACTGGGATGTACATTTACCATTGATAGAATTCTTGTACAACAATAGCTACCATTCCAGTATTCAGATGGCTCCTTTCGAAGCTTTATATGGGCAAAAATGCCGATCTCCTCTCAGCTGGCATGATGTTGGGGAAAAGCAGTTCACTGGCCCTGAGATTGTTCAAGAGACAACGGATAAGATTCTTCAGATCCGTGATAACTTGATCAAGGCTAGGAGCAGACAAAAGAGCTATGCTGATAACAGGCGGAAGCCTCTGGAGTTTGTTGTTGGTGACCGAGTTTTACTCAAGGTATCTCCCTGGAAAGGAGTAGTTCGTTTTGGGAAGAAGGGAAAGCTTGCTCCTCGCTATGTGGGTCCTTTCTTGATACTTGAAAGGATTGGCAAGGTAGCATACAAACTCGACTTGCCAGAAGAGCTAAACAACGTGCATCCAGTGTTCCAAGTATCTAACTTACGGAAATGCCTAGCCGACGAAGGACTGCAAGTTCCTCTTGAAGACTTGCAAATAAATGAGGTTGTTCAATTTGTGGATAAACAGGTCGAAATCATGGATCAAACTGTCAAGCGTCTGAGGCGCAGCAAAATTCCCATTGTTAAGGTTCGATGGGAAGGAAATCGTGGCGCCGAATTCACTTGGGAATTGAAAAGTGATATGAAGGCCAAGTACCCGCATCTCTTCAAACAGTCTTCTTCTAAGATTTCGGGGATGAAATCTCCTAAAGGAGGGGAGACTGTAATGCCCAGCGTCCCTAAACTTTAGACACTTGGCAAGAACAGACCCTGAACTTCTAATTAGTTGTCAATTTTGGTCCCTGTAGTTTTATGGAGTTGATGTTTGACACTTTTGGTATGAATCTTGTTGATACTTGATGCTTGACACTATGATGCTTGACTCTTTATTCTAAATGCTTGATTCTTGACACTTGAACTATGAGACTTGACACTAAATCTAGATACTTGACTCTTGATGATTAAACTAGATACTTGATTCATATGATTCTTGATACTTGATACTTGAACTCTTGATTCTTGATGCTTGAGAAACAATGATTCTTGACCCTTGAGACTTAAATTGGTGCTTGACCCCTTAGACTCGTGAAACTTGATTCTTGGTTGAACGAGAGACTGGAGCCTTGTCACTGACGGAATCTATAAAACTTGGAAACTTTTGGGTTGTAATGTAATCTAGATACTTTACATAAACTATATGCAACGCAACGCCTAACCTAATGCGTAAAACGAATCAAAATCGGGAACGCGGAAAAGATGGATTGGCCAGAGTGGCCGTCCGATCGAATGACCGTCCGATCGGATGACCACCCGATCGGATGACCATCCGATCGGATGACCACCCGAACGAGTGACCACCCAAACGAGTGACCACCCTATTCATCTTACACCGCCTTAGCTCCCTTCCTCACTATAAATAGACCTGTCACATCACCATTTTGAGTGATGTGACAACTCTGTTCGACCAGGCACACGCACTCTTCATTTTCTTCCTATTCTTGCTGATTTCGGTACGTTTTAGACTAGATTCTTGTACTTTCTTGCTCTACACATCATTCTCTATGTGATTCCCACTTGAAATCACACTTCTCGCCGTGAAATCTCTCGGATCTGAGTTCTTGAGGGTGATGTCATCATGTAGGTCTGTACAAACTGACATGTGATGTCATTCTAAGCAAGATCTAGCTCAGGTCTAAGATGATTCATGCGTTTTTACACTAAATCTAAGCTAAATCTATACTTTTCACATAAAACTTGGGTTATTTTTCATCTTTTCATCAACTTTTGCCTTATTTTGGTAGAAACCGGATCTAAATAGGCTGTGGACTTGATGCATAGTCCAAAGCCGGCTTGGATATGAGTCATACCGGAGAAGACGAGCATGAGACGGATCCCGACATAATTTCCTTAAGGATAGGCGACTGATTGGACAGGGGTGATTCCCACCCGATCAGGACGACCTTATGCTAACGAGTTACTGTCGTCAAAGTACGTGTCGTGCCGTCACCATTAAGCTAGAAACTTAGATATTTTACAAATTGATAAACAAGAACAAGGGTCGCCCGATCGAACGGCAACCCGATCGGACAGCAATCCGATCGGACAACCACCCTCTCGGGTGACACTTGCCTTCTGTCTTGAAACTTTCAACACTTTGTAAACAAACAAAACTTGGAAGTCTGGTCGCATGGCAACCCGATCGAACAGCCGTCCGATCGAGTAGCCATCCGATTGGATAATCAGGATACCTACACTCGGATCGAGCTGCTATCCGATCAGATAGCCATCCGATCGGACAACCACCCCCTTTCACTTATGCTTTCCACACAAGTGGCAACCCGATCGGATGGCCATCCGATCGGGCAGCCATCTGTCTATTCACAACTACGTCATCCGAACGACTGGCACACCGATCGGATAGCCATCTGATCGGACAGCCATCTGATCCAGTGACATGGTTTGGCACTTTACTCAATTTCGTTACTCTGCTCGACTCTTATCCTATTGTAATCTAATCAGACTAAGTCTAAAAAGAGCTCCCTTTGATCCAATAACATTTGCGAGTGTTAAGCAATCACTGTGAGTATACTTGATCCCCTTTTACTTTAAAACTTTTGGGGCATAACATGTATTCTATGAAACTTAAACTTGAATCTCGAAACCCATACTCTATCATATATGAAACTTGTGATTCTTGATTCTTGATTTTTGGTGCTATGTGACGTTTAATCCAGAGTGTGTAGTTCCGCCTTAACAATAGTAGCGTTATAGGGGATGTACCTCTCCAATTATTCTTGGGGGGTATTTTTAGGAGGATTCTAGTTTGCCTTGAGTCTTGGGTAAACACTAAAGCATCGGGATACTTGGACTATCACTGCGTGGACTGCGACACTAGCACGGCTGAAACTATTTTAATGTTTACACCATGGATATGAGTTGTTTTAATCTACCATTCTTTTATCAAACTTGTATACTCGCCAATACTTTCGTATTGATATTTAATACATGTTGCAGGGTGATAGGATG
Organism: Helianthus tuberosus; assembly: GCA_030545235.1. Lineage (NCBI taxonomy): Eukaryota > Viridiplantae > Streptophyta > Magnoliopsida > Asterales > Asteraceae > Helianthus > Helianthus tuberosus. The sequence goes on from CM060450.1 coordinate 177,324,610, forward strand.
CTTTGGAATGCATGGAACCAAGCTAGGAGATGCTTAGAAACGTCACCTAGTTAACTTAGAACCTTTTGAACAATTTGAACAATATTCGTTATGGTTTGTATTTGATACACGTGTTGGTTATGTTTACTTTTAGACAATGTTATGATGAATTTGATCTAAATTCTATTGAAACAAATAGTGTTATGGAACCTCGTGAGCAATCTGAACGCTTAGTGCTCGCACCCCGAGGTTTCCGCCATCGGTTGGGGTGCGACAATTTTAAAGTTCGTCGTAGGAGTCGTTACCATGCATTTTCTCGTCGGTAACACCAAGTGTCGTCCGTGATAGGTATCCACCCCATGTCGTGATGATATGGCGACCGTTGCCGATGGCGACACATTTATTCCGTTAGGATGTTTGTTTGATATTCTGCGTCGGTTTTTGGTTATATGTATATATTATATTTGTCTATAATATAAGGTTATATAACGATTTGTCCGATGTCCGCATTTCGTGTCAAAGTATAATATAACTTTGTTTATGTATTTATTTCCTTATGTATTTTTATACTCGTTCGTCGCCATGTATTTGGAGTTTGTTATGTGTAGTGTATTTTGTATTTAGTTAGTGTTCTTCCAAACTCCTAATACGTACACATACTTGTACACAAGTATTTATACACATAAGTCGGTGTATTCTAGTTATATATATTTTTCATTTCTAAATATATATATATATACACACATACATACTTATAAAATTTCCATTTCACTTTTTATAACTCATTTTAAAATAGTTGCTCAACACCATCATACAAGTAGGCATTTTCGTTTCTGCCTACTACAAGTAGTTGTGCGGATTACAGGATGAAATTCAGTCTGTTTTTTGCCACACCCACATGCAACTGCAATGGTTGCACTTGTGGGATCGAAAAGAAAATTGGAGAACAGAAGGACAAAGAGAAACTTTATGAATTTCTACTGGGGTCGGACACCAAATTTGAGACTATACGGACTCAAATACTTGCTATGCAACCTATGCCTTCGCTGGGTTTGGCCTATCACTTAGTTGCAGGCAATGAACAATAGAGGATGGTGGCTAGCAATAAGAGAGTATGTACCGAAAATTATGCTTTTCAAGATTTTGTTTCAGGTAAACGAGATCAAAATTCAATTTACAAGTAGGCCCATATGAAAGGATGGGAAACATAATGTTGGTGACCCGATAGAACATTGTGATTTTTTGTGATAAAAATGATCATAATAAAGTAGGGTGTTTTAAGCGAATTAGATATGCTGATTGACGGCCAAGAAAGGGGAAGCAATCCAAGCCAAGGGGTCGCGTATGTTGAAGGAGATGATAGTCCCATACCAAGGCTATTCATAGAATTATTATCAACATTTTGTGACATTCTTTAGAAACAAACTATAAGTTGCAAAGGAAGAGAACCCACCAATCGCCAACATGGCAGGTAACATAGCCCAAGAAGATACGTGGGTAATTGATTCCAGTGCCACACCAAGCCCATTTCTTATAATGATACTATACTTTAAAACTTAATCAAACAATATTACGAAGAACTGGTTATGATACAAAACGGTGCAAACATTCAAGTTAAGGGGATTATACACTTCCAAATAGAAGGACAATAAAAAAGTCCTTTATGTTCCCGATTACAAATGCAATTTATTGTCGGTTAGTAAATTAGCTGATGACTTACAATGTGTGGTGACATTTTTTTCAAAAATTTTATGTCATAAAGGGCCTTCATTCGAAGGAATTGATTGGAGTAGGCTAATGCTTTGGAGGTCTATACAAGATAGGGATGACTGAAAACAAGAGACAAGCGATGATGGCAATCATAAGTACATGGCATAAGAGATTGGATCACACATCAATGTCTAAACTTAATAATGTTGGTTTTGTAAGGACGTTTCTTTAAAGGGAGTTTGTGATTCCTTTGTTAACCTGTCAAAACCTTATTTATCATGTGGATAGCTATTATGTGTCGCCTCTTCTTATTGTTACCAAATACGGAAAAGAAATTCAAAAATCTGATTATGTCTTCCGGTTCTCTGCTGGTTAGCGAGAAGTTACTATCCTTCATGTTTCCCTGTCTGGGGATGTTGTCGCTTAAATTCTTGGTCTTGCAAGGCACGACAAATTTAAAGACACTTCATGTTCTGTATCAGCACCTGCTGCCTTTTATGCTTAGAGTTCTCAGCAAACTAGAATCCTAAGGGTTGTGAATAGTCTAATAACCATAACCATGGAGGTAACTCATGTGGTAAGGGACGTAGTAATCATCCTCCTCCACATTACACCTATTTATGCTATGAACGTGTAAAAACTAAAAAAACATATGAATAATTTGTTGTAATGTTTTTATTTACATAACATATGCATGTGTATCTAAGAAGCAAAATTTTAAAAATATAAACCTCTGATTAAAAAGTTTAAGGATTTAAGTTTTTTCATTTTCTTCATGCAATAATTTAGTGTTTTTAAACGAATATAACACATGTATATACCTGGTATGTTTGTGTGTGTGATGAAACCATCCATAGACGTACAAGCTTTTAAATATAATTTTCCAAATGTAGATGAGACTTGTAAAGGTTTTTTGTTTCCTAAAACCAACCATAGACGTACAAGCTTTTAAATAGTTATTCCTTTTTTTATCTCACAACTCTAAAACCGACAACACAAATATATTTATATTTATGTGTTTTCAATTATAAAATCGAAAATTAAGTTGCCAACATGTTTTGAAACAGCTAGTATAGTATACTAAATATTAATTATAGGTACGGCATGCATCCATTAAATTCCGTTATATAACTAACAAGCTTGTTTAACTAATGGATTTAATTTCAACTAGCTAATTAACACAGACTTATATAGATTGTTTTGTAATGAGCACGTCGTTGTCATCTGATGGTATAAATTTTGGGAAAATTATTAAAATAGGCAAAGACCAAAATAACTTGCGAAAATGGCTAGCTATGACCCCTTGGAACGGGACATCATGCATGAAATGAGCCTTTGGAAATCCCTTCCTTGATACCCAATAAAAAATGGACATGTGGCCATCTCATGAGTCCTTGGAGCGACTCATCATGCATGGATAAGTCTTTGGAAATCCCTCCCTTGCAAGTTGGGTCCCGGACGCATGAGGTCCCAGACGCATCAGGTCCCGGAAACATTCAGATTCATCGGAAACTATGGATGTTCACCGGAAACTTTCAAAACAGAAGGTGTGATGTTGATGGGGGATTGTTGAGGAAGATTTGGTTTTTTGGAGTTGATGTTGATGCCGGAAACTATGGAGGTTCGCCAGAGACGATGTGGGATTGTTAAGAAAGATTGAGTGTTTTGGAGTTGTTTAAGTTTGAAATCTCGCCAGAAACTATGGAGGTTCGCCAAAGACGTCTGAAAAATCACCGGAGACGTCTGAAGGACGCATGAGGTGCCAAGGACGCATGAGGTGACCAAAGACTCATCACGTGCATGATGAGTCGCTCCAATGACTCATGAGATGGCCACATGTCCATTTTTTATTGGGTATCAAGGAAGGAATTTCCAAAAACTCAATCCATGTATGATGTCCCGTTCCAAGAGGGCATCAGCCGGCCATTTTCGTAAATTGTTTTGGTATTTGGCCATTTTGGTAATTTTCCCATAAATTTTACGAAGTACATGATCAAATAGTCAAAGACCAGGAACATGAAAACATTAAGTTGTACGTACAATATGTGCAAAATAAATTAAATATAAAAAGAAATAAAACTCCAACAAATGCTGTGCTGTTGGTTGCAGGGGCGGACCCACGTTAAGCGGAACGGGGTCCCCGGACCCCAATCTTTTTATAAAAAGTAGTAGAAACGGTATAAAATTTTCTATGGACCCCATAAAATAATTTAGTTGGACCCCATAACAATAAGAGTGAGCTGGTGCATTGGTAAAACCCCTTGTTTTCACACAAAAGGTCCTGGGTTCAATACCTGTTTCTTTCGTTTTTTTGTGTTTTTTTTAAACTTGACTTTAAAAATAGGTATTCTAACAGTTGAATGTGTAGTAAATGAATGTGTATTAAATGAAACTTGTAGTTTAGTTATGATATTGTTTTCTATTATGTTTCTCGACCCGACCCGAACAACGACCGATCCAAAAAATTTGAACACCAAAAAAATAGGACCCCGTTGTCCAAAAATCCTGGGTCCGCCACTGGTTGGTTGTGTCATAAAAGCTTCATCACGTATACATATATGTTGTACACATAATAGCCAGACAGACCAGATATGATGGTACCGTTTATATTTCATCAACCTTATCCTTTTACATAGTAATCTTCAAGTGAAACACAACCAGCATGATTTTGGTAGATCTTGATGCATCAACATATATAGGTGTCTTCATCGTGAAGATACACAGATACTAATAATTAATTACTGTCATAGAACCAAACTATAATCTCATAACATTCGTACGTCATCGTTGCCAACACATTCTTTTCTCATCTTTATTATATGTTAATATTGTATTATCTATCCGTTAACTTACTTCAATTAAGCATCAAACGAGTTGTCATAATCTACCCATTTCCAGTTGTTTTTTTCTTCATAAATTTTGTTAAAAATTGTTAATATTATATGTAACAGTAATAAATGATTTTAAATATAAAAGTGTCTTTTTTTTTATTTTGCTTATTTTACATGAATAAGATAAAATAAACATTTTGACTTTTCTCACACAAAAGCTAATTCAAACACTTATTAAAAACTTCTTTTTAAAAAAATCTAAGTCAACAAGCACTTTTAACAAAAAAAAAACACATTTGGAGTTAAATAAGCAATTTGTAACACCCACTTTTGGGCTGCTTGGTAGCCTCTTAATGACCATTCAGATGCTACATCTTAATGGTTTATAACCTCTGAATGAATAAGAGGTAACCTCAAGTCTAAATGGTTAAGAGGTAACCTCTGAATGGTAAATCATCACATGTCACATTCTTCTACCTTCTCATTGGTAAAATTCTTAATGGTTCCATTTAGAGGTAGCCTCTTAATGACCATTCAGAGGCTACCAAACAGCCCATTAAATTAATAGTTGTTTCCTTTAGAAAATGAGCTATAGCTCAATTGGCATTGGAAGGAAGTGAAGATTTGCGTTTGAGGCCATAGGTCTCAAGTTTGAATCCGTTCTCAATCGGTTTTTACCGTAGTGGGCTCTCGGACGACGGGTTGGATTTGAGGCCATAGGTCTCAAGTTCTAATCCGTTTCCAACCGGGTTTTACTACAATGGGCTTTTAGGGGGCGGGTTTTCCCGGAACTAGAGATAGTGGGCTTGGGCTACCCAGCGCTGTCTATGGTCGCATGCATATACGTTGCGTTTTGCCATTAGGTTACCCTGGATAGTCGGGCTTATGTTTTGTTAGCCGTTAAAAAAAAATAAGTCTATATACCTTTTAGTTAATTTGTCCCCTCTTTTTCCTTTTCCTTTAAACTCCTTCCGACGATAAAAAAAATCTAATAGTATATTTTTTATTTTTTTGAAAAGAAAACTCCATTAAAACACCTCCGACCCAACCGGGCAAAAGGCCAAATAAACAACAGCACCTCCGACCCAAACGGGCAAAGGGCAAACAAAAATCACAACATATACAAAGAGTATTTATACCACCCCGTCCATATGATATAATTACATGGATATCTACTTTTAAACCAAGTATAACCTCTAGATTTTATCTCCCCGATGATATCATGCGGACTACCAACTTTCTGGTTAAACACCACCTCGTTCCTTTCTTTCCATATGCACCAGCAGGCGATAATAGCCAACCCATAAGTCACCATTTCCGCCTTCTTACCGATCTTGATAAATTTGTTAATGTCTAGAATATCTTTGAACTCAAAAAAGAATAAAGGCGGGACGTTGCACCATATGTTGAACGTCGACCATACTCGGAAAACCACCGGGCAAGCCGTGAACAAATGCTCCACCGATTCCTCGGAATCACCGCATAACGGACACATGACCGAGGTAATGTCCACATTCCTTCTTCTTAAGTTGATTCTCGTAGGGAGCCTATCCATATTGCCTCTCTAAGCCATAATGTAGCACTAACCATAGCCAAGCATCCTTGTCGTTGGTAAAAGTGCTTATGGTATTGATATTTGAATGACTAGATAAGGAGAGGATCAGTTTATATAGATCCAATACATAAGAAACCCTAGCACTATAATAGGAAACAGAATACACCATATCTCTGGCTAAATATACAAAAATATCTATCACTAAAATATATCCGCTAATAGCCCCCCGCAGTTTGATCGGTCAACGGGCAAACGGTCAAACTGGACCTGAAAGACTGAAAAAGTTGACGAGAAAGCCCCTTGGTAAATATATCTGCATATTGAAAAGATGAGGGGATATGGAGAACACGAACATGGCCAATCCGAACCTTTTCCCGCACAAATTGAATATCTATCTCGATGTGCTTTGTACGCTGGTGCTGAACAGGGTTATCGGATAAGTAAACTGCAGACACGTTATCACAATAGATAACTGATGCGGTCTGCAAGGGAACCTGCAACTCGACTAAAAGGTTTCATATCCAAGTGGTTTCGGCAACAGCATTTGCGACTCCCTTGTATTAAGCCTCTGCACTTGAACGTGAAACTGTAGGTTGTCGTTTAGATGACCAAGAAAGCAAGTTATCGCCCAAAAACACACAATACCCACTTGTTGAGCGATGGGAGTCAGGACACCCACCCCAATCAGCATCCGAATAAGCAATCAAGGAATGAGTGGTTGATTTGACCATGCGAATACCGTAGTCAATTGTCCCTTGAAAATACCGAAGAATGCGCTTCATGAACTCATAGTGGGGGTCACGAGGCTCGTGCATAAACAAACAAACCTGCTGTACAGCATAGGATATATCTGCCCGAGTAAATGTAAGGTATGTAGGATCGTGTACGGACCCGAAACGATTCGTTCAGAGGCGTTCTACAAAATATGAAAGGCGGAAACAGACATATTGTGTGTAATTCAGCAAGATATTCACTAATAACTGTCTTTTGATTGAAATCTGAGCAATTACAGATCTGTAGACACTTCGACAGAGCTTCGCCGTCGGAAAACACTATTCTAATCCCGTTTCAAATGAAACGTACTGAGACCTATATATAGACTTCCTAATTCCGTTTGAACATGCTCAAACGGAATCACATACAAACGAGATTACATGTTCAAACGGTATTACACCTCATACGGAATTAGACACTCAAACGAAATTACTCGTTAACCTCTTCAAGCGGAATTACTAGCTTCAAACGAAATTAACTTTTTGTCATATCATCTCGATCTTCGTGCCCTGAGCAATGCAAGACTCGATACAAGACGAAGTCGACAGACGCATGCACCAACAGACTCCCCCTCGAATGTTGACGAGTCTTAAGTGTCGACTCTTCAACCTTCAGTCTTTATCAGTCTGATTACTCTCTGAAGTATCTTACACTGTAAGGCATCCTCAAATCTCTCTCTTTTCTCCATCAGCACCAACATACTCCCCTCGAACAAATAATCTTTCCTCGGATGTTGATCGCACTCTGTCTTTCACAGGATCAGTATCGTGTCCTGGCTCTATACTCAGACTTCAGAATCCAGGCTATCCTGCACATCCTCTACCCAAAAATAAAATTTCACAATTTTTTTTTTAAATTTGACAAATTTATATACTACTTAGAATGATTTAACATTTTAACAAATTTAGATGACCACTCGTAGGTAAATATTCAAAACTTTTCTCATTTAGACACACACTCCCCCTCACCACATGCTCATCATGTTTAGCACTTTGAATTTTGAAAATCAGCTTTCTCAGTTGTCGAAAATCTTTTTGGATTTTTTTTTAATTTTAACGAAATGCAGTAAAGAAATATTTACAGACAATATTTTTGTGAGTTTGTGTAAGAGAATCATATCAGTTTTTGACAAGTCACTAGTACCGTTGAGCTTAGTTACACAATAAGAATTAAACAATTCACTTAGATTGCCGATATACTGATCCACTTAAATTTTCACACAAATTTCAACTGATTCAGGATATGGATTAGGTGTATTAAGGACTTAACCTCATTCATGTGTCCCACCTCTTGAATATACTCCCGTATCCAGATCCCAATATTCAGTCTTAAAGGTGAGTATACCACAGATGATATATGTAAGGGGTTAAATGCGAAGAACCGTGAGAGCTCAGGTCAGAACTTCCGTTCAGCAGAGAGATGACGACTTCGACTTTTGGTGGGTCCCTTTAGAGGATCTTTTTTACAACAACAGATGATTTGCATTTTAAGCAAGCGTAAAGTATTCTCCGGGGACTAGGCCATTGCTTCCGCAAAATCAGAAGTCCCGGGATAATACCCTAGATATCACTAAGCATAAAGACCTAGTATCTCAGAAAGAGGGATCTTTCAAACGAAATTTCAGGGGTTACCTATATATCTAAGTAGTGTTCCCCATGAATTAAGCAAGTTTAAATTTAAGTTTATATCCCGAAAAAGCTTACTAAATGTGTAAAAACCTATCGGCATATCATCAGTGAGACCGTTTAACGCTATTTAAACATTACAATTCTTTAGCATATTGTAACTGTCTACTGATGTACTATCATTTCCTCTTTTCTGACAACAAAACTCATTTTGTATTTTATCATGTTTTTTACTTTTTCAAATTTTCTAATGTTTTTGGATTTTCTGAAAATTCTTACTCCCCCTAAAATTCAAACACATTTAAAGGAAATTTGAAAACAAACTGTACAAGTAAAGTGACAACTGATATCGAATCACTTCAATTCGCCATCCACTTGGCATAATCAATCAGAACTCCCCCTTACAACAAACCATTTTCTCATTATGATTTCAAAACACTTAAGTTTGTTTTAATCAAAATGATTTTTCCGGAAAATAAGTTTTGTTGATTTTACCACTTGTAGGTTAGGGGTTCATCACCTTGTTCTTCAACCATTTGAAATATATAACAGTTTTCAGATTAACCAACAAATACCACTTGTAGAAAATCAAGTACAACTTAATGTCCCTGATTTACCACTTGTAAGTCGAAATATCACAAGAGTGAATTTCTCAAGAAAGATGCCGATACCTGCTCCACTTTTACCAACCTGGGAGCTCCGGCAAGTCATACTTCTCACTTATGAAAAACAGACATCCAAGTTTCACCAAACTTGGATGTTACCTCCTCTTCTTCACTCGGGTAGTAAGATGCTTTCTTTGTTTCATAAAAATCCTTTACCCCTTTGGCCTTTCCCTCGACCATTTTTTCAAAAATCTTTTTAGCATTTCCATTAAACACTTTCTCTACATCAAATTCTTTCTTCTCAGAATAGAATTGATTCGAGATCTCAACCTTTCCAACTTTTGATTTAAAATTCTCAGCCCTCAATGGTGGAAAATTAACATCATCCATTGGAGGCACTGAGTTTTCCTCTTTAACCTTTACCTGTGGCTCATCTGACTTTGTGGAATCAGATTCATCGCCAGATTTCTCATCAAACTTCTTAACAACTTCATGAAACTTTTTAACAACCCACATTTGGTTGTCATGCTCAGCTCTCTTTTTATAAAAACTTGTTTTTGAACACTCACCAACTTCATATGTTGAATTTTCAAAAATTTTAAATTTGTCAGTTGGTGGTTCATTTTTCTCAACAACTTTTTCTTTGAGATTTTTAGAGACTTCCTGTTTTGTTTTTGTTGCTTGAGAACAGTTCCATGCAATATGACCAACTTCATTGCATTTGTAACAGGTTCTTGTCTCCTTCCTTTGACTAGCTCCATTCTTCACATTCTCTTGCTTCTTGGCAAGAAATTCTCTGTTTGATTGTTTCCAGAATGAGCTTTTTGATTCCTCTTCACAGCTTGTCCCTGAAACAAATTTTATATCTGTTTTAGAAATTTTTTCATGTTTATAATTTTCTGGTGGAATAAATCCAAGACCTTTCTTTTTGAAATTACCATTATGGTTTGGTTTCTTTTGAAAACCAGAACCGTAACCTTTTTTCTTGTTTAAACGTTGTTGAACTCTTGAAGTGTATTTTTTAGGTTTTTCAGTAAAATTTACATCTTTTATTTCAGAAATATTTATTTCTGTTAGTTTGAAAACCTTTTTGATCTTTTCAACTTGAACACTTCTTATTGGAAACTCATCATCAGAATATAATTTGTCAGAATCTTTCAAAGTATATGCCACTTTGAATAATTCGTCATTCAAATTATATTTTGATAACAAAAATTCTTTATTGTAAACTCGTTTAACCGACGACTTTGAACTATCAACTGATGATGAATTTGAACTCTCTGACTCAGACTTTGACTCCGACTCCTCATCTTTATCCAACACCTGATCGACCATCTTTTTTATTAACTCAGACTCATGATCAGTGTCAGACGATGTGAATATGACATCAATATTTTCTGGTAACTCGTCAGTTGTTTCAGATTTTAACTCTATATTGACAGCCCTTTTGACCTACTCTTCATTCGGTTTTCTAGGAGAATACCCTTCCCAAATCGGAGGCGGACACTTGTTATAACTGACACTCTGCTTCTTACCAGTATCCTTCTTCTTTGGCTTCTCATCATCTTGAAATGCTTCAAAACCTGCAACAGTTGGATAAATTCGATCAATGAGATAATCAGAACTAGAATACCTTTGCAGTAAACGCCTGATTCTTTCATTTTCTATCTTTTCTGTTTCCAACTCTTGCTTCCATTTCGCACTTTCTTCAATGTAGAAATTAATGGCTTTCTGCTTCGACATCAGTACAGCATTCAACATTGTCAGTGCATCTTCTCTTTCAGAATTAGTCTTTTGCAGACCAGTTACCGTTCTATTCAACACATCGTAAGATTCTTTCACGTAGTTAAGATCAAACTGTAACGTTTCTTTCATCTTTTCAAGCTCAACCAACTTCACATCTTTTTCTTCACAACGGATAATGCTAATAACCGAACTGAACCATGCACACCCCTAACTAGATGGGAGTTGGAAGGTGATGAAAACTCAGCTTTCTTTCATGGGTACATCAAAAGCAGGTGGGCCTTCAACAATGTTCCGGGTCTCATAATTGACGGTGTTTGGACCACAAAACCTTCTTTGATAAAAAAAAGAGACAATGGGGTTTTTCAAAAAGGCTTTTGAGGAGAAAATTAAAGATAGACCTAAAATTAGTTGCCATAACGTGAAGCGTCTGTCGGAGGTCGATGCGGTGTCTCTGACGGTCCCTTTTAGCAAAGAAGAGATCAAAAGTGCGGTGTTCGAGTGTGGTTCGGACAAATCCCCTGGGCTGGATGGTTTTAATTTCAAATTCATCAAAAGGTATTGGAATTTATTTGAAATTGATTTCTATAACTTGTTGGTTTCTTTTTACAGCAAAGGTCATACCACTATTTGGGTCCTTTCACCCAAGTAGTGACGATCACTGTTAGGATATATTAGCCTAACCAGTGAAAATTAGTAATGTGCACAATACCCCACTAGCCAGTGATTCAGATAACCACGACTTACTCCCTGTAATTATAACATTTGAAAATGGAGTATTGTAAAATGCTTTTGATAAAAAGAGAATGACTTACATTGCAGATTTACACGGGCAGAGTTTAGCCTACTGATTAGCCTTTTAACCTAAATTACATAACATGCACACGAACTGGGTTAGTAACTAATACAGCATTTACGATAACTCACGAGATTAAACCCTCACAACGAATGACAAAGTGCAATACTTAAACATCCATCGAATTCACGATGAATGACAAAGCATAACCCTAATGTGGGCAGCACTTAAACATTCATTTGATAGTTTCAATCGATCGGACATTGAATCGTAGCAGCGATCGAGTTAATACCCTGTATCGTAGCAGCACCCCACTAATTGAGATTTGTAATTTCAACTTTAGAGCAGTAATATTTCGTTTTTGAAAGTTTTCGTCGACATAGAATGAAAGCCCCTGAGCTAAGCTATTTATAGGTGAAAAATAGGGTTCACGCGGCCCGCGTGAACCTTGGTTCAATCTTTACGCGGCCCGCGTGGCCGCCTAGTCTACGCGTAGGTCTGATTGGTCACGAGTAGGTATGCCAGCTGGTCAACACGTGGACCGGGAACGCTTATCCGGTCAATCCAAGTTTGACGCGGCCAGCGTAAGCTTCCCTTAAGGCTTACACGGCCCGCCTGAAACCCATAAATCTTGATTTCTTCGTTTTTTCATGTACAGTAGGGTTTCAGGGGTTAGGGTTTTTACTTACAAGCCATATTGGGACATTTTTTAGAGTCTTTACATCCTCCCCACCTTATTTAAAATCTCGTCCTCGAGATTCATTGGAATAAATGAGGATACTTTTGCTTTATTTCTGATTCCAGCTCCCAAGTGTATTTGGGTCCTCTTTTTGAATCCCATTTGACTTTGACTAACACTAGTCGCTTGTGCTTGAGAAATTTAATCTTTCTGTCTTCTATTTGAAGAGGTTTTTCAACAAATTTTAACCTTTTTTTTACCTCTATATCTTGAAGAGGTACTACCAGAGATTCATCAGATAAACATTTCTTGAGGTTGGATACATGAAATACGTCATGTACTCCAGCTAACTCCTCTGGTAGTTGTAAATGATAAGCAACTGGTCCTATACGTTGGATCACTGGGAATGGTCCTACGTATCTTGGACTTAGCTTTCCTTTCTTACCGAATCGAACTACTCCTTTCCAAGGAGATACTTTTAATAGTACTTTGTCTCCAACTTGAAACTCGAGTGGCTTGCGCCGATTATCTGCATAACTTTTCTGACGATCTCGAGCCGTCTTTAGTCTTTCCTTGACTTGAGTGATCTTGTCGGTAGTTTCTTGCACAATCTCTGGTCCTGATAATTGACTTTCTCCTATTTCTGCCCAGCAAACTGGAGTTCTGCACTTTCGTCCATATAGTGCTTCGAATGGGGCAGCTTCAATACTTGAATGATAACTATTGTTATAGGAGAATTCAATTAAAGGTAAATGGTTATCCCAATTCCCACCAAAATCTATCACACATGCCCTAAGCATGTCTTCTAGAGTTTGGATCGTCCTTTCACTTTGTCCATCTGTTTGAGGATGATATGCAGTACTCAAATTTAGTCGAGTTCCCATTGCTTCTTGAAAACTTGTCCAGAAGTGGGAAGTGAAACGACTATCTCTATCCGATACAATGGAGAGTGGAACTCCATGTAAGGATACTACTTCATCCACATACAGCTTTGCTAACCTTTCCATGCTAAAAGTTTCTTTCATGGGTAGAAAGTGAGCTGATTTGGTTAATCGATCCACAATTACCCAAATCGCATCATTACCTTTTCTGGTTTTGGGTAACTTAGTAACAAAATCCATTGTTATGAGTTCCCATTTCCATACAGGCATTTCTAATTGTTGAAGTAGACCTGATGGTTTCTGGTGTTCTGCCTTAACTTGTGAACAAGTAAGACATTTAGAAACATATCTAGCTATATCCTTTTTCATACCTATCCACCAGAAATTATTTCTTAAATCTTGGTACATCTTATTGTTACCAGGATGCATGGTATACCTAGATTTATGAGCTTCCTCCAAAATCTTATTTCTTAATTCTCCTTGTTTAGGTACCCAAATTCGTTTCTTATGGAATCTCCATATTCTATCACTACCTTGTTCTAAGTCTTTTATTTGTCCTTTCATTCCTTCAGCATCGTCCTTGATTGCTGTTTCTTGAACATTCTTTAATTGTTCCATTAAATCTAACTGTAGATTTAATCTAAGAGCACGAACATGTCGTTGTTTCTCATGATACTTACGACTTAGGGCATCTGCAACTACAATTGCCTTTCCTTCGTGATATTGAATATCACAGTCGTAGTCACTTAAGATTTCCATCCATCTTCTTTGCCTCATGTTCAATTCTTTTTGCCCAAATATGTACCTTAAACTTTTATGATCTGTATAGACAGTAAACTTACTTCCATACAGATAATGTCTCCAAATTTTAAGGGCAAAAATTATGGCTCCTAATTCTAAGTCGTGAGTCGTATAGTTTTCCTCGTGCTTTTTCAATTGCCTTGATGCATATGCAATTACCTTTTTGCGTTGCATTAGCACACATCCTAATCCTAGCTTTGAAGCATCACAATATACTTCAAAATCTTCTGTTCCTTCTGGTAAAGCTAGAATTGGAGCATTTGTTAGTTTTTGCTTTAAAATCCTAAAGGCTTCTTCTTGTCTAGGTCCCCATTCAAACTTAACTGCTTTACAGGTTAGCTTAGTTAATGGTACAGCTATTTTGGAAAAATCCTTAATAAACCGTCTATAATATCCGGCTAACCCTATAAAACTTCTAATTTCCATTGCTGATTGCGGAACCTTCCATTTGGTGATTGCTTCTATCTTAGCAGGATCTACGTGAATACCTTCGTGATTCACCATATGTCCTAAGAATTGCACTTCTTGTAGCCAAAATTCACACTTCGAGAATTTGGCGTACAGCTTCTCCTTTCTTAACAAAGTTAAGAGTACATGCAGGTGCTTACAATGTTCCTCCTGACTTTTGGAATAAATAAGTATATCATCGATGAAGACAATTACAAATTTATCCAAGTACGGTTTACAGATTCTATTCATCATGTCCATAAATGCTGCAGGAGCATTTGTTAACCCAAAGGGCATGACTGTAAACTCGTAATGACCATACCTAGTTCTGAAAGCAGTTTTAGATATGTCTTCTTCTTGTACCTTCAATTGATGATATCCGGAGCGTAAATCTATCTTAGAAAGGTATCTAGCTCCCTGAAGTTGATCGAATAGATCATCAATTCTAGGTAATGGGTATCGATTCTTAATTGTAACTTTATTCAATTCTCTATAATCGATACACATTCGCATCGAACCATCTTTCTTTTTCACAAACAACACTGGCGCTCCCCACGGGGATGAACTAGGTTGTATAAATCCTTTGCTCAGTAATTCATCTAATTGCTTTTTCAATTCTAGCATTTCAGTGGGTGCTAACTGATAAGGTGCCTTGGCTATCGGTGTAGTTCCCGGAATTAGATGAATTCTAAATTCTACCTCCCTATCAGGTGGTAATCCAGGTAGTTCTTCTGGGAATATATCGGGATATGCCAATACTACCGGAATTTCCTTAAGTTCCTTACCTTTTGTGTTAATGATTACTGAGATCATATACACCATTTCTTGTTTTCTTGAATAACTAGCTAACTTCATTATTGAAATGAATTTCAATGGCTTTCGTGGCTTATCTCCTGTAATCACTACTAATTCCCCTGTGGGTGTATGAATTTCTATGGAATTCTTATCACAAAGAATTCGAGCATGGTTGGCTACTAACCAATCCATTCCTAACACCACATCGAATCCGGCTAAATTCATAGGTAACAGGTTTGCAGAAAATTTATGGCCTAAAAGTTCTATCCATCCTTCTTGCAAAACCTTATTTATCTTAACAGAATTCCCATCTGCCATTTCGACTGTAAAAATCTGCCTAAGATTGGTTAAGGGTAAATTAAGAGCTTGGCAGAATGAAGTATTTATAAAACTTTGGTTTGCACCAGAGTCAAATAATACTTTTGCATAGACGTTGTGAACTAGAAACGTACCAGCTATCACATCTGGGATTAGTTCTGCTTCATGAGTAGTCAGTTGGAAGGCTCTTACATTCTTCTTATTAGTTCCTTCTGCAGGTTTAGCTTTGTTGTCAGCTCGTTTAACCAATTTAGGGCAGTCTGGCCTAATATGTCCAGTTTCTCCACAGTTGTAACAAACTGTGAATTTCTTCTTCCTGCAGTCTTCCTCTTGATGCCCTGGAATTTTGCAAAAATTGCAATATCCCTTGCATCTTCCAAAATGCTTCCTTTTGCAAGAATTGCAAAATGGACTAGTGGAAGATTGCCTAGTCCCCCTTCTTTTGAAATTGTTACGGTTACCCATACGGAATCCTTGGGTAATCTTTTGGGCCACTTCCTTCTTTCTATTTTCTTCTCTCATCCATACCAGTTCGTCAGTTAGTGTATTGGCTAAATCCACCGCATCATCAATCGTGCGGGGTTTTGCAGCCTTGACGATGTTAGGGATATCGCCAATCAATCCCCAAATATAGCGGGAAATAAGTACTGGTTCTGGCGAAGCCAGAGTTGGTACTACTCTCGCATATTCGAAGAATGTCGAAGTATACCCTCGACAATCTACATCCATCATCCGATGGTTTAGGAATTTATTCGCCATTTGTTCTTTCTCATATTCGGGACAGAATTTTCTTTCCATTAGATTTTAAATTCTTCCCAATTCATGGCATAGGCCACATTTCTTCCTTTGGCTTGAAGTACTGTATTCCACAATTCTAGCGCCCCTTCTTTGAAAAGATGTGACGCGTACATGACTTTGTCGTCCTCGACACATTTACTTATTGTAATTACTGCTTCGGTTTTCTCTAACCAACGCAGTGCAGCAGTTGCTCCTTCGTTGCCTGCAAATTCAGCCGGTTTACAGGCAAGAAACTCCTTGTAAGTGCAACCAGGCGTTGCAGCTTTCATTTTTCTTAAGGAGCGGAGTTTGCATCCCATCGTTGTTGTTATTAATATGATTGCCGCCTCCATTTACACTATTACTGAAATTATCTTCATTAGTACGTTTGCTAGGAATAATCTGTTGAGGTTCGATTGGATTTCGAGTAGCAGCAAGGATTGCTGGAATAGCATTGGCTATTCCCTGAGCAACGATATTTTCGATATCTTGCCTATTTAGAAATTGATCTTCATTGTTGTGCTCGGATTGATTACCCTCGTTAACTTGTTCATTAACAGCGTTTGCCATCTGGTAATAAATTTTATATAAATGATTAGTATTAATTTAATAATAATTAAACATTACAAACAATTACACATAATTATATTAACACATATAGTCAAAAGTTATCGATTTCCTAACTCCCATTTTTATATATTATATTATGCATCTATACACACTGTTATCTTACAACCTTTTATTTTTAGATTATTACATATACTGATTTTTATTTATTATTATACAAACATAGTTTCACAATCCCCTTTTTCCCTCGTCAGCTAGCATATTAAAATCGATGTTCCCTCTCATCGTATTTCCAGGAGATTTGTCCTCCTATCTCCAGGATTCTATTCCCTGCATCCATCAACTCCTCGCCGAAATGGCGGAGTTCAGCTAAGTTTTCATTACTCATTGGTGGATTTGGTATAGGTTCTGGGTCGAACTGAGGGAAGAAGGTATAAGGATTATTTAGAAGGTTTTGGAACTGCCAGTCATTGGTCCACCATTCGTCCATTCCTAAGGGTTGAGTGTGAATTAAAGGTTCTGGGATAGCTGGTTCTAAGTTTATTGGAAGTTGGGTTTCAACAGGATAGGTAAAAATATTTTCATTGACAGGCTTAATGGTATCACAGCTTAATAGTATGAAATCTAGCTCTTCCTGCAATGTCATTTCTTTGATTTGCTTGGAGCTTTCTCCAATCTTTTGCTTAGAACTTTCTCCAATTTCTATCCTTGCTTGCCTTGATTCTTCCTCAATCTCGATTCCTTTTCCTTTATCCATGGGATTTTCTATCATAGGAATTCTCTTAGTTGCTGGTTTCCTTCTACGTACACGCCTCCAACCCACAAATCTTCTTCTTTTCTTAGGTTTTGCTTTCTCCGAAGGTGGAGCTTGAAATTCCATAGGTTTTTCCACATCGGCAAAGTAATCAGTAAAATCTCTAGAAACTTCTATTTTCACAGGATAGAGGTTGAGATTCTCTAGGGCTCCAGATAATTCATTCATGCTGTTTAGCATATATGTAAAAATACTAAGTTAAAATTTTATAACAAAATTTCACAGATAACCTTCAAGTATTATTGCATACCGTGTGACTAGTTAAATACAAAGGACAACTGTCAATTAAAACATACTAGGGTTTAGTGTAATTTATTTATTTACTGGGTAAAGTTTCTGGTTTGTAGGTGATAAGGGTGCTAAAACTGAGTCAGGGTATTTAAAAATTTATATTTACTGCTACAGTGGCTAGCATATAGAGATCTGCCCATTTTTCATCTAACTTGTCTTCCCATGGTGGGTTATTGCCTAATTCCTGGGTTTCCTGATTAACTCTCCTTTCTTTTGGTTGTGATTTCTTTATTTTCTCCTGACTTTTCTTAATAATCAAACTTCTTTTATTAGGTGAAAGTGGTTCCTCATATTGTGCCTTTCGAACAAATATTCCTTCCTCAGTATCTACTGAGTATCTTGAGGAATTTGATTGGGATGAGCTTCCCTTTTCTTTTGGTGAATTATCTAATTTACAATAGATATCCGAAATTCTTTGCTTACCCATACTGTAATTAACAAATAGTCAAATAGAAATCACATAATCACAAATTGATAACCTTCTGGGGTAGCCCAGTTGGCCAGCCTCACCCACCCTCTCCCTAGAGGTCCCGGGTTCGAATCTTGGTGTCCGCATCCCACGGCCAAGCTCTTCGCTCTCGGTTGGGTGTTCACCCCCAGGCAGCTATGGGGCTAAGCTAGCTTGTGGAGTGTGATCACTCCAGCGGTTATAATTAGGAGAATTAAGTATTTTAAATACTTCATAGGCTTTAAATCAGTGGCTTGATCAGTGGCTCTGATACCACATTTTCCTGTCACGGCCCAAGCCCCGGTTTGACCCGGTCAGGAGCCGCGGAACAGGAACCCGTGGTATCGATGATGCGACAGCGGAAGATTTTTAACAGGATCTTTTAAAACTCAAAATGCCCAATTATTTTATTCCATAAATTGGGATAAATCCCATAATTTACAACACAGGAATTTAACTAGGAAATTCCCTGATTTATTAAAACATGTTTATTTATTTTAACTGAGCCACCTCTTCAAGCTTGTTAGTGCTCCGTAGCACGTTTCCTTGATTTACAGCAGGTCGCCTGAAACATGTTTTAAAAATATTTTATCAGCGGGGAAATGCTGGCGAGTCACTCAATTTGATAAAATGACACATAGTTATCAATTACAGTATAAGGGCAATTACAATGGCTTCTATCTTATTTTTATCTGGCGCCGTGTCACATTGCGTGACGATGGTCATACCACTATTTGGGTCCTTTCACCCAAGTAGTGACGATCACTGTTAGGATATATTAGCCTAACCAGTGAAAATTAGTAATGTGCACAATACCCCACTAGCCAGTGATTCAGATAACCACGACTTACTCCCTGTAATTATAACATTTGAAAATGGAGTATTTTAAAATGCTTTTGATAAAAAGAGAATGACTCACATTGCAGATTTACACGGGCAGAGTTTAGCCTACTGATTAGCCTTTTAACCTAAATTACATAACATGCACACGAACTGGGTTAGTAACTAATACAGCATTTACGATAACTCACGAGATTAAACCCTCACAACGAATGACAAAGTGCAATACTTAAACATCCATCGAATTCACGATGAATGACAAAGCATAACCCTAATGTGGGCAGCACTTAAACATTCATTGGATAGTTTCAATCGATCGGACATTGAATCGTAGCAGCGATCGAGTTAATACCCTGTATCGTAGCAGCACCCCACTAATTGAGATTTGTAATTTCAACTTTAGAGCAGTAATATTTCGTTTTTGAAAGTTTTCGTCGACATAGAATGAAAGCCCCTGAGCTAAGCTATTTATAGGTGAAAAATAGGGTTCACGCGGCCCGCGTGAACCTTGGTTCAATCTTTACGCGGCCCGCGTGGCCGCCTAGTCTACGCGTAGGTCTGATTGGTCACGAGTAGGTATGCCAGCTGGTCAACACGTGGACCGGGAACGCTTATCCGGTCAATCCAAGTTTGACGCGGCCCGCGTAAGCTTCCCTTAAGACCTACGCGGCCCGCCTGAAACCCATAAATCTTGATTTCTTCGTTTTTTCATGTACAGTAGGGTTTCAGGGGTTAGGGTTTTTACTTACAAGCCATATTGGGACATTTTTGAGAGTCTTTACACCTACATCTAGTTCTAGCTCTTTGTTTGAGATCTTTAATTTTTAATCCTACAAGCTCATTTAGATCTTTCAAACATTCCATTTTGACCCACTCTTCCTCTTCGGATAACTCTCTTCCTTCTGATACCTCTTCCAGGGTTTCTAAATCTTCCTTTAGAGTCATCTCCATTTCCCCTTCCTTAGATAAAACATCTTTTTTCCACATTTTTATATCCTCCTTGATCCCCTTTAATTTATGCATTAACGCCTCATCGGGCTCCCCACCCCCAAAAAACCTCGCAGCAGCCTTGTTGACCATCTCATCAAAATTCTTTCTCTCCAACCAAGAGTTCAAGAATCTAATAGTTTAATTCTTCTCGTTTTAAGAAAAATAACTCACACTCTAATCTAATCTACTTTTATGTCAACCACTATGGAAAGGCCATCATTTAACACACCAAAATATCATTGAGCGAAATATACTTTTGTTTTTTAGTTACTTTTTAAACAAATTTATATGTTCATTCACCCTAGCGTATCCTAAAAAATATTTTGTTTCAAGATTATTTAGATATGATACAAGATTTCCCTATAATGACAAAACATTTCACCCTAATTATTTTGATATGACTAAAGCATTGGTTTATTTTAGAGGTGGCAATCTTGACTCAAAGGCTTTCAAGTGGGTTAGTTTGGGTTGCTTTTAAAATTATATGGGTTAGTTTGGATCAGATATTTTAACTAAACGGGTCACAACGGGTCAAGTGAAATTCCATCTTGTTATTTTCGGGTCAAGGTGGGTCGACAACTTTAAAGAAATGGGTCGATGTGGGTTAGCACCTTAAAGAAACGGGTCAGATTCTGGATCAGAATGGGTTTCGGGCCAGCACAAGTATCTGCACAAGACGGGTTACGGCACGAAATAGGTTTTGGATCGGAACGGTTTTAGTTCGAATTGAGTTTCGGACCGAGAGGGGTTTTGGCACGTGGCGGGTTTTGGATCGGAACGGGTCGGTTCGGATCGGGTTCGGGCCGACACGGGTTTCCGCACGGGACCGGTTTCGGATCGCAACGGGTTTTAGGCCGACACGAGTTTCCGCACAGGACAGGTTTCGGATCGCAACGGGTTTTAGGCCGACACGGTTTCAATATTTCAGTTTTTTTTTGTTTTGTTTCGGTTTCGGTTTTTAGTTTCTGTGTGGTCGGTTTATTCTGTTTGATCACAACCGAATATTAGGGTTTTGACTTCGTATGGATTTTGGATTGATTTATGAAATAGGATGAATGATTAATTAACCTGTCAATCAACAGCTGCAGGCAGTCTTCTAATTTACCCAACATAAACAAACAAGCAAATGCCACATTGTTCTTTTCGTTTTCTTTTGCAAGTGATGCAAGTTTTGCTATTTCTTCTGCAGCTCCTAAAGAAGAATAAAGGAGCCAAATAATGTTAATTATGATTCCAATATACATGTACTGATGTACATATATAATTTATAATGAGAATTAGAATTATAGAAATATAAACAAACAAGCAAATACCATTCGACCGATCTTTTAAACCAAATTTGTTTTCGTCGACCGGTTATCACAGTTGATAAAGATAAACAATGGTTTCAGTTTACTTTAGAGGAAGCCTTTTATCTATGCTTTTCTCTAACATGTATCAAGATAGAAGACGGTGATCATCATGCAAAATCGAACAACGAGTTATGGTAGTATATGGTTTCGAAACAGCCATCTTTCGTTCACAGTTTCAAGGCTTATTCTCATCTACGGGCCAAGAATTGAGTTTTGATTTTAAGAGTAGTTAAGTTTGTTAATATATTTAGGGCTTGTTTGGCTAGGCTTTTCAAAACAGCTTGTTTGCTTTTCATAAAGCAAATAAGCAAATAAGCTGTTTTTTGAAAAGCTTTAAAATTGAGCTTTTCAAAATAGCTTATTGGCTCATTTGTTTTTCAAAAAGCAAATAAGCTCTTTTGAAAAGCTCAGCCAAACAGCCCCTCAGTTAGACAGGTTAGTTAGTACATAACCCTTTGATGTACAATCTCTTTTTTTTTTAAAGAAAGCAATTTTTAACCAACCCGACCCGGACCCGTTTCAACCCGAACCAAAACAACCGTTTTTTGTAATTGACCCGTTTTGACCCATGACCCGAACCGACCCGTTTGCCAGGTCTAGTTTATTTAGATATATTCAAACGATTAATTCTATATACATTAAAGCATTGGTTTATTTAGATGTATTCAAACGATTAATCTATATCTATACTATATAATAAAAGAAACCAATGGAGAGACACTTGTCATTATTCTAGACCATCATTAATTGTATATAATTATTATTTAAATTAAATTATTAAATTTAATATGTTTCAAACATTTAATAAAGGAAAAATTACAAGTTTTGTCCTTTATCTTTATACCACTTTTCAGGCGGTGTCCTTTTTAACGAATGTTGACAGGCGGTGTCCTTTACTAGGTATTTTGTTGCAAGTTTACTCCTTTACACCCAACCCAGTTAAAAAACACTGTTAATTGTTGGGTGTAAAGGACTAAACTTGCAACAAAATACCTAGGTAAAGGACTAAACTTGCAACAAAATACCTAGTAAAGTATCTATATATTAAGATAAACATTACATGTCATACAATGTCAGAATTCATATATTAAAAAAATGGTTATACATAGGATTTGATAAGTATCCATCCATATATTAAGATAAACATTAGATATTAGATTTGATTTAAGAATTATGTGATAATAAATTGTAAAAGACCTTTAAAAAAAACCTTTAAAATTAATTTAAATTAAAAATTTTTTTTCATATAAGTTTATCTAATTGGCTAATTGCTATATGTCTAATCTGGACATTTCAACATTTTTTAGAACTGATAAATTAAGACCACTATTAATTAAATAAAACTTGAGTTATTAAATGTATGTTCGTATGACTGTTAAAACTCGTGAGAAAGTCGATGATACAGTTTGTCTTCTAATCGATGGTTCAAATGATTTCATATTTATAAACTTGGCAAACAACACAAGTTTTGATCATATATGACACAAAATTTTATAATTGTTAAATCTTTGTTATTAACTATTTGATATTTTATTTACTTAACCCGTGTAATACACGGGGTTATAACCTAGTTCTATATACATTATTATTAGTTTTTTCGGTTTTCTCTTTTTGAATCTTGATACAAGAGATTTAGCTTTCAAGTACTCTCCAACAATATGATTGATCCCCCCCCCCCCCCCCCCCCCAATTGATTCGAAGATAGGGGTTGCCGACAAGAATCGGTCCTTACTTGTATGAATTGGTATGCTTCTGAAAGGACGTTGGCAAAGATAACGAGGATGAAATAAAGATGCACATTAATATGGTATAGGATGTTGGTTTTGTGAAATGTGTTAACTTGGATATCTTTGAAAATCGTGTAAAGACTTTCATATTGAATTATTTCGCTGGTATTCACGAATATTCAATCGTATATGTTTCAGAGAGAAATCATTTTATACGGCTTCTCCAATTTTATTATGGAAGAACAAGTTTGATACTACAGAACATATTCCGTACTGATAAACATTTCAATACTGACAGGACGTTCATTGCTAAAGAACAACTTCAATACTGAATAACAATTTTTTTGTTGAAACACAAATTTGATACCGAGGACCAGTTTTGGTATCGAAGAACAAAACTACGGATCTTCATTTACTATTGAACACCAATTTTATTTCTATTTAAGCTACTTTGCAAATTTTGAGCCAGTGATGTTGACCTGGACCCCTATTTTTCGTGGGCGTGAAACCATAAGATTTTCAAACAAGTGTACTTTCCGACTTGTTCCATCTTTGATTATGATTTCTCATTTGGTCACTAAGTAAATCCAATTACATGAAATAGTTAGATGACACTAAAATCACTAACATCGGATATAGATAGGTAGGGATGTCGTTTATGACGAAAATGACCAGACAAATTAACGTTGTTAAATGAATGGAGTTTGTTTAAAAGAAAACATCAAATTCGCAAAAGTAATGATCTGGGGATCAAATTCTTAGTCCGGATGATAGGAAAGAAAAATGGTGTAATTTACCCAAATAGTACAAAAAAAAAAAGAAAAAAAAGAAAGAGTGAGCATCAATTGCGTCATAAGAGGGAGGTTGAGTGTGGTTTACGACATACACACTTGAAAGGTGTATGGGCCCAATTACTTACTATAAATAATGCTCCCTCATTTTCTTACCTCACAATATCACATGGAGAAGCTGCAAAACGCAAATGGTGTGCTGCTGAGATTGCCTCCCGGTTTCAGGTTTCACCCAACAGATGAAGAACTTGTTGTACAATACTTAAAGCGCAAGGTCCACTCTTGTCCTCTGCCTGCTTCCATCATCCCTGAGGTGGATGTCTGCAAGTCTGATCCTTGGGACCTGCCCGGTGATCAGCAGGAGGAGGAGAGGTTCTTCTTCAGCACCAGAGAGATCAAGTACCCCAATGGAAACCGATCCAACAGGGCCACCCAGTCCGGTTACTGGAAAGCGACCGGCCTGGATAAGCAAATTATGGGGGCCAACCAAGTTGGATTGGTTGGCATCAAGAAAACTCTAGTTTTCTATAAGGGAAAGCCCCCCACCGGCTCCCGAACTGATTGGATTATGCATGAGTATCGTCTTGCTACCACGCAGCCAACTCAGGTCGTCATGTCACCACCATTTTAAATAAATAATAATAAATCCATAGTCCATACTAACTAAATTTTCAATGGTTATGTAGGGTCTGGAAAAGTGGGTACTGTGCAGAATCTTTTTGAAGAAAAGAGGGAACTACAAGGACGAGAAAAAAAATGTGCCGGTTTTCTATGATTTTCTGGCAGCTACACCCAAGGTGAAGACGTCGTCGTCATCATCATCAGGCTCAAGTGGGATCACAGAAGAGAGCAGCACAAATTGTTAATTAGGAGAAATGAAGAATAATGTTTCTTAGTTTTCTAGTAGTACTAGTATCGATGTTGGAGTTGAAATTTAGATGGAGTTTGTAATCTCATCTTGTTAAGCGTTAACTTGACTTTTTGCCCTCAGCTCAGCTCAGAATGTGTTGATCTTGCCTAAAATGATAAATTACAAACTTAAAACACAAAATTAGCCTGCAGAATGGCAGGGGAAGGAAGTCATATATAGATTCCCTTTGCATTGCTACTGTTTAATTAAAACTTTTACTACATACATACATACATGCTGCATTCCACCACGTAGCCGTCTCTTTCATAAAATAGATGCTTGACAAAGCAAAGCAAAGCAAACGTAAAGGACAAGTCATTTGATTATTAAAATTCGGTCGGAGTTACGTGATGAATGAAGCAGGTAGGTTTATTTATCAAAGTGTATGATCTTGAGACATACAAGAAGGTGGGCCGGCTTTCACTTGTTTCTTGTTATAATAATAATAATAATAAGAAATGAAGCTCGGCATGGCATGGGTACACATTGGATGGAGGAGAGTATAAAAATGCCGACCAAAAGTTCCTTGAGAAACTGGACAACAAATATATATTATTTTATTGGAGTTGGAGTTGTTCACGTCACGCTACATAATATTATTTCTATTTCTAATCGTATTATTTTGAATTTAAGAGACAGTGACATAGGGGGGCTGTAAGTGGCTGTTGATCATCAACAATCAACTTTCATCTTGCACCATAATTGTTATTCAACCACCATCACAAGTCAAAATGGGCAGATGAAGGGGGCCGACTTCTTAAGTTGACCAATTCCAAAACCAACTACCTTATTTTGCTTGCTTACACTCTCTGCAACAGTGACCCTTTCTCAATATCCACAATTCTTGGTTTGATTGGCCTTAATCTAAGGACTCTTTTCTCCAAAAGGTCCTCCTCCTCCTCATAATCTACTACTTTCATGATTCAAAATGTGTGGACATGTTTCAAAGTTGAAACACCAAAATAAACTGGATCCTATTCGTCCAAACCAAACACTTTTTTATAAGTAAAAAAAAAACATATCCATAACCTAGAATACTACTGACCAAGGCTTTTACCAAATCTTCTGAGTTTAACTTACACATGATATAAAAAGGTTTAACAGATAAAAATAGAGACTCTTCAGTTTTCTTATTCTTGTTGGGCCCCGGACGCTTGCGCATTTGTCTTTGAAGGTGGTGCCTGTGAGCATGCCCTCAGCACAGCTTCATTCTGCAAAAGATAACAACTTCAAGTCATTTCACATACCAATTAAGGTTACCTTTCTAGGTGATAGTGTTACGCCTTGATTGCGGTGTGTGCATGTAATGTATATATGTGTGGGCCCTCAGAGGAGCAAAAGTGAAAATTGCACTAATTTTAACGTTATTTTACTAATTTCGTGAAAATAACGTTAAAAGCAGCGGACGACTAATCATGCATCATGTGGTAGCGTTGATAGCCGAAAGACAAGGGTGTACATGCACAAATCGGCCTTTGTCCCGATTGCTGAGTGTTAGCCGCTAGAAGCAGCCTCTCTATTCCTACGGGGTATAGGTAAGGTTGTCTACATCTTACCCTCCTCAGACCATAGTTATCAATAGCGTCCATAGCGGACACTATCGCGAATAGCGTAGTGACGCAGCCATATGCCGCTACAAGGTGCTATGCGACCAAATAGCCACATCCGACGGGAGATTCCAGCGCCGGTGCTGCCACTTCTAACATGTGTATGATGATGATGATGATTTCAAGGTGATGGTGTGTCATACACCGGATATAAAACACGACAGGCCAACAGATAATATGAAATACTGATATGCGATCATTTTACAAACACGGCTATTTATAGCTTTTGTCCTTGGCGGTTAAAATAACCGCAAACACAGTTAACTGGGCACCAACCCATAACTTACAGTCGGGTCAATCACCAGTTCTACTAACCTGTGTCTACATACTATGACCCATACAACTTAGACTATAGTTTAAACAATATAAATGCACAAAGAAAAAATTAGATAAAACACTTTACTCAGGTACAGTTTGTTAGATTGATTATATTTAAGTTGAGTATTAAACCTTAATTATGTATGCGACAATATTAGACTTAAGATTAAGATTATTAGTGGATGATTAAACACACCGATTAGATAGGCAGTTATGAAGAGAAACCAACCAGTTCAAAGAGTATATAAACCCTATCATGTAATCATTTGAGTTCTAATCTCAAGCGCCTATTCCCTCGCTCTCAAACTCCACCTATTCTATTTGATTATCAAATTCAATGGTTTAAACCATTCTACAAATGACATCAAAGCACAAGGTTCAGGTATGTGATGAAGCATTAAGAAGATGACTACAAGATGGGATGTCACTACGGTACTGATGACTCTCCATTCAATCCCTCTACCGATTTCGTTCAGATAAATCGGATGATCAGAGTTATCATGAGGGTAGTACAACAGTTCAAATTCAAAATCAATTGCCGATAAAATTCAACCCCTATCAATCAAATCGAATTCTAATCATTATCCCCTGCCTATTCTATTTGATTATAAAATTCCATTCTTGTAAGATAAATCCAACTACCACCACCACCAGGCTAAAACACAAGGATAAGGATGAGAGATAGAAATAAGAAATTCAAGTGCATTAAAAACAAATTAACAGGTAGTATAGAAAGAAAGAAAGAAAGAAAGAAAGAAAGCCCTTGTACCTGCCAGACGCGTTGGATACGCTTCTTGGCGTTTAGTTTGCGGGTGGTGGTGAGTTTGATTCTCTTCCAAACCAGACCCCCTGAATCGTGCTTCTTCACTATTTCCATCACTCGCGTCCCCCAGAATGCTCCCCCCATCTTCATCCCCCTACACAGAAACCCAACATGCCTGCTTACTTTTTTAATCCCCTCCCACCCTAATCGCCTAATGGGCTGCCTGCCCTGCCCTAATGGGCTTTACCCTCTCCCTCTCAATAAAATTACCATTAGACTTGTTTAGGAACCTTTTAATGGTTCAAACCTATTTTTAGTTCAACGTTTAATGGTTCAAATTGTTTTTTTAGCGAGCAGATGTTTGCCTCTGAATAGTTAACATCTCTAAGCTAAACTGGTCAGATATTTGCCTCTGAACGGTTAAGCACTATATTGGCTCTTAATGGTTCAGACATCTTACTGATTCAGCACTTAACCATTCAGATGTTGTCAAATAGCCCCTTAGGCTAAAAGGTGTGGTCATGACCCTTATAACCACCATGACCCTCCACATAGGCGCCCAGAGGCACAACTTCTAGTGGGCGGGACCCCCCCCCCCTTTCGCTTAGTAGTTGAGAGTATGTAGTTTCCGTATACAAATTTTTGGGTATACACGTTTTCGACCCCCGATATTATAGAATTTTTTGGGTATATACGTTTTCGACCCATCGGTCGGAAATCTCAAGCTTTGCCACTGTAGGCGCCATGTAACTCACCTCTAATCCATCATCCAAAATCACTACCTTAAGACCCAAACCACTATTCCTTTTATTTTTTTAATATATTTTTGTCTCAAAATCATCAAATGGGAGGGCCGTGATAAACGGCGTTCACTCCATGCGAACCACCATCAATCAAGTAGAAGAGTGGTGTACATCATCATCATACTCAGTAAATCTCACCAATAGCAAAGCTAAGGTAGGATCTAAGGAGGGTAAGATGTAAACAGCCTTATCTCTATCCCGTAGGATAGAGAGACTGCTTCCAGTGAGACCCCCGACTTGATTGTAGTTTTGCATCAAGCCTTAGACATAAGGCATATAACACTTAGCAAATCGGGAAAAAGACTGATTAGTGCATGCACCCCCTGATGGGGTAAATAATAGTTAAATAAAATTATAAAAAAGAAAAAAAACAAAGAAAATTGATGATTAGTGCTAGACCAATGGGCCCCACCTCATCCTCTCTCAACTCTCGCTAAGACCGTGGGGTGTGGTTTGGGTAGTCCCTTTAGGACTATCTGCCACGTAGGCGACACGTCACATTGGGTGGAGAATCATCTCTTTGGGGACTACTCAAGGGTGTGAAGGACTACCCAGCTTATAATAAAAACCAATATATAGAAACGGGTTCGGGAGAAAACTCTTAAAAGTGTGAGAATGGTGAGAACGCATCCTGGTTTAACACCCTTGTCATTTTTTTTTCGTAAAGTATACGACAAACAACATGTAATTATGACTACATATACTTTGTAAAATACGGGTTTGTTTAAACTTTACAATTTTAAAATAATACAACATAACATAATTGAGTTCGTCGTTTAAAAGTTACGACGAAACGACGTGTGGAAGCTTTTATCTTATTCGTGTTCGGTTCTCCGTTGAGCTTGATCGTCCTCCGGAAACTCTTGAAATTAATCTGTGATCGAAACCAACCTAAAAGTTAGTTTCGATACTTAAATAATAGCTTAAAACATGTACATCGCATCAAACAACAAAACAAAAATAATTTCTCAGATTTATGCCTCTCGCGCCACGTAGAGATGTACAAATCGGTTTTTTTGAGAAACCGGTTTCGGTTTTTAACCGAACCGGTTTTTTTAGCACAATTGAAAAACCGGTTATTGTAATAACCGGAACCGGTTTTAACCGGTTTCACAACCCCGAGCATAACAACTGGTACTAACCGGTTCTAACCGGTTGATAACCGGTTTATAGGAAAACCGGTTTTTAAAACTGATTATAATAACTAGTTTAAAAAACTGATTTTCAGAAACCGGCTTTTAGAACTGATTAAATAATTGGTTAAAAAACTGACTTTGCAGAAACCGGTTTTTAAAACTGATTAAAAAAACTGGTTAAAAAAACCGATTTGCAGAAACCGGTTAAAAAACCGGTAAAAAAACCGGTCTGCAGAAACTTTGACAGAATGCAGTATTTGTTGCTGTTTTTCTGTTTTGTGGGCTTTTTTTTTTTTAAAACTGCAGTTTTTTTTATAAAAACATAACAATGCAAGTATAAAAAGTCAAAACATAATATCATTAAGTCTTCGAACAAACGGTTTTACATAACATACGGAAATACGAGCGCTACGAACGCTAAAGCGTAACAATGAAAATACATAAACTTCATACATAAACTTCAAGGTGGTGTTTGCCCCAACGGCGTAAAAACCATTACAATGATGACAACGCGCTTTTTTCGGTCCGCTCGCCATCTCGCACAAATAGACTCGCCAACATTGACCGAATCATGAGCACTAGAGCTTGCCATGTTTTTTTCACAATTATCGAATAAGAAAAGTGAGCGTTTTTATGAGATTTAGGAGATTAGAGAATGGTGTGATTGAACCAAAACACCCAACACCCTTTTATAGTAATTGGAGATGGACTTTTGACCAAAAAAAAACGGCTCTAATCAAGTCCCAACGGTCATATGACCGTTTTCTGCATACCTGCGCAATTAACCGGTTTAACCGATTTTTATAGATCCGTTATCGGTTAACCGGTTCTATAACAGTTTTTTATATAACCAGTTTTTAAACCGGTTTTTTATATAGCCAGTTTTTATAACCGGTTTTACGCATAACCAGTTTTTAAACCGGTTTTTTATATAACCGGTTTTATAACCGATATCGAACTCAAACCCAATAACCGATATATAACCGGTCAAACCGGTTAGTAACCGAACCGGTTACAAAAAAACCGGTTTTCACAATAACCGGTTTCGGTTAATTTTTCGGTTTCGGTTGCGTAATCAGTTTTTTTGTACATCTCTAGCGCCACGCGAGAGGCTCAACTCGTTCTTTCGCGTGCCGCGACGCCTGTCGCGTGTCGCGCCCGGTTTCAGGTGGTCCCTCGCGTGGCGCGGGGGAAGCTCTATTCCAGCAGGTCCGTATCTGGACCTGCATTTCCTGCCTAGCTCTAGTTTTGATCAAACTCTAAACTTCAAAATGCCATAACTTTCATTCTACTAATCCGTTTTGCACGATTCTTTTTCTTACGCGTTCGTAATTTAATTCTCCATCTCATGGAGTCAATACCTGATATTAAACTACTTAAAAAATTCAGATTTCAAGCTCTCGGCTTGAAATCCCTTTTCAACACTTTTGACCCGTTTACGATTTAATCAAACAAACTTGTTAATTACCTTCAAAATGTCATGCAAATCACATTATATCAGTTTACTAATATTCAAGGTTCAAATGACGGGTTCTTATGCAAATCTTAACCCGTTTTGCATATCTACTCATTTTGACCCGTTACGGGGTATTTAACACTTTTAAGCTTAAATCACGCTTCTTTTAGTTTACACCCTATCTCCATTTTAGACATATCCCAATGACTCAATTAAACAAAACGCTTATTTCTAAACAAATCTTAAAGGTTGTTTTCCCTATTTACCCCTCAATGACTTTTTGGTCAATTTTAATCCTTCATTTTGTGACGAAGGGCTTTCGCCAATAATTGACCGCGATATCGCTTCTAACTACAATACAAAATATGCGTACCTGGCTCGGATCAACATATTGACCCGTTTAATACCTTGCGTCCATAATATGCTAATTCATAGCACCGCTAAATCATAACCATTTTATCTTGTGCGCATAAGACTCGACAAGCACTTATTAGTCATTATTTGTCAAATGGTATCTACATTACCATTTGACCCGTTTGGTCTAAACGATTTAAACACTTTGCGCTTATATTGGAATGGTATCTATTTACCATTTCATTAAATAACTAAATTCAGATTTCTCACCTCTTTAGCTATGTCTCTTAAACCCCTTTTTCCTTACGCATTTAGCCCGACATGACTTATGTCGCTTAGTGTTGTTCTATATTTCAACTTTTACCTATTTGTTAGTGACTAAATCACCGTTTCCCCTTTTTACTCGTTTAGGCTTACTTATAAAGTAGCCGTTCGAAAACCCATTTGTATTCATGTCACTTCATGACAATTTTGACTCTTTATTATAAAACATGGTTTTTCATCATTAGATATGCTCCGACCCGTATCGTTTCGTGTCGGAGCCATATCTTGAATATCATCTTAATCGTATAAGAAACTTTTAGAACAAACACATATTCTATAAAAAGTGTAAGTTTCACTTACCTTGCATCCGGTTATGCTCTTTTTCCGCGTACTCGATCCGTTTGACCCGCTTCTTTCCCAAGTCTTCATCTAGCTTGTCTAGAGTCATACTATCATCATCACAATTCGTAAGACGGTTAGATTAGTCATAATCATTTACGACTATTCCATCCTATGGGTTTTATGTCGAATTTATCATTCGTCCATATCAAAATTATCATTCGATCTAATCATTGGTCGGTTTGACTTTTTAAAAGTCAATTGACTTATCAACATATTCAAATGCACATTTGGTTCAATGAACCCACTTAGGCATATTTCATCCGAACTCTTAACGAAATCAAATTTTACATACTAACCAGTAGGCCGCGATTTCATTTAGGCATTTCATATCACTGAAAATGGGCTGTTTTTGGTGACTTGTTTAACCTGTTTACAAGTCTTCAAAAATTATGATTTTTTATGTGGCGTACCTCTCGGAGGGTTAGGCCTTGTGTTAAAATTTCAAGATCTAACTCTTTATCAAAAATTCGTAAAAATTCATTTACTAAGCTGCAATCAGATTCGTCACTTCTGACTGCAGCTTACGAAAAAATTCATTAAAAATTCCTCGTTTATCCGATTGATGAAATTCCAATTGGAGATTCTTTTAATCTCTTAAAACTATCTACAGTAAAAATTTGAGATCATAAATAAATTCCTAAATTGAGTTATGACATTCGTAATGGGCTGCAAATTCTGCCAGAAAACGCAGCTTGAACCTTTGATACGGAAAAATTCATAAAACGCTCAATTTTCGTCGAAAAAATGCGATTCCAGTGGGGTTTTAAAGATATTTCCTGGAATTACATTTTAGACTCAAGAAACACATGTTTTCGTCAAGTTTTGTTCAGGTTACAGTCAATACAAGTCGGTTATAAATTCTGATCAGGAGCTGTTTGAATTCAGCTTTTAATTTAAGCATGTTCTTGACATCATAACACTAATTTTTAGCAATCAAAACCCTAAAAACATCTCATACAAGAATTTAGCATCAACAAAATCTGAATTTACTTGAGCTAGGCATGATTTCAATATATTATTGTCTAGGGTTTACTCCTAAACACTATTTCACTTCAATATCATCCATACCACAATCATGCAACATCAATTTCGAATTTCTTATGTACATCAAGAATTCTCAATTTCATAAATATCAAAAATTCGACATACCTTACGATCCTCACGACTAGGTGATCGTTTCTATGTATTCATGCATCGATTTGGGGCTTGAATCAAGCTTCAATTTGTTGATTTTGCTGAAGTTAGGGTTTGAGCCCCTTTTGTGTTTCCTGGTCGATCTCCATCACGCACACAGACTGTGTGTTGTGTTTTTATTTTTTATTTTTAATAACCCAAGTTTCTCACTTAACATTATTAGCCCCTCATGTTTCATTAATTACTAAGTAGGCTACAACCTACTTGTCTTCAACAATATTTTGTTTTATTAACTAGGTTAAACTTTCCTAGTTAGCTTAGTGAGCCGGAAAAGACATTGGAGCTGAAGAGAATGAAAGAGGAATTAGTTGCTGCTGATTATGGGTCTAAAAATCAAGTGTCAAGATGGAAAGAAGACAAAGTCAGGACCACCTACAAAAGGTTGGAGGAATTAAGGAAGAAAGATCCTACAGTTCCACAAAAACCTGACTACCCTGAAGCAGAGGTTTCAACAAGACCA
Organism: Helianthus tuberosus; assembly: GCA_030545235.1. Classification (NCBI taxonomy): domain Eukaryota; kingdom Viridiplantae; phylum Streptophyta; class Magnoliopsida; order Asterales; family Asteraceae; genus Helianthus; species Helianthus tuberosus. The sequence goes on from CM060450.1 coordinate 177,358,413, forward strand.
CCAAAGCTGCAAATCAGGAGAGCCACTGCTCCAGCTGGTGCTGCCATCTATAAAAGAAGACAACAACAGTTGGAAACTGAAACAGTGACAGAATTAATGGCAGGAGATGAGCTTGTAAAAGAGGGCATTAAGGTAATGATAGCTGAAACTCTTGGCCTAAATCAACCTGCAAGCACTGCTCAAACAGTCATCACAAGGCCTGCATCACCAAACTCCTCATCTAATAAAAATCTCCCAAGAAACCCACCAGACTCAAAAGTACTAAAATGGAAAACTGACAAACAGACCCATGTACTGACAGTGTTCAAGTCTAGTGGAGAAGTGAAGAAAATAACAAGGGAACAAGCACTTGGCCTAAGTCTTGAAGATTTGCAGGATCTCCTTGATCTTCCACTGTGCAGGGATGATGATGACACAGATGCCTTAGCCTTTGAGTTACAACTCAAAGGGCAAATAAGGGAACTGTTGATCAGGAAATAAAGATCTACCAATAATGAAGGGTTTTGGCATTATCTGTTCCAGGGGGAGATTGTTGGGATTGAACCATATCAGATGAACAGATAATTAAAGCCAAAACTGGATCAGAACAGTGGATCCAGAATAAGCAGATGTTATGTAAACAAGTCTCTCCCCTTGAAAGTGGTTTCAACATCTACTGACCTCCTATCTACTGATCTGCACAACTGCTGACCTACAACTGATGATCAAGTCAAAGGCTGATGAAGACTAAAGCCCTGCTGTTCAATCTACTGTCTTGAGTCAAGCACTGCTGGGTTATATCAAGTGCTGCTGGGTTCACATCAGTGGAAGGATTCAGCAGTAGTTTAGTTTGTCTTAATGTAATGTATTGTAATAACAGTTGTTAGCATAGCAGTACTTGTATAGATCAGAGGTTAGAGTTTGTTAGGAGGTTAGATGTCACTTTCATGGTGACGTCAGCAAAGATGCCACAGTGGTTTGTCTATGCCTATAAATAGAACAGTACCCTGTACTGTTCTATTAGTTCTTCACCATCTTTCTTCCTATACGAACAAATCATTGTGAGCTCAGGCTGAGGGAGAGTTTGTTGCATACATGCAATTGTAATCGGTGTTTGGAATAAATTTAAGCATTCGGTTCATTGTTGAAAATGTGTGTTTAAAGCAATTTTCCTATTTGATTGTGAAAAGTTTGTTTCCATTATTTTCCGCTGCACTACTCATTCATTGTTCATCTTAATTCAAACGTAAAACACAATCAAAACCAAACTCAGATCCTAACAATTGGTATCAGAGCTTGGACAGTCAAATTTGATTTAACAATCATTTTGACATAAATAGTTCAGCTCACAATCGTTGATACTAATAGTTTGTTCCTTTTGTTGAAAAACATAGCAAGGTTTAATCACCATCAAAGTTGATTAATCAGTTCCTGTAAAACAACCAGGATGATGTCACAATCACAAGATGATAAGAATAACATTGGCTCTCTTTTCAAACCACCCATGCTTAAACGTAATGAATACAACATCTGGGAGAGAAGGATGGGTCACATCCTTGCTCAACAAAACACTGGATGTTGGAGATCTGTTGTTTTTGGGCCCCATGTTCCTATGGTGCCAAGTGCTGAGGATTCAAAGAAGTCCGAACCTAAAAAACCTGAAAACTATACTGAAACTGACTTTCAAAAGTTCGAACTCGATGCCAAAGCATTTAGCATCATAGCATCTGCATTACCCAATGAGATCTATGTTGGACTGTTACATTGTAACAGTGCCAAAGAGCTATGGGATGCATTGAAGGAACAATTTTGGGGTACTGAAGAAGTTATTGAAAACAATAGGGAAATTCTGAATCAGCAGTATGAAACATTTTGTCACATCAAGGGTGAATCATTGACTCAGCAGTTTGAGCGATTCAGTTGTCTCATTAGTGAGCTAAGACTTGTTAAAGTTACATTTCCAAATTCTACACAAAATAGCAGGTTTCTTAGATCACTACCAGAAAAATGGGTCACTATTGCATTTGTCACTAGAAACTCTGTTGAGTTCAAAGATCTGACCCTGACCCAACTTCATGGTAGACTCCTGACCTATGAAAGGGAGTTAAACCAGAAAAAGAAGTTGCAAGAGTCTGGCAAAGTTGCTGATGATTATTCATTTGGCAGCACAGCTCTTTTTGGTCAGGAAGAATCTGGTAGCAGTAGTAAGGATCAGAGTTATGATCATTTTATTGATATAACTGCTGGTGGAAATCTTAACAACTCTGATTCTCACTCTGCAAATTATGCCTTCACTGCAAATTGTGAAAACCAGATGTCAGATAACTTGTGTTTTGAGCTCAGTGATTTACAACACTTTGATCCCACTGACTTAGAAGAGATGGACATTTTGCATCAATTGGCTTTGCTTAGTGTAAGAACAAGCAAATTCTACAAAAGAACAGGGAGAAAATTCCCAGGGTTACATGGGAACTTAAAAGTGGGGTTGGATAAGTCAAAAATTAAGTGCTATAAGTGCAATAGGCTAGGTCATTTTGCTAGGGAATGTAGGAGTCAAACCACTGTTCCAATAATAACTCATCCCAGCTCAAACCCTAGACCACAACATCAAAGCACTGTGCACTATACCCAATATACCCCTGCAGCCCATGTTAACACTGCTCACTATGCTGCAACCCCTGTGCCCGTGCATTATGTCCAAACCACTGTTCCACAAATCCAGTATGTTCAACCCCCTGTCCCTCAGGCACAAGTGCAACCTGTTGCACCTCAACCAGCTGCTCCAACAGTGGTACAACCAGATCAACAAAGCTTTTTCACCCAAGGCTTTGTTGACTGGAGCAGCATGCCTGATGAGCTTGGTAATGAAAATTTTGCACTCTATGCTTTTAATGATCCTTCTAATGATGAATTTTGTTTGATGGCATTAGAGTCAATACCAGAAGGGGTAGAAACTGAAGTTGAACAGCTAAGTGCTGAAACAGTGGATGAAGTGGCTGAAGCAGTGGTTACTGCAGTTGCTGGTGAACTACTGCTGGGAGAAAATTCAGAAACCCTGATTGAACCACTGGTTGACCCCTGGTCCAAAGAAGACACAGAAGAAAATGAAGAGAAGATGGCAGGTGAGAAAGAAGTTAGAGCTGATGAAGAAGGTGATCATCAATGTGATTGTGCCATGATGGCTGCTGCTAATGTATCACCTCAAGTTCTTGAAAAATTGTTTTCAGACAAATGCATTATTGCATTTGCTAACATCAAAGAGGTAAATGAAAACCTTAGGGATAAAGTCTTAACTGATGAAGTCAAATTTGAAAAGTTATTAAAATAACTTAGAAACAACTTGGCTGAAAAAGATAAAGAAATCAGCAGTCTCAAAGAGGAGCAGAGCATAACCAAGACTCAACTCCAAACTATGGTAGAAAAATACCAAGTTTGTAAAAAGGAGTTGGAGTCCACCCAGATCACTTATGAAAGATGGGTGGAATCTTGTAAAGGGTATGAGGTTATGCTTGAGAAACAGCTTGAAAGCAATGTCAAGTTTGGTGTAGGATATAGAAAATATGATGATCTTGTAAACACTGCTGCAAAACAAGCTGGTTCATCTGAAATTAAACCAACCAACAAGAATGGCCAAGAGGTTAAAATAACCGACAAACTTGGTAATAAAATCACTTTGGAAAGATCTTTGGGGTCCTCAACCTTTGAGGAGATTGAGAAATACCAATTTAAATCCACATGGTCTGATGAGTGTGACATTCTTGAAAATTTCAAGCCCATGGATTTCACAACCACTGATGGTGTCACAGCTCCAAAAGCAAAGGTCATTCCTATCAAAGATATCCCAACAGTGGTTCAAAACTCTGTTGCTAAGGAATCTGAGAAAATGAAGAAAAGAGAAAAAAATCAAAAACTTGTTTTGTGATTTTTGTGAAAAGAGAAATCATTTAACAAAAGACTGTTTTCATCTAAAAGCTTATGATCTAAACAAAAGAAGTGTCATTGTACCTGCTGAAAGCTGCACCATCTGTGGTAAAACAAACCACAAAACTCAAGCATGTGTGTATCTCAAAAACTTTGATGTAAAAAAGAATGAGTACACTGCTAAAACATCCTTGAGTCCATCAACATCATCTGTCAAATTCACCAAGAATCAACCACTGTTTGTGCCAGTCCAAACAGCTGTTACAAAACAGCTGAATCAAACATCTGTCCAAAGAGATGTTCAAGTGACTGATGCACCCCCTGCCAACCAATTCAGAAGAGGCAGGGGACAATCATCTTACCAAAGGATTCCACATGTTTATGAGACCTACAAAAGGCCCTCTAAACCAAGAGTGAACAGACATCCTTTTGGGTATCAACAGGTGATTGGTCAAAACCCACAACAGTGGTTAGAGAGAAACAGTCCTAAAACTGTCCAAACCCCTGACCTAACCACTGCCCATACATCTGAACTCATCCCAGACACTGTTGAGACCCCCATCCAAAGCCTTATTGGCTTTGGAGACCCTAATGAACTAATCCTTTTACTTCATGTGCAGGGAGCTTCTGCATGCTTAGATAGCCTTTGGTATGTAGATAGTAGAGGCTCCAGGCACATGACAGGATGTAAAGCCCTTCTCAAAGATTTCAAAATCCATGGAGGGGGTGATATATCCTTTGGTAATAATAGTAAAGGGAAAGTTCTGGGGTCTGGTACAGTACAGTCTGGTAATGTAAAATTTGAAAATGTCAATCTGATAGACAATCTAAAATTCAACCTCCTGAGTGTATCACAAATGAGTGATAAGGGGTATGGATCATTCTTCACAAAGGAGTGTTGTAGGATTGTTGGACCAGAAATGGTTGAAAAGATTGAAGCAATAATAAAAACTGGAAAAACCAAACTTGTTGCTCAAAGAAGTGGCAATGTTTATGTGGTGGATATGTCAAAAGAGAGCCCCAGAACTGATGCCTGTCTATTCTCAGCTGCATCAAACAAAGAGACAGAATTATGGCACAGGAGATTGGGGCACACAAACCTCAAGACAACCACTGCCATTTCAAAACAGGGGTTAGTAAGAGGTTTACCTCAAAAACTGTTCACCTGTCCTGAGCATTGTGTTTCCTGCCTGTTTTGGTCAAAAATTACCGAAGCAATTTAGTGATCAAATTAGTTAAGTGAGGTAGTATGCTAGAAATGAGTGTCAAAAATATGTTAATCAAGTTATTTGCAAAAACGGTTTCAGGATACGGCTCAGGATATAGAGCTGTATCTATGATCAAACAATGAGCAAAAAATGTAAAGGGTGACACAGGATTTACGAGGAAAGCCCTTGATCAATCTAGATCGCCGGCATAAAACCTCGGGAGCTGACAATCGCAGCTGCCTTGTTCTTCTATTGCTTCAAATATCAGGATACAATGCAGGATATGATGCGGATCAACTAGGTGTTACAATGTAATTTGAGTACAAGTGTTTGTGTGTAGTGATTGCTAGAAGCTAGAGAGCAAAGTGTACGAATGAAAAGTGTGTGTCTTAACTTGATCCGATCATACTATTTATAGTTAAATGAAATCAACTAACTATCCTATTAAACCAGGATGCTTCGAATATTCCTCTAGTTAACGTTGCAGTCCTGGTCTTTCGGGTTCAACGTCTTTAATCTAACCGATTAGCCCGAGTCTTGGGGAGAAGAAGTCTTCTTGAACGTTGGAGACTTGCACCTCCTAATCTGCACGTGATTAATTCGGTCAATACCAGGATATCGTACCAGGATGTTACCAATATCCTGATCCGGTATCCTGATTACAAGTAAACAATCAAAAGCAGAATATTAGTCAGGATATATGTTCAAAAAATGACCCATAACAATTGTCCCTAAAATATATCTGTTGGTATACCAGTCCAATGGATATATTTTAAAACTTTATCTCGCAAACCAAGGTAATCAATATGACGAGACTCTTGAAATGACAATGTGCAACTTCCAAAGCGTTATTTACTCTTTACCCCCTATCATTCAGCCTATAACTAGCCGAAATAATTTGCACTTCGATCATTACTTCTCAAGCGATTCTCAGGTATTTCTCTCTTCTTCTTTGTTTTCTTTTCTTTGGATTTCTTGTTTCTTTGTCAATACCCTTTATGGCATCTCGAACAAGGTCTTGGTCGAACGAGCCGGTTGCAACCCTCACGAGTCAAAACCTCATACGAGAACCACAAAATGAGTTTTGTTCTTTCAACAATGCTGATATCGCCGCTTTGAAGGATTCCGGCGCCTTTCCTGCTGGAGTAGTCATTCGTCCTTTTGATCGGGAAGTCCGATCAGACGCGTCGTCGAACGAATGGGTCTGCTTCCTTGCCTATCCCTTTTCTTTGGGACTCCGGTATCCATTTCCACCCTTTATCTCTCGTTTCTTTGAGCTTACCGGCCTCAGTTACGCCCAGACCATGCCCATGGTGTGGCGGGTTTTAATAGTGTTAAACCAAATCAAATCTCGTCATTGCCCTGACCTGTGCATTGAAGACCTTCCCATAGCATATCGACTGAGATCCCATGGCAACAGCCGCTTCCTTCTGTTCTCCACTTCCAAGAATCCCTTAGTCCTTAAGGCCACCAAAAATGAAGATTAGTGGCAACGAAAATTCTTTTTTGTAAAAAGAGACTCTATTGACAAGGGTTTCGATCTGCCAGTTAGATGGTTAACCAAGGGTAGGATTTAGGGTTTTAGGAATATCCCCGAATGTATCCTTAAACTATATCCTAGACTGATATCCTGATATTTTGTGCAGCGAATTTCAGAGATCTAGCATCCCCAAGGGCGAAATCAGAGCCCAGGATCAAAGAGATCTACCGGCTTCCTGCTAGCGAAAGAACCTTCTCCCTGTCCCTTACGAACTCAAGTAAAAAATCAAGCTCAGAGATGTCTGGTAAGCACAAGATTATAGTGAATATAAAGTATAAGTGTTACAAACTAAATATTTCTTCCCTTGTGCAGTGCCGATCATTAACCTTGAAGGCTTCCAGCTTGACGAGTTGGACAGTTACTCTAGCCTCGCACCTCCCAAGCAAGAATCTAATCCGAAGTTATCTGTCACTCCGAAGCCTACTAGTTCAAAGACTGCTTCTGCTCCTAAAGCTCCTCCAGCATCCAGGACCCGGGCCTCTAGCTCCCGGAAGAGAAAGGAAGTTGAGCCTCCCGCTACACCCTATGTGTTCCCCTTCGAGAACCACGGGTTTACGGAATCCAGCAAATTCATGACCGGCTTCCTCAACCAGGTTGGTATCCTGACTCATATCCTGCAACATATGCTAGTTAATAAAGTCAACTAAAGTCAATACCTGATTTCTTTGCAAGGTCTCGAACACCTGGTGTTTATCTATGAGGATGCATGTGGCTCGAATGTCATGCTTGAAAGCCAGCTGAAAAAGGCCGAGGCCACCATCGCAGATCAAGCAGCAATTGCCATCGCCAAATCGGAGCACTACGAAGCTAAGTACAAGGCTATGACTCAAGATCACCAGTCTGTTATCCAGAAGATCACCCAGAAGGCTCAAGCTAAGTTCGATGCGGCTCAGGTTCAACACGAGCAGGCCATGGCTTCATACCGAGAGAGCCTTAAGAATTCTGTAGTCATATCCCTTCTCCAGGCCAGACTGAAAATGGCTTACGAGGCAATGGCTTTGGGTTTGCAATGCCCTTCTTGGAACACCAAGGCCTGGGAGGCTAAACTGAGAGATCTTGGGGGGAATCCTGTGGAGCCTCCTGCCAAATCTGCTGCAGAAGAACCTGCCAAGATAGTGGATGCTAGTGCTTCAAAGGATGTTTCTGATGATCCTAGGGCAAATGCTGGAGAAAATGCTGGTGGAGAGGATGCTGGTGAAGATGCTGAGACAAATGTTGGAGAGGATGCTGGTGGAGACGTCATGATGAAGGAAGGAGCTGCCCCTTAAGTGCAGTGATGTGGGCGATGATGGATATACGTGCCAAGGCCGGAGCCCACTTTTTAAATTTCATGGTTGTGGTCTGTACAAACAATTTACTTTTTTCTGCTACTGAACAATTTACATTTCCTGCACTAGAACAAAACGATGACCAAAGGTGGATAGGTCCTGTGTTTCAGGATGAAGCCCTTGGTCATCAGTTAGTATAATTTGTTTTGGATGATGCAACGGTTGGAGGCGGATGGGTCTCGTTTTGAGATGAAACCTTCAACCGTCGCATAAATATGGTAAAAACTAATAGTGCTTTTGGTGGATGGGCCTCGGTTTGAGGTGAAACCAAAAGCACAACTTTTGACTTGTTAATTATATAACCACCGCTTGACTTATTTGTTATTGCCTTTCAATTTTTGTCATGCATCACTTAGTTTAGATTTTAGCTTTGCAAAACTTGTTCAATTTTTTTTTTGAAAATATCCTAATCAATTTACTCGGTGGCATCCTACGAAGACTTTTGTCAAATAGGACTTCTCAAAATCCACACAATTTAGACAAAGTTTCTAAAAACAGTTTATAATTTAAATATAGTTTTCAAAGGAAAAAGACGGTTTACTTAGCATTTATAAACAAATTCAAATATGATTTTTAAACCCAAGTATTGTACCCAAATATTCCAACCGAACATCCTTAATCATATTTCAAGAATATATTTCGAGAATATATCCTAAAGATATATTCTAATCAGGATACTTAAACTTAAAAGTTCAAACAAGTTGTGTAAGATTCACAAAGGAAAGATCATACCAGGAACAGAGTACAACTCTGATATTGGACTTTACTCCTTTTACAACTTTTTGCCGCAAAGATGTCCCCAGTTCGAGATACTTAGTATCTTAAGTCCCAATCTGATTTTCTGAGCTCCACACAATTGCCTTAGGAGGAATGTCCCCTGTACACGAAATCTTCCAACACTTAGAAAATTTTTGAATTCAAGTTTTGACTGAATGGACAACTCTTGTGTTACCGGGGTAAAACCCGAAAGCATTCTGGAGATAAATCCTTAGTATCTTGGGGAAAATGTCATAGGTGTCCTGGGGAAAATCCCAAATTTTCATGCGCTACAGGCGGGAGTGTATAAACTCCAAGACTTAGAAAGGTGAAAACCTTTAAACCTTAGAGAGTATGAAAATACCCTTTCGCGAGAGAGGGTGATTAATCCTCATATACCTTAAGGGTCCAGGACATAGCCAACAGTGACGAAATTGTCAGCCACTTTTACATGAACTGGTCCCGCCACCTTGAACTATCCCTGGACAACTTGCGCTCCAGGCGGGGTGTTCAAACCCAATTCGTGAGAAAGGTGAATACCTTTAAACCTTTGAAGGGATCAGGATCCCTTAAAGGTGAGAGAGGGGGCCAATCCTCTAATCTTTCGAAGTATCCCGAGTGTGCATCCTGGAGCTATATCCCGAAGCATATACTGCAAAACAATCGTAAGCTAAGGTGGGTGTTAGCCTGGCTAACACCCCTCTGATGCTTAAGTCAGTAATGGGTTCAAAATAATAAATAATATTAAACATACTATAAAAGATAAAATTCATACCATCTTGAGTTAGAAATTAAATTCCTAACTCACTTGAAATAGAGCTTCAGATGTATAGCATTCCAGGATCTTAGTAGCATATCCCCCTCCGTATTCTTGAGTCGGTATGCTCCTTTCCCTGATTCTGATTCAATCTCATAGGGTCCTTCCCATTTTGGGGCCAACTTTCCGTCAGCAGGATTAGTAGTATTATGAAAGGCTTTTCTTAATACCCAATCTCCAACCTGGAACCTTCTAGTCCTTATATTCTTGTTATATGCCTTGGATATCCTTTGTTGATATGCTGCCATCCTTAGCCTTGCTGCATCTCTTGTCTCATCAATAGTATCCAATTCCTGGCATAGGATTTCAGGATTCTGCTCAGGATCCCGGAGGTTGGATCTTGTTGTAGGTATTACCATTTCTGTCGGGATCACCGCTTCTGCTCCAAATACCAAGGAAAACGGGGTTTGGCCAGTTGCATTTTTCACTGTCTTCCTATCAGCCCATAAAACAAAGGGTAGCTCTTCTGCCCATCTTCCTTTTTTGGCTCCTAGTCTCTTTTTGAGGTTGCTGACAATTATCTTGTTTGAGGATTCTGCTTGTCCATTTGCTTGAGGATGTACTGGTGTGGATGTGATCATTTTGATTCCCCAACTCTTGCAAAAATCAGTAGTCCTCTTACTTATGAATTGAGATCCATTGTGTGACAACTCGAGTTTCCAAGATTCCATCTTCGCACTATTACACGTTAATTTTTTTTTATTGCTTGTTATACGACTTGTTTGTTTCACAACTGTGCACGTTTGTAGTATGTTAATCGTGATGTAATTTATATGTTGTATACGGTATGCCTTATAAGTGTGTATCGATGTATGTCTAAATTTTAAATTATGTGTTGTATAATTTACACAAGACATCTGGCCAAACACCCTCACTCACACATCAATGAAATCACCCTAGTGGTGAAAACACTTTGTGTTTTCATCCACTAGTGGACCAACGAAAACAGAGAATGGAGAATGGGCCTTGGCCCAGTTTTGAGTTAATATATATTTTGATTTTTGGGAGTAAAAGGGTATTCGGAAAAACCCTAGCCACTTATCACGATCTTTCTCTCTCGCTCCCTTGTGAAATCCGACGGCACACAACAGATCGAGGTACCACCTTGCTGCTTGGGTTAGTCTTTGATTTATTTTGATTACTTGATTTGGAATCACTTGATTACTGCACATCATGAATGAACTTGGTGTATGTGATGATATTGGGTATATTTTGTATTGATCTGTATGTTATGAAAGATCTGAGGATTAAATGATAGTCTTGATATCACAATGATTTATTAATCTATGCTATGGTATTTATTGTTTGGGGTCGTTTGGTTATTACTGAAACTGGCGAGATGGTTAGAAATGTTTGGGGATTTTCTTGGTTTAAAACCTGCTGTTGTTGATGATGATAAAACTAAGGAAAACACCCCCACCATTGAAACTGGACGAAATCACTTATGTGATTTCGGCCCAACGTGTTAAGCCCAAAAAGGGATTTCGGCCCATAGGTGTTTTCGCCACTTTAGTGTTTTCGTCCCTTAAGGGGATTTCGGCTCTTGTGGTTTTCGGCCCAAGGGTGTTTTCGGCCCAACTGTTAAATGTGTTACTCGGCTAAGTTATTTACCTTGGTTAACCCTGTTATGATAAAATTGCTATCTTCGTTAATATGTTAACTATGTTGAATGTTGATTAAATTAACTATGTTATGCACATTAACTAGGATAAGTGTATTAATCTGGTTAAGCATGTTAACTGCATTATGTATGCCATTATGTGAAGTATATTAATTCTGTTAAGTATATAATGGTATTAGCTTATTAACTCTGTTAACTCTATTTAACTCAGTTAAGTTATGCAGCTCTGTTAAGTACGTATATAACTCTGTTAAACATGTAACTATGATTAACCTATTAATTGAGTTAAGATTATTAACTCAGTTAACCTTATTAACTCTGTTAGTATGTTCACCCCGTTAAGTGTTTTGATGCGATTAACTGCTTGTGTTGCATGATGATTTAACTGCCAAACACACTATGTGACATTAGAATATATGTGAGTCGTTACGAACATAAACTGATTATTGAATACGTGCACTATAGGACTTGACTGATTAATTGTGAGCACTTAACTTAGCATACCGAGCAAACAAGGTGAGTTCACACTTCTACCAAGGCATGGGATTCCCGGGGTTGGGAATGGGTTGATTGATTATTTATGCTTAAGAGTTATCGGAATTACATACCATTGGCCTCGGGAGAGGAAGGTCAATGGTAGATACTACTAGACTAGTGATACATATACTTTTCTTCGCACACATGCCGGGATCGGCCGCGATACTAGAACAATCTTCGCAAACATGCCTGGAATGGCCGCGAACTATACTTTAATCTTCGCAAACATGCCTGGAGGGCCGCGATACAAATATACCTAGTCTAGAAAACATGGGAAACCCCCACTAAACTTCGCAAACATGCCTAGAGGGCCGCGATGCTATTACATACGATACATGATTACTAAACGAACATACGATTTACGATACGAACATTATAACTAAATAACCAACTGTGAACTCGCTCAACTAGTTGTTGACTCTCTGTTACATGCCTTGCAGGACCTTAGGTACTTTTGGAGCTTGCACGGGAGGCACGGTCGTTGTGGACATGGATCGTGAATGTGTTATTAAACATTATGACATTTTGTACTTAAACTTATGTTGGGTTTTACATTATTGCTTCCGCTACACACTTGTTTTATGTTTGGTTTGAAAACACCTATCGTATTGATGAATGACTTTTACTATATTCTTATGTTCAATATGATTGGTGGCTTGATCCTGGTCATGTCACGCCTCCAAGCGGTGGTACTCCGCGTGTGGATTTTGGGGTTGTGACAGATTGTCACAAATTATCTCAGCCGGTACACCAAACCTAGTCAGGATATTCCTTTTTATGAAGGATACCACCTCCTGATCTCTGACTTGAACAAATGCTTCAGCTTCAACCCACTTAGAGAAATAATCAGTCATTGCTAACTTGAAGACCTTTCCTCCTGGAGCTTTTGGCAGTTTTCCCACTATATTCATTCCCCGTTTCATGAACGGCCAAGGGTTTACAATAGGATATAATGGCTCTGCAGGCTGGTGTAGTATGTTGCTATGCCTTTGACATGCATCACACCTTCGAGCATATTCTGCAGCATCTTTTCTCATGGTAGGCCAATAATATCCTGTTCTTAATGCCTTTGAGAACAACGACCTGCCCCCAGTATGATTACCACAATCCCCTTCGTGTATATCCTGAAGCACTTCCTTGGTTTCGGGATCTTCTAAGCACCTCAGATATGGTCCTGCAAGAGATTTCTTATACAGGACATTATTTATAATAGTGAATTGTGATACCTTCATTCTAAAGGCCTTAGGATTCTCATCCTTTGGGATGTGTCCTTCCTTGAGATATCTTACGATCGGAGCCATCCAAGACTTAGGATCCTTCGCAGGATACTCATTAGGATCCTGAACACTTAGAACTTCCTTATCCTGAGGATCCGTCGCAGGATATAGGATATGTAATATTGGTATTCGGGTTCCTTCCGGTATCCTGACCGATGATCCTAGGTTTGCCAAGGCATCAGCTTCAGCATTATCCTCTCTTGGTACCTGTTCAAGTGTAAAAATATCGAAGTATCCTGCTAATTTTTTGAGAATTTCGAGATACTCGATTAACTTCTCACCTTTAACTGCATAGGTTCCATTAAAATGATTAGTGATTAACAAAGAATCAACATATACTTGCAAACTCCTGATATTCATACTTTTAGCCAATTCTAATCCTACAATTAAAGCTTCATATTCTGCCTCATTATTAGTGGCAGGAAACTCACATCTAATAGCCTGGGGTAATATGTCCCCCTGTGGCGATTTTAGTAGTATACCCAAGCCTACACCTCTTACATTAGATGCACCATCAGTATACAACGTCCAGGATTCTAAGTTTTCTCCTAGCTGTTGTACTTCCAGGTCTACTTCACTTTGAATATCACTACTGAAATCAGCCACAAAGTCAGCTAAAGCCTGAGACTTTATGGCATTTCTAGGTTCATATACTAGATCAAAGGCACTTAATTTCACTGACCATTTAGCCATCCTACCGGACATCTCAGGTTTCCTCAGCACGTTTTTAACAGGATAGTTGGTTTTAACATGAATCATATGTGTTTCAAAATAATGTCTAAGTTTTGTTGACGCCATAACTAGGGCTAAAATCAGTTTCTCTAAGTGGGAATATCTAGTTTCAGCATCTAATAAACTTTTACTAACATAATAAACAGGATACTGCTGACCTTCATGATCCTTTACAAGGACAGCACTTACCGCATTCCCTGATACTGCAAGATACAGGGATAATGGTTCGCCATCTTCAGGCTTCATCAATAAGGGTGCGGCTGAAAGATACTGCTTCAAATCCTGCAAGGCTGCTTCATGCTTTGCTCCCCATTCAAACTTCTTATTCTTCTTGAGGATATCATAAAATTCCTTGCACTTTTTCGAGGATCTTGAAATAAATCTGTTTAATGCTGCTACTCGGCCTGTTAACCGTTGAACATCCTTCATATTTGAAGGTGACTTAATATCCAAGATAGCTTTAATCTGCTCCGGGCTCGCCTCTATCCCTCTTTTAGTCACCATATATCTGTTTTGGTCAAAAATCAAGCAAGGATAATGCAACCAAATCTTTTGTTGTGAGGTGTGATGCTTGAATCAATGAACAATGTTAAGGATAATTTAGAAATGTAATGAACAAGTGACACAAGGATTTATACGAGGAAAAAGCCCTTGATCAAGAGTTGATCTCCGGCATAAAAAACCTCGGGTGATGGAAACTACCGATCACCAACTAAGATTAAACAAAAGAAGTTTACAACTCGGGATGATAACAAGCTTGTTACAAGGATCACTAGTGTGCAATGTACAAAAAATATATGAAATCGCCAAGTAGTGTTCGAGAGTTGATTGAGAACTGTTGCGAGAGTGTGTGTATGCTAAAATTAGCTAAGTGTTCTCTATCAAGCTTGTTATCCCCATTTTAAATTAGAAATAACTAAAATAACAAACTGTCCGACAATTATGCAAGCTCCCCACGATCTCCACAACGTTCACAATGGCCAAGCACGTGCGGAATATTGAGGGAATATGCTCCAGGAATTTCGGTGAGACTTGGTCCATGCCTTTGCTCCTGCAAAACAAGCTTACGTACAAGGTAGACAATTGTTAGTATAAGGATAACAATAAGGATCCTGAATCCTGATCCTACAACACCTGCTGAGGATCCTTAATTCAAACAGAATTGAGGATCCATGATCCTGGCAACACTTGAGGATCCGTGATCCTTAGGATTGGAAAATCCTCCCCTAACAATTGCCCCCAAAATATAAAGAGTAAAGTGTAAATTTGCGAGTTATATTTTCATGATCTTATCTGCAATAAACTAACGGATATATAGCCGTTAGGATCTAACTAGCCGTTATCGATCATACGTCATTGAAGCGACATTCCTGCAGAATCATCATTATAAATTCAAGTTAGAGATAAGGGTTAGGAAGCATTTAAATTCGTGCGTTACACCCTTTAAATCCTCATTCGAAGATCAAGCAGGTACTTCTCTTTCCTTTCTCTCTTCTCCTTCTTACTCTGTTCTTCTTTCTCGAAATCTCTGAATCACAATGAAGTTACGATCATCCCCTGCTAAGGATCATCAGAAAGACAGTCCTTTGAAGAGCCAAGGGGTCATCAAAGATTCTCCGAAGGAACGTTGTTGCTTCACTGATCCTGAGATCGACATGATTCGTCATTGCTTTCCGGCGAACGCTGTCTTCAAGACTTTTGATCCTACCGCCTTGAGCGATTTCATTTCTGAAACTTGGGTTGCCTTTCCAATTACCCCATTTTCGATAGGATACTCCTATCCTTTTCCTGCTTTTACCCAGTCTTTCTTCTCCCTTACCGGCATATCCTATATCTAGGCTATGCCAATGATGTGGAGGGTTTTATTTACCTTTGAGAGGATCATTGAGCAGCAGGATATAGATTTGGGAATGTCTGAACTCGCTGAATTGTACAACCTTGTGAGCCACGGTTCACATCGCTTTCTATTCAAACACAAACCTGGTGAGGCACACCCGATCCTGAAGACCACCAAAAACGACACTAAGTGGAAGAAACGATTCTTCTTCGTTAGGAGGGATTCTATCCCGGATGGGAAGGATCTCCCTAGAAAATGGGCCACTCATGGTAGAATAGTGGATCCTTATAGAAGGATCATATGATAACCCTATTTCCGTTGAGGATCACTAACCCCTTTGTTTCTATTTTGCAGCTATTTCTGTTTCACATATTATTCCATCACCTGCAACCAAAGAGAGGTTCGACGCTTTCTGGAATCTTGATCCTGCAATAAGGTCATTTCAAGCAAACACCAGGGATTCTCAAGAAGTATCCTCAGGCTCAGTCACAATGTCAAGTAAGTATCCGAGTTTGTATTAAATGTTAAAATGTAAATAAAACAAGAATACTTATCTGTTGTTTTGAATTGGTAGGCGTTGGAAAATCCTCAAGGTCAGCCTCCCGCTTTAGTGTTAGTGATCTTAGCACTGTGGCTCCCCGTTTCGGAAAAAAGAAAACTGTTGCTAGCCCAAGCACCATAGTCCCCAAGCCTGTCACCTCCAAGGGGGGAAAGAAGAGGAAGGCCACTGAAGCTGACAATCTCGAAGGCCTGCCTCTCATTCACCACCAGTTCCAAGAATACTTTGCTGATGTAAGGATCACTGACTCTGCTTGATTATCCTGCCCACTTGAGGATCACTGATCCTGAACTTCACCTTGTCATTTTTGCAGAAATTCGCTGAGGTCGAAATGCTGTTTGATGCATATGTTGAGGAGGCGGAGCAAAAGCATCTGGAGTATCAAAAATTCTTCCTGGCTAAGGATGAGACTATCTCTCGCCTTGAGAAGGATCTTGCTCTGGCAAAGCAGCAGGTGGTCATGGCCCAGATAAATGCTGATCATGAGAAGCACGACCTGCTGGAGGATGCTAAAGTCTCTGCTGCCATCACCATGTATAAGATCAAGCTGCAAATAGCTCAGGAGGCTGAGGATCCTGACTTCGACAGGACCACTTGGGACAAGGAGGGCTGGAAGGCGAAGCTGGCTGAGCTAGAGGATGAGGAGGAGGCTACAGAGGTCTTGGCGATTGAGGCAAGCGGCAGCGGGAAGGATCAAGTTGGTGGTGATGATGCTGGTGGTGATGCAGCCAAGGTGTGAGCTGCAGAAATGGGCGATGATGGATATTTCTAGACGCGGCCGGAGCCCATTTTTTAGGATTTGGTAGTGGTTTTTTGGTTATGGTGTTTTGAAACAATGTTGGGTTGTAATTTGAACAATAGTTTTTAGGATTATGGATCAAGGATCCTTAGACAATAGGTAGGATAATATGTGGTGAAGGGATCCTCTGTTTGGGGGATGAAACCACTTGTTATCCTGCCATCTTTTATTTCCTGCACTTTCAAGACCCATTAACAATGGACACCCTTTGCCAACCCAAATGGACGGGCCACGTATTACTGGTAGAAATTTGGGTTGGCAATTTTGACAACCTTAAAAGGGTTTAACCTTTGTGAATAAATAAAATTTTAACTTTTTGGCTACTTCTCGTGTTGTTATCCTTATAAATTCTTTAATTTTCAACTGTTGTTGTGTACTTTGTTTGAATTTATGAGTAAAGAACAAAGGCTTAGTAAATCATGTTTAAAAGTTTTAGGATATGATCAAGGATCAAATATCCTATAGTCGACAAGTTCAGAAAAGTTATGTAACTTAAGGATCATTAGTTCTGCTGTCAAAGGATAAGGGTCACTTATATAAATAAAGAATAAAATCAAAGTGTTTTAGGATCATACCTGAGAATCCAAGTTAGGATCTTAACCTTTAACATCTATAATCAGGATAACCAAAAGACAAACCTTAGTAGAAGGTAAGGATCAGGGATCCTTAGCTGTTTAACTTCGAAAGCCTGAAACAGAATATAACTTGGGACTAAGCCAATATAAGAGAAAAGTTAGTAACTGGGGACAAGCCCAACAATTCTGGGGACAAGCCCAATATACTGGGGACAAGCCCAAAGGATAACTGGGGACAAGCCCAAAGGATAACTGGGGACAAGCCCAAAGGATAACTGGGGACAAGCCCAAAGGATCTTGTGTAAACTGGAGTATGGCCCTCACTGACGACTATCCAAACTTAGTGACATGAAAATGCCAAAACCTTAGCTAACGTGAAAACATTAGAAACCTTAGGAACGGATGTATGGTACGTCTACCATTATACGTAGGATCCCGGATACAGCCAGTACAATGAAATTGTCAGCCCCTAAAGCGAGTACTGGTCCCATTGCCATGAACTGTACCAGGATCATCGTGCGCTACTGGCGATACTGGGGACAGGCCCAAAAACTGGGGACTAGCCCAAATAACTGGGGTCAAGCCCAAATAACTGGGGTCAAGCGCAAATAACTGGGGTCAAGCCCAATAACTGGAGACTTCTATGGATACTCAATCCTTAGCTAAGGATATATGAACCTTCTGCAAAACTCAGAATCAAGTGAAAGAAGGACAAAGGATCCAGGATCCTTATCCTTGTATATAGGATAATTAAAGAATGAAATAGTTTGAGATTAGATCATTACCAAAATAAGGATCCTCTGTCCTGTAAGGATCCTTCAAGGATACTTGTTAGCTAAGGATCATGGATCCTTATTACAGAAGTATTTCTTCAAGTGGACAGCATTCAAAGCTCTTGGTAGCAAATCACCTTCCATTGTTAGCAATCGATATGCCCCATTTCCTGCTTCAGCTTCAATCAAATAAGGGCCTTCCCACTTTGGTGCTAACTTCCCATCAGCAGGATTGGTGGTGTTCTGAAATGCTTTCCTTAATACCATATCACCAACTTGGAATTTCCTGATCCTGACATTTTTGTTGTAGGCTCCGACCATCCTTTGTTGATAACTGGCCATCCTTATCCTTGCCAAATCCCCGAGTTCTTCTATAGTATCCAAGTCTTTAACCAAGTTTTCAGCATTTCCTTCAGGATCACGAATGCTTGTTCTGGCAGTAGGAACCACCATCTCTGTAGGGATCACTGATTCTGCTCCAAATACCAAAGAGAATGGAGTTTGGCCAGTAGCATTCTTGGGAGTTGTCCTATCAGCCCAAAGTACATAAGGTAGTTCTTCTGCCCATTTTCCTTTCTTGGATCCAAGCTTCTTCTTCAAATTGTTGATGATGATCTTGTTGGATGATTCTGCCTGACCATTAGCTTGTGGGTGGACTGGTGTTGATGTTATCATCTTAATCCCCCAGCTGTCACAAAAGTTAGAAGTTCTACTCCCAATAAATTGGGATCCATTATCACAAACAATTTCAGAAGGAATACCAAATCTAGTAATAATGTTTCTCTTAATAAAGGATATCTTTGACATTGGAGGCTCCAAATCTAGGAATACCAATTTTAGTAGTATTCCAAGTCCTGTTTCTTTGACATTGGAGGCTCCATCAGTGAAGAGTATCCAAGGATCCTTATTTTCTTCTAGCTGTTGGACTTCTAACTCAGCTTCCTTTTGCAAGTCACTACTAAAATCAGCCACACAGTTAGCTAAGGCTTGGGATTTGATGGCAGTCCTTGGTTCATATTTTATATCGTAAGCACTAAGCTTCACTGCCCACTTAGCCATCCTTCCTGACATTTCAGGTTTCCTGAGAACATTCTTAATTGGAAAATTAGTCTTAACAATAATGGCATGAGTTTCAAAATAATGTCTTAATTTAGTAGATGCCATAATTAGTGCAAGGATAAGTTTTTCTAAATGTGAATACCTGGATTCAGCATCAAGCAAACTCTTACTTACATAATAAACAGGATGTTGTGTACCTTCGTGATCCTTAACAAGGACCGCACTTACTGTGACAACTTGAGTTTCCAAGATTTCATCTTCGCATTTATTGCACGTTAATCGTTTAGGTGGTTTGTTTACACGACTTGTTTGTTTCACAACTGTGTACGTTTGTAATATGTTACATCGTATTGTGATTGATATGCTTTATATGGTGTGCCTCATAAGTGCGTATGTTGATATATGTCTTGTATTAATATATGTGTGTATGATTAGTAAAGCGGAACTTTGCCTAACACCCCTAACCGAAAACCCATATCCAACGAAAACACCCTATGACCCAAAACACCTGAGGTGTTTCCGTCCACAAGAGGCCAGCGAAAAACATATGGGCTTTGGCCTAGTAGTAATGAGTTTTATATATCTTGTTTCCCCTTCACATAAAAGTCTAATCACCAAAACCGAAACCCTAGAATACTCCTCCTATGTGTGACGGCAACCTAGTACACTCGAAGCCTCTCTCGTCGTTTGATTCATTGCTTCTCCTGTTTGGGTTAGTAAATCTATTGTTGATGATTACTTGATTCAATATATCATGAATTATTGTGGTTACCATGTGTCAACTGTTCGGCGATTGTTTAATATAATTGGGTTGGTCATGATAATTCTGTTAAATAATAATGTATGTGTAGTAATTATATTTCTAGGGAATCGATGAGTAATCAGTTATGTGATCGGTCCAATGTAATCGAAGTATTATGGTCTTGTGAAATTCATGTGTATTGGTAATCATACAAAGCCATTAACATAGAAATAGAAAAGGGCATGTGAGATCTGATAAAGTCATGTGGTTATTATAATGAATTGTCAGGAAGTGTGGCATGAATATTAAATATTGAGTTGATGCTTGTGTATGTAACCGAGATTTGGTAAGGTTGGTGGCTCAACTTTTTAGATAGTATGCATATTATAATGTTAGTGCACATGGGACTAAGAATGATGATTTTGATTGTACTGATGATTGAGTATGATGTGATGTATGATTCTAATGCCATGATCTAATAGTTATTGTGTAGGTTGTTATGTGTTGAATATGATTCGAATTCATATGATTTGGTTTGATCGAGTATTGGTTGAATTTGAAACTGTTAGTATTGATTGTGACAACTATGAATGTAACTGATTTCCTTAAATTTAGTGATTTCTATAACTGATCACATAATACCGATCGCACAAGATATCAATAGTCGCACAAGACTATTGAATCGCACAAGTCATGCCTTGTTAAATTGTTTGGGCCGGGTACATGTTTGGGCCAGACTAGTTCCAATCGCACAAGGGGATCTCGGATCGTACAAGAGATCCCGATCGCACTAGAGATCCATGTTTAATTATGTGGGCCGTCTACTTACTGAACTGTTATGATTATTGGGCCGGACTTTCTGAATTGCACAACCTATTGTGGATCGCACAAGTATGCTGATCGCACAATAGGTTGGGCCGTTTAATTTTGAGCCCAATCTTTTAAATCGCACAAGTTGGATACGTTATGACTGTTAATGTGTTAACATGAATTATGTGTTTGCCATGATCAATACGTGTTCACAACCTGTTAGACTATGTGTAATCATACGTGCTTTACTTGAACCTAAACCTGACATGTATGATAACCATGTTAGGACGTGGTTGACCACTAGCATCTAGACTTGACCTTTCTGTGTATCTGCCGAGCAAACCAAGGTGAGTTCACACTTTCTACAAAGCATGGGATTCCCAGGGGTTGGGAATGGGGTTAAGGAACATGGATTCCTCGTCCTTTCTTGGGTAGGACAGTACTGGTTCAGGAATGTAATTCCTCGTCCTCATGGACAGTTAACTTTTACTAGACCAAAACTCTATCACGAAGTCCCTCCTTTTTATATCGACTTAATCGCCGGGCCAATGGCGAGCGGGTCATTAGTTAGATAGCGCTATTTAGGTCTGATAAGCCTCACACCGTGCCGCAGAGGACGGGAGTGAACTAATGGATCTGGGCACGTCAATGATGAGAGACATTGACAGTTCAGGGCACATAAACATGACTACAGTCAGCAGTCGATATGGTAACGAGTCTAGTGTATACATGGGGTAGCCCCCACGGCCGAAATGCCAGATAACTATCATGGGGTAGCCCCCACGGCAGGATTGCCAGAGTTAATGGGTTAAACAAATCACGTTTTCAACTATGGGGTAACCCCCACGGCAGGGATGCCAGATAAAGGAACTATTTTTGGAATAACTAAAACCAACACCCAACTGTGAACTCGCTCAACATTATTGTTGACTCGTTACTACATGCTTTGCAGGTCAATAGGTACTTAGTTGGAGCTTGCACAAGGAAGAGTCGTTGTGGGACATGGACAGTGGCGCCGCTGCCGGGGAAATGGCGAGTTTTAGGAACGACCCGAGTCATTATGTTATCGGTGTATATACTTGTTAATATTTGTGTATAATTTCTTGATTATTTATTTGTTAATATTTCTTGCTTTTATTTTATTTATTCGTTTTCCAAGTCATATTTTGTACACTTGTAAATTTTTATTCCATTTATTTATTCGATCCGGATTTATTTATTCATTTATTTATTGGGTTTTCGGCACCTTTAAATCATTTTTGTATTAGCCGATTCGATTATTTTTATTGTGTTGATTTTTATAAAATTTCGTGCCCATTTTCGGACTTTTATAAAATTTTCAGCCCATTTTTAATAATATTCTGTTTCTATTCAGCTAAAAAAAAAGGGGCAGAATTATTATATTATTCATTGTGTCAATTTTTCGTGTGCAGGTTAATGTCCTATACCCCCGCTCCCAATCCAATTGAGCCATCAGACGAACCCGAGCGTGATCTGAGGAGACGTCTTCGTGAGAGATCTCGTGCAGTTGGGCTGATACTCGCAGTCGGTGAGCAGGAGCAGGTGGTACCCGCTGAAGCCGAGGGCTCAAGGGCAGCAGGAAACGCAACCATGGCAGACGACGACAGACCTTTGAATGAAACAAACCAACCAGGAGGAGAAGGCTTGCTACCGAGCATCACCCGACCGACGGTAGCAGCACCAAGTTTCGAGATAAAATCCAGCATCATCAATATGATACAAAACTCGGTGCAGTTTTATGGGAAGGATCACGATGATCCGGGTCGGCACATCGCAAAGTTTCTCGAGGTGTGCTCGACTTTCAAGATACGAGATGTTTCTGAGGACGCGATCCGTTTGCGGCTCTTTCCATTTTCATTGCGAGACAAAGCAAGTGCTTGGCTTTTGTCACTTCCGGCAGGATCTATCACCACTTGGGCCGAGATGGCAGAACTGTTTGTGCAAAAATATTTTCCTCCGGAAAAGACGACTAAATTGAGGAACCGTATCATGACGTTCAAGCAAGACGACGGAGAATCTCTACACGCAGCTTGGGAGAGGTTTAAAGATCTATTAATTGATGTCCCACATCACGGGTTGTCCAAAAGGCAACTAGTACTGACCTTCTATCAGGGACTCAATTATGACTCGCAGGAGCGTTTAGACGTGTATGCAGTAGGTGATCTTGGAACGAAGACTCCAACTGAAGCTTACGCGATCATAGAGAAAGCTACGTTGAAGTCAAGTTCTCGCCACGGTGGAGCGCGGAATAAACATCATCCACCTCTGGAGTTCATGCTGTGGATACATATACGGCTCTTACTGCGCAAATTGGAGCCTTGGCATCAAGAATCGATCAGTCTCAGAATGTCTCGCGAATTCAATCGCCATCTTGTGATCAGTGCGGGGTTGCACACGTGCCAGGTACGTGTAAGCAGGGTGTTATGTTTACAGGACACGAGGAGGTGAACTACATGGGCAATCAAATCAGGCCCCAAAATAACCCCTATAGCAACACGTACAATCCAGGGTGGAGAAATCACCCAAACTTTGGGTGGAAATCTGGTTCTGGTAACCAGAACGCACACGGATATGCTCAACATGCTCCCGCGCCACAACAATCTCAAGGTCAGTCCTTCCAGCCACAGTATCACAATCAAGGCTCAGGAAGCAGTTCCCAGCCACATGCCTCTGAAAGCAACGCAAAGCTAGAGGAGATGATGGCACAACTGCTGAACAACTCCAACAGTGCTAATCAAATGGCTGAGAAGCGATATCAGCAGCATGAGGAGCGGTTCATGGTCAACGAAGGAGAAATGCGTAGCCAAAAGGCTTCCATTCAGACCATCGAGAATCAAGTGGCCAGTTGGCAAAAATGATGTCGGAGAGACCCCCGGGTGGTCTTCCGGGCAATACCGAGCATAATCCGAAGGGGCGTGGTAATGGCCCGCACATGTAACAAGTGTGGGGAAAGGAGTCTTGCTATCGACTCGCCGAAAAAATTTTAGCATGAGTCTTGCTATCGACTCGCCGACAAAAATTTAGCATGAGTCTAAGCTACTGACTCCCCGACAAAAATGTAGCAGGAGCGTCTTTGGCGCTATAAGGGTAAAATAGTCCACTTTTATGTTTTTGTAGTTTTAGCGTAATTTAGGTTAGTTAGGTAGTTTCCGTTAGTTTGTTTTAGTTTCGTACGTGCCGAGCGAAGGTTCTGTGTTGCAATATTGTTAGAACAGTTGGCGTGTTGAAAAAATGGCGAAAAACGGCCAAAACAGTTGCTGGAAATGGCTTCTGCGGAAAATTCTGATCTGCAGCTGTTGCACGGTCGTTCCACGTGTCACACGACCGTGCGTTTCCGAGGGCCGGCACGGTGGATCGCACCCCCGGTGCATCTCCGAAGAACAGTTGTCTGGGTTTGAGCGATGTCGGTGACGCACGACCGTGCCATTGGTCGAACGACCGTGCGTCAGGCTGAGGGCAGTTTTGTCATTTGGCACATTATAAATACCCACATCTGCTTCCAAACCCTTCATTCGCGAACCCTAGCCATCTGCAGCCATTCCAGAGCGATATCTCTTCAAATCGCACAGTTTTTCGCACGATCTCACACCCTACTTCGCACGGTACGTTCCTAGTTGTAGATTATCTGTTTCTTTGCTTTCTAGGTTAGATTTCCTCCTATTCTTCAAGGCATTTTTAGGGTTCTCTTCATAAACAAATCGAAACCCTAACCCTTGTTTGAATCTTGCATATCGTGAACATCCGGTGCATTTTCTGACCCCAGTTTGTGTAAAAACTTGATGATTTGTGAAAAAATCAGGCTACTTAGAGCCTGGGTCAGAATCTGCAGAAAACGCAGTCGCACGGACGTTCCTCGTATGGAACGGTCGTGCCTCGCCGTTGTTTCACGATGATTTGTTTGTTGGTCGGTGTTGCACGGTGGTGCCGTTGGTCGCACGCCGTGCAGTTCCGACAGAGTTGGGCAGATGGTGCTTGTCATCGGCGACGCACGACCGTGCGTCTCATCGTACGACCGTGCCATATGCCCAGATCAGAATTCACAGCTTCTTCATAATTGGTTGCTCGGCTGTTTTTGATTCAAATTTTTCCTGTTTCCATCTCACTAATGTTATTTCTCATACAGATGGACCATCCTTTCCTTCAATTCGACCCCAACGATGAGCGAGAGGCTTTGTGCATCCCGAAATGAGACACATTATGGGCACGGCGGGGGCAGTTCGGAGTCCCCCGATGGTTGGATTGGGAAGTGATGCGGGAACTCAATCAGTATGACAGACTAGACGACATGATGAGTCGCCCGCTTGCAAATCTGGTCCGTTGCAACAGACCCGTTTACCGGGAGCTGACCATAGAGTTCTTCGCATCTTATGCCTATGAAAATCCGGTTGCTCATCGAAGACCCAAATTCCGCCACAAGGAGGGGGTAGCTTTCAGGTTATGTGGTCGATGGCATACGTGGTCGGTTGGTCGTTTGGGTAGAAGGCTCGGGATTTATACTAGGGACGACATGGATGATATCGATGTCTTCACAGATCAGTTCACCTTCCCTTCTGATGCAGCACAGGATGCATTTTGGGCTGAAAATGTCGTTGGGAGCCCCTACAACCCGAGGATGTCGAAGGCCTCGCGACTCAGAGACCCTTTGGTGCGAGTGATGCACCATGTATTTAGCCATACGATATGCGGTCACATGGACAGTCTTGGTAACTGTCCAACACCAGATTTGATCTTTCTATATGCGTTGGTTGAGAAAGCAGCTATCAACCTAGCCGCACGAATGGCTGAATACTTCGTCAAGTGCTCGGGGTGGATTTCGAACAGTGAGATACATGGAGGTCAGTATGTGACCGAAATAGCGTACAACGAGCGCTATATGACTGAGGAGGTGCTTCAGGGTCTCACTCTGATAACCGAGGGGGTTCATGTCGACATTAGGTCACTAAAGGCCATGGGGTTGATTGTAGAGCTAGATAGGGGGATAGGTTGAAAGGGTTGAACAACGAGGTCTGGGACCCGTTGCCTCCAGATGTGGAGGAACATGAGGATGAGGAGATGCACGATCAGGAGCATCCGGAGCAGCAGCACCAGCCACAGACGCAACCACATTCACCGCAGCACCATGCATTCCACAAGCATCAGGAGTGGCCAGAGTTCTACCAGCAGTTCCAGCAGATGCGAGTGACGCAGGAGCAGCATGGTACTTACATTGACCAGATTAGATCGAGCCAGGACGAGATTCGGGCCAGTCAGGATCAGCTTCGGGCCACTCAGGACCAGCTTCGGCAGAGCCAGGATACTCTATACCAGGGGGTGAGTGCGGGATTTTCATATCTTTTCGGGGAGATGCATCATGCATACCCCGAC
This sequence comes from Helianthus tuberosus, assembly GCA_030545235.1. Taxonomy (NCBI): domain Eukaryota; kingdom Viridiplantae; phylum Streptophyta; class Magnoliopsida; order Asterales; family Asteraceae; genus Helianthus; species Helianthus tuberosus. The sequence continues at coordinate 177,384,668 of CM060450.1, forward strand.
TACTTTCAGCACCCTCCACAGTTCCCACCGTGGAACCCCCTGGTTATGGCGATGCGGGTCCGTCCTTTACTAGAGACGATGATGGTGATGACGCTTAGGAGCGGTGGAGTGATAGTTGGTGGTTGTTTTTAGTATTTCAGTACTTTGTTTTGGGTGTTTATTTTGACTGTTATTTCAAACACCCCGGTTATGTATGCTTTATTTTTCAGACTCTTTACTTTAGTTTTTATGTTATGTCTTTGTTGGGATTGTATTTATATTTATGTATATTATGGTTGATTTGTGATTTTTCTGTTTCTGTTCTATTTTGGTGCACATGTGACATACTTGCAGGTTTTGGGCTATTGGATTTTGGATCGGAGCACGTGACAGATACAGCTTCGGAAGTCTCGTTGCATCAACATCATCTTGAGGGGAGTATTGTTATCCTTTTCTCTATATTTCGGGTCTCGCATTGGGGACAATGCGAAGTTCAAGTGTGGGGAGGGGGTTAACTTTGTTTGTCCTCATTTGTAAAAAAAAAAAAAAAATCAGAAAATCAGAAAAATCATTCAAAAATACCTGTATTTTGTATATATTTTAGTAAATAAACCGGTTGGTTGTGTTTTAGAAAGCATCGGACTTGATAAAAACTTGACAAGCAAAATATTTTTGAAAAAGGAAACCGGAAAGCGTGACAAACAAAGAAAGACTTACATGATAGTTTTCACACTTTTACCCATTCCATCCGTTACGTGAGCATATTTGAGCCTATTGTTATATATTTGTTCATTTCGGATATTGGAGTGAGCCGGATGTTATGTGTAATTTAGAACTTGTCACTAGTATGCTTGTTAAGACCATGAACTTGCGGAATTGTGTAGAAGTGATAGAGGCACTTAGATTACCCCTTTGTTGTAAACCTTGTTCTTTGTGTTGTGCTTCCCACCTTACATTACCCTTTAGGATTAACCATGTCGAGCCTTCCCCGTTTACCTTTGTTTACCCTACATTATCGCCCACTTAGCCAAATTTAGCCTTTTTATATTTTTAACCCTTTTTAGTGTTGAAACTCGGTCAAAATAATCGTTTAACTAGCGGTTGTTATAATTTATTGTATATATAGTTTGCAAAAAAAAAAAAAAAAACAGAAAATAGAACACTCTAAAATAGGGTGAAGTCGACGAAAATCGAGCAATTTTGAATGCTTAAATGTTAAAATATCGTTGATTAGCTCGATTGCGAAATAGTCACCTTTTTAAGGCATTTGTATGTATAGTTGTATTGTTTGTTGCTAGTTAAACGCTATTACCGAGTTTTAACTGTTTCGCCACTTTAAATATCCCTTTCCATACCCTTCGCCCAAGCCTAACGTTACACCCCGTAAAGTCCTCTTGATTTACACTTTTTCGCATGTGAGTTGGTGGAGACGAGATCTTATGACAAGCTTATGATATTACACATTTCATTGACGAGGCATTGAGCGTTTGCACATACACATTTTATGTATGTTTCATAAATAAAACCGAGTGTGTGTGAACATTGTGAGTTGTGTGAAGATTATCATGTTAAGTCAATTGAAAGTGAAGTCACGGCTTTTTAGTTATCTACATATATTTGCATATGCTTGTTTGGTTTGATTCATTTGATGTTGTCTTTCGAAAAACCGGCCAACCGTTTGTAGTTGTTTCAATAAATAGTTTGTAAATACTCGTTCTTGTTAGATTCTTGTTTTTTATCGCATTTTAGTTTAGCTTGCTTGAGGACAAGCAAGGTTCAAGTGTGGGGAGATTTGATATTCACCAATTTATACATATTTTAGTCCCCCATTTTATCCCCATTTTATGCGTTTTCGGTCGTAAAACCGTCATTCGGATACTTAATCAAGTATACTTTTGTTTACAGGCCTAAAACAGCATACCAGACAAGATGATAGTGAAAAAGAGGATTTTCCGGGCGAAACGGCTGAACTGCGAACATTCTGTGGAAAATTCTGACCTGGGCAAGTCGCACCCCCGTGCGACCGGTGGCACCCCCGTGCGGATGCGACAACAAGGCCCATCTCGGTGATGCACCCACGTGCGAATGGTCGCACCCCCGTGCGGATCCGACAACAAGGCCCATCTCGGTGATGCACCCCCGTTGACTGAACGCACCCCCGTGCGGATGCGATGACCAGCCCCAGCTCAGTGATGCACGCCCGTGCACCCCATGGCATGCCCGTGCGAGATCGAATCTGGTCAAGATCTGATGACGTCATGCGGTATGGTGCACCATACCTCCAATAATGCAAAAAGTGCACGGTCGTGCAACAGGACGCACGACCGTGCGAAATCAAAATTATATAAAAAACTTGCAGAAACATTCTGCTCGTAATTCTGTAATTTTGGGAGCTTCACAGGCGATTATACAGGCTCCGGAGGCTATGCTTTTGACCCGGATTCAAGCCACGTTGTGCCGTTTAGCTCCATTACTATCCGGATTCTTAGTCTAGTGCTTGTTTATGGTTTGGTTTTCTAATCTTTCCATGATTTTGTTAATCTTTCAAGCATTTAGATTAATGTTTATGTATTATTGTAGCCTTTGGGCAAAAACACAACAATCCCTTGCTTGATTATAGCCATTAGTGTGTTAATCTTTGTTTGTAATGACACTTTGAAGTATTTTCTATGTTAATCTTTGATGATTAGTTTGCAACCTTGTTATTGATATTGATTTCTTGATTATAAGTAATTATGTTGGATGATTGATGCTTGGTTAGTTAAGATAGTTGAAAAATGAAGCTTAATTAATCTTGTATTAGTAAACTTTGAACTTGGTTAACTAGTTTAGCTTGGTTTAAATGTATGCATCATGATACTAGAAATGGTTAGTGATTTAATAAAATGTAATTATTGTTAATCAAGAGAGCTTGCCGTCACGTAAGGGCCTTAACGGGTTAGATGGTGTCGTTATAAATTCTTGCCATGTTAAACCTTTGGATAGTTAAACTTATGTTTTGGTTTTGAACATTATGCTTCCGCTTTGCAACTTAAACTATGTTTGTTTGGACACCAATTGTATTGGTTGGACTTTTATAATTACTTACTTGCTTGTTCAATATGATTGGTGGCTGGATCCTGGTCAGTCACGCCTCCAAGCGGTGATACTCCGCATGTGGATTTTGGGGGTGTGACAGATTGGTATCAGAGCCATTGGTTATAGAGAACTTGGTTTTAATAAGGGAAAACGTTTTTGTTAAAACCAGACTATAACCTGTACAGTGCTCTACGATCCACAACGACGCTTCGCTCCACGTGCAAGGCTCAACATTCTAGGTGATATGGTTTATGATTTTATTGCCTACTTGTTAGATTCATAGAACTTTGCTCATGGTATGCTTAGATGAATGTAACAACTATTGATTGAAAACACATGTGTGTTTGATCCCTTCTGTCACTCCACACTTACACATTCGCGACACCTTTCTCACTCATATTTCCTTCGATGTGACGATCATGAGTGGATGTGTGAACCTAAACTCAAGCCAGCTGACGGCTCTTATCAACGAACAAGTTACGGCAGCACTCGCAGTCGCTCAGGCAGGAAGTATAACCTGCTATTACGAACCTATCCTAGGATGTTAGATCCTACTCACGCCTCCAAGCGGTGATACTCCGCATGTGGATTTTGGGGGTGTGACAGATTGGTATCAGAGCCATTGGTTATAGAGAACTTGGTTTTAATAAGGGAAAACGTTTTTGTTAAAACCAGACTATAACCTGTACAGTGCTCTACGATCCACAACGACGCTTCGCTCCACGTGCAAGGCTCAACATTCTAGGTGATATGGTTTATGATTTTATTGCCTACTTGTTAGATTCATAGAACTTTGCTCATGGTATGCTTAGATGAATGTAACAACTATTGATTGAAAACACATGTGTGTTTGATCCCTTCTGTCACTCCACACTTACACATTCGCGACACCTTTCTCACTCATATTTCCTTCGATGTGACGATCATGAGTGGACGTGTGAACCTAAACTCAAGCCAGTTGACGGCTCTTATCAACGAACAAGTTACGGCAGCACTCGCAGTCGCTCAGGCAGGAAGTATAACCTGCTATTACGAACCTATCCTAGGATGTTAGATCCTACTCTCATGACCCAACTCTCGCGCTTAACCTAGTCTATTCTTCCTCGCGCAACAAGGTCAGAACGCTCAGCCGCCTGTATGCACATTTAAGACGTTCATGGACTGTCATCCTAGTACTTTAAGTGGCACTAAAGGAGCTATTGGACTCCTCCATTGGTTTGAAAAGCTCGAGTCTGTTTTAGAGATGTGTGAATGCCCTGAGGCTCGCAGGGTGAAGTACGCCACTGGTACTCTCGAAGGCACTGCGCTAACATGGTGGAACACACAAGTTCAGATGCTGGGGCTAGCGACTGCTAATGCCACCCCATGGAATGATTTTAAGGAACTGATCAAACGTGAATACTGTAGTCATGATGACATCCACAAGCTGGAAGTGGAATTCTTTAACCTGAACGATCCAACGAACTGGCAGTGTTATGTCCAACCATGGTGGATCCTCCCATCAAGCGTATTGAGCTATAACTCCGGGGCTTAATACCAGGAATTCAAAGTCATGTGGCATCGGCCAACCTTGCTACCATCCAGGATATTACTCGTCTTGCTCATCGTCTCTCAGATCAGGCGGTAGAACAGAATAAACTGCCGAAACGTATTAATGCTGCTACAACTACTTCGGATGCTCTCAGGGACAACAAACGCAAGTGGGATGGAAATTCGAGCAAGGATTCCACTTCAGTTCAGTCTCAGTCACAGCAACGAAAAATGGATGAGTACAGGAGCCCGAGTCAGCAGTCTCTTGGCAATCGAAGTCAGGGTGGATACAGGGGAAACCACCCTAAGTGCAATCGATGTAATTTGCACTACAGCGGGCAGTGCAACAAAGATCATTGTCAGAGATGCAACAAGCTTGGTCATGAGGCCAAAGATTGTAGAAGCTCATGTCCTGCAAACAAGAACCAACAACAGCAGCCACAAGCTCCACAATATCAGCAGCAACATCAGGGTAACAAAAGACGCCATCAGTGTAGTGCTGAAGGTCACTTCAAGAGACACTGTCCACAGTTGAACCAGAACCAGAATAAGAACCACAACCAAGGAAACGGGAACAATATTGGAGGCAACAGCGGGAGTAATAACGACGGCAATGGTGCCAGGGGTCGAGTGTTCGTGATTGGTCAGGGTGATGCTAGGAATGACCCCAACGTATGATGGTTTTGACATCGTTATTGGGATGGACTGGTTGTCCCAACATCAAGCAGAGATTCTTTGCAACGAAAAGATTGTCCGTATTCCTCGGCCAGGGGATGAACCTCTATTGATTCGTGACGATAAGAGTGGTGCTGTTGTGAGCATCATCTCCTTCCTTAAGGCCCAGAAATGTTTGCGAAAGGGCCACACTGCTATTTTGGCTCTTGTTACCGACACCTCGAAGAAAGAGAAGAAGATAGAGGATTTTCCGATCGTACGCGACTATCCTGAGGTATTCCCTGAGGAATTGCCTGGCCTTCCACCTCATCGCCAGGTCGAGTTCCAAATCGAGCTAGCTCCTGGAGCAGCGCCCATAGCTCGTGCACCATATCGCTTAGCCCCATCAGAGTTAGAAGAGCTGTCTACGCAACTACAAGAACTCTTGGATAAGGGCTTTATTCGTCCTAGCTCTTCGCCTTGGGGAGCGCCAGTGCTATTCATAAAGAAGAAAAACGGTACCTTCAGAATGTGCATTGACTATCAAGAACTCAACAAGGTGACCGTGAAGAATCGCTATCCTCTTCCACGCATCGACGACCTATTCGACCAGCTGCAAGGGTCGAGCTTTTACTCGAAGATTGATTTGAGATCGGGATATCACCAGCTGAGAGTCCGGGAAGAGGACGTCTCCAAAACAGCCTTTAGAACTCGTTATGGACACTATGAGTTTATGGTCATGCCTTTTGGGCTAACAAACGCACATGCGGTCTTCATGGACTTGATGAATCGAGTGTGCAAGCCGTACCTAGACAAGTTCGTTATAGTTTTCATCGACGACATCCTGATCTATTCTAAGAGTCGGGAGGAAGACGAGCAGCATCTACGGCTCATTTTGGAACTTCTTCGAACGAAACAACTTTACGCCAAGTTTTCAAAATGCGACTTCTGGCTTCGTGAAGTCCATTTCCTAGGCTATGTGGTGAACAAGGATGGGATTCACATTGATCCATCCAAGGTAGACTCAATTAAGAACTGGCCTACACCCCGTACACCAACAGAGATTCACCAATTCTTGGGCTTGGCAGGTTACTACAGGAGGTTCATTAAGGATTTTTCCAAGATTGCACAGCCTCTCACCTCACTAACGCAGAAGGGCGTTGTTTATCGATGGGGAAATGCACAGGAGTTAGCGTTCCAGCACTTAAAGGATAGACTTTGCAGTGCACCTATCCTTTCATTGCCAGAGGGCATAGATGACTTCGTGGTTTACTGCGACACATCAATTCAGGGTCTTGGTTGTGTACTGATGCAACGGGATAAGGTTATAGCCTACGCCTCACGCCAACTCAAAGTTCATGAAAGAAACTACACTACACACGACTTAGAGCTGGGAGCTGTTGTTTTTGCACTTAAGATATGGCGACATTACCTGTACGGTACCAAGTGCACTATCTACACCGACCACAGGAGCCTCGAGCATATCTTCAAACAGAAGGAATTGAATATGCGACAACGACGATGGGTCGAACTGCTGAATGACTACGAATGCTCGATTAGGTACCACCCAGGCAAAGCCAATGTTGTGGCTGACGCCCTCAGTCGAAAGGACACTGCGCCTAAGCGCGTGCGAGCTTTACAACTCACTATACAGTCTAGTCTTCCTTCTCAGATACGAGATGCTCAGATAGAAGCATTGAAACCAGAAAACGTCAGGGCTGAAGCCCTACGCGGCTCAAGGCAACGCTTAGAACAGAAGGAAGACGGTGCTTACTACGTCACAGGACGCATTTGGGTCCCACTCTATGGCAACCTACGAGAGCTTGTGATGGATGAGGCACACAAGTCTCGCTACTCAGTACATCCTGGTTCGGATAAGATGTACCACGATATCAAAACTACATATTGGTGGCCTAGCATGAAAGCTCATATAGCAACATACGTTAGCAAGTGCTTGACTTGTGCGAGAGTCAAGACGGAATATCAGAAACCTTCAGGCATACTCCAACAACCAGAGATACCACAATGGAAATGGGAGCAAATTTCCATGGGTTTTGTTACTGGCCTGCCTAGATCTCAACATGGTAACGATACTATTTGGGTGATCGTGGATCGACTCACAAAGTCTGCTCACTTCTTGGCTATCAAGGAAACGGATAAGTTCTCCACACTAGCAGACATATATCTTAAGGAAGTTGTCTCGAGGCACGGAGTGCCCACTTCTATTATCTCTGATCGAGATGCACATTTTACTTCAGAACTGTGGCAAGCAATGCACAAGTCCTTTGGCTCACGTTTGGATATGAGCACAGCTTATCACCCGCAAATGGATGGGCAGTCTGAACGTACCATCCAGACCCTTGAAGACATGCTTAGGGCATGTGTAATTGACTTTGGAAACAGCTGGGAAAAACATCTGCCACTTGTGGAATTTTCGTACAATAACAGCTACCACACCAGCATTAAAGCTGCTCCGTTTGAGGCATTGTACGGGCGTAAATGCCGGTCACCTCTTTGTTGGGCAGAGGTGGGGGATAGTCAGATTACTGGTCCAGAACTTGTGGTAGACACAACAGAACGAATTACTTAGATACGACAACGAATGGCGGCAGCTCGTGACCGTCAGAAAAGCTACGCCGATAAGGACAGGAAACCACTCGAGCTCCAGGTTGGGGAGCGAGTGCTACTCAAAGTTTCACCCTGGAAGGGTGTGGTTCGTTTTGGTAAACGAGGCAAACTTAACCCGCGATACGTCGGACCTGTTGAAATCATAGAGAAAATAGGCAGGGTGGCCTACAAACTGAACTTACCAGCAGAACTCAGTGCAGTTCACAACGTTTTCCACGTGTCGAATCTGAAGAAGTGTCTGTCAGATGAGACCCTCATAGTTCCTTTGAAGGAGCTCACTATCGACGAGCAGTTGCGATTCGTCGAGGAACCAGTTAAAATCACGGACCGGGATGTTAAGGTCCTCAAGCGCACTAGAATACCTCTCGTTCGAGTTCGTTGGAACTCACGTCGCGGCCCAGAGTTCACCTGGGAACGCGAAGATCAGATGAAACAAAAGTATCCCCAATTGTTCGCAAACAGTACAACCACTACTGAGGTTGAAGCTACTGCGGAATTTCAGGACGAAATTCCAGATCAACGGGGGGAGGATGTGACACCACAGGAAAACCATACAACTTAACTAGCTTCCTCAGTGAGTACGTACCAAATTTCGGGATGAAATTTCTTTCAAGTAAGGGATAATGTGACAACTTGAGTTTCCAAGATTTCATCTTCGCATTTATTGCACGTTAATCGTTTAGGTGCTTTGTTTACACGACTTGCTTGTTTCACAACTGTGTACGTTTGTAATATGTTACATTGTATTGTGATTGATATGCTTTATATGGTGTGCCTCATAAGTGCGTATGTTGATATATGTCTTGTATTAATATATGTGTGTATGATTAGTAAAGCGGAACTTTGCCTAACACCCCTAACCGAAAACCCATATCCAACGAAAACACCCTATGACCCAAAACACCTGAGGTGTTTCCGTCCACAAGAGGCCAGCGAAAAACATATGGGCTTTGGCCCAGTAGTAATGAGTTTTATATATCTTGTTTCCCCTTCACATAAAAGTCTAATCACCAAAACCGAAACCCTAGAATACTCCTCATGTGTGTGACGGCAACCTAGTACACTCGAAGCCTCTCTCATCGTTTGATTCATTGCTTCTCCTGTTTGGGTTAGTAAATCTATTGTTGATGATTACTTGATTGAATATATCATGAATTATTGTGGTTACCATGTGTCAACTGTTCGGCGATTGTTTAATATAATTGGGTTGGTCATGATAATTCTGTTAAATAATAATGTATGTGTAGTAATTATATTTCTAGGGAATCGATGAGTAATCAGTTATGTGATCGGTCCAATGTAATCAAAGTATTATGGTCTTGTGAAATTCATGTGTATTGGTAATCATACAAAGCCATTAACATAGAAATAGAAAAGGGCATGTGAGATCTGACAAAGTCATGTGGTTATTATAATGAATTTTCAGGAAGTGTGGCATGAATATTAAATATTGAGTTGATGCTTGTGTATGTAACCGAGATTTGGTAAGGTTGGTGGCTCAACTTTTTAGATAGTATGCATATTATAATGTTAGTGCACATGGGACTAAGACTGATGATTTTGATTGTACTGATGATTGAGTATGATGTGATGTATGATTCTAATGCCATGATCTAATAGTTATTGTGTAGGTTGTTATGTGTTGAATATGATTCGAATTCATATGATTTGGTTTGATCGAGTATTGGTTGAATTTGAAACTGTTAGTATTGATTGTGACAACTATGAATGTAACTGATTTCCTTAAATTTAGTGATTTCTATAACTGATCACATAATACCGATCGCATAAGATATCAATAGTCGCACAAGACTATTGAATCGCACAAGTCATGCCTTGTTAAATTGTTTGGGCCGGGTACATGTTTGGGCCGGACTAGTTCCAATCGCACAAGGGGATCTCGGATCGCACAAGAGATCCCGATCGCACAAGAGATCCCGATCGCACTAGAGATCCATGTTTAATTATGTGGGCCGTCTACTTACTGAACTGTTATGATTATTGGGCCGGACTTTCTGAATTGCACAACCTATTGTGGATCGCACAACTATGCTGATCGCACAATAGGTTGGGCCGTTTAATTTTGAGCCCAATCTTTTAAATCGCACAAGTTGGATACGTTATGACTGTTAATGTGTTAACATGAATTATGTGTTTGCCATGATCAATACGTGTTCACAACCTGTTAGACTATGTGTAATCATACGTGCTTTACTTGAACCTAAACCTGACATGTATGATAACCATGTTAGGACGTGGTTGACCACTAGCATCTAGACTTGACCTTTCTGTGTATCTGCCGAGCAAACCAAGGTGAGTTCACACTTTCTACAAAGCATGGGATTCCCAGGGGTTGGGAATGGGGTTAAGGAACATGGATTTCTCGTCCTTTCTTGGGTAGGACAATACTGGTTCAGGAATGTAATTCCTCGTCCTCATGGACAGTTAACTTTTACTAGACCAAAACTCTATCACGAAGTCCCACCTTTTTATATCGACTTAATCGCCGGGCCAATGGCGAGCGGGTCATTAGTTAGATAGCGCTATTTAGGTCTGACAAGCCTCACACCGTGCGGCAGAGGACGGGCGTGAACTAATGGATCTGGGCACGTCAATGATGATAGACATTGACAGTTCAGGGCACATAAACATGACTACAGTCAGCAGTCGATATGGTAACGAGTCTAGTGTATACATGGGGTAGCCCCCACGGCCGAAATGCCAGATAACTATCATGGGGTAGCCCCCACGGCTGGATTGCCAGAGTTAATGGGTTAAACAAATCACGTTTTCAACTATGGGGTAACCCCCACGGCAGGGATGCCAGATAAAGGAACTATTTTTGGAATAACTAAAACCAACACCCAACTGTGAACTCGCTCAACATTATTGTTGACTCGTTACTACATGCTTTGCAGGTCAATAGGTACTTAGCTGGAGCTTGCACAAGGAAGAGTCGTTGTGGGACATGGACAGCTGTGTGCCATGTTAAACCTTTGGATAGTTAAACTTATGTTTTGGTTTTGAACATTATGCTTCCGCTTTGCAACTTAAACTATGTTTGTTTGGACACCAATTGTATTGGTTGGACTTTTATAATTACTTACTTGCTTGTTCAATATGATTGGTGGCTGGATCCTGGTCAGTCACGCCTCCAAGCGGTGATACTCCGCATGTGGATTTTGGGGGTGTGACACTTACTGCTTTAGAGGATACCGCCAAATACAAGGATAATATATCCCCCTTTTCTGGTTTCATCAAGGTAGGAGCTGAGGATAGGTAATCCTTAAGAGCTTTGAGAGCATTTTCATGCTTTTCAGTCCACTCAAATTTCTTGTTCTTCCTCAAAATGTCGTAGAATTCCTTGCATTTTTCTGAGGATTTGGATATGAACCTGTTCAAGGCTGCGATCCTGCCTGTTAACTTTTGCACATCCTTGGCATTGGCAGGAGATTTGATATTCACAATAGCCTTAATTTGTTCTGGACTTGCTTCAATGCCTCTTTTTGTTACCATATAGCCAAGGAATTTACCTGCTTTAACACCAAAGTGACACTTGGAAGGATTTAGTTTCATATTAAATTTATCAAGGATATTGAATGCTTCCTCCAAGTCTCTAAGGTGATCCTCAGCTTTCTTGGACTTAACCACCATGTCGTCTATGTAGACTTCCATAGTGTGTCCAATTTGTTCCTTGAACATCATATTGACTAGCCTTTGATAAGTAGCACATGCATTCCTTAGTCCAAATGGCATAGCAATATAACAATATATACCAGTTGGGGTCATAAAGGCTGTATCCTCTTGATCAGATGGTTCCATCTGAATTTGTTGAAATCCAGATGAAGCATCCATAAAAGTCAACAACTCATGACCCGCGGTAGCATCCACCATGGAGTCAATGTAGGGTAATGGGAAAGGATCCTTGGGACATGCCTTGTTTAAATCAGTAAAATCGACACATACCCTCCACTTTCCATTTTTCTTTTGAACAACAACCACATTGGCTAACCACCTTGGATACTTAACCTCTCTTATCATACCTGCCCGAAGTAGTTTATCTACCTCTTCCTGGATAATAGCATTCCTTTCAGGTGCAAACTTCCTCCTCTTCTGATGTATAGGCTTGAATGACCTGTCAATGCTAAGCTTATGAGTAATTATATCTTTAGATATACCTGTCATGTCCTCATGCTTCCAGGCAAAGGTAGTTTTCCTCCTCTTAAGGAAGGATACTAGATCCTGTTCAATGTTGCTGAGGATCCCTGATCCTATGAAGACTATGGATTCAGGATCATGAGGATCCATAAGGATTTCTTTCACATCCTGTTCTCTTGCCTTCAAGACATCTCTTGAAGGATGCTTTAATTGCTATTGCTCCCTTGGTCATGAAGCTGGCTTCATTGATGACGTGTAGCAATTCTTAGCTTCTTGTTGATCACTCTCAATTTTCCCCACTCCCCATGGACTAGGAAGCTTTACACATTGATGATAGGTAGATGGGACTACCTTCATGTCATGTATCCATGGCCTGCCAAGGATAACATTACAACAAGACAAGCAATCAATAACACAAATTTTTTTATAAGAATGAAGTCCTTCAATATAGATGGGGAGTTTGATGTCCCCCAATGTATTCTTGGTCTCCCCGCTGAATCCCACAAGAACTGAGGATCTTGGGACAATATCTGATTCAGGGATGTTCATTTTCTTGAGGACATCAAGCTGAATGATGTTTACTGAGCTTCCTCCATCTATCAGGATCCTGCGAACAAAATGGTTAGAAATAAACAGAGTAATAACAAGACCATCATGATGAGGATCCTGCACATCGACACGATCATCCTCATCAAAAGTTATAATTTTATCCTTGGTAACAGTGGAGGTCCGGATGGGTCTGTCTCCATTATCCATCTTGGTTTCCTTGGCATGTCTTTTGGCTACTGAAAAGGAAGTACCACAAATGTCTGATCCACCGGATATGAAGTTTATAACTTGTGCGTCTGCTGGAGGAGCAGGAGCCTTTTCCGGGATCCTTTCAGGATCCGGGATCCTTTCAGGATCCGGGATCCTTTCAGGATCTTGGATCCTTGATTTCTTTCGTCCCAAAAGCTCCTTCAAGTGCCCCTTGCTTAACAAGTAACCAATTTCTTTTCTTAGTGCAATACACTCTTCAGTGAGATGTCCGAAATCCTCATGATATGCACACCACTTTGACTTATCCTTTGTTGCGGCTGGTTTATCACTTTTCCTTGGCCATCTTGCTTTCTCACCTAGATTCTGCATTGCAAGAATTAGTTCATTGTTATTAACAGAAAAACAGTATTCAGAAATGGGAGGATAATCCTAATCATCCTCTTCCTGCTCTACTGCATGCACGTTCTGGTTGTCAGACTTGTTGTAGGACTTAAACTTGTTATTCTTGAAGTAGGATCCTTGCTTTTCCTGTTTTGAGGATCCTGCCAATCTCTCCTGGATCCTTTTATCATCCTCTAATCGGATAAATCTAAGGGCCCTGGTTCTTACTTCATCAAGATTCCTGCATGGGGTCATAACAAGATCATCATAGAATAATGAATCCCTAAGCAAACCCATTTTAAAGGCTTCTACAGCCGTAGTTATATCCAGATTAGAAATGTCTAAGGATTCTTTACTAAACTTAGTGATATAATCTCTAAGTGATTCATTTTGACCTTGTGTTACCCTATATAAATCACTAGTTAATCGTTCAAATTTTCTGCTACACGAGAATCGACAATTAAACAGGTTAACTAGATTAGCAAATGAAGTAATAGAGTAAGGGGGAAGACTTAGCAGCCATTTAAGAGCTGATCCGGTAAGTGTGGATCCGAAACCCTTGCATAGACATGCTTCCTTTAACCTCTCAGGAATTGGATTGATCTCCATCCTCTCCCAGTATTAAGCTACATGCTCCTCTGGATCCGTTGAACCATCATATAGCTTCATAGTTGGTATTTGAAACCTTTTGGGTATCTCAACATCACAAATAGATGGTGCAAAACGAGATATCCTATGGCTCCCATCTGCAATTTCAGGAATGGGTTTAACCACTCCTAGAACGCTGGATATCATATCCTTAAGCTTCTGTAACTCCCTAGCCATAGCTTGATTAATACCTGTATCCTGCATAGAGCCATGGTTAGTGTTATAAGAATTATTGAAAGTGTTACCTCCCAAAGGATTCAAGTTAGGAATTGCAGATGTGAATCCATATTGACGGGATTCTGGTATGATTGAAGGACCAGAAGAGGCAATGGTCTGCATTGGAATGAAGTCTCCTTGATGAACATCTGTGCTTGGGGGTTGTACACTTCTCAAGAATCCTTGATCCTGAAAGATGTTGGATCCCTGAAGCTGGGAGGATCCTTGAGGCTGAGAGGATCCTTGAACTTGAAATGAGGATCCTTAAACCTGAGAGGATCCTTGATCCATGGAGGATCCTTGGACCCTAGAGGATCCTTGAACCTGAGAGGATCCTTGTGCTGTGTGCATTCCCAAATATCCTCCTGAGCTGACGAAGGATCCCTGATGCTGAAAAGAGGATCCCGAAGGCTGAAAACAGGATCCTTGAGGCTGGAAGTGAGAACCAAAAGCCCGACTCACAGTTGTTGCTCCATAACGCCTTCCCAACGGTTCAGTTTGGAACTGGATGTCTAAGGCTGCAGATTGCTGGGCAGTTATAGCTGGAGTGTCGAAATCCAGTGACCTTGGTATCAGAGGAGAGTGATCCTCCCCTGATCTCTTCTGTTTCTTGATGTCACCGATCTCCTGGAGGATCCTTTCGTTGGTTTTGTCCTGCTCTTGTATGTGATCCCTCATCTGCAAAATCAAAGTAAAAAGATCACTAGTAGTAGGATTAGAAGAAACAGAAGAAGTTGGTGGTTTTGGAAAAATGGGGCTTTGTCTCTTTGCAGCATTTTCAGCATTCTTCTGGGATCCAGAAGGTGGTGGAGGCAAAGGTGGAACGCTCTGTGAAGAACTCATTGTCGGCATTGAACTTGAAGTGCTCTTTGCTGAAGAAGCCATCTGCTTGGTTGTAATGAACCGAAATGATCACAAAAACAAGAGTTTCTTAGGAATGAAGCACCAATTGCCCCACGGTGGGCGCCAAACTGTTTTGGTCAAAAATCAAGCAAGGATAATGCAACCAAATCTTTTGTTGTGAGGTGTGATGCTTGAATCAATGAACAATGTTAAGGATAATTCAGAAATGTAATGAACAAGTGACACAAGGATTTATACGAGGAAAAAGCCCTTGATCAAGAGTTGATCTCCGGCATAAAAAACCTCGGGTGATGGAAACTACCGATCACCAACTAAGATTAAACAAAAGAAGTTTACAACTCGGGATGATAACAAGCTTGTTACAAGGATCACTAGTGTGCAATGTGCAAAAAAATATATGAAATCGCCAAGTTGTGTTCGAGAGTTGATTGAGAACTGTTGCGAGAGTGTGTGTATGCCAAAATTAGCTAAGTGTTCTCTATCAAGCTTGTTATCCCCATTTTAAATTAGAAATAACTAAAATAACAA
The DNA here is from genome assembly GCA_030545235.1 of Helianthus tuberosus. NCBI lineage: Eukaryota > Viridiplantae > Streptophyta > Magnoliopsida > Asterales > Asteraceae > Helianthus > Helianthus tuberosus. The sequence continues at coordinate 177,400,091 of CM060450.1, forward strand.
ACTGTCCGACAATTATGCAAGCTCCCCACGATCTCCACAACGTTCACAATGGCCAAGCACGTGCAGAATATTGAGGGAATATGCTCCAGGAATTTCGGTGAGACTTGGTCCATGCCTTTGCTCCTGCAAAACAAGCTTACATACAAGGTAGACAATTGTTAGTATAAGGATAACAATAAGGATCCTGAATCCTGATCCTGCAACACCTACTGAGGATCCTTAATTCAAACAAAATTGAGGATCCATGATCCTGGCAGCACTTGATGATCCGTGATCCTTAGGATTGGAAAATCCTCCCCTAACAATATCCTAGAAACTTTCCTGCCCCTACTCTGAAATGGCACTTAGCAGGATTTAGCTTCATGTTATACTGATCCAGGATATCAAATGCTCCCTTGATATCCCGGAGGTGATCCTCAGCCTTTTTAGACTTCACTACCATGTCGTCGATGTATACCTCCATAGTGTCCCCCAGCTTGTCTTTAAACATCATGTTCACCAATCTTTGATATGTTGCACCTGCATTTTTCAAACCAAAGGGCATGGCAGTGTAGCAATAAATACATGTTGGTGTCATGAAGGCAGTATCCTCCTAGTCTGAAGGTTCCATTTGGATCTGCTGAAATCCTGAAGATGCATCCATGAAGGTTAACATCTCGTGGCCGGTAGTAGCATCCACCATTGAGTCAATATGAGGAAGAGGAAATGGGTCTTTGGGACAAGCTTTGTTTAAGTCCATGTAATCTACACAGACTCTCCATTTACCGTTTTTCTTTTGCACCACAACTACATTCGCCAGCCATTTAGGAAACTTCACTTCCCTAATCATCTTACTCTTTAGTAGTCTTTCAACTTCCTCTTGGATGATCACATTTCGCTCCGGAGCAAATTTCCTTCTCTTTTGTTGGACAGGCTTGAATGACCTGTCAATACCGAGCTTATGTGTTATAATATCCTTGGAAATACCTGTCATATCCTCGTGCTTCCACGCGAACGTTGACATCCTGCATTTCAAAAAATTAGTTAATTGATCTTCAATATCCTGAGGGATATTGGTTCCCACGAGCACCGAGATATCCGGGTTATTCTGATCCAGGATCACTTTCTTTACATCCTGCTCTGAAGCCTCCATGATATCTTGGCCTCGCATCTTTAATTGCTATGCTGCACTGGGTTCCGTTGAGGATTTCATCGAAGAAGAATAGCACTCCTTTGCTTCCTGTTGATCACTTTCCACCTTGACAACTCCCCAAGGAGTATGGATATTGATGCATTGATGGTAGGTTGACGGAACAGCCTACATATCATGGATCCAAGGCCTACCCAGTATAATATTATAGCAGGATAGAGAGTCCATGACACAAAGCGCTGCATTGAGTTGACCCCTTGAACATACACGGGCAACTTTTTTTCTCCCACGGTATTCCTAGCTTCTCCGCTGAAACCAACAAGCACAGTGGACTTTGAAGTGATATCCATCGGGGATACATTCATCCTCTTCAATGTTTCCAGCTGAATTATATTGACTGAGCTGCCATTATCCACCAATATCCTGCGTACAAAATGGTTAGCAACATATAAGGTTATCACTAAAGCATCATGATGGGGATCCTGGACAGTATCCCTGTCATCATTGTCGAAGGTGATGACTTTTTCAGTCGTGAGGGTTGACACTCTCGTCGGCTTATCCCCCCTCTCTGCCTTAGCTTCCTTCGCGTGTCTTTTTGCCGCAGAATATGATGTGCCACAAATGTCGGATCCTCCTGAAATAAAATTAATTATTTTTGCATCCGCAAGAGGTGATGCTGCTCGTTCAGGATCCTTCTCAGGATCCTGGTCCTTATTCTTCTTCCTTCCCAAGAGGTCCTTCAAATATCCCTTACCCAAGAGATAGCTTATTTCCTTCCTCAAAGCGATACAATCTTCAGTAACATGCCCGAAATCCTCATGGAAGGCACATCACTTGGACTTGTCCTTCCAATCAGCCTTTTGTTGATTCTTTCGGGGCCACCTCGCTTTGTCTCCTAAACCCTGCATAGCATATATCAGTTCATGTATGTTAACAGAAAAACAATATTCAGACAACTCAGGATACTCCTCAGGATCCTCGTCTTCAACAGCATTCACTTTTTTGCCATCATTTCTGCCATACGGTTTAGAACGGTATGGTTTATACGAGGATTCTGATTTCCTGTTGGTTGACTCATAAGTTGTGGACGAGTTCATCCTCTCTTGCATCTTTTTATCATCCTCCAGGCGAATGTTTCTCAAAGCCCTGTTACGAGCCTCGTCCAGATTCTTGCAGGGATTCATTACAAGATCCTGGTAAAATTGAGAGTCTTTTTGCAACCCCATCTTGAACGCTTGCACGACCGTCGCAACATCAAGATGTGGGATATCCAAGGATTCCCGACTAAACTTGTTCACATAATCCCTCAAGGATTCCTGAGGTCCTTGAGTTATCCTGTAAAGGTCACTGGTTAATTTCTCAAAACTCATGCTGCAAGAAAATTGACTATTAAATAAATTAACTAAATGAGCAAAAGAAGTAATTGAGTGAGGAGGAACGTTTAACAGCCATTTCAAGGCTGATCCTGTTAAGGTAGAACCGAAACCCTTGCATAGGCATGCTTCCTTGAGCTCCGGAGGGATAGGGTTAATCTTCATCCTTTCCCTATACTGGGCAATATGCTCTTCAGGATCCGTAGTTCCGTCATAGAGTTTCATATTGGGAGTTTGAAATCTTTTTGGGATTTCAGCGTCACAAATAGGATGTGCAAACCGAGATATCCTGTGGCTGTCTTGGGACACTTCCGGAATTGGTTGGACCACCCCAGGTACACTGGATATCATGTCCTTCAATTTCTGGAGCTCCCTAATAAATGCTGATGTCATACCTGCATCCTGCAAAGATCCACTATTGTTAGTAGCAAGAGTATTATTATTAGTTGACACGTTACCAGTCTGAGGATTCTGGCCATATCCCGAAGCATATCCTGAGCTCCTCACAGTTGACATCCTGAGCGAGGAGGGTATTTCAGGAGTATGATTCTGGGAATGGCTAGGCACAATATTTCCCCTGTTATCCTCAGTGTATACAGCTGAACTGAAGTTCAAAGTTCTGGGTTGTAAAGGAGTGACAATCTCCTCAACAGGCCGACTCTGGCCAGACTTCAAGAGTTGTATTTCCCTCATCAGCATCTGGTTGGTCTCCTGTTGCTGCCTCATCCGTTCCTATACACTACCAAACAAATTTAAAATTTCTTCATTAGAAGCTAAAACAGGAGCAGATCCCTGGACACTGCGAGCAAGGATAACATCCCGAGCCACATGACTTTCAGTTCCTTGCGAAGAGGCTTGCATTCTCGGAGGAGGTGGTGGAAGCACGGAACCAACTGTTGCAGAGGTTGTAGCAGACACGGTGGAAGAGCTCATGTTTGATCTCGAGGCCATTGTAAATAGTGTGGCAAAAAGTTTCGAGAATAGAAATCCAAGTAGTGATTTCACAAAAGTTTTTAGTAAAGATAGCACCACTTGCCCCACGGTGGGCGCCAAATTGTTTTGGTCAAAAATTACCGAAGCAATTTAGTGATCAAATTAGTTAAGTGAGGTAGTGTGCTAGAAATGAGTGTCAAAAATATGTTAATCAAGTTATTTGCAAAAACGGTTTCAGGATACGGCTCAGGATATAGAGTTGTATCTATGATCAAACATTGAGCAAAAATGTAAAGGGTGACACAGGATTTACGAGGAAAGCCCTTGATCAATCTAGATCGCCGGCATAAAACCTCGGGAGCTGACAATCGCAGCTGCCTTGTTCTTCTATTGCTTCAAATATCAGGATACAATGCAGGATATGATGCGGATCAACTAGGTGTTACAATGTAATTTGAGTACAAGTGTTTGTGTGTAGTGATTGCTAGAAGCTAGAGAGCAAAGTGTACGAATGAAAAGTGTGTGTCTTAACTTGATCTGATCATACTATTTATAGTTAAACGAAATCAACTAACTATCCTATTAAACCGGGATGCTTCGAATATTCCTCTAGTTAACGTTGCAGTCCTGGTCTTTCGGGTTCAACGTCTTTAATCTAACCGATTAGCCCGAGTCTTGGGGAGAAGAAGTCTTCTTGAACGTTGGAGACTTGCACCTCCTAATCTGCACGTGATTAATTCGGTCAATACCAGGATATCGTACCAAGATGTTACCAATATCCTGATCTGGTATCCAGATTAGAAGTAAACAATCAAAAGCAGAATATTAGTCAGGATATATGTTCAGAAAATGACCCATAACACTGCCTAAAAGGAAAACAACATAAAAGCTCATACAAATCCATTGATGAGTCCAAAACAACCAAATGTTTGCAAATGCTTCATATGGATTTGTTTGGCCCAGTTAAAGTCATGAGTCTTAAGAAAAAGAGGTATTGTTTGGTTATTGTTGATGACTTTTCTAGGTTTACATGGACTTACTTTTTACACTCAAAAGATGAGACTGCAGGCATTCTGCAAGACTTTGTGAAACAGGTTGAAAAGCAGTTTGACCTTCCAGTAAAAATACTTAGAAGTGACAATGGTACAGAGTTCAGGAATAAGGAGTTGGATGATTTCTGTGTATCAAAAGGAATTGTGAGGCAATACAGCATTCCAAGAACACCAGAACAAAATGGGGTTGTTGAAAGAAAGAACAGAACTTTGATTGAGGCTGCCAGAACCATGCTTGCTGATTCAGGTTTGCCATTAACTTTTTGGGCAGAGGCAGTAAACACTGCTTTCTATGTCCAAAACAGAGTTTTAATCAACCCTAGGCATCAAAAGACTGCCTATGAACTGCTGTATAAAATAAAGCCATTGATTTCATATTTCAAGGTTTTTGGCTGTCCATGCTTCATTTTAAACTTAAAAGATTCTATCTCAAAGTTTGCAGCCAAAATTGATTGTGGTTACCATCTGGGATACTCAACCACTGCTAAGGCCTACAAAGTGTTTAACACAAGGACCAAAGCAGTGGAAGAGACTTTGAATGTAAAGTTCAATGAACTTTCATCAATGAAAATCACAGCAACCCCTGCAGATTTGTTTGATCTTGATAAATTTACTGTTGAAAATACTGCTGTCAAGACTAACAGTGCAGGTCCATCAGAGGATTCATCTCCAGACTATGGGTATGAGATCATCATTCCTCAACAAAAGTCTGCCACAATGGGAAGAGTAGCAGATGTTCAAAACAGCTGTCAAAGCTCAACCACTGCTACCTCAACAGTTGTTGACCAAAGTAGCCCTTTAACCCATGCTTCCACATCATCAAACACTGCTGATTAAAGTCCTCAAACAGTGGATCAAAGTCAGCATGTGTCCACTCCTTTACCTCCTATTCCACCACCTTTTGAAGCCACTGCTGGATCATCAAAGTCACCAGCAGTGGTTAGCTCAGATGATTCACATCTGCAGCCCTCCCCATTTAATGCCATTGTTCCATACCAAGGAGAGCTCATCTTCTTGAAATCTCATCCACCAGACCAAATTATTGGCAACATCAATGAAGGGGTGCTCACAAGAAGTCAATCCCAAAACATTTGTCTTTTTGCTGGTTTTCTATCTCTCCATCAGCCAGTCAAGTACCAAGAGGCACTAAAAGAAAACAGCTGGGTAGAAGCCATGCAAGAGGAGCTCCAATAGTTTAGAAGACAACAAGTTTGGGAGCTTGTTCCATTGCCAGAAGGTGTAAGTCCTATTGGCACAAAATGGGTCTTCAAAAATAAAACTGATGAAAGGGGTATTGTTGTCAAGAATAAAGCCAGGCTTGTGGTTCAAGGGTACAGACAAGAAGGGGGCATTGATTATGATGAAACATTTCCCCTGTAGCAAGACTTGAAGCAATCAGACTATTTCTGGCCTTTGCTGTCAACCACAACATCAAGGTGTACCAAATGGATATCAAATGTGCATTCCTCTATGGTAAAATACAAGAGGAGGTTTATGTTTGTCAACCTCTAGGTTTTGAGGATCCATTTAATCCAAATCATGTCTACAAGCTGAATAAAGCTTTGTATGGCTTGAAACAAGCACCAAGGGCCTGGTATGAAACTCTTTCCACCTTCCTACTTTCCATTGGTTTCACAAGAGGTAGAATAGATAAAACACTGTTTTTAAAATGGAGAGGAAAGGATTTGACGATTGTCCAAATTTATGTTGATGACATCATCTTTGGAAGCACATGTAATAAAATGTGTGAAGAGTTTAGGCAACTCATGACAGCTGAGTTTGAAATGAGTGCAATGGGTGAACTCCAGTGCTTTCTTGGTCTCCAAGTAAGGCAACTGCAAAATGGCACTTTCATCCATCAAGGAAAATATGCCAAAGAACTGTTGAAGAAATTTGAGATGGATGATTGTAAGCCATGCAGTACACCCATTGCAACCAATAAAGTAGTCATATCTGATGAGAAGGATGAATTGGTTGATCAAACTTTGTATAGAAGCATAATTGGGTCTTTATTGTACCTAACTGCATCCAGGCCAGACATCATGTTTGCAACATGTGTTTGTGCTAGATCCCAATCAGCCCCTAGAAAGTCAAACCTTATTGCTGTAAAAAGGATATTCAGATACCTAAAAGGTGCTCCCACACTTGGTATCTGGTATCCAGCTGATGGTAAAATTGAGCTTTTAGGTTTCTCAGATAGTAACTTTGCTGGATGTGACAAGACAAGGAAGTCCACTTCAGGAGGGTGCCAATTCCTAGGCAATTGCTTAGTGTCTTGGCAAAGCAAAAAGCAAGCAGCTGTTTCCACATCCACTGCTGAGGCAGAATATATAGCTGCTGCAAGCTGTACAGCCCAACTGCTTTGGCTTCAAAATCAGTTGCTGGATTTTGGTATCACTGCCTTAAAGACACCACTAATGTTGGACAGCCAGGCAGCAGAAAATATCATCAAAAATCCAGTTTCCCATTCAACCACCAAGCACATTGACATCATACATCACTTTGTGAGGGATTGCTATGAAAAAGGTTTAATTTCTCTGCACCATGTTCCAACTAAGGATCAGCTGGCAGATGTGCTAACCAAAGCATTAGACACATCCACCTTTGAAAGCTTGATCTCTAGGATTGGCATGCTAAACATGGAATAACAGGCAAAATCCTGTTTTTCTATGAATAAAAGCATTAAAATATTTTCAGAAAATCAAAAATCCATCCTTAAAAATAGCTACAAATGAATTTTTCATTAAAATCCTTAAAAGTCTGCCATAACCACTGCTTTGTTCAAAAGTCTGCTCTACTTAAAAAAATTTGTCCACTGCTGAAAGTCAACCCCTGCTCTCTCATTTCTATGATAAACACTGTTGTTCAAAATCAATGTTTTATCCACTGATAGTAAAAATCACCCACTGCCCTCATTGTTCCAGTTATGCCCACTGATCTTGTTCCATCAGTGGTCTTCATAAAAGGAGTTGTCATTTTCTTCATCAGGGGTTGGCACGTGGACAGTACATTATGGTCAGACCTTTTGTAACCGCTGCCACGTCAGCATTCACTTTTTCTCTATAAAGCCCCCTTCAAAACCCCAAACAGTGTTTTACTGTCGAATTGAATTCTTAAAAATTCCTTTCTCAAAGCAGTTCTCATCTCATTTCCTCAAATTTCTTCACAACCTTCTTCGATCGTCTTCTCCAAAATGACAAAATCGAAGTCATCTGCAACACCCACTTCAAAATCTTCTCGTAAAAAGGCCGCTCCAAAGGCTACACCCATCGAAATCCCATACAAATCACCACACAATTATCTGGGTCTTTTGACAAAACCAGGCACCACAGATGCTTTCGATTCCATCATTGACATCATGTCTGCATCAAAGTACAAAACTTTGTTAATAGCAGATGCTCCAATTTACTTGGACACCCAAAGAGAGTTTTGGAAGAATATTACCCTTGACAAACAAGGCGAGGATGTCATAGCTATTAACTCTTCTCTCATGGGTACGCCTGTCAAAATCACACTACAATCCATCTCGGAAGTCTTTGAACTCAATGATCAGCAAGGTAAGACTTCTTTTCCCAAAAATGAGTTAAAAACTGATTTCCTTGAAAGGGGGTATGCAGAACAAATTAAAAAGGATACCTTACAAAAAGGTAATTTTCCACCTGCAACAAGATTTCTGTTCCATACCCTGCTTATGTGTGTTTCAAACAAAACCACTTCTTTTAATGAGATACCATTAAAGATTCAAAACCTGGGATATGCTATTCTTCAAGATGAAAATTTCAATTACTCCCAAGAAATCTTTAATGACTTGGTTAAAAATGTTGATAAGAAGCCATTCTTACTTTTTCCAAGATTTCTAAGTTACTATTTTGAAAAAAATTTAGTAAGGATGATGCTTTTGCAATAAAACAAGGTATATCTTTTCAAATAAACAGCTTAACTGCTGAAACTTTTACAGGAATCTCAACACCTTGCAAAACACAAGCAGAGGTGCCTGAGCAGACTTTAGCAGCTACCACTGCTCCTTAGGTATCTGCTGCTGAGCCCACTACTCAAGGTGATCAAAGTAGCAAAACAACTGCTTTGAAACCCACACCTACAATTACCAAAAAGCCAAAGCAAAAGAAAACTCAAAAACCCCCCAAACCTATCAAAAAGGCAACTCTGGAGGATGAGATACCAGAGCAACTGCCAGTGACAACACAAAAGTCACAAGAAACCACTGCTGCTACTTCCTCACAGCAGTTGGTACAAATATCTCAACCCATGGCTGAAACTCCTCCTGCTTCTTCTAAAAAAGAACAGGTTGTACAAATAGGGACACCACAATATGATGCTCTGGAATCACTTGCTTCCATCATCCACAGCCCAATGCCCGGGTGATATTCACTAATTTACACATATTTTAGTCCCCCGTTTTACCCCTATTTTATGCGTTTTCGGCCGTAAAACCGTCATTCGGATGCTTAATCATCTACACTTTTGTTTACAGGCCTAAAACAGTATACCAGACAAGATGATAGTGAGAACGAGGACTTTCCGGACAAAACGACGAAGCTGCGAACATTCTGTTAAGAAAACTTACCTGGGCATATGGAACGGTCGTGCGACCTAATGCACGACCGTGCATCTCCGACAAATGATGATCAACCCGGCAATGAACGAGGGTGCAACTAGGCGTGCAAGGCACACAAGGCCAGCCCGATGACGCACGGTCGTGCCATAATTTGCACCCCGTGCGGATCCGATGATCAGCCAAAACCTCGGTGATGAACGATCAGTGCAGCAGCTCGTGCAACAAGATCCCGGAATGGAACGGTCGTGCGATACGAAGAACGACCGTGCGTGACCTACGACTGGTCAAGATCTGTGACGTCATGCGGTATGGTGCACCATACCTCCAATAATGCATTAAAGTGAACGGTCGTGCAACTGGACGCACGACCGTGCGAAACCGAAAAAATATAAAAACTTGCAGAAACATTCTGCTCGAAACTCTGGACATTTTGGAAGCGATTCTGGCGATTTTCAGGCTCTGGAGGCTTCTGCTTTCACCCGGATTCAAGCCACATTGTGCCGATTAGCTTCGTTATCTTCCAGATTCTTAATCTTATGCTTGTTTATGGTTTGGTTTTTTAATCTTTCCATGATTTTGTTAATCTTTCAAGCATTTAGATTAATGTTTATGTATTATTGTAGCCTTTGGGCAAAAACACTACAATCCCTTGCTTGATTATAACCATTAGTGTGTTAATCTTTGTTTGTAATGACATTTTGAAGTATTTTCTATGTTAATCTTTGATGATTAGTTTGCAACCTTGTTATTGATATTGATTTCTTGATTATAAGTAATTGTGTTGGATGATTGGTATTTGGTTAGTTAAGATAGTTGAAAAATGAAGCTTAATTAATCTTGTATTAGTAAACTTTGAACTTGGTTAACTAGTTTAGCTTGGTTTAAATGTGTGCATCATGATACTAGAAATGGTTAGTGATTTAATAAAATGTAATTATTGTTAATCAAGAAAGCTTGCCGTCACGTAAGGACCTAAACGGGTTAAATGGTGTCGTTATGAATTCTTGCCATGATTTGTTAACTTAGTTAGTAGTTTAGGCCAAAATTGCTATCTTGGTGAATTTATGTGTAAGATTTGTAAAATGAACTCGGTTGTGATTTAATCTAGTTTATGCTTGTCTCGATGGTTGCATTGTGTTTCTCGGTGTCGCTTTCCTTGATTAAGTGCGGTTAGAAAACTCCTAACGGATGACTAGCTTATTTTTAAGAGATTTTCATAGACATTTATCAATTGCACGTTAAAGAACAATTTTAGGTGGTTAAAGTGTGTTTATCGTTTTAGCTTTCCAAATGATTGTCATGTTAGGATTCCCGAAAGGGATACTAATTGTCTTAAAATGGAAAATTGACCGAATGCTTCTAGTGCCAAAACCGACTTAGGTGACATGCTTTGGTTGTGTATTAAGCAAGGCTATTTATCTATTTTCTATTATGTTTTATAAGTATTTGTTTATGCTTACTTTAGTTTATTAAAAATCACAAAACTTATGTTTTTACCGGTAGTTTAGTGACAAAGGTCTAGTATTATTTCTCCGCCCATTTCCTTGGATCGATACTTGGTTCTTACCAATACTTTACTACATATATGACGGGGTACACTTGCCTCTTTCGTGTGTGTTTCGATGTTAAAGTAATAATCACTTTTATAAATTTAAAACCAATTCGTGTGTAATTTCATTGCAAAATTATGTATATATACGCACACGTCAAGTTTTTGGCGCCGTTGTCGGGGATATGGCGAGTTTTAGGAACGACCCGAGTCATTATGTTATCGGTGTATATACTTGTTAATATTTGTGTATAATTTCTTGATTATTTATTTGTTTATTTATTTGTTAATATTTCTTGCTTTTATTTCGATTTATTCGTTTTCGTGATTCTTTTGTACACTTGTGAATTTTTGTTCCATTTATTTATTCAATCCGGATTTATTTATTCATTTATTCATTGGGTTTTCGGCACCTTAAAATCATTTTTGTATTAGCCGATTCGATTATTTTTATTGTGTTGATTTTTATAAAATTTCGGGCCCATTTTCGAATTTTTATAAGATTTTCAGCCCATTTTAAATAATATTCTGTTTCTTTTCAGCCAAAAAAAAAAACATCATTATTATATTAATAAAATATTCATTGTGTCATTTTTTCGTTTGCAGGTTGATGTTCTCGACCCCCGCTCCAGAAGTTGTTGAACCGTCAGACGAGCCCGAACGCGATCTTAGGAGACGTCTTCGCGCGAGAGGGCGTGCGGTTGGGCTACTGCTCGCATCTGGTGAGCAGGAGCAGGTGGTACCCGCTAAAGCCGAAGGCTTCGGGGCAGCTGGAGACAGAACCATGGCGGACGATGAGCGACCTTTGAATGAGACAAATCAGCCCGGAAGGGCAGGCCTGGAGCCGAGTATCCTTCAACCTACTATTGATGCACCTACTTTTGAAATTAGATCTATGTAGGTCCCCTATTCGTATGGATCTTCAACAGAATTGTCTTTCCAATCAAGAGTGCGGAATCCTCTTGATCAGAATGTAGCAGAAAACAAGTAGAAGAACAGAAACAACAATTCACTTTCAAACCAGATCTTTATTGATTATCTATCAAAGTGATTACAATCAATCAAGATCCCTAACCACACTCAAATTCGTCTAAGCTAGCTCTCACGAATTTCTATGCCTCTCAAATTCTGTTTTGGCTGATTAACCTAAACCCTAAAGCCTAACCTTGTTTATATAACACAAGGTTGCTACTTTAGGCATGGGTTCCTACATGGGCTAGGCCCATTTCGTCCCCCATCACCCAATGTGGGTTTTGTTTAGCCCAAACTCTATAACCTCACTAATATAAAGCTAAACCCGCTAACTGTTTATCGTTTAACTAATTACAAGATATCCAAAGACCAAATCTAAGCTGTTGTCACAAACATGCACCAACAAACTCCCCCTTGACAATAGCTTCATAAAATAACTTTGTCTTCAGTCATCTTGCAATCTTCATGTAGTCTTGCACTGTCTTTGGTCTTTGGATAGCTTCAGCTTCAACAGCTTCTGTCAGCAACAAACTCCCCCTAAGCTGATGTATCCAATCACCAAATCTTCAAAAACTTTAGCGTTTGAGTAAACTCCAGTTCAGCATTTGTAAACAATCTTCAAACTCTTCAACTTTGTCTGCAATGTAGAAAGGAGGTTCTACCATGCATCCAATCAAACTCTCATCTTCACAGCAACTTCTCAGCAACACAGCAACTTCTCAGCAACACACTGCTTCAATCTGTTTACTATAAAACAAACATCTCGAGAAACCATAAGAATTTTTCAACATAAGTTAAACAAATTATTATTTTTCAAGAGATAGTTAAACTGTATCACAGATTAAGCATTTTCAATTTATCACCAACACGCAAAACTTTTTAATCACACCCTATAACCCGCATGATTTAAAATTTTGAACTCACTTTCTAACACCGTCTCCCCCTATCAGTAACAATTCCTCCAAGAATAACAGTTTTCCGTACGTTAAGAATTTTAAACAGAAAAAGACACTATTTTTGTATTTTTATATTTTCTGAAAGCAAGTAAATACAAAAGCAATAAACACTCTATTTTTGTGAGAATCACTGGTAAGAAAATCATATCAGCACAATCAAACTGTTTCACACAATTAGATAATTCTTTATATAATTTTTCGTGAAAAGCAGTCCAAGATGATTACCAGTATGTTTGTCCTCTTAAACAAAATGTGTAACACCTAAAAAATTCACGTCCTATAATGTGTTGACACGTGTCATAATGTTTAAACGTGTGAAAGAAATATTATAGAAGGACTAAAGTTGACAAACGTGGAAAGTATGTGAATATACGTATTCTAAGTGTCAACTGTGAATAATTATATTATATATTACCCCTACACGATGCTCATACCTTCAAACGAATAAATCATGGATCATACGAAGCTAAATGTGTGTGATTTCAAACTACAGGGACCAAATGTGTCAACATGTTTAATTTATACCTCTGAGTGACCTTTTGACGAACCCGAAGCTTTGTAAATATTAATTATACTCACGAGAATGCACCATAAAAATTTCATAAGGTTTCGTTAATGTATGAGAAAGTTATGATCAAATTCGTGTGCGAAGCGTTAAAGCGTAAACGTCGAAAGTTAGGACTTTTCGGGTGAAAATAAAGTTACCCGGGGACTTGGCAAAGTGGGTATATGATTTAAGGCCTTAGTAGATCAATTGTGGAGGTTTAAAGTGCAATAAATCAGTAACCATTCGAGTTTTGAAGAGACAAGGGCTGAATCGCAAACAAAATCAACAAACCTGATCTGCTAGGGGGTCGCGCTGCGCGACGGGACCCTCGCGCTACGCGAGGGTGTGCCCAGCTCCGAAAAACTCGCTGATGGTCTGCCAAAGCGTATTTTCGCGACTCCTACTCGTTTTTCCACTTCTCTTGGCCCCTAAAACGTCCCCTAAGCCCCTAGGACACATGTCAATCGATTGTGGGCACTCCTAGACTCAGTTGTCAAAGAATTATGGTGTGTGGAACCATTATAAATAGCCTTCAAAGTCACAAACATTCTCACACCTTCATTTGATCATCTGGAGCCTTTCTGGAGCTAAGGAACTCTCCCAACTGATCATAAGTCGTGCATAGGACCCTTGTAAGTGTTCTAATCCTTTCTTGTTTGAGTTTAGCTTAGTTAATTAGCTAAAAGTCAAACCGTCGTAATTACGGTTTGACTTCGAGATTAGTCAATAATGGCTCAGTCAAATCTCGAATTAAAAGTAGTTATAAGTTGGTATTTATGTGGGTAATAAAACCCCAAAAGGGTTTCCCCTGATCACCACTTTAACTAGTTCAAAAGTCGGGTCAAACATATACTTAAAAAGTCAACAGAATTCTTAAAAGGTCATTTATGCATAATTAGCTATCTAGACCATGTATAACCTGTTTGATTATTGTTATAACTTAGTAATTAGTATAAGAACATGTCCAAACCTGTTCAACCCGACTATTTCCTGTTTAGACCCGGTTCGGAACCGAAAGTCACATAGTTTGACTTTCACTTTGACTTTCAGTTCTGACCCGTTTAGGCATATTTTAGAAATGCCTCAGAGCTTTAATTGGACTAGGATACATGTTAGAACAACCCTCTGTGATTATACATCTTGGTTCACTAGTTATCCAATTAATATGCATATTTCCGTTAATTGCTCATACGTTGACCGTTATGCCCTTATTACCTTAAAACATGATTTATGAAAATGTAAAAGTGTAGAAACCTTGGATATTGATATATAAACTTGTATGCAAAATTTGACATCAGTTTGACTTGTAGATTAAGAGTTATGCTCATTAGCGTAATTACGGTGCTTTATGTTAATAAAATGGCGTAATTAGCGTATAGCCTAATTAAACATACTTTTTGGTATCAAACGAATTACCCACTGATGTAATATATTATTTTGGGAATTTTAAAGATTTTTAATTAATTTTAGGCTGAGCATAACTCATAGTCGTAGGCTTAATTCGGTAATTGTCGGTTTTGCCCTTACGGGCCATAAAATGAGTTTTACTTATCTAAACGACTCCAAACCTTTTGCTACTGATCACATATGATTAATAAATTATTTTAAGCCTTCTGGAAATATAAAAATATCAGATTTAAGTATCAAACCCGGTAATGGCCTTTAATCACCTTAATTAGCGTTTTAACGCATAGCATGTTCTAAAATCATATTGGACATACCCGGGTTGATACCTACTGATATATGAGGAAAATTATGATATTTTAACAGTAAGCAAAGGCTGATAAACTCAGACTTCTTTTTTGAGCTTTTCGGCTTATGTGAAAGTACCAAAATACCCCTACGGGGCATAGTTTGGTTAAATATGATAAATTTCACATATACGCCTTAGCCTACTGTTATAACCCATCAAAATGAGTATGTTTGCTGTTTACATCAGACCTGTAACTCAGTTAAACAATTAAACCCTTTTACAAACTTTAAAATGACCAAACTACCCCTACGGGGCATAGTTTGTGTTTAAATTAGTTCGGGGCATAACGAAAGACATCCTATTGATGTTACAACATATTTGAAGCATATTGACTTAGGAAACCTGTATATGGCTCTTACGGATACCCGTTACGCATACTACGCGTTCGGCTCGGTTTATGTAACAAGTTTACATAAATTAGCCGAAACGGGTCAAACCTTAACGGTTTTATCTCAAAATCCAGAATGTGAATAATAAACCCATATTAAACAAGTCTTCAAACTTGTCGGGTCTGAATCACATTCTATCCGGTCTTCGCTTAATTGTGCGTACGAACCGTATCTTGAAACTAGCCGGTCTAAGCTTAAGCTTAATAAAAGACCCGTTAGAATTCTAATAGGTTATATTAAACCTTCGTTCCAGATTAGGAGAGACAGTAAAAGCTACGTGCATTCTACTTATTGTGAATTATACTTGCATCAGGTAAATACTTTTAACTTATTTTCCCTATACGGGCTTGGGTTACGGTACATAGCGTACCGCTTGATCGGGCATCAAATCTCCACGCTTGGTGGGTAGTTGAATAATTTGATCGGCTCGTTTTAAACAGATTTGTTTACTTTACAGCCTTTGGGGGGTTAATGACCATTTCCCGGATATCCCTGGCATCATCTTACGAGATGGCCACGACCTGAGCACGGGGTGTAGGCGTACACCCGTGTATAACTCACTTAAAGTGGTGTGTCTATTGATCTTTAACCCGGATACGTTCCGGGCTACTAAACGCATAAGTAACATGTAATTCGTTCACAAGATTATAATATTAAATAATTCTCCCAAGTTAAATAAAATGATTTATGCCACGTGCATCCAAACCAATTTTCAATCATTTTCCAAAATGAGTCAGTTGAATGTATTTACCAGTGTAAACTGACGTATTTTCCCAAAAAGACTGAATGCAGGTACTAAACGTAATTGGCTGGATTGTCTCCTAAGCATCAGTAAAAGTCTCGCAAGCTTAGGATGCCAGAAGTCTGTTGAACAACTAAATGTTATTTTGTTTCGATCCGTTCTGTGGATAAACACCGGATATTGTGACTTTGTTTACAATAAATAAATTCGGTTGTATCTTATTTTTAAATTGCTTCCGCTGTGCATTATTATATTGTGTTGTTTGACTATTACGTTGCCAACCACGTCACGATACTCCCCCACCGGGCCCACCGGTGACACGTGGAAATCGGGGTGTGACAGGTTGGTATCAGAGCCAACACTGAGTGAATTAAACACTAGCCTTTTGTGTTTAATCTCAGTTACACAATTGCACATATCTAAACCTTCGAGTCTAGACTTATAACCTAGGACAAATTCCACCTTATTCGGTTTTTGTTTGTCCTTTAAATTTTATATTTTGTTATTGTTATCTCATGCTTTATTGACAGGAATAACAAAGATGCCTCCAAGATTCTTCCGAACACGAGGAAGAGGAAGAGGAAATGGGTTAGTTACAGCCCCCAACGACCATGAAGCTGGACCTTCACGAAGGCGAGCTCCGTCCAACACCGAGAGTGACGACCCTCGGGAAAACCGAAGAAACCAGTACGAGCCGGCTAGACGATCGGTTTCGCATACTTCAACACCGCCTGCTCTAAATCCTTATGAACCCAATAACCCTCAACCGTCTTACATACCACTACAGAGGTCCCTATCTCATCATTCATATGGGGACCCTACACCTATTTTTAGGGGACAGTTTAACCCGGTTGGGTTCATACCAGAGCCCGTGGGTTTTAACCCACTGGGTCCGGAGGACCACTTTTCAGGAGATCACGCCGACGATATGGACGAGGATACGGACCCCGTCATGCCGGCAAGTGGTACCCCAAACCATCCGATCGAGATCTCCGACGGATCGTCCTTTCACGGATCACCCTATGGTGGTCCAGATAGTTTCCAAGCTCTCTTTGATCAACACCAGTGGTACTATACACCTTCGCACCACTCTTCATCTCATCAGCAGCACTCGTCGTCACATGGGCAGCATCAGCAGCAGCATTCTCAGCAGCAGCAGGAGCCACAGCCACAGCCGCATCATCAAGATTCATCTGAGGATCACCGCTTTGTGGCAGTTACGCCACCACCTCCACCGCCACCAGTTCAACCGGCACCTCCTCAACCGCCAAGGCGTAGGAGAACCGGTGCACGCATGTCGGTACGACCGGGGGGCTTCACTTTCGATTCCCCACGACAGTCTAGTGCTAGTCACTACCCACCGCACTATGAGGACCCGCAAATGGGAGGACCCTCCAACCCTGCTGTACTACAACCACCGCCGATGGGATTTGAAAACCCAATCCCGGCATATACGAGTGGCATGGGATACAACCCGTTTGAACCCCCAACGCATCACGACTATGGGTACGCGGAGGCTGATCCGTACATGTTAGTAGCGAATTACAACACCCAATGACCCTATGGGGATCCATGGGGGGTGAGTTACCCGACACAAGGATACGCGATACCTCCTAGACCCATCATCCGGACTCAATCGCAGCCACCTAGATTCTCACCACCCGAACATGAAGAAATTCTGTAAAGGATAAATCAAGTTGAACGGGTAGTTCAAGAGGACCGCCGGGAGAGGCAAACATTCTTCTAGGGATTAGTGGGATTGATCAAGGGGAAGAACAAGAAAGATCGTTGAATCCTTCCGCAGTTATTTTCTCCTGTATTTACTGTTGAGCCCCTGCGTGGGCATGCTTGTTTGTTTGAACCCCTACGTGGGTGTATTGTTAGTGTGAGTCCCTGCGTGGACTATTATATTATGTAGTCCCTACGTGGACATGTGTGATGTTTGGCCCCTGCGTGGGCATGTGTGTTATTTAACCCTTGCATGGGTAAATTAGTAATTTGAAAGACCCGTTTAGGGCAAGTGTGTAATGCTTTGATTAAATAAATGGAATGTTTATTTTTATAAATTTCATGATTTCCATTTGTGCATATATACTTTATAAATGGAATAAATAAATTTAAATCATTCCTTTTAAATTAATCTGCCTATGTAATTATTTAATTAAGGATCTTAAAGTGTGAAACCTAGCCACGTGTCAAATATAAGATCGGGCCAAGATGGTAAGACCTGTTTAAAAGATTCAAAATCCCTGTTAACATCTTAAAACATGTTAACACTCCTGGCAGAAGTGATTCGTTAAAATCACATGTCATATTATAAATGTAAGGATTCTTTAGAAGATTCCAAACCCAGTTTAATAATCTCTAAATCCTGGGTCTACATCATCAATTAAGATGATCATATTTTTACCATACTTGGTAGTATGATGCCTACGGGCCCCGCTCATTTTTTTGAGCCAAAAGACAGTGGTAGCTATGATTCCCTGTCTGATAAGGGTAATGAACTAGGTTCAAACCTTAAAAGTCTTGATTCTCTGAAATCATAGCTTATAATTTAAATTGTCCATGTGACTAAGCCTTATGTGCAAATATATATTGTTAGTGTTTATGTTTAGGATAAATTTTAATTGAAATCCTAAATTAATACGCTTAATAAGTTAACCGTATATGGTCTCTGTTTACCATGGTTAACGAGTTACCTTAAGGGGTAATTCCATAATAAAATCCCAAATAAAATATTGACCTTGTTTTCTGCAACAGATCAATACAAATGGCTGACTCCAATGAAATAAATAGCCATCCTGTGGAGCCGAATGAGAACGCCCAGATTACGTTAACGGGTGCTGAACTAAAAGCAATCATAGACGGCGCTATCACACAGGCTTTGGATAGACAGTACGAGGAATACAGTGGCACTCGAAGTAGGACCCACTCTACATCACGTTCAAAGCCCAGGACACATTCTGAGGCTCATAACAAGCCTCCTCCCAAGAAGAATGGACCCAAGAAAGACGGTGTTGACCGTCAGTCCACCAACAACCAAAGTGACCCATCTCAGCATTTAGTACTGCATCAAGGACCCCGTAACAAGGGTTGCACTTACAAGTACTTCGTGTCTTGTAAACCCAGGGATTTTACTGGGGAAAAAGGGGCCGTCGACTGTATGACATGGCTGGATGAAATGGACACGGTGGTGGATATCAGAGGGTGCGCTGAAGGGGATATAGTTAAGTATGTGTCACAGTCCTTCATGGGGGAAGCATTGGCATGGTGGAGATCTCTGATGGAGGCCTCCGGAAAGATCCCGTTGTATAGCATGTCGTGGGATCAATTCATTGCCCTGATTAAGGAAAACTTCTGTCCTCAACATGAGGTGGAAAAGATAGAATCTGACTTTCTATCCCTGGTGATGAAGAACCTCGATTGTCAAGCTTATCTGACAAGCTTCAATACACTGTCTCGGTTGGTTCCCTACCTGGTAACCCCGGAGCCCAAAAGAATCGCTCGCTTTATTGGTGGTTTGGAACCCGAGATCAAGTCCAGTGTAAAAGCTTCTCGGCCAGTTACCTTCAGGTCTGTAACTGACTTTTCCTTATCCCTCACTCTGGATGCGGTCCGGCAGAGATCGCAGAGGAATAAGGCGGCCGAGAAGAGGAAGCATGAAGATGATGGTTCGCGTAAGTTGAACAAGAAGCACCGTGGGAGCGGTGATCACAAGAAGGGATCGGAATCAAAGAAAGATGGGCATCGTTCTGGAGAGAAGCCCACATGCAAAACTTGCTAGAAACAGCACTTTGGAAAGTGCAGACTCGAATCAAACTCGAATAACGAGTCAAGGTCTTTTGCTTGTGGTTTGTGCAAGTCCAAGGAACACAAAACCTTGGATTGCAAGAGGATGAAAGATGCAACGTGCTACCGTTGCAATGAAAAGGGCCACATAAAGACTAACTGCCCTAAGTACAACAAGAAGCCTGAGGAGGCTAAGAAGACTAACGCCAGAGTCTTCAGAATGGATGCGAAAGAAGCTGTGCAGGACGATAATGTCATAACAGGTACTTTCCTTGTAAATGATGTTTTTGCAAGAGTACTTTTTGATTCAGGCGCAGATAAGTCTTTCGTAGATCATAAGTTTTGTAAATTGTTGAATTTACCTGTCAAAACCCTAAGCGTAAACTATGAGGTAGAGTTAGCAGATGGTACCATAGAAACCGTCTCTACTATGTTAGATGGATGTGCTATATCCATTAAGAACCATTCTTTTCCTCTGTCTCTACTTCCGTTTAAATTGGCTGGTTTTGACATTGTTCTGGGTATGGACTGGTTATCTCATAACCAGGCCCAAATTGTCTGTAACCAGAAACAAGTGGTGATAAAAACTCCGTCTGGTGAGTCACTTACCATTCGGGGAGATACCCAGTATGGACTACCTGAGCACGTGACTATGCTCAAGGCTTCAAAGTGTTTGAAGAAAGGGTGTGTCATCTACATGGCACAGGTGATTATGGAGGAACCTAAACCGAAGTTAGAAGACATCCCTGTCATTTCTGAATACCCAGAAGTGTTTCCTGAAGATCTACCTGGCCTACCACCAGATAGACAAGTTGAATTTAGGATCGATATCATTCCTGGAGCGGCACCAGTTGCCAGAGCACCATACAGATTGGCACCCACCGAAATGAAGGAGTTGCGGACGCAGCTAGATGAATTGCTGGCTAAGGGTTTCATTCGACCTAGTTCATCTCCTTGGGGAGCGCCAATCCTGTTTGTCAAGAAGAAGGATGGATCGATGCGTCTATGCATCGACTATCACGAGCTTAATAAAGTCACGATCAAGAATAGATATCCATTGCCCAGGATCGACGATTTGTTCGATCAGCTTCAAGGGGCAAGTTACTTCTCAAAGATTGATCTTAGGTCAGGCTACCATCAGTTGAAGGTTAAGGACGAAGACGTTCACAAGACTGCATTTAGGACTCGTTACGGTCACTACGAGTTCCTAGTGATGCCTTTTGGGCTCACTAATGCACCAGCCGCGTTCATGGATCTCATGAATCGCGTCTGCAAGCCTTACTTAGATAAATTTGTTATCGTCTTCATCGATGACATCCTTATTTATTCTAAGAATCAAGCTGACCACGAGAAACACCTTCGTTGTATTCTCAAACTTCTACGACAGGAGAAGCTCTACGCCAAATTCCCTAAGTGTGAATTTTGGCTACGAGAAGTCCAATTCCTTGGACACGTGGTTAGTGAGCGTGGTATCCAGGTGGATCCCGCTAAAGTTGAAGCTGTTATGAATTGGCAAGAGCCAAAGACACCTACGGAGATTCGTAGCTTCCTGGGATTGGCAGGATATTACAGGCGCTTTATTGAAAATTTTTCAAGGATTGCTGCACCCCTAACTTCCTTGACCAAGAAGAAAGTAAAGTTCGTTTGGGGCCCTAAGCAGCAAGAGTCCTTCGATGTCTTGAAACAAAAGTTGAGCAACGCTCCTGTGCTTACCTTACCTGAAGGCGCTGAAGAATTTGTAGTTTATTGTGATGCATCACACACTGGCATGGGGTGTGTGCTTATGCAGAAAGGCAAGGTGATTGCCTATGCATCACACCAGTTAAAGGTGCACGAAAAGAATTACACCACCCATGACTTGGAATTGGGTGCCGTTGTGTTCGCACTAAAACTGTGGAGGCATTATCTTTATGGAATCAAGTTTGTGATCTTTTCTGATCACAAGAGCCTCCAGCATCTGTTTAACCAGAAAGAATTAAACATGAGACAACGCCGTTGGATGGAAACCTTGAATGACTATGATTGTGAAATCAAGTATCATCCCGGCAAAGCGAATGTAGTCGCTGATACCTTGAGCAGAAAGGAAAGGGTTAAACCCATTCGAATTAACGCCAAGCGTATGGAGATAAAGAATAGTTTGATAGAAAGGGTGTTAGCTGCACAGAAGGAAGCTGTGTTGGAAGCTAACTATCCTAATGAAAAGTTAGGAGTAACTGAGGAGCAGTTAACTCTTAGCAAGGACGGAATTTTACGGTTAAACAGACGAATATGGGTTCCAATTTTTGGAGGACTTCGTGATGTCATCCTCCAAGAGGCCCATAGTTCCAAATACTCCGTCCATCCTGGAGCTGATAAAATGTACCAGGATTTGAAGGCAAATTATTGGTGGATAGGCTTGAAAAAGTCTGTAGCCGCCCATGTAGCAAAATGCTTGACATGTGCGCAAGTCAAAGCCGAGCATCAGAAACCGTCAGGTTTGCTACAACAGCCTGAACTTCCTACGTGGAAGTGGGAAATGGTAACTATGGATTTTATTACCAAGTTACCCAAGACGAGGAAAGGCAATGATACGATATGGGTTATAGTTGACCGACTGACTAAGTCAGCTCATTTCTTACCCATCAAGGAGACTTATAGCTCCGATATGTTAGCCCAGTTATACGTTGATAAGATTGTAGCCTTACACGGCATACCTGTAGCTATTATCTCTGATAGAGATACTAGGTACACGTCACATTTTTGGAAGAGCTTCCAGCAATCTTTGGGCACACGTTTGAACTTTAGTACGGCTTACCATCCTCAGACAGACGGTCAGAGTGAGCGTACTATTCAAACGTTGGAAGACATGCTACGCGCATGTGCGATCGATTTGGGAGGTAGCTGGGATAAGAACCTACCATTGATCGAATTCTCCTACAACAATAGCTACCATACCAGCATAAAGGCTGCGCCTTTTGAGGCATTATACGGTAGAAAGTGTAGATCGCCAGTTTGTTGGGCGGAAGTTGGAGAAGTCCAGTTATCAGGACCAGAGATCGTGTTCGAAACGACGGACAAGATTGTCCAGATTCGTAACAATCTCCAAGCTGCCCGAAATAGGCAGAAGAGTTACGCGGATCCCAGTCGTAAGGATTTTCACTTCGAAGTAGGTGACAAAGTCCTACTTAAAGTGTCACCATGGAAAGGGGTGATGCGATTTGGTAAGAAAGGCAAACTAAGCCCGAGATATATAGGACCTTTCGAGGTTATCGAACGTGTCGGGTCAGTTGCCTACAAGTTGAACTTACCAGAAGAGCTCAGTGGAATTCACAATGTGTTCCACATCTGCAATCTAAAGAAGTGTTCCGCTGACGATTCACATGTCATGCCACATACAGATGTGCAAATAGATAAGAGCTTAACGTTTGTGGAAAAACCTTTGTCGATTGAAGATCGACAGGTAAGGAAGCTTCGAAGAAAGCATATACCTTTTGTAAAGGTCAAATGGGATACCCGTAGGGGTCCCGAATACACGTGGGAGGTTGAATCCACGATGAAAGAAAAGTACCCTTACTTATTTCAGTAAATCTCGGGTCGAGATTTATTTTAAGGGGGTGAGGATGTAACACCTCGAAAATTCACGTCCTATAATGTGTTGACACGTGTCATAATGTTTAAACGTGTGAAAGAAATATTATAGAAGGACTAAAGTTGACAAACGTGGAAAGTATGTGAATATACGTATTCTAAGTGTCAACTGTGATTAATTATATTATATATTACCCCTACACGATGCTCATACCTTCAAACGAATAAATCATGGATCATACGAAGCTAAATGTGTGTGATTTCAAACTACAGGGACCAAATGTGTCAACATGTTTAATTTATACCTCTGAGTGACCTTTTGACGAACCCGAAGCTTTGTAAATATTAATTATACTCACGAGAATGCACCATAAAAATTTCATAAGGTTTTGTTAATGTATGAGAAAGTTATGATCAAATTCGTGTGCGAAGCGTTAAAGCGTAAACGTCGAAAGTTAGGACTTTTCGGGTGAAAATAAAGTTACCCGGGGACTTGGCAAAGTGGGTATATGATTTAAGGCCTTAGTAGATCAATTGTGGAGGTTTAAAGTGCAATAAATCAGTAACCATTCGAGTTTTGAAGAGACAAGGGCTGAATCGCAAACAAAATCAACAAACCTGATCTGCTAGGGGGTCGCGCTGCGCGACGGGACCCTCGCGCTACGCGAGGGTGTGCCCAGCTCCGAAAAACTCGCTGATGGTCTGCCAAAGCGTATTTTCGAGACTCCTACTCGTTTTTCCACTTCTCTTGGCCCCTAAAACGTCCCCTAAGCCCCTAGGACACATGTCAATCGATTGTGGGCACTCCTAGACTCAGTTGTCAAAGAATTATGGTGTGTGGAACCATTATAAATAGCCTTCAAAGTCACAAACATTCTCACACCTTCATTTGATCATCTGGAGCCTTTCTGGAGCTAAGGAACTCTCCCAACTGATCATAAGTCGTGCATAGGACCCTTGTAAGTGTTCTAATCCTTTCTTGTTTGAGTTTAGCTTAGTTAATTAGCTAAAAGTCAAACCGTCGTAATTACGGTTTGACTTCGAGATTAGTCAATAATGGCTCAGTCAAATCTCGAATTAAAAGTAGTTATAAGTTGGTATTTATGTGGGTAATAAAACCCCAAAAGGGTTTCCCCTGATCACCACTTTAACTAGTTCAAAAGTCGGGTCAAACATATACTTAAAAAGTCAACAGAATTCTTAAAAGGTCATTTATGCATAATTAGCTATCTAGACCATGTATAACCTGTTTGATTATTGTTATAACTTAGTAATTAGTATAAGAACATGTCCAAACCTGTTCAACCCGACTATTTCCTGTTTAGACCCGGTTCGGAACCGAAAGTCACATAGTTTGACTTTCACTTTGACTTTCAGTTCTGACCCGTTTAGGCATATTTTAGAAATGCCTCAGAGCTTTAATTGGACTAGGATACATGTTAGAACAACCCTCTGTGATTATACATCTTGGTTCACTAGTTATCCAATTAATATGCATATTTCCGTTAATTGCTCATACGTTGACCGTTATGCCCTTATTACCTTAAAACATGATTTATGAAAATGTAAAAGTGTAGAAACCTTGGATATTGATATATAAACTTGTATGAAAAATTTGACATCAGTTTGACTTGTAGATTAAGAGTTATGCTCATTAGCGTAATTACGGTGCTTTATGTTAATAAAATGGCGTAATTAGCGTATAGCCTAATTAAACATACTTTTTGGTATCAAACGAATTACCCACTGATGTAATATATTATTTTGGGAATTTTAAAGATTTTTAATTAATTTTAGGCTGAGCATAACTCATAGTCGTAGGCTTAATTCGGTAATTGTCGGTTTTGCCCTTACGGGCCATAAAATGAGTTTTACTTATCTAAACGACTCCAAACCTTTTGCTACTGATCACATATGATTAATAAATTATTTTAAGCCTTCTGGAAATATAAAAATATCAGATTTAAGTATCAAACCCGGTAATGGCCTTTAATCCCCTTAATTAGCGTTTTAACGCATAGCATGTTCTAAAATCATATTGGACATACCCGGGTTGATACCTACTGATATATGAGGAAAATTATGATATTTTAACAGTAAGCAAAGGCTGATAAACTCAGACTTCGTTTTTGAGCTTTTCGGCTTATGTGAAAGTACCAAAATACCCCTACGGGGCATAGTTTGGTTAAATATGATAAATTTCACATATACGCCTTAGCCTACTGTTATAACCCATAAAAATGAGTATGTTTTCTGTTTACATCAGACCTGTAACTCAGTTAAACAATTAAACTCTTTTACAAACTTTAAAATGACCAAACTACCCCTACGGGGCATAGTTTGTGTTTAAATTAGTTCGGGGCATAACGAAAGACATCCTACTGATGTTACAACATATTTGAAGCATATTGACTTAGGAAACCTGTATATGGCTCTTACGGATACCCGTTACGCATACTACGCGTTCGGCTCGGTTTATGTAACAAGTTTACATAAATTAGCCGAAACGGGTCAAACCTTAACGGTTTTATCTCAAAATCCAGAATGTGAATAATAAACCCATATTAAACAAGTCTTCAAACTTGTCGGGTCTGAATCACATTCTATCCGGTCTTCGCTTAATTGTGCGTACGAACCGTATCTTGAAACTAGCCGGTCTAAGCTTAAGCTTAATAAAAGACCCGTTAGAATTCTAATAGGTTATATTAAACATTCGTTCCAGATTAGGAGAGACAGTAAAAGCTACGTGCATTCTACTTATTGTGAATTATACTTGCATCAGGTAAATACTTTTAACTTATTTTCCCTATACGGGCCTGGGTTACGGTACATAGCGTACCGCTTGATCGGGCATCAAATCTCCACGCTTGGTGGGTAGTTGAATAATTTGATCGGCTCGTTTTAAACAGATTTGTTTACTTTACAGCCTTTGGGGGGTTAATGACCATGTCCCGGATATCCCTGGCATCATCTTACGAGATGGCCACGACCTGAGCACGGGGTGTAGGCGTACACCCGTGTATAACTCACTTAAAGTGGTGTGTCTATTGATCTTTAACCCGGATACGTTCCGGGCTACTGAACGCATAAGTAACATGTAATTCGTTCACAAGATTATAATATTAAATAATTCTCCCAAGTTAAATAAAATGATTTATGCCACGTGCATCCAAACCAATTTTCAATCATTTTCCAAAATGAGTCAGTTGAATGTATTTACCAGTGTAAACTGACGTATTTTCCCAAAAAGACTGAATGCAGGTACTAAACGTAATTGGCTGGATTGTCTTCTAAGCATCAGTAAAAGTCTCGCAAGCTTAGGATGCCAGAAGTCTGTTGAACAACTAAATGTTATTTTGTTTCGATCCGTTCTGTGGATAAACACCGGATATTGTGACTTTGTTTACAATAAATAAATTCGGTTGTATCTTATTTTTAAATTGCTTCCGCTGTGCATTATTATATTGTGTTGTTTGACTATTACGTTGCCAACCACGTCACGATACTCCCCCACCGGGCCCACCGGTGACACGTGGAAATCGGGGTGTGACAAAATGCATGAACATTTCAAGTACCATTACCGTATGATACGTTAAGGTAATTTTATTTACTGATATACTAGTGTGTCCCACTTCAGGATATACCCCCACGATCAAGGTATGCACAAAGATTCATCGTAGTAGGTGAGTATACTAATGTCATCCTTTAAGAAAACACTTAACAATGTCTAGGTCTGCATATAATCTGTTTTATCATGTTTTGATTGCTTAACAATGAACACCCAAATAAATACTAATCAAATCCTGGAAATATAAACAACACACTCTATCATGCAAGTATCTTCCCTACCACATATTTCACAAGTCCAATCCAAATTTCTGAAATCTTAACTGGGAATAGGTTGAGAAGATAACAGAATAGATCTTTAGCAGAGATGGTATAATATACAGATCAAATGAGTTTTCTCAGTTTGATATAGGTTTCTTGGGTTTCATTTGGGCACTTGAGGGCCTCTTTCAGGTGTATTAGATCTATAGCGCGACAACGTACAGCTAGGTCAGCATGTATCTGGATGCAGCAGAAGCTGTCATTGCCTAGCACC
Organism: Helianthus tuberosus; assembly: GCA_030545235.1. NCBI lineage: Eukaryota > Viridiplantae > Streptophyta > Magnoliopsida > Asterales > Asteraceae > Helianthus > Helianthus tuberosus. The sequence continues at coordinate 177,427,520 of CM060450.1, forward strand.
TCCAAGTCAGCATATATCTGGATGCAGCAGAGGAGGTACACGACTTTTTTCAGAGAAGATTTCAGAATCAGATCAAAATTGTGTGTATCGGGACAACATACAGACATTCAAATAGAAATGAGCTAATTCCAAGTTACTTTCTTTCCTGGGGTCATGTACAATTTTAGTTCTGAACAGAATGACAGTCAAGATATCCCCAGATGAAATAACAGTATAAAGACCCAAAACTTCAGATTTTGGCAATCTATCAACGTAAGATTTAAGGTCATTAAACCATACACCACTGATGTGTTCCCCACTCATACACAGTTCATTTAAGTTTATATCACATTGGTAAGTTGATTATTTCATGCTTTTTGCCTACTGGTACATCATATAATGAAGCTGCTATCACACTTAAGCAATTTAATTTCATTTCAGTGTGACAGTCTAACTTGCCAATGTACTATCATTTCTCCTTTTTCACACAGTGATAACATTTTTAATTTTCTAATTTTTTTATGTTTTTGATTTTTCAATTTTTTTATTTTTGATTTTTAAGAAAAGCAGTAAACTATTTACAAAATTCTTATGAAAAACCAGTTATTCATGATTCCTCATCCCGTTGAGTTCGACTAAGTGTTCAAAGCGAGCCCTGTCAAAAGCTTTAGTATAAAGATCTGCCAGGTTATCTTCGGTGTCGACTTAGCACTTTGAACTTCAATTTAAATCAATCAATATACATTTATCAACAATCTCACATCCCCCTTCATATGCCTAGAGCAGCCATTATCAACATAAGTTGATAATCCTCCTTAGCAGCTCCTGCACACACCAACTAAGAAATTAGTTAGATTGGGGGACCCAAGCCTTAATGGTCTTGGGTCGTCCAAATTCACCAACCACTTGAACATCCATCCAATATCCATTACTCCTAACAGGAGTCTTGGATCTCAGACCTGTTGATGGAATTTGATTTTGATTTCCATAAGGTCTATGGTCCTGAGGGTTCCTATATGTATTTGGACTATTTGACCTTTGAAAATTTTGATTTTGAAACCTTGAGTTTTGATTCCAAGAAGCATTATTGTTATAATTTCTAAAGCCATTGTTATAAAAATTTCGACCACCATCATTTTGGTATCGATTTTGATATTGACCTTGACTTCTGAAATTATTAGCATTATAATTGTTCATTCTTGGTGAACTGCTTCTAGGTCTCTCAAATCTGCCTGGTGGAGATCTAGGCTGAAATCTAGGTTGATTTCTTTGAAAACGTGGAAATTGTGGAGTTCCTTTTTCAGCCTTATCTACACCAACAGCAACATTTTCTGGTTGCTTAGGAGCAGATTTCGTTGGAGAATTTGCAACTTTCTCCTGTTTATCACCACTATTCTCTGGTGACTTCTCTCTCTTCCTCTCACTTACTTGTGCTTCACTCTTTTTGTTAGGACAGCAGCTAGCTACATGTCCCTTGGTGTGACATTTGAAGCACGATTTCTTTTTCGAAGACTTCTTCTCTGAAGCCTTTGAACTAGATTCGGGATTTGATGATGATGCATTAGAAGGATTTTCTTCAGTTTGCTTAATTTCAGATTTTTCAATGTTCTTATTTTTAGCAAACTCTACATTTGATTCATTTTCAATTACAGCAGTTTCATTTTTCATGTCACTTCCTTGAACAAAAGTAACACTTTTAACAAAAGTTGGATTTTTATTCTTAGGATGTGATGTGTTCTTTTTCAAAATAGGTTTGCTGTTATTATCCTTCTTAGCATCAACACTCTCAAACACATTTCCTTGACGTGACGTGGAACTACTTGGTGATGTTGACCCAAAGTCCATGAGATCATCTTCATCAGGCAAGAAAGAATAGTCATGACTAACAGGAGGTGGAACTTCATTGAAACCATGAAATCCCACACTTGTTTTGTCATTACTTTTCTTCAAGCCTCCCATCATATGTTTCATAACAAAAGTAGAGTCCCTGAATTGACCTAATTTCTTTTCAAGTTCAACAATTTTGAGTTGTGCATCTGACAACTCTTTGCATTTTTCAGAAATCTCTTTTGTTTTCTCAGCCATCATTTCATGAGCTAAGTCTATTACTTGAAGTTTCTCGTTTAATTTGCAGGTTAAAGAGTCAATTTTACTTTCATAACCTTTTATTTTCTTCAAGTATGATGATTCATTTCTTTTAGCAAAAAAGTTTGCTTCTTTTATGGTAGACATCTCGCCCACCAGACTTTGGTTTTGTGTGGACAACCTGTCAACTTCACCCTGTAATTCACGACATTTTAAACACACAGAATTAGACTTTACCTCTCCTGTTTGTTTATCAAGGTTGGCCATCAGGGCCGCAAGCTGAGCTTTCACTCTGTTGTATTCAGCTTCCTTCTCTTCAGCTTCCTTTTCATGGTCAGACTTTTGCTTATCCTCTTCAGCATCTTTTGTCTGATCAGCCTTCTTTTCGTCAACTTTATTCTCTATCTTCACCTCAACCTCAGCATCCACTTTTCCTTCAGCATCTCCCACAGTAGCTTCACCATCATCAACTGGAGTTATCTCTGCCATGAATGCCTGTGTGACATTGTCATCATTTTCCAAGTGAATACTCCAGTCATATGAACCTTCTCTAGCAGTGGATATCAGCGCTCTTGAGTTAGAGTTGTTTGATGCATTCCTATTGTTTGAACTCTGACTCGAATTCTCCTGCTTTTGTTTTTGACATTCCCTAGCAAAATGCCCATAACTTTGACAGTTGAAGCATCTCACTTTGGTCTTATCAAAACCGACAGTCTTTCCTATAAACTTCCTTCCTGTTCGGTTCATAAATCTCTTCACTCGTCTGGTAATCATGGCCATTTGCCACTGCAAAATCCATGTCTTCAAGATCATCAGGGTCAATCTGATCATAATCTTCATCCAAAGTGGCAGGATCAGATATCTTCCCCTGAATGTAGTTCTCATAAGAAGCAACAAATGAAGCAAGTAGAGCAAGATGCTCTTCAGCAGACTTCACACTCATTGGCATTGACTTAACACCACTACTCTGCTTCGAAGCTGGTGTTCTTTTGGCTCCTGTTGATCCTCCTGAAGCAGCTACAAAACATACATCACCATCTTCATTCACTGTGACCTGCTCATTCTCACATGAAAGAAACGCAGTAGCAGAGTCGCTAGAAGCGTTGTGAGATGAAGAAGATGTAAGCCCATTGTAAATAGCTGGATCTTGAACCTGATCATATCCAGTGTCTTTCTTCTTCATACTGAGCTCATAAGCTCTCAGCTTTCCAACCACTTCCTCAAGTTCCTTTGTCTCATAATCAGCCTCTCCCTTAATCATGAGAGTGTAAATATCCCACTTGGTAGGTAAGGCATCGAGCAGCTTGTCATTCTTTTCAACGTCAGTATAGCACTCTATCTCATAATTATCCATTTCCGACATCAGATGGTAGTATCGAGTGATGATGTCCTCAAGTGACTCATGTTTCATGAACTTGAAAACAGCAAACTGCTTCTTCAGTAGATCAACTTTGTTTTTCTTAACATCTTCATTTCCAGCATATCTTTTCTCTAATGCATCCCACATATCCTTTGAGTTTGTGTACTTCTTGAAAGTATGCTTGATGCTGTCAGGTAAGGACATTTTGATTGCAGCTAAGGCTCTCTTTTCAGCCTCATACATCTTTTTATCAACATCTTCCATGTTCACATAGGCAGTTCTTCGTGGTCTGCCCTCAAAGTCATGTGTAGGGTTTGTGTACCCATCTTCAATGCATATCCACATGCGAGTATCCTGATATTCAATAAAGGATTGAAAACGATCCTTCCATGTCAAATAGTTCTCCACCTTCATCATCTTTGGTGGTTTGTTGGTAGTGCCAACCTCATGCTCCATCTTCAACAGCTCATTCAAAGTAGACATGTTCGACATCTTAAACGTTGCAGACTGAGAAAACCGTACAAAATATCTCCGAAACCAGTGGTTACCAAATTACACCGTTAGAGTCGTCTCGAAAAGACGAATCCAATGATATCTAATGTCGAAAACCGAATTCGTGATTTTCCAGAGTCTTTTTTTTTCCTAAAAATACGACGAACGCAACGGTGCAGACGGTTTCTTCAGATGAGTTACGGATCAATTTCTATTTGCGAAACTGTGAAATTTTATCGACGCTTGCCAAACAGAATTCCACCACTTAATTTTATTTCTTTATTAATTTCGCTGGTCAGTATGTCCAATTTCGCTGGTCAGTGTGTCCAATTTCGCTGGTTATTTTGCTGAACAGGTTAATTATGCTGCCAAGTCCGCTGATCAATTTCGTTTGCAAATTCGCTGGCCAAGTTCGCTATTACGACGACCAGTAAATTCGCCGAAAACCGTAATAATTTCGCTGAGGAAAATTATACGATTACCAAAGTCGCCTTTGGATTTTAAGTTCGCCAACAAGTTAGCAGATCAGTTAAATTCGCAGGTCCAATTAATTTCGCAGGTCAGTAAATATGGAAATTCAATCTTCTCGAAAATTTTGATGATTTTCTGGATTCTCCTAACAACTTCTGCAGAATCGAAGCAGCAAAATCAGCAACCTTTTCACCCAAATTCGATGAACTTGATGAGGAAACCAAGAACAATCTTCGAATTTCAGTCAAACCTGCAAATCAGCAAACCTGCAAACCTGCGAATCAGCAAACAAACAAAGCAGAATATCAAAACAGCCAATAAATCTCGAAAATTTTTATCAAAACAGCCAAGAATTTCGAAAATTTTTATCAAACAAACAGAAAAATTTCGAAAATTTTAAAAGCCTAGTTTTCAAAAATTCGAAAAACTCCCTGTTTCTGCAGCAACCAATTCTGAACCGAGCCTTCAAGAGCCTAATGCTCTGATACCAATTGTAGGTCCCCTATTCGTATGGATCTTCAACAGAATTGTCTTTCCAATCAAGAGTGCGGAATCCTCTTGATCAGAATGTAGCAGAAAACAAGTAGAAGAACAGAAACAGCAATTCACTTTCAAACCGGATCTTTATTGATTATCTATCAAAGTGATTACAATCAATCAAGATCCCTAACCACACTCAAATTCGTCTAAGCTAGCTCTCACGAATTTCTATGCCTCTCAAATTCTGTTTTGGCTGATTAACCTAAACCCTAAAGCCTAACCTTGTTTATATAACACAAGGTTGCTACTTTAGGCATGGGTTCCTACATGGGCTAGGCCCATTTCGTCCCCCATCACCCAATGTGGGTTTTGTTTAGCCCAAACTCTATAACCTCACTAATACAAAGCTAAACCCGCTAACTGTTTATCGTTTAACTAATTACAAGATATCCAAAGACCAAATCTAAGCTGTTGTCACAAACATGCACCAACAATCTAGTATTATTAATATGGTGAAGAATTCAGTACAGTTTGACGGGCGTGAGCATGAGGATCCCGGACGACATATAGCGGCTTTTCTCCACATTTGCTCCACGTTTAAGATTACAGGTGTTTCGGAGGATGCAATTCGGTTGAGGTTGTTTCCGTTCTCGTTACGTGACAAAGCTAGAGCTTGGCTTATGTCACTCCCAGCCGGGTCCATCAGGACCTGGAATCAGTTGGCGGAGCAGTTTATGCAGAAATATTTTCCACCTGAGAAAACAAACAAGCTACGGAACCGAATTGTTTCCTTTCGCCAGGATGAGGGCGAGTCATTGCATGCAGCTTGGGAGAGATTCAAGGATTTGTTGATTGATGTGCCACATCATGGTTTCTCCAAGAGACAGTTGGTGTTGACGTTCTATCAGGGGCTCAGTTACAATACGCAGGAGCGATTAGACGTGAACGCGGGAGGTGATCTAGGAACTAAGACGCCGACTGAAGCGTACGATATTATAGAAAAAGCTGCGTTGAAATCCAGCTCGCGTCGGGAAGGAGATAGAGGCCGGTCATCATCATCATCATCTCGCGCAGGAGTTCATGCTGTAGACGACTATACGGCCATTACTGCACAAATCTCAGCTCTTGCATCGAGATTCGACGGGTCCCAGATGATTGCGCAAACTGGCTCGGGATGTGACCAGTGTGGAGTGTCACATGAGCCTGGTGCGTGCTTTCAGGGAGTCGCCTATGAGGACCACGAAGAGGTAGATTTTGAGAGTAATCAGATGAGGCCGCAGAATAACCCGTATAGCAACACCTATAATCCCGGTTGGAGAAATCACCCAAATTTTGGGTGGCGAGCGAATACAGGTAATCAAAATCCTTTGGGATTCACTCCGCGCGCTCCAGCGCAACAGCAAGGTCAGGGTCAGCAGTTCCAGCAATACAACCAACCTTACCAGCAGCGTCCATATTCGTATCAGAATCAGGGCACTGGGAGTAGCTCCCAGCAGCAGGCCCCTCAGTCTAGTTCTAAGCTGGAGGATATGATGGCTCAGCTTCTTACTAGCTCCTCGAGTGCGAATCAGTTGGCTGAAAAACGCTACCAACAGAGCGAGGATCGTTTTCTTTCTCACGAGGGAGAAATGAGGAGTCACAAAGCCTCGATTCAAAATATCGAGAATCAGGTTGGTCAGCTGGCACAGATGATGTCTAAAAGACCCCAGGGTGGTCTTCCGGGCAATACAGAACCAAACCCGGGTGGGCATGTGAATGCGATCACGACCAGGAGTGGAAAAACTACCAGACCCGTCATATCGGACTCATCACCGATCACTGAAGCGGTCCCGACTGACACACCGGACGAGGTGCAAGCAAGGCTACGCCCAGCAAGTACAGCACAAGTCCAGGAGCCGGTCAAAGATTACACTCCTCCAGTACCATATCCAGGCAGGCTGAAGAAGCAGAAGAACGAAGAACAATACGGTAAGTTCCTTGAGTTGTTTAAGCAACTACACATCAATATACCGTTTGTTGAAGCCTTGGCCCAGATGCCAAAGTATGCGAAATTCCTTAAGGATATCCTCTCGAATAAACAGAAGCTTGAGGATATATCATGTGTGGTGATGAATGAAACTTGTTCTGCCATTCTACAAAACCGTCTGCCCATGAAAATGGGAGATCCGGGTAGTTTTACGCTTCCGTGTTTGATTGGAAACATGTCTGTTAGCCATGCATTGGCTGACTTGGGAGCAAGTATCAACCTTATGCCTTATAAGGTTTTTACTAAACTGGATCTGGGTGAGCCGTCACCTACTAGGATGAGCATTCGGTTGGCAGACCGTTCAATCAAGTATCCGCGTGGATTTGTGGAAAACATGCTTGTAAAAATCGATAAATTTGTTTTCCCCGTGGATTTTGTTATTCTTGACATGGACGAGGATTCAAGAGTACCTTTGATACTTGGACGCCCTTTCCTCAATACAGGGAGGACGATTGTTGATGTGGCAGCTGGCCAAATCACGCTCCGAGTGAATGACGAGCACGTGACATTCGATATCAAAAGATCGATGCAGCATCCGCAATGTCACGATGACAAGCTTTATTACGTCGACATTGTCGATGCATGTGCGTGCTCTCATTTTCAAGGTACTGTTGATGAGATTGATTCGGACACACATCTGTCGTGTGGGGACCTGATTGGCATTACGCAGGAGGGCCACGATTTCGAGCAGCCAGTCTATCAGATTGGTGACGATGGTTCCCAGAGTCCGGAGAGATTTCTTGAAATTGTTCATGTAGAAGAAGAGAAAGCAAAACCGTCGGTTGAAGATCCACCGTCTTTGGAGTTGAAAGAACTCCCGCCACATCTCGAGTATGCATTTCTTGACGAGGAGCGTCGCTTACCGGTCATAATTTCGGCATCATTGGAAAAGGTTGAGAAGAATCAGCTTCTTGAGGTTTTAAGACTTCATAAGAAAGCCATTGCATGGAAAATCATGGATATCAAGGGCATCAATCCTTCTTTCTGTACTCACAAGATTCTGATGGAAGACGAGTACAAACCTTGTGCACAGCATCAGAGGCGTTTAAATCCAAATATGCAAGACGTGGTGAAGAAAGAAGTGATTAAGTTGTTGGATGCCGGGATGATTTATCCTATATCCGACTCTGTGTGGGTTAGTCCAGTGCAGGTTGTACCTGAGAAAGGTGGTATGACTGTAGTTTCAAATGATAGGAATGAACTAATTCCTACCCGTACCGTCACTGGGTGGCGAGTTTGCATTGATTACCGCAAACTCAACGATGCTACTCGTAAGGATCACTTCCCGCTTCCATTCATCGACCAGATGTTGGAACGTCTGTCGGGGAAGTTGTATTACTGTTTCTTGGACGGGTTCTCTGGGTGCTTCCAAATTCCTATCGCTCCTGAGGATCAGGAGAAGACTACATTTACCTGCCCCTTCGGCACATTCGCCTACCGGCGGATGCCTTTTGGGTTGTGTAATGCACCAGCGACCTTCCAGAGATGCATGGTTGCAATTTTCCATGACATGATCGAGGATTCCATGGAGGTTTTCATGGATGATTTTTCGGTATTTGGGGATTCCTTCGATCATTGCTTGGAAAATTTGAGAAAGATGTTGAAGAGGTGTGAGGAGACGAATCTGGTCCTGAACTGGGAGAAATGCCACTTCATGGTGAAGGAGGGCATAGTTCTGGGACACAAGATTTCTCATGCGGGCATGGAAGTCGATCCAGCTAAAGTCGACGTTATTTCACGACTTCCGCCCCCTACCTCTGTGTGAGCGATACGGAGCTTTCTTGGTCATGCAGGGTTCTACAGGCGATTCATAAAGGACTTTTCAAAAATTGCTAGGCCTATGACCCGTTTGTTGGAGAAAGACGCTCCATTCATATTTGGAGATGATTGCTTGAGGGTTTTTGACCTTCTCAAGCAAAAGTTGATTGAGGCCCCTATTTTAGTTGCACCGGACTGGAGTCTGCCGTTTGAAATTATGTGCGACACGAGTGATTACGCTATAGGGGCTGTTCTGGGTCAAAAGAAAGAAAAGCACTTTCACCCGATCTATTATGCGAGCAAAACTCTTCACGACGCTCAAGAGCATTACACCACGACTGAAAAAGAGCTCTTGGCGGTCGTTTTCGCATTTGATAAATTTAGATCGTATTTAGTTCTTTCGAAAACCGTTGTGTATACTGATCACGCAGCCATTAGATACCTCTTCAGCAAACAGGACGCTAAACCGCGTCTAATCAGATGGATCTTGTTGCTGCAAGAGTTTGATATCGAAATCCAAGATAAAAAGGGTGCTTTGAATGTAGCGGCTGACCATCTATCTCGGTTAGAACATGGAGATATCGAGGACTCGCATTGGGTTTCAATCAATGACAATTTCCCACACGAGTCTTTGATGGGTGTAGAGATATGCGATGAGTCGCCTTGGTTCGCCGACTTTGCGAACTACCTTGCTTGTAGAATTCTGATTAAAGGGTTGACTCACCAGCAAAAGAGGAAACTCTTTTCAGATATCAGGCATTACATTTGGGACGACCCTTTTCTATTCAAGGTGGATGCTGATCAGGTGATCATAAGATGTGTATCAGGGACTGAGGCGACCGATATTCTGCGCCAGTGTCATGAGGGACCTACCGGAGGCCACCACGGAGCCAACTTCACCGCGAAGAAGGTGTTGGATTCCGGGTTTTACTGGCCGAGCATTTTCCGGACGCGCAGAGTTGGGTGAAAGCGTGCGATGCTTGTCAGAGGGCGACGAACATATCGGCACGCGACGAAATGCCCCAGAACTGGATACAAGTTTGTGAAGTCTTTGATGTTTGGGGGATAGACTTCATGGGACTGTTTCCCCACTCACGAGGTAACAAATACATCCTGGTCGCAGTTGACTACGTATCAAAGTGGGCGGAGGCGCAAGCCTTACCCACAAATGACGCCAGGGTGGTCGTGAGATTCTTAAAGAGTTTGTTCGCCCGATTTGGCGCTCCAAAAGCGCTCATTAGTGACAGAGGGACTCATTTTTGTAATACACAGCTTGAAAAGGCTTTGTCCCGATACGGTGTGCATCACCGTTTGTCCACGCCCTATCATCCGCAGACGAGCGGGCAAGTGGAAGTCACGAACCGTGGGCTTAAGCGCATCCTTGAGCGGTCTGTTGGTGCAAACCGCAAGGAGTGGTCGGACAAACTTGAGGAGGCATTGTGGGCATTCTGTACAGCTTATAAAACCCCTATAGGGACCACCCCCTTTTGGTTGGTATATGGAAAGGCATGCCATTTACCGGTGGAGTTGGAGCACAAGGCTATGTGGGCTTTGAAAACCGCGAATTTGGACCTTAAAACCGGAGGTGAAGCCCGGTTTCTCCAAATTCATGAATTGGAAGAATTGCGACAACAAGCCTATGAAAGCTCCGTACTCTACAAAGAGCGCACGAAGAAACTTCACGACAAACGCTTGAAGGACCACAAAGAATTCCAAGCGGGTGATCTTGTTCTTCTGTACAATTCACGGCTGCGCTTATTTCCTGGGAAGCTTCATTCACGCTGGACAGGACCATACACAGTTAAGGAGGTATTTCCGTATGGTACTGTTGCAGTAGAGAACGCGGATGGCGTTACATTCAAGGTAAATGGTCACCGGTTGAAGTTGTACGTTGCCGGGCCGATAGAGTCGGCGGTGGAGGTAATTGAGCTCCAAACCCCGCACACATCATAAGTGTGGGGAGGAGAGAGTCTACGCTACTGACTCGCGGATAAAAAATGTAGCAAGAGCGTATTTTGCGCTTTAGGGGTAGTATCGTCTTTTTAGGTGTTTTTCTAGTTTTAGCGTAATTTAGGTATGTTAGGTAGTTTCCGTTAGTTTGTATAAGTTTCGTACGTGCCGGGCGAAGGTTCTGTGTTGCAATATTGTTATAACAGTTTGTGTGTCGAAAAAATGGCGAAAAACGGCCAAAACAGTTGCTGGAAATAGCTTCTGCGGAAAATTCTGATCTGCAGCTGTTGCACGGTCGTTCCACGAGTCGCACGACCGTGCGTTTCCGGACGAGTCGCACGACCGTGCGTTTCCGGACTCGCCGCACGGTGAGTCGCACCCCCGGTGCATCTCCGAGAACATGCTGCAGGTTTGAAAAATGTAGGTGACGCACGACCGTGCGAGCTGTCGCACGACCGTGCGAGAGGCAGGGGCAGTTTGGTCTTTTGCACATTATAAAAACCCCCATCTGCTTCCAAACCCTTCATTCGCGAACCCTAGCCATCTGCAGCCGTTCCAGAGCGATATCTCTTCAAATCGCACGGTTCTTCGCACGATTTCACACCCTACTTCGCACGGTACGTTCCTTCATGTAGATTATCTGTTTTTTTCGCTTTCTAGGGTAGATTCATCCGTTTCTTCAAGGCCTTTTAGGGTTCTCTTCATAAACAAATTGAAACCCTAACCCTTGTAAGAACCATTCGTATCGTGAACATCCGGTTAAGTTTCTGACCCCTGTTTGAACAAAAAACGTGTTGATTTTGAGAAAATCAGGCTATTCGAAGTTCAGGGGTTTGAAATCTGCAGAACAGGTGTCGCACGGACGTTCCTTGGATGGAACGGTCGTGTGATTCCGGACATTCACGATATCTGCTGTTGGTCGGTGTTGCACGGTGGTGCCATTAGTCGCACGCCGTGCAGTTCCGACGGATTTGGGCAACTGTTGTTTGTTATCGGCGACGCATGACCGTGCGTCTCGTCGCACGACCGTGCCACAGGCCCAGATCAGATTCACAGTTTCTTCATAACTTGCTGCTCGGCTGTTTTCGATTAAAAATTTTCCTGATTCCATCTTTCTAACGTTATTTCTCATACAGATGGACCATCCTTTTCTTCAATTTGATCCCGAAGATGAACGAGAGGCTCTTTGCATCCCGAGACGGGACGCCTTATGGGCAAGGCGGGGGCAATTCGGAGTCCCCCGGTGGCTGGATTGGGAAGTTATGGGGGAGCTAAACCAGAGTGACAGACTTGACAGCATGCTCACTTACCCACTTGCCCGCTTAATATCCATCAACCGACCCGTCTACCTTGAGCTGACAATAGAGTTCTTTTCAACTTATGCCTATGAGAAGCCGGTTGCTCATAGAAGGCCCAAATTCCGCTACAAGGAGCGGATAGCTTTCCGGTTGGGTAGAAAATGGCATAGTTGGACGGTGGGTCGATTGGGGAGGAAGCTCGGGTTTTATACAAGAGAAGACATGGACTCCGATGTCTTCACAGATCAGTTCACTTTTCCGACTGATGAGGCACGGAACCAGTTTTGGGCTGAAAATGCTATCGATGACCCTTATGACCCAAGAATGTCGAAGGCCTCACGACTGAGAGATCCTTTGGTGCGAGTGATGCACCATGTGTTCAGCCACACAATTTGCGGGCGCATGGACAGTCTTGGGAACTGTCCAACACCAGATTTGATTTTCCTCTATGCGCTGGTTGAGAGAGTCCATATCAACCTAGCCGCAAGGATGGCGGAATACTTCGTGAAGTGCTCGGGGCGGAAGCCCAACAGTCAAATCCACGGCGGTCAGTACGTGACCGAAATTGCTTATAATCTGGAGTTGATGACTGACGAGGTACTTCAGGGTCTCACTCTGATAACCGAGGGTGTTTATGTTAACAATAGGTCACTGAAGGCGATGGGCGTGATTGTTGAGTTGCCTCACGGGGATAGATTGAAAGGGTTGAACAACGAGGTCTGGGACCCGTTGCCTCTAGCTGTGGAGGAACATGAGGATGAGGAGATGCACGATCAGGAGCATCCGGAGCAGCAGCACGTACCACATCCACCGACACCACCACATTCACCGCAGCACCATGCATTCCACCAGCATCAGGACTGGCCCGAGTTCTATCAGCAGTTCCAGCAGATGCAAGTTAACCAGGATCAGATCAGGGTTAACCAGGAACAGCATGGGGTTTATATTGACCAGATCCGGTCTAGACAGGACGAGATTAGGGCCGCTCAGGATCAGCTTCGGGCAAACCAGGATAGTTTATATCAGGGAGTAAGTGCTGGGTTTTCATATCTGTTTGGGGAGATGCATCATGCATATCCCGACTACTTTCAGCATCCTCCACAGTTCCCACCGTGGAACCCACCTGGTTACGGAGATGCGGGTCCGTCCTTTACTAGAGACGATGATGGTGATGACGCGTAGGAGTCGGTGGTATTGATTGTTGGTGGTTGTTTTTATTTCAGTACTTTATATTTTGGGTGTTCATTTTGTTTGTTATTTCAACACCCTCGGATTGTATTTTGTTCTCAGAAAATTTACTTTATGTCTTGTATTTGTTTGGATGTTAGTCTTATATTTATGTACATTATGGTTTATTTATGTTTATTCTGTTTCTGTTCTGTTTTGGTGTACATGTGACATACTTGCAGATCCGACATATCTTGGACCGGAGCACGTGACAGATACAGCTTCGGAAGTCTCCTTGCATCAACATCATCTTGAGGGGAGTACTATTATCCTTTTCTCTATATTTCGGGTCTCGCATTGGGGACAATGCGATGTTCAAGTGTGGGGAGGGGGTTAACTTTGTTAACTTTGTTTGTCCTCTATAAAAAAAATCAGAAAATCAGAAAAATCATTCAAAAATACCTGTATTGTGTATATATTTTAGTAAATAAACCGGTTGGTTGTGTTTTAGAAAGCGTCGGACTTGATAAAAACTCGACAAGCAAAATATTTTTGAAAAAGGAAACCGGAAAGCGTGACAAACAAAGAAAGACTTACATGATAGTTTTCACACTTTTACCCATTCCTTCCGTTATGTGAGCATATTTGAGCCTTGATATTGTTATATATTTGTTCATTTCGGATATAGGAGTGAGCCGGATGTTATGTGTAATTTAGAACTTGTCACTAGTATGCTTGTTAAGACCATGAACTTGCGGAATTGTGTAGAAGTGATAGAGGCACTTAGATTACCCCTTTGTTGTAAACCTTGTTCTTTGTGTTGTGCTTCCCGTAAACCCTTATATTACCCTTTAGGATTAACCATGTCGAGCCTTCCCGTTTACCTTTGTTTACCCACATTATCGCCCACTTAGCCAAATTTAGCCTTTTTATGTTTTAAACCTTTTTAGTGTTAAAACTCGGTCAAAATAATCGTTTAACTAGCGTTTGTTGTAGTTTATTGTTTATTTATATAGTTTCTATGTTAAAAAAAACAGAAAATAAAACACCCTAAAATAGGGTGAAGTCGACGAAAATCGAGCAATTTTGAATGCTTAAATGTTAAAATATCGTTGATTAGCTCGATTGCGCAATAGTCGCCTTTTTAAGGCATTTGTATGTATAGTTGTATTGTTTGTTGCTAGTTAAACGCTACTACCGAGTTTTAACCATTTTCGCCACTTTAAATATCCATTTCCATACCCTTCGCCCAAGCCTAACGTTATAACCCGTAAAGACCTCTTGATTTACACTTTTTCGCATGTTAGTTGGTGGAGACGAGATCTTATGACAAGCTTATGATATTACACATTTCATTGACGAGGCGTTGAGTGTTTGCACGTACACATTTTATGTATGTTTCATAAATAAAACCGAGTGTCTGTGAACATTGTGAGTAGTGTGAAGATTAACATGTTGAGTCAATTAAATGTGAAGTCACGGCTTTTTGGTTGTCGCTATATATTTGCATATGCTTGTTGGGTTTGAATCTTTTGATGTCGTCTTTCGAAAAACCGGCTAACCGTTTATAGTTGTTTTCAATAAAATAGTGTGTAAATTATCGTTCTTGTTTGATTCTATCTTTTATTGTATTTTAGTTTAGCTTGCTTGAGGACAAGCAAGGTTCAAGTGTGGGGAGATTTGATATTCGCTAATTTACACATATTTTAGTCCCCCGTTTTACCCCTATTTTATGCGTTTTCGGCCGTAAAACCGTCATTCGGATGCTTAATCATCTACACTTTTGTTTACAGGCCTAAAACAGCATACCAGACAAGATGATAGCGAAAACGAGGACTTTCTGGACAAAACGACGAAGCTGCGAACATTCTGTTAAGAAAACTGACATGGGCATATGGAACGGTTGTGCGACCTAATGCACGACCGTGCATCTCCGACAAATGATGATCAGCCCGGCAATGAACGAGGGTGCGACTAGGCGTGCAAGGCACACAAGGCCAGCCCGGTGACGCACGGTCGTGCCATAATTTGCACCCCGTGCGGATCCGATGATCAGCCAAAACCTCGGTGATGAACGATCAGTGCAGCAGCTCGTGCAACAAGATCCCGGAATGGAACGGTCGTGCGATACGAAGAACGACCGTGCGTGACCAACGACTGGTCAAGATCTGTGACGTCATGCGGTATGGTGCACCATACCTCGAATAATGCATTAAAGTGAACGGTCGTGCAACTGGACGCACGACCGTGCGAAACCGAAAAAATATAAAAACTTGCCGAAACATTCTGCTCGAAACTCTAGACATTTTGGAAGCGATTCTGGCGATTTTCAGGCTCCGGAGGCTTCTGCTTTCACCCGGATTCAAGCCATATTGTGCCGATTAGCTTCGTTATCTTCCAGATTCTTAATCTTATGCTTGTTTATGGTTTGGTTTTCTAATCTTTCCATGATTTTGTTAATCTTTCAAGCATTTAGATTAATGTTTATGTATTATTGTAGCCTTTGGGCAAAAACACTACAATCCCTTGCTTGATTATAACCATTAGTGTGTTAATCTTTGTTTGTAATGACATTTTGAAGTATTTTCTATGTTAATCTTTGATGATTAGTTTGCAACCTTGTTATTGATATTGATTTCTTGATTATAAGTAATTGTGTTGGATGATTGGTATTTGGTTAGTTAAGATAGTTGAAAAATGAAGCTTAATTAATCTTGTATTAGTAAACTTTGAACTTGGTTAACTAGTTTAGCTTGGTTTAAATGTGTGCATCATGATACTAGAAATGGTTAGTGATTTAATAAAATGTAATTATTGTTAATCAAGAAAGCTTGCCGTCACGTAAGGACCTAAACGGGTTAAATGGTGTCGTTATGAATTCTTGCCATGATTTGTTAACTTAGTTAGTAGTTTAGGCCAAAATTGCTATCTTGGTGAATTTATGTGTAAGATTTGTAAAATGAACTCGGTTGTGATTTAATCTAGTTTATGCTTGTCTCGGTGGTTGCATTGTGTTTATCGGTGTCGCTTTCCTTGATTAAGTGCGGTTAGAAAACTCCTAACGGATGACTAGCTTATTTTTAAGAGATTTTCATAGACATTTATCAATTGCACGTTAAAGAACAATTTTAGGTGGTTAAAGTGTGTTTATCATTTTAGCTTTCCGAATGATTGTCATGTTAGGATTCCCGAAAGGGATACTAATTGTCTTAAAATGGAAAATTAACCGAATGCTTCTAGTGCCAAAACCGACTTAGGTGACATGCTTTGGTTGTGTATTAAGCAAGGCTATTTATCTATTTTCTATTATGTTTTATAAGTATTTGTTTATGCTTACTTTAGTTTATTAAAAATCACAAAACTTATGTTTTTACCGGTAGTTTAGTGACAAAGGTCTAGTATTATTTCTCCGCCCATTTCCTTGGATCGATACTTGGTTCTTACCGATACTTTACTACATATATGACGGGGTACACTTGCCTCTTTCGTGTGTGTTTTGATGTTAAAGTAATAATCACTTTTATAAATTTAAAACCAATTCGTGTGTAATTTCATTGCAAAATTATGTATATATACGCACACGTCAAGTTTTTGGCGCCGTTGCCGGGGATATGGCGAGTTTTAGGAACGACCCGAGTCATTATGTTATCGGTGTATATACTTGTTAATATTTGTGTATAATTTCTTGATTATTTATTTGTTTATTTATTTGTTAATATTTCTTGCTTTTATTTCGATTTATTCGTTTTCGTGATTCTTTTGTACACTTGTGAATTTTTGTTCCATTTATTTATTCAATCCGGATTTATTTATTCAATTATTCATTGGGTTTTCGGCACCTTAAAATCATTTTTGTATTAGCCGATTCGATTATTTTTATTGTGTTGATTTTTATAAAATTTCGGGCCCATTTTCGAATTTTTATAAAACTTTCATCCCATTTTAAATAATATTCTTTTTCTTTTCAGCCAAAAAAAAAACAGCATTATTATATTAATAAAATATTCATTGTGTCATTTTTTCGTTTGCAGGTTGATGTTCTCGACCCCCGCTCCAGAAGTTGTTGAACCGTCAGACGAGCCCGAACGCGATCTTAGGAGACGTCTTCGCGCGAGAGGGCGTGCGGTTGGGCTACTGCTCGCATCTGGTGAGCAGGAGCAGGTGGTACCCGCTGAAGCCGAAGGCTTCGGGGCAGCTGGAGACAGAACCATGGCGGACGATGAGCGACCTTTGAATGACACAAATCAGCCCGGAAGGGCAGGCCTGGAGCCGAGTATCCTTCAACCTACTATTGATGCACCTACTTTTGAAATTAGATCTAGTATTATTAATATGGTGCAGAATTCAGTACAGTTTGACGGGCGTGAGCATGAGGATCCCGGACGACATATAGCGGCTTTTCTCCACATTTGTTCCACGTTTAAGATTACAGGTGTTTCGGAGGATGCAATTCGGTTGAGGTTGTTTCCGTTCTCGTTACGTGACAAAGCTAGAGCTTGGCTTATGTCACTCCCAGCCGGGTCCATCAGGACCTGGAATCAGTTGGCGGAGCAGTTTATGCAGAAATATTTTCCACCTGAGAAAACAAACAAGCTACGGAACCGAATTGTTTCCTTTCGCCAGGATGAGGGCGAGTCGTTGCATGCAGCTTGGGAGAGATTCAAGGATTTGTTGATAGATGTGCCACATCATGGTTTCTCCAAGAGACAGCTGGTGTTGACGTTCTATCAGGGGCTCACTTACAATACGCAGGAGCGATTAGACGTGAACGCGGGAGGCGATCTAGGAACTAAGACGCCGACTGAAGCGTACGATATTATAGAAAAAGCTGCGTTGAAATCCAGCTCGCGTCGGGAAGGAGATAGAGGTCGGTCATCATCATCATCATCTCGCGTAGGAGTTCATGCTGTAGACGACTATACGGCCATTACTGCACAAATCTCAGCTCTTGCATCGAGATTCGACGGGTCCCAGATGATTGCGCAAAGAGATAGAGGCCGGTCATCATCATCATCAAGGTTTTTGGCTGTCCATGCTTCATTTTAAACTTAAAAGATTCTATCTCAAAGTTTGCAGCCAAAATTGATTGTGGTTACCATCTGGGATACTCAACCACTGCTAAGGCCTACAAAGTGTTTAACACAAGGACCAAAGCAGTGGAAGAGACTTTGAATGTAAAGTTCAATGAACTTTCATCAATGAAAATCCCAGCAAACCCTGCAGATTTGTTTGATCTTGATAAATTTACTGTTGAAAATACTGTTGTCAAGACTAACAGTGCAGGTCCATCAGAGGATTCATCTCCAGACTATGGGTATGAGATCATCATTCCTCAACAAAAGTCTGCCACAATGGGAAGAGCAGCAGATGTTCAAAACAGCTGTCAAAGCTCAACCACTGCTACCTCAAAAGTTGTTGACCAAAGTAGCCCTTTAACCCCTGCTTCCACATCATCAAACACTGCTGATAAAAGTCCTTAAACAGTGGATCAAAGTCAGCATGTGTCCACTCCTTTACCTCCTATTCCACCACCTTTTGAAGCCACTGCTGGATCATCAAAGTCACCAGCAGTGGTTAGCTCAGATGATTCACATCTGCAGCCCTCCCCATTTAATGCCATTGTTCCATACCAAGGAGAGCTCATCTTCTTGAAATCTCATCCACCAGACCAAATTATTGGCAACATCAATGAAGGGGTGCTCACAAGAAGTCAATCCCAAAACATTTGTCTTTTTGCTGGTTTTCTATCTCTCCATCAGCCAGTCAAGTACCAAGAGGCACTAAAAGATAATAGCTGGGTAGAAGCCATGCAAGAAGAGCTCCAACAGTTTAGAAGACAACAAGTTTGGGAGCTTGTTCCATTGCCAGAAGGTGTAAGTCCTATTGGCACAAAATGGGTCTTCAAAAATAAAACCGATGAAAGGGGTATTGTTGTCAAGAATAAAGCCAGGCTTGTGGTTCAAGGGTACAGACAAGAAGAGGGCATTGATTATGATGAAACATTTCCCCTGTAGCAAGACTTGAAGCAATCAGACTATTTCTGGTCTTTGCTGTCAACCACAACATCAAGGTGTACCAAATGGATATCAAATGTGCATTCCTCTATGGTAAAATACAAGAGGAGGTTTATGTTTGTCAACCTCCAGGTTTTGAGGATCCATTTAATCCAAATCATGTCTACAAGCTGAATAAAGCTTTGTATGGCTTCAAAACAAGCACCAAGGGCCTGGTATGAAACTCTTTCCACCTTCCTACTTTCCATTGGTTTCACAAGAGGTAGAATAGATAAAACACTGTTTTTAAAATGGAGAGGAAAGGATTTGATGATTGTCCAAATTTATGTTGATGACATCATCTTTGGAAGCACATGTAATAAAATGTGTGAAGAGTTTAGGCAACTCATGACAGCTGAGTTTGAAATGAGTGCAATGGGTGAACTCCAGTGCTTTCTTGGTCTCCAAGTAAGGCAACTGCAAAATGGCACTTTCATCCATCAAGGCAAATATGCCAAAGAACTGTTGAAGAAATTTGAGATGGATGATTATAAGCCATGCAGTACACCCATTGCAACCAATAAAGTAGTCATATCTGATGAGAAGGATGAATTGGTTGATCAAACTTTGTATAGAAGCATAATTGGGTCTTTATTGTACCTAACTGCATCCAGGCCAGACATCATGTTTGCAACATGTGTTTGTGCTAGATCCCAATCAGCCCCTAGAAAGTCAAACCTTATTGCTTTAAAAAGGATATTCAGATACCTAAAAGGTGCTCCCACACTTGGTATCTGGTATCCAGCTGATGGTAAAATTGAGCTTTTAGGTTTCTCAGATAGTAACTTTGCTGGATGTGACAAGACAAGGAAGTCCACTTCAGGAGGGTCCCAATTCCTAGGCAATTGCTTAGTGTCTTGGCAAAGCAAAAAGCAAGCAGCTGTTTCCACATCCACTTCTGAGGCAGAATATATAGCTGCTGCAAGCTGTACAGCCCAACTGCTCTGGCTTCAAAATCAGTTGCTGGATTTTGGTATCACTGCCTTAAAGACACCACTCATGTTGGACAGCCAGGTAGCAGAAAATATCATCAAAAATCCAGTTTCCCATTCAACCACCAAGCACATTGACATCAGACATCACTTTGTGAGGGATTGCTATGAAAAAGGTTTGATTTCTCTGCACCATGTTCCAACTAAGGATCAGCTGGCAGATGTGCTAACCAAAGCATTAGACATATCCACCTTTGAAAGCTTGATCTCTAGGATTGGCATGCTAAACATGGAATAACAGGCAAAATCCTGTTTTTCTATGAATAAAAGCATTAAAATATTTTCAGAAAATCAAAAATCCATCCTTAAAAATAGCTACAAATGAATTTTTCATTAAAATCCTTAAAAGTCTGCCATAACCACTGCTTTGTTCAAAAGTCTGCTCTACTTAAAAAATATGTCCACTGCTGAAAGTCAACCCCTGCTCTCTCATTTCTATGATAAACACTGTTGTTCAAAATCAGTGTTTTATCCACTGATAGTAAAAATCACCCACTGCCCTCATTGTTCCAGTTATGCCCACTGATCTTGTTCCATCAGTGGTCTTCATAAAAGGAGTTGTCGTTTTCTTCATCAGGGGTTGGCACGTGGACAGTACATTATGGTCAGACCTTTTGTAACCGCTGCCACGTCAGCATTCACTTTTTCTCTATAAAGCCCCCTTCAAAACCCCAAACAGTGTTTTACTGTCGAATTGAATTCTTAAAAATTCCTTTCTCAAAGCAGTTCTCATCTCATTTCCTCAAATTTCTTCACAACCTTCTTCGATCGTCTTCTCCAAAATGACAAAATCGAAGTCATCTGCAACACCCACTTCAAAATCTTCTCGTAAAAAGGCCGCTCCAAAGGCTACACCCATCGAAATCCCATACAAATCACCACACAATTATCTGGGTCTTTTGACAAAACCAGGCACCACAGATGCTTTTGATTCCATCATTGACATCATGTCTGCATCAAAGTACAAAACTTTGTTAATAGCAGATGCTCCAATTTACTTGGACACCCAAAGAGAGTTTTGGAAGAATATTACCCTTGACAAACAAGGCGAGGATGTCATAGCTATTAACTCTTCTCTCATGGGTACGCCTGTCAAAATCACACCACAATCCATCTCGGAAGTCTTTGAACTCAATGATCAGCAAGGTAAGACTTCTTTTCCCAAAAATGAGTTAAAAACTTATTTCCTTGAAAGGGGGTATGCGGAACAAATTAAAAAGGATACCTTACAAAAAGGTAATTTTCCACCTGCAACAAGATTTCTGTTCCATACCCTGCTTATGTGTGTTTCAAACAAAACCACTTCTTTTAATGAGATACCATTAAAGATTCAAAACCTGGGATATGCTATTCTTCAAGATGAAAATTTCAATTACTCCCAGGAAATCTTTAATGACTTGGTTAAAAATGTTGATAAAAAGCCATTCTTACTTTTTCCAAGATTTCTAAGTTACTATTTTGAAAAAAATTTAGTAAGGATGATGCTTCTGCAATAAAACAAGGTATATCTTTTCAAATAAACAGCTTAACTGCTGAAACTTTTACAAGAATGTCAACACCTTGCAAAACACAAGCATAGGTGCCTGAGCAGACTTTAGCTGCTACCACTGCTCCTCAGGTATCTGCTGCTGAGCCCACTGCTCAAGGTGATCAAAGTAGCAAAACAACTGCTTTAAAACCCACACCTACAATTACCAAAAAGCCAAAGCAAAAGAAAACTCAAAAACCCCCCAAACCTAACAAAAAGGCAACTCTGGAGGATGAGATACCAGAGCAACTGCCAGTGACAACACAAAAGTCACAAGAAACCACTGCTGCTACTTCCTCACAGCAGTTGGTACAAATATCTCAACCCATGGCTGAAACTCCTCCTGCTTCTTCTAAAAATGAACAGGTTGTACAAATAGGGACACCACAATATGATGCTCTGGAATCACTTGCTACCATCATCCACAGCCCAATGCCCGGGTGATATTCGCTAATTTACACATATTTTAGTCCCCCGTTTTACCCCTATTTTATGCGTTTTCGGCCGTAAAACCGTCATTCGGATGCTTAATCATCTACACTTTTGTTTACAGGCCTAAAACAGCATACCATACAAGATGATAGCGAAAACGAGGACTTTCCGGACAAAACGACGAAGCTGCGAACATTCTGTTAAGAAAACTGACCTGGGCATATGGAACGGTCGTGCGACCTAATGCACGACCGTGCATCTCCGACAAATGATGATCAGCCTGGCAATGAACGAGGGTGCGACTAGGCGTGCAAGGCACACAAGGCCAGCCCGGTGACACACGGTCATGCCATAATTTGCACCCCGTGCGGATCCGATGATCAGCCAAAACCTCGGTGATGAACGATCAGTGCAGCAGCTCGTGCAACAAGATCCCGGAATGGAACGGTCGTGCGATACGAAGAACGACCGTGCGTGACCTACGACTGGTCAAGATCTGTGACGTCATGCGGTATGGTGCACCATACCTCCAATAATGCATTAAAGTGAACGGTCGTGCAACTGGACGCACGACCGTGCGAAACCGAAAAAATATAAAAACTTGCAGAAACATTCTGCTCGAAACTCTGGACATTTTGGAAGCGATTCTGGCGATTTTCAGGCTCCGGAGGCTTCTGCTTTCACCCGGATTCAAGCCATATTGTGCCGATTAGCTTCGTTATCTTCCAGATTCTTAATCTTATGCTTGTTTATGGTTTGGTTTTCTAATCTTTCCATGATTTTGTTAATCTTTCAAGCATTTAGATTAATGTTTATGTATTATTGTAGCCTTTGGGCAAAAACACTACAATCCCTTGCTTGATTATAACCATTAGTGTGTTAATCTTTGTTTGTAATGACATTTTGAAGTATTTTCTATGTTAATCTTTGATGATTAGTTTGCAACCTTGTTATTGATATTGATTTCTTGATTATAAGTAATTGTGTTGGATGATTGGTATTTGGTTAGTTAAGATAGTTGAAAAATGAAGCTTAATTAATCTTGTATTAGTAAACTTTGAACTTGGTTAACTAGTTTAGCTTGGTTTAAATGTGTGCATCAATATACTAGAAATGGTTAGTGATTTAATAAAATGTAATTATTGTTAATCAAGAAAGCTTGCCGTCACGTAAGGACCTAAACGGGTTAAATGGTGTCGTTATGAATTCTTGCCATGATTTGTTAACTTAGTTAGTAGTTTAGGCCAAAATTGCTATCTTGGTGAATTTATGTGTAAGATTGGTAAAATGAACTCGGTTGTGATTTAATCTTGTTTATGCTTGTCTCGGTGGTTGCATTGTGTTTATCGGTGTCGCTTTCCTTGATTAAGTGCGGTTAGAAAACTCCTAACGGATGACTAGCTTATTTTTAAGAGATTTTCATAGACATTTATCAATTGCACGTTAAAGAACAATTTTAGGTGGTTAAAGTGTGTTTATCGTTTTAGCTTTCCGAATGATTGTCATGTTAGGATTCCCGAAAGGGATACTAATTGTCTTAAAATCAAGGAGTGGAAGAAGAAGGGAATAGATGATGGTCTGTATATTGAACCAGAAAAAGATGCAATGACTAAAAAGATTCCCTTGCCAGATGGTAGCAAAAAGATTGATGTTACCACAAATGCACTTGCTGAAGCAAAAACAAGTGTAAAAAGGGACAGAGAGGCAAAGCACATATCCAGGTGGAATAAGGAGAAAAGAGCTTATATGGAGTTGAATACGCAGGGTTGTTCTGAGCCAGAGGATGTTAAAAATCCTGAGCCAAAAAGAAATCCCACTCGAAAAGTGAGGGAACCCAAATCCATACCATCCAGACTCACAAAGCATACTCCCAAACCACCGTCCAAAAGCCCCCAACATCAATCTTCCACCCAAACAGTGGTTGTAACTTATGTTGTATCAACAACTGCTGATACTTCAGTAGTTTCAACAACTGCCACCCAAACATCTGCCATCTCTTCAACACACACTACTTCAACACACACCACAACCACAACCACAACCACTGCCTTACCACCACCACCACCACCAAAAACAACCTCACCACCATCACCTCCTGCCAAAAAGCAGAAGACATCAGATGTTACAACATCTGTTGTAATGGCAACAGTGGTTGAAACACCAGTTGTTTCAACAACTGTTAGTCAGCCACCTTCTACCAGTCAAATCACCACCACTGATCCACCCAAAACATCATCAGTCTCTCCTACAATAAAAAGAAGAAGGATTTTCATACCTGATGATGACTCTCCATTACCACCACCAACATGTTCACAATCCCTTGCACTTATTCCAAACCCTATTCCTCTCTCATCAGCTTAAGTACAACAGCCAATCCCTATCATCACTCCTGCAGGTTTCCAATATCCTCTTGAACTCATTGCAGTCAGAGAAGAGATCAAATCTTTCTACTATGAGGATGATCCTGCTAAAAGGAAGTTGCCATTAGTTGAAGGATATCCTAGGGCTAACAATATCGAAGAATATTTGAAAGTTAAGGCTCAACAGGCAGAGGATATCTCCAAAAGAAGCTCTCAAGGGAAAACTGACAAAGAAATTCAGAGGCATTATCAATTTCTATTCACTCAAGTCAGATCCTTAGAGCAGTTTGCAAAAAATGTTTGTCAACAAATCTCAGAGAGAGCAGATGAAACTTTGAGAAAAGACTACATTGAAAGCATCATGGCAACCAAGAAGTATAAGGGGGAAAAATTATGTACAAAGAGTGGACCATTCCTGAGCTTGAAAAAGAAGCAGCCAGGATTCAGGAAATGATCAAGAATAAGGTCAAACATACTCCTCCTGATTGGTCAAAGTACAAAAAGAATGAGCCGGAAAAGACATTGGAGCTGAAGAGAATGAAAGAGGAATTAGTTGCTGCTGATTATGGGTCTAAAAATCAAGTGTCAAGATGGAAAGAAGACAAAGTCAGGACCACCTACAAAAGGTTGGAGATATTAAGGAAGAAAGATCCTACAGTTCCACAAAAACCTGACTACCCTGAAGCAGAGGTTTCAACAAGACCACCAAAGCTGCAAATCAGGAGAGCCACTGCTCCAGCTGGTGCTGCCATCTATAAAAGAAGACAACAACAGTTGGAAACTGAAACAGTGACAAAATTAATGGCAGGAGATGAGCTTGTAAAAGAGGGCATTAAGGTAATGATAGCTGAAACTCTTGGCCTAAATCAACCTGCAAGCACTGCTCAAACAGTCATCACAAGGCCTGCATCACCAAACTCCTCATCTAATAAAAATCTCCCAAGAAACCCACCAGCCTCAAAAGTACTAAAATGGAAAACTGACAAACAGACCCATGTACTGACAGTGTTCAAGTCTAGTGGAGAAGTGAAGAAAATAACAAGGGAACAAGCACTTGGCCTAAGTATTGAAGATTTGCAGGATCTCCTTGATCTTCCACTGTGCAGGGATAATGATGACACAGATGCCTTAGCCTTTGAGTTACAACTCAAAGGGCAAATAAGGGAATTGTTGATGAGGCAATAAAGATCTACCAATAATGAAGGGTTTTGGCATTATCTGTTCCAGGGGGAGATTGTTGGGATTGAACCCTATCAGAGGAACATATAATTAAAGCCAAAACTGGATCAGAACAGTGGATCCAGAATAAGCAGATGTTATGTAAACAAGTCTCTCCCCTTGAAAGTGGTTTCAACATCCACTGACCTCCTATCTACTGATCTGCACAACTGCTGACCTACAACTGCTGATCAAGTCAAAGGCTGATGAAGACTAAAGCCCTGCTGTTCAATCTATTGTCTTGAGTCAAGCGCTGTTGGGTTATATCAAGTGCTGCTGGGTTCACATCAGTGGAAGGATTCAGCAGTAGTTTAGTTTGTCTTTATGTAATGTATTGTAATAACAGTTGTTAGCATAGCAGTACTTGTATAGATCAGAGGTTAGAGTTTGTTAGGAGGTTAGATGTCACTTTCATGGTGACGTCAGCAAAGATGCCACAGTGGTTTGTCCGTGTCTATAAATAGAACAGTACCTTGTACTGTTCTATTAGCTCTTCACCATCTTTCTTCCTGTACGAACAAATCATTGTGAGCTCAGGCTGAGGGGGAGTTTGTTGCATACATGCAATTGTAATCGGTGTTTGGAATAAATTTAAGCATTCGGTTCATTGTTGAAAATGTGTGTTTAAAGCAATTCTCCTGTTTGATTGTGAAAAGTTTGTTTCCATTATTTTCCGCTGCACTACTCATTCATTGTTCATCTTAATTCAAACGTAAAACACAATCAAAACCAAACTCAGATCCTAACACTTTCGTTCAGCTTTTATTTAATATTAGGCTTATTTATTTAAAAATCCTAATATTCACCGGGTTACTTTTACCCCTAACGGTAATTTGCCCGTCTTTTAGTACTAACGTAGTTTAATTACCAAATCTGTTTTCGGGGTGTTACAAGTCTACCCCCCTTAAAGAGGTTTCGTCCTCGAAACCTTTTCTTACATAATTTATCGAGTTTAACTTATGCATTTGCTCTCGATAATCAATTGAGCATTGCTTATATTTTAACCAATTGTTAGTGTGACCAGAAATGTGTGGTAATATCTTTTTGGTTATTAATCATCTACGTATCTCATACGACATAATACAACTTGAAATAACGTAATCTCGTTATTTCCATTAGTTTAATTAACTTAGCAATATTTATCGCTCGGCTCTAATGTGATTATACTTCACATTACACTTCTTGACCGTGATCACGCCACGCCATGCCAAATTTTATATCAACTTTTATTTTCAAAAATATCACTTTTCGAATATATCGTCTTGCACATGTCAGTGTCTAGACTTATATCTTTCATGTTAATCATTTTCCGAATTCGTTTCATAATATTCGTGTTTGTTAAAGCGTTGTTTCTCACTAATACTGAATTTTAGTTTAACGCTTTTCTCTTGAGCTCATGTCAATTCTAAGGAATATACATCCAAGGATTTATTCCATTCCGTTGTCATTTCGGTAATGACTTCATCCACTTTGGTGACGTAACACAATTCAAATAATTGTGAATTCTTGTCATTTTTTTTGCCCGTTTAAATGTTTTAGTGAAAATTCTTCACTTTTATCAACCAGACCTTTCACAATCTCTTCGCTTTTAACCCATTTAATTAACTTAGCGAAACCCATCGCTTTTATACGAACTTTATCTCCCGTTATTATTTTACGCGGGAAGTTACAGCCAGTTTCCTTGTTTTATACTATTGACCCGTAGGTTCTTTCGCTTAGCCTCGTAAGCTATTTCTTTGTATTTTCACATTTTTACCTTATTAAGGTGAGACCCCAACAATTCGTTTCTTTCCATTTGCGACCCGAAGGTCTTCTTGGTCCCGTAGACCTTAGCCTCATTTATAATCTCGTAGGTTATGATAATCCCGTAGATCATCTTTTATTCAAGTCTTTATTCAAAGGTATATACATTTATATATGTATATGGTGTTAAGGCACCCCCCCTTTTTTTTGATCAAAATCGTTTATTTTCGCCTTGGTATTTCCTTTGACCTTGACCGTAGTCTAAGGCTACATTTGTTTTCTTTCGGACAAATTTTCCGACTTTATAACTTCTCACGTCATTTATGCGTCGGTTCATCTTATGCTCACCATTATCCAGTTTACATATATTCGCATTTGATTATGTCCCATTACCGGGCTCATTATTCTTTTGCTTTTAACGCTACCGTTATCCCGCTTGCGCTTACTCATGCCATCCGGCATTATATTATATTCGACCTGTTTGACTCATTCATGTGAAATTTTATCATTTACGGATGTCAACTTCATTCTTTGTTCGTCCCGTTCAACTTTAAAATAGTTGAACATAATTTATCAAAATTTCTATTTACATTATCTTTTCGTCTTTTATTCATGACTCAAAACCCGAGTCTTTTAACTTTCCATCTGAGTTCCCGTTTCTCGGTCTACGCATGTGTTTAATCCTTACCCATCAACCGGGTATTTTACCGAAGTCGTTATTATTGCAACCCTCCCGGTATGCATTAAGACTTCGCTTCACTTTTATATTCCGACTTTGTCCTCAAGTTTGACGTTTTACAAAAACGACCCGTTAAGAGGCACATTTGCATTCTCCAGGTTCGAGTGTAAGTACACCCCCTCCCAATTCATATCTTAATCATTTTACATTAATCTTTATATCTTCACTCGGGCTCATTATCCTAATGTAATACGCTTCCGTCACCCGGCTGTGCGTTTACATTATTATCAAATATTTTGCTCATTTGATTCATTTGGGTACTTTTTAATTTGTCCCACTCACCCCGTCCTTACTACATCGGACGTAAATGTGTCCGCTATAAGAAGCTCATGGTATCATATGTCACTATTTACTTGGCCAGAGTAAGCGATCAGCACATGATACACATGACCTTTTTATAGCTTTCACATCACACCCTATGTAAGTAATGCCTCTATTTTTTTCATATCTCTGATTTCATTTAGTAAAACTTTATTTAATTGCAAAACAACAATCATTAGTTTTACTAGTTTTACATTTGAACATATAAAATGTTTTTCTTTTCTATTGAACTATTATATAATCACATTTGTTAATGTGATCGCTACTTTTCTCAATAGCATTATATTGAGAGTTTTCCACTTGGATAATTACCCCCCGTCCAAGTTTTCATATGAACTATTCCTATTATAGTTTTTGATATTCATTATCGTGAATAACGCATGTTTCTATTAAACTTCTCTTAGAAACATCATCCTGAATAGATATCCTATTCAGGTTTTATCAGATATATGCAACCGTTATCCCCTACGTGTTTGTTGCATATTACTACTTATGCGATTAAATTTAAAAGCGTGCATCTGGTAATGCTTGCCCTAACGGGCTTCTCTTGCCGTGAACTTTGTTCGCGATCATCACGCGATTTAGGTCCTCAATGAGTGTGCTCAGCTTGTCATACCTCGGACCGTTCCACCGTCATATCCACAATTCGTTCAACTCTCGTCATCTTCAGATGCGAGTGTCCTTCAACTAAATATTTACAAAAGTTAGTAATTTCGACACTTATAAACGCCCGTATTGTAATACAAGGCTTTTTACTATACGTGTCAACGCACGTCATTTCGCTGACTATATCTACTCCATATCGTTTTTATTGGTATAACGTGTATTACACGATAACCATATGTGTTGTTCTCAACACTTTAATCATACTAAACCATTGATATACATGTACTTACCGGATTTGCGATCAAGCCTCGAACCGAACACACTTTATTTTTTAACCATGAGCTCTGATTACCAACTTTTAACACCCTTGTCATTTTTTTTGTTTTCGTAAAGTATACGACAAACAACATGTAATTATGACTACATATACTTTGTAAAATACGGGTTTGTTTAAACTTTACAATTTTAAAATAATACAACATAACATAATTGAGTTCGTTGTTTAAAAGTTACGACGAAACGACGTGCGGAAGCTTTTATCTTATTCGTGTTCGTTCTCGGTTGAGCTTGATCGTCCTCCGGAAACTCTTGAAATTAACCTGTGATCGAAACCAACCTAAAAGTTAGTTTCGATACTTAAATAATAGCTTAAAACATGTACATTGCATCAAACAACAAAAAAAAATAATTTCTCAGATTTATGCCTCTCGCGCCACGCGAGAGGATCAACTCGTTCTTTCGCGTGCCGCGACGCCTGTCGCGTGTCGCGCCCGGTTTCAGGTGGTCCCTCGTGTGGCGCGGGGGAAGCTCTTTTCCAACAGGTCCGTATCTGGACCTGCATTTCCTGCCCAGCTCTAGTTTTGATCAAACTCTAAACTTCAAAATGCCATAACTTTCATTCTACTAATCCGTTTTGCACGATTCTTTTTCTTACGCGTTCGTAATTTAATTCTCCATCTCATGGAGTCAATACCTGATATTAAACTACTTCAAAAATTCAGATTTCAAGCTCTCGGCTTGAAATCCCTTTTCAACACTTTTGACCCTTTTACGATTTAATCAAACAAACTTGTTAATTACCTTCAAAATGTCATGCAAATCACATTATATCAGTTTACTAATATTCAAGGTTCAAATGACGGGTTCTTATGCAAATCTTAACCAGTTTTGCATATCTACTCATTTTGATCCGTTACGGGGTATTTAACACTTTTAAGCTTAAATCACACTTCTTTTAGTTTACACCCTATCTCCATTTTAGACATATCCCAAGGACTCAATTAAATAACACGCTTATTTCTAAACAACTCTTAAATGTTGTTTTTCCCTATTTACCCCTCAATGACTTTTTGGTCAATTTTAATCCTTCATTTTGTGATGAAGGGCTTTCGCCAATAATTGACCGCGATATCGCTTCTAACTACAATACAAAATATGCGTACCTAGCTCGGATCAACATATTGACCCGTTTAATACCTTGCGTCCATAATCTGCTAATTCATAGCACCGCTAAATCATAACCATTTTATCCTGTGCGCATAAGACTCGACAAGCACTTATTAGTCATTATTTGTCAAATGGTATCTACATTACCATTTGACCCGTTTGGTCTAAACGATTTAAACACTTTGCGCTTATATTGGAAGGGTATCTATTTACCATTTCATTAAATAACTAAATTCAGATTTCTCACCTCTTTAGCTATGTCTCTTAAACCCCTTTTTCCTTACGCATTTAGCCCGACATGACTTATGCCGCTTAGTGTTGTTCTATATTTCAACTTTTACCTATTTGTTCGTGACTAAATCACCGTTTCCCCTTTTTACTCGTTTAGGCTTACTTATAAAGTAGCCGTTCGAAAACCCATTTTTATTCATGTCACTTCATGACCATTTTGACTCTTTATCATAAAACATGGTTTTTCATCATTAGATATGCTCCGACCCGTATCGTTTCGTGTCGGAGCCATATCTTGAATATCATCTTAATCGTATAAGAAACTTTTAGAACAAACACATATTCTACAAAAAGTGTAAGTTTCACTTACCTTGCATCCGGTTATGCTCTTTTTCCGGGTACTCGATCCGTTTGACCCGCTTCTTTCCTAAGTTTTCATCTAGCTTGTCTAGAGTCAAACTATCATCATCACAATTCGTAAGACGGTTATATTAGTCATAATCATTTACGACTATTCCATCCTACGGGTTTTATGTCGAATTTATCATTCGTCCATATCAAAATTATCATTCGATCTAATCATTGGTCGGTTTGACTTTTTAAAAGTCAATTGACTTATCAACATAT
The DNA here is from genome assembly GCA_030545235.1 of Helianthus tuberosus. Classification (NCBI taxonomy): domain Eukaryota; kingdom Viridiplantae; phylum Streptophyta; class Magnoliopsida; order Asterales; family Asteraceae; genus Helianthus; species Helianthus tuberosus. The sequence continues at coordinate 177,458,882 of CM060450.1, forward strand.
TCAAATGCACATTTGGTTCAATGAACTCACTTAGGCATATTTCATCCGAACTCTTAACGAAATCAAATTTTACATACTAACTAGTAGGCCGCGATTTCATTTAGGCAATTCATATCACTGAAAATGGACTGTTTTTGGTGACTTGTTTAACCTGTTTACAAGTCTTCAAAAATTATGATCTTTTTATGTGTCGTACCTCTCGGAGGGTTAGGCCTTGTGTTAAAATTTCAAGATCTAACTCTTTATCAAAAATTCGTAAAAATTCATTTACTAAGCAGCAATCAGATTCATCACTTCTGACTGCAGCTTACGGAAAATTTCATTAAAAAACTCCTCGTTTATCCGATTGACGAAATTCCAATTGGTGATTCTTTTAATCGCTTAAAACTATCTACAGTAAAAATTTGAGATCATAACTAAATTCCTAAATTGAGTTATGACATTCGTAATGGGCTGCAAATTCTGCCAGAAAACGCAGCTTGAACCTTTGATAAGGAAAAATTCATAAAACGCTCAATTTTTGTCGAAACAATGCGATTCCAGTGGGGTTTTAAAGATATTTCCTGGAATTACATTTTAGAATCAAGAAACACATGTTTTTGTCAGGTTTTGTTTAGGTTAGAGTCAATACAAGTCGGCTGTAAATTCTGATCAGGAGCTGTTTGAATTCAGCTTTCAATTTAAGCATGTTCTTGACATCATAACACTAATTTTTAGCAATCAAAACCCTAAAAACTTCTCATACATGAATTTAGCATCAACAAAATCTGAATTTACTTGAGCTAGGCATGATTTCAATATATTCTTGTCTAGGGTTTACTCCTAAACACTATTTCACTTCAATATCATCCATACCACAATCATGCAACATCAATTTCGAATTTCTTATGTACATCAAGAATTCTCAACTTCATAAATATCAAAAATTCGACATACCTTACGATCCTCACGACTAGGTGATCGTTTCTATGTATTCATGCATCGATTTGGGGCTTGAATCAAGCTTCAATTTGTTGATTTTGCTGAAGTTAGGGTTTGAGTCCCTTTTTTGTTCTCCTGGTCGATCTCCATCACGCACACAGACTGTGTGTTGTGTTTTTATTTTTGATTTTTAATAACCCAAGTTTCTCACTTAACATTATTAGCCCCTCATATTTCGTTAATTAGTAAGTAGGCTACAACCTACTTGTCTTCAACAATATTTTGTTTTATTAACTAGGTTAAACTTTCCTAGTTAGCTTAGTGAGTTCGAGATAGTCATAACCCGTTTTATTTTAAGTCCCGTTAACTCGAGCCTCTTCACATACTTTGTTTTCTCAAAAGCTTTCGTTCAGCTTTTATTTAATATTAGGCTTATTTATTTAAAAATCCTAATATTCACCGGGTTACTTTTACCCCTAACGGTAATTTACCCGTCTTTTAGTGCTAACGTAGTTTAATTACTAAATCTGTTTTCGGGGTGTTACACCTGGCCCAAGACGTGTCCCGCGGCATAGAGAAGGGCGGATGAGCTTTTTTGTCTTTTCATTTTTCTTTTATTTTCACAACGCGGTATAATATTTTCTGGCGTCTAAGTTTTTTTTTGGCGTTAATTGTATTTATTAAACTTTTTGGCGTTTAATTAAATGTTTTTGTGTCACACATATAATTTTTTGGCGTTATATCGTTTTCTGGTTAATTTTTTTGGCGTTTGTGGCTTTTTGTATAATAATTCACTATGAGTAATTAATATTTGCATAAGATTAAAATAATTCCAATTTTTCTTTTTGGCGTTTATTGAATTTTTTGGCGTTTTAATACCCTTTACAAGGTGCTTTGCCAGCACAGCTGTTCTCCCAGTTTTCATTCTACTAGCGTTTTGGTGTTTGTAGTTTTTGGCGTTTTATATAATAATGTATTTTATTTATAGAGAATTAGATAACAAAACAACATATAACTTGATATCAATACAATATAAAATAAAAACAAAAATAATTAAAAATGGTAATCTAATTTTTCTTTCCAATCTTCAATGTCATCAACCTCTTCCTTCTTGAATTTGTTTTTGGCGTTTTGGATCTTTTTTGAATAATTTAGCTAGATACCAACTTTCTTTCATAAACCCTGTCTTTTTCAGAAGAAGCTGCTTAGTGGCATTTTTTTTTTTTGGTGTGATATTCTTGTTTGGTGGGTTGTCATTAAAGATCAACTCTTGCTTGATGCTATTTGTAATAATGGAGTCTAAAATATAATTTTATAGTTGTATTAAACCCTTTCTTCCATGCCTATAATCATCAAGAACAAAGTTCACATGATGGCATATCACTGTCATCAGTCTCTTTTTCTTGAATATTTGTGCATCTCATTCAGCAAAATATTCTTGAGTTAACCCCCTTAGAAAAAAGATCCATTTTAGTGAAAGCTTTGCCATCTGTGGCGTTTTAAAGGGAGTGGTTTCTAGAGGATATGGCGTTTTTTGTGTTTTTCTGGGTGTGATTTATTTCATTGTGTATAGACCCTTCTCTTATATGAGTTTTTTGGCGCGTAGTTTAGGCGAGACTTTTTATTGTAATAAATGATAGTAATAAAGTAACTGTCTTTTCAGTTACTGATTTTGTATTTACTGTGTTGATCAGCCTTTATCAGATTCATAGGTTATAGACGTCCCATCTTCTAAGTTTGACGTTTTTTTTAAATGGCCTTATGCAGACCAACATGACAAAATACAATAACGGAGTAATTGTTGCCATTTTTGAAGTTTTGTTTAAGTTGGCGTTTTTGGTTAACGATTTTTTTTTGCAGAAAATAGATAGATTGAAGTGATTATGGAAGCTATGTTTTACGTTTGTTTATATAATGATGTTTTTGGCGCGTAATTTAGGAGAGAATTTTTTCTAATAAATGTTAATAACTGAAATTCAGTTATTTGTGTTGTTTCATCTTCCTGTAATATTAAACGCCTTTTATTACTAATTTTTTGGCGTTTTGTTTTTAATGGCGTTTTATTTTTTTGTATGGCGTTTTATCATTTGATGGCGTTTTGAATATGAGGGGTAAAAGACCCTTTTACTCTTAATGAAACGCGTCCCACATAATAATATTGATGTTATTTACGAAAACGCCACCGCGCAATCTAGTCCATGGATTGTTTTGATCGGACGATCCATAAGCATTCTCACCGTTCTCATACTTTCACCGTTTTCTCTAAATCCCGACCCCCAATATATAATAATATATAATAAAGGAGAGGAGAGAGAGAAGTCAGATAACAACCCAATCAAATGGCACGTCTCCAACGGCCTGGTGAATGCCGTTTGCGCCGCAACGACCCGGAGTGGGGCGGTGTGGGACGAGGCCGACGACCCAAAGTTGGGGGGGGGGGGGGGGTCGGATCCCCACACCCCTCGGTCTAAGGCATCTACGAGGAACAATTTGGCACCGGCCGATGTTCAGGGCGCTATCGCTATGACGCTTACCTAACATGTGACGATATTCTACACCACTTAGCTTTTGAAAATTGAATCAAAATAAATGTGAAGAGTTCTTCTTGTTTTAATTACCTTCACAACAACATCAGCATGGCCTTAGAAAATAAAAAAAGAAAGTGAATAATCGAAAGCATTGCGGTCGTCGGCAATCCACAACATAAAAAATATTAATATGAAAGCGGTTTAGTTTTGAAATAGGAAACGCGGGTGTGAAACCGTCAATCCCATCCTTCTATAATAATTGCAACTTTGACTTTGACCCTCAATTAAATTTAAATATAGTGATACATAGGTACATCGTTGCTCCTTTGTGCTCCATATATGTATATTTAGGGGAAAGTTATTGTACAAATAATTTTAACATACTAAACATACAAATTGAAGGAAAATTAAAAAAGACAAGATGATATTTTTGTAATTATCTATAACTATCAAAGTTACTCTACAAATGTATCTAAAAAACATAAAAAAAACCTAACCCCCCATCCCCACCCAAAAAAAAAAAAACTAAAAAAAACCTACAAAAAAAAAAAAACCTTAAACCCCTAAAAAAATCTAAAAAAAATAAAAAAAACACACAATTTTTTTTTAATATTTTTTATAAAAAATCGCTACTTTTAGTAGAATTTTTTTTTAACAAAATGTAGCGATTTTTTATAAAAAAAATATTAAAAAAAATTGTTTTTTTAGGTATTTTTGGTTGAGTTCACATTTGTATAGTAACTTTGATAGTTGGTGGTAATTACAAAAATGCCACCTTGTCTTTTTTACTTTTTCTTCAATTTGTATGTTTAGTATGTTAAGTTTATTTGTATTTGATCTTTTGCCTATATATTTATTTATACACTTTTATTAATTTTCATAAATCAAGGAGAAGAAAAAAACGTTGGATAATTTGTGAATATGTTCCGTGACTAACATGAAAGATTGACGGTTGAAGTTGAACAAACACCGCTTTGACTTTTGACCTTTGAATTCAATCATTCATAATCTTCATCATCATCATTTTCTTCTTTTCTCTTCTTCTTTAATTTCAACATTCAATTCAATCTGATACCACAAACAAACCAACCCTTGCTTGCTTCCTTCCTTCATTCCGAAGATAGATAGATAGATAGATCCATCCATCCATCGATATGAAGTCTCCGTTCAAAAAACTACGCGGGTTGGGGCTAAACAAGCATCGTCCTCAACCTCCTGCCCAACTGGATGAGCTTTCTCAGGCCTCACAGGATATGCAACACATGAAAGATTGCTATGACAGCCTACTTTCCTCTGCTGCTGCCACCGCCAACAGTGCTTACGGTCGGTAGCTATCATTCTATTCACTCTTCACAACAACAAATTCTAATTCTAATTCTAATTCCAATGCTAATTGTTGTTGTTTCAGAATTCTCGGAATCATTGCGGGAGATGGGAGACTGTCTTCTGGAGAAAACCTCGCTAAACGACGACGAAGACAGCGGCAGAGTCTTGCTCATGCTCGGAAAGGCGCAGTTTCAAATACAGAAGCTGGTTGATACCTATGTAAGATACATATATGACCATTTTTATATGTATTCATTTGTTAATTAACTGTAAAGTCATTGATTTCCAGCGCTCACATATTTCTCGGACAATCACAGTCCCTTCAGAGTCCTTGCTTAATGAGTTGCTTGTAGTTGAGGTTTGTCACATACTAACTACATAACCACCATTTGAATTGAATTGAATTGAATTGAATTTCATATCAATCCTTAGGTAGGACTCGGCTCGCTCATGTTTATTTATTTTACTTTACTTTACGCAGGAGATGAAAAGGCAATGTGACGCCAAGAGGTACGTATGCGTCCACATCCACATAAGCGTTTGCTTTGTTGTTTTAATTGATTTATTATTGAAAATGGTGATTGTAGGATGTTGTATGATGAAATGAAACATAAACACAAACAGAGGAGGACAAGGTTAGCAGCAGCATTAGGAAGCAATAATAAAGGTGAATATGTTTCTTCCAGTCAGGTGCAAGCAGCTAAAGAGGAATTTGAGGAAGATGCTACATTATTTATCTTCAGAATGAAGTCCTTGAAAGGGGGTCAGTCTCGAAGTCTCCTTACGCAGGCTGCTCGCCACCATGCTGCTCAGGTCGCCTTTCCTCTCCTCTCCTCTTCTCTTCTCTTTTTTGTTTATTTATTATCAATCATTTGTTTGTTTGTTTTACTTACATGTTGGGAATGAATGCAGATGTCGTTTTTCAGGAAAGCTCTTAAATCTCTTGAAACGATCGAGCCACACATTCAGTTAGTAACAAAACAGCATCACATTGATTACCACTTCAGTGGGCTGGAAGATGATGACAGGGACTCTGTTTTTCTTACTGATGATGAAACTGACGATGAAACTGATGATGAACAGTATTACGGTGAATTGAGTTTTGATTACCAGAGGAACGATCCCAAAAATCAAGTATCAAGCTCAGAAAGCTCAATGGAGGTAATTTGAATGATTTATGCATTTGGTTTTGCTAAACTACTTGTTTAATTTCTCTTCTTTCTTGCAGTTGGTAGACCTTACATTCCCACAAGTAGATTCAGTGAAGAAGGTAAAACATTTGAGACTAGTTATTTTGGTAACATATGCATTGAATTAAACTATCATCAATGATTTTGCTTGCAGGAGGAGCAGCAGAGGAAACCCCTTTGGAATTCATCTACATATAATATACAAGTGAACAACAACACTTGCAGCAGCAAATCAGCACCACTTTCTGCTAAGACTAGTAGTAACATGGACCCTAGTCAAAAGTTTAGACAGTCATCTGCCAGAAAATTAAATACATATGTTCTCCCAACACCACTTGACAAAAATCCAAGTTTTACTACTCCACAACCAGCATCAACAAGTAATGCTAATATGTGGCATTCATCCCCTTTGGAGTTTAAGAAATATGAAGAAAAAGCCAAATTCCCGTTGTCGTCAAGCAAACCAACTCAGCTGCCGTCTCCGTTAAGACATCCTTTTAGTGACAACAAGGTCAAAAGATATGCTTTCTCGGGTCCTATACCAAGCAATTCACTGTTAAATAGCGGTAAATTGGTTAGTGGTATTCTTGTGTCATCGCCTAGAATTAGTGAACTACACGAGCTCCCTAGGCCACCTGCGTCTCCTTCAAAAGGTGGAGGATTCTCTGCCCCTTTGGTCTCATTCAAAGATTCTAATAAGTCATCGCCCCCATCAGGACGTTGAACACAGGCCAACAGATCCTTAAACTGCATTTTTAGGTAGGTACACATGTTATTATGATATGTTTTATAATATGAGGTACTGTTGGTATGTCGGGATTATTTTTGACCTGTGTAATTGGAGTAGTATTTTAATTTGTATAGTTCCGTGTTGAGTTTACAATGATGATATATTAATATTATAAAAAAAGGTGATCCAACATTTGCAAATTTAAGGTTGATACAACAAATCTTTAAGGTGTGATCTAAACTGCGATAGGCTTGTGATCGTGAACAAGAATCGCAGTTTCTCATTTGGGTTACTTCTCTGTGAAGTTCTCTTGATGTGAAGACAGGTGTTCATCACCCTGTGCTTTAGGGGCGGGTCGAGTCCTCTTAGCTTACCAACCAGCACCAGATCACCCTCTCCTCTGCAACTTTTGATGGCCAGTTTATCAACCATGGGTACTGTTGTGGCCAGACCATAAGATAATCTCCCAAGTCCAGCTGCATGATAATCTCCTCTAGGCTAGGGTGGGCTGCTGTGACTTTTGATGGGTGCTTGAAACCTTTTTTTCTTGTGGAAAGAGAGTGAGTTCTTGAGGAGGAAAAAGGGCAGCAGCATATCACATGAAAGGAAAAGAAGAAAGAAAGAAAGCGGATTAATAGATGGTGGTAACCACATAAAAAGCAATCACATGATCAATAGAGTTTTACTTTTCACATGATTTTTGCAACCAGAAAACTAAAACAAACATTAGTAGTCGGGTGGAGGATTAAATTATACAAGTGAATGTGAATATGATCTAAGCCACACACAACCGGCACACGATTTTACCTGGGAACAACCACCAAACGCACATAACAAGCGAATCAACAACACAACTACAATTAACAACTCTTGCTCAATAACCCAAACCAACAAAATAGAAGCTGTAAAAAGCAAAACTTATGATCGCAGTAGCCACCAAAGAAAAAGATTGAAGCAAACTCTTTTTTTATTGATATCAAACTTCTGTACATACATGAACAAATAAGAGTAAACTGCAATTTTACCCCCTGGGGTTTAGGCCAATTCGCACTCTGACCCCCTCTTGTCGGAAAGGAGAAAATAGATAGTCTAAGGGCTAGTGTGTAATATGGTGTCCTATATAAACTCCTCTTTGTAACCCTAGTTTAATACACAGAAAACAGTTCAATACGATTTCAATACAACTCAAACCATTACAAAGATTATTCTCTATACCAGACAACATGGTATCAGAGCAGGTCTCTGATTATTGAAACCGATTCACTCATCATCTTCAATCGATCCTACCAACTCAATCTCAAACCAGAGAAACCTGAAAATCAAAATCAAAACCCTGAAAATCGAATCAATCGAAACAACCTTTACAAATAGCCGCTACTTCTGGCAAATCAACCTTTACAATCGCTGACTTCTATTCTCTTTTCTCTCAATCCAGCAAATCAGCCGCTACATCCGGCGGCGCTGCCCCACTCCGATCATCCTCGCTGCCACATCATAAGCCGTATAACGGCTGCTTCGTCTTCTTGTTTTATTCCGAAAACCCTAGGAACCCTAACTTTTAGGGTGAACTCTATTCCGCTTCTTCTTTGTAACCAGCAAAACCCTAAAAAAAAACCCTTCCTCATAAATACGCTGCATACTATTCACGCCTAATTCGCCGCACTGTCAAAGACTTCCTCATAAATCCGCTGCATTTCAAATCTTGAACGCGAGTTCAAGTATACGCCGGTAAGTCAAGTTTTTTTCCGGCGACGTTATTCCGGCGTCGGCTTTCAGGCGAGTGTATTTAATCGGTTCAGAAAAGAGTAGGAACATATATTTTTTAATTTTTTTGGATTCAAACTTCAACACAACTTTATCCAAAGCACTTCTTCATCCGAGAAAGAAAAGAATGAGGGTGGCGGCTGCATGTTTTTAGGGTTTAGGAGTTGTTGCAGAAAGAAAGAGAGACAAAGACAGGAGTGTGACGGCTGCTTATTAGATACAATTAGGGCGACCTTAAGATATTATCTTAAGTTGTTTAGGAGTTTTTTCCTCGATACAATTCAAACCCATCATAAAGTTTAGTGTGTATTTGATAAACACGCCCGGTTAGTTGGATGTCCGGTACTAGTATTATAAACAGCGTAAAAAAATGGAAATCAATCATGGAAAAAACAGTTCTTGGATATTCGATTCTGGTGCCACTGACACCCTGACGTTTGAACCGTTGGACATACGTTCAAGGACCAAACCTAAAAAAACTCAAATCCATACAGCAAACAACGGAACGATGCAAGTGGAAGGAGGAGGAGTAATTGAGATTTCACCAACTATGAAATTATCAAATTGCCTCTATGTTCCGTCATTATCACACAAACTGCTGTCAATTAGTCATATTACCAAGGAATTAAATTGCACGGTACTAATGCATCCTACTTTTTGCCTCCTACAGGATATCAGGACGGGTGTGATTATTGGACGTGGTACTGAGCGCCAAGGATTGTACTATGTGGATGAAGTGGCTCAACAGGGTACTGTGATGTTAGCACATGGAACTGAAAATCGGGAAGCCTGGCTATGGCATAGACGTTTGGGACACCCATCCGCTGGTTATTCGCGTCTTCTGTTTCCAAAACTCTTCACCTCGAATGGTAAAATAGATTGTGAAACCTGTTTTCGTGCCAAAAGTCATCGACAACCATTTAAACCTAGCAACACGAAAGTTGATTTACCGTTTTCCCTAATCCATTCTGATGTGTGGGGACCTGCTCCTGTTATGGGGGGGGGCAGGGCCTTCGGTACTTTGTACTATTCGTGGATGATTGCACTCGCATGACATGGGTATATTTTTAAAAAATCAAAGCCGAAGTTTACGAGAAATTTATCACGTTTTATGCTATGATTCAAACTCAATTCCAAACTCAAATCCAAATCCTTCGTTCCGACAATGGGGGGGGGGGGAATTTGTCAATACATCCATGAAACAATTCTTTAAAACCAAAGGATTAATTCATCAAACCTCTTGTGCTCATACCCCCGAACAAACGGTGTTGCCGAACGGAAAAACCGTATTATTCTTGAAATGACTCAAGCTCTTTTAATTGAATCTCATGTTCCTAAATCTTTCTGGCTGGAGGCTGTTGCAACCTCCGTGTATCTCCTAAATCGGCTCCCCACCAAAGCTCTTAAATTTAAGACTCCCTTAGATTGTCTATCTAAGTCTGCCAGTATTCCCCATCCTCTTACACTTGAACCTTGAATCTTCGGGTGTACAATATTTTTTCACATACCCAAAAACAACCGAAACAAGCTTGGCCCATGTGCTGAGAAATGTGTATTTGTCGGCTATGGGATCGATCAAATAGGTTACCGGTGTTATAATCCACAAACCCATCAAATGTTCACCACAATGAATGTTGAATTCCTTGAAACAAAATACTTTTATCACACCCAACTCAGTGGTCAGGGGGAGAATGAACGTATAGACACTCTGAGTTGGCTAACTCAACTGCCATCATCTGAAGAAGTAACAACAGAAAACCATCACAGTACTCCGAGCCCTTCAAACACAGCCACACAATCTGCGGAGCACAATACCACTGAAGAAAGTCCATCCAACGTGATACCAGAGGTAAGAAATACTGAGAATCCTGAATGTCCTGCGTTTTTTAATTATGAGACAACAGGGGAACACATAGACCCGATAACAACGGAATCTATAGAACAGGTTGAACCAGATGTGGAAGAAGTTGAACCAGCTGTTGAACACGTTGAACCACTTGCAGCAGAGACAACCGAAAGATACTATCTTCCCCCTAGAGCCAATAGAGGGGTTCCTCCAAAACGGTATTCCCCGGAGATGACATATATGTAGACCATATATGTAGATGACATGATTATCATCGGAGATGATGTAGAAGAAATAGCACGGCTGAAAAGGAATATGTTTTCAAAGTTTGAAATGAAAGACCTTGGGAATCTCAAGTATTTCCTCGGAATAGAAGTTCTCAGGTCTAAACGGGGGATTTTCATCTGCCAAAAGAAGTATGTTCTTGATCTCCTGCCGGAAACTGGGTTGATTGATTGTAAACCAGCAGATACGCCAATGGTGGTGAACCACAATCTTCACATGGAACTTAATGGAGAACTCACAGACAAAGAAAGGTATCAACGGCTCGTGGGCAAGTTAATTTATCTCTCTCACACTCGCCCTGATATAGCTTATGCTGTTGGAGTGGTAAGTCAGTTTATGAATCAACCACAAGTTGCCCACATGGAAGCTGCTCAGAGAATTCTAAGGTATCTCATGGGAACCGCAGGCCATGGGGTGTTGTTAAAAAAATGGGCATTTAAATGTTGAGCTCTACACTGACGCAGACTGGGCAGGAGATAAGGGAAACCGAAGGTCAACATCAGGGTATTTCTCCTTGGTTGGTGGAAACCTTGTTACCTGGAGAAGTAAGAAACAAAAGGTGGTCGCTCTATCAAGTGTAGAAGTAGAGTTCAGAGGCATAGCTCGAGGGTTAAGCGAAGTTCTTTGGATCAAGAAGCTTCTAGAAGACATTGGTTTGTCCAAAAGGGCACCTAGTAAAATTATGTGCGACAATACAGCTGCAATACAAATCTCAGAAAACCCAGTTCAACATGATCGGACGAAACACGTGGAAGTAGATCGACATTTCATCATGGAGAAACTGGAAGAGAGGATCATAGAGCTCTCGTATATAGCATCAAAAGATCAACTCGCAGATATTCTCACAAAGGCAGTCAACGGAAAAACGTTTAGTAGATGTTTGAGCAAGTTGAGTATTGGTGACCCCACTACTCAACTTGAGGGGGAGTGTCGGAAAGGAGAAAATAGATAGTCTAAGGTAGGGATGGCAATTTTACACGAATACACGACACGAACCTACACGAAGTTAACAGGTATCGTGTATGGCCTTAACAGGTATCGTGTACCAAACAGGTAGACACGATATTACCTGTTAATTTTCGTGTATAAACAGGTTAAATACCTGTTTACCTGTTAATACCCGTTAGTACATGATAAGAAATTAAATTAAATAAAACTCATCAGCCATGTGCGTGTGGGTTCCTTAATTCCTTTCTATTTTCATTCCTCATTCAATTAAAAAAAATAAAACCCTAAACTCCCTCTATAACTCTCAGATAGCATGTCGTGTTCGTGTTTTTGTTCATGTTAACAGGTATTAACAGGTAATTTTCGTGTATAACAGTCGAACAGTCGTGTTAACAAGTATTAACTGGTAATTTTTGTGTATATCGTGTCGTGTTCGTGTTCGTGTTTGAAAAAAGGACACGATAAGTTATCGTGTCGTGTTCGTGTATGGGATTTCGTGTATCGTGTCTTATCGTGTACGGGTATACATGATATGCCAGCCCTAGCCTAAGGGCTAGTGTGTAATATGGTGTCCTATATAAACTCTTCTTTGTAACCCTAGTTTAATAAACAGAAAACAGTTCAATACGATTTCAATACAACTCAAACCATTACAAAGATTATTCTCTATACCGGACAACACCTCTAACGAAATAATTGCAATTTTACCCCCCAACGTTGTTGTTCTGTCGCATAATTACCCCCTGGCGTCCGTCAACGGTAGTTTGACCCTTATAGGTAAGGGTATTTTGGTAATCTTACCCCATATTTATTATTATTATTATTATTATGATTATTATGATTATTATTATTATTATTATTGTTATTATTATTATTATTATTATTATTTATAAAATCAAATTATCATCATCATCTTCAAATAACTCACAGATCCATCATCTTCAAATAACTCACATCATCATCAACTTCAAATTATCATCATCATCTTCAAGTAACAACGGTCCTCCCCCACCGCAACCATTAGCCGCCGCTCCTCCACCACTAGCCGCCGCTCCTCCCCCACCGCAACCACCCACCCCCTTCTTCCTTCAACCCACAAGAATAGATCTGAACCTCCATCGGTGTTACTTAACCAAATCGCTCGCCGAAGAACTGCATAAGAATGACATCAACGACAAGAACCGATCTGAACAGATCGGAGAACTGCAGAAGAATGACATCAACGACAAGAACAGATCTGAACCTCCATCGGCGTTACTTAACCAATATTGGTTCCTTAATCTACAAATATGAATCGATCTGTATTTGAAGGAACCACCGACGCACCGGAGACGAAACTTATGTACACTGTTGTTGTTCTCTGTTGTTCTCGATTGCAGGGACTCTTGTGGTGAAATATTTGTTGATTTGCAGAAGTATGCGCATGCCAAGGTGATAGATTATAAATGTTGATGTCCTACTTTTAATGAATCATGGTTTTCTATTATAGATCTAAATAGCTTCTTTAACAAAATTTTCATGATTATCCAATAAGTACTTTTGATTTCTTCTTTACAAATTATATGAAAGATGTATTTTTAGATATAAAAGAAGATTCTTGTTTAAGATCCTAAAACGCATGTTCTCATATTATTGGAATTGATTACAATCTGAGTATTTAATTGGTGAGTACAACAATTGTACTTAATTTCCTTTTTCGTTTTGGTTTTGGGTCTGCAGAAGGTTGGGTGTGATTTGAGTTAAATGGACAGCGGCGAGAGAGAGAAGTGGTTGAGAGTGTTGGAGGGTGGTGGCTGGAGGTGGTTGAGGGTGGTGGCTGGAGGTGGCAGTGGTGGTTGTGGTGGTGAATGGCGGTGGCAGTGGTGGCAGGGGGTAATATTACAGAGTAGAACAAAACATAGGGGGGTAATATGAAAGGGCATTATAGTCATTTCACATTCCAGTTAACAGATCTGTTAACTTATTTGACGGCAGGGGGTAATATTGCGACATAACAACAACGTTGGGGGATAAAATTGTTGGTGCATCCGTCTGTCGTCTTCGTCTTATATCGAGTCTCAATCTCGTTGCGGATTTGAAAGAGGATGATGTCATCATCTTGAATGATGACATCATAATAGTGATGTCATCATTGCATCACTTCGTATAAGACAAATGCATTTATGTTTGTAATTGTTGATTTCATCATTCTGATTTCGCCCGTAATGTCTGAGTTGGTGATTTCGCTCATATTGTAAAAGTTGATTTCGCTCCTGATGTTGAATGGTAGCTAGGAGCGAAATCACAAGTACTATATATAGGTTATTTGGGGTGAAATAAACACATAGTTCTAGGTGTTCTCTTCCGGTAAGCCACAAAGTGCTGCCGAAGTGTTGTCAGAACGTGTAATCGCTTCAGTTATCAATACAACAACAGTTAAATGTGAATCCAGCTGAAATCGCACCAAATCATTAGTTTCCGCCTCTTGTTTTGGATAGAAATTCTTCTGATCGACTCAAACAGGGCCGAAAACGATCCTACAAGTGGTATCAGAGCTCAGGAGGAAGAGTTCTTGCCATTTCAGCTGCATTTTTTCTGATTTTCTACACTTTCTTCAAAATTTAAAAAATTTTCACGGTAAAACCAGCTCAATTTCACACACAGCACTCGGAATCATGACTTAATAAATCCTTGTAAGTTTCAAAGCTAAAATCGATCTAGAACTTAGGATTTTCAAGGTTTCGCTTATAAGGACTCATGCATTTGATGATGTCAGCAGCGATCTTGTCTTGATTTCGCTTATAGGACACTTGTGATTTTGCTCTTGTGAACCAGCAATTCAGTGATTTCGCTCATCTGATCAACCTGATTTCGCTCATCTGTACAACTCATGGTTTCGCTCATAGTGACACTTAGGTTTCGCTCATAGTGACACTTAGGAATTCAGCTCCAAATTGTTTAGGTGATCATAATTATTTGCATGTGATTATTAAATGAGTTGTCGGCCATGAAGAATTAAAAAAACCTTTGTTTGTTGTCGGCTAATCAGTATTGCATGTGATATTGGTTTGGTAGTCAAGCATCATCACGAGAATTCATTTGATTGTGTGTTGGTCAGTTTGCATGTGATAACAATCATTTCATTGTGTCAGCCCACTACATTTGAGATCAAATTACATTAAGTGATGAAGTAAAATGGTTAAGTAGTTCACGTGATATTTGTTTTGATATGATCAGATGTGTCAGGCCCATGTGATTATCTCGGCCCAATAGAAGTATTATATGAATATGTTTTTTTTAGTCGCATGTGAATTGGGGTCACATATTTTATAAAGTGTGTCGGCTGTATGTGATCTCAATTAAGTGTGCATGTGAAGTATCAGAAAAATTTCTTGGTCAAGTCACATCAATCGCATTTGCACAAAGTCATTGGAAAAGGTCGTTTGATTTTCATCCGGGTCATAAAAGTCCGTACAGTGTGTCAACCGTCAGTCTGCACAGAATATTCACAAATTCGAGTACCAGTTGTATTCTGTTATTTGATAAGTCTTTAAACTGATTGTTTGTTTGTTGTCAGGTATTTTACAAGGTGGTACAGCTCATTTGAAAATTCGAATCATGGATAACGATTTTTACAACGCGTTTGCTACTCCGACTACTCCGGTTTCTATTGCTCAAAATATGAACTTGGAAAATGAAACCGGGACATCACAGAAACCGCCAAAGCTCTTGGATATTGATGATTACAATGCGTGGTCCGAACGGTTTGGAAATTGGGTTGAAGCTTATCATTTGGATGCGTGGGAACACACTGAGGAACCTTATGTTAGACCCACAACAAATGGTGTGCAGTTAACAATTCGAGAAATGAGTACGGAAGATAAAAAGAAATATCGAGATGAGAAATTGATGGTGAGTCTACTTCAGCAAGCAATAAAAGAAGATATCTTGATACTGCTTCAACATGATGGAACTGCTTACTCAATCTGGACAGAATTGGAAGCAAAATTTGTTGGAAGTGATGATATGCTCAAAAACAAAATGTCTCTCATGAAGAAAGAATTTGACTTATTCCGTGGTTTGAAATCTGAAAACACCAAGCAAATAATTGATAGATATTGTAACTTGGTGAGAAATATGATAAAACTTGGAATTAAGAAAGTGATGTGTTCAAATATTAACATATAAATTTCATCAAATGAGGTATAAAACTAACCCTTTTTTAGTAATAATGTTGGAAAAAGTGTGCTTTTGTCTTCCTTTTGTATTTTCAGGATTAAATGAGCTCAAATTGACAAAAGAAGCAAAAAGACATCAAAATCTAACATAAATACAAGAAAAGGGACAAGACGTGACATGCCCGACCCCACAATAGCATCTTCCCAAGCAAAACAAGAGATCAGAAGCCTGAACACGCCCCGTGCTCAGCCGGCACGGGGGCGTGCCCAAGTGTCAGCAGAAAAGACAAAGTGGTAGAAGCTTCTATTGCCCACCACGGGGCCGTGCTCAGTGGACACGGGGCCGTGGTCAACTATAAGATTCGCACAATCCAGCAAATCTGCATAGTACAAAGATTCTTCTGCACCACGGGGTCGTGCTCAGCGGACACGGGGGCGTGGTCAACTAAAAAGACAAAACTGCATTTAATGAAGAAAGAGAAGGATGTGGACACGGGGCCGTGCCCACTGGACACGGGGCCGTGCCCGAGCTTCTGTTCAGCCTATAAATAGAAGTGCTTGGCTCAAGCTCAAACCATCCCTTGGCACACCACCTCTCTCACACTTCACCCACCACCCACCACCACCATAACACCATCATCCACCACCATCATCCATTGTCCATCGTAGAGTGTGTGAGTCGTCTCGGGATCCAAGATTGATCGTAAGAGTTCTTGACAATCAAGGCCATGTTTGCCTAAGTCTCTTACATCACTTGGTGAAGACAAAGTGTCTAGTGTAATACTTTTTATTTCTAATCTTTTGCACTTTTTACTTGGTTTTGTATTAATGACTTTAATAACTAGTTGCTTATGTTGAAGGTGATCTTTCTTTATCGTTTGTCTGTGGTGTCTTGGCATTATTTTACTGTCTATATAAAATAAAAGATTTTCACCATTCATATCTCCACGGTCTATATGGAGGTATGTTGGCTACCTGGTCGGGGGTTAAGGGAACGGTTTGGTAAAGGTCTTGCCATTGTTCAGCGTTTAGAGGTCCTGCAATGGACCTGGGTCAAATTTAGTAGGACCTCCTTCAATACTTCACGGTATTGGATGGCGGGGGTCCAAACTCTTTGATCCCCTCATAAGTTAACTACTATTAATACTATAACCCGGCTATTTAGGACTGTATCCCTGCTGACTCAGACTACTTAGTCGAGGGTAACGTCACCTCCAAAAGAGGGGCCTACCATAATTTGCATTAATAACTTAATTAATTATCTTCCAATAATCCACCCTTTTAGGATTGTATCCTTGCTGACTCAAACTACTGGGGTGAGGGTAACGTCACCTTCAAAAGAGGGGCCTACTACAATAACTAAGATAATCTCTTAATTATGTGCAAAAGTGCGGAAATAATCAAAGGTTACACTAGATACGAGTCGGAACCAAGTGATTCATGTTGTCTATCTGTTTTTCTTTTATTTGTATTTTTAGCATTTTAGTTAATTTTTATTTTTCTTAGTTTAAAACATTTTTTCTAAACTTTTTGATTTGATTAGACGTTGAGGATAAACCGGTACTAAAAGCTCTTGTGTCCTTGGACGACCTCGGTATCTTACCAACACTATACTACGCTCACGATGGGTGCACTTGCCCATATGTGTGTCTAGTGTTAGTAAATATCGTGTTTTATAAATTTAAAACTTGACTAAAAAGTGTTAAAGGGGCTTAAAATATACACCTAATAAATATATAACACTTGACACCCATCAAGTTTTTGGCGCCGTTGCCGGGGACACAAGGATTTTAAGAAAGTTAGGAATCAACGGCCTAATCGTTTTTCTTGTTTTTCATTTTTTTTAGGATTTTTTTTAGTTTTTTTAGCTTCTGCAGAACTCAGCATGGGCCGTGCCCGCTGAACACGCCCCGTGCCCAATCATTGGAACTGGCAATCTTGTTTTAAGTCAGACAGTAAGCTGAACACGGGGCCTTGCCCACTCAACACGCCCCTGTGCCCAAGTTTCAGTTACTGAAAACAGAACCGTAAGATCCCGACGGTTGGTAATTTCTGACACAAACATGAGTGATACTGATACTTTTTACTTTCGGCACTCTTATGGTACTATGTGGTGTCAATTATGTGGTGGTAACCATAAAGAATTAGAATGTTTTTTTTCTAAATTATAAACCCCACTATATAGACCCATCGTTTCCCAGTATCCTTAAGAGGGGCGAAAGTAAAAATAATCCCTATCGCTCCCTCGAATGCGCCCAACCGGATATTCTAGGAGAAATGCTTCTCGATGAATTATTTCAACTAGAAGATCTAATTTTTAATTGGTTAAAAGAACTTAGGGAAGACCTCAATAATCTTTTCCAAGGCGATAACCAAGAAGAAAGGCTGGAACCGCATTCAAACAACTTCATTGTTTCCACTGATACTTCTAACTCTAGTGAGGACTTGAGCGATAGTCGTCCCTGTGTCGATTGTGCCGTGAAGGACTCCCCATCAACTTCGTTTGATGCATACATAGACCTGAGTGATTCGACATACACCTTCTTTAACGAGAGCCCGGAAAAGGGTTGGACTTGTCCACCTACATATAGCATAGGAATCACCCTCACCGACAACCTCTTGCGTTCTCGTCTTAATCTAGATCAATTGAGGTATCTTAGGCACTTTGGGGTTGTTCCATCCAGTAAGGAACCACCCGATCCGGAAAAATTCCTTGAAATTTGAAGAGTTCCTTAAGACAGCTTCTAGACACGGGGCCATGTCCAGGTCAGCACGCCCTAGTGTCCACCCAAAAGATTCCCTTCTGATTTTGTCAGAATGCGGACAAAAATGTGTCAGGATTCCATCTGCACACGGGGCCGTGTCCAGCCGACACGGGGCCGTGCGCAACGTACTGTCGTTTTCTATAAATGCAGCCAAGAATCCTGCACATTTGAACCATTCTAGGGACAGAGATTTGAGGAATATTCTCACATACCATCCTAGGTATTTTCTAAAAGAAGTTTCTCAACTATCTTCTTGTCCTTTCCTCTTTTATCCACTTTCATCTTCTTCAATTTTCCTCATACTTCCATTAAAGCTTGAACCTTCTATAGTTTCAAGCCTTATTGAGATGTTTGTTAGATTTTTGTTCATGGAATCTTGATAAAAATAAGTTATATAACAATGTTTCAAGTTGTTTAAGTTCAAAAATGCTTCAAAAATCATAAAAACAATTTGAAACCCCAAGATTCCTTGTCCAAAAATCCTGCAGATATCTGAACACGGGGCCGTGTCCGAAGTACTGAACCCATAAAATTGAACTCTTTTCGGCATGTTTTCTCAGAATGGCAAGCAGAACAAGCGGAAACTCTTCGTCGCATTCCAGGAACAACCGGCAGGGGAGAAAATCATCTACAGTTGAGGATTCTCTTGTAAACTATGTTTACGCCCTAAGAGAAGCTCTTGATGAAGTAACAAGTGTGGAAGAGGCATTGGTCGACCGCATTAATCATTTGACGGTGGGACTAGAAGGATGTCTCCGGGAGGTCAACCTTTTGCACCAAAGGTTGAACATTCTCGCCTCTCCTCCTTTGGTACCGATTATCACCCAAAGGGCATGGAATGTGGTACCGGAAGTCATCATTCCGGCCGAATGGTACGCCCTACATCCGGAACCTCCTCGAGACATACTCCAAGGGGTCCCGGTTGGTGTCGCTCCTCCACCACCCGATGTCGAGGAACATGAAGCCGCCTCCCTTCTCCCGAGGGAAATCGAAGAATGGCTCTAGCAACATCTAAGGAACACCGTTTGGCTTGGAGTTCTACAAGACTTTTTAACCGGAAATCTATTTCCGGAATTTTGGTTCTTATTGAAGAAGTAGAACCCCTTAGGAAGATTTTACGGATCACTCGACCTATTAGGACTTTTAACTTTTATTTTCTGCTTTATTTTTAATTTTTAGGACTATTATGTAATTCTCTCTATGATTAATGAATGATGGTTTTAGTTAATTTGGTGTTTTGGATGGTGTTGAAATGAATAAAACACACTTGAGATGGCAAAGGATGCAAGGGAAACTTGAACCAGCACTCCATACAGGAAAACAGAACCGTCCGACAAATTTCTTCATTTACAGTAAGCTCGGCACGGGCCGTGTCCACCCAACACGGCCCCGTGCTGCATAGTCTGCAGAAAAAGAACCAGTTCAGGTAACTGGACACGGGCCGTGTTCACCCAACACGCCCCCGTGTCCAGACTTCAGTTTCTCTTGTTTTAATTTTGTTACTGGCACTTGAACACGGGGCCGTGCCCGGATCACACGGGGCCGTGTTCAGCGCCCAGTAACACAAATTTTTTGCTTTTCACACCTTTTTACACATTCAATCAACCTAAAAACTTATTTTTGGGACACATTGAGGACAATGTGTAATTTAAGTGTGGGGGGGATGCGAAAACCTTGAATCTTGCAAGTCCTAATTACAAGCCTTACACAAAACTCTATTGGAACCGCTAATCACCCCAAATTTTTTTCAAAAAATTTTCATTTTTTTTACTTGTCTAGGTTTAACTCGGGAAATTCAAGTTCTAAAAAGGTTATATTTTTACGAATTTACAACCGATAGCGTTGTGATAAAAAGAACCAACATAAGAAAGTTATGAAAAGGCATGACAAGCTTAGTTAAAATTTGATTATATATACTTGATCACATAAAAAACCCATTCCCACAAAAGTGAGTTTTGAGCCTTTATTGAGCATACAATTACATATCACTAGAACTAATTGCTCATTCTTCGTTTCTTGTGTGAATAGCCGCTTGGTTCTTACGACTCTAGAACTTGCCATGACGATACTTTCCCGGTCCTTACCAACTTAAACCCGAGTAAGTAAATGATGGAGGCATTAGGACTAACCCTTTTTATTTCTACACCATTATTTTTTTTTACCACCTACCCAAAATCCCCCTAGTTAGCCCCTTTGAGCTTAAACCTTTTCATTTCATAACCCAAACCAAACACCCTTTTTACCCACCAAAACCTTTTCCATTTTTAACCCTTTGTTTTAGTAACAAGTTCGGTTCTTCATATGACTTTTCAAAAAAAAAAAAAAAAATTGATGATGAAGCAAAAGAAAATAAACAAACAAGTTCATCAAAAATAACTTTGTTTGAATAATAGCTTCTTCAAAAATAAAAGTTACGAAAATAGAAAGTCTTACGAAAACCGACACTTGTTACGCTTTTTAACCCTTTTTCTACTAACCACTAACCACCAACCCAACCACCTACCTTTAACCCAAGCCTAACCCTTTACCAACAAACTCCTCTTGATATCTACAAAGGTATATAAGTTAAAAAGGAGGAGGATTGATTGCTTGGCAAGTCTATGGTAGGAGTAAGTTCCATGCCGCTCTCGAGTGATCCACAAAAATACATTTTCGGCCGAGTGTTGAGTGATCCCCGTGAGGTATGTGAACTTGTATATAAATAGAATTTTACAAAGGCATGTTATGCCCTAATAAGTAATTTATCTTATGAAAAGTTTTAAATAAATCATGACGAATAGGATTGTAAATAAATAAAAATAAAATTAAATAAAGAATCTTGGAAATCCCGACACTCTACGACAAGCCCAAAACCTTCTTTTCTACCCATTCCATTTGGGAGTGTAAATAGCCACATTAAAGAGTTTTGCTTGAGGACAAGCAAAGATTCAAGTGTCGGGGTATTTGATGTGCTCAAATATTGTAGGATCGGATTGCGACCTAAACGAGTCGTTTGGAAGAGTTCTAGTCCGTTTCAAAGGCGGAAACAGAGAAACGGATCTGTAAACAGCTTGTTTCACACTTTAATCTCCTTATATATTGATTTGACACAGTTTACAATCGAAAGGAAAACCGGCAGCACCTCGGTATCTTGTTCTGGCAAATGTTACAAATGACAAGTCAACAACCCTATATATAGTGCTTAGATTTCGCTTGGACATGCTTCAAGCGAAATCTCATTCTCATGATTTCGCTTGAACATGCTTCAAGCGAAACCTAATTCTTTCAAGCGAAACTCTCAAACTTGATTAGATCCGCACTGAACTCGAGACTCGACATAAGACGAAGACGACAGATGACTGCACCAACAGACTCCCCCTCAGATGTTGACGAGTCTTAAGTGTTGAGTCTTCGCATCTTCAGTCTTTATCAGTCTTTGTGCTTCACTTTTTCAATCAGCATCAACAGACTCCCCCTTGCAATGTGCTGGCATTCCTTCAGCTCTTCAGCATCATCTGCTTCAGGATTGTTGTCTGACTTTCACAATTTTGGCTTTTCAGAATCATCAATTCTCAGACTTTAAACCTGCATAAACTCTACCTCACAATAAATTTTACAATTTACTCATTTCAAACATATAAACTTTCACTAACTCAAACTTTTCTCTAAAAACCTAATCAAAATAATCTTTCAATCTGATGAACCACTTGAAGATTTAACAAAAATAATCAGTTTTGAACACAAACTCCCCCTCAAATCATACTCAACATGTTTAGCACTCAGAATTTTGAAAATCAGCTTTTCAATACCAGTTGTCGAAAATCTTTTTGTATTTTTCAAAATTTTATGCTAAAACACACTAAAAATCTTTTTGAATTTTTCAATAAAATGAAATGCAGTAAAGAAATATTTACATACAATATTTTTATGAGTTCGTGCAAGAAGATCATATCAGTTTTTGAGACAAATCACCAACACCGTTAAGCTTCATTTCATTTTCAGTTCTAAACAATTCACCTAGATTGTCAGTATATTGATCCACTTAAATTTTCACACAAAGTTCAATTGATCCGAGATACGAGGTTAATGTTTTAAGCACTTAAACTTATCCGTGTGTCCCGCTACTTGAATATACTCCCGTATCCAGATCCCAATATTCAGTCTTACAGGTGAGTATACCACAAATGATATCTGTCAGGGGAATAAATTATAGTGCGAGGGCCGTGAGAGCTCAGGTCGATCTTTCGATACGCAGAGAGATGACGGATTCGACTTTTGGTGTGTCCCCTTTAGAGGATCTTTTGCATTACAACAGCAGCGACTATCAATTTTATTGTTTCATCAGCTTGCTGAGGGCGATGCTATGTTTCAAGCATTTACAGAAAGCATTATCCGGGGACTAGGTCAGAAATTTCTTTCAGCAGAAGTCCCGGGATAATACCCCAGATATCACTGAGCATAAAGACCTAGTATCTCAGAATAAGGGACCTTTCAAACAAGATTTCAGGGGTTACCTATATATCCAAGTTTGTGTTAACCCACAGAACAAGCAAGTTTGAAATTTAGGTTTATATCTCGTCACAATCTACTGAATGTATAAAAACCTACTGGCACATCATCAGTGAGACCGTTTATCACTTTTTTTTATCTTACCAAATCTTTAGCATGTTGTGATCGTCCACTGATGTACTATCATTTCCTCTTTTATGCAACAAAAACTCATTTTTCATTTTATCATGTTTTTGACTTTTTCAAATTTTCAAATGTTTTTGGATTTTCTTGAAATTTCTACTCCCCCTAAAATGCAAACACATTTTAGGAAATTTGAAACTGAATTGTACAATAACATGACAACTGATATCAAATTACTTCAAATCGCCATCCTCTTGGCATAAACAATCAGAACTCCCCCTTTTAACAAACCATTTTCTCATTAAGATTTCAAAACACTTAAGTTTGTTTTAATCAAAATGATTTTTCCGGAAAATAAATTTGTTTTTACCACTTGTAAAGTTGGGGATGTGGTTCATCATTTTGTCTTCAACCACTTGTAGAAAATCAAGTACAAATTAATGTCCCTGATTTACCACTTGTACGAAAAACACAAACAAATACACAGAATGATGCCGATTCCTGATCCACGATTACCAACTTGGGATCTCCGGCAAGTCCACAGACTTACTGTTCGTAGTATGAGCCATCCCAGTCACGAACTAGGGATGGTTCAACTTTATCTTTCTGTATTTTCTTCTCGTAAAATTCTTTAACCCCTTTGACTTTTCGATCAATCATTTTACCAAAAATGTATTTCACAGTGGGGTTAAAGGCTTTTTCAACATCAAAAACCTTGTTATCATCATAAAATTGGTTTGATATCTCAACTTTACCAATTTTCTTCTTAAAATTTTCATCCTTCAATGGTGGAAAATGAACATCATCCATTTGAGGGACTGAAGTTTTCAATTTTAACTCAACCTGTGGCTCCTCTGATTTTATGGAATCAGATTCATCGCCAGAAGATAGCTCCTCTGGTTTTGATCCATCAGAATCATCGCTAGAACTATCAACAGATTTCTTAACAACCCATTTCTGGTTGTCAAGATTTCCTCTTTTCTTGTAAAACCTGTTTGAACTTTCACCAATTTCAAAAGTCGAATTTTTGAACAATTTAGTTCTGTCAATTGGTGGTTCAAACACAACTTCTTTGTTTTTAAAGTGACGAGATACTCCCTGTTTTGATTGTATTGCCTTGGAACAATTTTTAGCAATATGACCAACATTGTTGCATTGGAAACAGGTTCTCGTATCTTTCATCTCTTCTTGCTTCTTTGCAAGGAATTTACTATTCGACTGCCTCCAAAACCTTTCCTTTTCTTCCTCATCTCTTGATGTACCTGAAACAAATGTCATCTTTGCTTTAAAATCACGAACATATGTTTCATTTTTCTGTTTTTCTGTTGGAGTAAAACCAAGACCTTTCTTTTTGAAATTACAGTTAGGGTTTGGTTTCTTGTGAAAACCAGAACCAGAACTGTAACCTTTTTTCTTGTTTAATCTTTGTTGTACTCTTGAGGTGTATTTTTTAGGTTTATCAATAAGATTTACATCTTTTAATTCAGAAAAATTGATTTCTATTAGTTTGAAAATCTTTTTGATCATCTCAGTTTTTACACCTCGTAGTGGAAATTCCTCATCAGAATATAATTTGTCGGAATCATTCAATGTATATGCAACTTTGAATGTTTCGTCACTCAAATTAGATTTTGATAACAGGAATTCTTTGTTGTAAACCCTTTTAACTGAAGAATTTTGACTGTTGACCGTCGAACTCGAACTTTCAGAACCAGACTTTGACTCTGACTCTGACTTTGACTCCTCAGTTTCATCTTTATCCAACACCTGATCGACGACTTTCTTAATTAACTCGGACTCATGATCAGTGTCTGATGATGTAAACACGACATCAATATTTTCTGGCAAATTGACTGACGACTCCGACTCCCACTGTAAATTTGTTGCTTTTTCGACTCTTTCCTGATTTGGATTCCTGGGCAAATATCCATTTTCTAGCGGAGGTGGACATTTGTTATAACTGACTTCTTGTTTCTTACCAGAATCCTTCATGTCAGTCTTTTTCTTTGTATCATTCTTCTTCTTGTTCTTCTTTTCTGGAGTCTTTTCTTCAGTCTCTTTTCCATCATCCTTCTTTTCTTCAGTTACTTCATCTTCTTCAAATGCCTTCATGCCTTCAACAGTTGGATAAATCCTGTCAATGACATAAGAAGTACATGAGTAACTTTTCAACAATCGATTAACTCTTTCAGTTTCGATCCTTTGCAGTTCCAGTTTCTGTTCAAGAGCAGCACACTTCTCAATGTAATTGTTCACCACTTTTTGCTTCGTCATAAAAGCTCCTTGAAGTGTTTTCATTGCTGTAGCTTGTTCTTCACTTGTTTGGTTGTACTGATTCATCGCTTTGTTCAGTACATCATAAGATTCCTTCAAACTATTCAAGTTATAGATCAGTGTACTGTTCTGCTTCTTCACAGCTTCACAGTTTTCACACTTCACTGGAATCTTCTTTGCATCAACTTCATCTTTAACTTTGAACTTTGCAACTTCAACTTTTACATTCCTTTTGATTACTGGAATTTCTTCGTCATCACTACTCACTGGAGTCTTGATCTTTTTCTTCTTCTTTTTAACCTTTTCATCTTCACTGTCACTTTCAGCAAGCAGTTTCATATCAGCTTCGAATTTTCTCTTCCAATATTCAGTATCATCATCACTGTCCTCTTCAACTCGAGCTACAAAAGCTGTGTGAACTTTAGCTTGATCAGGAATATAGTTATCCCAAGTAAAATTCTCCCAGCTAAAACCCTAAGGTAACTTTTCGTCATCTTGATCTATTATCAAAGCACTACCATTTACTCTCTTTAAAGAATCTTGATTCACTGCACAAGCTCTCTTTCCAGAATCTTCAATCACATATCTTCCATGTGAAGTTTGTGCTTGATGTTGTTGTTGTTGAGGTGGTTGTTGAGCAACTTGATGGTAAATGGCCTTTCGATAGTAATCATTGTTGTTGTTGAACGGATTTTGAGTTCCACTTGCTTCGCGGTTTTTGCACTCCCTCTTGAAGTGTCCTTTCTCCCTACAACGAAAACAAGTGACTTTAGATTTGTCAAAACCTAAAGTAGAATTACCAGCCTCACGAAGATCATCTCTTCCAGTGATTTGTTTGAATTTCTCAGCTCTCCTCAACGCGCTGGCTAAGCACCATTTTATGTCCATCAACTCCATTTCTTCAGTATCTATCTGGTCGTAATCTTCCTTTGTCAGCATTGGATTCCCGATTCGACCTGCAACAAAACAACTATAAGATTCTAAAACCATTCCTAATAAAGACATGTGGTTTTTAGCAACTCATCAGAATACTCTTGATCATTATCAAGATTTAAAACAATATTGCACTGAAATTTTCTCCCATTTTTTGTTGCTGAAATGTTTGGATCAAAAGACGGAAATGATGTGAAACTTGTTTTGCTGTTTGATCCTGATGATGAACTTCCAGGAGAGTTCTTGGCATTGTAAGCAGTTTCTATTTTTGGAGATAAATTTGTAGACTTCTCATTCACCCCTGCTTTGTAATACAACCCAATATCCTGTTCACCATCGAAATCTTTCATTCGAATAATCTTTCGTTGCTCCATCTTTTGAGCTTCCAACTTCTCAATGAACTTGCTAAGTGTCAAATTGCTAAAACCTTTCTTGTTTTTGAGCATCATAAGATATGTTCCCCAAGTCTCATATGGCAAAGCATCAGCAAGTTTTTCGATCAACTCTTCATTGGTTTTCTCAATACTCAATCTCTTCATGTTAGCAAGCAAATTGCAGTATCTTTCAATCATCTCTCTTGTACTTTCATTCTTCAATATGCGAAATAGATCAAATTCTTTCTTTAGAAGCGATTTCTTGCTTTTGACCATTTCTTCACTACCACGAAACTTAGACCGTAAAGCTTTCCAAATCGAATATGAAGTTCCATTATGTTGCAATAGAACCAAAATATCTTCTTTCACAGCTTGTTGTAATAAACTCAGCATCATTTTCTCATCTTTATACTTCTTTCTAGCATCAGCAGTCAAATCTTTAATCGGAACCACTTCTTCATCATCATTCATCGGTCGAACATATTTTGTCTCAACACATTCCCATGCATCAAGATCGTTTGCTTGCACCCAATTCTCGAAACGACCTTCCCAACCCTTGTATTCCTCAATGTTCATTAGTTTAGGCGGCTTTTGCATCGTGCCCGTTTCGTTTTCCAACATCGTGTTTTGTGCAAGGCTGATTGGGGTAACCGGAGTAGCGAATGCGTTGTAAAAATCTTCGTCCATTTTATGGAATTCAAAAATTGCACACAATAGTGAGTTTAAGCGAAATCACCAATTCAATCACAGTTCAAGCGAAATGGTCACTTTGTAGCTTTCAAGCGAACTAGTCAAGTGAACAGTCTTTGAAGCGAAAATGTCAAACTGGTTGAAGCGAAATCCTTGAAGCGAAATGGTTCAAGCGGAACTTTCAAGTGACAACTTTCTGAAGCGAAATCCTGAAGCGAAAACCTTGAAGCGAAATGGTTCAAGCGGAACTTTCAAGTGACAACTTTCTGAAGCGAAATCCTGAAGCGAAAACCTTGAAGTGAAAACAGATCCTGTTTGAAGCGAAATTTTAAGTGTCGCTTGAAAATTCAAGCGAAATCGTCCAATAAAGCTTTGTTCTTCAAGCGAAATCCATTCTTAAACAATTGCTGATGTCATCTTTTGTTCGAACAATTGAAGCGAAATTCCACAAAAATACAAGATTTAGGCTGATTTTAAACTTGAAACTTTCAAGGATTGATTAAACGATGTATGCGCACAATATATGTGAATTTTGTCTGATTTTGACCGAAAAAAAATTTTGTTTTTCGAAAAGAAAGATGTAGAAACAGATTTTACGGCTGAATCAACAAGAACTCTTCTTCACTGGCTCTGATACCAATTGTAGGATCGGATTGCGACCTAAACGAGTCGTTTGGAAGAGTTCTAGTCCGTTTCAAAGGCGGAAACAGAGAAACGGATCTGTAAACAGCTTGTTTCACACTTTAATCTCCTTATATATTGATTTGACACAGTTTACAATCGAAAGGAAAACCGGCAGCACCTCGGTATCTTGTTCTGGCAAATGTTACAAATGACAAGTCAACAACCCTATATATAGTGCTTAGATTTCGCTTGGACATGCTTCAAGCGAAATCTCAGTCTCATGATTTCGCTTGAACATGCTTCAAGCGAAACCTAATTCTTTCAAGCGAAACTCTCAAACTTGATTAGATCCGCACTGAACTCGAGACTCGACATAAGACGAAGACGACAGATGACTGCACCAACAAATATTAACATATAAATTTCATCAAATGAGGCATAAAACTAACCCTTTTTAGTACTAATGTTGGAAAAAGTGTGCTTTTGTCTTCCTTTTGTATTTTCAGGATTAAATGAGCTCAAATTGACAAAAGAAGCAAAAAGACATCAAAATCTAACATAAATACAAGAAAAGGGACAAGACGTGACATGCCCGACCCCACAATAGCATCTTCCCAAGCAAAACAAGAGATCAGAAGCCTGAACACGCCCCGTGCTCAACCAGCACGGGGGCGTGCCCAGCCAGCACGGGGGCGTGCCCAAGTGTTAGCAGAAAAGACAAAGTGGTAGAAGCTTCTATTGCCCACCACGGGGCCTTGCTCAGCGGACACGGGGCCGTGGTCAACTATAAGATTTGCACAATCCAGCAAATCTGCATAGTACAAAGATTCTTCTGCACCACGGGGTCGTGCTCAGCGGACACGGGGGCGTGGTCAACTAAAAAGACAAAACTGCATTTAATGAAGAAAGAGAAGGATGTGGACACGGGGCCGTGCCCACTGGACACGGGGCCGTGCCCGAGCTTCTGTTCAGTCTATAAATAGAAGTGCTTGGCTCAAGCTCAAACCATCCCTTGGCACACCACCTCTCTCACACTTCACCCACCACCACCATAACACCATCATCCACCACCATCATCCATTATCCATCGTAGAGTGTGTGAGTCGTCTCGGGATCCAAGATTGATCGTAAGAGTTCTTGACAATCAAGGCCATGTTTGCCTAAGTCTCTTACATCACTTGGTGAAGACAAAGTGTCTAGTGTAATACTTTTTATTTCTAATCTTTTGCACTTTTTACTTGGTTTTGTATTAATGACTTTAATAACTAGTTGCTTATGTTGAAGGTGATCTTTCTTTATCGTTTGTCCGTGGTGTCTTGGCATTATTTTACTGTCTATATAAAATAAAAGATTTTCACCATTCATATCTCCACGGTCTATATGGAGGTATGTTGGCTACCTGGTCGGGGGTTAAGGGAACGGTTTGGTAAAGGTCTTGCCATTGTTCAGCGTTTAGAGGTCCTGCAATGGACCTGGGTCAAATTTAGTAGGACCTCCTTCAATACTTCACGGTATTGGATGGCGGGGGTCCAAACTCTTTGATCCCCTCATAAGTTAACTACTATTAATACTATAACCCGGCTATTTAGGACTGTATCCCTGCTGACTCAGACTACTTAGTCGAGGGTAACGTCACCTCCAAAAGAGGGACCTACCATAATTTGCATTAATAACTTAATTAATTATCTTCCAATAATCCACCCTTTTAGGATTGTATCCTTGCTGACTCAAACTACTGGGGTGAGGGTAACGTCACCTTCAAAAGAGGGGCCTACTACAATAACTAAGATAATCTCTTAATTATGTGAAAAAGTGCGGAAATAATCAAATGTTACACTAGATACGAGTCGGAACCAAGTGATTCATCTTGTCTATCTGTTTTTCTTTTATTTTTATTTTCAGCATTTTAGTTAATTTTTATTTTTCTTAGTTTAAAACATTTTTCTAAACTTTTTGATTTGATTAGACGTTGAGGATAAACCGGTACTAAAAGCTCTTGTGTCCTTGGACGACCTCGGTATCTTACCAACACTATACTACGCTCACGATGGGTGCACTTGTCCATATGTGTGTCTAGTGTTAGTAAATATCGTGTTTTATAAATTTAAAACTTGACTAAAAAGTGTTAAAGGGGCTTAAAATATACACCTAATAAATATATAACACTTGACACCCATCAGAAAGATACTAATGAATTGATTGAAAAACTTGCAGATGCGCTACCTCATGAAACTTGGGGAACATTTCTGATGATGCTGAGATCCAACAGAAAAGATTATAAAAATATGACATTGGGAGACTTCATCAAACACCTGGAAGCTCAAGAGATGGAGTAGAGGAAGATTGCCAGGATGAAGAACTATGATGGAGAACAGGACATCAGCTTGTACTACAAGAGTAGTGTTACTGGAACAACAAATTTTTCTCCAAAAGTTGAAACTGCTTACAGTGCAAAAGATTCTTCTGAAAAGAAATCATCACAGGGATCAATCAGCACAAGATTTTCATCATTTGATCCAAACATTTCAGCAACAAAGAATGGAAGAAAACTTCAGTGTAATATTGTTTTAAGTCTTGAAAATGATCAAGATTATACTGAAGAGGTTGCTAAAAATCAAATGTCTTTGTTGGGAATGATTTTAGAATCCTATAGTAGTTTTGTGGCCGGAAAGATCGGTAATCCAATGCTCACGAAAGAGGATTACGATCAAATAGATGCTGAGGAAATGGAATTGATGGACATTAAATGGTGCATGGCAAGTGTGTTAAGACGAGCTGAGAAGTTTAAACAAATTACGGGAAGAGATGATTTCCGTGATGCAAATGTTTCAACTTTAGGCTTTGATAAATCTAAAGTTACATGTTTTCGTTGCAGGGAAAAGGGGCATTTCAAGAGGGAGTGCAAAAATCGTGAAGCTAGTGGAGCCCAAAATCCTTTTGGAAACAACGATTATCACAAAAAGGCGATTTATCATCAAGTCACACCACCAGCACTGAATCAGGCACAAACTGCACATGGGAGAGATGTGGTTGAAGGGTCAAAAAGAGCATGTCTAGTTAATCAGGGCAAGTATGATAATTTTACCTGGGATAAATATCTTCCAACAAACAGCAAAGTGTGTTTGGCAGAACAAGATGACGAAAAGTTGGCTGAAGGTTTCTGTTGGGACGATTTTTCCAAAGACACTTCATATGCTAAAGCTTTCATTGCAAATGCCTACGATTTGAAATGTGCCGAAAAATGCAGAAAAGTAATGGAAGCTGCTGAAGCAAGACGGAGAAAGCTTGAAGAAGAGGAAGAAGAGGAAGAGAGATTAAAAGCTGAGGCAGAAGCTGAGAAAAAGAGAAGAGCTGAATTTTTACGATCAAACAGAACAGTCAAAGAGGTTCCTGAATTTGAAGTCAAAGTTGATGCAGAACCTATTAAAGTTTCTGAAAAGTGCATGAATTGTGATTCTTTAATCAAACAGAACAATGAGTTGCTGCACAATATAAACAGATTAAAAGAATCCTATGATACAATGAACAGAGAAATCAACAAGTATACTGATTCAAACGGTGAACAAGTTGTGGCAATGAATACTCTTAAGAGAGCATACCTGACACAGCTGGATGATGTCAACTTTCACATAAAGAAATGTGCTGATCTGGAATTGAAGTTGGCAACACAAAAGATAGAAACTGAGAGAGTTAACAAGCTATTAGAAAGTTACTCATGTTCTACTTTTGTTGTTGACAGGATTTATCCGGTTGTGGAGAAATTGAAGACATTTGAAGAAGTGAAGACGTCTGAAGAAAAGAAGTCAGAGACAAGAGAAGATGATGAAGTGAAGATTTCTGGTGAGAAACCAAGTGTTGTCTATAACAAATGTCCACCCCCGGTCGAAAATGGATATTCACCTCGAAATCCAAATTCCGAAAGAGTCGATAAGGCAATAAACTTACAATGGGAGTCTGGGCCGTTGGATAACTTGCCAGAAAATATTGATGTCACATACACGTCATCCGACACTGATCATGAGTCAAAGTTGATAAAAAGTGTGGTCGATCAGGTGTTAGATAAAGATGACTGTGAGGAGTCAAAACCGGAGTCCAAATCCAAGTCAAAATCTGAGTCCGATGCGTCAACAGTCAAAAAGGACAAACGGGTTTATGATAAGAAATTTTTGCTATCAAAATCTAATTTGAATGACGAATCATTCAAAGTGGCATATACTTTGAAAGATTCTGACAAATTATATTCTGATGAAGCTTTTCCAATAAGAAGTGTAAGATTTGAAATGATTCAAAAGGTTTTCAAAATTACTGAAATTAATATTTCTGAAATAAAAGATTTAAATCTTATCGGAAAACCTAAACAATACACTTCAAGAGATCAACAAAGAATTAACAAGAAAATAGGTTACAATTGTGGTTATAGTTTCCAAAAGAAACCAAACCATAACTGTAATTTCAAAAAGAAAGTTGGAAAAGTTGAAATTTCAAATCAATTTTATTCTGACAAGAAAAAATTTGATGTTGATAAGGCTTTCAACGGAACTGTGAAACATATTTTTGGCAAAATGGTTAATGGTAAGGCCAAAGGTGTTAAAGAATTTTACGCTGCCAAAAGAGGAGTTAACGGGTTCGCTGAAAGAAAAGATGAAGAAGAAAATGTTGTTACACCCAAGGAAGGTCAGGCTTGGGTGGATATATTTTTCAAAGAATAAAAACCTGACTTGCCGGAGCTCCCAAGTTGGTAATCGCGGAGCATGAATTGGCATCATTCTTATATTGTGTATGAAAATTGTTTTTTGTATAAGTGTGAATTGCCGGAACTCCCAGGTTGGTAAGTGAGGAGTAGGAATCGGCACCTTGAGAATTCAACCAACTGATGATGATTGGTTGAAAATGCTTGATTGGATTGATCTTACAAGTGGTAAATCAGGGACATTAAGTTGTATCTGATTTTCTACAAGTGTTGGTAAACAATGTGATGGGTTTTACCCCTAACCAACAAATGGTAAAATCAACAAAACTAATTTTCCGGAAAAACCATTTTGATTAAAACAAACTTAAGTGTTTTGAGATCATAATGGGAAAATAGTTTGTTGTAAGGGGGAGTTCTGATTGTTTATGCCAAGTGGATGGCGAATCGAGGCAACTCGATATCAGTTGTCAAGTTACTTGTACAGTTTGTTTTCAAATTTCCTAAAATGTGTTTGCATTTTAGGGGGAGTATATTTTTTCAGAAAATCCAAAAAACAATAGAAAATTTGAAAAAGCCAAAAACATGATAAAATGAAAAATGAGTTTTTGTTGCATAAAAGAGGAAATGATAGTACATCAGTGGACTGTCACAACACCCTAAAGAAATGGAAAGTTAAAATGTGATAAACGGTCTCACTAATGATGTGACGATAGGCTCAGCTAGACTAGTAGATTTGCGACAACGATACAAACTTAAATGAAAAAGCCTAAGTTCTAGTGGGAAACATGGTCGAAAGCATAGTACTTAGTTTTGTCCTTCTTGACTGTGTGCCTACTCAGTAATCGCTGATTGTCGAAAGACATAAAACTG
Organism: Helianthus tuberosus; assembly: GCA_030545235.1. NCBI lineage: Eukaryota > Viridiplantae > Streptophyta > Magnoliopsida > Asterales > Asteraceae > Helianthus > Helianthus tuberosus. The sequence continues at coordinate 177,492,408 of CM060450.1, forward strand.
GTTAAGTTTGTGAACTTTCACAACTTTGCTGAAAAGTCACTGTGATTGTGCATTTTATTTTGCAAAGATTTAAACTTGTTTTATTTCTTTATTTTGTTTAAGCATCGGACATCCTCCGCGTATACGTGAGTATCGACCTGGATGTTGTTGCCTAAACGTTCTGCTTTATTTTCTTTGGTGTTTCGTTTAAGCTTTGGACCTCCTCTGCGTATACGGAAGTATCGACCTGGTGGTTAAAGCCTAAACATCTTCAACTTATTTTATTTTTTCTTATTTTGTTTAAACATTAGACTTTCTCTGCGTATACGGAAGTATCGACCTGATTGTTAATGTTTAAACATTCTGCTTTGTTTTCGCACAAATCACAGTTGATAAAAGTTTAAAGGCATTACTTGAGTTAGTGTATTGCATGATGAGGGGATATGCTGAGATTGTGGGGTCCATAAGAGTTTAGTGCAAAATTAATATACCTTAACGTATCGGTAAGCATTTCGAAAGTTTTTAGATTGAGTTTAAGTGGATAACAATATCGTCAATCTATGTGAATCGTTTAGAACTTAAAATGTTTAAAGCTTAACGGTGTTGGTGATTGATCTCATAAACTGATATGATCCTCTTGCACGAACTCACAAAAATATTGTCTGTATATATTTCGTTACTGCATTTCATTTCTGTTTTAAAAATCCAAAAAGATTTTCAGTGTGTTTTAGCATAAATTTTGAAAAATCTAAAAAGATTTTCGACAACTGTTGTTGAAAAGCTAATTTTCAAAATTCCAAGTGCTAAACTTGACGAACTGGTTTGGGAGTGTTGTGTGTGAAAGAATTTTAAGTCTTGTTACAAGTGGTCATCAGAAGTTTTGAAAATGATATTTCTTCAAGTGGTTCATCAGAGACTAAATGTTAGATCATTTTTGTGATATTTACAAGTGGTGTCTGAGTGTATTAAAGCTTAATATTAGAAAACTTATGTTTGAGGTAGAGAATGTACAGGTTTGAGGAAGAGTCAGGTTCCGATACCTGAGGACTCTACGATTTTAACAAGCCAGACTGCAATCCCAGCATATCGAAAGGGGGAGTTTGAAGATACTTAAAGGAAGGAGTATGTTGGTAATGAAAGGTGAAAGAGAAGATAGAGATTGAGGATACTTACAGCGTCAGATACTTCAAAGAGTTCGAGAGGGCTGATAAAGACTGAAGATGTGAAGACTCAACACTGAAGACTCCGTCAACATCCGAGGGGGAGTTTGTTGGTGCATCCGTCTGTCGTCTTCGTCTTATATCGAGTCTCAGTCTCGTTGCGGATTTGAAAGAGGATGATGTCATCATCTTGAATGATGACATCATAATAGTGATGTCATCATTGCATCACTTCATATAAGACAAATGCATTTATGTTTGTAATTGTTGATTTCATCATTCTGATTTCGCCCGTAATGTCTGAGTTGGTGATTTCGCTCATATTGTAAAAGTTGATTTCGCTCCTGATGTTGAATGGTAGCTAGGAGCGAAATCACAAGTACTATATATAGGTTGTTTGGGGTGAAATAAACACATAGTTCTAGGTGTTCTCTTCCGGTAAGCCACGAAGTGCTGCCGAAGTGTTGTCAGAACGTGTAATCGCTTCAGTTATCAATACAACAACAGTAAAACGTGAATCCAGCTGAAATCGCACCAAATCATTAGTTTCCGCCTCTTGTTTTGGATAGAAATTCTTCTGATCGACTCAAACAGGGCCGAAAACGATCCTACAAAAATTGCAATTATTTCGTTAGGGGGGTCAGAGTGCCAATTGGCCTAAACCCAAGGGGGTAAAGTTGTAGTTTACTCAACAAATAATAAAACACACCAAGTACATACGTGAACAAATAATAAAACACACCAATTTAAATACTTAACTAATCCTAACTTGACTATGACCCAAACTTAATAAATAAATACAAGAGTAAACTGCCATTTTGGTCCCTGAGGTTTGGGCAGGTTTGACACTTTAGTCCAAATTTGAAACCTTTTGCATCTGGGTCCCTGTGGTTTCGTTTTTGTTGCCATTTTAGTCCAAAAACAAAATCAACTCAGATTTCTAAAAAAAAACCCTGCTATATATATATATAGGCAGCCGCTAAAATAGGAACCACCTCCAGTTGTAAGAACCGCGAGAACCACTTTCAACCAATTAGATTTTGCCACTCAAAAGGTTATTTTGGTCATTTAACACCAAATGTCATTTCCCCACCCTCTCTCATCATTTATAATTGTCAGAAGTTTCTCTTTCCACCTTTTTAAAACTCTATCTCCTCTCTCCTCTTAAACCACATCACTTCCTAAATTCAAAAGATCCCCCCAACTTCTGGTTCTCCTTGCCGGCGACCACCACTGTTAATCAGTGAAGACGATGATGATGATGATTGATGGTGAGGATGAAACCACCGCCCACCACTGTTTCTCTCTCTCCCACCCTCGTTCATCCCTGTTTCTCTCTCTCTCTCACCCCTGTTTCTTCTCTCTGTCACACTCGTTCACCACCATGAAAACCCTTCATTTTTGGGGGTTCCAACGCACATACGGCCGGATTTTCAGAGAAAGAGGAAGAAACGTTGTAGAGAGAGAGAGTCCGAGGAAAGAGAAAGAGGGGCGGCGGCGGTGGTGTTTGTGACTGGTGTTCGGGGTGAAGGGGTTTCAAGTGAGGTAGGGGTGGAGGGGGTTTAAGCGATGGCAGTTCAAAAGTCAGTGTGGTTGGTGTGTGTGAGTGGTGTTTGGGTTGAAGGTGAGTATGTTTGAAACCATCACCGTCAGAAACCATGGTGGACGTTCACCGGAATCTTCTCTAATCTACTTGAAAGGTAACCCATTTTGTAAATATGTGCAGGGTTTCATTTTGAGGTGATTTTGTTTAAGAATTCCATTGAGAACCCACATGGGCCGAGGAACACTGGAAGATGGTTGGGCTTGTTGGAAGCTTTAGGCCTTTTATGGGTGGTTTGCTTGATTCTGTGGGTTTATTTGTTTTTACAGGCGTCCAATTGAAAGCGGTCCAGATGGTGCTCGGTGGTGCCGATGGTGCCCGATTGGGGGTTGAGTTGTGTTCTTGATTCTGATGGGTATTTTTGATATGTTTGGGGGTTTGAATTGGGTTCTTTGATTTCTGTTTTTGATTTGTATTCTTGATTGTGTGGGTTTTGATCCGTTAGATTGGGCGGCGATGATGGAAAAAAAAACCCGTAGATTTTGATGACGATGACGCGTCAAGGACGGCGGAGGGTAGGTTTTTTGAACCTGCAACCCCACTTTTGCAGCCTTTTGATTATCGGATAATCTGAGCCTAACCCCGTTTTTTTGTGAGATACACTTTGTTTTGATGTTGTTGGTTTTTTATTTTTCCCCCTAGTCGATGATGATAACAATATATCTGAGACTCCTCCAGAGTTTGCGATTTCTGAGTGCGTTCGTTTTTGCGTAAAAAAGTTTTTGTAAAAAAAAACGTTAAACCGTAAACTTTTTGACGTAAAACGTAAACTTTTTAACGTAAAACGTAAAAAGTTTTAACGTAAAAAATGAAAAAATCGGCGCGTTAAAAAACGTGTAAAAAACGGCGCGTTAAAAAAAACGACGCTTGAAAAAATGGCGCGTAAAAAAACGACGCTTGAAAAAGCCCGGCGTAAAAACGGCGTGCGCAAAAAAACAACGGTTGAAAAAACCCGGCGTGCAAAAACCGGCGCGTAAAATTTTTTGTCTTGTTCAAAAAAATTGAATTTAAAAATGCTTTTAATAAAAAAATTCCTTTTAAAAAATAAAAAGTAATAAAAAAATAATAAAGACAAAAAGACAAAAAAAAGTAATTTTACTAAACTCCCATTTTGGATTAAAATTTTAAAGAAATAATGGGAAACACACATTGGGGAACGCTAAAAAAGTGGGAAACAGCGGGGAACCGACTCAAACGAACTCCGATTTAACTCATTCCAGTGGCGTTGGAATCGGCTCGTTGAACCCTAACTAAGATCTCTTAACCCTAAACCCTAAATCCTAACTCCTAAACTCTAAACCCTAAGGCTAAAACCTAAGTTAAACCGTAAAATCTAAATTATAAACCCTAAAAGCTAAACCCTAAAGGCTAAACCTAAAGCTAAACCCTAAATCTAAACCCTAAACCTTGAAGCTAAACCCTAAACCTAAACCCTAAAAGCCAAACCCTAATATATTTAGGGTTTAGGGGTTATGATTTAGGGTTTAGGGTTAAGAGATCCTAGTTAGGGTTTGACGAGCCGGTTTCAACGCCGTTGGAATGGGTCCAATCGGAGTTCGTTTGAGTCGGTTCCCCACTGTTCCCCACTTTTTTAGTGTTCCCCAATGAACCTCACACTATATATATATATATATATATATATATATATATATATATATATATATATATAAACGGGATCAGGAGAAAACGCTCAAAAGTGTGAGAACGCATACTGGCCCAACACGTGTCACGCGGCATAGAGAACGGCGGAGGAGCTTTTTTGTCCTTTTATCTTCTCCTTTTCCAGTTCCGCTTTTAACAATATTGTTTTATTTTTTGCGTTTAAGATTTTTGGCGTTAACCAAATTCAATAAATAATGGCGTTTAATGGTTTCATTGTATTAACATTTTGGCATTTATGGCGTTTTTCAAATCGTATGCCATTGGAACCCCAGGCGGTCAGGAAATCTATCTGAATGACGTTTTTTTAAGGCGTTTTAAACAAGATTGCTCGTTGTTCTAATATTTTTATATACATTTTGGCGTTTGTGGTATCTTGGCGTTTTACAATTGTACATTTATATTACAACCAGAATGAAAAAAATAGAATCGAAGAAAATAAATTAAAAATCCTAATCGGATCTCTCTTCACAATCTTCTCTGTCATCAGACTCTCTCTTCTTTAATAGTACAAGAACTGTCACCAAATATATAGCGTTTTATGTAAAATTTAACAAACCCATCGGTTTGATTATTTTGTCTGCTCGTCTGTTGAAGTGGCTTTTTCTGGATGTTTGGGGACATAGATCTATGACGTGTGCGTGAGTTTTTCGCTTTTTCTTCATCTTGATCTTAATCTTGATCTTAATCTTAATCTTTATAATCATCCCACTCTTCAGTGTCATTGATCTCTTCTGCTCATCCAAGTCTTATTCAAGAACAAAGAACACAAAATGACATTTGATTGTCATCAGTATTTTTTTCTTGAAGATTTGTCCATCTCATGCAGCAAAATCTTACTGAGTTACTCCACTCAGCTAACAATCCATTCAGTGAAACTTTACGAAGAACAATACTGAATATCCAAGAAAGCATATTAGCCATCTATGATTTTTTTTTTAATTTTTTGGCGTTTTACAGTGAGTGAAATTTAGTAGTATTTGGAGTTTTTTTTGTTTGATTAAATGGAAGTTGTTGAGAGTTATTATTTTATAGTATTTCTTTTGGCGGCGTAGGTTAGGCGGTGCCGTTTCAGTTTCTGTTTGTAATTATTGTTTTTGATAAGCTTTTATCTCTGAAGTCTGTAACACGTCCCGTCTTTCAAGTTTGACGTTTTAGGTTTCTGTTTGTAATTATTGTTTTTGACAAGCTTTTATCCATTCAGTGAAACTTCACGAAGAACAATACTAAATCCTGACCCTATACACACACACACACACACACACACATATCATCTTCTAAAACAAAAACCCTTGTCTCTCTCTTCTCTTTCTCTAACACCAGCTGTCTCTCTCTCTCTAACACCAGCACTCTCTCTCTCTTCTCTCTCTTTTACACCATCACTTTCGGTCACCAACAACCATCCAGTTTCGGTCAATCGCCACCCCCGCACTCCTCTGTTTTCATCGGACAACCACGGCAGAATCCCCAATCTCCATCTCTCTCGAAACCCTAAATCCAGATCTGTCGCCGCCGTAGTTCATTCCACAGCAGAATCCCCAATTAGTTGATCGATTGGTTAGAAAGTTTGAATTTTGTGATGATCAGTTTGTGTTTGTGTGTGAGGGTTTTGGTTTTGAAGATGATGATGAAGAAAAAGGGTGGTGGCGATGGGGATAGGTAGTGACAGTGGGTGGTGGGTGTACGGTGGTGGAGGGCATGGCGGTGGTGGCGATGGGGATAGGTAGTGACAGGGGGTGGTGAAGGTGACGGTGGGGGTCATGGTGGTGGAGGTGGAGGTTGTGGTGGTTGAATGTGACGGTGGAGGTAGTGGTCGTGGGTTGAAGATGAAGGAGATGAGGAAATTATATTTTCTTTTATTAGTTTTAATTAATAACCAGTATAATAAAACAGAAATGGCAAAATTAATCCTGAGGAAAAGGACAAAACAGGGGGTTTAATTTGGGGAATATGGTCAAATTTTGTTTTTGGACTAAAATGGCAACAAAAACGAAACCACAGGACCCAAATGCAAAAGGTTTCAAATTTGGACTAAAGTGACAAAACTGCCCAAACCTCAGGGGCCAAAATGGCAGTTTACTCTAAATACAAAATAATATCCTACTAATAATTCAAAGAGTAAACTGCCATTTTGGTCCCTGAGGTTTGAACAGTTTTGTCACTTTAGTCTAAATCTCAAACCTTTTGCATCTGGGTCCCTGTGGTTTCAGTTTTGTTGCTATTTTAGTCCAAAAGTGAAATCAACTCAAATTCCTCAAATTAAATCATGATGTTTTGTCCTTTTCCTCAGGGGTAATTTGGTCATTACAAGTATTAATTAAAATAATTAAATTAATCCCTTTAAAAGAAGCACTGCTTGTTGGGTACGTGCTTCTTCGATCAACAAACCCCAAATCTTCATTCATTATTCATCGTTCTACAAATCAAACAGGCAATTCAGGGACCAAATTATCCGAACAATTACCCCTATACTAACTAACGTAACAATTCTGTATCATAAACATCTAACTAAACACAATTACAAAATCAACACATAAACAGTGAACAACTTCCTACATTACAATATCATATCAGTCACATTACCCTGCAACTTACTAACAACCGAAACAGTAGTCAAGCTCTTCGGTTTAACCTCCAGCGGCATCCCAAATCCACCGGCCGGCAAAGACGACGCAAACTTCCCGGAACCACCGCTCTGTCGCCTGTCCGGCGATCGCACACTCTTCTCCTAAAAAATATCTCCAACAGACGGCGAGGTATGTGCTTCTTTTAAAGGGATTAATTAATTTAATTAATAATTTGTTAAAATAATACTTGTAATGACCAAATTACCCTTGAGGAAAAGGACAAAACATCATGATTTAATTTGAGAAATTTGAGTTGATTTCACTTTTGGACCAAAATGGCAACAAAATTGAAACCACAGGGACCCAGATGCAAAAAGTTTGAGATTTGGACTAAAGTGTCAAAACTGCCCAAACCTCAGGGACCAAAATGGCAGTTTACTCTAATTCAAATAATTAACTATTCATTATCTTTAAAGTTCATAATAATAATAATAATAATAATAATAATAATAATAATAATAATAATAATAATATTATTATTATTATTATTATTATTACTTTTATTATCATTATCATCATCCTTGATCTCCTCCAAACCACTCCTTAAGACCAAAACCGAACCACTTTTATATTTTCGAGATTAACCGTTCGAGTCTTTCAAGTTGGCATTGCAACACATTTCACACTTCATCCCTATGGGTTTATAATACCCTTACAAATACTAAACCTATTCAAATACTAAAAAGACACATACATTTAAAATTTGAAAATAAACACACATGACTCTCACCAAAAATTCAGACCCTCGAGGACCTTGTGCCAATAGAAAAAAAAGCCCCTAAATAAGTTTTATAATTTTTTAGAAAACAAAATAATCTATTGTTTTACTATTTTTTAGTTGGGTTTTAAATTCAATTTTTATGGACTTTTGTTTAAAAAAATAGTGAATTTCATAGATAATATATAAGCGCGTGACAACAATCTCTACGGAATTTTGTAAAACATATCATATTTAAAGAGAAATAATATATATTATATTTACCATAAAACTATTTATTTAATAGATATATATCATCCAAGATTTATTATGTATTATCTTATTAAAATGAACCATCGAATTATAGTTTGTGATGTATGTCACCCAAATGCAAAAGCCCATATTCACTTGGTCCATTAACTTTAAACACATCTCAATTTATATATTACTTTGATTCCTAATTAAGCCCAACTCTAATTAAGCCCAACTCTAATTAATAACACCCACAAGATTATCAGCTTAATTATAGCTAATATATTTGGCCCGAATCTGATTACACACACTAACTCGTTATAACGATCAAGTTCGCCATCCCTGCATCACCTAACCCGATTAATTAATAATGAGAGTACCTATTCGATGAGTTAATCCAACATCACTATAAATGTCAATAATCACTAAAATTACCAACATTCCTCCCATATTTTAGTGATATCTATGATTAACCCAACTCAATTTTCAAAGATCTCAACCTCATACATAAATGAAAATGTCTCGAGGATTGAATTTTCATCTTAGTATATACACGATCCAAATATTCGAATATCGGGGTGTACCTATGGATTGAACCTTTGTTATCCAACTCAATACTTGAAGGTAAAATACACATAAGTTTACAAACCTATATACTCTTACCTGACACTATATTTTACTAGTCTGTGCCTAATCCTTCAAAGAGTATATCAAAGACAAGTCCAATTTCCATGAAACAGCTAAACTTCATACTCTTATAAGCAGTTTCTTTATTCTTGCACATGCAAATATAATTTATCAAAGAAATATTAAGAAGTTATAGGTTAACCTACTTTATCTTGCAGTCTGAACACAAACCTTGGGATGATTTTGATGTTGTGTTCCAATATCTTTATGATAAGCATTCCATGTAGGGTTGTAAACGAACCGAACGAACATTAACATCGTGTTCGTTCGTTAAGGAAATAAATGTGTTCACGAACGTTCATGAACACTTACCGAATGAGATTTTATGTTCGTGTTCGTTCTTTAAGGGAATGAACGTGTTCACGAACAGTTCACGAACACAAATAAAACGTGCGAAAGGGACATAGTCTAGAGGTGGATGGTGGAGGAAGCAACACTGTAACTTGAAGCTGTGATAGTGAAACGAAGGTTGATAGTGTTCCTCAATGTGAATATCGAGGAAGGAAAGGGAAATTGTGCATAAGTACGGTGAGAATAGAGTTTTCTATTTTAATTTTTATGATAATAAAATAAATAAAAGTTAAATAATATAAAAAGTTTAGATAAATAAAATAAAATAAAATAAAGAGTAAATTGCCATTTTCGCCCCTGAGGTTTGGGCACATTTGCCATTTTAGTCCAAAATGACACTTTGGTACCATTTTGCCCCTCACGTTTGTAACTTTTTGCCATTTTCGTCCAAATAATGACACTTTGGTACCATTTTGCCCCCCACGTTTGTAACTTTTTGCCATTTTCGTCCAAAAATAAAGTAACTTGGTTAGCCATTTGGACGAAAATGGAAAAAAGTTACAAACGTGGGGGGCAAAATGGTACCAAAGTGTCATTTTGGACTAAAATGGCAAATGTGCCCAAACCTCAGGGGCGAAAATGGCAATTTAATAAAACCTCATGAACAACATAAACAAACGAGCATGAAAAAGGATATCACTGCGTACGTTTCGAAGTGCCTTACTTGCACGAAGGTTAAAGCCGAACATCAACGTCCTTCAGGTCTTCTTGAACAACTCGAAATCCCTGTTTGGAAATGGGATAGTATCGCTATGGACTTTATAACTAAGCTACCTCGTACACCTGCCGGTCATGATAGTATATGGGTAATCATTGATCGTCTGACCAAATCAGCCCACTTTCTTCCTATTCATGAAGATTTCAAAGTGGAGAAACTTGCTCAAATTTACACCGATGAAATCATATGCCATCATGGTATTCCTATTGACATAATCTCTTACCATGATTGTCGTTTTACTTCACGTCTTTGCCAAACTTTTCAGTCCGCTATGGGTTCTCACTTGAATCTTAGTACAACCTTTCATCCTCAAACGGAAGGACAAACTGAACGCATTATTCAAACCCTAGAGGATATGCTCCGTTCTTGTGTCATCAACTTTGGGGGTAACTGGGATGTACATTTACCATTGATCGAATTCTCGTACAACAACAACTATCATTCCAGTATTCAGATGGCTCCTTTCGAAGCTTTATACGGTCGCAAGTGCCGATCTCCTCTCAGTTGGCATGAGATTGGTGACAAGCAACTTACTGGCCCTGAGATCATTCAAGAGACGACGGATAAGATTCTTTAGATCCGCGATAACTTGATCAAGGCTAGGAGCAAACAAAAGAGCTATGCTAACAAAAGGTGTAAGCCTCTGGAATTCAATGTTGGAGATCACGTTCTGCTCAAATTATCTCCTTGGAAAGGAGTTATACGTTTTGGTAAAAAGGGAAAGCTTGCCCCTCGCTATGTGGGTCCTTTCAAGATTCTCGAAAGGATTGGCAAGGTGGCTTACCAACTCGATTTGCAACAAGAGCTTAGCAATGTACATCTAACGTTCCACGTATCTAATCTTCGGAAGTGTTTAGCCGACGAGGAACTTCAGGTTCCCATCGAAGACTTGAAAATAAACGAGACTCTTCATTTTGTGGAGAAACCGGTCGAAATCATGGACCGAGGTACCAAGCGATTGAGGCGCAGCAAAATTTCCATAGTTAAGGTGCGATGGGAAGGAAAGCGTGGTGCCGAATTCACTTGGGAACTCGAGAGTGAGATGAAGACCAAGTATCCACGGCTCTTCGAGCAGTCTTCCTCTTAGATTTCGGCGACGAAATCTCCTAAAGGAGGGGAGACTGTAACGCCCTTCGTTTTGGAGACCTTCATCTTTTGGCAAGTCTAGTCCCTGTAATATTTAAGTGATGCTTATTTGAGTCTTAACTATGATAAACTACATGAAACTTTTACTCTATGATGATTTTTGTGATACTTTGTGCGTGAATCTTGAAACTATACTAGGCTCTTATGGATCTTAACTCTTTTGATACTTGAATCTTGACTCCTATGGTGCTTTGAGACTCGAATCTTGAAACTTGACATTTAGATACTGATTAAACAAGAAACTTGATACTTTATTGATGCTTATTGAACGAGAAACTTGATACTTATTGAACGAGAAACTTGATACTTAGTGGAACGAGAAACTTGATACTGTGGACGTGAAACTCTGATTCCTTGTTAAACGAGAGACTTTGATACTTGATACTTTGATACTCGATACTTAGACGTAAACTAGTGTGAACGCAGACTTGAAACATGGAAACTCTTGTGCTACTTATACAATATTATCATGTAATAGTTACTCACAATAACACGCAACGCTTAATCTAACTCGCAAAACGAACCAAAGTCGGTAAACTAGCAAACCGGTCTCGGTTGTCCGAATGGACATCCGATCGGATGACCATTCGACCGAATAGCCATCCGACCATTGCGCATTCAAACCGCCTTACTTGTCACTGCCACCTATAAATACCCCACTTGTGCTCTCATTTCACACTTTTTCCTCTGTCATCCGACCACGCGCACTCCCAAGTCCTTACAAGCACGTTTCACTCGATTCAAGGCAAACTTGTAAGTATTTCTCTTCGATTCTTGTACAACTTTAGTCATTTAACACTTCTACACATGATTCTTCATCAAAATTGCACAAACACTTCAATATTTTCATGAAAATCGACTGATTTGTGGTCTATTGGAGGTGGTTTCCACTCAGAAGTTGGTACAAACTATTGAGGAACACCATTTGAGCAAGAACGGCCCGAGATCTAACAGATTTTCACAACTTTTAAACAAAATCTAAGGATATGTCACACTTTTATACCAGATCCGATGGGATTTCTGATGTTTCTGGCTCGGATCTGATGAACATCATGTTTTACACTTGACTCTCGAACTTTTCTTCAACTTTTTATACGAAACATGGGTGAAATCAGACTCGAACAGACTTTCGACTCGTTCCTTAGTCAAAAGCCGACTTGAGAACTGAACTTCACCGGAAAACGGACAGTTTGACGAGTCCAAACATGAGACACGCCGGAAACAGTTCGTTGGTTCGAGAAGGGTTGGTTCCCAGCCGACCGACGAGCTGGGTTTAGTACGTTTCTGTCTCACCCCAACCGATGGCGGAATCATCGGGGCATGGCACTGAGCGAAACAGATTGTCCAGAAGTTTCCATAACAACTATCATTACCATTCAATTTAAATTAACATGTCCCATACCATGTCTCAAACAGTAAACAAATTATTACAGATAAAATCCAGGCAAATATTCTGTTCCGACAACTCAGATTTAAATAGGCAGCAGTTGTTTATCTGCTTCTAGAGACCCTTAGTTTGACCACTACAGACAACTATTTGTTGGGCTCTAAAGCTTTATTCTAGCTTCATATTCCTACCAAGTGTGCGTCCTAAGCACCTGTCACATACGTTAAAATAATGTCAATACATAAAATGTAAAGGTGAGCATACAAGTTTGATAATAGCATATAGAGTTCGAATTCGTTTACGCATAACCAGCACGTACACATAGTGAAATGAAGCACGTTAGTTATCGACATAGATCCATCGATACCAATGACTGCGGGTTGACTGCCTGAGGCAGTTCGCAATACATGATTACCACCGTAATCCATGCAAGTAATGATCCTTAACAACCCCCGTGTAAACGGGTGCTGAGTCCAAACTATAGTACTATCGTTGCTAAGGCAGGTAGACAGCATTCCATGTGTAAACATAACAAACAAGCATTCATAAGCCACGTATAACATGCGTTAACGGTTAGCGTTCAAATAGTATTGAGTAGTGTGATTGTTGTAGTTTGAATATTCGTAACGTATGTAACACCCAAAAGTGCTTAAAGCAAAAAGGGATCGAGTATACTCACAGCGATTAATGGATTGAAGGGAGCGCTTAGCGAGTAAGGTTAGCCTGAATAGATTTGATAGCATAACGATAAGTGATGCGCAAAACGTCACAAAGTGTGAAAGGGTCGGATAGTGGTTCGATCGGATGGTAATCCGTGCGGATAACAATCCGTTCGGATGGTCATCCGGTCGGACAGTGGTCCGGTCGGATGACGATTCTAGTGGATTGTTTCTTCCTATAAAAAGGATGTGTTTGTGTATGATGGCTTGTCTTTTGAAGTTTTCGTTGTAGTATTTTGAAAACATTGAAGTATCTCTATCCATCAAGTCGGTCGATCGGATGACTGGTCGTGCGGATGACAATCCGTTCGGATGGTCATCCGGTCGGACAGTGGTCCGGTCGGACGACGACTTAGTGCTGAGGTTACTTACAGAAAGCAAGTTCACAACAGAAGCGTCATTCGATTGGATGGCAATCCGATCGGATGGCAACCTTGTTATTGAACATGTTGAAAATTGTTCAAGTCTTTGAAGTCTTAGTATCTCATGATCCGAAGAGTAATCCTATCAGATGGTCGTCCGATCGGATTGCAATTCGTTCGATACTCAAACTTCAGTTAAGATTGTTTTAAAGGTGGGACCCAAGTGTGATCCGTTCGGATGGCAATCCGTTCGGATGACCTATCCGATTGGATTGTAATCTGGTCGGATAGCAATCCGTTATGGTTGTTCCGTTCGTCCTACACTTGGTCGTTTTGATGGTTTGTTATTATGTCGAGACACTTTGACAACGTGTTAACCAATAGGACTCCGTTTCGACCCAAGTGACCAACCCGACCGGGAATCACCCTGGCCCGGCCGGTTACCGGCTCCAGACGGTTGTTCTTGACTAACCCGAAATCGGTAGTCTCGTAGGTAGAATCCAGATCTTGAGCTAGTACAACACTACAATCGAGTAGAAGACTAAAATCGGGACCGATTCTATCGGTTTTGAATGTAATGAGTGTAAAAGAGTTGAAAGAAAGTTAGAGACCATCTTTCTATCCTTTTTCACCGTTCTTGTGTCGAGATCTTTACAAGATCTTTGTATGTTTGCGTGGAAATCGGTTAGATCTCAGTTGTTCTTAGCGGATTGAAGTCAAAACATGAAGTTCTTGAAGAACAAATGATGACGTCACCCTAGAACACCCGAAACCTAGTGATTTCATGGTTAAAAGTTAAGATTTAAAAGATAGAAAGGTGTAGGAGTGTGTGTAGATCAAGAACGTACAAGATTTAGGGTGAGATCTTACCTGGATTGAGAGATATCGAAGAAAAGGTGAGGAGCACGAATGGTTCGGACAGAGAGTTTCCAGAAATGGAAAGAATGACAATGACAGGGGTATTTATAGGATTCCAAAAGAGGAAAGGGTTATCCGATCGGATGACGATCCAGTCGGATGACATCCTGGTCGGATGACACCTGACCTGGGGCATTGTGGCTATCCGGTCGGATGGCTATCCGGCCGGATGGCACTTGGTTCGATTGTTTGACGCGATGATTTTTGATGTTCCGATTTCGATTGCGAGCGGCTCGTCACGATAGGGTTTCCTAGTCAAATTACTTTTAGTCCCAACTACTAATTATCATAGTTCGATTTTCGATTCGGATTCGAGTTCGATTATGCTTCGAGTTTCGATTGAGTTCGATTGATTTCCACAACATATATATATATATATATATATATAACACGCACAAGTAACACATAAGGCACACACACACGTATAAGAACCAGGTTAAGTCGAGTTGTGGTTCGTATCACGATTCGATGTCGAGTAGCATAGCTTGATTATCGATTAGTTAACTTTATCGCATTGTTACTTCCTATAATTCACAGTCGCGAGTTGATTAGATAGCGATTAACACACATCGATCTTAGCAATTAACAACACTTACTCCACATAATACAATTAAAATAAGGAAATTACTATAAGTCAAATCCGTTTAACCGGTCGTTGACCTTGACCTTGACTTTGACTTTGACTTCCGAAAATACGGGGTGTTACAGCCTCCCCTTGTTTAGGGAATTTCGTCCCGAAATTAAGCTGGAAGCTGTACAACTCCGTGAATCACGTTTGAGAATTTTCGGTTCGGATCGGTTTTGACTCCAAAACGATTGCGAACCGAACGTGTGACGCGTGGAATCTGTACACGAACGTCACCAAACACACAAGAACGTAATATAATCGGTGATTCTATTGATTGATATGAAATCGTACAAACATCTGAATCACAATGTCACTTTCTCTTTCTAGCTTCTCTCTTTAAACAACCGCGGGTACTTCGCCTTCATGTCGCTTTCGAGTTCCCAAGTGAACTCTGCGCCTCGTTTGCCTTCCCATCGGACTTTCACAATAGGAATGCGAGAGCGTCTGAGCTGCTTGGTTTGGCGATCCATGATTTCGACAGGCTTCTCCACGAAGTGTAATGTTTCGTTTACTTGCAGGTCATCGAGAGAGATATGTAAGTCGTGGTCAGCTAGGCACTTTCGGAGGTTTAACACATGGAAAGTCGGGTGGACATTACTAAGTTACTCCGGTAGTTCGAGTCTGTAGGCGACTTTCCCGATCCTTTCCAGAATCTTAAAAGGTCCAACATATCGAGGCGCGAGTTTCCCTTTCTTGCCGAATCGGACTACACCCTTCCAAGGTGATACCTTTAGGAGTACGTAGTCACCAACGTCAAATTCACGGGGCTTGCGTTTCTTATCGGCGTAACTTTTCTGTCGATCCCGAGCTTTCACTAGGTTGTCCCAGATTTGGAAAATTTTGTCTGTCGTTTCTTGAAGTAGCTCAGGACCGGTTAGTTGCGAGTCACCAATCTCGTGCCACACAATAGGCGATCGACATCTTCTTCCGTATAATGCCTCGAATGGTTCCATTTGGATGCTAGATTGATAGCTATTGTTACGAGAATTCGACTAATGGCAGGTATTTATTCCAATTACCACCGAAGTCTAAGACACACGAACGGAGCATGTCTTCAAGAGTACGAATCGTTCTTTCAGTCTGACCGTCGGTTTGAGGGTGGAAGGCGGTACTTAGATTAAGCGATGTACCGAGTGCCGTTTGAAACGTTTCCCACAGTCATGAGGTAAACCGAGCATCACGATCAGAGATGATGTCACGAGGCGTCCCATGATTACAAATGATCTCGTCGGTGTAGATTCGGGCTAATCGTTCTACCTTGTAGTCTTCTCGTATCGGCAGAAAGTGAGCTGATTTAATGAAACGGTCAACAACAACCCATATACTGTCGTGACCTGATGACGTGTGCGGAAGCTTCGTTACGAAATCCATAGCTATACTTTCCCACTTCCACATAGGAATTGGTGGTTGTTCGAGTAAGCCAGAGGGTCTTTGGTGTTCAGCCTTGACTCTTGCATAAGTTAGGCATTTTCCGACGTAGAGGGTAATATCCCTTTTCATACCGGGCCACCAGTACCTGTAGCGAAGATCCTGGTACATTTTGTCAGCACCGGGGTGAATAGAATAATGGGATTTGTGGGCTTCGTCCATCAGGATCTGTCGCAAATTGGTCCGCTTAGGGATCCAGATTCGGTCCAGAAAGTGGAATATCCCATTGGATTTTCTCACAAGTTGGGCTCCATCGTGATAGATTCGTTCCCTCTTCAGCGTGCGTTCGTTAAAACATGCATGCTGGGCTTCACGAATAAGGGTTTTGAGATCGTGTTGGGCTTGAACATTACGAGTGCTAAGCAGATAACTCCGTCTGCTGAGTGCGTCGGCAACAACATTTGCTTTGCCTGGGTGATAACGGATCTCACAGTCATAATCGTTGAGAAGTTCTACCCATCGGCGTTAACGCATATTAAATTCCTTCTGATTGAAGATATGTTGTAGGCTCCTATGATCGGTGAAGATCGTACACTTGGTACCATACAGGTAGTGCCGCCAAATCTTTAATGCAAAAACAACCACGCCTAGCTCGAGATCATGGGTTGTACAGTTCTTCTCGTGGATTTTGAGCTGACGAGACGAGACGCGTAGGCTATAACCTTGTTCCGTTGCATGAGAACACAACCAAGACCAAGGTTGGAAGCATCACAGTAGACAATGAAATCGTCGTTTCCGTCGAGCAATGTGAGAACAGGAGCATTGCAAAGCTTATGCTTGAGGGTTTGAAAGACAGTCTCTTGTTTGGTTCCCCAGACAAAAGGCTGATCTTTATGAGTGAGAGAGGTAAGCGGAACAGCGATCTTTGAGAATCCCTCGATAAATCGTCGATAATAGCCCGCTAGTCCGAGAAAAGAGCGGACTTCAGACGGGTTCTTAGGCGTAACCCAGCTCTTGACAGCTTCAATTTTCGCAGGATCGACGTGAATGCCTTGACTATTAACAATGTGACCCAGAAACTGAACTTCCTCCAACCAGAATTCGCACTTGGAGAACTTGGCATAGAGTTGGTTCCCCTGGAGTAACTCGAGAACCAAACGTAGATGTTGCGCGTGTTCGGCTCTCGACTTGGAATAGATCAAGACGTCGTCGATGAATACGATGACGAAACGGTCGAGATATGGTTTACACACGCGATTCATCAGATCCATGAAAACCGCTGGTGCGTTGGTCAAACCAAAGGGCATAACAACGAATTTGTAGTGACCGTAACGGGTTCGAAAAGCGGTTTTGGGTATATCCTCCTCTTGTATACGCAATTGATGATAGCCTGAACGTAGGTCGATCTTCGAGAAACACGTAGCGCCTTGTAGTTGATCAAACAAATCGTCGATGCGCGGTAGGGGATAGCGGTTCTTGATAGTTAACTTATTCAATTCCCGGTAGTCGATGCACGTCCGGAACGACCCGTCCTTCTTTTTGACGAAAAGGACTGGAGCGCCCCATGGAGAGGTGCTCGGGCGAATGAAGCCTTTCTCAAGTAATTCCTGGAGTTGGTTTGAGAGTTCATGTATTTCGGATGGCGCTAGTCGATAAGGAGCTTTGGCAACAGGATTAGCTCCAGGAATGAGGTCGATACGAAAGTCGATATCACGACTTGGAGGCAAACCTGGAAGATCATCAGGAAACACATGAGGAAATTCACGAACCACAGGAACGTCTTTCACTTCCTTCTTCTCTTTCCTTTCCTTCTCCGCTACTACAATGTTTGCCAAGAAAGCTCTGTATTCCTTGCGGAGATACTTGCTAGCTTGGACACATGACATGAGCTTGAGACCCTTTGAAGTAATATCCCCGTATACACCCAATAAATCACCATTCGTGAGCGAGAATCGAATCATCTTATCATAACACACAATTTCAGCATGGTTTTCGCGTAGAAAGTCCATGCCTACTATGACGTCGAAACTTCCGAGTTGCATCGGAATGAGTTCGATTGGGAAGATGTGATTGTTGAGCTCAAGAGTACAATCACGGATAACGGAATTGACGGCGACGGTTCTTCCGGTAGCGACTTCTACATCGAACGTCGAAGAGAGTTTGGAGCATTTACGATTAAGGAGCTTCTCGAATTCTAACGACACAAAACAATTATCGGCTCCACTATCAAACAAACATGATGCATAAATACCATTCACAAGGAACGTACCATTAACCACGTTGTTGTCGGCTTGGGCTTGGCGCACGTTGATGTTGAAAGTTCTGACGCGTGCGGCCTGTTGTTGTTGTTGCTGCTGTTGTTGCTAGTGTTGCTGCTGCTGTTGAGGCTGTTGCTGCTGGGGCTCTTGTTTCACAACCCTGTTTGGGCACATGTTGGCGAAATGGTTCGGGTCGCCACATGAGAAGCAGGCTCTAGCTTTGATCGCGGGTGCCGGAGGAACTTGTTGACCCTGTGGGGCGGTGAGTAGAGCTTGATGAGCAGGAGCTTGTCGAATACGGCAGTTAGCAGTAAAATGGTCGTACACATTGCAATGAGCACAAAATCGGCAAGCAATGGCAGTTGGGTGATGGTAGGTACAAGTAGGGCAGAGCGGATGTGGCCCAGTGTATGCACGCTTAGCAAGAGGTGCATTGGTCACAGGCGCTGCCACTTGGCGCTGTGGAGCTGGTACGGCTTAAACTGGTGCAGCAGTGATCGCACAGTTCTTGTTGCTGGAGCTGTTCTTTCTCTTGTTCTTCCTCTTGTTGCTCGATGAGGTGGGTTCAGCAGTTGGTGCGGTAGCGGTAGCTTGATGCAGATGCTTCGAAGTCTTATCCCAGACACCAGCCTTAACCCGCTTGTCGTTGATTTCAGCGGCCAGTAGATAAGTTTCCTCGATCGTCGTGGTCTTAGCCGCTTGCACGAAATCAGCAACGCAGTCGGGTAGGGCCCGAATGTACTTCTTGATTGCCATGTCTGGAGTTTTGACTTGATCGGGACAGATAATGCTGAGCTGTTTGAAACGAGCAGTGAGACCAGCATTGTCACCATCCTTTTGTTGTATGTGCCAAAATTCATCTTCTAGCTTTTGACATTCGTGAGGAGGGCAGAATTCCTCTAGCATAACTTCCTTGAGCTCATCCCACGACAGACCGTAGGCTGCATCGTTCCCTCTCTTGTTCCTCTCGGTCGTCCACCAGTCTAGTGCACGGGACTGGAAAACGCCGGTAGCATTCAGAGTACGGAGGTCATCAGGGCAACCGCTCTGTCGCAGAGTAACCTCAATGGAATCAAACCAGTGGAATAGTGCAGTAGGACCTCCTTCGCCAGTGAATTCTTTTGGCCCACATGACTTGAATTGCTTGAAACTGAAGGTCTTCGTGGTAGCTTTAGGAGCTTCGGTTCTCGATTCCTCAGACGATTTGTTGGCATTCTCATAAACATCACTCACGGCTTTTGCTACACTTTTAGCGATGATGGCAGCAAGACGTTTGTCTCTCTTTTCTTGATGAGAAAGCGCGTGACGGGATCCAGACGACATTGTCTGCAACAGTCATCGTCACAGGACTCAACACATGTATTCGAATCTCACCTCACACGTCTACTACTACTAAGGCTCAGGAACACGCATGGACACACAACTACGTAGAACACAAGATCACGTAACACATAAGCACGTAGAGCACAGAATCACATTAACACATAAGCAGGTAGAGCACATAATCACTTTAGCACGTAAACACGTAGAGCAAAGAAGCAAGGAACCACATACGCATTTGGTCACTAGAGGCAGTCAGAAAACAGAAACCTATCATTCAAAGTTCGCGAGTGTTCGAATATGGCGATCGTGTTTTAGTATATCGAATAGCATAGTATAAGCGTACACCGTGGCATAAGGTTGTCCACAATTCAACGATTTGTTAGCGATTTGAGATAGAAGAACAGTGCCAGTCGTATGTGTCGATCGAAGTGAAAGCGAAATCGAGTAAATTCCAAAAATTTAAATACATAACCAGGTAAACACATATAAACTCATAAAATCGACGAATTATCAGAGTCAGCAGTTGCGGGCTCAGAATTGAAACATGCAAAATCGAGAGATAGACTGTCTGCGGCTAGTAGACTTCGACTAACCAAAGCGATTAAACTATTCTCAAGGACTTGTCGTCTACGTTCGACCTTCAGGACTGCGTCCTTGCCTCAATTCTTGGGCGTCTGACACATTTCCCATTAGTCATGTCGTGACTTCAGGTCGTTGTAGTCCGTCGAGACTTTGGTGGGAGTTTGTAAAATGTGCGGAACAAGTCGTCAAGGTTAGGGTTTCACCCCTGGCTCAACAACTTCGTCCCTGTTTTTGATAAAATAGAGGAGATTATTCATCAAAATATGGATTTCACTCCTGATTTGGTATAATTCCCCCGTTGAACAAGCATTCGTTGTTGAAAAAGAAAGAGGAAATCATTGATAAGTTGATAAAACAACATTAATTCAAGCAATTTAGTCAAGAGTTTGTGGTTTTCACACCTAATCTTGACTTTTTCGCCTATTTATAGCTGTAAATTCGAGTGTAGTGATAGTGTAGCATAAGCGAGAATAACGAGGAATAAGCTCGTACATAATCCCTACTGGTTATGCATAAATCGGTCTGTTGGTTCCTAACTATAGACTAGGTTTCTAAGACATCGACCCGGACTAGGTCGAGTCTTGCCTAATTCCCTATAGTTATGGCTCTGATACCAATCTGTCACACCCCAACCGATGGCGGAATCATCGGAGCATGGCACTGAGCGAAACAGATTGTCCCGAAGTTTCCATAACAACTATCATTACCATTCAATTTAAATTAACATGTCCCATACCATGTCTCAAACAGTAAACAAATTATTACAGATAAAATCCAGGCAAATATTCTGTTCCGACAACTCAGATTTAAATAGGCAGCAGTTGTTTATCTGCTTCTAGAGACCCTTAGTTTGACCACTACAGACAACTATTTGTTGGGCTCTAAAGCTTTATTCTAGCTTCATATTCCTACCAAGTGTGCGTCCTAAGCACCTGTCACATACGTTAAAATAATGTCAATACATAAAATGTAAAGGTGAGCATACAAGTTTGATAATAGCATATAGAGTTCGAATTCGTTTACGCATAACCAGCACGTACACATAGTGAAATGAAGCACGTTAGTTATCGACATAGATCCATCGATACCAATGACTGCGGGTTGACTGCCTGAGGCAGTTCGCAATACATGATTACCACCGTAATCCATGCAAGTAATGATCCTTAACAACCCCCGTGTAAACGGGTGCTGAGTCCAAACTATAGTACTATCGTTGCTAAGGCAGGTAGACAGCATTCCATGTGTAAACATAACAAACAAGCATTCATAAGCCACGTATAACATGCGTTAACGGTTAGCGTTCAAATAGTATTGAGTAGTGTGATTGTTGTAGTTTGAATATTCGTAACGTATGTAACACCCAAAAGTGCTTAAAGCAAAAAGGGATCGAGTATACTCACAGCGATTAATGGATTGAAGGGAGCGCTTAGCGAGTAAGGTTAGCCTGAATAGATTTGATAGCATAACGATAAGTGATGCGCAAAACGTCACAAAGTGTGAAAGGGTCGGATAGTGGTTCGATCGGATGGTAATCCGATCGGATGGTAATCCGTGCGGATAACAATCCGTTCGGATGGTCATCCGGTCGGACAGTGGTTCGGTCGGATGACGATTCTAGTGGATTGTTTCTTCCTATAAAAAAGATGTGTTTGTGTATGATGGCTTGTCTTTTGAAGTTTTCGTTGTAGTATTTTGAAAACATTGAAGTATCTCTATCCATCAAGTCGGTCGATCGGATGACTGGTCGTGCGGATGACAATCCGTTCGGATGGTCATCCGGTCGGACAGTGGTCCGGTCGGACGACGACTTAGTGCTGAGGTTACTTACAGAAAGCAAGTTCACAAAAGAAGCGTCATTCGATCGGATGGCAATCCGATCGGATGGCAACCTTGTTATTGAACATGTTGAAAATTGTTCAAGTCTTTGAAGTCTTAGTATCTCATGATCCGAAGAGTAATCCTATCAGATGGTCGTCCGATCGGATTGCAATTCGTTCGATACTCAAACTTCAGTTAAGATTGTTTTAAAGGTGGGACCCAAGTGTGATCCGTTCGGATGACCTATCCGATCGGATAGCAATCCGTTATGGTTGTTCCGTTCGTCCTACACTTGGTCGTTTTGATGGTTTGTCATTATGTCGAGACACTTTGACAACATGTTAACCAATAGGACTCCTTTTCGACCCAAGTAACCAACCCGACCGGGAATCACCCTGGCCCGGCCGGTTACCTGCTCGAGACGGTTGTTCTTGACTAACCCGAAATCGGTAGTCTCGTGGGTAGAATCCGGATCTCGAGCTAGTACAACACTACAATCAAGTAGAAGACTAAAATCGGGTCCGATTCTATCGGTTTTGAGTGTAATGAGTGTAAAAGAGTTGAAAGAAAGTTAGAGACCATCTTTCTATCATTTTTCACCATTCTTGTGTCAAGATCTTTGTATGTTTGCGTGGAAATCGGTTAGATCTCGATTGTTCTTGGCGGATTGAAGTCAAAACATGAAGTTCTTGAAGAACACATGATGACGTCACCCTAGAACACCCGAAACCTAGTGATTTCACGGTTAAAAGTTAAGATTTAAAATATAGAAAGGTGTAGGAGTGTGTGTAGATCAAGAACGTACAAGATTTAGGGCGAGATCTTACCTGGATTGAGAGAAATCGAAGAAAAGGTGAGGAGCACGAATGGTTCGGACAGAGAGTTTCCAGAAATGGAAAGAATGACAATGACAGGGGTATTTATAGGATTCCAAAACAGGAAAGGGTTATCCGATCGGATGGCATACCGCCCGGATGACGATCCGGTCGGATGACATCCTGGTGGGATGACACCTGACCTGGGGCATTGTGGCTATCCGGTCGGATGGCACTTGGTTCG
The DNA here is from genome assembly GCA_030545235.1 of Helianthus tuberosus. Classification (NCBI taxonomy): domain Eukaryota; kingdom Viridiplantae; phylum Streptophyta; class Magnoliopsida; order Asterales; family Asteraceae; genus Helianthus; species Helianthus tuberosus. The sequence goes on from CM060450.1 coordinate 177,515,709, forward strand.
ATTGTTTTACGCGACGATTTTTGATGTTCCGATTTCGATTGCGAGCGGCTCGTCACGATAGGGTTTCCTAGTCAAATTACTTTTAGTCCCAACTACTAATTATCATAGTTCGATTTTCGATTCGGATTCGAGTTCGATTATGCTTCGAGTTTCGATTGAGTTCGATTGATTTCCACAACATATATATATATATATATATAACACGTACAAGTAACACATAAGGCACACACACACGTATAATAACCAGGTTAAGTCGAGTTGCGGTTCGTATCACGATTCGATGTCGAGTAGCATAGCTTGATTATCGATTAGTTAACTTTATCGCATTGTTACTTCCTATAATTCACAGTCGCGAGTTGATTAGATAGCGATTAACACACATCGATCTTAGCAATTAACAACACTTACTCCACATAATACAATTAAAATAAGGAAATTACTATAAGTCAAATCCGTTTAACCGGTCGTTGACCTTGACTTTGACTTTGACTTCCGAAAATACGGGGTGTTACAGTTTCCGTTGTTTGACACGTCATTACACCGCCTCCATTAACTCGAAACTCAGAAATTTCACGAAACTTCACTGATCGTCTGTCCGGATGGCCATCCGATCGGATGACCATCCGTCCCGATGATCTGACTATATTACACATGTTTGTTTTTACAAGACACTATGATCACAACGTTTGAAACTTTAACAGTTCTCAAACTTTACCCACTGTTCGAATGGTCATCCGTCCGGATGACCATCCGATCGGATGACCATCCGTCCGGATGACCATCCGCTCAGGTATTCAGTCAGAAACTTGTACTCGATTTTCGCACCATTCGACACTCTATTTCCGATCGAGTCAGTACTTAGAGGACTTATGCTCTGTTCCTCGCACGCAGGCTGATCCAGCTCCATTCGATCCAATCAAACAGTGTTTGGTTATTAGCACCCGCTGTGAGTATACTCGATCCCTTTTTGTTTTAAACACTTTTGGGATGCAACATGTATTCTATTATCAAGCCACTTAACACTTGAAACTTGAAACTATTTGAAACATACTCTATCCTCGTTAAACATGAAGTTGAAACTTGATACTTGAGACTTTTATGCTATGTGAATGTTTAATCCTTATGGGTAGTTCCGCCTTAACAATGGTAGCGCTATAGGGGTAATGCACCTCCCCGTTAGTCTTTGGGGTATTGTTAGGAGGAGACATTTAACCTCCCGTTAGTCTTTGGGAAAGGCTTTTTAACGCATTGGAAACTTGGGCTATCACTTGGATTGCGTAAACTAGCATGGTGAAACTTATTTTATATGTTTACATGATGGATATGAGTTTTTTTTTAAATTATTATGCTAAGTATTCAAACTTGTATGCTCGCCAACATTTTGTTGATGGTATTTTAATACATGTTGCAGGTTGATAGTAGCTGGGATTCGAGGAAACAAGCTAGGATGATGCTTAGAAACTCATCTAGTTAAATCAGGAATTTTGAATGATATTTGAATGTTATGTATTTGATACCTTCGTGATTGTGATTCATGGTTGATGTTTAGACAATATTTATGAAATTTGAATAATTATTATCGAAACATATAATGTTGTGGAATCTCTTGAGCAATCAGAATGCTTAGTGCAGCGCCCCGATGTTTCCGCAATCGGTTGGGGTGTGACAACATACTTGTCCCATACCTGCGGGATATATTTTTTCAATCCCATACCCGTCGGGTATCGGGTATAACCATCCAGGATGCTTCGGGTTTTGGGTATACCCACCTGGCTCGGGCTTTTTCGCCACCCCTAATCCTGAGGTTTCACTCCATTGTTGCACGCAAGCCCTGCTGTTTAAACGTGAGTACAACTGACCCATTTCATATGTGAACTATTAATTAGATTGACGAGCTTGTCAGGGTTAGATCATTAAGTATATAGTATACGGTGTAAGTAAAGAACATATTAACAGGTGATTTCTAGATGCCCTTTTTTATTATTTTTGGCCGTTATGCATGTTACCTTAAACGTCATTCTCTTTGGGGGTACTTGATTGTTATTATGTGATAATTGATTGATTGATACTATATGTTTAATATGAGATGATCAAGTTTGTAGGTTTAAATGATTGCTGATTGGTGCTAAAAGATTTGATGATTTTATGGAGTGAATTGTTGTGGTCCTATGAGCGCGATGTTGTACTAGCCATGGTGGCTTGTGTCAAATAGTTGACAGTTATGTCTGCTTCACATCTAAATGTCTATATTGATGATTGAAATTGATTTGCATGATTGATACGAAAGTGTGACTTGATCTTGATTGTCAAAATGATTTTACATAAATCTTTGATTTTAATTTAAACTAGGACTCATTCAGCATAGCTGACTTTTTAGCGTGCATGTCAGGTTAAACATGTTGATGCTTCATAAGAGGTCTACAACTTGGAATGAAGGTTACTTACATACTGGATTGACATCTTATCAACCTTAGCTGGCCTACTTTGTTAATTGAATGTTTATATTAAACTTGAAGACGTTATGCAATCAACTTGATGTTTTGATGTGTTTTCGCTGCAGTTAATGACTATTGTCAGTTTAAAAACTATGTTTTCATAAAATGATCGAACTATAATACTATCCGGGTTTAGGGCCTTGCAACACATGTCCATTAGGGCCCATTTACACTACAAGAATAACACACCTTTACCGGCGACACCTTTAGCAGCGACGGGTCAAATGTTGCCGCTATTGGTCGATCCGCGTCACAGGATCCCAAACCAAACCCCATCCGTTGATCAAAATCATGATCTGACGGTTGGGGATTTATAACTCATTACCGGCGACATAAATAGGGCAATAGCGGCGACAGCAAGTCTCCGCTAAAAATCAATGTCAGAACTTTAATCCCTAGCCACACAAATCTTATCTCTGGTCAACCTCATTAAAGACATTACCGGCGACAACTGGCAATACCGGCGACAACTTGTCGCCGCTAAAAGTCGAACGAACCAATCCCCTATACAGCGCCAATTTCTCCCTCCTCTTTCATTTTTCCCCAAAAAAACCTCCGAGACCCGCTGCTAACTCGCGAAAATCGTCCAAATCGGTTAGTTTCACTTTGTTTTTGTTAGATTTCTTCTCTACATTTGTTATATACTTGTTATAGACTTTAATTTTTGCTCTTTTTTGTGTATTTTTGTGTTTGTGGAAGAAATATCGGATCACCACCATCTCGAATCCGGCACCACTTCGTCTCCTCGGTCTTCATCTCCTTGAAACTTGAAAAATACGGTTAGTTTTTTTGTTTTTTTTTTTTTAAGTTTAGAAATTGTATAATTTTTGGTTTAGGTATGTAAATGTATAATTTTTGGTTTAGGTGTATGTAAGCATCTCGAATACGGTTAGTTTTTTTTTTTTTTTTAAGTTAAGAAATTGTATAATATTTGGTTTAGGTGTATGTAAGCATGTATGTATGTATGTAAGTCTATGAAGTAATGTATGTATGTAAGTGTATGTTAGTATGCCAAATGTATAATGTAGGTGTATTTGATAAAAATGTGTATATGAAAATCTATTGATTTGTGTATTTTGGTGTATGTAAGCATGTATGTGTGTATGTAAGTTTATGAAGTAATGTATGTATGTAGGTGTATGTTAGTATGCCAAATGTATAATGTAGGTGTATTTGATAAAAATGTGTATATGAAAATCTATTGATTTGTGTATTTTGGTGTATGTAAGCATGTATGTGTGTATGTAAGTTTATGAATGTATGTATGTAGGTGTATGTTAGTATGTAGGTGTTTATAAATGATGAACAATTGTGCATGTAAATGTTTGTAATTGGTGAAAATGTGTATGTTATTATGTATGTTTGTATAAAATATGCAAATGTGTATGTAAGTAAGTATAAAATTTGTGTTTTTGGTCAAAATGTGTGTTTGTAGGTATGTATGTGTACGTATGTAAATGTGTCTTTATTAGATACACATGCTGTAACATTTGTAACTTTATAGGGATTATGTTTTCGATATTGTTGATATTCGCGTATCTGATGGCTGATGTGGCCCCCTGGGGACATGGGGGTGACGGCGCTGGTGATCCACCGATTCCTCCTGGTGGATTTCGTGGCACACACGAGACAGACGGTAAGTCTTTTACTAAATTATTTTGTAGTCCTTATATTTTTTATATTATAAATGTTGTTACTAATTATTTTTGTTTTAATTGCAGCGGTTCCCCCAAAGAGGGTTAGGGGGAAAGCAAAAAACGAGAAACTAAGGCGTCTGGTAAAAGCGGGGGGGGGGGGGGGGGGGCTGTATCGCTGACGTTTGACAGGCAGGTCACGTATACCCCTGTTGGTAAAACAAGAGATATGTTTTCACGGGAGGCCGGCCTGTATATGTGGCGGTCCATCCCGTTCGATAAAATAGGATGGGATAACGTTGAACAACATTACAAGGATGCCGTCATGAACCACTTACGGGTAAATAAGTTATATGCATAAAATTTTATCAAATATTTAAGCACATGCAAAGGTAATTTATATATGATATTTTAACTTTTTTTATTTAATTTGTAGGAAAATTTCAATTTTGATGAAGTGGAACGTGACCGCAAGTTGACGGGTGGCATTAGGGCTGTGCTTATGAAGCGGTACTCTGACCGCAAGTACGATGCTAAAAAATTATTTAAGAGCAAGGGAGGTTACAATGATCTTGAGAGTGCAAGGGCATTCCATCCCACGGATATGCCCTATGATAACTGGTTGAGAACCATCGAAGGTTTCCGGGAAGAAAATATATGAAAAGAAGCGAGGCCAACACACTAGTACGCGAGAAACAACAATTCCCATACCGTGGGGGGACATCGTCGTACGGTAGCACCGCCTATAAAAATGTAATGTTTTATGTATGTGTGCGTGTGTGTAAGCTTTTGTTTATTTAATGTCTAATCTAAGTTTAATGTTAAACAGGATATGGATTGGGTACCTACGTATGCTAAAACCCACACGGACAATCAAGGGAATTGGGTTGATCCGGTTGCTGAACAAAATTATGTAAGTATTTCTTTATTTTCATTCAAGATAAATTTCTAATATAATATATAAATCTCTTTTTAGTTATGAATTAATTTAAATTTTAAATTTTATCTATCGAATCTTTTTTTTTATAAATGACAAGTGTCCTCAAACTGGTTTCTTTTATTATATAGTATAGATATACACATATATATTTAATCATCTTCGTAAAATACAGCGGAACATACAACAGGCCACAAGTGAATGGAGCGGTGAGGGTCCGCCAATTGCCCTGTATTAGGAAGCGTTGGGTGAGCGGCGAGGATGGTACCGCGGGATGGGGCCTAAACCTTCTTCCAACACGTCCTCACACTCGTCATCTAACATGTCGTCTTCGCAAGCTCGGACGCAAGAACCCTTTTCCGAGGTAAACTACGCAATTTATAAAATGACAAACGAACGCATGTTTCCTTGTTAAATATATGTTGGTAGCGTTAATTAATATGCTAATATACGTTTTGCTATCTATTATTGTAGGATTTTGTTAACAGCTTGTTCCAAACACCGTCATTTTTGAACCAACTTAACAACTATCTTGCTTCACAAGGAAAAGGAAAAGGAAAGTCAAAAGACTACGATTCTGACAACTTATTCGATAATGAATCCGACGATGAACCCAACGATAACGATGAGTGAAGCTTGCGTTAATGGTGTTTGCTTGCGGTGTTTTTAATTATATTACCTTAAACGTATGTACGACTTAAACGTAGTTTTTAATTATAACACCTTTAGTATATGTTGATTATGTTCATGGCGTTTGCTTGCGTTGTTTGAAAATAGGCAGGTTTTGTTTTTTTCGGCCGTAAAACTGGCTGGGTAGCTGTATATACAGCTGCTGTATTAAAAAAAACAGACTTTTAGCGGCGACATGTGTCGCCGCTATTGGCTTTCAACCTTTACCGACGAATAGTAATACCGGCGACACTTTTAGCGACGACAGTTGTCGTCGCTAACAGTGGAATATCAATACCGGCGACAACTGGTCAATACCGGCGACAACTGGCCAATAGCGTCCGAGCAATACCGACGACGCTTTACCGGCGACATGTCGCCGCTAAAACTCAATAGCGGCAACAATAGTGGTCAATACCGGCGACACCTGTCGCCGCTAAAGGTGCCCTGTTCTTGTAGTATTGTTGAACTTTAGACAGATATTTACGTTATTGAAAACCCTCTATTTTGTGGTGTAGACTTGTGAATGATATTTATCACAAGTTTTGGTTGCTAATACTACTTTTTAATTAGTATTTCTTTGATGTAGTTAGCAAGTAGTGTCTGCTAGGTCTTTTTGTTGGGACTAATCTTGTCATAACCCAAAAGTTGGAGGGTGCTAAGTGTTTTAGTTTATTTTATTTAGGTTTCCTAATTCTAGTCTAGGGATGTTTTTTTGGGCATCAAGGTTTATTAGATAGGTTTATCTAGTTTATTTATTTATTTTATTAATAGAGTTTGAGTCGGGTTAGGACTAGAATAAATTTAGTATAAATAGATGGTTAGGGTCATTATAATTAGTGTGCTCTCATTGGTAAATTAATAAAAGAGTCGAACAAGTTTGTTCATATTGCGTGTTTGTTTATTCGATCAAGGGCCTGATTTCCAACAATTGGTATCAGAGCTACTTGGCCGTTTTGAGAGTCGTTTTCAAGAAGGGGAGCCGCCCCTCGCAGGGCTGCAACGGCGATGAAAACGGCGTGGTTGTCACGAAAGCAGCTTCAACTCTTGATCATCCTGTTCGTAATAAGAGTCTAACCGACGGAGGTGCGTGAAAAACGAACGTGAAAGATCCGTCAAAACAGTTGGTTTTGGATTTGTTCGTTTAGCGGGTTAAAGAAAACGGTATAAGCGGTTGCTTGTTTTCTTGATCGGGTGAATAGAGTTCTTGAACGGGTTTGATCGGAAAAGGAGTCGAAGCTTTCAAAAGAAAAAAGGCATTGAACAGCAGTATCGGAAATTTTGGAGCTGATAAAACGGTTGACGGCAAAAGGGAGTTGGCAACGGTTTACGTGGTGGTGTCTCAAATTAAAGTCCACGTAGATGGATCATGCATGGTTAACGGTTTGGATGGGTTGTTAAATCCTAAACAGTATTCCAAGGTGGAGGTGAATGAGAAATCCTTTTACAACTTAATTAATTAAAAGTCAGTGGACAACCCAAAATTTGGTGTTGGGTTAATTGAATTAATTTTGGTATGCACGGTTTAAAGGGTGCATGTGAGAGGGCAGTGGGTTAGCGTTCAAGGCTGTTCGCATCGGGTTTGCGCAGCTGTTATACAACGGTGACAACAGCATAATGTTTTGCAAGTACCTTGATTGGCTTGTTCGTGATAAGAGGAGACCGGCGTAGTGCGTGAAAAGCGGACAGAATGGATCCGTCAAAGCAGGTAGCTTTGGATTCGTCTCGTTTAGCAAGGTGAGAAAACGGAAGAAGCGGGTGGCTTGTTTTCTTTGTCGGTGGAGAGCCTCTTGAATAAGGTTGTTCGGAAAAGGTATGGTTAGAGAAAAAAATTAACACGGGGTGACATTATGGCGTTGGAGTTCAATCGGGTGGCTTTTGATGTGACCAGGGGAGAGGTCGTTGATCCGTGAAAAAGTCGTGATGTTAGAGAACGGTTTCCAACGTGATGCCATGTGCGATGTTACAAGTGTAATGATTTTTTGTTCGGGTTGAACCGAGAAGGCTTTGGGCGTGGCCGGGGAAGAGGCCGTGGGTCTTGACCCGATATGAGGATGATGAACCGGCTCTAATGTGAAGAAAGTTATTGACAAGATTAGGGGGGTGATTGTTGGGACTAATCTTGTCATAACCCAAAAGTTGGAGGGTGCTAAGTGTTTTAGTTTATTTTATTTAGGTTTCCTAATTCTAGTCTAGGGATGTTTTCTTGGGCATCAAGGTTTATTAGATAGGTTTATCTAGTTTATTTATTTATTTTATTAATAGAGTTTGAGTCGGGTTAGGACTAGAATAAATTTAGTATAAATAGATGGTTAGGGTCATTATAATTAGTGTGCTCTCATTGGTAAATTAATAAAAGAGTCAGAACAAGTTTGTTCATATTGCGTGTTTGTTTATTCGATCAAGGGCCTGATTTCCAACACTTTTGACTTTCAGGAATATTCCGCCTACTACAATGTAAAAACATTGCTACGCAAAACTAAACAAACGAGTATCACATACCACCTTTTCATCGATGAAGGTGGCTGCCCTTGAGAATCCTGTTGGTGATACTCCATCGGTCATAATAACCTTGGTAATTTGGTTAACAACAAATCGACGAGCATTACCAATGGATTACCCACAATTCTCCTCCTCCTCCACTAGTGGCCATTTTTTTTTGATGGCCGAGAAGTCTTCACTGATAGAAGTCATACTATTACCGACGTGATCACCAACAATAAGGGACCCCACACCGATTATCCTTGAAAAGCCTAAGAATGAATAGTATCATCGTTGTTTTATCGAAGGTACACCACCCTACTATGATAATCGTCTAAAAAGTCTGGTTGGTAATTTCATTGATAAGTTTTTCCTGAATTATCATCAGGTCCTTCGACAGTAAAGCTTGTAAGGCTGGATTCCCACCAAAACTGATGGTACCTGGGTCGTTGGCTATACTCATTTAGAAAACTTGTGATATGGATTTCGGTCGATGGTGTTACACATTTGTTTAATAGTGACATACCACACTTTAGTGTATAAAAGAATTAAGCTAACACATAATTAAGTGGCACATACGTAGGTTTGGACGTGTATGTAATTAAACAAGAGGGAGGAGGGTTATATATGCCAAACTGAAAGTAATAATTTAAATATATGAAGGTTTGTTCTATGAGTTGTAACTTGATACAAGTCGGCTACGGCTACAAACAAAAAACAAGTAAACAAAAGATATCTAAATCGAATAAATAGATGATGGATGGCCACATGCCTACCTGCATGACTGACTATTAAAGGGGCCGGATAATTGTTACAAACTAATTAGACGTGATTGGTGATGCAATCCTACCATAGTTAAGCACCATAAGATGCTCGATAGAGCTGGCTGAGGAGTTAAGAAACACCACTTCATTTCCGGGCGTATTATTATTCCATATATTATCTCTTACATGTTGCAGGCTCAAAAACGGCAAAAGCTGTTTTCCTTTACATGTTATTTCTACCTGTTTGTTTTCATACACGTCAGCAACTCATATTGATGATCCATGAAATAAAGTTACATGCAAATATGTATGAAGTAGTAGAGCAATTCCAGGATGGATGATTACGTATGCGTGAGATAAGGGTTTGTCACATGATTATGGGTGGCGGGTCCTACCCTAGTCGATATTCGGATCAACATTTCATACCAATGAAAGAAGTTAAAAGGAGCCATTCAACTTATATGATTCATTTATATATTGTAAGATGATTATTATGTTAAAAAGTTATGATAAAAATGTTGAATGGTCCTTATCTTCCGCCACGATTGAAATAAAAACACGCTTTAATAATTGGACTTGGCCCTTCACAGACTTCCTAATCCTAACCACACTCATCATGCCTTTAGACTTTCCTGCATTTCCTAATAATATTTTACGTAATTCTTTAATTGGGTTCCCATCTCTCTAAACTCTAAATTCTCCGTTACTTTTGCATCCAAAAAATACAAAAACATTATCATCCACCATTCTCTCTCTCTCTCTAACTATTCATTCCATATGTGCCAAAAATATGTAAAATCTGAAACATTCGTACCTCGAAAACTCCATATCCTAAACCAATTACGTAATATGAAAGATTAAATTTGATACACTCGTGGCGGATGTAATTAAAAAATATATTAATTAGTGTTAGTGACCCAACATGTTATCATGTGTAACATTACCATATATTACTATATATTATTATTATTAGTATATTACTATATATTACTATAAGAATTGAAATAAATAGTGATTTTAATATTATAATAATATATAGTTTTTTTAATACTTTTATTATTTTAATATTATATTACTATATTTTAATAGAAGAACTGAAATAAATAGTGATTTTAATATTATAATATATATATATATATATATATATATATATATATATATATATATATATATATATATATAGAGAGAGAGAGAAAGGTTAACATACAAAAAGCCTTATCATACATCACGTAGGAGACAATGGTAACCGTTGGATCAGGGGTATAATCACGCATGGGACCACATAATCACGCATGGGACTATAATCACGCACGTTCTATGATAATAACGCACGTTATATATTTTGTCATGTATGTTAATGTAGGTTAAGCCCTAAAGTACATTATACTTTCTCTCTCTCTCTCTCTCTATATATATATATATATATATTTTAACTTTTTAACTTTAATCTTTTTTTTAATATCAGGGGTTGGGATAAGCTTGGTGTCAACCGGTATCGAACCAGTACTGGTATCGAAAATACCGGTACGGTCCTGTTCGGTATCAGTAAATGAAGGTAAAAATCGACACTAATACAGAAAACGCCAAAAGTTGGTGCCGAATTGATATTGGAAATCTTTTGGTTCGGGAAATTCAGTGCGGCTACTCGGTACATCAAATCAAATATGTGAAACAACTCTATTAGTTAACTGAGCTGAATTAGAAATTAGTTTTGTTAACGGTATTATTATTTTAGATTAGTTTTATTAATGGTATTATAATTTTAGATTTCTTTTTTATTTGTAGGCGGATTTTAAAAATTGATAAGTGTTTATTGGATTTTTTTGAATGTGTTTTTTTATCTAGTTTTCTACCATTGGGTTTTTTGAACGTGTTTTTTATGTAGTTTTCTACTACAGGTTTCTAACTTAACAAGTTCACTTATAGTGTGAGCGAACAAAAAATTTACATTTATTGAATTTTTTTTAAAATATTTCTTATGATTAAATAAGCTCCTTGCATATGTGAACTTGTTGAGTTTAATCCCTCTATAAGCAAACTACCAAGAAACAAAACGTGTTATAAAACATCCTTTAAGTACTTATCAATTTTCTAAATTAACCACCTACAAGTAAAACATCTATTATTTTAGTACATACTAGGTTAGATTCCTATTTATTACATGGGTTAATAAATATAATGCTAGCTATATACTCAGTAATTATGTCATTGAAAAACCCGTATATTGAACATGTGAATAAGCATATGTATTACAAGGGTGAATTAAATATAATGGTATATGTTAACACATACCGTCCTCAAGATATGTTTTTAGAAAATTAACTTTGACGTGACAGTTAAAAAAAATTTTTAAGATAAATTTAAAAGTATTTTTTTATAAAAAATTGATAAATGTTGATTCATTAAAGTGTAATTAGTCCTATAAATATTATTTTATAGCACATCTAGGTTAACTTAAATTTCAATTATAGGTGTGTAAATACATATAGAAAATTAAGAAACTTAGACTTGGGTTTTTTATACTACTTATTTATTTATTTATTTTTACCATTTGAATCATCCCATCATGTTAAATATTTAAATTGTTTTTAGAAATTACTCATAAAAACAATTATTATTATTATTGTTTTTTTTCTTTTTATTAACAATTTAACGAACAAAATCTTGAAATTGATGATATTTGGAACCTAGATGGAAGCTTGTAAGTAAAGAAAAAAGTTTTATTTTTTAAAAAAAGAATCACAACTAATTTCAAATTAAATTCATTTGGTCAGAACACGATATCTTGTATAAATCGATGGGGGTGGAGGATGGTGGTTGCGGGTTGAAATGTTTAGTTTTTTCTTTTAACTATATAAATTGTTGGCGGTGGTTGCGACGAGGGAGATGTTCAAGACAGTGATGACCGTAGGTGGTAAGGAATAGTGGTGGAGAATGTTTGGTTTTTTTGACTTACCTATTTTGACCCATCACACTTATTGTGTTGGGTAAATTGTTGAACAATTAAATAAGGGTCGTATTATTGGCACAACTTGCAAATTAAATCGACGCCCTCAATACGGGTCGTAGTATAGCCCTATACGACTCGTATAGGGCAATAACGATTCACAATGTCATTCAAAGGATGACATTGTTGGTCACGTGCAAATCCTATACGGGTTGTATAAGTCTATACAACTCGTATTAGGTATGAGGTAGTAGGATGTCACACAACAATGTCAGAAAGTGATGAATGTGATATTACGTCAGCCCTATACGGGTTGCATAGGGCTATATGACCCATATTGGTCTCTGAAAATGAATTCAACTTTATGTCTTTATAAACAACGAAGGGAGACGAAAGGATCATTTCTTCTTCTTCTTCTTCTTTTCTTTCTTTCGACAAACAATTCCACCATGTCTTGGTTTGATCTCAATTGCGTTTTTGGCGAATCGTTCGGTAAAAACACGAGCATGTTTATTCTAGAAAGCAGTGTGGTATAGTATTTATTAACTTGTTTTGTTTAAGACATACTTACCATGTCGTTGTTTTAGGAGAGGTTTGTTGTCTATGATTCTTACGATGGGAGAGTAAATCATGATTACGCGGAGGAGGTCGTGTCCAACTTCCATTCTTATCACAAGGAACCATTGTTGCCAGACCTGAACGACGTAAACATTTATTTACTTATTTGTATTAGGAATTAAACTTTCCATTATCTTTTAACCGTTTTTTAGTTTGTTGTGCCTAGCGGACCGTTGTTGCCAGACCTGAATGAGGTAAGCATTTATTTACTTATTTGAATTAGGCGTTAGATTTACTGTCATCCTTTAACCATTGATTTTTTTTCAGGTTGTTGTGCCTAGCGGTGATTACGGTTATGGACGCGGATCGACGCCCACCAAGCCCGTATTGGGGACCTTTTGATGCGGACGATCCAGGGTGATATTCAGGCGGCTATCGATTGTGGTTGGACCCCCTACCAATGTTGTTGTTGCCGCCACGCCCGGGTCAGGATCCTCAGGCGTCTGGCACCGCTTAGGTTCCGGGGCCATCAAGCACCACTCACGATCCTCAGGATCCAGATCGGACGGTTTAGGATAGTTTGTTGTACTTTTTGGTATTTTGACTTTTTATGTATTTTGGATTATGTTATGTATAAACAAACTTATTATATAATTAAATTTGCAGTTTCAGTTTATTTATATTTGTGATGTTTATTTACAATGTTTAGATTGATTGGTTCGTTGGTTACGTATAATGTATAATACGATATGACATGCCATGATACGGTAGGATACATCACGATACAATACAATGCGATACAACACGATACAATATGACACGTCGACATAAAATATAATACAAAATACAAATATGATACGATATATCATGATAAAATATAATATAAAATACGATACGATATAATACGATACGTCACGATAAAAATATAATACAAATTAGAAAACACATAAAAACAAAATAACCAACAACCACACCTAAACACCAAACTTTAAACTCAAAAAATAAATACATGGTCCTTATACCGGTCGTATAGCCTTATGCTATCCGTATAAGACTAGCCGTCAGACAAAGACTAACCATGTCAGTCTACCATGTCAAAGTATACAGATAGACTTCAGGGTGTACCAACTGACCCTTAAACAATATATAGATATGCAGTCTTGGCCATCTGTGTCAGATACATATGTATGTATACATAGATACTAAAGTAAATATAAAGAGCTATCGAGTGAGCCAATCTCAAGTCAAGTCGTGCTTTCTTACACCTGCCCAAAATGACTTATTTACAAACCAAGCTAATTTGGAGCTAGTTTTTAACCCGACCAAAATGACCAATTTTAAAAATTATTCTTATTGACCTTCGTTCTGATCCGTACTTGTTGGACCCGAACTCGTTTTAACCCGAACTAAACCAACCATTATCTAAACATAACCCGTTTTGACACAAACCTGTATTGACTCGTTAGTCGCTCGACCTGTCCATTTTGTGGGGCATAGTTATAAAGATTAGTTTTCTTATTGAGTATTTAACAACAAAAGTACTAATCGTCTAATAATATTTTTCTATCTAATATTTTAAGCTAATTAACAATATATAAATATATTCCACATAATATATTAGAATTTTATTTTATTAATATATATATATATATATATATATAGGGAGGAGCTCATGCGAGAACCACCTTTATTGTGAGAACCGCGAGAACCAATGTGAACACAACCTAAAATAGCTAAAAAAAACCTAACCACCCTCCCCCCCCCCCCCCCCCCCCCAAAAAAAAAAAAAAAAAAACCTAACCCCCCCCCCCCCCCCCAAGCTAAATGCTAAAAACTAAAACCTCCAAAAAACCTAAAAAAAACCTAACCCCCCACCCCCCCCCCCCCCCCCCCCCAAAAAAAAAAAACCTAAACCCCCCTCCCCCACCCCCCAAAAACCTAAACCCCCCCACCCTAAGCTAAAATGCTAAAAACTAAACCCTAAAAAAACCTAAAAAAATATAAAAATCTTTTTTTTTTTTTTTAATATTTTTTATGTTAAAATCGCTACTTTTAGAAGCCAAAATTTTTTTTTTTTTAAATTTAAAAAATTTTTTTTTTTTTTTTTTTGGCTTCGAAAAGTAACGATTTTTTTATAAAAAATATTAAAAAAAAAAATTTGTGTGATTTTTAGCTATTTTTAGGCATTTTTGGTTGTGTTCACATTGGTTCTCGCGGTTCTCGCAATAAGAGGTGGTTCTCGCATGATCTTCTCCCTATATATATATATATATATATATAGATTGAGGTTCCTGTAAAAAAAAACCAAAAGTGTGAGAAAGGTAAGAAAGAATCTCAGCCACTAGATCTGATCTAATGGTTGAGATCAATAGGGACCAAACTGTAAAATGTGTTTTATTTTTTAGACTGATTTGAAAATTGCAAGGGTAATAGAGTCTTTTATATCCACTTGAAAATATGAAACTGTAAATCAAATCCCTAGAATTTCGAATCCTCTTTCTTCTTCCAGGTATTAACCCTAGAATCAACCTTGGTTCCATGCAAACCAGCAACATTCAAATCCCCTAAATCTCCCGTCTTCATCCCCAATACTTCATCCGACGTCGCTTCATCGAGCACCGAAATCAAGCACGAACAAAACCCTTTCATAATCTCCAATCATAATCCGCCAAAACCTCATCGTTCCGTCTGAATCCATCCTCACATCGAGCCACACCTGCGTCGTGCATCCCATCACTCGGTTCGCCTGAACCCTAACCGAAGAAGGATGAATATCGAAGCATGAAAAAGTGGATCTAGGGTTTCTAGAAATTGAAATTGGTGGAGAAGAAGGATGAATATCGAAGTTGACGGGTTTGAATAATGGGAGACGGAGTCTGGTGTTATCATCATCATCGATACTGCAGTGTCTTTAATAGTGTTATATACTTATTGAATGGTGTTATATAATTATTGAATGGTGTTATATATTTATTGAATGGTGTTATATATGTGCTGAATGGTGGTTTGCAGTGTTATTCGTAGTGTTTTTTATACAGATCTTTAAAATGGTGTAATATACTTATTGAATGGTGTTATATACTTATTGAATGGTGTTATATATGTGCTGAATGGTGGTTCGCAGTGTTATTCGTAGTGTTTTTTAAGATCTTTAAAATTGTGTTATATACTTATTGAATGGTGTTATATATGTGTTGAATGGTGGTTGCAGTGTTATTCGTAGTGTTTTTATAGAGATCTTTTAAAAAAATCATGTTCCTATAAATAAGGTGGCGGTTATGGAAGGTTTTGAATTAATTGAATCAATGATAAAATTACGTGTTTACCCTTTTGAATTAATTTAGATTAAGGACACATTTCATCTCCACAATATTTCTCATACTTTTAACCTTTTTTACAATAACCTTATATATATATATAGGGGCTGGTTAACATACAAATGCGCTTATCGTACATTACGTACGCTACAATCTCAGCCGTCAGATCATCTTCCCGCATTGAAAATCGCATGTGAAATTGAATGACCACATGCGAAATTGTTACCAAAATTATCACATGCGAAATTGAATTACCACATGCGAAATTGTTAGAAAAAAAACAACCTGTTATTTCATCAAAATTATCACATGCGAAATTGAATTACCACATGCGAAATTGTTACAAAAAACAACCTGCTATTTCATCAAAATTATCACATGCGAAATTGAATTACCACATGCGAAATTGTTACAAAAAAACAACCTTCTATTTCATCAAAATTATCACATGCGAAATTGAATTAACACATGCGAAATTGTTAAAAAAAAACACCTGCTATTTCATCAAAATTATCACATGCGAAATTATTACAAAAAAACAACATGCGATTTTCATTGCGGGAAGATGATCTGACGGCTGAGATTGTAGCGTACGTAATGTACGATAAGGGAATTTGTACAGTACCCTTTACCTATATATATATATATATATATATATATATATATATATATATATATATATATAAGGGAAGGTTAAAATGAGAACCACCTCGAGTTGTAAGAACCAGTGAGAACCACCCCCGCGGGGGGCCGTTGACCACGAAATTTTTTTTACACCTAGATCCGTATATTTTAACACGGGGGGTAAATTTTGGGTTCAAACGGCGCGCCCGAGGGGGTAGTTTTTTACGCCCAAAGTTTGGGTTTTTTTTAATTTTTTTAATTTTTCTTTTTTTTTTTTACCAAACTTTGGGCGTAAAAAAACTACCCCCTCGGGGCGCCGTTTGAACCCAAAATTTACCCCCCGTGTTAAAATATACGGATCTAGGTGTAAAAAAAATTTCGTGGTCAACGGCCCCCCGCGGGGGTGGTTCTCGCTGGTTCTTACAACTCGAGGTGGTTCTCATTTTAACTTATTCCTATATATATATATATATATATATATATATATATATATAAGTACTTTATAATAACTAATTAAGTATATACACCTTTCATATTTTCATGGTGTTGATCATTGAAAGTTTATACAAGCATATATTATAAATATACACTTATAAAATAAAACTAATAACAAGACCCGCGTGCGTTGCTGCGTGGTTACTTCGCAAATATCGAACGGATTAGTCCAAGCGTTATGTGATGTGTTACCCATATGAAAACGCACATTCTGACGTATCCGATTGAACTCAATGTATCATATAGTTGTGTTGCGATTGGATCAAAACGTAACGTAACTCGAATTTATATCGTACAATCATAACATTTTATACGCGACCCGACTAACTCAAATTTATATCGTCAAGCCAAAAGCTCTCGATGAGGTCAAAATGGCATTTACAAAGTTCATAAAAAGTTAAGTGGTTAAAAATTGCATTTCCTAAACTTAAGGGCTAAGAAAGGGTAAAGATAAAATTTGATAAAGTTTTTGGGTAAGAAAAAAACTACAACAAAGTTGAGGCTGAAAAGGAAACTAACACAAAGTTGGGGTGTTAAAAACAAATTATTTGTAAAATAGAGTAGTAGTTTAAGAACTAAATTTGTTATTTTATGAAACTTTGAAGATACAAAGTCAAGGGGCTAAAATTGCAATATTATAAAAGTACAGGGGAGGCAAAGCACGGGAGGTTTCAACCGACTTTGTGATTTTAGGAGTATGGATAATGTTATTCTAGCTTTAAACCACAATTCCTATAAGACGTTTGGAGGTGTGTGGGTCCTAACACACATTCAATATATTCGTGATCTACGTATATAGATTTGTTTGATTTGGTGGTGAATCGAAAGCATGACGAAACCATCTATTTCTACAATTTTTTTTGAAGGTGCATCTTCATTCTTGAAGTAGGGGGTCCACCTACTCTGTGATTTCCAAGGACCCACCAAAAATTCCATGCTTCTTTTATTTCTCCCTCTCAAAATCAAATACTCGATATACATATCATATATGTGTTCCAAGCTAAAATAATCAACATCCATCTCAAACTCACCTTTACTTAACCCACTCATGTAAAAATGGATCCCATTTTCTCCGCATTCTCATTCTGCGTCACCCAACATTCTCAAACCCTAGCTAGCAGTACGTTTGAACACCCATAAAACATCTCACTAGGGATGAGCAAATCAGACCCGGTACCGGTACCGAATTTACCGAACCGGGTACCTTTTCGGTACCGATTCGGTACCGACTTTTGACATTTTCGGTACCGGTTCGGTACCGGTATTTACCGGTTTTTACCCTTAAATACCGGTACCGAACCGTACCGTACCGAACCAGGTATATTCGGTACCGGTACCCACTTTTGGGGATTTTCGGTACCGGTTCTTTCGGACGGTACCGAGCTCATCCCTACATCTCACTGGCTATACCAAACCCACCCAGCTTGATTTCAAACACATCAATGATGTTAACTTGGAAAGCAATAACCTACTGTGTTACACACATACAAACGTACGAAAAAGTATTGGAAGGGTAAATGAGTGCTACTTTCTACACCCCGCTATTTACTTTTTTCACCCCTCTCCTCTCACATACTTACAGGTGGGGCCTGCGTGGGACCGACAGTTTTCCTCTCACAAGGAGGGTATAATCAGGAGGGGGGGGTGCGTATAGAATGAGCCTAAATATATTATTATTATTACTATTACTATTACTATTACTATTACTATTACTATTACTATCATTAATGGCTATTTTTTTAACGGTAAAGAATCTCACCTGTAAACCCACCCTGCTCAGGGCTATGTCCAAAGTCAACTACTCGACCGTCATGAGACCGTGCCCCCCGATGCGCAGGAACCGGATAAAATCCGTAAACCCTCGCCCCCTGTCAAGTTCGAACCCAGGATTAAAGCCATGATTAGTCCCTTCACCCAAATGTCACTTAAAAATGGCCCAAGCGGGAAATCGAACCTACTTCTCCACTAAAGAGGGCAGACCAATTTACCACTAGACCAAGTTCTCAGGACATGATGAATGGCTAGTTAACCAACTATTTGGTTTTATGACACATGGTTGGAGTTGTTTTGGCCGACACCCGATATTTAATATACGCCTACTACGCAAGGGTATCTTACCTAGCTAGCTAATGCCTTCACATAATAATAATAACTAGTAAATTTAGCCGCGTGTTGTAGTGGGAGTTTGATTATTAGTATAGTACTGATACTCATTATAACAACCGAAAAAGCTATCATAGAACTATGGGGAAAAGAATATCGAAACACCAATGTAAGTATCGTAAACACACTAAAAGATGAAATACTAAAAGCAAAAAAGATATTGGTTTTGAAAAAAACCGATACTGATACCGATAACAATATTTTTCGGTTGGGTGAGTTTGGTTTGTCAAGTTAGCAAGAAAAAAAACACTAAAATGTGAAATACTAAACGAAATAAATGTAGAGGGTCTAAGCATGCATATTAGCAAGGTTAATATGGAAGGGTAACACATATATAAGCAGAAGTTAACTAATTTAGAAAAACCTTTTGTAAAATAGAAGGATTAAACATGTATATCGAGAAAGTTAAAATAGAGGGACTAAATATATAAGTTAACAAATTTAAAGGATAAATAAGTAAAATTCTTGTAACCACTCATAGTGGGACACATGGCTATGTGGGATTTAGCCTTGCTAAATGAAGCAACAAACGGAGTCTTAGAAACTACAAAACTAAAATCAAAATAATTAAAATACTTTATGAATGATCCTATCCATCTGTCTCTCTCAATCATATAGAGGAATCGCTTATATACTATACACGCCTACTACGCCACATGAGGTTGACTTCTATTATTATATATTAATTAATTATATATACTCTAACAACACGTATTTTATAAATATGAATACAATACTTTTATACATAAACCAATCAAGAAAATCACATATCAAGCAAGTATATAATTAATCAGATAATTAATAATCCATACATTTATAAGATGGATAGGTACACAGAGAGATCGAATGTATACATGGTTGTAGGAAACGGGACAAGAATTGACAGACTTTGTTACTTGTTGGCATGTGTTTCAATCTCTCTACATATTTAATATTTCTAATTAGGTAGGTACCTACTCTTAATTCCTCTTCATTAATCAGTGAAGAATGAGATATTTATTTATAAACTAATATATAAAAATTCTTCTAAACTCGAGAAGACATGAACTAGTATTGTGTCAATGTTCTTAATTAAATTTCTGTTGCTGTTTCTGTTTATAGTTTTATTTTGTTGGATTTATGAGAATGAGGGTTTAAGGACTCAAATGTCACTTGCATGACATTATATGGGATGCCGACAGACAAAATGGCCGGTACAATAGCTAGCCGGGTTTCACTAGATAGAAAGTTTGATGGTTTTTAATTTTTTACTAGAGACTCAAAGTACCGAAAACAATGATTTATATATAAGTAACACAGCAAGCACGCAAGCTGTTTACTTTGGCAGGCAAATGGTGCCACGTAGTTTTCAGTACTCCAATATATATTAACTTGATCCCTACACATGTGGTATGATATGATCTTCCCTTGAGGTTTTGCCAAAGGATCATATATTACTTGCCATCGAATACACTGATTGATTAGCTACAGTATTAGAACACATACATATGTATGTTATGTAATTCGATCTCCTAATTTAAATCTCTCTCTCTCTCTCTCTCTCTATATATATATATATATATATAGGGTAGGGTTCATGCGAGAACTAACTTTAGAGCGAGAACAATGAGAACAAATGTGAACACAACCAAATAAACCCAAAAACAAACAATCATTGGCGTCTTTGATGGTGTGCGGGGAGGACCTCCGCACAAGGCCCGTGATTTACAGGGGCACTCGATTTAAAAAAAAAATCCGATATATATATATGTTATTTTTTTAGATAGTAAACACATACCAATTCCAATATAAGTTCATTTACAAATAATTTTTTATGGTTTAGAATTTAGCCCACTTGACATTAGATTTATTTAGCCCAATACTAATTCGATCTTTTAATAATAATAAAATATTACGGAAGGGCACATTTTTTCATCCTCGAACAGGGTATGTGAATTCTCAAAGACGCCTCTGCAAACAATGGAAACCCTCCACCCCCTAAAAAAACCTAAACCCCTCACTTAACCTCTTAAAAAACCTAAATCCCCCACCCGCCACCTAAGCTAAATGCTAAAACCAAACGGCAAAACTAAATGTGTTAAAATGTTTTTTTAGTTTTTTTTACAGTTAAATCCCGGCTTTTTATAAAAAGATGTGTTTTTAAGTAGTTTTGGTTCCGTGAAGGCTACCTAGAAATGTACTTGATACCTAATTCTGATGTTACATGATCGATCAGAGTTCCAAAATAGAATACTTTCAGTCCAATATATATTTTAATTGGTTATCATGTTTCTTTCACCAATCATATTATTTGAAGTTGCAGGTTTCGATGATTTCCTCCTTTATTCTTCTTTTTTTTTAAATGATGGAGTAAGATAAATAAAAGAGAGACAATTAGAAGAGGAAGCTGTGATGGAGATATATGAGGACTTGTATGATTGTGAAATCATCTGTACTGGTTTAGCATGCATATATATGTTGTAGATGTGTGTGATATTCTGAAAGTTAATAAAGTTATTATTATTACCTCAAATTCGGCATCCAGTTGGAGTTTATAAACCAAATACTTGATTAACAATCCAACAGTCGTCCTTCCATCCCTGTATTATAATTTCATGAAGAAGAAGAAGAATATATAAAGACAGGATGATGGAGTATTTGTTTTGTTAAGTAAGTGCGTAAATGATACCTACTTGATTCTAAGGTAGCGCTTGGGTAGTTGAGGCAAATAGGGTTCTTTTATCCTGCAATGAGAAAAAGCAAACAAACACATATACATTTCTTTCTTAAAATAGCTAGCTAGGTAAGGTAAGGTAAGGTAAGGTAAGGTAAGGTAAGGTAAGGTAAGGACTATACTTACTGGGTTTGAGAGGGTTGAAGAATAAACCAAAGACCAGAAGGAGCTGCTGCTGGTCTAGGGCGGAGTGAAGAAGAAGAAGATGGCAAATAACTAGTATTAATCATGCGGTGGTGGTATTGAGCTCGGCGTGGCTGTAGAAAAAAGGTAGGTGGTGATGGTGTTATCGGGATGGACCCTCTAAATTGAAAACTCAGCTGCTGCTGCTGCTGCTGCGGAGGAGGAGGAGGAGGAGGAGGCGTGGTTGTTAAAAGAGCCTCATGAATATGATCACCAGGGCGGCTGCTGCTGCTGCTAGTACTACCTGCAGCAGGTGACAGATCTATCCTTGATCCTAGACTCAATTTAAGCCACCCTCCATCCTCCTCTTTGTCTTTGTCTTTGTCTTGATTAATATTAATATCTTTGGCTGTTGCTTCTTCACTACACCTGTTATTGTCGTCGGCTCCCTCAGCCATCAGTCCGCCTAAGCTTAAGAAACAGTCATGATAATAATAGCTTTGATGAGCAGGAAACATGATGATGATGTTACATATACAACCCCATGCAGGACTTGAATCCTCAAGCGAGGAGTAGAGCAGACGATGACTCTGGGCCACGCACCAACATCCAAGAAATTCGGATTTCGTTGATCTATTACTACCAGCAAAATCTCAGTTGCTTAATCCTTTTCTTCTCTTATTTGGTTTGAATTGACGATTCTGCTTTTTTTTTTTTTTTTTTTTTCCTGAGGAGATAGAAACATAAACAAGAGATGGAGTTTTGTTGTTAATTTGCGTGTGGAAAGAAAGCTAGAGATTGAAGAAGACGGAGGGTGTTACCTTCTGTTCCATTAATTAAATAATAATATAATTGATTAATATTCTTTTTTTTCTGAAAAGTATTTTTCAATTTTCAACCCTTTATGGATTGGTCCTGCCTGCCCACGTAAATACATTTTCTTTTCTTTTCTTTTTCCACAAAATACTATTCCCTCCCCAGCCATGATTAATTTCAGACCTATTTTTCCATGCACCATATTGTTACCATTTCCATATTATAAATTACCAACAACTTCTTGCATAATGGTGTTGTAACCTTTACATTGGGAGGTTTTCAAAAAAAAAAAAAAAAAAAAAACCACATCTTTACTTCTAACCCAAAGAATTTTACTTTTTGCATTTTAATCATTTTGATTTTTTAACTTTTAAACTAAAGTTTTTCATCTTTTGCAATTTAACCGTAACACTTTTTTATTTTCAACTTTGGTACCACATACTTTTCATCTTTCACAAGCTTTTACGTTTCGTTCAAAATTTTGTGAGTTAACACACAACGTGTGTACGGGGTTCAACGTTTTTTCGTCGTTTGACAGATTCATTGCAACGCGTTGGTCCTAGATCGACTTATTATTTCTTTTCTACATTTTACGTTTCGCTTTAGTTTCATCGCATTAACACGCCGCAATGGGCGTGCGTGGTTCAACGATCTTGCGTCTGCTTTTCGTTCGGTGTTATTTTGTCCTTTTTATTTATTTTAGTTTTACGAGTTTTTCCGACGTTGGTGGTCGCTGGCAATGATGTGACATTGGTGCTACTTGGTACGGTTTTACGAACGTTTTTAATCTATTAAGTTTTTTTACTAATAATATTTTCGAGTTTACCTCTATATGTCCTTTAATTAAAAACTAAATTTTACGTACATGTTTTTATGTAGATATCAGTATAAATTCGATTTGCTCTACGTTTCGACGTAAACTTTCTCTGGAAACAAGTCAGGTCAGATATAATATGTTTTCGTTAAAAAATCATTGTTAAGTATATGTTTTATGTACATTTTGGTATAAATTCGAGTTGGTCTACATAAAATGTAAACTTTTTTTGGAAAACGAGTCAGGTCAAATATAATACGTTTTCGTCTTTTTATGTAAGTTTCGTAAATTATGTTTTGAACCGAGTGGAGTCAAATTGTGTTTTTCCCCCTTTTTTTCAAAAGCTTCCATTAATCGCTTTTGATTAAACGTGTCGGTTTTTCCTTTATACCCGTTGATGTTTTATATGTATGAGTTAGTTCACATATAATACGTTATGATTATACGATATAAACTCGATTTACCTTACATTTTGATCCAATCACAATGCTTATATAGGTCACATTGAGTCCAGTCAGATACTTCAAAACGTGTTTTCATATGGTTTGGACTAATCTATTCAATATTTTGGATGTACCCACGCCGCAACGCGCGCGGGTCTTATTCCTAGTTAGCATGAAAATGCAAATGATATATTCCAACCATAAATAAATCAACTACTTTCAGTTTTCTAAAAAAATGCAAATCATAATTATACATTCATTTTAATTTTGAGTTTTAGTGTCAAAGATTCACAAAAAAATTAAAGGCCTTAAATAAATACGTATTACCAGATTTCTTGTTATAACTGGTTCATTTAAATTATCAAAAGGGTCGTTGGCACACCTTGGGGATTAAATTGACACCCTCAATACGCATCGTATAGGCCTATATGATGCGTATTGAGGTGGGTTCAAACTTTTATGTCTGTCAAAGGCTGACAATGTCCCCTTACCAAAAAGTAATACGCATCGTATAGGCCTATACGATGCGTATTGAAGGTGTCGATTTAATTTTTTAATTTTGCAAGGTAGCTTCCTGTCACACGGTAGCTTTCCGTCAGGCGAACGAAAAAGCAACACTTTGGACATTTGTCGGTCTTCAAACATCTAGGAAACATTATTTGAGAATACCCTTGAATATATCGAAGCTATAGAATGAGATCCTCCACTGTTGGATTATCATCTTTCAACCCCATTTTTCCTAGATTTATCGATTTTGTTTTTCAACAGGGATGTAATGCAATGATTCCTCTCAATTGAATAGACAGACACTTGCTTCATAGGACTCGCTTGAATCGTCTCGGATGTAATAACAGTACGTTTAGCATCCGTGCCTGCTTGAACAACCGAAACAGCTCCGATTTCATCAGCTGCATTTGGAACAGGAGAGTTGAAAAAACTGCAATTGGAATTGATCTTGGAACAACATACTCTTGTTACCATATGGCACATGATAAAAGCGCTTCTCTAGAGAATCTGGGATTGTGTTCCGCAAATTGGAAACCACATATTTGCTTCAAGATTTACATCTGATGTCCAAGTTTGATCACATTTGAATTCATCTGCGGCAGTCTAATGACTTTCTTCCCACGTGTCTGAACCGTAATCTTCATATTCTTGGTTCAATACCAACTCATTCTTGGTTCGTATTCTTCCCACGGATACACAATGGTTCTCCAATTCCAGATCAGCAAGCAAATACACAACGGTTCTCAAATTCCAGATCAGTAATGTAAGGAGAAGCGTTGAGATAACGGACATCCATCAAGCTCAAAAAGAAAACTTGTGTTTCCCATAGTCACAAACAATTGAGGTTTATATTTCGCATAGCCACTGTTTCCGTAGTAAAAAACGGTTGTGGTTTGCAGATTCAATCTTCATTGCTTCATTAAATTTAACAAGGCGGTCTCTTTGCACAGTGAACTTCATATTCTCGGTTCAATACAGAAACCACTAACAGAAGAACCCGACACGTCTTCATGTTACGGAGAATGTTCTCGAAATTGAAGGAAAAGGAAAAATAGTTGCTGAAGTTTCGTCTTCTATGATGATCTGAAACATTCCGAATAACTACACAAAGATTTGTTCCGTACTGATTATTGAAAAGATTTGTTGAAATCGAAGAAAAGAGTAAAAAAGTTGAATTGAGCCGTGCATTGTTTAAATCTGAATCAGTTGGTATGTTTTAGAGAGACCTTTAAGTACATATCCTACAACTGCATTTGGAACAAGAAGTCCAACAATCCGTTCATAAAGATCTGAATAACAAACTTTGGAGAACTTGTTTGCGTTATCCGTCAACATAAGCTAAAATACGAAAAAATACGCTAAAATACGTTAAAATACGCTAAAATGAGATAAAATACGTTAAAATACATGAAAATATGCTAAAATACGCTGCAATATGTTAATATAAGTCATATTACGAAAAAATACATGAAAATACGTTAAAATACGCCGAAATACGTAAAAATGCCATAAAATAGGTTAAAATAAGCTAAAATACGTTAGAATACGCTCAAATACGTCAAAAATACTCTTAAATACGCAACAATATGTTAGAATACGTCAAAATACGCAGAAATACGTCAAAATACGCGATTAACAATGTTTCCACATACGTATACATATAACACGACATTATGGAGTACAAGTGGATTTCAAACAAAACTGTACGTAATCATAGAATACGAGATTCGCACACAACCGAACGGCACCGAAACGACTTATGTTGAAGGTATACGTCATAAAACGACAAGATATGCAAAAGTTTCGCAAAAAAACGACACGTATACGTGTCGAACCGAGGGAAACACGATAAAACTAAATTTGAAATAATGCCATATATGATCGTATAGGCCTATGTCGTATCGTATATCGGCTTAATACGCATCGTATAGGCCTATACGATACGTATTAAACTTTGAATTTTCTCAAAAATACTCCTGAATTTATCAGAAAAAAGGGGTATTTCAGTAAATTCATCGATTAATACGCATCGTATAGGCCTATACGATGCATATTAAACTATAAATTTCTCAAAAATGTGTTTCAAATCAAGGGTTCCATCATTACCACCACGTGTTTTCAACGGGGATGTAATACAATGATTCCTCTCAATTGAATAGGCAGACACTTGCTTCATAGGACTCACTTGAATCGTCTGGAAGTACTGAACAATAGAAATAACAGCTTCGGTTTCATCAGCTGCATCGTTTACCGTGGAATGCATCCTTATTTTTTTAAATCGCACAAACAAACATGCCTTGAACGAGTCTAGAACACTCGTAATCCTCAACCAGCTTTGAAACCGGACGGAATCTATTAAGAAACTGTTCGATTTCACGGTGAGTAGAAAAATTAGCGACGGAGAAACTGTTCGACACAGACATGCATCAGGAAAGAAGCATATAATGATTCCTCTCAATTAAATAGACAGACACTTGCTTCATAGGACTCACTTGAATCGTCTCGGAAGTACTGAACAACCGAAATAACAGTTTCGGTTTCATCAGCTGCATCGTTTACCGTGGAATGCATCCTTATTTTTGTAAATCGCACAAACAAGATAAGATGGATGAGATATCGGCAGTTAGCTCGAAGAAGTTTCTCTCGATCAGGTGTTCCAATAGATTCCCCCTGTTAACAATGTCCTGTTAATTGTTTCAGATGACATGCTTGGTAACAAAGACAAACTGTTAATGTTAGGTGTTCGAATAGATTCTCCCTTTTAACAATGTCCTGTTAATTATTTCAGATGACATGCTTGGTAACAAAGATGAACACTTTCTTCTGTTTTATTTTTTTTCTACTTTTAGAAAGGTTTGACCACTTCATGACTGTAATAAAACGGAACATAATCCAAGATTGTCTAGAGAAGCGCTTTTATCACGTGTCATATGTTGGACGGAATATATGTACGGAAAAGGAGAAAATACGAAACGACAAGGGAGCTGGTCTTTTCTCCCATGTGTGATCCAGAGGTCGGTCTCGGGTAGGCATAAGATCCGTGGTGATAAACAACGCTGATATTGAACGGATTATTGAACCAACTACTCGAAATCCCTTTCGTTTCTCGAAATTGAACGGATTATTGAACCAAGAATATGAAGATCATGGTGCAGACACGTGGGAAGAAAGTCATTGGACTGCCGCAGATGAAGTCAAATGTGATGAAACTTGGACATCAGACGTAAATCTTGAAGCAAATATGTGGTTCCCAATTGGTTACAGAAACCACTAGTTTGTTTTTTTATAATTTTACAGACGATTTAGAGAAACAGAGAATATGTTACGAGATTCTTCGAGAATTAGAAAAGGAGAAAATACGAAACGAAAAAGGAGCTGGTCTTTCCTCCCACGTGTGATCCAGAGGTCGGTCTCGGGTGGGCATAAGATCCGTGGGCCCTATTTTCAGATTTGTGACTCCATGGAAGATGTGATTAAGGTAAGCGTGCCGTATCATGTGTCATAAAACGGAACATAATCCCAGATTGTCTAAAGAAGCGCTTTTATCATGTGTCATATTAGAGAAACATAATTTTACAGACGATTTAGAGAAACAGAGAATATGTTACGAGATTCATCGAGAATTAGAAAAGGAGAAAATACAGAACGACAAGGGTGCTGGTCTTTTCTCCCACGTATTTTATCAAATGAACTGTTACGTGTGATTGGCACGTGTGATTATCAAATGACAACTTCAGGGGTCTAGTCCTACCTAGTTTATCCCACGTGTGATCCAGAAAATACGTTTCTCGGGTTCGCATTCGACACAACACAACAAAAAATAAACTTCAAAAAATCAGTGCCTTGATACGCATCTAATATGACACATGATAAAAGCGCTTCTTTAGACAATCTAGGATTATGTTTCGTAAATTGGGAACCACATATTCGTGTGTAAAAGCTCGGAAAGATGACCGAATAGAGATCTGAATATATCCTTGGTATTTGTTTACCACATGTGTGATCCAGAGGTCGGTCTCGAGTGAGTTGTGGTTGATTTATAGGAGGAGGTTATGAAACGAATATATGTTTATGCGAATTTAAAGGACGATACTGACAGGGGTGTTGGTCTTTTCTCCCACTGTGCAAACTTGAAAAATCTCATCATAACACATTGTAGACTGGTGGGCTTGAATGATTTTAATATATTTCATCTTGGACTATCTAGTCTAATACTTGAAAATGGATATGACCGTGTCAAGATCTTTATCTATCATGTCATCGACCAACTGCTCGAAATCCCTTTCGTTTCTCGGGTTCGCATTCGACACAACACATCAAAAAATCAGTTCCTTGATACGCATCGTATAGGCCTATACGATGCGTATCAAGCCCGCCGCCAGACATAACCTACACCTGTCAGTCTGCCATGTCTTTTACTTTATTTCAATACGCATCGTATAGGCCTATACGATGCTTATTGAATTGAAAAAGTGTGCGGATAGACAGGGGGTATGTCATTAGAAAATCCCTTATCAAAATGTATTTATGTTTACAGCTACTAACATTACATGGGTAAAATTATTTACAAAGGCTTCTAAAAATAAAAGAGTGTACAAAGACACAATAGATTGTATAAGACAATACAATGTGGAAATATAACACAAACATCCAGGAAAAAAGACAAAATGAGTCGCAAAAAAAGACACAACAACGCAATATAAGAAAGACATAAAGATAAATAAAAGACAAAATGATAATAAACAAATATTCTTAAATCTACAACCTATAAATCCCTAAGTGAAAATCTAAAATCTCACATAGTAGAGTTCGATGACACGGTACAATAGCGCTTGAATGTGATAAGTCGAAGTCCGTTTTATACTATTTATACAACTTCTTATTTTTAGAAGCATTTGTATTTGATTCTAAACCAACATTATATTATACATAGGTAAACCTTATAATTACTCTACAATTTAAAAGTTAAAAATATACTAACTGACCTGAAATATATGATTGATCATAGGGCACTGATTTATATCTAAATGTATTCCACCTTATACTTTATCTGTTGATTTTAGTTACAAATTTAATTGTTTGTATAGTAATTAATATATACTACACAATTGTATATTATATACATTATAGGGGCGTTAAAATGAAAACCACCCCAGTTAAGAGGACTACGAGGACCAATTTCCAACCATTATTCATTGAAAATGATGAATGAGATTATAAGTTATAAAAACAATATTAAATTCTTTTTATCTTATTATGTTTTTAATATTTTAATGTTAAAGGGCAATTTAGTAAATTTGCTTGTTTTGTCTTATTGTATATATTGTTTTTAATTACTTTTTTGCCTTATTAAATTAATTGTTTTCTATTAAAATCAGATTTTTTAATTAAAAACATTTTAAAATCTGATTTTTTTTACAAAAAACAATTTTTGTCAGGATTTTTTTACAAAAAACGTTTTTACGAGCCGTTTTTTACGCCCTGTTTTTACGCGCCGCTTATACGCCCGGTTTTACGCGCCGTTTTTTACGCCCGGTTTTACGCACCTTTTTTTAACGCCCCGTTTTTACGCGTCGTTTTACGACCCGTATTCACGCCCCGTATTTACTCGTTTTATCACTCGGTTTTTTTAGGAGCCGTTTTTTACGCCCCGTATATACGCACCGTTTTTACACCCCGTTTTTTACGTGCTGTTTTTTTATCGCCGTTTTTTACACCCCGTGTTTACGCGTCGTTTTTTTACACACCCGTTTTTAAACTTTTTTTACGGTTTTAAAATTTCTTTTTACAAAAAACTTTTTTACAATTTTCTTTTACAAAATTTTTTAATAAAGAACAAAAATTTATACAAATTTTTTTTTTACGATTTTAACCTTTTTTTACAAAACTTTTTTTTACACACGTTTTTTAAAATTTTTTACGTATTTTTTACGAAAACGTTTTTTTTACGGTTTTAAACTTTTTTTTTTACAAAAACTTTTTTACCAAAATCTTTTTACCAATTTTTTTTTCATAACAACTTTTTTTACAAAAGACAAAAAATTATATGAAAACTTTTTTACGGTTTTAATCTTTTTTTACAAAAACCTTTATTTACATACATGTTTTTAAACTTTTTTATATTTTTTGCGAAAACTTTTTTTACGGTTTTACTTTTTTTTTTTACAAAAACTTTTTTATAATTTTTTTTACAAAAACTTTTTTACAAAGTAACAAAAATAGAAAAAAGAAAAGTGAAGAGAGAGAAGTTAAAAAGGATTTAAAAAGATACTTTAATGAGGAGAGAGAGATGATTTGATGGTTTTGATTAAATGACTATATTACCTTTTTGGTTGTCATTATCTGATTGGTGAAGAGTGGTTGTTGCGGTTCTCGTAACTGGGGGTGTTTTTCATTGTAGCGCCCCCTATATATATATATGTATATATATAGGGAGAAGATCATGCGAGAACCACCTCTTATTGCGAGAACCAATGTAAAGACAAAAAAAATGCCTAAAAATAGCTAAAAATCACACAATTTTTTTTAATATTATTTATATAAAAATCGCTACTTTTCGAAGCAAAAAAAATAATAAAATTATTTTTTTGGCCACTAAAAGTAGCGATTTGAGCATAAAAAATATTAAAAAAAATTTAGATTTTTTTTTGAATTTTTTAGATATTTTTTAGATTTTTTTAGGTTTTTTGGGGGTTTAGTTTTAGCATTTTAGCTTGGGAGGGGGGGGGGGGGTGGGGGAGGGGGTTTAGGTTTTTTTTTTGGGGGGGGGGGGGTTAGGTTTTTTAGCTATTTTAGGTTGTGTTCACATTGGTTTTCGCGGTTCTCGCAATAAGAGGTGGTTCTCGCATGATCTCCTATATATATATATATATATATATATATATATATATTCGCATGATCTCCTCCCTATATATATATATAGGGAGGAGATCATGTGAGAACCACATCTTATTGCGAGAACCAATGTGAACACAACAAAAAATGCCTAAAAATAGCTAAAAATCACACAATTTTTTTTTAATATTTTTATATAAAAATCGCTACTTTTCGAATTAAAAAAAATTAAAGCCACTAAAAGTAGAGATTTAAGCATAAAAAATATTTAAAAAATTTTTTTAGATTTTTTTAGGTTTTTAGGGGTTTAGTTTTTAGCATTTTAGCTTGGGGGGGGGGGGGGGGTGGGGGTGGGGGAGGGGGGTTTAGTTTTTTTTTTTTTTTGGGGGGGGGGGGGGGTTTAGGTTTTTTTTGGGGTGGGGTGGGGGTTAAGTTTTTTTAGGTTTTTTTAGCTATTTTAGGTTGTGTTCACATTGGTTCTCGCAATAAGGGTGGTTCTCGCATGATCTCTTCCCTATATATATATATATAGGACAAAGATCCGTTAGGAACCACCTCTTATTGCGAGAACCAATGTGAACACAACCAAAAATGCCTAAAAATAGCTAAACATCACACAAATTTTTTTTTAATATTTTTTATAAAAAAATCGCTACTTTTCGAAGAAAAAAAAATTAATTTTTTTAAATTTTGGCTACTAAAAGTAGCGATTTTAACATAAAAAATACTAAAAAAAATTAGATTTTTTTTTTATTTTTTTAGGTTTGTTGGGGGTTTAGTTTTTAGCATTTTAGCTTGGGGGGATGGGGGGGGGGGGGGGTTTAGGTTTTTGGGGGGTGGGGGGAGGGGGGTTAAGTTTTTTTAGGTTTTTTTATGGGTTTTAGTTTTTAGCATTTAGCTTGGGGGGGTAGGTTTTTTTTTTTTTTTTTGGGGGGGGGGGGGTTAGGTTTTTTTAGCTATTTTAGGTTATGTTCACATTGGTTCTCGCGGTTCTCGCAATAAGGGTGGTTCTCGCATGAACCTTACCCTATATATATATATATATATATACACATATAGTGGAGAGTTCAAATTAGAAGAAGAGTTAACTACCATTTTCGTCCCTGTGGTTTTGTCACTTTGGCCATTTCAGTCCATTTTTCAAAAATGCGCCATTTTCCTCCCCGATGTTCTGGAAAGGTGCCATTTCAGTCCAAAAATCATAACCCAGTTAAGTCAGTTAGTAAATAAGGACTGATTGTGTAAATTTGTAACATAAAGGACTGATTGTGTAAATTTGTAACACCACCACCACCACCACCACCACCGCCACCACAGCCACCACCGCCACCACAGCCACTGCCACCACCGCCACCACAGCCACACCGCCACCACAGCCACTGCCTGAATTCGGATGAAGTTGCAGGTTCCGGTGAAGTTGGATCTTTCAGAAACGATGATTGGATCTTCGTTTTTATCTTCAAAGTGGTCGATTTGCCTGAATTCGGATGAAGTTGCAGGTTCCGGTGAAGTTACCGGAGACGAATTCAGTGTATAAGTGCTTCGGAACTTGCTTATAGTACAAGTACATGGATTGTATCTAAATGGTTGTGTGCGTTTGTGCATATTTTGTAAGTAGGAGGTAGACGAGTTTATTGTCGGGCTGCCCATTTCATCCGATGGAAAAGAAACCCCACAATCCAATAAAGTTCGCAGTGTTGCTGGTAGGATCACCATTCGAGCTCAGAGAGGTATAGTTTTACTAATTTTATGTTTTAATTTCCAGAAGAAAATACATCTTGTCCTGTTTTAAATGAACAAATGTCTTGTTTGACCCTTAAAAAGTCAAACGAGACCCTTTTTCTTGGCAGGTCTTTTAATACATCTTTATTCATTTTGAATTCATTATATTATATGAATGTAGGGGTTGGAGAGTATACTTGCAAGATGAACACGGAACATCTACAGATGCTATGAACCGTATGATCAACATGTATAAATCTTTTTCACCTTATCCAACATTAAATGCTTATATCAAGTGTCTTTGCTAGGTTACTTTATTAACTTTAGCAGTAAATTAGAAAACAAAACAATCATTCCTTTTATGCATGTTTCTATCCCGACTGCTCAATAGTCGTCATCAGAAATGATAAGAAGTGGCACAATGAGCAGGTTTGATAACGGGTCAAAATGAGTGATTTTGGTACGGGTTAAAACACACAGGGTTGTGGGTGTATTTACAAACAATCTCGTTTGTAAGTTGATAATATTTTCAGGGGCCTTAGCAAAACTGCGCGCAAACAGAGTCATGATGCTTATGCTGCCATGGTAAGACTTAATATTTTTCATTTTTATCCAATTTCTTTTTGTTCAAATACAAAACACAACCTAGGATTAAAAGGGTATGTGTATTGTAATAGTTTTTTAAAATCGTGTACATGGGTTTATTCGCTGCAGATGGTGCTAGAGAGGTATTTCTCAGAGCATGGAAAAGGAACCGAAATGGTTTTGCCGAAGCAATTAGACCCCCAAGAAAAGCTTCGAAAAGGTCCATCATCGGATTCAGACGAATCCGGAACCTGCAACTTCATCCGAATTCAGGCAAATCGACCACTTTGAAGATAAAAACGAAGATCCAATCATCGTTTCTGAAAGATCCAACTTCACCGGAACCTGCAACTTCATCCGAATTCAGGCAGTGGCGGTGTGGCTGTGGTGGCAGTGGTGGCAGTGGCGGCGGTGGTGGCTGTGGTGGCGGTGGTGGCTGTGGTGGCGGTGGTGGTGGTGGTGGCAGCGGAGTGGTGGTGGTGGCAGGGCTAGTGGTGGTGGTGTTACAAATTTACACAATCAGTCCTTTATGTTACAAATTTACACAATCAGTCCTTATTTACTAACTGACTTAACTGGGTTATGATTTTTGGACTGAAATGGCACCTTTCCAGAACGTCGGGGAGGAAAATGGCGCATTTTTGAAAAATGGACTGAAATGGCCAAAGTGACCAAACCACAGGGACGAAAATGGCAGTTAACTCTTAGAAGAAATTACAAACTAAGAATAAAGGGTAAAAAGGTAATTTGAACAAATCATTTAATGAGTGTACCCTTTATTTATGTTATTCAAATTAATGAACCTTAATTATTTAATGAGTCATCCTATAAAATAGTTTTGCATCTTACATAATAAAAAAAATCATTCAAATGATCCTACATATTCAACATTTCCTACACCATAAAAACAACATTTCCCTACACCATAAAGACAATGTTTTGGTGTAAGGTACAAAATGTGTAGGTTCGTGATTCCAGACCGAAACCCGTGATTAGTGTGTGATTATGTTCAAAGACGGGAGATTAGAGACGGATAAACAACTTTCTTGTATAAATTTGGTAGCATAACATTACAAACCGACCCGATTACAAGCTAGCCAAACTATACCAAAGGAGCATACATCCGGGGAGAGACCAAGTGGTGATCTCTCCCCAAGTCTAAAACCTTCTACATGTTGCAAATGACCAAGGGGTGGTATTTATAGCCACACCACCTTCACTTGCAAACACACACGGTCAAACGAATAACACATTCGTTTGACCACTTCAAACGAGCGGGTCTATACACGTCCGTTTGACCGTTTCACTAACTATTACATAATCAGCAAAAAAATAATCTAAACTATTCGAACAGCATCGGACATAAAAACTGCACCAAAAAATTCCCCATTGTCCGTTGCTATCGAATGCTGAAAATGCAGCTGCAATCGATCTTCAGTCAAGTATTTGTGTAAGACCCTAATTACGATTTGACCCAAAACGACGCAGCGGAAAATGAACCGTAAAATTTCTTTCTTTTAACTGCTCTAATGTTGGTGCATAGATGTCTGTTAACTTCGTCTTTATAGTGTCTAGTGTCTAGATAGGATAAACTAGGGTTCAGCAGGTTAGAAAACAGGTTTTGGATGTTAATGGGTGATTTCTCATGAAATAGAAAAATGCTATTTCACACGAAATAACACTTGGTTATTTCGTACGAAATCAGCATTGCCTATTTCGTACGAAATTACATCGCCTATAAATACCCAACCTGCTGATTCATTTGTAACGGTCTTGATTTCAGAGCCGAGGTGCTGCCAGTTTGTCAAACGATCAGGATTGCTTTGAAATCATTAATAAAAGGATAATTAAGAAGAATTAAGTTGTTTCACGTCTATATCATTGATTCTGCCTTTGATATGGATCATAAACTCTTCTGATTGACTCATTAGGGTCACACGACGATCCAACAAGTGGTATCAGAGCTCAGGAAGAAGAGTTTATACCAATTCAGCTTGTTTTCATCACTTCTACTCTTTCTTTTCAAAATTAAACAAGATTTAATGGACAAAATGGATTGAATTTCATATATAACACGTAAAACACCGTTTTATTGAATCCTTGAAAGAATTGGACCAAAATTCGAACAAAATCTGGATCAATTTGACAAAATGGTGGCCGAAATGATGATGTCATCATTATTTCGCATGGAATAGCCTTTTAATTCCGCACGAAATTACACTTTGTGATTAATTTCGTTTGAAATTGTTGTTGATTTCACACGAAATTAGATTTCGTTTGAGGATTTCATACGAAATCACTATTTCGCACCAAATTGGCTTAATTTCGTTTGAATCTAAGCTGATTTTGCACGAAATTATCTTTCGCTTGGTAATTTCGTTTGAAAACACTATTTCGTTTGAAAATTATGTTTTCGTTTGAGTTGGTATTTCGTGTGAAAGCTTATTTTGCTTGAAATCTGTTTTCGTTTGAAGGCTATTATTTCGCTTAAATTGATTTCGTTTGAAACTGTTTTTGTTAAAATCAAAATTTTTTCTAAGTATTTGTTGATTGTTTCAGATACGTGAAGATGGATGAGTTTATGAATCCGTTCAGTGACATGTTTGCTTTCACAGGAAACACCGGAGATGATACATCAAACAACACAAATGAAAATGCTCCGAGTGCGAAGAAAACTCTTTCTGATGCTTTAAGTGTAGAGAGTGCATATGGCACATACAACAAACCTCCAAAACTGATGGCGATTGAAGAATACAATAGATGGGCTAAAAGGTTTGAAGAGTGGCTAAAAGCGTTTGCATATCCAAGTTGGAAGAGCTTGAAGAATGGTTTCAATATGGGAAGATCGGATTATGAAAATATAACAGATAGTGATGATGTAGATAGTTTTGTTGCTGAACAAAAGTGCATTGCATTGCTTCATCAGTCTGTGAGAGACGACATAATATCGTTGATTGAGTACACAAATTCGAAAGATCTATGGGAGAAACTGAAAGTAAAATGTGTGGGTAGTGCCGAGATTTTTAAAAACAAAAAGAAATTGTTAAGAAAAGAATTCGATTTGTTTGGATGTTTGAAAAACGAATCAGTGTCAAAGATGATTGAAAGATTTGAAACTGGAACTTGCAAGACATGGAATCGTGTACACTCAAGAAGAATTTGTTGATAAACTGTTTGACTCACTGCCTGATGAGAAAGACTGGCAATACTTTGCTTTGATGCTGAAGAACACAGTAAAGTCGGAGGATCTGACGGTTGATCTGTTAATCGAAAGATTGGAGAGTCATGAATTGGAGATCAAGAAATCAAACAAAGTCAATCATTCCTCATATCAGCAGAATGTTGAGCTGTATTACCGAGGAAGTATGATCCCGAAGAATGTGTCTCCTAAGACAGCTTTCTCAGCTGAAAGTTCTAACATGTCAAATCAAGAAAGTTCAAGCAGTGGTTTTCATAGTGGTTCAACGTCAACTACTTCAAGTCAATCAGTTCCAAAGAATCTGTTCCAATGTAATATTGCTGTGGATCTGAAGAATGCACAAAACTTTAGTGAGGAATCCGCAAAGCAGCAAATGGTGTTTTTAGCATCTGTCCTAGAATCATATGAGAGCCTTGTTACAGGCAAGATTGGAAACACTAACCTCACCAAGGAGGACTATGATCAGATCGACCCAGAAGAAATGGAGTTGATAGATATCAGGTGGTGTATGGCTAGTGCAGTCAGACGAGCACAAAGGTTCATGGAGATTACAGGCAGAAATTCAATTGGAGGACCGTCCACAAAACTTGGTTTTGATAAATCAAAAGTCATGTGCTTCAGATGTAAACAAAAGGGACATTTTAAACGTGAATGTCGAAACGCACCTGCTGATGATACTGCAAATCCATTTAGAGAAGATTATTACAAAAGAGCAATTTATCATCAGAACAAATCAGAACCACCCAGAATGAAGCAGCTTGAAGATACCCCCAAAGAAAAATCAAGAGCTCTTGCTGTTATTCATGATGACGAAGGTTTCGATTGGAGTGAACTGCTACCAGAAGAGGATGCAGTGGGCTATGCGTTTGTGACAAAAATTGTTCCTTTCAAAGTTAGCAGAACAGAAGAAGTGAAATACATCAATTGAAAAATGAAAGCCCAAAATATGAAGAGTAGAATCTATCATACATACAAAGAAGCAAAAAAGGCGAATAGATGGGATGCTGATAGAGAATGTTACCTAGATCCCAAAGGAAACATTGCTGTTGATCCATATATTGTTGATGTTGAAACTCTCACCAAACAAATTGCTGAAGAAGAAGAAGAAGCCAGACAGAGATAGTGGTGGGGAGGAGGAAAAGCTGAAGTAAAAGAAAAAGAAAAGAAGATGGAGCCGCAATCAAAGAAAATTGATGACGGGATTATTGATACGTCACAAGAATTTACTGCTGAAAATTTGAAGAAGATGGCTGACAAAGTGCTTGCTGCAAAAGAGCTAGAGGTAGTTTCTTGTTCTGGCACTGAGTCTAAAACCAAGGTCAGTTAGATTGATGCAACCAATGAAACAGGTAAGAAAGCTAAAACTGAGAGTGACTGCAAAAATTGCATGAAAGACTGCAAGGTTTGTAGTACAGTTGCTTACCTCAACGGTAAAAAGGTTGAAGAACTGATAGGAAGAGTCAGAGACGTTGAAGATCAGATCTTAAACCGTGACAAAATGTTAAAGGCTTTAAATGAACATTTAAAAGAATTAACTGAGAAAATCAAAAATGATAAAATTGACGTAGAAAGAATTAGGAAAGAAAACGAAAAACTAATTCATGAAAATCGTCAACTCTCAGAAAATTTTGAGAAGCTAAAACGAACGGTAAAAGATTCTGATGAAAGAAATGGTAAAACAACCAAAGAGAATCTTCAACTATCAGGTGTTCTTAGGGTAAAAGAAGAGCTTATCAATCAACAACTGGATGAGATTGCTAAGTTGAAGCTTCAGTTTCAAGAAGCTAAAATTGAAAATGAACGCATTCAGTTGAAACTGAACAGTTACAACTCCGCAAGTTTTGTTCTCCAACATATCGTCCCTAAACCAATTGGGAAGAACAAAGCAGGCGAAGATGTATACTTTGATGGAACCGGAGTTGGGTTTCATCAGGTTCCACCACCAGTGTTAAATAATTTTTCAAAGAAAAAATCAGGGTTGGTTAATGATGAAGAAGAAAATGAAGTTAAGCTTCCAGACACGATTTATGTCACATTCACCATATCATCTGATGAAGATAGTGTCCAATCTGAAGTTGTGAAAAGTATGGTTGAAAATGTTTTAAAGTCTGAAAGTGACACTACTGAGGATGATGAATGCTTTTTGGACAAAGACATTCCAAAATCAAAATCCAAAAACAACTTAAATGAAGAACCTAATCTTGTGATGTACAAGATGGCGGGATCTGATAAGTTGTATTCGGATCGTGATTTTCCTTTGGAGAATGTGAATGTTGATAAATTGAAAAATGTTTTTAAACTGGTTGAGATTGATGTTCGTGAGATGGGAGGCTTGAAACGTTCCAAACGGCAATTAAACTTTGAAAAAGATAAAGCTTACTATAAAAAAACCTGTTGTACCGCCGCGGTTTTCTAACAACAATCAAAACAATTGGTTGGGTGGTTATAAGGGTGGTAAGAATTATTAAAGAAGAAACTTTCAAAACAAGAAGTTTGTTGGGAAAAAGGTGTTTGTTAAAAGCTCGAGATCTTATTCTGAGCAAGAATCTGAGATTTTTTCAAAATCAAATGAAGATTTTTTTTGAAGAAAAGGCTTCACAGCCTTCGACTGAAGGCACAAGTCGGGTAACTGACACTCGTACATGCTTTAAGTGCAACAAAGTTGGACACATTGCACGAAAGTGCACCAACTTAAAGCCTAAGTCTGAAGTTGTTGAGAGTCAGAAAAAGAAAGCTGATGCAAAAGGCAAAGCTCCAATGGTTGTTGAGAGGAAAGTTTTGAAAAATGAAAACATCAAGTTCAAAACTGAACTCGTAAAGAATGTGGTAACTAAAACTGATAAATTTTACAAACGGATTGCTTCGTCTCAACAAGCATGGAAACCAAAATCAGTTGAAAAGAAACCAAGTTTTCCAAATCCAAAGATTTCTGAGACGGAAAAACAATCATCTTCTACCACTCCGGTAAAGATGAATGTTCCTGTGGATTACTATGAGAAATTTGAAGAACAAATGTCTACTACTTCTGTAAAGAAGGATGTACCAAAGAAAAACCAATCATCTAGTCAACCTCCTAATAATGATTTCTTTTTATACAAAGACGTTGAGATTAGATCTGAGGAGAGATTAAAGATGAATGACAAGAATTTTCCACCACTTTACACTGCTAAAACTCATATCAAAGTCAAGCTACCTGAGTCAAAAGAGGCTTGGGTGGCATCAAAATCTAACTAAGTATTTGTGATATGTGCAGGAGCTTCCAAGATCCGTTTCATGTTGGATTATGGATAGTGGAGCTTCTCGGCACATGACAGGGAAAAAGACCCTTCTGTACGATGTTCGAGGGTTTAGTGGAGGTTATGTGGGATTTGCAGGTAATCAAGGTGGTCGAATAGTTGGTGAAGGAACTTTATCTAATGGAATTGTCACATTTAAAAGAGTAAACTACATCGCTGAGCTTGAAAACAATCTTTTGAGTATTTCTCAGATTTGTGATCGTATGTATACAACGCACTTTACAGATAAGGAATGTTTGATCTTGAAACCAGGATTTGTTGTTCCCGAAGAGTGGGTTATCATGAGAGCACCCAGAGTCAATGATCTGTACGTGTTGGACATGAGTGTAGCAACTACTACCACGGGTCAGGCTCACTGTTTTATGTCAAGAGCAACGGAAAAAGAATCGCAATGGTGGCATCGAAAGATGGGCCACATTCACATGCGAAAAATAAATCATCTGGTGCATAATGACTTAGTAATTGGTGTTCATGTGAAAGGTTTTCATCTTGAGGGGGAGTGCATTAGTTGTGTCAAAGGCAAGCAAAAGAATAAATCTCACCCTGGAAAGAAAGTTAACTCAGTCTCGATACCTTTAGAAAGACTTCATATAGATCTTTTTGGTCCAGTGAATGTCAAAAGCATAACTGGTGATCTCTATTGTCTAGTAGTAACAGATGACTACTCTAGATTTTCATGGGTATCATTTCTAAAGTCAAAAGACGATACATTTGAAAGTTTGATGACGTTGTTCAGAAAAATTGAAAACTTGTACCAAACTCGAATCAGAAAAATCAGGAGTGACAACAGTACAGAGTTCAAGAACAACAAGATGGAAGAATATTGTGATGAGAGAGGTATATTGCAAGAATTTAGTGCTCCTTACACTCCACAACAAAATGGAGTAGCTGAAAGAAAGAACAGGACACTAATTGAAACGGCTAGGACGATGCTTGCTGATTCGAAATTACCAGTCAACTTTTGGGCAGAAGCAGTGTCAGCCGCTTGCTATACACTCAACCGGGTTCTTACAGTGAAGAAATTCAACAAGACATGTTTCGAGCTGATCAATAACCCCAAACCTAACCTGAAGTATCTGGTTACAACCGAATTAACCGAACCGTAACCGAAATAACCGAAAAAACCGAAAAGAAATAACCGATAACCGAAATAACCGAAGGGTTGGTTATTTATATTTTTAATAACCGATTTTTGCGGTTCGGTTATGGTTATTCTTATTTTCATAACCGCAAATAACCGAACCGAACCGAATATTTTAAACATAGCCAAATCCGTAGCACCATAAGTCTTTAAGTTTGTATTTAAATGCTTAACCATGGCCTAATCTATATATATCTTTGGTGAAGTATTTGAATGTTTTAACTTTTAACCATGACCCAACTTTGATGAAGATGATGAAGATTGCACTACAACTTTTTATGTTTTGATTAAAAACTGTCGAATTTAAAAACCACTTTGTGGTCGTATGTATGTTTCCACATAATACGTGTTACTTTTGTTTTGGAATTAGTATGCATATGGTAGTGAAATATAATTGATTAACCACGTATATTTATTGTTTGCGCATTAATTTTACTCGACTCACACATTTAAAGTCCAACATTAGAAACAATGAAAATAACCTACCTATAACCGAACCGAAACCGCATTAACCGCAATAACCGATTAACCGAAACCGCATTAACCAAAACCAAACGGTTATGATTTTTTTATAACCGCAGTGTGCGGTTATGGTTTCGGTTATAGATAATAACCAAACCGAACCGCACCATGCTCACCCCTAGTATCTGGAACCGTTTGGGTCTCCCTGTACAGTTCTAGAACCTTTTGGTAAATTTGGTGCAAAGAGCATTGAAGGAATTTTCGTGGGTTATGCAAGTCCATTGAAACGAGACTTTGTTCCAAGCTTGAAGCGGATCATCGAAGCACATAATGTTGAGTGTCAAGGTTATACCATGCCACCTCAGAATCCCGGCAACTCATGGCGTTTTAATTATGATACACTGTGGGATTCGTTTGACATAGAAGAAGAACCAGATTTCTTTGACGAGTTAGATATTCTGAGAGAATATGAAGAATCACAAGAAAGGTTTCCAGCTGAGTATTCTAGACGTCAACGGCAAACTTCAAATGACGATGAAGCCGGTCCAAGTAATGCTGGAAAACATGATGATATTCAACAATCTCTTGATAATCAGATGGCAGTGAATGATAATAAAGAATCTGATGATAGACCTATATTTGATCGTGGTGATTCAGATTCTGAGGGGGAGCAGATCCAGATATCAAGTCAAACAATTCCAGTCAGTGAATAAGGTGCAAATCAGAATGTCACAAATTTGGAAGGTGAGGTAGATGTTCCAGGCGAGGTGATGCCAAGAACTCTTTCGTATCATCCAAAAGAGCTGATAATTGGAGAATTACAATCAGGCATTCGCGCTAGACGACAAATTGACCAAGGACTTACTTGTTTTTATTTTACAGTTGCTCCGTT
The DNA here is from genome assembly GCA_030545235.1 of Helianthus tuberosus. Classification (NCBI taxonomy): domain Eukaryota; kingdom Viridiplantae; phylum Streptophyta; class Magnoliopsida; order Asterales; family Asteraceae; genus Helianthus; species Helianthus tuberosus. Next base: position 177,558,340 of record CM060450.1, read on the forward strand.
ACAAACTGAGTTTTCACTTAGTTGTTTTATTTCGCAGATTGAACCGCGAACATATAAGGAAGCACTAATTGAAGATTCTTGGGTCAACGCGATGCAAGAGGAGCTGAGTCAGTTTGAGAAGTTAGGAGTGTGGAAATTGGTAGACTTGCCTGATGGTCACAGGAAGATAAAAACCAAGTGGGTGTTCAAGTGTAAGAGAGACGACTGAGGGGTTATTATTCGTAACAAAGCTCGACTCGTAGTCCAGGGCTTTAGTCAGCAGGAGGGTATAGATTTCACTGAAGTATATGCTCCAGTTGCTAGACTTGAGGCCATCAGAATCTTCTTAGCATTTGCATCTTGGAAAGGTTTTACAGTTTATCAGCTAGATGTTAAATCGACTTTTCTCTACGGTAAGGTAAAAGAGGAGGTATATGTCAGACAGCCACCGGGCTTCACCGATCCAAACCACAAAGACAAGGTCTATTTACTAGATAAAGCGTTGTATGGTTTACACCAGGCCCTGAGAGCCTGGTACGAGACATTGTCTCAACACCTGCTTGCAAATAGCTTCATCTGTGGAAAAGTGGATGCCACTTTTTTCACCAAAGAAGTCAACGGACATCTTATGATAGTTCAAATATACATGGACGACATCATATTTGGGTCAACAAATGAAAATCTGTGCAAAGATTTCGAAATAGTTATGAAGCAAAAATTTTAAATGTCATCGATGGGTGAGATGAAATTCTTCTTGGGACTTCAAGTTGATCAATTGCCTGAGGGAATATTCATACATCAAACGAAGTACGTTCATGATATCTTAGAGAAATTTGGGATGTCAGGAATGTCTCCAACTTCCACCCCATTAGCGACTAACCATGGGATAAATCCTGATCTCAACGGAGAGAAGGTAGATGAAACAATGTATCGTTCCATGATCGGATCGCTGATGTACTTGACAGCATCAAGACCCGATATTATGTATCCAACCTACCTCGCAGCAAGATTTCAGTCTAACCCGAGAGCTTCGCATATGGTGATTGTGAAACAGATATTTCACTACCTGAAAGGAACTCCATCATTGGGGTTGTGGTATCCAAGAGAAGGCGATTTCAAGCTCGAAGGGTATTCCGATTCCGATTTCGGATGCTGCAAAGTTAACGCTAAGTCAACAACAGCGGGGTGCCAGTTTTTCGGACCACGATTGGTTACCTGGCAATGCAAGAAGCAGACCTCTGTAGCTTTGTCCACATGTGAAGCTGAGCATGTATCTGCTAGAAGCTGCTGCTCTCAGATCTTGTGGATCCAGCAACAGATGAGAGACTACGGTTTGCAATTTCTTAACACCCCTATCTTTGTTGATAATGAGGCAGCGATAAATATAACAAAAAATCATGTTTATCACGCTAAAACGAAACATATTGAAATTCGTCATCACTTCATCCGAGACTGTTTCGAGAAGAAGTTGATACGAATTGAGAAAATCCACACTGATGAACAAAAAGCTGATTTACATACCAAAGCGTTTGATAAAACTCGTTTTCAATATCTTTTAAAATTGAACGATATGAAGCTTTTATCGGTGTTGGAGGAGATTCTTGGCGTAGATGAAGGTACCGCTGTAGATGATGTTGAGAAGCAATCTACAATGGTTTGTCGATTTTTTACTTGTTTTGGTATTTAGGGGGAGTAGGTTATATTTAAAAAAAAATACAAAAACAGTAAAAATTTTCAAAAATCCAAAAACATGAGATATTTCAAAATCCAAAAAAACAATAGAAAACTGAAAAAGAGCTTGTGTAAAAAGGGAAAATGATAGTACATTGGCTTGACAGTTACAATATGCTAAAGATATGGAAAGTTTAAAAGTCTTAAGCAGTCTCACTGATGATGTGCCGATAGGTTTTTACACATTTAATAGGTTTGTTCGGGATATAAACCTAAATCTTTACTTGCTTATTTCGTGGGGAACACTACTTGGATATATAGGTAACCCCTGAAATTTCGTTTGAAAGATCCCTCTTTCTGAGATAACAGGTCTTTATACTCAGTGATATCTGGGGTATTATCCCGGGACTTCTGATTTTGCGGAAGCAATGGCCTAGTCCCAGTATAATACTTTATGCTTGCTTGAAATAAAACCCTGCCATCAGCATAAAAATGATGAAACATTGAAAAATTCTAATCATGTGCTGTTGTAAAAAAAATCCTCTAAAGGGGACCCACTTAAAGTCGAAGCCGTCATCTCTCTGATTTTGCGGAAGCAATAGCCTGAGCTTTCACGGCCCTCGCATTTAACCCCTTACAGATATCATCTATGGTATACTCACCTGTAATACTGAATATTGGCATCTGGATACGGGAGTATATTCAAGAGGTGGGACACATGATACGAACAGATTGAAATTTGTGTGAGAATTTAAGTGGATCAGTATATCGACAATCTAAGCGAAATGTTTAATTCTGAGTATGAAATAAAAGCTTAACGGTACTTGTGATTTGTCGAAAGCTGATATGATTCCCTAACACGCTCACCAAAAATATGTTTGTAAATAGTTTACATTTACTTCATTTCATTTCTGTTTAGCATTCTAGTTTAGAAACTTTATTAAAAATCAAAAAGATTTTACATTTCTGTTTATTTTTCCGACAAACCAAAGTGGAAAGTTGATCTTCAAATTCACAGTTTGAAGAAGATGCAGGAAGTTTCTGAGCTGGAATATGAGTTGGGAGCTTATTATGTTAAACTTGTGAAATTGAAAAGTCAAAACGAGTTCATTAAGTTGAAACTTGTAAATTTCAGAAAAATGTTTTGAAAAATGTTAAACAAAAGTCAGTTTTTGTTTCATTTAAGATCAACCAAGGTCAGTAAGTTGGACTTGGTAGACAAATTAAGTGCCCAGGGTCATTAACTTGGACCTAGTTACTTAAGTGGATTTCTAAAAACTGATAAAACATCAAATGTAGTCAAAAAGAAGAATATATTGTAATGTTATATTTTTGAGAAACAGGAAACAAGATCCCCATGGCAAAGTTAGTGTAAAGTTTGAACCAGAATTTGAGCTCCAGCATATTGAAAGGGGGAGTCTACATTCTGGATCAACATTCAAAGGGGAGTTTGAAGATATAGATTGAAGGATGCTTACAATGTCAGACATTTTGGACAGAATGAGAAGATAGACAAAGACTAAAGACTGAAGATTTGATGCTAAAGACTTCGTCAACATCCAAGGGGGGAGTCTGTTGGTGCATATATGTCTGTTAACTTCGTCTTTATAGTGTCTAGTGTCTAGATATGATAAACTAGGGTTCAGCAGGTTAGAAAACAGGTTTTGGATGTTAATGGGTGATTTCGCATGAAATAGAAAAATGCTATTTCGTACGAAATTACATCGCCTATAAATACCCAACCTGCTGATTCATTTGTAACGGTCTTGATTTCAGAGCCGAGGTGCTGCCAGTTTGTCAAACGATCAGGATTGCTTTGAAATCATAAATAAAAGGATAATTAAGAGGAATTAAGCTGTTTCACGTCTATATCATTGATTCCGCCTTTGATATGGATCATAAACTCTTCTGATAGACTCATTAGGGTCACACGACGATCCAACATCTAACACACTTGAATACCTTTTAGGTCAACCCTTTTAACATAAGTAAATCATTGATCATTTATTTAATGTAACTATGTTAACAAATAGTTACAAACAACGTGACCGCTTTCCCATACAATCCATGATCTTCAACTCGACCCTCGTTCACTTGTCCATCATGAATATCTGACTAACCTGCGGTCACCATATATAACCAACACGTTAGTACATGGTGACATCATATATAATTTAAAACATATACTTAAAAGGCTATATCGCATTCTAATTATGTAAGGTATTCCATTGAACCATCCTTTCAATTTTATTTACTCAAGTCCGACATCAATTCCTCGAGAGTCCGGCGTTCCCATACCTACACTTCATTTTATTCTCAATAGTAACATGGTTAGGAATACGTAATCTCAAACATGTTGAAAGCCCACATCTTCACATATACGTATACCAGTGATCTACAATCATTAGATTACACGCATATACACATTCATATATCTAAGTACATTCATATGTATCCCATTCATATGTGCGTACATACAAGATCACACTACTTACACACGCTACAGTTCCATATCTACCTACATGCTTACAAGTCACATTCACTTATTCGTATTCAAATATCAAACTTTGAACATCGCAAGCATCTAAAGTTGAGCCTTACCTACAAACATATAAATAAAAATCGATGTAGTTACAAATAAACATAACCGACTAACTTCCAACAAACATGATGAACATTCCATTAACATGATGAACGTTCCACTAACATGATGAACCTTCCATTAACGTGATGAACATTCCATTAATATGATGAACATTTCATTAACATGATGAACATTTGATTAACATGATGAACATTCCATTAACATGATGAACATTTCATTAATATGATGAATATTCTATTAACATGATGAACATTCCATTAACATGATGAACATTTCAGTAACATGATGAACATTTCCGTAACATGATGAACATTTCAGTAACATGATGAACATTTTAGTAACATGATGAACATTTCCGTAACATGATGAACATTTCAGTAACATGATGAACATTTCCGTAACATGATGAACATTTCAGTAACATGATGAACATTTCAGTAACATGATGAACATTTCCGTAACATGATGAACATTTCAGTAACATGATGAACATTCCATTAACATCATGAACATTTCAGTAACATGATGAACATTCCATTAACATCATGAACATTAAATTAACGTGATGAAACTATCATCTTAATTTACATTAAGGATGGACGAAGTTCATATGAACTTACCTTGGTATTTACCCTTACCCGTAACTTCTTACATGATTCCAGAAATCACTTACCTTAAGCGTCCGTTTCGTACTTGCTTCCTCGTATCCTTCCCGTTAGCCTTCCACACTTCCACCCACCTTGACATGATCCTATACTTTCATGTCATTATGGTTACCGCATTATTAGCATACACGCATATTCTAAATAACATTAATTTCACATTCATATTCTATATTGACCTTTACTAGTCAATACCAACCACACAATGCATAAGATAACAGTCACATCTTTTCATTCCACACAATTCTTTATATCGTCACATATAACATTTATTGATATAGCATGTGCCCTGCGATTTCCCTAATATTACATTTGTAGCCAAATGCCTTACTATGCTATTTATGCACAGTTGACTTTTAGAGAGTCAATTGTCCATTATATGAATTATCAACTTAAGCTCATACATTCTCAACATTAATAGATTGTACTAAGGACATCATACACATTTCATACTCATATAGAAAAATACATATGATCATCTAGTTGTATGCACATAAAATATAATTAATTTCTTCCATACTAGTAATATCATGATTTTACAATTAACAACATTGTCCAAGCTTAGTTAACACACATAGCTTCCCAACCTTACTCCTTACTAGTATACACACTTTCTACACACTTAACACCAAATCACATATGATTTCATCTAACCATAAGTAAATCAACACATAATGTGCATCATATTACCCAAGCATAGAGTACAACTTCTAATGTATACCTTTTACCAAATCATATAATTAACCAAAATCCTACATGTATTCCATTCAAAACATATTTCTCATGTTTAATTATCACCCAATTACATCATATCCACACATTATACACTTTCATATATCATTTGCATACCATTTCATCTATTAATCTCACCTAGGCATTTCAACAAACACTTGGTGTGCATACTACTTTCTAAGCACATTGTACAAGCATCTTATGCTCATATTCCTACTTCTTGCCTTCATCAATCAAATACAACTAAAATCAACCAAATTCCATACCATACTCAACCTATCTAACAAGTATCCATCACATACTACATCAAATTTTGAACAAGGATTGGACATGGATGATATATCCAAGTCACCATCTTCACCATAACAAACGGGTTTCGCCTTAAAACATCGAATTAATCAAAATCATGCATAATCCATGTTCTATATGGTGATTCTAACACATATACATAATTGATTTCATACAATTTCGTGGATTAAACATAAACCCACTTCATACAAGATCACCAAATCTCAAATTACAACTTACTACATGTTTGTAAGGTTGAGATGATGATAATTCTTCATTCATGCATAAGATTTGATCATAAATTCATCACCAATTTAGAGATTCTTGATGAACAAGGGTTTTGGCTGCCTTTGTATTTCTCCTGATGTTCTACGCTCACACTCACACCTAAAGTGCAGAATTTTTAGCTTCAATTTCCCTTTTATTGACTACTTCCATCAACTTCCAAAAATGTCATAATTGGCCCTTGTACTTTCCATTCATTCTTTCTATTTACTCTTTTATGTTAACTAAGTTAAACAACATAGTTAAGTTATTTCATGACATATATCTAGTAAATACCATGTTTATAAAAACTTTAGATTTTGGGGCGTTACAAGTCTACCCCCTTAAAGGAGGTTTCGTCCCCGAAACCTTTCTCCTCCTTACTAGACCAAATATACTCTTACTTTTTCATTCTATTCATTCAAGATGCTCACTATAACACGAAAATAGTTGTGACTCATTAAAGATGTAGTATTCGTGCATAACCATTTGTATAGTATTGTTCTTGCCTTCTCAATTAAGCATAAGACTTTCATACATTTACTAATCATAGTGGACCAAATAATTTCCATCTCACACATGTGTCTTACATAATATTCCTTTCTATCGTTAGCCACATGAATACCTATCGTGAGTTTACTTCGGTATTCTATTATTAGCATTCCTTCCGAGTACTTTCATGTATATACGCATATTGCCTACATTCATTCGGGGTTGTCACTATCTCTAGGTAGTTATTATTTCATTTTCGTTCATCTTAAGCAAAACACAACATCCCATTACTAATGTTTCTTCTTATTACTTTCGTATTCACACGAGAGGTGAGCATATGAGTATATGCATACCATAATCATTCAATTTGTCTATCGCTACTACAACAAAACTACTCTTTTCATACTTACTTATTTGTATTTGATGCGAGAATTAAGCATCATTCGACAATTGCTATCATTACTTGTACTATGCACACCTTTAAGTCTTTCCTCAATTCATTTCATTCATATCACTTTATGATTAGCTCCTTTCATGCAGTTACTCTTACCATACATGTAAGCATAAGCGTAAGTTCAACGTACGAGTATTTAGCCAATACCCTAAACTTCCACTGAAGGCTTTTGAGATTTCCTTTTAATGACATAATTCTCTTCTTATATTGACTGCTAAAAGTCAAACATTCAATATCATACCATATTTATCCTATCATTCATTTTCTTAGCTTGTATGTCGTATTCAATATACCAATTCATACCTATCCAACATGAGTTATACATTTTACTAACCTCGATCTTCTTGCATAAATCATCAATCCGTGATCCGGATTGGCCCACTTCTTCATGAGTCCAAAACTGAACTAAACTAACTTCGCCCATCCATGAGATGAGCTTCCGTATCGTGTACATTCTTTTCCAAATATATCTTGTTTAAATGTACATGGCCAACAAGCCTAGCATCAAAGTTAGCATTTTCCATCGGTACTTGTCATTATTACGTTTTTCCAATTTTTTCTGTTTAGTGTTTTAAACACCCACAATTCTTTCATTTTGTTAATTATTTCACCGACCCTTTACAGTTGACCTTTCAAGATCAAACTGGCGTTTCTTAATTATCATGGATATAATGAAGTACACGATTGTACTTCTTTCCATTCATGCTTACATACAAGGACTTTAATACATCCTTTCAGTACTTCTTGCAAAACTTACCCTTCCCGTCCATACTTAAGTTATCGTTAGGGTCGTAGCCCGTCATTCATTTTGACCCGCAAGAGTCATTTAGTAATATATCTATCACGTAACTTGCTCAAAGCTTATTTCTTTCAACTAAGGTTTCTTACTACTACAATAGCTTTCATCGGTTTTACCTACATAGTAGATCAAATACTTCATGCTAATTTTTACTATTACTTGCTTAATAACTATCACTCACTTTGTTTAAATGTTCAGAATCCAATTGTAAAATACATTCTGACCGTATGTCTACCAGCTACCTATTTCTGGCATATCCCTCTCTAGTCGATCTATAAGCCCCTACTTAAAAGAAAACATAACCTTTGTATAGACCTTGCGCGAATCAAAACCTTTGACTCGTTATCCATAACTTAAGATGGTTATTCCTTTCCAATTGTGACAATGCATGCCCATTCATTACGTTTACCTATAAGCATAAAACTTGTCAAAACAAAACATTAAATACAAGGTTTAAATGGCGAATACCATTTGACCCGCATGACTCATTCGTTTCTTTAACCATTCTTGTATACAAAGATATTTGTATATATATATATATATATATATATATATATATATATATATATATATATATATATCAGTTTAAGACATAACTTGGATAATATCCGTTTTTTAAAGAATATTTACTTGCTTAGTCAATAATTACTTACACACTCGAACTTTTTATTCTTATCATTCGTTCCCTTCTATGTTTCGAATCCGTCGCGCGGTTTCTAACATATCATTCATACTTTCATTCCTTTCATGTTTCGAATCCGTCTTGCGGATTCTAACATATCATTCATGCTTTCATTCCTTTCATGTATTGAATCCGTCTCGCGGATTCTAACATATCATTCATACTTCCATTCCTTTCATGTTTCGAATCCGTCTCGCGGATTCTAACATTTCATTCATACTTTCTCATGTGTATTTGGTACTTTCGAAACCTGAAAGTCTTACATTTCCCTTCACCCTCACGTCTGTTCGTGCATACGTCTGTCGACTTCGTCTTGTATCGAGTCTTGTACTAGAATTGTTAGATTAGGGCACGTTGTATGAGAAAATAATAGGTTTTGGGTGTTAAAGAGTTGATTCCACTTGAAAGTGGCAAGTGCACTTTCAAACGAAATCAACATAGTTAATTTCGTTTGAAATGGTAACTGTCACTTTCAAACGAAATCACATCCTCTATATAAACCCCTCATATGAAATCAGTTGTAAGATTCATGTTTCCGGTACCGAAGTGTTGCCAATGTGTCTATTGATCTGAAAACTTGTTAAATCGATAATACAAGACATTTTGAAGTGAATCAAGCTATTTTACAAGTCTATTTCATTGTTTCCGCCTTTGAAATAGATAAAAACTCTTCTGATCGACTCGCTTGGGTCACAAAACGATCTTACAAGTGGTATCAGAGCTCATGAGGAAGAGTTCTTGCTAAAACAGCCATAATTTCTGATTTCTACACCTTCTTTTACAAAATTCACAAAATTTCACGGTCAAAATGGATTAAATTTCATACATGTCATGCGAAACAGTGTTTTAATGAATCCTTGAGAGTATTGGACCTTAATTCAGCTTAAAATTGGTAAAAATCATAATTTCATTTGAAAATCAGATCGAATATGATGACGTCAGCAGCATTTCACACGAGATTAGCACTTGATTCCGTTTGAAATTGATATTTCGCTTGAAAAGTTCACCTAATTCCGCACGAAATTACCTTATTCCGTTTCAGAGTGTAATTCCGTTTGAGACTGTTCACACGAAATTAGTAATTTCGCTCCAAATAGTAATTCAGTTTGATAATTTCGCTTGAATCAGTTATTCCGTTTGAATAGGGGTATTCCGTTTCAAAGTGATTCCGTTTGGAAGTGTTATTTCGCTCCAAAGTGATATTTCGCTTCAAGTGTGATTTCGTTTAAGAGTGTTGATTCCGTTTGAAACTGTATTCCGTGTGAAACTGTATTTTTGAGACTCGTGTTTGTAAAACAATTTGTCTAATCATGGAAGAAGAATTTTACAATGCGTTTGCTACTCCGGTTGCACCAGTTACTGCTGCTGAAACATTGTACAGTGAGAATGAAACGGGAACTCATCAAAAACCGCTGAAGCTTATGTACATTGAAGATTTTAAAGGATGGCAGAATCGATTTGAGAACTGGGTGCAAGCTTATAAGTTTGATGCATGGTGTTCATTAGAGAAAGATTACGAAAAACCGAAAAATGAACGTGGGCTTGAAAAAGCGTTTTGTGATTTTTCAGAAAATGATAAATTGAAATATACAAGTGAGAAAATGATGATCAGTATTCTTCAACAAGCGATTAAAGAAGATATCTTTGTTTTGCTTCAACATGAGGGTACTGCTAGGTCAATTTGGAATGCTTTGATTCAAAAGTTTAAAGGAAGTGCAGATATGATCAAGAACAAAAGAGCTTTACTGAAGAAATCATTTGATATGTTTGTAGCCTTGGAAGGTGAAACAACAAAAAAGACCATTGATAGATATTGTCATTTGGTTTTGGAAATGGGAAGATTAGATATAAAGAAAGATGATGAAGAATGGGTTGATAAGCTAGCCGATGCATTACCACAGCAGAAATGGGGAACTTATTTGTTGATCATAAAACACATGAGAAAATATGAAAATATGAATCTGGCACAGTTCATTCAGAAGATTGAAGAGCATGAGTTGGATATCCAGAAAACTGCTATCATGTCTAATCCAAATGCTCAACAATATATGAGTTTATACTACAGAGAAAACAAATTTGAAGTTACTCCAAGTCCAAAGATAATAACTGGTTTCAGTGCTGATAGTTCTTCTGGAACAAAGGGAAGTATTGTGACTCAAAGTGGTGGATCTTCGTCTTCGTATTCAAGTTTTGATCCAAATTTTACAACACCAAGTCCTCAACAAAAGAATTCTACAAATCTGCAGTGCAATGTTACCTTGAACATTCAAAATGGTCAAAATCTGTCTCCGGAAATAGCTAAGCAACATGTGGCATCACTTGTTGCTATGTTGGAATCATATGAAAGTTTGATTGCTGGCAGAATTGGTAATCCGATGCTTACTAAAGAGGATTATGACCAAATTGATGCGGAGGAACTTGAGCTGATGTATATCAAGTGGTGTCTAGTCAGTGCTGTTCGAAGGGCAGAAAAGTTTCAACAAATCACCGGAAGAGATGAGTTTAATGAAATGTCTAAATCTCCGATAGGTTTTGACAAATCAAAGGTTACTTGTTTTCGTTGCAAATAAAAAGGTCATTTTAAACGTGAGTGCAAAAACAAAGAAGCAAATGGAAGACAAGATCAGACTGGAAAGAACAATTATTATCAAAAGTCAATTTTTCATCAGATTGCTCAACAACCACAACTGCTCATGCACGTACCATTGAAGAGAAAAGAGCTTGTTTTGGGATAATAGATCAAGATGATGAATTTGTTGCAGAAGGATTTAGCTGGGATAAATACATTCCACCTGGTTTAGGTCTTGTTGCTAGGATCTTGGAAGAGCAAGAGGACAAAAGAACGAATATCTTTAGATTATCAGAAAGTGATGATGATACTGATGACGAGGAAGAATACATTAATAATGTAAGAAAAAGTTTAGACTAGTTTAGCTTTAATTTGTTTTTTTGCAGATAAAATCGAGATCCTGAATGAGAAGAAGGCTGCTAGATTGAAGAAAGAGTTGGAAGCAAAAAGAATTTCTGAAGAAAAAGAAAAATTGGAAGCCAAGAAAGCTGGAGTTGCAGAAATTTCGACAAAGAAAGATGAAAATGAAGAGTGTGAGATAAAAACAGAAGTTAATGAACAAAAGGTAGTTGAAAAGATTGTTGAAGTGGAAAAGATAGTAGAGAAATTGTCGAGTAGAGAAAATCGTCGAAGTAGAGAAAATTGTCGAAGTTGAAAAGATTGTTGAGATCCTTAAACCTTGTCAGAAATGTTTAGAATCTTGCAAAAATTATGAGGAGAAAGACAAGAAGATTAGTGAACTGGAAGAATTGAAAGAGAATTTGTTGTCTGATGTGAAGTATGTGAAAGAATCATACGATGTGCTGAACAGAACAGTAAATGGTCAGTAAAAGACAAATTCAGATATTGAGGTTGCTATGACAAAGATGAGTTCTACATTAATGTCAAAGCAGAAGGTCATCAATGAGTATATTGAAGACTGTGCAAAATTGAAGCAGGAGTTGGAACTCGAAAAGATAGAAAGTGAAAGAATCAAAAGATTGTTGTTGAGTTATACAACTTGTGATTATTTGATTGATCGAGTTTATCCTACTGTTGCAGGTCTTGAAGCTTTTCAAGAACAAAAGAAAGAAGAAACGGATACTGGTAAGAAACAAATTGTCAAATTTAACAAGTGTCCGCCCCCAATCTTTGAAAGTTATTCTCCCAGAAAGCCGAATGAGGAACAATTAAATAAGGCTCTCGACATCAAGTTAAAGTATGAAATCATTGATGAATTACCAGATAATATTGATGTCACATTCACAGCGTCTGACACTGATCATGAGTCTGAATTGTTAAAGAAAGTGGTCGATCAGGTGTTGGATATGGATGAAGAGTCAAAGTCGGAGTCTAAGTCTAAGTCTGAAAGTTCGAGTTCGTCAGAAAAGAGTCCGAGTTCACCAGTTAAACGGGTTTACAATAAAGAATTCTTGTTATCAAAATCTAATTTGAATGATGGATCGATCAAAGTGGCATATATTTTGAATTATTCAGACAAATTATATTCTGATGAGGAATTTCCAATAAGAAGTGTCAAATCTGAAATGATCAAACAGGTTTTCAAATTAACAGAAATTAATTTTTCTGAAATAAAAGATTTAAATCTTCGTGAAAAACCTAAAAAGTACACTTCAAGAGTTCAACAAAGAATAAACAAGAAAAAGGGTTACAGTTCTGGTTCAGGCCATCGAAAGAAACCAAACCATAACGGTAATTTCAAAAAGCAGGGTTTAGGGTTCATTCCCCCGGAAAATTATAAAAATGAGAAAAATTATAAACTAAACACAAAATTTGTTTCAGGAACAAGCTCAGAAGAAGAACAGAAGAAACCATTCTGGAAACAGTCAAATCAAGATTTTTTTGCTGAGAAGAAAAAGAATATGATGATGAGAACTGAGCAAAGAGTTGAGAGAAGAACTTGTTTCAAATGTCACAAGATTGGACACATTGCTTGGAATTGTCAACAGTCCAACAACACAAAACAGGGAGTTTCTTTTAACTCAAAATTGAAAGAAAAACATGTTGATGAAAAGAAACAACTAACTGAGAAATCTAAGATGTTTGAAAATTCGACTTTCGAAACTGGTAATGTTTCAAAACATTTTTACAAAAGGAAAGTTGATTTAAACAAACAAAGATGGGTTGTAAAATCTGAGAGTAGTTCTAACAGTGAATCTGATTCCATAAAATCAGAGGAGTCATTTGTTGAGAAAAAGGTTGAGAATTCTGTTCCAGAGTTGAACGAGGAAAACTTTCCGCCATTGTCAAAGGAAAATCTGAAATCAAAATGCAAGTTTGAGATTTCAGGTCAATTTTTCTCTGGTAAAGAAGAGTTTGATGTTGAAAAGGCTTTCAATGGGAAAATTAAACATATATTTGGAAAGATGGTTGATGGAAAAGTGAAAAGTGCAAAAGATTTTTATCAATAAAAAAGATGGTGGGATAGATGTGTACCAAAATCAACCAAGGCTGGTCAGGCTTGGGTGACAGGTTTTTCAAACTGAAAATCTGACTTGCCGGAGCTTCCAAGTTGGTAATCGTGGAGCAGGAATCGGCATCATTCTTGAGAAAGTTTGTTTGGTAAATCAACAGGTGGTATTTTCATATTGTTATATGTTGATTTACAAATTGTGTTGGTTGATAAGTGATCCTACAAGAGGTTGAAAAAGGTTTTCACTTACAAATGGTTAATCAAGGTCATTAGGTTAAACTTGATTTGATCATTCCTACAAGTGGTATTTGGAATGAAAACAAAGTGATGATTTAATTCCCAATTTTACAAGTGATAAAATCAACAAAACTTATTTTCCGGAAAAACCATTTGATTAAAACAAACTTAAGTGTTTTGAAATCATAATGAGAAAATAGTTTGTTGTAAGGGGGAGTTCTGATTGTTTAAGCCAAGTGGATGGCGATTTGAAGCGATTCGATATCGGTTTGTCACTTTATCTTGTACAGTTTGTTTTCAAATTTCTTTAAATGATTTTGAATTTTAGGGGGAGTAAGAAATTTCAGAAAATCCAAAAACATTTGAAAATTTGAAAAAGCCAAAAACATGATAAAATCAAAAATGAGTTTTGGTATATAAAAGAGGAAATGATAGTACATCAGTAGACGATCACGATCACAACATGCTAAAGATTTGAAAAGTTAAAATGTGATAAATGGTCTCACTAATGATATGCCAGTAGGTTTTTACACATTTAGTAGATTGTGACGAGATATAAACCTAAATATTCATACTTGCTTATTTCGTGGGGAACAACTCTCGGATATATGGGTAACCCCCTAAATCTTGTTTGAAAGGTCCCTCTTTCTGAGATACTAGGTCTTTATGCTTAGCGATATCTGGGGTATTATCCCGGGACTTCTGATTTTGCGGAAGCAATGGCCTAGTCCCCGGAGAATACTTTACGCTTGCTTGAAATATAGCACCACCCTCAGCATAAAAAATGATGAAACTTTGCAAAATGCTAATCATGTGCTGTTGAAACAAAAAGATCCTCTAAAGGGGACACACCAAAAGTCGAAGCCGTCATCTCTCTGATTTTGCGGAAGCAATAGCCTGAGCTCTCACGGCCCTCGCAATTTAAACCCTTACAGATATCATCTAGGTATACTCACCTGTAAGACTGAATATTGGGATCTGAATACGGGAGTATATTCTGAGGCGGGATACTCGAATAAGTTTAAGTCTCTAAAACAATATTCTCATATCTCGAAACAGTTGAACTTTGTGCGAAAATTTAAGTGGATCTGTATACTGACAATCTAAGTGAATCGTTTAGAACTTAAAATGTTTAAAGTTTAACGGTGTTGGTGATTTGTCTTATAAAACTGATATGATCCTCTTACGCAAACTCACAAAAATATTGTTTGTAAATATTTCTATACTGCATGTCTTTAATTTCAAATATCCAAAAAGATTTTCGGAGTGTTTTAGCATAAATTTTTGAAAAAGCAAAAAGATTTTCGACAACTGATGTTGGAGAGCTGATTTTTAAAACTCCAAGTGCTAAACATGATGAACAAAAGGTTTGGGAAATTTTGTTTGAAATGAAAAATTATTTGAAAAAGAAAAGAGTATTTCTACAAGTGGTTTATCAGAGATTTTAACTGTTAAATCATTTTGAATGATTATGTTTTCAAATGGTAAGCGAAGAATAAAATTTGTCAAATTGTTTAATTTGTAAAATTTACTTTTAGGTAGAAAATGTGCAGGTTATGGCTATGATAGAGCCAGGTTGTTATTCTAGTACCTGAGCAGGATGTGAATCATGTCACGATTTTGAAACTTGTGAAAGTCAGACTACGATCCCAGCACAACTCAAGGGGGAGTTTGCTAGTAGATTAACATCCGAGGAGTAGAAGAGTTGAAGAAGCTAGAGCCAGTGAATGATCCTGAATCTGATTAAGGAATTGTAAGAGCCAGTTTCTGATTCTGGTAAAAGATAAAAAGAAGAAGAAAAAAGATTGAGGATGCTTACTCTGTCAAATTTTTTGAAAGAGCCCAAAGACTGTTCAAGACTGAAGACGTTGAAGACTCGACACTGAAGACTCGTCAACATCCGAGGGGGAGTCTGTTGGTGCATACGTCTGTCGACATCGTCTTGTATCGAGTCTTGTACTAGAATTGTTAGATTAGGGCACGTTATACGAGAAAATAATAGGTTTTGGGTGTTAAAGAGTTGATTCCGCTTGAAAGTGGCAAGTGCACTTTCAAACGAAATCAACATAGTTAATTTCTTTTGAAATGGTAACTGTCACTTTCAAACGAAATCACATCCTCTATATAAACCCCTCATACTAAACCAGTTGTAAGATTCATGTTTCTGGTATCGAAGTGCTGCCAATGTGTCTATTGATCCGAAAACTTGTTAAATCGATAATACAAGACATTTTGAAGTGAATCAAGCTGTTTTACAAGTCTATTTCATTGTTTCCGCCTTTGAAATAGATAAAAACTCTTCTGATCGACTCGTTTGGGTCACAAAACGATCCTACAACGTCCACCTAATACCTAATTCTAACGGACATACCTGTAACAATTATCATGGTCTCACGAACGTCATACGTTTCTTGTGTACTGGCCAGGTACACAATCCACACATTAGTTTCGTGTCTTCGTGTAATCGTCACTTATGTCCGAAGAATTAGGTTTCGGCACGTGTAACATTTTCAAAACTTCATTACCATTCTATTATTATATTTCTTTTTAAAATTTTCCTTCACTTGATAGATTTTACCTTTACATGCACCCACATGTTAAATTTACGTACCTGGGGTCAATTTGTCTCATCACATGCCTTGGTGCAGGTCCTAGACCACATTCATGGATCATCCTCTCCAAGCAATTATGCTTACCTTACACATAACATATTGTTAGTTTGCTTCTACCCTTAGATCTTGATCGAGTCTCGAATTGTACGGGTTCTTTGTCACAAGAACACACAGGTTTGAGTCCAAGTATTTACCTCCTCATACTTGATTTCTCTCAAACCAGGGCTCTGATACCAACTTGGAAGACCCTAATTATGATTTGACCCAAAACGACGCAGCAGAAAATGAACCGTAAAATTTCTTTCTTTTAACTGCTCGAACACACTTGAATACCGTTTAGGTCAACACTTTTAACATAAATACATCATTGATCATTTATTTAATGTAGCTATGTTAACAAATAGTTACAAACAACGTGTCCGCTTTCCCGTACAATCCATGATCTTCAACTCGACCCTCGTTCACTTGTCCATCATGAATATCTGACTAACCTGCGATCACCATATATAACCAACACGTTAGTACATGGTGACACCATATATAATTTAAAACATGTACTTAAAAGGCTATATCGCATTCTAATTATGTAAGGTATTCCATTGAACCATCCTTTCAATTTTATTTACTCAAGTCCGACATTAATTCCTCGAGAGTCCAGCGTTCCCATACCTACACTTCATTTCATTCTCAATAGTAACATGGTTAGGAATACGTAATCTCAAACATGTTGAAAGCCCAAATCTTCACATATACGTATACCAGTGATCTACAATCATTAGATTACACGCATATACACATTCATATATCTAAGTACATTCATACGTATCCCATTCATATGTGTGTACATACAAGTTCACACTACTTACACACGCTACAGTTCCATATATACATACATGCATACAAGTCACATTCATTTATTCGTATTTAAATATCAAACTTTGAACGTCACAAGCATCTAAAGTTGAGCCTTACATACAAACATATCAATAAAAATCGATGCAGTTACAAATAAACATAACCGACTAACTTCCAACAAACATGATGAACATTCCATTAACATGATGAACATTCCACTAACATGATGAACATTCCATTAACGTGATGAACATTCCATTAATATGATGAACATTTCATTAACATGATGAACATTTGATTTACATGATGAACATTCCATTAACATGATGAACATTTCATTAATATGATGAATATTCTATTAACATGATGAATATTCCATTAACATGATAAACATTTCAGTAACATGATGAAAATTTCCGTAACATGATGAACATTTCAGTATCATGATGAACATTTCCGTAACATGATGAACATTTCCGTAACATGATGAACATTTCCGTAACATGACGAACATTTTAGTAACATGATGAACATTTCCGTAACATGATGAACATTTCAGTAACATGATGAACATTTCAGTAACATGATGAACATTTCAGTAACATGATGAACATTCCATTAACATCATGAACATTCCATTAACGTGATGAAACTATCATCTTAATTTACATTAAGGATGGACGAAGTTCATATGAACTTACCTTGGTACTTACCCTTACCCGTAGCTTCTTACATGGTTCCCTATATACAACATACCAAACTTCATTTATAAAATAAGAAGTGATTCCGAAAATCACTTACCTTAAGCGTCTGTTTCGTACTTGCTTCCTCGCATCCTTCCCGTTAGCCTTCCACGCTTCCACCCACCTTGACATGAACCTATACTTTCATGTCATTATGGTTACCGCATTATTAGCATACACGCACATTCTAAATTGCATTAATTTCACATTCATATTCTATATTGACCTTTACTAGTCAATACCAACCACACAATGCATAAGATAACACTCGCATCTTTTCATTCCACATAATTCTTTATATTGTCACATATAACATTTATTGATATAGCATGTGCATTGCGATTTCTCTAATATTACATTTGTGGCCAAATGCCTTGCTATGCTATTTATGCACAGTTGACTTTTAGAAAGTCAACTTTCCATTATATGAATTATCAACTTAAGCTCATACATTCTCAACATTAATAGATTGTACTACGGACATCATACACATTTCATACTCATATAGAAAAATACATATGATCATCTAGTTGTATGCACACAAAATTTAATCAGTTTCTTCCATACTAGTAATATCATGATTTTACAATTAACAACGTTGTCCAAGCTTAGTTAACACACATAGCTTCCCAACCTTACTCCTTACTAATATACGCACTTTCTACACACTTAACACCAAATTACATATGATTTCATCTAACCATAAGTAAATCAACACATAATTTGCATCATATTACCCTAGCATAGAGTACAACTTCTAATGCATACCTTTTACCAAATCATATAATTAACCAAAATCCTACATGTATTCCATTCAAAACATATTTCTCATGTTTAATTATCACCCAATTACATCATCTCCACACATTATACACTTTCATCCATCATTTGCATAGCATTTCATCTATTAATCTCACCTAGGCATTTCAACAAACACTTGGTGTGCGTACTACTTTCTAAGCACATTGTACAAGCATCTTATGCTCATATTCCTACTTCTTGCCTTCATCAATCAAATACAACTAAAATCAACCAAATTCCATACCATACTCAACATATCTAACAAGTATTCATCACATACAACATACTTTGAACAAGGATTGGACATGGATGATATATCCAAGTCACCATCTTCACCATAACAAACGGGTTTCGCCTTAAAACATTGAATTAATCAAAATCATGCATAATCCATGTTCTATATGGTGATTCTAACACATATACATAATTAATTTCATACAATTTCGTTGATTAAACATAAACCCACTTCATACAAGATCACCAAATCTCAAATTACAACTTACCACATGTTTGTAAGGTTGAGATGATGATAATTCTTCATTCATGCATAAGATTGGATCATAAATTCATCATCAATTTAGTGATTCTTGATGAACATGGGTTTTGGCTCCCTTTATGTTTCTCCTGATGTTCTACGCACACACTCACACCTAAAGTGCAGAATTTTTGGCTTCAATTTCCCTTTTATTGACCACTTCCATCAACTTCCAAAAATGTCATAATTGGCCCTTGTACTTTCCATTCATTCTTTCTATTTACTCGTTTATATTAACTATGTTAAACAACCTAGTTAAGTTATTTCATGACATATATCTAGTAAATACCATGTTTATAAAAACTTTGGATTTTGGGGCGTTACAATTTGTTGATGTTATCTTCTCTGTGTTAACAAATTCCCCCTTGACCGATGATCCAGGTAAGTAGTATCTTGACTTGAGTCTTCATAGCAATACCAAACCCTTGAAGCTTCTCGTATAATATTTCCCCCTCAAAGTTTGCGTATCCGTGTTGGGTGTTGTGCAATCTCCTCGCAAGGCTAAATTGACCGATCTTCCGCTGATCTTCCAATACTCCAACTGGCATTTGATAAGGGTTCCATTCTTTAAAAACTGCATCAAGTCTTGATCTTGTCATAAGAACTCTATTTCATTCAAGCATACTACATTGGTAGAGTTTTCTGGTGAACTGTCTTTTGTAAACCATATTTGTGGAATCGACCAAGTAATGCACTTTGATCATCAGCATCAACACTCAGGAAGTCAGCTAGACCGAGTATATCATTTGCAAGCTCAACCAGCACGCTTAGTTGAACTATATCCATATCTCATTGTCTCGCCTTTGTGAAGTTGACCACGTAATGCACTACAGATCTTCAGCGTCAGTACTCAGGATGTCAGCTTGACCGAGTACATCATTTACAAACTCAACGAATTGAGTTACACCCAGATCCCTGTATGTAACACCTCGTAAAAAACGCGTCCAATTATGTGAGGGCACGTGTCCTAAACTCTAAACATATAAAAGTTTGGGTTTGAAGGACTAAAGTTGCCAAACGTTGAGAATATGTATGCGAAGGGACTAAAAGTGTCAACATACCAAACTTGTGCCTCTGAATGACCACACACGAAGAATATATTCTTAAACGAGTAATTAATTGGAAATAAGAAGCCGTTCGTGAAAGTAAACGAAAGTATACAAGATACAAGGGTTAAACGTGTCAACATGTTAATTCCTACCTTTGAGTGACCTTTTAACAAACCCGGGGCTTCGTAATGTTCGATTATACTCTCAAGAATATATGATACCAATTTCACGAGATTTCAAGATCGTTATGTAAGTTTCCAAGAATAAGGGTTAAAAGTGTCAACGGGCAGAAACCAGAGTTATCGGTGATTGTTTAATGAAACCGGACCTAATGGCGTTTGGTTATAATCCCAGGACCCTCCACAAACTAACTACAAGGGCCTTTTGTGCCTAAAATGATAGTTATAAAAGTTGTAAAGGACCAGGGACTGAAACTGCCAAACTTAAAACAATTTTCTCCTGAAATAAGGGTTGCCGCGGGGCGCGTAAGCCCTTATCCTACGCGGGCTGCGAGAGGACGCCCACCTCAGAAGAACACTGCCAGGTGCAGGTTTCTACAAATAACCGACTTAAACTCCTGAATTTCGAAACCTAGAGCTTGTTGATGGTTTTAATTTACCACTAGGACATTTATAAACACCTGGGATCATTCCATAACACCTGTAATGATCATAGAAGGTGTTCTTCAACTATAAATAGGCCCTTATGTTGCCTTATTTCATTGCACAAATCATTCTTATCACTTCCTCTCTCAAGTTCTGGGATTCCTAATCATAAAGGAAGCCCATTCTAGTAGAAAAGATTGCTATGACCCTTTCTAAGTGTCTTAGCCCCCTCTTTAGTTCAGTTTTCTTAATTAAAAACCGAAAAGTCAAAGTTACGTAAAATAACTTTGACTCTCGGTTTAAACTCAAATGGTCCAGCCATTGTTCGAGGCGAATATGGCTATGTGGCCATAATTAGGTAGGTGTTAATCCCTTAAAAGGGCACCTCCTAATTATTTCGTTTGCTTAGTTAATTGTCGGGTTAAACTATTTAAATAAAAAGTCAAACTAGACAGATTTGTAAATAATAATCAAAACTATTAATGTAGAGATTATAAATTATATTTTATCACTCTACTAACTTGGTAATTATTATTAGAACATGTCTAAGCATGTTCAACCCGACAATTCTGAGTTTATTGTCGGTTCGCAACCGAAAGTCGCAAAAGCTTGACTTTTACTTTGACTTTCAGTTTTGACCCGATTAAGCTTTAATCTTTTATGTTTTAAGCTTCCATTAGGACCATATTATGTTGTAGTATAACTCTCTGAAGTTATATTACCTGGTCATTAGTATTTTGAATTATATGCTAGTTTCCGTTATTATGCTTATAATTGATCGTTATGCCCTTATGTCATAAAAAACGAGATTTTTTGAAAATGTGAGAAGACAAAAAGCTTTATTACTGATATATAAGTATGTAAAATAAATTTGACATCAGTTTCTGGTCTCCAACTCAAGTTATGCAAGATGTCGTAAAACGAAACTTTTTGTTAATTAAATTGCATTTTTAGCATAAATCATGTTTAAACCCAAATTTTTGCACCAAACTCATTGCCTACTATTTTTATATTATTTTTAAGGATTTTTAGAATTGTTGGTCAGATTATAAACTGACCATATCAATGAGTTCTCGTATAATTCGATAAATGACGATAATAACCTTTTTGTTAATAAAATGAGATAAACACATGATTAACATGCCAAACCTTTTCCTACTGATGTTATATGATTAATAAAATATTTTGAACATTTAAGGCTGAACAAAATCTCATATTTTCATAAACACCTCAAATATCATCAATTATCGACTTTTACGTTAATTGGGTGTATAGTATGGTTTAAAACCATATTTAACACCTAAGACTTGATACCTACTGATTTTATAAACATATTTTAATATTATTACAGTAGGCATAAGTTATGAACTAAGACTTCAAATTTTATCTTTAAAACATATGTGAAATGACCAAAGTGCCCCTACGGTGCATAGTTTGGTCATAAATGGTAACCCTCACATATGTATGATATCTTACTGATGTAACTTCATAAAATAAATATTTTTACTGAATGTTTTAGACCAGAACCTCAATTTACTATTAAATCTCTTTTATAAGTATTAAAATGACCAAAATGCCCTTACGAGACTTAAATTGGTTTTAAATACTTTTCGGGCATATATGTTAACATCCTACTGATGTATTAACATAATTTAAGCATAATTACATATGAGACTTGTATATGGTTCATTTGGTTACCTGTTATGCAATTATGCGTTCGGTTCGATTTATGTGACTAGTTTAAATAAATTAGCCGAAATGGGTTTAACCTTATCATTTAATCTTCAAAATCCAGATTGTGTTTAGTTTATCCATAATATACAAGTATCCAAACTTGTCAGGTCTAAATCACATTCCATTCCGTTCTCCGCTTAATCTAGCGTTTCGAACCGTTAAGTATCTTTTAAACTAACTAGTCTAAGTCTTTGACTTAAATAAAGACCCGTTAGTATCTTAATAGGTTATTAAACCTTCTATATAGATTAAGTAACTTTGGTAGAAGGTATTTACATAAGGCTTTAGGAAACATACGGCTGAGTTACATCTTTACACATCTAGCTCAGGTAAATACTTTTAACTTATTTTCCTATACGGGCTTGGGATACGGTATAATAATGCCGCTTGGTTGGGTGTGAAATCATTTAATTAGATTGTGATTAATAAATTACATAACCCGTTTTAATCTGTTTTGTTTGATAACATACACATTGGGGGTTAACGACCATGTCCTGGATATCCTCGGCTCATTTCATTTAAAAATGGCCACGACCTATGCACGGGGTGTAGGCATACACCTAACAGATGCAAATGCTAAATAACCCACATATTGGGGATAACTCCTTTGTGGGTTTTATAGTGGTGAGTCGGTTAATCATGACCGGCCTCCAAACAGGCCCCATATGTATGACAAACATTTAAAACTGTATACAAGATTTTATAATAAAAAAAAAGTGTCCCAAGTTATAAATGATTTGTGCTTTGTGCACTTAAATTTATTTTCATAAACCCTTTTCAAATGAGTCAGTTAATTGTATTTACCAGTGAAAACTGACGTATTTTCCAAAGACTAAGTGACAGGTACCTCTCGAGATTAAGCTGTAGCTACTTGGTGTCAAATAAGAGGATCTTGCAAATCCTTAGATGCCTGAAGTCTGTTATTTCAGTTTCTTGTATTTGTTTTATGATCCGCCTGTGGATCTCTATTACAACCAGTCTGTATATTCTTTTATTTGGACACTCAGACACTATGGTTTGTAATAGTAATTATCTACCAAAGCCTTCCGCTGTGCTATAATATTGTGTATATTGACTATGATGATATCAACTACGTCACGATACTCCCCATTGTATCAGAGCCAACATTGAGCGAATTAAACACTAGCCTTTTGTGTTTAATCTCAATGACACAATAAGCACATTCCTTAGACTTCCGAGTCTAGGCAAATGACATAGGATTACTCTTAATTTTCCTTTTGTCGTTTATATTTTGTTTTACTTGTTTTGACAGGTTTACTAATCACTATGCCGCCAAGAATTAGAGGTAGTGGAGGAAAAGGAAAAGGTCCTATGAGGGGAGGACCATCTAGCCAAACTGGACCCTTACATAGACGTACTCCATTCGCGTCCTTTAGCACCTCCGATTCGAATGATGATTGGAGGCGATCTTTGCAACCCTCGAGGCGATCCGTATCGCTAAGTACATCACCCTCGTTTCACCCTTCCTTTGGGCCGCCTATTCAAGACGAGCCCTAACATTCTCACTATTCTTACCAATCACATCATTCACATCACTCTCTACATTCTCATTCATTCCACCATTCTGGTTCTGACCATTTCTATTCATCGGGTCAATTTAACCCCAACGATTATATTAATGAACCACTAGGTTATAACCCCCTAGGACCCGAGGACCACTTCTCGCAACATATGGAAATGGACGATGATCCAAATCCAGAGATGCCCCCAACAGGAACACCAACACATCCCATCAGTATCTCTAGAGGTTTTCCTTATGAAGGATCGCCATATCAAGGCCACGATTCATGGGCTGAACGGTGGAACACCTATACGTGGGAATTCACCCCTTCTTTTCATAACTCTCCTCCAATACCTCCATTGGAGGAACCGTATCTTCAAGTGGTTACTCCACCGCCATTGCCTGTTGAGGAACCACCTCAATAACCACCGCAACCACCTCCCGAGCCACCAAGGCGAAGGAGAAATGCACGGATGTCCGTGCAAGGGGGACCGATATTCAGTTCCCCACAAGCTTCAAGCACTTACCCTCCAATCCCCGAAGATCCACAAATGGGTGGACCTTCTCACGCGGTGCCGGAAAATGATCCCCCGCCAGCTACTTATGCACCACCGCCACCGCCAATGGGTTATGAAAACCCGATACAAACTTACCCAGGTTCATATGGGTATTACCAGTTTGAATATCAAACTCCTATAGGTTATGAATACCAAGCCCCTTCCCATGATCCATATCTTGAGGCAGCTCACTTCAATGCCATATATCCCTCACCGTTCCTGCCAACATACCCATCTGGGTATCCCGTGCAAGGGTATCAATACCCTCCATATCAGTAACATCCTCAGCATCCACCTCCACCTTCGCAAACACAAGAAATTTTACATAGGTTGGATGAGGTTGAACAAAAAGCGGAGGAACGGGAAAAGAAGCATAATAAACTTCTTAAGGGCATTGCATACTTCCTCAAAGGAAAGAAGAAGTAGAAGTTGTTAAATTTATTTTGTATTGTAATTTCAATCAAGTCCCTGTGTGGACATTTCATTTCTGTATTTAGTCCCTGCGTGGACTTGTTTTTTTTTCTTTCTTTAGTCCCTGCGTGGACAGTTTGTTTCCAAATACTAAGTGACAGGTACCTCTCAAAATTAGGCTTGAGCTACTTGGTGTCAAATAAGAGGATCTTGCAAATCCTTAGATGCCTGAAGTCTGTTATTTCAGTTTCTTGTATTTGTTTTATGATCCGCCTGTGGATCTCTATTACAACCAGTCAGTATATTTTTTTATTTGACACTCGGACACTATGGTTTGTAATAGTAATTATCTACCAAAGCCTTCCGATGTGCTATGATATTGTGTATATTGACTATGATGATATCAACTACGTCACGATACTCCCCCCTGGGCCCACCGGTAATATGTGGAAATATCGGGGTGTGACATTGTAAATTCCTAAAGAAACATCAAACCCAAAACCGAATCCTGCAAATTCCCCCTCAACTGATAGAGTTGGAATCCACACTTGTGAGCCTTGAACTATCAGCTCTCATAAAGATTCCTTAGGTTTTCAGTGAATAGTGCTTTGAAACTACTGTTGACTTTAGATACCTGTATGTTTCCATGCAAAACCCTTCAAGCTGGCTGGAGAATTAATTAAAATCTTCAAATATATGTATGTGCAAAACATTTGCACGCAGAACCTTTGGTATCACCAGAAAATCACAAACTCTATCTCCTGTGATCGCGTTTATAAATTTACCGAAGAAATTCCAAAATATATGAAAATTTTTATTCCCCCATTTCTTTGGTGAAATCTCTAAACCTTAACAAATTCCCTCCTCTGAGCGGAACTGTCGTCAACTTCACTGAACAAATTCTCTCTACTGAGCAGAATCTTTCAAATGTGACTTTCTTCTTTGCATATTCTAGTTGATAAAGAGAGTCCCCTAGCCCCGTAGGATCCGACTTGTATCCCCCCAAAGTTTTGCTAACACCTAATCCGAAAACTTTTATCATAGGCATAACACTTCGACTTTGTGAACTTGTTAGGACCGGTCTTGGCTCTCCAGGTTCCTTCAATCGCTACCAAATGCGAGAGCATGACAATAAAAAAAATGCTTTCGAGCATTTACGAACACCGATAACAAAACAAAGTTTCACGTGCGGAAATAAATATACCGTTTTTGGCCCATAGTAGTCAAGTCACCAAATTTGACGTTTGCATCGGTAACCGTGACTACCCCACATTTTTCAAAATAAATCATTAGTTTTCATCATGCCTCATCATCCCAAACTGGTTTGGCGCGCTCTCGAACTAGTATAAATTTGAGGTTGAGAAATAGAAGCTCGGTTCAGATAAACTTTGTGAACACCCGACCCCACTTTGCAACTCACAAATAGAAACGGGTCCACGACTCCATGTCTCATCTAAAACATTTGATCCAATAGATACCATTTTTTAATCATTTGCCCATAATTATTTTGGCCACTCAAATAGGTCCAACATTACTGGGCCTTTTGTTCGGTCCAATAATTCTAAATCAATTTTGGTCTCAAACCAAGTGGGCCCAACAGAGAAACCTAGCTGCCAAACAAACAATTTTGCCGACATCTACCTTGTACAGTCGCTATCATCTTCCAAGTCTCTCTCTCTCTGCAATACACAACCTCCAAACCCCAAAAAATGTGCGGCCGTTACGACACACCTCAATCTTTTACTCTCCCTTCACCGGCGCCGTCGCAAAGCCACTGTCAACCACCGCCGATCGAATCTCTTCCGTCAACCGCCCCCACCGCCTCCCGATCTCAACCTAGATTGGCGCATCCTAGAGGACCGATGAAGACGAATAAAGCTGCTACTTTAGCGAAGTTTCTTGAATGGAAGTTGTAGGAGCCTAGTAGATTATCCTACCATCATCATCACTTAAGGTGAAAAACTGTGTCCGACGGGCAACCCGGCTGAGAGAATGGCTTTAAGATCGGGTGGGAATGCAAACCCGAATTCGGCTTCTGCTCTAGCGAATTCTTTGTCGAATAACCTGGGTTGGACATGGATACCGAAGTTTTTTAAATGGGTCAAGACTTTGTTGGATAAGGATGTGAAGGAGAGGAGGCTGTTGCGAGGTGGAAGTGGGGTTGACGGTGATGATGTGGTGGCTCTGGCGGAGGCCGATGAGGTGTGTGGGGTTTAGGCCAGTCATTCTTCTGTCAACGTCCACCATTTTTGGTGGTGTGTTTTGAAGGGGGTTACAATTGGAAGTTTGATCGTGTAATTGGAGAAAAATGGGGGGTTTGAGTATGGTGTGTGGTTACTTTCAGGGAAGATAAAGAGGAAGTGAGAAAGGTGAAGTGGGAATAGGGGAAAGAAAAGGGGGTGATGGATGGATTGTGATTAGATTAAATTAGAGTAAATTAAGATCTTGCTTGTTTTAATTTTTTAATAGCGAGGGCACTTTGGTCATTTTACACCCATTTAACACCAAAAACTAACCACTATCCGTGTCAGGGACTATCCGGGAACGAAAATTGAAAAGTTGGAGACTATAGATGTAATTTTAGAAAGTTAGGGACTAAAGGTGAAAAAAGAGCAACCACAGGGACTATCCGCGCATTTAACTCTTTAAGATATTAAATCATACACTACATAATCTTAATATGATAATAGACAAAGGGAATGAACAGTGATTTAAGAACGTGTCTAGGCTTTAGTGGTTGCTAAGGGAGGTGTTGGGATTCTTTGAGGGTTTGCTACGTGTTATCTCCCTAAAGCTCCACCTCCTGAAACGGATCTGCGTGTCCTGCATGAAGCCACCAGATACTCGGCACTTGCTTCCTGCTCCACTTTTCCTAACCTAAATCGATCCGTCAAAAGCCAGGTGCCCTAATCGACCCCTCGAGTGAAAGAGTTGATGAAGGCTGGTTTTGGGAGGAGATTGCAGAGGAGGCCAATCTCAGGTTCAACGGGTGATGATGGTCTGGTGGTTTTGACGCAGCAAACAACGATGGTTGTTTACGGCGACCATGTCCACTGTTGATTCTAGGGTTCCGGTGAGGGTACCGATGTCTGTCATCGGAAGATCTACAGACGGAATGGGAAACTTGAAGTTGATCTTGAACAACCGCAACATTCAGAGACTTGAATCGGTGTTCTGACGAGAATTCATGTAAGTTCTTTTCGTCTGCATCTCTCCATTTTTATGTCGATTGACGCATCATGTAGTGAGGGTATATCACGAAGCCATGCGTGAGAGTGGCCGAGCGTGAACGGGAGGGGCGATGACGGTAGGTTCACCACCGTCAATCCACCGTCGCGGTCACAACGACACCACCGGTTACCGCCATTATTGAAAATTTTAGGATCCGTGACACAGAGACTGTATACAGATAAAATGATCTTCAGTTATACTCTATTAATAGAGCAATACATTTGAACGGTGGTTTTGGTCTTGGTTTGTTTCGATTGACCTATTGGGTCGTCATCCTCCCTTGAGATGTGTGTCTTCCGGCTTTACACCTTACCCATTTTTAAGAAGAACAAGGGGTGGTTACCAGAGGGTCACCACCGGCGGATTCTGGCAGTCTTGGTATGGCTAGTTTCAACATAAAACCTTAGCCGACGTTTTAGGCGATGGCGGCTGGCATTCTTGCGAGGTTTCGGCCTTTCTCCTACCAGACAATGATGCTGGCTTGCTACATGGTATGGCAACTCCGGTTGCAACTGTAGCGCCAGTGAGCGGGTTCGACGATGTTGATCTTTTCGGATCTGAGTCGATTGGTGTTCGTGATTTCGTTTTTTGTTTGCTTTGATTTCTGAGATTGATTGATTAGACGATTGTGTTGGTGGTGGTGGTCAAATATTTTGGTGTCCTGATTGTGTTGGTAGAGGTGGTGGAGTTGGATGTGTTGGTAGTGGTGGTGGTAGAGTTGTAGCTATTTAATGTACGAGTTGTATTGATGGTGATGGTGGATCCGTTTGATGATATTTGTGGCGATCGTTGCCTTCGATTAACGGCCGATTAACCCCACTGCGAGCGAGAATAATCTTGCTTACATTTTTGGTGTTAGATGGTGCCAGTGGTGGTCGGCCTTGTGTTGAGGTCCATGGCACCATCTCTATATGTCGATGTGGTGGTCGAGGATTTGTGTCATGGCTGCGTAGAGAATGGCCTGCGTAACTTGCCAAAAACCTTATTGCTGGTGGATGGTTTCGATTAAATCTTTATCTAATTCATCAAATTTTTGGTGTTTATGGTTGGCTTGGGTTTGTCATTTGTATCAACTTATATATGTCTTATGGCTGTGATGAATTCATACGTATGACTGTAAATTGGATGTTGATGTTGCCTTGGCATGGCAGGTATGGATTTTGTTTTTTTTTTTTGTGGGTTTTTTTTGTGCTTTCTGTACTTTGAGAACATGAACATTGTACCAGAGAAAATTAAATAGGCCATGATGATAATGATATAAGAAAAAAATCGTCTATCTTTGTTGTTTTGGCGTGGCAATCTGATGATTTGCAGCCACGATGAGGTATTATATCTGAGCCTACGAATACACATCTAACCAAATCAGATGTGTTCATATGGGAAGTTCATTGTCGATGATATTGATGTTGGTGCTTCTCTTTAAGAGATTCATTTGGATTTGTTTCTTTCCATCAGTTTTGTTGATTTATGTTATAGACACTTTTGGGGTTTTTGCTATGGTTATGTTGAATTAATCACTTTAACGTGTTTTAGTTATTGTTGTACTCATGTTTTTTTTATTTCTTAAAGGTTGGGCTGTAGTTTTGTTGATGTTTTGTTTCTATATGTTGTTGTTCTTGTATGAACTTATCATATGCATGCTTACAAAAAAAATTGTAATTTGTTTTGGTAAATCGCTTTTATAGCATCATCAAATTGTTATCTTATCATGGTTATTCATCATAGACATGTGCAATTCCACCAGACATATAGAGGAATGTAAGCTGGTCAGTTCCAATGCCCGATGGCTGCTATGCCTGAATTGAAGATGAAGGAAACCATAGATTCATCATTTTCATCCGTATGGCCAATGTTAGTTTCTCTTCTCTTAACTTAACTGTGTCCGCTTCATTCATATTAATTATTTAGTTATTCGGTTCGATTTGGTTAATAAGTTGTCTTATTTGGGTTGGTTTTCGGTTATGACAGAACAAACTGAAAACCGAATAAACTGAAAACCAAACAGAGCCGAACTTTCCGTATTCGTTATTCAGTTTGGTTAAGAATTTACCGTGTTCGGTTTGGTTCCATTAATAAGTTATTATATTTGGTTCGGTTTTTGGTTAAGACACTGGAAAATTTATAACCGAATAAGCTAAAAACTGAATAGAGGAAGTGATCGAACACCCCTAAACTTGAGTTTCGCATTTAAACATGATGCTTCATGATACTTTAAGGTTTATTACATTAAAATGTCACCAACTTGTACGTTTTGTTAGTTGTAATGAACTAAATATCTTGCAAGTTCGCTTATTTATTTTTGCTTTGGCCAGTTCACTTTTTAGGGATCAAGGTAATTAGGATTCCTTGACATTATAGATCTTTGAATGATAAGGTGTGTGCAGATCAGGTGTAAAGGTATCTACTACAAACATTTGCAAGATGGAAAAGAGGATTCTTCTAGGATGTGTCTCATGATAGGCACATTGTTAGCAACATTGTTTCACAGGTGAAACTGAACCACTTCTTTATGGTTATTATTTGATGTGATTTTAGATCACCTTGTTACAACTTAATTTTTAGTAAAAATATTTACTAGAACAACCCCATTTTTTCAGGGTATTTGCAAACAACCAATGCTACTTTGTGGTGATGGAAAACAAACACAAAGTTCAACGCATTTTATGACTTACCTCGGTTCTTACACGCGTCTCGACCCAACCCCCGTGTATTCAGCTGGTACCCTCCTTTTGTGGCATTAGTTCTAGCGGGTGTGTTGAATTTGTAAGAGTTTAGAAGTTATGTATTTGTACAAGTTTAGTTTAATTTAAACATATTTGTACAACACGTTTTTTTGGAGTTTGCAAGTGCCTATACCGCCACGAATGAGCCAAACCAAATCAAACTCCCGCAAACCCCAGGCGCAGCACGCCGGATTGATACCACTAGTTAGTTAATAAGAAAGAAACCGTAAACAGAAGGCATCTTCTTAATAAACAAATACAGGTAAAGGAGAATGGTAGTGCTGAAAATGTTGGCTAGGAAATGATGAGGATGATGATATTACATGTCTTGTTTATTTTTAATTATATCAACATGGATATTATATTATATATATTGTTGACGAGTGTTTATAAATAATAACTTTATTTTTATATCTTATAATAATATATAGTTTTTATTATTTTATTATTTAATATATTATAATAGTTTATTATTATATTTACTTTTAATAACATATTTTTCTTTTTTTTAAACATATATTCTTTATACTTTTTTTAATAATTGTTTTTTTTTCTTTTTTTGAACATATATTAATTTATTGATTAATTTGATACTTCTTTAATAATTTACGTTTATAACTTTTTTTCTAAAAACGTAAGTACGTAGTTGCGCTTAATTTCTTTCCCTGACATTCCGTTATAAGGTTTGTTAAAATGAAGTTGTACTCAAAATAAAGTATTTGTTTGGTATTATAAAACGGTACGATGATAAACTAAATCGTTCTAATGGTTTAACTTTCTAAACAACATGCTTTATTTTCAAATCACGTTTGTTTTACATTATCATTTGCTCGGTTATGCCGTAACGCGTGGTATAAAAAAACTAGTAATACATTAATATCAATCGGAAAAAGAATTATTGTTCGTATATATTTAATTATGAAAATTAATTAAATTAACGGTGGTGTATGGATTGGCAGCACATCGTGGAGGTTGGTGTTTGAATAGAATGTTAACTCAACACTTCAATTAATAAATTATATTAAAGAAGGAATGATGGTGTTTCTCTGAACTCTAAGCTGGAGCCTGGAACAAAGAAGCATGAAGGACCTTTTCTACTAATTATTATTGTATACCAATAGTATAATATGGGAGGATCAAATGTGATGAAATAATTACATGAGAAGAATGAAAAGAATATCCTAGTTATAGATTAAGATGATAAATAATTATAAATGAATGTAGCAAAGGTGTAAATAAAATAATCTTTTTATGTGTTTTCTTAATTGAAAAGGGTATTATGATAATGTTAGGGTGAAGGGAGTGGTTACCTATTCCAAATATGTAAACTCCTAATTCATCCAATCACACATTGCAATGTCAATTCACCGAAATAAGTTATCTAATGCTCAAAAACGTTGGCGATAGTTTACCTAATGGGGTTTAGGTAAACTATTTTCTAGAAAAAGGTAAAAATATGTGATTGGTTGAGAAGGAATTGACCCAACCACACACCCTTCTCTCCCCCCTTTCCCTCCATCTCACCGAATCGATGAGTCTTCACCATATTCTTCAACACCAATTAGTAAAGACGTTGTTGGCGGTGGTTTACCGCATCGGTAAAGACGTTTACCACGTGATACCGACCTCCACTCCGCTCACCCTTAGTGTAGGATTGCATTTATGTTAATTTGGTGGTTACATTATGTTATTAATTTGGTGGATATATTATCTTAACTAGTGTAAGAACATTTATGTTAATTTGGTGGTTACATTATGTTAGTTTTAGTGTAGGATTGCATCATGTTTCTACATAACTCAAAAAATAACGTTACTACACACCGCGTACATCAAATAGGATGATCCTACCCCTAGATGTTCCTACACAATCATAGATCCTAAACACATTTTTAAGGCTTATGTTACTACACAAACAATTAGAGAAAGTTGAATTATATGTGATTAATGTGTTTTATGATTCTACACACTTCGTAGATATTACTACACAAACATATAATGTTCGTACAACCTTTTTTTAAGGGTTATGTTCCTACAGAAACAATTAGAGAAAGTTGAATTATATGTTTGTGTGGCATGTAAGTCATAACGTAAGATGGTTATATTAATTAATTTATATATCTTGATTTATTTTTAAGTTATAAAGTGAAAACCATGAATAAACTAATTTGAATAGCTAGATAACAGGAAGTTATTATATTAACTATTTTTTTGAACATAAATTTCATTCAAAACACAGAGAGGCCCTCAACAGAAGGACCACTCAAAATCACCATTTACAACATATACAATGGGTATTTGACCCAGTCGTGCCAATCAATCCTACTACAATTGGATCTATATTTTAACCAAATAAAGGACATAGATTTAACCAAAGACACCACTTCCACCACCTTCGGATCAGCATTGTGGGAAACAACCTTATTACGTTCTTTCCATATCGCCCAGCACGTAACCACAAGGATCCCTCGGACTATTTTCTTACCCTTTGCAGCAACAGTAGCCGTACAATGCAGAACATCTTCAATTGAGCCGAAGCTAGCTGGATCCAAATGGCACCAGTTCCAGACCTGTCTCCATACTCCAGACGCGAACCCACTGTCAAAGAGAACATGAGAAACAGCCTCATCGACAACGTTACACATCGGACAGTTCGTCGTAGGCAAACCAACATTCCTTTTAACTAATTCCAGCCGTGTAGGAAGTCTGCCTTTATCAATATTCCATGCCAAAACATTTACCTTAATGGGGACCCATTTGACCCACCACAAATTACAACGTTGCTGGCCATATTATATTAACTATATGTGTAAGGTTCAAATGAGAAGAATTGTTTTGTAAGAAGAAAAAAGAATAAGTTTCAACCAATAAAAATGTTTCATTTTACTTTATTTAATATTTGCATTTAATTTTAATGTAAGGGTATATTTGTAAACTTACATAGATCATAATTTCTAGTCTTCCTTTTTAATAGCTAACTACATTAAATTTGTAATTATTTTCAAAATATATATTTTTCAAAAAATAAAAAAAAAATTAATTTAGAGTGTAGGATAAATTACTAGGTGTGTAGAATAAATTACGAGTTGTGTAGCATAAATTTAAGTATGTCTAGGATTATTTTTGAAATGTGTAGGATAACTTTTTATGCGTGTAGGCAATGAAAATTAGTGCAGAGAATAATAGTCTTTATGAGAATTAATTATTTACAGATTGTAATAAATGAAATGAAAGAATAACTACTTAATATTTTACAATTGTACTCTTTGTTCTTTTTATTCTCAATTAAATTTTCTTCTCAAATGAACCTCCCCCTTAACTATATTAATACAATTACCTCATTACCCTTATAAAATAAAGCACCCTTATTAGTTAAATTTTCTTCTTTTTCTTCTCAAACTTTTTTCCTTCTCATTTGAACTTCCCACTAGTATAATATGCATGTAAAACACACCCATCCACAGTCCACTCCAATTTCAATGAACATCTTTAGACTTTAGTTTTCCAACTCCAATCGGATATCAAGAGTGGCAGATAAGTGTCGTCCATATTATAAGTGGTGGAAAAAAATGTAAAAACTATTAAATATAACTATCGGCCAATAATGGTAATGTAGGACTAGCTCAGTTGGTAAGGCTACTTCTTCTTAGTAAAAGGTTTTAGGTTCAATTCTAAGAGTGATAATTTGGTGCAATTTAGTAGCTAGTATGAGTTTGGGTTGTTCACGAGCCGATCCGAACCGAGCGGACCTTTGCTCGTGCTTGGCTCGTTTACAACCGAGCGGCATCCAAACGAGCATATTCGAGCACGAAATTTTCCGAGCAAGCGGCGAGCGAGAAGCGAGCAACAAGTAATTTGGACAACCATATATTTAGCACGTTTCATTCAATGTCTCCGCTATAGCGGTCACGACTAAGGTTCAACTGTCCGAAGATGACACTAAGATTGAGGTCGGATCGTCTGAGGATGAGGCTCTGGTTGAAGCAGGTGAGGCGTTGAATATACAACAAAGAACAATTGTCGCATTGTGGTGTATGGTGAGAGTGAGAGGCGATTGCCGACTGACGATTGATGAGAGAAAGATGTCAAATATTGTCACTTCACGATTTAGAGTTTTAGTTTTAAATTTGTTGTTAAATTTTTTATTGGTTTGATTAGGCTAGTATGGATAAATATAATTGTATATTTGATTATAGTGGTCCAAATCTAATAGAGCGGTACATATATAAAATATGAATATACATGTAATTTGTGTGTGCATATATTATTATATATGTAATAAAGTAATAAAAATTTATTCGAGCCAAACCGAGCCGAGCAGACCTTTGCTCATGCTTGGCTCATTTGCAAACTGAACCAAACCGAGTGAGCATATTCCGAGCGTTTTCCGAACGATCAGCAAGCGAGCGATGAGTGACGAACGATTTGAACAGCCCTAGTATGAGTTGTGTACCATCAGCCTTTAAAAAAAATTATCGGCCAATAATCCCTCGAACGCGTAGCCTACAATTTTTAGGGATTAATTACATATGAACCACTTACTAGGGGAGTTTTTTTTTTCCAAACTAGTGTTGGTGGAAAAACTATTTACCAAAATTGTGTTCCTTGAAAACTATTAACCAAAATAGTGTTAAATGACAACATTTTGGATAGGGTTAAATGTCAATTTCTCCCTTAACACTAGTTTAGGAAAAAACTCCTTACTAAGGTAGGTCCTTTGAGCAAACTGTAACCAATAGGAGGCAAGACCATCAACCTGACATGACCCTCCAGCTACTTATCTATTGTCTCTAGTATACTAGTTATAAGAATATTTTTGTAAATATAAATCAGATTTTGATTGTAATAAGATTTTTTAACTATAATATATATATTTTTTTCATAAAGAACAAAAAAAATAAAGAACATGTAATTCATTTATATAAATATAAAACATTTATCTATATATTCTACTGATATCAGCCACAAACTTTCGTTGTTGATCTCTTGCTGAATATTCGTCGATGATCCATCAATGAAAGTTTCGTTGTTGTTGATCTGCTAGTGAATCCCATTTCACCTTGACCAGAACTAGTCTCTTGTGCTTGAGATTCTTAATCTTTCTATTTCAATTTATATTGGCTTTCCACAAATTTAAGCTTTTCATTTACCTCTATGTCTTGAAGAGGTACTACCAATGATTCGTCAGCTAAACATTTTTTTAAGATATATACATGAAATAAATCATGTATTCCTGCCATCTCTTCACGTAACTGTAGCTGATAAGCTATTGGTCCTATTCGTTTGATAATTTCAAAAGGTCCAACATATCTTGGGCTTAGCTTTCCTTTCTTACCAAATCTGACAACTCCTTTCCATTGTGAGACTTTTAACAGTACTTTGTCTCCGACCTGAAATTCTAATGGCTTTCGACGATTATCTGCATAACTCTTTTGACGGTTTCATGCTGTTTTCAGTCTTTCCTTGACCTGAATTATTTTGTAAGTTGTTTCTTGTACAATTTCAGGTCCTGACAATTGCTTTTCTCCAATTTCAGCCCAGCGTATCGGTGTTCGGCATTTCAATCCATAGAGTGCTTTAAATGGTTCAACATTAATACTTGTATGATAACTATTGTTGTAAGAAAATACTGTTAATGGTAAGTGATTGTCCCAACTTCCTCCAAATTCTATCACACAGGCTCTGAGCATGTCTTCCATAGTCTGGATCTCCCTTTCATTTTGTCCATCTGTTTGAGGATGATAAGCTGTACTTAGATTTAAACGGGTTCCCATAGCTTTTTGAAAACTTGTCCATAAATGAGAAGTAAAACGACTATCTCTGTCGGACACAATAGATAAAGGGATTCCATGTAATGAGACTACTTCATCTACATACAGTTTGGCTAATTGTTCCATACTGGAAGTTTTCTTTATTGGTAAGAAATGTGCGGATTTAGTTAATCTATCCACAATCACCCAGATTGTGTCGTTACCTTTTCATGTCTTGGGTAGTTTGGTAAGAAAGTCCATTGTTATCAATTCCCATTTCCAAATTGGCATATCCAATTGCTGAAGTAACCCTGAAGGTTTCTGATGTTCAGCTTTAACTTGTGAGCAAGTTAAACATTTAGCAACATAACTTGCTATGTCCTTTTTCATTCCTATCCACCAAAAGTTTTTCTTTAGATCTTGATACATCTTGTTACTTCCACGATACAACACTAAGGTCACCGTAATGCAAGATTGTAGTCATCGAGAAACAAGAATTTTAACGACGGTGGTAAAGAAAACAATGGTTGTTTTTGAATTACTCTGCTAATACTCAAAGCTTTTAGCCATTCCTGTGGATTTATAGTTTTCTTATTCAATGAAGCCTTCCACAACTTTTTACATCCTGCCAAGTTCAATAGAGCAAGACTCTCAAGGCCTCCTATGGTTTTACTAACATGAGTTAGATTTATACAAAACCAAAGAACCAAAGTCTCAAGATTAGGCAGGTGGTCGAGCCTGCGAATACGTATTCCACCTTAACATGTATGCTTACTCACTGGAAGTCTAAAATAAGGAGTCCAAAAGTTAGATAGATTCCACCTTAACACATGATATTCAACAATATATTGGTTGTTATCATGGTTTGGTTTTAGATTAGGTAATGTACTTATATGTATATAGTTATATTTTATGTCTAAGTCATAGATTGTTAAGTATATTTATGCATGGGTTGGATGAATCCATTAACCACATAATTCACCAATGCATAAATCATCACTTTGATGATTCGGATGGTCATGAATACAAGTACGTAAGGCATAAATTAAATCATCCAATTCACCTAAACAACCAAGTGAGTTAAACTAGAAGAGTTCATTCCAATCATGGATAGTGTTTGAAGACTTGGTGTGGTTTGTTCACTTTGTTTACTTGAAAGTTGTTTGGTGACTTAGATGGTATGAAAGTAAGCTAGTTAACTACGTAATCTAATGAGGTAGGTTGACTCCATGTTGTAGAACCTAGGTTCCATTGTTCACACCATTACCATAGCTCAAATCTTTCCACATTGCAAGTTGAAGACTTGGTTCGGTTTCTCTCACTTTGTTATATTGTGGAGATTACTTTGGGTCTTTGAAGCATTAAGAAGGAGGCATATGAACCGCATGCTTTCTGGAACAAACCTTAACTCAAGTCCCTTAACATGAAGATTAGTTGGGAATCCAGTTTGGTACATAATATCCCAAGAAAACAAAATAGAAAACAATAAGTATGAAAGTTTTAACAAAACTCAGAAAAATAATCATAACTTTGGACCTCAAAATTGCGATGTACCAACTTTGTTTACCTTGGTAAACATGTGGTAACACTCCTAGAAGTTATCCAAGTAGGAGGAAAACAAGAAGAAAAGGCTGAAGAAACAAGCTCAAAGTCACTTTTTGGACTTAGAATTTGCTGCCCAAAAGTTGAAGATTTCTTGATGATTTGAGAGAGTTTGGGTGTGATTAGAAAGCGTGGAAAATGTGTAGGAGGTGGTGGAGGCTTGTATTTATAAGTGGAGGTTAGGGTTTGGTAGTTAATGAAGGTGGTTGGGAGTTAGAACATTCAAGAAAGTGGTTGGGGATATTAAAATTTCATATTTAGTTCTTGCACTTGGATTGTTGGTTATTTTATGCTATAAACTCATTGTTTTGCATGTTTTTAGTATTTTAAGGTGTATGCAAGTGTGTTATAAGTATGAAACATGTATGAATGTGATTCCGAGAAAATATAATCTCGATGTATGTCTCGATTTTTAATTAAAACGTGTATTTCGCGATTGATTACGTATTATGCAAGATTGTTGTGCAAGTATGATATAAAATGCGATTTTAATATGATCAAAGTCTCGGAATTACAAGGATTGAATTTGAAATACGAATTACAATAAATTGAAAATGAGACGGAAAATACGGAACGTTACATACTACGTGTTTAATACTGATTGAAGATACATGTTTAACATCATTGATTGATTTACAATACATGTGTAATGATGATAAATTGATAGTTGATGCCAATTTGAAGTTTAAAAGGATAATTGAATAGTAATTTGAAGAATTGATGAATTGACGGAACGTATTGATGAATTGACGGAACGTATTGATGAAATTATGAAACATGTGAGTGGTGATGGTATGTGTCTAATAGATGTTTAAAATGTCCTGTAATAATGTTTCTAGGTTATTGATGATTGAAGTGTGTGATTGATGTTTAAAAGAGTTTCTTCCAAAACTTGTTGAAACAATGCCTTTTGAAAGTAATATATGTCATATGGAACAATGCTTGTGTCATTATAAAGTGAAATTAATGATCTTTAATCCATTGGTCTAATATAACAAGGTCTTAATTCATCTTTAAGTTTGCTTAAAATGAAAAGATGAGATAAATAATCATATCACACTAATGTGGATATGATTCTCTCATTTTATTAGTTATATAAGAGCACCCTATTGAGCATGATGACCTTGAATCATAACATGCTCCTTCAAAGGTATTGCTTTGTTAATCATGTAAAAACCTTGAAATATTATGGAAGTCTCATGTTGTATTCATATTTTGATTGACAAGTACATTATTATCAGGTGATTAACACTCATTTTGACAAGAAGTATTTAGCATACTCGTATTGTTTCACGTTAAACTTAGCGACTAACATGTTGTAGTGCACATGTCATCCAGAGCTTATACCTCTCGATTATTTTCATATATAGGATGACGATTGCGTTTACCAAACATGCTTATTCACTAGGTATTATTCCATGTCTGAAATTCCATCTAAGAATTCAATTGCCAAAAAGGTTTAAGTTGTTGGATCTATTAGTGCTTTAAATACAAATCAAACAAAACTGTGTATATGTTTTAACTAATAAAATGTTGCATTTTTAGTAGTCCATCTCATGCATCGGTGACAATGAAACGCCAATTTCTGATGCCGGGAAGAGTCGACGGGTCTAGCACCTGGTGTGAGTCTTGGAGTGAGTTTCATGGGGCTATAATATTCTTAAAAGAAATGTTGTGTAGGGTATTTTGATATCTAGGTGTTGGGTGCAAGAGGTTCAGTCATATATAGTTACATGTTGGTTTTTCGTGTTATTCAGTTCTGGGTTGGAGTTTTACTTCAGGTTTTCTGAAAGTATAAAGTGATCACACTATCTGTCTTAAGGTCTAATGGGAGAGGTTGTGCGAAATGAATGTATGTGTAAGAAGGATTGCGGCCATAAGATTCACTCGGTTGTGTTTGTGGCCCATGATCTGCTGCACACTGCACTTCATGAATGTGGAGGTGGGGCAGGAACAAGTTCATTCATATATGTCTAAAAGGGTAGTGAGAGTGGATGACAAAGATTCGATTCACTTGCAAATGAGATGTGATTTATATATATTAGAAATCAAGCAAAGATGGTGTTGGCTGGTAGCAACCCAGACGATTAAAATCCATTAGGTTAGAAGAGATGATGATTGCTTCGAATGATTTCAATGGAGTTGTTCCTTAACTGAAGAGTCTGTGAGGAGTTAGCACTGGAATGGTAGATTAGAGGTAATTTAGAAATGTGTTAGATGTTGATTCTATTATTGGGCGAGTCTTTTTTATAGGTTTTCCTTTTGATTGTTATGTCTTTTCTTTTCCAAGCGAGACACTGGATTGTTTTAATGAAAACTTAAGCAGTGCCTCTTCAATATATAGAAAAATATATGTTTCCCTTTTGTTTAAGTGGCCGATAAAAAATTTAAATGTTTTGAAAACACGTCTTCATGTACGTGTATAAGCTATTACTCTTGTCACTTAAAGTATTTAAATTAATAACTCAAAATAAACGAACTTATCAAACAAGACTCATATAAAACATAAACAATTTACATAAGAATAAACTATTTAATTGACAATATTGTATACCTTACACCCATTAATGTTCTATGTAGTTTTGCTTAAAAATTATACTTGCAAAAGATATTAGTTCACGGGTAACTAACCTAGTGTATGTATATAAGATGCTAGTTTGTTTGTTTGCTAAATGTTTCATCTCTAATTGTAGAGTAAACTGTCAAAACAGTCTATGAGGTTTGGTCGCTTTTGTCACTTTAGTTCAAAACTCAAATCTGGGTCTCTCTTGTTTCAATTTTCTTGTCATTTTCATTCAAAAGCAAAATCTATTCATATTTTTCAGTTAACATCTAGTTTTTTTGTCTTTTTCTCCCTTTTAACGAAGGGCAAAGTGGTCAGATTTTTTAGTTTGTTATAATAAAACGTTAAAAGACCATTTTGCTCTTCATTAAAAGGGAGAAAAAAGACAAAAAAAAAAAAAAAAAAATCGGATGTCAACTGAAAAATCTGAACAGATTTTGATTTTGAATAAAAATAGCAACAAAATTGAAACCATATGAACACAAATTTAAAAAA
Organism: Helianthus tuberosus; assembly: GCA_030545235.1. Classification (NCBI taxonomy): domain Eukaryota; kingdom Viridiplantae; phylum Streptophyta; class Magnoliopsida; order Asterales; family Asteraceae; genus Helianthus; species Helianthus tuberosus. The sequence goes on from CM060450.1 coordinate 177,599,972, forward strand.
AATAAGTTTTGAACTAAAGTTGCAAAAATGACTATATCTCATGGACCATTTTGCCAGTTTACTCTTTGTAAATGTGTTCTATTTTACGGTGTCTCCGTCAATTTACACATCTATCGTCTGGTGCCAAATTTTACACTTGAGATCGATGATTTCTCTAATTTCACTTTCTTTAAAACAAAAATATAATTATAGTTTAAGAGTATATATGTTGGTTTGATCATTTCTTTTCAAGAACAGCAGGTAGTAAATGGAGACGGGGATGTAAAGGATTAATAATATTAAGAGTTGGTAATTAATATACATGAAGTATGGTTGAAACCAAGATGTACGTTATCCAACCCCATCCCATCATCAATCACTCTGGTACTGGTAGGCTGGTTCACAGAATTCTCCTCCAAGATCATCGCAGGCCTCTGCAATAAACACCCTGTAGAAAACAACATTTCATCAACAAGAGATGGAATGAATACATCTATATATATATATATATATAATTGAAAACCAGATGGATATTACGTTTTGGGACTGTCGTACTGGAGATACTCTCTGTCAAGTGTTTGTGAATTAGTAGTAGTATTGTGGTTGGAGGAGGCGGTGTTAGCTTCTTTTGGTTTGGTCTCGGGGAACATTTCAACATCACAAGCCACGCCACCCAAAATCTCGCATGCTTCTGCCGGGAAAACACTAAAACAAGTATAGATTATTATATTATTCATGAACAAGAAGATTTAAGCAAAGATTTTAGTGCTTACGAGGACTTCATGGAGCTGTAATCCACTTCAGCTGCTTTGATGGCGATAGAAGAAGAAGAAGAAGTTGATGATGATGATGTTTTAATACGGTGTTTAGCAGGAAATAAGAAAGTTGAGGTTAATTTGGTAGAGAGGAAAGGTGCTGATGAACAAGGCAAGTAGATCGAAGGCTGCATTTTCTGTTTGATTGTTGATGGGTTTTTTTTTTAACTTCCAATTATTAATATAGGCAAAAACCTTAACTAAGAGATAAGGTGTGTTGTTGGATAAGGATCAGGTTTGGTTTGGCTTCATGTGGAAGATATTTTTTCACTGGTCCCCTCACCTTAATCATGTTTTTTAGATTGAAAACTTCTGTACCGAGAGATAGAAACAAGTAAATCGAGAAAATTTGTGTTTATAACTTGATACAATAACACTAACTAGACATTTGTACTAGTTAGACAAGGGAAACATTGCATAAAAAGACCCGAACTTAGAACGGGCATAACTCTAAGTATGATTGGAGTTACGGGGATCGTGACCAGTGTCGAAGCTTGAGATTTCTGACCAAGGGTCGAAAACGTATATACCTAAAAAAAATTATAAAACCGGAGGGTCGAAAACGTATATACCTAAAAAATTCTAAACGAAAACTAGATACCGTACACTACTAAACGAAAACTACATACCATACAAATTTAGAAAACACATATAAAAGTGTACCTCCCTATTGTATTAGTTTAAACATTCAAAAATCTATCCAGAATTATTCCTCGTGTTAAGTTCGCTTCCACTCTGCTGCATTAGGTTCCATCTTTAGATATGGTGTATATATGGTTATATCGTATGTATTTTGGTGCTCCCGGCTATAGCACCTTGCTAAAGCAATGTTTATAATTAATACAAATTTCTACCCACATTCGGCTACAAGAGACTCCGGACATAATAGTTACCTTTTTCGTTGCCAGAAACTCCGCCATGCATTGACATCCAACTAGCCAAGTAAATTTTTGTCATTTTCCCTAATTGGTCTAAAAAAATCTTGTCTAGAACTATTATCATTAAGACAAGTTTTTGATACGGGTCACAACCATACAAAGCGATATACTAGAAGATTAACCATCATCACACATGGCCCTTCGCATTGATCGTGGGCATAAGAGGCCCTCCCCCTAGCCTACGACCTTATAACACAGGCATTCACATATGTCACCTTAAGACATTGGCGTAGCATAGTGGGAGCGAGGAGGGGCGCCCGACCCCCCGAATTTTTCACTCAGTAGTGTGCGGTGTATAGAATTTTTTAGGTATATACGTTTTCGACCCCCTGGTTTTATAATTTTTTTAGGTATCTACGTTTTCGACCCCCAATCGAAAATCTCAAGCTTCGCCACTGCCTCAAGATTTGGGTCAGTTAGGGTGGTATGTGGATGCTAGAGCCATGATACATGTCACTTCGCACGGAGATACTAGCCCAAATTAAGTCAATATGTTTAGTGGCGGAGCTTGGCCAAAAGTTTCGGAGGTGGGAGTCATGGGACCCAATTTATATATTATAGAGTAAATTACGTTTGGCCCCTGTGGTTATATCACTTTTACTATATTAGCTCAAAATAGGATTTTTTTAACATATGTGCCCCCATGGTCTCTATAACTAACTATTTAGGCCCCTGAGTCTAACTCAACCCCAAACTCCAGTTAATTATTTGTCACATGGCAGGCACATGATGGGTATAATGGTAATTTCTCCTCCCTTTTAAATCTAACCTAGATCTTCAAGAACATCATCATCTTCTAACCCAGATCTTCAAGAACATGACCACCTTCAACCATCATCATCATCCCCAGATCTTCAATTAAGCTTCCAGATCTTTAACGTATATTCATTTCCCACACTTATTGATCAGACCTACTACCAAAAGCTCAAAATCATTTCAGATTAACAAATTATCACTTAATCTTCAATCTCAAATCCTACTATAACAAAAACACCAATCCACAATTGACATTCATAATTTCACATCAATCTAAAACAATATCTTCAACTCAAAATACAATTAAGAAAAAAAAACAGATTCAGTAAACGAATTCATCGCATTTTCACAAACTTCAAATTAAACTACAACGAGGATTTCCGTAGCTTTTAAACATAGAGCTTTGACTTCAGATTCTTCTAATGGTTCACAGTTCTTGAGCTTCTCAATTTGCTTGTCTGCTGAAATCAACAACAAACACAATCAAATCATAAAATAAAAAAATAAAAAAAAACTGAAATCAACAATCACCTTAAACATAAACGGAAGATCAACACCCCACTTCCCAACAACCAAATCACCCGAAACCTTCGGATTCTCCGAAACCCATGATTTCAAACTCACATTTCCGATCCCCTTTTCCCCGACAACATACGACGGTCCAGAATCATGAGTCCCCATCCAAAGTTCAGCATAATGTTTGCTTTCCTCAATTTCACAATCACAGTTGCCTGAAAAGGTTCTTGTTGTTGAAATATGATTCAAACCCCTAATTTATCATGCACGTGGGTATTTGGTTTGGTCATCCGAAGTTCAAGGCTTATCTACTAGCTGTTTTGTTTACGTTAGTGTTTGTTGAATAAGTTTGTGAGATCCACTTTTTTAGGTTTTCAGTTTTATTCCGTTGTAATGCTGCATTTATATTGAAGCCGTTGTGTTTGTTTTGATTATTCACAATTGCATAATAAAAAGCCTTGAGTTTGATCAAAGTGAGCGATTATCTTTGTACATTAAATAAGTTTTGATATCAACAGTGGTATCAGAGCTTGAGTGTGATCTAGTTCTCCATTCCTGTTCTTCTCTCATTCAATGGCCGATCAAACAAGTAATTTGCCCACTGCTCCTACTCTGATCCCTGTCTTTAAGGGGGAAGGGTATGAACATTGGAGCATACGAATGAAAACCATTTTAAAGTCAAGAGATCTCTGGGATCTGGTGGAGCAAGGTGTCAACAATCAAGAATCCGATGCAAACAAACTCAAGGCTTCCAAGAAAAGAGATGCTCATGCTATGGCCTTTATTCAATAGGCTGTTCATGACCATTTATTTTCTCGAATTGCTGCTGCTGAATCATCTAAAGAAAGTTGGGATATTCTGAAGATGGAGTATCAAGGAGATACTCTCGAATTGCAAGGATTGAGAAGAGAGTTTGAGAATCTCTCTACGAAAGACAATGAAACAGTTGGAGAATACTTCTCTAGAGTTATGGGGAATGTGAGTCAGAAGAGAGCGTATGGGGAGGTCGTTTCTGATCATACCATTGTTGAGAAAATACTTCGAAGTTTATCTCCGAAGTTTGATCACATTGTTCCATCTATTAAGGTATCCTTTGATCTGTCTAAACTCACTCCTGTGAGGCTGATGGGTTCCTTGCAATCACAAGAAGAAAGAATAAATAGCAGATCTCATGAGAAAACGGAGAAATTTGAAGAACATGCCCTGCAGGTTATACAAGAAGGAAACCGGTCATCAAATGCACGTGGCAGAGGACGTGGAGGTTACAGAGGCCGGGGTAGAGGAAGATCATTTGATAGAAGCAAGGTACCGCAATGTTTTACTTGCAAAAAATATGGCCATTTATCCAAGGATTGCTGGTATAATGAAGATGCTCAGGTCAATATCGCTGCTGAATCAGTGGAACCAAACGAAAACAATAACAATAGTGAGGACCAGTACTTATTTATGGCGGTTATACATGAACAAGAAGCCAACAATCTGTGGTTTCTCGATTCAGGATGTTCAAACCATATGACAGGATCCAAGGTTAGTTTTGTTGAACTTAATGAAACCTTCAAGATGAATGTTCAATTGGGAAATAAAAAGATACTTGTAGTTGAAGGAAAAGGTGTTGTTCGAATTTATACTGGCCCAAACTCATATAAATTGCTTAGCGATGTATATTATGCTCCAACTTTGGAGTATAATCTGTTGAGTGTGGGTCAGCTAATGAGGAAAGGTTATTCGTTGTTGTTTGAAGGTCGTGACTGCATCATTAAAAATCAAGGTACTGAATTGATGAAAATTCCTGTTGCTACAAATAACATGTTTGTGGTGGATGCTTCAAAGGCAGAAACCAGCACTCCCAACAAGCCTTCGTTTCTTCAAGTATGGCATAAAAGATATGGGCACTTAAACTGGGATAGTTTAAAGCTGTTGCATGAGAAAGCTATGGTTTGTGGTTTACCCCAGATTAAAGGCACAAGTGTATGTGAAGGGTGTATTCTAGGTAAGCAGATCCAGCTACCCTTCAAATCCTCTTCCTGGAGAGCTACAAAGAAATTGGAACTTGTGCATGCTGATCTATGTGGTCCGATGCAGGTACCCAGTCTTGGTCACAGCCTTTATTACTTTCTCCTGATAGATGATGTGTCTAGGATGTGTTGGGTATATTTTTTGTCAAAAAATCCGATGCATTTGAAAGATTTAAAGTTTTTAAAGCCCTGGTTGAAAAGCAAAGTGAATGTAGTCTGAAGGTTTTGAGAACGGATAGAGGTGGAGAATTTTGCAGCAATGAATTTAATTCCTTCTGTGAAGTGAATGGTATTAGAAGGGAGCTGAGTGAACCTCACACACCACAACACAATGGTGTTGTGGAAAGGAAAAATAGAACTGTAATGGGCATGGCTAGAAGCATGCTAAAGGAAAGAAACTTGCCGAATCACTTCTGGGCAGAAGCTGTTGCCACAGCAGTGTACGCCATTAACAGAGCTCCAACCTCAGCTGTTCAAGACAAGACTCCTCATCAGGTATGGTTTGATGTTAAACCAGACGTTTCTAATATGAAGATTTTTGGGTGTGTTGCATATGGTCATAAGTATGTTCAGGGGAGGAGGAAGCTTGATGATAGATCAAAAAAAATGATCTTCATTGGGTATTCATCCAATGGAACGGGATATAGGCTTTATAATCCTATTACAAAGAAGATCGAAACCAGGAGTTTCAATGACACTACAATTTTGGAAGACAACTCATGGGACTGGCAGGAATTGCACAAGTCAGAAAAACAATTGTATGAAAGAATGTATTCGGATCCGTTCCCTCAAACGGGCTACAATTGATAGCACCAATGATACTGAACCATCTGATTTGGAAGGAGCAGTATCATCTGGTGTTACAACTCCCCAAGGCAGTACTCAGCAATCGCACTCAACCGAGAGTTCAGGTTCCAGCTCTTCAGCTCCTCTGCGAGTTAGAACCATGGCTGATCTTTATGCTACTACTCAAGAAGTTAATGAGGCCTCGTCATATCATTTGAATTGTCAATTTGCTCTTAATATAGCTGATCCTATCAATTATTCAGAAGCCGCTAAAAAGAAAGAATGGCAGGAGGCTATGCAAGCTGAAATGGATGCTATCACTAAAAACCAGACGTGGATGTTGGTGGATCTGCCAAATGAAAGAAATGTTGTGGGCTTGAAGTGGCTGTATAAGACCAAAGTGGGTCCTGACGGGAAGATAATTAAACAGAAAGCCAGATTGGTTGCTAAGGGTTATTCTCAAAAATATGGGATAGATTATGAAGAAACTTTTGCTCCGGTGGCTAGATTTGAAACCATCAGAATCGTTATAGCAGTTGCAGCTCTTAAAGGATGGTTATTGCACCAATTGGATGTAAAGTCAGCTTTTTTTAATGGTGATCTTGATGAATAAATTTATGTTTAACAACCAGAAGGTTTTGAGGTGAAAGGGCAGCAAGACAAAGTTTATAAACTGCACAAAGCCCTTTACGGATTGAAGCAAGCACCCAGGTCGTGGTATTCTAAAATTGATGGGTATTTCAGTGATAATGGATATATTAAGAGCCTGAATGAACCAACTCTTTATGTGAAGAATTGTTCAACTGATGTCATCTATGTGTGTTTATATGTGGACGACATCATTTGTACAAGTTCTAGTGAAGTTCTCATAGAAGAGTTCAAAGCTGGGATGAAGCGGATGTTTGAGATGACTGATTTGGGGCAGTTGCGCTACTTTCTTGGATTAGAAGTGAACCGGACTCAGGATGGGTTTTTTATTTCACAAGAGAAATATGCTCAAAGTCTCTTAAACAAGTTTGGTATGAAAGATTGCAATGGTGAAGATATTCCTATGAGTTCTTATGACAAGTATCAGGCAGATGATGGTGAAGACAAGGTTGATGAAACGAAGTATCGAAGCTTAGTTGGTGGTTTAATCTATCTTACACACACACGGCCAGACCTAGCTTTTGCGGTTGGATTTTTATCCAGATTCATGCAGTCTCCATCTAAAGTCCATGCTGGTGCAGCCAAGAAAATTCTAAGATATGTTGCTTCTACATCCGAGTATGGTATTTGGTATAAAAGGAATGATAAACTCAAGCATATTGGATATTCAGACAGTGATTGGGCAGCTTGTGTTGATGATAGAAAGAGTGTTGGTGCCTATGTCTTTGCTGTTGGTAGTGGGGCAGTTTCTTGGAGTTCAAAGAAACAGAATACAGTGGCCCTCTCTAGCACTGAAGTTGAGTATATCTCAGCTACTGGTGCAACTTGTCAAGGTATCTGGATCAGAAGGATTTTAGAAGATTTGGGGCACGTTCAGAATCATGCTACAGTAATCTGGTGTGATAGTCAGTCTGCAATCAACTTATCAAGAAATCCTGTGCTACATGGCCGAGCTAAGCATATAGAGTTGAAGTATCATTTCATTAGAGACATGGTTAGACAAGAGAAGGTGGTCCTACAGTGTGACAACTCGAGTTTCCAAGATTCTATCTTCGCATTTAGTGCACGCTAATTTTTTTTTATTATTTTAGTTGTTTGTTAATACGACTCGTTGTTTCACAACGCTTACCTTTGTAATACGTTATATCGTATTTCGATTAATATTGTGTACTTGGAAATCCGTAATATTTGTTAATATGTGAGTGTGTGTTATTAAGGTTTGTATTAATTACATGTTAATTAAATGATGGAACTTACTGAGAACAAGCACTCATGAAATCACACAAGTGATGAAAACACTTTAGTGTTTTCGTCCAGAATGTTCAACGAAATCAGAGACTGGGCCTTGGCCCAGTGGGGGATTGAGATATTTTATAAACAATCTTCCCAGACAAGTTTCACATTTATCAAACATTATCTTATCACAATTGTCTCCCACTACCTCTGAAAACCCAACAAAAGAGTTCATCCTTTGAAGCAAAAACCTATGTTTAATCCTTGGTTAGTGATTTCATGATTCAAGTTGTTTCTTGTTGTATCGTATGATTTTGGATGTTTAATCATGATGTTTGTATACATTTATATATGTGATTATGTGATTTGATCATGGTGTGATTGTTAGAAAATTATTATCTATGAACTGTTTGAATATTGGATGTTTGGAAGTTACAGTGGGTATATGTTAATGAATGATAAACACTATGATTGTTGTTGGATGTTAATTCTGAGAATAAAGATGAGTAGATATCTAATCAAATGTTTTAGCTTTTGTTTGTTTGATTGTTTGTACAAAAGGGTTGAATCTGATAAGAAATGGGATTGGATTTTACTGGGTTTTTATGTTACTGTAAGTTTGTTGATGATGATGATGACTAGTAACGAAAACACCCCCACATTAATCAATTGGACGAAATCACTTAAAGTGATTTCGGCCCAAACAGTTCAGCCCAAGGGGTTTTCGGCCCAGTAAGGGTTTTCGGCCCCATGTTTGGTTTTCGGCACTTAGGGGGATTTCGGCTATAAGAGTGTTTTCGGCATTATGTGTTTTCGGCACTAGTGTGTGTTTGGCAACTTATTTACTGTTAATAATTATTGTTATTAAATATGTTATTCAATTAAACTAATCACTTGAATAACTCAGTTAGTTTATTTAACTATGTTAAATATGTATTTTGAGAACCTCATTGTTTGAGTAACTCTGTTAGATGACAATTCTGTTAAGTTGTTAACTGGGTTAACTAACTTACTCTGTTTGTTTATTATTTCAATGAAGTGGATCGATTCTGTTATTCCATTGAACTCCATTAACTTTATTCACTCAGTTAATTTGCTAGATTTGCTAGATGCCAACTCTGTTACATGTATAGATGCAATTAACTGCTTGTGTTGCATGTTATGAACTGTCAAACACTCTATGATATTACTGTGACACTAGTTTCATGTGAAACATTTCGAATGTGAACTGATTGAGTATACGTGCACTATAGGACTTGACTGATTAATAGTGAGCACTTAACTTAGCATACCGAGCAAACAAGGTGAGTTCACACTTCTACCAAGGCATGGGATTCCCGGGGTTGGGAATGGGTTGATTAATTGATTATTTATGCTTAAGAGTTATCGGAATTACATACCATTGGCCTCGGGAGAGGAAGGTTAATGGTAGATACTACTAGACTAGTGATACATATACTTCTCTTCGCAAACATGCCGGGATCGGCCGCGATACTAGAACAATCTTCGCAAACATGCCTGGAATGGCCGCGAACTATACTTTAATCTTCGCAAACATGCCTGGAATGGCCGCGATACAAATATAACTAGTCTAGAAAACTTGGGAAACCCCCACTAAACTTCGCAAACATGCCTTGAGGGCCGCGATGCTATTACACACGATACATGATTACTAATCGAACATACGATTTACGAAATGAACATTATAACTAAATAACCAACTGTGAACTCGCTCAACTAGTTGTTGACTCTCTGTTACATGCCTTGCAGGACCATAGGTACTTTTGGAGCTTGCACGGGAGGCACAGTCGTTGTGGACATGGATCGTGAATGTGTTATTAAACATTATAACATTTTGTACTTAAACTTATGTTGGGTTTTACATTAATGCTTCCGCTACACACTTGTTCATATTTGGTTTTGTAAACACCTATCGTATTGATGAATGACTTTTAATATATATACTTATGTTCAATATGATTGGTGGCTTGATCCTGGTCATGTCACGCCTCCAAGCGGTGGTACTCCGCGTGTGGATTTTGGGGGTGTGACAGATTGGTATCAGAGCCATTGGTTATAGAGAACTCGGTTTTAATAAGGGGAAAACGTTTTTATTAAAACCAGACTATAACCAGAACAGTGCTCAACGATCCACAACGACGCCTCGCTCCACGTGCAAGACTCATCACTCTAGGTAATATGGTACATGTCTTATTGCCTACTTGCTAGAATTGTATAGAACTTTGCTCCGGGTATGCTTAGGTTAACTTGACACTATTGCATGAGAACACTTGTGTGATTATTCTCTTTTGTTATCGCACTACTCGCGAACCTCTCTCACTTATGACATATTTGCTATGAAGATCATGTCTGGATGCATTAACATGACGCAAGCCCAACTGACGGCTCTCATTAACGAACAAGTTGCTGCGGCAGTTGCAGCCGCACAAGCAGGAGGTCAACCACCTGTTTGTACCTTCAAAACGTTCATGGACTGTCGTCCCAGTACTTTTAGTGGCACGGAAGGAGCAGTTGGACTCCTCCATTGGTTTGAAAAGCTCGAGTCAGTATTTGAAATGTGTGAATGCCCTGAGGCTCGCAGGGTGAAGTACGCCACTGGTACTCTGGAAGGCATTGCGCTGACTTGGTGGAATGCGCAGGTTCAGATGTTAGGGTTGGCTGTTGCTAACGCCACACCCTGGAACGGTTTCAAGGAATTGATTAAAGAGGAATACTGTAGCCGTGATGATATTCATAAGCTGGAGGTAGAGTTTTACCACTTGAAAATGACGGGGTCAGAAATTGAAGCATACACCAGAAGATCGAATGAGTTGGCTATTCTATGTCCTACTATGGTGGACCCTCCCATTAAGCGTATCGAACTGTATCTCAATGGTCTGGTGCCGGAGATTCAAAGTCACGTAACCTCAGCGAATCTTGGCACTATTCAACAAATCGTCAAGCTAGCTCATCGCCTCACCGATCAGGCAGTGGAACAGAACAGGCTGCCTAAACGTATCAACGCTACTACTACCGCTAACACTCCAGTTACTCCTGCTATTCCCAGTGACAACAAGCGGAAATGGGAAGGGGATTCCAGCAGGGGTTCAGCTATTGTACAATCTCAAGCACAACAGCAGCGCAAGACTAGTGATTACCAGAGCCTGAGTCAGCAATCGTCTGGTGGTCAGGGGCAGAGTGGATATCGGGGAACTCATCCACTGTGTAACAGGTGCAACAAACACCACAGTGGTCAGTGTCGTAGAGGCCGCTGTCAGAGATGCCTAAGGGTAGGTCATGAAGCTAAAGATTGCAGGAGCTCAAGGCCTGCGAATCAGAACCAGCAACAACAGCCACCAGTTCCACGAAACCAGTCACAGCAACAACAGCAAGGAAATAAGACATGCTTTCAGTGTGGGGCTGAAGGTCATTTCAAGCGGAACTGCCCCCAGTTAAACCAGAATCAGAACAACAACAACAACAATCAGGGCAGTGGGAACAACAATGGGGGAAACAACAACAACAATGGTGCAAAGGGTCGTTTATTTGTGATTGGTCAGAGTGACGCAAGGAACGATCCTAATGTGGTTACGGGTAAGTTTCTCCTCGATGACTTTTATGTTACCGTATTATTTGATTCGGGTGCGGATACCAGTTATATGTCTCTGAACGTTAGTCAAATGCTTAAACGCGCACCAACACTTTTGAACACCAAACATGTCGTAGAGTTAGCTAACGGTAAAAGTCTAGAGGCCACACACATAGTTCAGGGTTGTAATCTTATCCTCGCTGGTCAGATTTTCTCTATCGATCTCATTCCTATAACTCTGAGTAGTTTTGACGTCGTCATTGGTATGGATTGGTTATCCCAACAGCAAGCAGAGATCCTATGCAAGGAGAAGGTCATTCGTATTCCTCGTTCTGGCAAAGAACCTCTCGAAGTTCAAGGCGACAAGAGTGGTGTCGTGAGTGGCATCATCTCCTTCTTGAAGGCTCAGAAGTGTCTGCGAAAGGGCCACATAGCTATTTTAGCACTCGTTACTGATACATCGACGACAGAGAAAAAGATTGGGGATATTTCTGTAGTACGCGACTTTCCTCAAGTGTTTCCTGAAGAGTTACCTGGGCTACCGCCCCATCGCCAGGTCGAATTTCAGATCGAGCTAGCTCCAGGAGCAGCACCTATAGCTCGAGCGCCTTACCGCTTAGCTCCAACTGAACTGGAAGAACTGTCTAAGCAATTGCAAGAACTCTTGGAAAAGGGATTCATACGTCCTAGCTCATCGCCCTGGGGAGCTCCAGTATTATTTGTAAAGAAGAAAGACGGTACCTTTCGTATGTGCATAGATTACCGCGAACTGAACAAGGTGACGGTGAAGAATCGTTATCCACTTCCACGCATCGACGACTTATTCGACCAGTTGCAAGGGTCGACCTATTACTCAAAGATTGATCTGAGGTCAGGTTACCATCAACTGAGAGTCCGGGATGAGGACGTCTCCAAAACAGCATTCAGAACTCGCTACGGTCATTACGAGTTTTTGGTCATGCCATTCGGGCTAACGAACGCGCCTGCGGTTTTCATGGATCTTATGAACAGGGTGTGCAAACCTTATCTTGACAAGTTTGTTATTGTTTTCATTGACGACATCCTGATTTATTCGAAGAATCGGGAGGAGCATGAGCAGCATTTACGACTTATTCTGGAACTCCTTCGAACGGAACAGCTGTACGCTAAGTTTTCAAAATGCGACTTCTGGCTTCGTGAAGTCCACTTTCTAGGCCACGTGGTAAACGAGGATGGGATTCATGTCGATCCATCCAAAGTAGATTCGATCAAGAACTGGCCTGCACCTAATACACCGACAGAAATACGCCAATTCTTGGGTTTGGCGGGTTATTACAGACGATTCATCAAGGACTTCTCAAAGATTGCACAGCCGCTTACATTACTGACACAGAAAGGTGTTGTTTACCGTTGGAGTGATACACAGGAAACAGCGTTTCAGCACTTAAAGGATAGACTCTGTAGCGCACCTATTCTCTCATTGCCTGAAGGCACGGACGATTTTGTAGTCTACTGCGATGCATCTATCCAAGGTCTTGGATGTGTGTTGATGCAACGGGATAAAGTTATTGCTTATGCTTCGCGCCAACTTAAGATTCACGAACGAAATTACACTACGCACGATTTAGAGCTTGGAGCTGTTGTCTTTGCGCTCAAGATATGGCGACATTATCTGTATGGCACCAAGTGCACCATCTACACCGATCACAGGAGTCTTGAGCATATTTTCAAGCAGAAAGAATTGAACATGCGACAACGTCGATGGGTCGAGTTACTGAACGATTACGAATGTGCTATAAAGTACCATCCAGGCAAAGCCAATGTGGTGGCTGACGCCCTCAGTCGAAAGGATACTATACCTAGGCGTGTACGAGCGTTGCAACTCACTATTCAGTCTAGTCTTCCTTCACAGATACGAGATGCTCAGGTAGAAGCATTGAAACCGGAAAACGTCAGGGCTGAAGCTCTACGCGGCTCAAGGCAACGGTTAGAACAAAGGGCAGACGGCGCCTACTATGTAACAGGACGCATCTGGGTCCCACTCTATGGTAATTTACGCGAACTTGTAATGGATGAAGCTCATAAGTCTCGCTACTCAGTACATCCTGGTTCAGATAAGATGTACTACGACCTCAGAACTACATATTGGTGGCCTAGCATGAAGGCCCACATAGCAACTTACGTTAGCAAGTGTTTGACTTGTGCGAGAGTCAAAGCAGAATATCAGAAACCATCAGGCCCACTCCAACAACCTGAGATACCACAATGGAAATGGGAACAAATTTCCATGGATTTTGTTACTGGCCTGCCTAGATCTCAACGTGGGAATGATACTATTTGGGTGATCGTGGATCGACTCACAAAGTCTGCTCACTTCTTGGCTATCAAGGAAACGGATAAGTTCTCCACTCTAGCAGACGTATACCTTAAGGAAGTTGTCTCGAGGCACGGGGTGCCCACGTCTATTATTTCTGATCGTGATGCACGTTTTACTTCAGAACTGTGGCAAGCAATGCACAAATCTTTTGGCTCTCGTTTAGACATGAGCACAGCTTATCATCCTCAGACAGACGGGCAGTCTGAGCGCACTATTCAAACTCTAGAAGACATGCTTCGGGCGTGCGTAATTGACTTTGGCAAAGGCTGGGAAAAACATTTGCCACTTGTGGAATTTTCATACAACAACAGTTACCACACCAGCATTAAAGCTGCTCCATTTGAGGCATTGTACGGGCGTAAATGCCGATCACCTCTCTGTTGGGCAGAGGTGGGTGACAGTCAGATCACAGGTCCAGAAATGGTAGTTGATACTACTGAAAAGATTGCTCAAATACGACAACGCATGGCGGCAGCACGTGACCGTCAGAAAGTATACGCTGATAAAGACAGGAAAATACTCGAATTCCAAGTTGGGGATCGAGCACTACTCAAAGTTTCACCCTGGAAGGGTGTTGTTCGTTTTGGCAAACGAGGCAAGCTCAATCCACGATACGTTGGACCATTTGAAGTCATAGAAAAGATAGGCAAAGTGGCCTACAGACTGAACTTACCAGCTGAACTCAGTGCAGTTCACAACGTTTTTTCATGTGTCGAATCTGAAGAAGTGGCAGTCAGATGAGACCTTCATAGTTCCTTTGAAGGAGCTCACTATCGACGAACAGTTGCATTTCGTCGAAGAACCAGTTGAAATCACGGACCGAGATGTTAAGGTCCTCAAGAACACCAGAATACCTCTTGTTCGAGTTCGTTGGAACTCCTGTCGTGGCCCAGAGTTCACCTGGGAACGCGAAGACCAAATGGAACTCAAATATCCCCAGTTGTTCGAAAACAATGCAACTACTACTGAGGCTGAAGCTACTACAGAATTTCGGGAAGAAATTCCAAATCAACGGGGGGATGATGTGACACCCCAGGAGAACCAGTAAACGATAACTTACCTAGCTTCCTCAGTAACCGCATGCTAAATTTCGGGACGAAATTTCTTTCAAGTTGGGGATAATGTGACAACTCGAGTTTCCAAGATTCTATCTTCGCATTTAGTGCACGCTAATTTTTTTTTATTATTTTAGTTGTTTGTTAATACGACTCGTTGTTTCACAACGCTTACCTTTGTAATACGTTATATCGTATTTCGATTAATATTGTGTACTTGGAAATCCGTAATATTTGTTAATATGTGAGTGTGTGTTATTAAGGTTTGTATTAATTACATGTTAATTAAATGATGGAACTTACTGAGAACAAGCACTCATGAAATCACACAAGTGATGAAAACACTTTAGTGTTTTCGTCCAGAATGTTCAACGAAATCAGAGACTGGGCCTTGGCCCAGTGGGGGATTGAGATATTTTATAAACAATCTTCCCAGACAAGTTTCACATTTATCAAACATTATCTTATCACAATTGTCTCCCACTACCTCTGAAAACCCAACAAAAGAGTTCATCCTTTGAAGCAAAAACCTCTGTTTAATCCTTGGTTAGTGATTTCATGATTCAAGTTGTTTCTTGTTGTATCGTATGATTTTGGATGTTTAATCATGATGTTTGTATACATTTATATATGTGATTATGTGATTTGATCATGGTGTGATTGTTAGAAAATTATTATCTATGAACTGTTTGAATATTGGATGTTTGGAAGTTACAGTGGGTATATGTTAATGAATGATAAACACTATGATTGTTGTTGGATGTTAATTCTGAGAATAAAGATGAGTAGATATCTAATCAAATGTTTTAGCTTTTGTTTGTTTGATTGTTTGTACAAAAGGGTTGAATCTGATAAGAAATGGGATTGGATTTTACTGGGTTTTTATGTTACTGTAAGTTTGTTGATGATGATGATGACTAGTAACGAAAACACCCCCACATTAATCAATTGGACGAAATCACTTAAAGTGATTTCGGCCCAAACAGTTCAGCCCAAGGGGTTTTCGGCCCAGTAAGGGTTTTCGGCCACATGTTTGTTTTCGGCCACATGTTGGTTTTCGGCCCCATGTTTGGTTTTCGGCACTTAGGGGGATTTCGGCTATAAGAGTGTTTTCGGCATTATGTGTTTTCGGCACTAGTGTGTGTTTGGCAACTTATTTACTATTAATAATTATTGTTATTAAATATGTTATTCAATTAAACTAATCACTTGAATAACTCAGTTAGTTTATTTAACTATGTTAAATATGTATTTTGAGAACCTCATTGTTTGAGTAACTCTGTTAGATGACAATTCTGTTAAGTTGTTAACTGGGTTAACTAACTTACTCTGTTTGTTTATTATTTCAATGAAGTGGATCGATTCTGTTATTCCATTGAACTCCATTAACTTTATTCACTCAGTTAATTTGCTAGATTTGCTAGATGCCAACTCTGTTACATGTATAGATGCAATTAACTGCTTGTGTTGCATGTTATGAACTGTCAAACACTCTATGATATTACTGTGACACTAGTTTCATGTGAAACATTTCGAATGTGAACTGATTGAGTATACGTGCACTATAGGACTTGACTGATTAATAGTGAGCACTTAACTTAGCATACCGAGCAAACAAGGTGAGTTCACACTTCTACCAAGGCATGGGATTCCCGGGGTTGGGAATGGGTTGATTAATTGATTATTTATGCTTAAGAGTTATCGGAATTACATACCATTGGCCTCGGGAGAGGAAGGTCAATGGTAGATACTACTAGACTAGTGATACATATACTTCTCTTCGCAAACATGCCGGGATCGGCCGCGATACTAGAACAATCTTCGCAAACATGCCTGGAATGGCCGCGAACTATACTTTAATCTTCGCAAACATGCCTGGAATGGCCGCGAACTATACTTTAATCTTCGCAAACGTGCCTGGAGGGCCGCGATACAAATATAACTAGTCTAGAAAACTTGGGAAACCCCCACTAAACTTCGCAAACATGCCTTGAGGGCCACGATGCTATTACATACGATACATGATTACTAATCGAACATACGATTTACGAAATGAACATTATAACTAAATAACCAACTGTGAACTCGCTCAACTAGTTGTTGACTCTCTGTTACATGCCTTGCAGGACCATAGGTACTTTTGGAGCTTGCACGGGAGGCACAGTCGTTGTGGACATGGATCGTGAATGTGTTATTAAACATTATAACATTTTGTACTTAAACTTATGTTGGGTTTTACATTAATGCTTCCGCTACACACTTGTTCATATTTGGTTTTGTAAACACCTATCGTATTGATGAATGACTTTTAATATATATACTTATGTTCAATATGATTGGTGGCTTGATCCTGGTCATGTCACGCCTCCAAGCGGTGGTACTCCGCGTGTGGATTTTGGGGGTGTGACATACAGTTTTGCAGTTCAAGAGATCAAGTTGCTGATTGTTTAACCAAGGCTTTGCCAAAAGAAAAGTTCGTTTTTCTTCGTCATCGGCTGGGAGTGCAGAAGTTTGAATCAAGGGGGGGTGTTGAAATATGATTCAAACCCCTAATTTATCATGCACGTGGGTATTTGGTTTGGTCATCCGAAGTTCAAGGCTTATCTACTAGCTGTTTTGTTTACGTTGTTGAATAAGTTTGTGAGATCCACTTTTTTAGGTTTTCAGTTTTATTCCGTTGTAATGCTGCATTTATATTGCAGCCGTTGTGTTTGTTTTGATTATTCACAATTGCATAATAAAAAGCCTTGAGTTTGATCCAAGTGAGCGATTATCTTTGTACGTTAAATAAGTTTTGATATCAACACTTGTGACCAGTGATTCGTTGCCAATTATGCTCCAATCGTAGTTTTGAACCCAACACTTGAGCCTTATTAGATCCCCTTCGTGCTTGTTGTTGTTGATCTCCATCACCATTGTACGATGGAGTTATTATGACGGTGAAATTGTAGAGATACCACCGTGGTTATAAGTTGGAAGTTGATAGGTGTGCGTGTGTCGGTGAAGGGGTAGCAATAGCGCCTTTGAATCTGCAAAAATCATGAGGTGTTGTGTTGGTGGAACCAGAGTGAAGAGGGGAAGGATAAAGAGATGAAGATGATGGTGTGTTCTTGAAGATAAGGTGTGTGTGATTTGCAGATGATATGATAGAAATTAGATTTAAAGGGGATAAGAAATTACCATTATACCTATCATGTGTCTGCCATGTGACTAATAATTAACCAGAGTTTGGGGTTTGCTTAGACTCAGGTGGCAAAATAGTTGTTATAGAGACCATGGGGGCACATATGTTAAAAAATCTTATTTTGGACTAATATAGTAAAAGTGATATAACCACAGGGGCCAAAAGGTAATTTACTCTATATTATATAAATATTTAGCCAAAATAATTGTGGGTCGATCTTATATAATTTTAAAATTTTCGAACGAAAAATCAAAAATTTTACACTTCTAACTGAAACTTTGGGGGGCGGATGCAACCCCCCCCCCCCCCCCCCCCGGTTCCCACTAAGCTCCTTCCTTGAATATGTTCTTCTAGGTACCAGTTATACACATGGGATAAAAACCATATCCCTAGAACCTATCGCCCTATTTACCATAAAAATGTCCAGGTCATACCCAGGGGGGACCCATATAGAGTGGGTTGGGGTGCCCGATGTATTTTTGTGTTCGTCCTATTTTTCATGTATTTGTCCAATGCTTATTGTTTTGGTCTAAAAATTACTGAAACAATTAAGTGATCAAATTAGTTTGTGAGGTAGTGTGTTATCAGTGTTTGCAAAAAATGTATCAAGTTGGTTGTTTAAGAAAACAATTTCAGGATATAGTTTGAGGATATCAGACTATACCAACAATCAAACAATGAGCAGGAAATGTAAAAGTGGACACGGGATGTACGAGGAAACCCCTTGATCAATCTAGATCTCCGGCATAAAACCTCGGGAGCTGACAATCGTCGGCTGCCTTGTTCTTCTTATTGCTTGAATACCAGGATACAGTGCAGGATAATGCTCAGATCGCTACTCAGTGTTACAACGATTGCAAGTGATGAGTGTTAATGTGTGATTGCAAGAAAGAAATGTGTACGAGTCAGAGAGCTTGAAGTGAAGTGAGTGTCCTACGATCTGGCCATCCATTTATATAGTTACATCAATAAACAAATTTTCCTATAAACTAGGGATCCTTCCGCATATTCCCTCTTGACCGTTGAAAACCTATTCCTCCGGCTTCAACGTCCATTTCCCAACAATATTGAGCGAGTCTTTAGGGGAATAAGTCCTCATGAACGTTATGGACCTGCAGTCATAATCTACGAACAAATTGTTAGTTATTATCAGGATATTGCCTCGGGATGTTACCAATATCCTGATGCGGTATCCTGACCATAAACAGCTGATATAAAATCAAGATATAGTGTCAGGATATGGGCTGAGAATTTCACCCATAACAATTGTCCCAAAAAATATACTTGTTGGGATTCCGAATTCAAACGCGTATATTTTTCATGCACGTTACCCGAGGTTCATAATGGTATGCAGAACTTGAAAAGACTTGGTGCAACTTCCAACGCGCTTTTCACTCAATGCCTATCTATCTCGCCCTTATATCTTCTCACTTTCTTTTTGATAACTAGCCATCCTCCTCAGAATTTCCAAGTACAAATTCTTCTTCTTTCTCTCGTAATTCTTTCTGTTTATCTCTCTCGATGGCTACAAGAACTCGATCCCATTCTGGCGAATCTACTTCGTCCTTTACCAACCAAAATCTCCTCAAGAACCCCGAGAAGGAGGTGTGTTCCTTCGACAACGCTGATATCGCTGCATTGAGGGCCTCCGGTGCCTTTCATGATGGAGCGGTGATCCGACCTTATTATTATTACTTCCATCAAATAAGAAAGGCCTTGTTTTTATTTCAATTCAATATTTCTCTTCTATTTGTTTTTTTTTTTAATTTATATTCCAAAACATCAAATGAGGCTCCTGGTTGCCGTGATGGTGAATCAACATAGCAATGGACCCATATTCCACATGGTAAAGCATGACCTAACCCACGACCCTCATACCCCCATGTAGCCTAAGAAAATCATTAACCTAAAATAGGTCGGTATTTATTTTGTCTACAATCTTAAATTTCTAGAAATATATAAAGAAAAGCCCAAGTAATCGCATAAAAAGATGTAAATATAAAAGAATGAGTTAAAAGGGAAGGAACCGGAGAGAGAGAAGCTTTAACAACCAATTTTATTCATAATATAAAATGTGATTATAAATTTTTCTAATGAAGTTACTTCTTTTAACATTAAACTTAATAAATAATTGTCGGAATGATTCAAAAAATAGCTACACTCGTAACAGAATATGTCATTACAAATTACAAATATAAAGAAGCAACGTTTTAAGGGTTATACTTGTTATTCATTTCTACATGTTTATTATAACATTCATATTCATAACCACATAAATTTGGAACTATTTTTTGGTGGTATCATTTACAAAAATGTACTTCTTACTCTCCTTAAACACTAACCTAACTTTACTATTGGTGAGATTTACTGAGTACAAAAATGTAACTAGACATATGTCAACATGAAATGATGGATTGATATGACAAAAGGAAGTTTATACAACATAAATCACTCCTTGTACACACTAGCTTGATTTAGTGTTATATAAGCAAAAAAAAGTAATAGTCAAAATTTCACTAGATTTTGAATCCAAAACAATGTACATACAAGCCCTCACCCAAATCTCAAACACAAACAAATACAAGTCTCCAAAACCAACCACCTCTCACCCTTAACTTTAACATCCACATGCTACTTACATTATAGAATTACACATAAGCATGCATCTCCTCCCCTGACCCTGACCCAACTTCCAACTTTGATTCTTGACTTGACTAATTACACTCTTTCCATCTATATATACCCTTCAACCACCCCGTTACCCATTCGAATCTGATATCAGACTCAACACCTCGCTATCCCTAAACTTCGATTCAACTGCAACCTCCATGGCTGTTTTACCCGCACCATTTACAGCTTGTGGGTCCGCCCCTCTGCATTTTATAAACAAACACAATTACTATTGTCTTTTCTTTTTTCTTTTTTCTTTTTTTTTTTTTTTTTGAGAAGCATGCAATCATTGATAAGCAAGATTTACCTTGAAAGGAGCAGCTTTGCACATGCAGCCTTGCCTCTGAGGATGCAATGATGAAGTGGTGTGTGGCCTCTGGAACTGGTGACGTTTATGGCAGCCCCATATTGTAAAAGTAGCTCAATCATACCAACATCTGCAGTTTCACAAGCAAGATGGAGAAGGGTGCACCCATCCAAAGCATCTCCATGAGCTTCACTGGTACCTGCTACCATTGAATGATCACCCGTGGGCTCTTGCAACAACATTGCTTTGGCTAGGGTTAGTGAAGAATTACATGATCCACGTTCATATACATGATTCACGTCAGCTTCAAAGTTTACAATCAGACGGTATACAGATTTCTTGTCATTTGCACCAACAGCTTCCCATATATGTTGTGCCACTAAGCTATGATCCTTTGGCTTTCTAACAAATGCTTTTAGAGCATACTGCACACAATTACAAACAGTTTTTGAGGTTTTAATCCCACCACAAATTCAATTTACAAAATATAGCATTAAGCAAAACCTTTGCATGAATGAACTTCTCCTTGACAGCTATTGAATCAGAATGACTAGGTTTGGAGAAACAAAGGAGCTGGGGCTTATCAGACTTGTACAACCTTCAAGAAAATTGAAAAAAAAAAAAAAAAGAAATTATACACATTTTCATATTGGTCAGAAAAAAAGAAAATGAATTTTACCCTGCTGGAACAAGTTCTGTCTTTTTGGAGTGCAACATTTCCTCCCAAACTGAATTAGCGAAGGCATTCCCCAAAGACTGAAACAAGGTAATCACAGATGGTTCCCATACTTTAACATCAAGCGTCAATGACCGCACCTGCAATCAAACGGTTCCATCAAGTCATTACTATAATCTCATGAGACCTAATGTAAGCCTAAATAAAAGTTTTTACCTTTGATATGTGAACACCGAGATTACGGTGCACCCCAGAACATTCAATACAGACAAGAACTCCTAGATTTAAGCAAGCCCAATCTGGGTCAGGGGCCCCACAGTCAGCACACTTGTCGTTTCCACAGACCCTACGGAGCACATCTATGGGTTTTGGAGCGGGTTGTAGGTGATGTGAAATTCTTGATAGGCGGCCCGGATTAGGGTAGGCAGGTCTCTCAGATGTGTGATTGTGATATTCCTCAACAGCTGAGTTGTTGTGATCAAAATCAGAACTTTCAAATGAACTACTATCACTCGCGGATCGATGATGGCTACTCCCCATTGGACTACCAAATAAACACTAAAATAAACCAAATGTCACTTTCAACAACATTTAACATAAACCAAACAATTAACTGATTCTGATTACTCTTACCCTCTCAGTAACCTGAGAGCTTAACAATGAAGCAATAACCCCTGTTATCTTCTCTATCCAATCCATTTGATCCAGGGTGCTTTCCGCCTGCAAGTCATCAGACAGTTAAAAGGTGCTATTTGATATCAACATCAGTGAGATAATATTATTAACTAGTAGGTGAGGTCACCTGCAAAGTGTAATTTTTTGTTGGTGAAATAATGCGGAAGCAAAATCTGAGGTCAGATTGGTCAGCATCCACTTTTATTGTTGATGTTAAGAGGTTAACGGTGTGATGAGCTACAGATTTCTCATCATGTACTCCACTGCCACCATGGTGGTGAGAAGAAAGCCAACGGCTCAACAGCCCGTGACCCAGTTCAGAACTATTTCTCTGAGCAGAAATTTGAGTGCCAGAACCCTAAAAATTAAATGAAATATTAATAACAAGGCAGCATAAAATCAAAGCCAGACATGACATGAACATGAACATAGTCATACTTAGTTACTTACAGAGGGTTTGCTGCTTTGTTTGCGATAGTAGTACAACATTCCTCTGCTATCGAGAACAAAAAACCTTCTTTTCCAGTCCCCCCTCAAGTTTGAGGAGCGTTTTGAAAGATATCCTTGCCGTATTGTTTGAACCTTTCCTTTGGAAGCAGATTGCATGACGGCCTCTATCATTTTATGGGAGCTTCTACCAATCGCTTGAATCCCATCTCCATTTGGAGATCCATTTGACCCGTTTGAAGACCATCTGCTTTCTCTATCAATCTGTCTTTTATACTCTTGCATTCTTTCATTTAAGGCTGCTTGCTCGTAGTTTGATCTTTCTCGAGATTGCTGTGCGTATGTTAACACCTGATTTATATATGGCTCCATCTGATGCAAAAGCTCATATCCCTAGACAAACAAAATCAGATGTCATTAAGGAAGCATAGTAAAAATAACATTTTTTTAACCAATCTCAGAGTCTTTCACCTGTTTAAAGTAGCGAAGATGAGCGTCCATGGTACCACTAACTGCTTCCAGAAATTCAAATCTTTTTTTTGCTTCAACATTGGAAAGTGCAGTGACCTGTGGGTATAAATTTTAACTATAAAAAAAACTTGTATATATTGCTAGCTAGCAAAGTATGACTAGCTTCAAAGATTCTAACCAGATTGAATCGAGCTTGCTCAAAAGAAGCCCTAGCATTATGAAGATCCTCCTCCAAAACTATAGCTATATCACTTTTGGTGCCTTTTTTCAAGGACAGAAATTTCTCCCGAGCCTGTCATCAAAGAAAATAACAATAAATGCTTGATGCTTTAATCACCTACAATAGTATAAGTCAATGTTGAATCCATAACCACTATCAAAATCTACACGGTTTGCTTAATTCATGATCCCTTCATCCCAGCTTAAAAGAGAGTTTTTTACTTTTTATCTGTTCAAAAGATAAATTTGTGGTGTTTTTGAAATGTTGTGTACATTTGAAAACTCAATTATAGTTGCCATGTGTGAATTCTCAATAACTTCCACCTCATAACACCATTCTTGCTAATTAAATCACTCATGTTCATTATCAAATTTGTGGCTCATTGTTTCTTCATAAACATGACCATTTCAGAATTCAGATGTTTGAAAACAAGGGGTTTCTACCATTCTGAATTCACAAGCTGCTAGAGACTATTTTAGCAAACCTATTTCGTAGTGGGAAGTTAATAACTATAAAGAAACATGAACATTAGTGATTGCAAGAACTGTTGCTTTCAGACACAATGCAATGATCAGATATCATACTGGTAGAGTGACATTTCCTTCACTACACCAAAAACCAGATAAACGAACCTGGTCATATAAAAGACTGGCCTTGTCAAACCGCTTCCGTGCCTCCTGTACAAATTAATCAACGTTCATAAAAGTTCAAATTGAACTATATCACTGATATCTAGAGAGCAAAACTGTATCAAGTCATGAATGACTTGTTAACTCAAGATGCATGCCTAACAACGGTATGTAGAGAAACATCCTAGAGATCTACGTAGCCTCTATGGCACTTGATTGTATTGCCTGCTAATGGCTACCAGCATAAGATCTACGTGAATAAACATCCTAAAAGAGAGACATGTGTAGAGAAACAATTTACCTTGACGTCAAGCATGTCTATATTGACAAATTGTAGTAATCGGTCATTCAGTATATGCTCCACCTGTTCGTCCAATAAAAATCGTAAGAATGAGATAAAAATGTCAAGTTAAACATACATGCGTAGCTAGCTAGCTTGCATAAAGGACAGGGTATTTTTATTTGGTCAATATCTATTAATGAACTTGAGAAAAAATAATAAAAAGCACGAATAACCATATCAGCAAATGATGACTGCGTAGTTGACTAGTTGTTATATTGACCAAGTATTGTGCTTAGGAAGACAAAAATGACCTGAGATCGAAGAACTTCCTTATATGTTCCAATCTCCCGTAGTGCAATTGTAAATTTCGTCATAACAGGACCTACAAGTAGATACCACATCAGCGACAGAATTAAAAATAAAAATCTTGGCTGCTAAAGATACTAAACAAATTTGTACAAACGAAGGCAAGATAAAACTTCACTCCAACCATTTGTAAATTATTTGCTTAAACCATCTCACATAGAAGTATGAAAAGCACATGTAAATGTTTATAATCATGCAAAACAGATGCTTAACGTTAATGACATTACAAACTGCAAGTGATTTACATCAAAAGGTAGGTTACAGAAGAAGCAGGTACCTCCAAAGGCGACGCTAATGGGATCGTTATGTCCTCCACCAAAAGTTTCAAGAGTACTGGCAAAAGCAATGTCTCCATCATATCCCTCACCAAGCCCTTCACTGGACATATACATAGATGTACCCGAAATAAGAATAAGAAAAGAAAAACACAGAAGAGTTAACAACAACTCACGTATATTTTCGACATCCTTTGTAGAACTTCAAACTTCTTTCCCTCAACAATTCAGCACTCTCCTCTAAACTCTGCATCTGTTGGTGAAATTTGGCATTAGCATAAGTAGAAAGACACAGGCTTTTGAGCAACATAAACCATAAGAAAAAAACATGAAAAGGGCAATCACATTGAAATTCATAATAGTGTGTGAAAACTAACAAGGAATGGTCCTGCAGGTTCAAAAGACTAATTAGGGTTCAGTCTTAATCCATAAAGTGTTTGGAATTAGCAAATTGCCACAAACCCTAGTTTCTTTGTGAGACCAAAACAGAGATTGGTATGTCTTGCAAAATTAAAAGAAGAAAAAAAAATGTATAATTGAGGCAAAGGGGCCCTGATATATCAAAGGGGAGATGCTGTATTTTAGCCAAAACAAAACAATACAATCTTATGGTATGTGGGGGGTTTTACTTTACCAAAATCAAACAAGAGCAAACCTGTTTCCGGAACATCGGAGAGTCATCGAGCTTTGCGAAATGCATGATTACTTGTGGGTGGGTGGGTAGAAAGAAACGAAAAAATTCAATCTTGATTCACACAAGAACAGGGGTTGGTGTGAAAAAGGTGGTTCATTGTGATCTAGGTCTGGATCAGAAGAAAAAGATGAGTGAAGTGGAAAACCCTAAACAACACGGACAGAAAAACAAGGTCGGTCGGATGGATGGATGTTTTTACTTGAAAGCAAGCAGATCAATTTCTCTCTTTCATTGAAATTCCATCACTCATGTGTTTGTGTGCAACCAAAGACACAGACAGACATTTCATTATGGCTGCTTATTTCCCATTTCCATTAAATTAAATTAATAATAAAGGGAAAAGAGTCCGTCCGTCAGTCAGTCACCCTGCTTGCTTTTTCTACAGTATTCCTTTACCTTTATTCACCCTCTTTCTTGATTTTTTAAAAATGTCCGTCCATTGGGAGTTTTTTGCAGAAATAGTGCCATTTTCAAATGTGTGATCACAACTAATGCTGGGTTCAAAAATCTTTCACAAATGGTGCTATCTCCATTACTAATGGCGAAATTCTTGAAGGTATAGGCTGGTGTCAGCTACTTTCAAGAATAATCAGAATCCAATAATTAGGAATAGTGCTAGTAGCCATTACAAATGGAGTAGTGTCAGACCAAATAGTGCTAGTAGCCATTACAAATGGAGAAATAGTACAAAATAGTGCTAGTAGCCATTACAAATGGAGAAATAGTACAAGTTAGCCATTTCAAATGGCGAAAAGGTACAAGTTAGCCATTATAAATGGCGAAAAGGTACATCTAGCCATTGGAAATGGCGAATTGTACAATCTTTGCAGAAAATGCCATTTGAAATGGCGAAAAGGTACATCTAGCCATTGGAAATGGCGAATTGTACAATCTTTGCAGAAAATGCCATTTGAAATGGCGAAAAGGTAGAATTAATTTTCTATTTGAAATGGCAAAATATATTTATTATAAACAATTAAGCAGAGTGAGTCGAGATATTCTGGAAAACCACATTTCACTCCCATAAATCTCAACCTTATGTAAAACCAAATTTCCCTATGAAAAATAGATATGTTCACACAACCTTATGATTGTTTTGGAAACAAAACATAACTTCATAGTACAAGTTAAATCCCAACAAACATAGCCGAATGATACAGATAACAAATTATTAAAACGAGGAACCTGCACTAGTTTCGGTTAAACAAACCAGCGGTACAGCGGCATGTTACATATATCATGGAAAATATTTATTGTTTTATTACACATTTGCAGGTGTAAAACGGGCTGCGTAAAAGTCATCCGCCATATGTCTTCTATACTTTGCACAAGCCTCTTCAAGATCTTTCTCAACGTTGACTGGCTCGTCGTTCACTAGGTTTGTCAATAACATACAAACTAAAACCCCTGAATTAGCGCCTGGGTTTTCCTTACACTGCTGGCAAACTTCAGTATGTGTGACCATTGTTTTTTCGACGAATGGGCGTCCTGAATGTTCCCAGTACGAAATTTGGTCCAAAAACGATTTGAATAATGCTTCAAATTTTACTAGGGTTGGGTAAACCCTAACTTGAATCAAGTTTGATCCATCAGAACTGGTTGAACCGGACGTTCCAGTGAAGTACAATGTAAGGTGTAGTGTCCGCATATCAACACGAATAATGAACCAGTCTTGTAGCTCGACACATATTGGAATATAAACCTAAGATACGAAGTTGTTAATTGAAATATTTAGGCCTAACATTTGCTTCCAAAAAAAATATATATATTAATTACGGTGTTACCGTATCAATGTCCCAAAAAGGAGGGTAGTGTTCCTTCAATCCAATGGCAAAAGGTAAGGCACCGTGGTTTGGTTTCTCGCACAAAAGGTCTAGAAATTGCGGTGGGAGAATGGTCCATGGATACAACTGCTCTGGTTTTTTAGACTTTTTGATTAAAATCCACCGGAACCTCATCATTCTCGTGACCCAACCATCGACATGCTATAGGATGGACAATTATATAATACAGTAATTAACGTATATTTGTTACAAAAGTTAAAGTCAAAATACTTACCAGTGGTGACAAGTATCCGTGGTTTTCATATCCAAGCAGGGCACCCCAAAATTCCGAGCCGAGTTTTTTTCTTCCGAGAAATCCGCAATAACAGAACGAAGAATCCCCGTTTACATAGAAGTCCAATACATTTTTTGACCAGTACTTTGACTCTTCGGTTGGGTGATAATACCAGCGTCTCTTTTTGGGTATCTTTTCAGGGGGTGTGTCGGGAACTTCCTCAAACTCTAGTAACCAATCTTCATGGTCCTCCATTATATGTGGTAAATGTGTTTGGGGAGTCTTTTGGTGCAAACTTAAAGAGGTTTATGTGTCCATATTTATAGCGGTGCGGTGATCACTAAATGACAGAAATCGCCATTGTGAATGGAGTGTGTACTAAATGACAGATATGGCCATAAATGACAGAAATCGCCATTGTGAATGGAGTGTGTACAAAATGACAGTAATCGCCATTGTGAATGGAGTGTGTACTAATCGCCATTGTGAATGGAGTGTCTATCTCAAGTCCCCTTATATATACCCCCCATCACACCCATAGTTTGCACGGGCGAGTTACGGCACCCCAAAAGTCCTATTTCGGTCATTTTTGAAAACTGTGAAAAAAGGCGATTTGTGGTTCTCGGGTGGGTTTTTCTGTAAGGAAAACACCCTCCGACGACCCAAAGCCGTGTGTTTTCCTGTTCATTCACCTGAGGTTAACACATACTGGCCACCGTGCCGGCCGAGTAGTTTGCACGGGCGAGTTACGGCACCCCAAAAGTCCTATTTCGGTCATTTTTGAAAACTGTGAAAAAAGGCGATTTGTGGTTCTCGGGTGGGTTTTTCTGTAAGGAAAACACCCTCCGATGACCCAAAGCCGTGTGTTTTCCTGTTCATTCACCTGAGGTTAACACATACTGGCCACCGTGCCGGCCGAGTAGTTTGCACGGGCGAGTTACGGCACCCCAAAAGTCCTATTTCGGTCATTTTTGAAAACTGTGAAAAAAGGCGATTTGGGGTTCTCATAAGTAACCATTATATTAATACAAGGAAAACACACCCCTACGACATACATGCTTACATTAATACGAAACCATTACAAATGGTAAACTAAACATAACGTTAATACAAAGGGAACACGTTAATGATAAACCGAAGACAATAAAACACACTGATAATCACTGGTGATGGCTTGTACATGCATTCCTCTTGTGACCTCTTTGATGGCAAATTCCACATCTATACTTTCTTGTGTGCTCGGGCCAATCCATCTCGTTGTGAATACGCCTTGACTTCCTTCTACCACGTTTAGTGGTTATTCTTGACGTGTTTGGTTTTATTTTCCAGGCTGGTTCTACCCATGTTTTTGGGTCGTCCAATGGAAAAAACTCACTTGCGTACTGCGCCTTGTAAGCAGCATTATAGTATATCTTATTGATTGTGTTGTGCGGTGAGTCCCCTCTGTTTTGGCTTACTGCGATAGCATGCGAGCAAGGAAACCTCTGCATTTGCCACTTACCACATGTGCACGTTTCTTTGTAGTACTCAACGGTGTAATCGTTGCCTCCGCATTCATTTGTGTGTATCTTTGATATCAGTCGGTACCTTCCGCTAACGTAACTGTACTCTTGTAATCGATGGTGTCTTGAATTTTGGTAACGAATTTGATACCACTCGTACCTATACGGAGCTAACCGGGTTCTACAATTGTGGGCAACCTGGTTGTTCATTAGAAAATGCTCCACCGTCTTGTCGAAAGTACGCTCAATGATGGCCTTTATCGGCATCATCCTAATCCCCTTTAGCGCATGGTTAAAGCTCTCCGATATGTTAGTCGTTAGTGTTCCCCAACGACGATTGTTTCTATCGTGTACAAGAGTCCACCTATCCTCGCCTATCTCCTCCAAATACTCCCACGCCTCTGGCAGGATGCCCTTCATCAAATCGACTGAATGATCGTACTTCCTTTGTTGTGTGGTGCTACCAATATCCCAACAAAGTTCCTTTAGCTCTTTTATCTTAAACTTCTGCATCAGGTTGCTTCGAATGTGCCGAAGACAGAAACGATGAACGGCATTTCGTCGCCATACTGCCAGATTACTAACTGCGTTAATAATACCCTTGTGCCTGTCGGATATAACACACAGTTTTTTCCCACGGTGCCTTGCGATGTGTTCCCACAGATGGTGGAAAAACCAAGTCCAACTTTCCACCGTCTCTTCATCAACAATTGCAAAACATAGTGGAAGAATTAAATTGTTTGCATTTTTTGTGACGGCAATTAGTAACTTTCCCTTGTATGACCCCTTGAGGAAAGTACCGTCAACAGATATAACTGGCATGCAATATTGAAATGCAGTTATCACCGGCCCGAACGCCCAGAACACGTATTTAAAAGTTTCGATATCGGATGAACCATTGGGTTCGTGTAACCATTCAACAACAGTTGTAGGGTTACGCTTTTTTAATGCGTCCACATACGTCGGTAACTCCATAAAGTTAGTTAGCCAAGAACCGTAAATCCTCTCCACTGCATCTTGCCGAGCCCGCCACCCTTTGCTATATGAAATATCAACACCAAAACGGTCTTTTATATGTGCCTGAATGCTCTTCACCGGAAATGCGATGTCGTCACGTATGTGGTGAAGGATTCGTGTTGCAATATCCTTAGATTTCATACATCTGTTGCTGTTACCCACTACTGTCCCGTAGCAGTTGTGTGAGTCAACCCATCTAGTGAGTTTCCACATGCTGTCACTGGTCTTCCTACGGGCATTAGCATACCACGCACAAGGCGGCCCAGTGCGAAGATTAACGTTGCACTTCGGGTTTGTTGTGTAGCATCTTGCTCTCCATTTCTTTGTTGTGCTTTCAACAACATACATCTCTTTGTTACATTCAATATTCCATGAACGAACGCCCAGCATCAACTCATCTTTACTTGAAAAAAACATACCATTCCGAACAACGTGTGGGAGTTGTGCACTCCAGAAATCCATTTCGTCATCTTCATCCCGATCAATAGGTTCGTATTCTCTTAAACCTTCAGGGTATACAAAGGTGTTTTCGTTACGTTGTGGAAGTTGAGGTGTGTTACTAGACTCATACTGAGCTGGAATTTCAGGTTCGGGCACAACACCATCCGAATCAGAAGACTCATCTGAATGCGGATAGGCTTCAGATTCTTCAGTGGTTGGGGGGGGGTTCTTCCTCATCGGATTCTTCATCGTCGTAACGCGATGACGACCCTTCTAAGTTGTTAACGGTAGATGGACAGGCTTCAACCTGGTCAAGAGAGGAGTAATGTTGTAGCATGCTCTGTTGGGTGACAGGTTCTGATGCGGTAGTAAAACCCCGTAACAGCTCCATACAACTAGGTTGGTGGAATGATTGTATTTGCTCAACGATAACATGAACGTTAGGTTGAAACCTTTGTTCATTCATCGCTAGGTAATACAACACCTCTAGGCTGTGGTCGCTAAAGATCTCTGACGATTGAGAAAACCCTTGGTGAGTGTAGAGTAATTTTATAGTTAACCTAAAAAATTCCTTTTGAATTTGTAAGTGAAGACATATCAAATCCACAAATTCTTCAAATGAGAGCTTCGATT
The DNA here is from genome assembly GCA_030545235.1 of Helianthus tuberosus. Classification (NCBI taxonomy): domain Eukaryota; kingdom Viridiplantae; phylum Streptophyta; class Magnoliopsida; order Asterales; family Asteraceae; genus Helianthus; species Helianthus tuberosus. The sequence continues at coordinate 177,631,206 of CM060450.1, forward strand.
GAATGATCATTGTGGTGTATCTTGTGGTATTATCACATACAACGTTTCCGTTTTCATACGAAACGTTCCCCCCCCAGTACAATTGAACAAATATTGGTGCAAACATTGGAGGTAGATAGGAGAAAATGGTGGGTGGTTGTGTGTCTTGCCAAATACCAAATCCCACTATATATAGAAAAAAAATTGCACGAGGAATCATATAATAATAACAATAATATAATAATATAATAATAATAATAATAAAAAGAACAATAATAATAGTAACAATAAAATATAAAAATATTAAAAACAACAATAATAATAATAACAATAAAAATGCTAATAATACATAAAAAACCTTACAATATTAGCCATAAATTAAACCACAATGTTAAACAGCTTAAACAACCAACTTCGTACTTAAACGTAAACAGGGTAAACATCAAATAACATAAACGGCTTAAACACAACGCCATTTATATAGCTCGTCCGCCATGTGGCGTCGGTAATTGACACAAGTCTCTTCGACGTCATTTTCAATTAGCAACGATTTGTTTCTAACCAACTGCTCCATCATGTAACAAACAAGAACCCCGGCATTTGCGGTGTCACCTTTGTCTTGGGGCACATCTACTTCAACTAACCCAATAGAAACATCATACTTTGTTGGGCTGTTGGAGTTTGACCAGTAATGAATTTTTTCAATAAACCAACTGAAAAAAAAAGTTAACATCTCCATATAGTGAGCCACTTGACGACGCTTTTCATTCCTCCATCTCTTATCAGTCCAGTATTGAGTAATTACCATGGTTGGCAAATCAATACGGACAAGTAGCCAGTCTGTATGCCCAATCCATAACGGGAGACAAATATAGTCAACCTCCCAAAATGGAGGATATGGTTGTTTTCCTCCGGCCATCTCCATGGCAGATATACACTTCTCGTCTTTAATATCATCATAGAAAGTAGGCGGTAACACTGTCCAACGTAGTTTTGTGGCTGGATTTTTTAAAAGCTTTGACTGTCTAATACGCATAATTCTCGTTGTCCATGCTTCAACGTGCTGTACAAGAAATAGACTCAGAAAGTTAGTTATAGTTTTCCGTAATAAAACTTTAAATTTAAGATTAAACAATATATATTTACTATTGATGATAGCGAACGGTTGGACTGGCAACCTAGTAGGGCACCCCAAAAGTCCCTATCTAGTTTTTGTGTAATAAAACGAGTATGGCAAAATGGGGCATCCCCGTTGGTATAAAACTCTACAACATCCTTGGACCAGTTTTCTGATTCTTCGACTTCAACTACGAAAATCGTTCTTTGCTGGGGGTTTTCTGGTGGATTTTCTGGTTGATTTTCTTGTGGATTTTCAGGGTTTTTCTTCGAGCTCGACCCACACATGTCTGCCGTGGACGGCCGCCTTACACGCCTCCAAATCGGGTCCGCCATTCTTGCAGACTTTGGAGCTGGTTGAGAAGAAAAATATGTGTCTATATTTTTATCCATTATATGAGTAAAGAGTTGTGGAAAAGGGTAAGGGAGTTGTGGAATAGGGGGGTGGTATTTATAGATGAATTAAGATATTGGACAAGGTAGTGGTAATTAAAAAAAATAATTTTTTTTGTCATACAACATACTTAAAAGGAATATAAAAATTGTCTTACAATATAATTTTTTTCATACAACTTAATTCAAGATATACAACATAAAACCCCAAACTACGTGCCACAAGGAGGCCCCCTACCAGCGTTAGTACGTGTTGTTCTACGAAGCGGGAATACATTGACATCATCGGTGTCCGCCTCAACATTTAGGTCAATCTCTATGTTTCTCCTTCCCGTGAATTCAGTCTCCGGCCCTAGTTGTTGTGTTCTTTGTAGCGGTTGATTCAATAACCCGGGGCTAGTGAACGGATCCTCGTTGAGAAATGGGATATCAAATTCAGGAGTCAAAAACTGGGGTTGACTGGCTTGGTTGACGTGTGTTGACAAACCCCCCACCTCAAAATTTGGATTCGAATAGTTTATAAGCTCAGAGAAAGGTTGTGTCTGAGCGAATTCCATTAGATCATTATTCGTCATTAACCCGTCAAACGAGCCAACAGACCCTCCGCCCATTTGATTATGAGACGGGGTATGAATTTGTTCGGCTCCTATATTTGTTTCAAAAACATTTGGAAAACGACGCATTGGAGGTCGATTCCTATGCACTTGTCGGGTAACGGGGGGAGTTCCTCTGCTATGACATTCGTCTCAAACGTCGGCCAGTAACCCATATGGGGGTGTTGGACATTTCCGAAATCCATATATCGCGAAGCCATATTTCTAATATGTTCTTCTCCACTGCTCTGGAAAACTTGGCTCGCAATCTCCCCCTGCACACGGAAAAAAAATATTTTAAAATCTATTATAAATTATTTTATAGTTTAATATATGTTGACCTACCAACATTTGCACCCTCCCACCATCATTGGGAAAACCTTGTCCTTGTGGCACTTCGTTCCTTGGGTTACCAATAAATAAAAGACCATGCCAAGAATACCACCGCATATATTGCTCACTGGCAATGATAGAATCAGATGCTGGTTGGGCAACAACGTTTTGATGACGAGACAACCACGAGTCAATGTACAGATGGTGTTCATCGCGCCAGTTACGATTTTTTCCGTCAACTCGTCCAGGAATGTGAAGAGCCTGATAAGTGTCCTGCGTCATAAGATTATTATCAGGGATCGGTTGAAACATGCGAAACTGCCTCAACACCCGACTTGGAGCATGTAGTTCCACAACATTCCAACAAATAAGGTAGGTCTCGCTCCTCCAGCAACCTTCACCACTTCGACACATTTCTGGTAATCTTGAAAGAATCGCGTCATACGGGGTCCAAATGAAGTTGGTCTCTGACAAGGAATTAAATTGAGACCGGTATGCCTTCAACACGTGTGATGTTGTATCCGTATGACTCAATTTAAACTCTTGCCACCTGTAACATATATATGAAAACGTGTAAGTTTAAAAACAAACTAGTAAAAATGATAACTAATTAGACAAATAATATTACGTTGTTTAAATGCGATTACCTAGCACCATACGGTCTATTCCAGTTTATGATTCTGTCCAACTTGGGTTTTGTGCAAGGCAATCTTTCCCACGCCCATAATTGTAACAGAAACACCGCACCACTAATCTCATGAGTTCTAATACTTGTGGCCCGGGTTAGTTGATTATACAAATAGGCCAAAACCGCACCTCCCCAACTGTATGCCCCACATATGGACAAATCTTCTAAGAAGCCTATATATCTAATATCGACCCACTGAGACCCAGAACTAGGGAATAAATGAGAACCAATTAGAAGATAAATAATCGTCCGGGCGCGTTGAAGACATTCGTGATCAGTTGGATTTTCGGGAAAAACTATTGACTTTAAAGCATTTAAAACATATGGCATGTTAATTTTTTTGTTATTGAAAATAGCATTATCCTCCAAAAAAATTCCGGTTAAACTATTAAATTTTTCCTGAATTTCAGATATTGTATAACTCTCATCAGTGCCACAAACCTCCTGGCCGTCAACTTTTAAACCCCACAAGACTTCCACATCTTGTAGGGTTATTGTTACCTCTCCGAATGGCATATGAAATGTGCTCGTTTCAGGCCGCCATCTTTCTACTAAGGCGGATATCAACCCGTTATCAATCCTTCGGTTATCAACCATGATAACTCCAGCAAAACCACTCAAAGTTATATATTCAGCTACTTTGGGTGGAAAGGGTTTTTCCCGCCGAATAAAATTCCATAGCTTCTCGTTTCCTCTTCTAACTCGTAATAACCCATCGTTTGCCAATGACGTAGGATCCGAAAAAATGTAATCGGCTCTGTGGTCTCCTGTACCACTAAGAAACAACAGCTCCTTGTTTAGGGGACCACCACTATAACGAATCGCCATTACAAATGGAGAACTGATTAAAAAAGATGATTAAGTAACCTTCTAAAACTTAGAAAATGTGGTGGGAAAGTGAGATGTTGAACAATGGTCCCCTAGTGGGACTGATGAAAAATTTCGAACTTTTTATTGCCAAAATTACAATAATCATTCCTTTCAAATAAAATGGCACTTTTCGCCATTCACATTGGAAATTCAGCACTTTTCGCCATTTAAATTGGACTTTTATGCACTTTTCGCCATTTAAATTGGACTTTTATGCACTTTTCGCCAATTCAAATGGCTTTAAAATAGTAAAATAGCACTTTTCGCCGTTCATATTGGAAAAACTGAACTTTTCGCCATTTCTAATGGCAATTCTGCAGAAAAACAGCACTTTACGCCGTTCATATTGGAATTCTGAACTTTTCGCCATTAGTAATGGCTGCTTCAGCACCTTTTCGCCATTACCATTGCCATTGTTGCAGCTTTTTTAAAATTTCGCCATTAGTAATGGCTGTTCAGTACCTTTTCGCCATTAGAATTGGCATTTTGCAGCTTTTTTAAAATTTCGCCATTAGTAATGGCTGTTCAAGCACCTTTTCATGATTGGTATTTGATAAACTTTCTTACACACACTGACAAATTGCAGAAACTAGCCTATGTTCAACAATTTCGCCATTAGTAATGGAGATGGCACCATTTGTGAAAGATTTTTCAACCCAGCATTAGTTGTGATCAGACATTTGAAATTGGCACTATTTCTGCAAAAAACTCGTCCATTGGGGATGGATGTATTTTTATTTAATATAATATTTGAGGAAAGAAAAAGGGTGGAGTTGTAAGCATTATGATTAGATAGAATTAGAGTTATTCAACAATGGACCCTCCCACAGGAAGATGACAGTACCCGAGACATTAAAACACCCAGGTCCACTCACACTTTCAATAATATCATCATCCTCCCCAATTGCATTTTTTATAAACCCCCCCTCCCCCAGCTACCTAGGTGTATATGTCTCAACAATAAATAAAACTTTACCTAAATAACCCTTTTAAGAAAGAATCATAATATGATGTGATTATGTTCTTACTAGACTTGACTTGTTGACTTGGGTATGAAATATAATTGCCTCAACTATGTTGTAAATGTTGGTTCAGTTCTGTTTAATCATAATGGAAAACATAAAAACATACCTTTGATTGCATCAGACAAGCCGGCAGATAATCCAGATGGAGTCGCAGCAATAAGGTTTGACATGGTTGTCAGCTTGATCTGGTTCCTCCTTAGGGTGCTAATTGATGATGGTGGCTAAGAAACCGAATAGGGGATTCAGTTTTAGGAGAGGAGGTTTCGATGATGTTATGCTAATAGGGTATGTCTAATTGTGTAACTAAGTAACCCTTTAACCTCCACATAATTCTCCTTATATAAGCCCCCAGGAGGAAACCTAATTAGTTAATAAGGGTAATATGGTCCATTAACAATTACCAACTAATTATTTAACAGGTTATTATATATTTTGATCTATATAATGTAAATGATTATAATGGCTACTAGATTAAATATTATACCATAATATATTTAATCTTACATTCTCCCACTTAGCCGAGTAATCATTTACTATGAGTATTAGATAAGCCTGATCAGGAGTTAACACTCATTTTAGCCTTAAACAAGTACTATAGCAGAGAAATACAGTCGTTGAATCATTATGCGACTCAGGACCCCCATTAATCATACTATAGCCTTAATTTAAAACCTAATTGTTATGATCAAAATACGCATAAGCCCTTTGTTTGATTTGTAACTTTATTTGTCTATATGTCGTTATGCTAGCTTGACATATTCTAAGAGACATACAAAATCAAACTGATGAGGAAAATTAACTGATACTTAGTCATTCATAGTACGATATGCAGTTGTACATGGTAATCAATTAAAACCCGTCTCTTTTATGAGCTCTCTTAATAAGACTTATGGGTAATAGACCTTCAGTTATAGGATCCTTAAGCATACCATGAATGTATTCGATACAAAACTTAGTTTCCTCAATTCGTTCATAAACGAATAACTAATTGTGTAACGAAATTTAATGCATCACCTCTTGAACTGTTACTGTTCAAGGAGTCTTATGAACAAACTGTTCTTTAACCATAAGTTTAGAACTTTCAGGTTGTCTTATGAACATGTAAATATGCTAGCCATTTGTTAGGGAAAATTGTTTTTAATGTTCATCTAATGTAGCTTTAAACTATTATAAGCTACTAGAACAGTGATGATCCTCAAAGAAATCTTTTGTTAGATATGTAATAAAGATTCTTTAATAATTTATCTCTTTCTAAGTGTAACCTTTGACAATCAATCATGCTCCTTTGTGTCTTAACGTTTATATTAGGATCTGGTTTAGTTATGAACACTCTTAGGTAATTCAATCAAATCCCAAACGTTATACGAACACATAAAATCAGTTTTACTAGAAAACAGTTTTATTCCATTAAGAGGATTGATTGATACTAATGGCTTAATTTGAAGAGATAGGATCAATAAACATTTCCAAAATCCATTTCAACTTCAATTAGGGAGGTTATGTAATCATCAAAGTTAGTAGGTTTTTAAACCTAGATGACCTCCTAAGTTGATTATTGGGTTTATTAGAAGTTTCAGTTTTATGGATTAGCTCTTGATTAGGTTGCTATCATTTTCAGGATTCTAAGTTTATAAGAGTTGGTGCAGCATGGTGTACAAGAGGTGTAATCGGAGTTAAATTCGGAGTGAAATTTAATGACACTCTTCCCCCCGCCTCTTGTATTCCTTGCAAGTCATGATAAGGACTTTGACTGCTCCCACTGACCTTATAAATCTTTAGGAACTCAGCATGCTTAGGGTCAATACTTAACGACCAACTAATTCTAATAGAGAAACACAAATTAATGACGTTAGTCGTTGTGATTTCTCTTGGTGAGGATTATGTTAGTTTATATAGGAAATCTAAGTGTGCCCACAATTAAGCAACAATGAAACTTTTGTAAGAGTAGCATTAGATTTTAAAGAGACAAGTTATGTTAGAACAGTGTCGTGATGGAGCGGTGTCTTGTACAAGAGGTGGAAATTTAGGTAATGTAAAATTTTCACTCCCCCACCTCTTGCAACTATTGCAAGTTATTATTAAGGCACTTAATGCTCCCACTGATCTTTAATATCTCTAAAATGCTACAAGAGAAGTTTCAATGAGCTACATGATGTGGGAACCTATCACATATACGTTAGACTTTATTTGATTTCTTTAATGTCCAGATATCATAAGAAACTTTAGGGACATATTTAATAGAAATCTTATTAAGTATATATATATATATGAATAGATTTCTTCTAAGACCGTGAGCCATAAGCGACAAAATTTAGATACAAGTTGATAGTCTTTTAAATGATAAATGAATTATGTCTGAATATTCCGTTTGGAATAAGTTCCATGAATGTCAATGAATGACTTATGATGGACCCATACTTATTCCTTAAGCCAAGTAATATTTAGGGCTATAACGTCATGATTTAAAATCACTTAAAATGAGATTAGATGAATAATCATCCTCATTAACCATGACATGATTTCTCATGAATTTCAGTTATAATGGATGAAATTTATAAGTCTCATTTTCCTTTTGTCAAATTCTCATTTGCATGATGACAAAAGTTGTGAAAGAGTAAGGTATTATCTAGTTCCATCTTAGTAATGTTTCAATCCAGATATTTAGAACAAATAAGATGAGAGTTTAAGGTAAGTGTGACTTTATGTTGACTATGCAAACCTTACAACCTTCATAACATTGCTTAATTATGATACTATATTCTGATTAATATTCAGAATTTGTAAGGTATCGAATAGCTTTGTTAGAAGAATGGTTATTATAGTTCTTATAGCGTTAACATTTAATTTTGTCACTAACTCTCGTGTTAGTTATTTGTCGAGTTCTGGTAAGGAAACGTATGGAACTAGAGTCAACTAATCATGTGTTAATTAGAATATTAAATAATTATCAGACTTAAATATCATTAGTAAGTGACTGTCTAATTAATTTATTCAACTGTTCTTTATAATAATGGATAGTCTCGTTGCTTATGCCTAGTCTAATGGCATAATTATGCAGTGAGATTTTCCCTTGAAGAACCTTAAAGTTGGAATTAGCACTTGTAATTTGTCTATGGACCTTAGAACAATCCTCTTTTAAACTATTAGTGGTTGTAAGGTGAATAACATCTTATTTTCCAGTTTCAAACATTTATTTCTATGTACATATATTGCTTATCAACACACTCATTATACTTTGGTACTTTTGAGTGTTATCGTTGATTTATAAGGCATCAAATTGTACAAGTGGAAATCTTAGTATGTAATGTACTGGAAAAATGTACTTATTTCCATGCGTAAGCCCTGAACTTTATGGGTCATACTATTGTACATTATTTTGTATTCACATATACCACTTAGCTTTATAATTTTAAATGAAGGCATGCATCTTAGGAGTTCTGGTGATTATTCCACAATTATAGATTAGTCTTAGGAAAGACTTAATCTGGAATAATCTTTTAGTGACAGCACTTATTCTTGATTATCATAAGAGACATCATGTTCGATTTATCCTAATCATCATGCTCTACTTTTCTTCTGTAGTGCTTTATCAGAAGAGAGCAATAGGATTATCGTGTCTTAAGAGATAATCAAGGATTTAATTTAAGAGCTAATTCTTATAGAAACTTTAAGCAAAACATATTAGATTTAGGAATTAGAGTGGATGAGATATAGACTTATAGAAGAAAATTATAGTGAGTAAAATTATGGGTACTAAGAATAAGGCAGACGAAATGATCATAAAAATTAATTAAGGATCATTAATATAAGGATCATTATGTGAAGAGGTTGTGATATGTCTATTACTAACATCAAAATAGTAGACTTATTTAAAGTTCTACTTAAACGAAGACAAAACAGCTTTGGCCAAAAGTGTAATCATTTAAGCATGTGTGCAAAGTGGTTGTAACAAATCAGCTTTGGCCAGAAATTGAGACAATCACTTTAGTTATGCACTCGTTAAGTATGCCATCTATGAAGGAATTAAATCAGCTTTGGCCAGATATTAAGACATTCATGTTTATGATGCATACTTAACATAGCTTTCGTAATACTTGAACGATGAGTAGACTCATTAAATCAGCTTTGGCCAGAAGTGATACATCAGAAGCTCATTCAAGTTAAGCCATTTTGGTTTTGTAAAACATTATTTGATCCTTATTAATTAACTAAGTATTTACAAAAACCACTTATTTAATAGCAAACCACCCGTTAGCGCGGATCGAACTCCGCGGTGAGTTCGCTTGGGGGGTGTGGGGGACAGCGTGCGATCAGTAAGGCCCAAAACTTGTGCGATCAATAAGGCCCAAAACTTGTGCGATCAATAATGCCTTGTGCGATCCACAAGTCTTGTGCGATCCACAAGTCTTGTGCGATCCACAAATCTTGTGCGATTATGCAGTCTTAACTTGTACAATGTGCTTAATTAGTTGTACAAATCTTGTGCGACTGTCTTGTGCGATCAGATCATCTCTTATGTGATCTGATCTTGTGCGATTCAGTTGCTGTTTATTGTGATAACATAACTGAAAATTCAAAAATTAAGAATTGTGATAGAGTTTCCTATTATAACATTGATCTAATTTTATCATAAAATTTCGAAAATCATAATCTGTTTATCTTATTAACAGATTTCGAAAAAACTTATTAGATAAAATAAGATCAAAATTAGGAAAACATTCCACAATTCAAATCATATTCCAAAACATAAAGGAAATTTCGAATTTCAACTAAGAACATGATGAACCCTAAAATTTAACCTTAACTTTATATCCGAAATCTGGAAAATTTATCAATCATTTAATCAATTCTAGAACATTATGATTTCGGAACAATAATATTTGATGAAAACATATGAAAAATCCGAAATTTATTTAGGGTTTTCTAATTCCGTTTTCCTGCTTTAATCCAGATTTACGGATACAAAACAGAACTGACTAATCAACATATGCTCTGATACCACATGTTGGTTCAGTTCTGTTTAATCATAATGGAAAACATGAAAACATACCTTTGATTGCATCAGACAAGCCGGCAGATAATCCAGATGGAGTCGCAGCAATAAGGTTTGACATGGTTGTCAGCTTGATCTGGTTCCTCCTTAGGGTGCTAACTGATGATGGTGGCTAAGAAACCGAATAGGGGATTCAGTTTTAGGAAAGGAGGTTTCGATGATGTTATGCTAATAGGGTATGTCTAATTGTGTAACTAAGTAACCCTTTAACCTCCACATAATTCTCCTTATATAAGCCCCCAGGAGGAAACCTAATTAGTTAATAAGGGTAATATGGTCCATCAACAATTACCAACTAATTATTTAATAGGTTATTATATATTTTGATCTATATAATGTAAATGATTATAATGGCTACTAGATTAAATATTATACCATAATATATTTAATCTTACAGTAAACTCACGAATAGCATGCACTGTGTATTATGTAAGACCGTGGGGTATGGTGGGGCTTGGGTTGGGGGCATAAGTTGACATGTGGAGTTCGAGTCCCCCTACCGGTGAGTGACGTGTCCGTTGGGTATTGGCGGGGCTTGGGTTGGGGCGTGGCTTGGCAGTTTATTAAAAAAAATTACAAAAAAATTAAAAAAATACACACTAACATTAAAAAAAGCCTAAAATTTTATTAATTACAAAATTACAAAAACCTAAAAACGATTACAAAATAAAAAATAAAAAAAACCTAAAAATTACAAAAAATAACCTAAAAATGATTACAAAATAAAAAAAAACTTAGAGTGTTAGGTAAATTTCAAAAAGCGCGAGCTTGTCGAACGGCCTTAGCTCCTTGCCCCGAAACTCAATGTTCGCCACCGCCACCCTGTCCTCGTGGCTTAACTCACCGCTCGGAACGACTTCGTAGTAGGCCTTGAAATGATCAAGCTTCGGCCGTAGCTCGCGCCATTTATGTTGGCACGCGTTTAAGTTGTGACGGTCGTGTCCGACATTATGTCGGTAGCTTGCAAAGGCTTCCGGCCAATAGCGTGTTTGACCGGGTTGTCGCCTCTTCATTGCGTCAACGACGCTTGTGACGAGGCTAACTCTTCTTCGTGGGTCCAAGAGGCCATCTTCTTCGGGTTGGGGTAGCGGGTTCGTGGGATCAAGTGGGTTATGGTTGGGGTAGCGGTGGACAGCGATGGTTTGGGATGGGGTAGCCGGTGGACAGCGATGGTTTGGGATGGGGTAGCCGGTGGGGTTGGGGTTACATTTATAGGGGATGTTGACTGTTGGGGGGTCGGGGTGACCGCTTGGCTTGGCCAAACGGTTAGAATTTAAAATTCAAACACCCGCTATGACATGGCCAACAAAGCGAATAGGAGGCCGCCACATCGGATCGCTAGCCCGCCCCACGCCCGGCTTCAAACCCAAGCCCCAAGGGCCACGCCCCAACCCAAGCCCAACCGGGGTGGTGGCTTGAGCGTTTTCCACAAACCCACGCCCCAACCCAAGCCCCATACCCCACAGTCTAATGTAAAAAGGTAGTGAACTGAAAAGGGGTGGTGAGTGAAACCTGTCAAATCCCTTCGCTCCGGTTGGAGGTTAATGAGACTCGTCAACGCTCTAATAGGCCTTCCTTTTGACCTACAACACAGAACACCGTTAGCATCGTCACGGAGAGTCCCGAAGGGGGGATCCGTGACCAAGTTCCAGCGTGGGAATAAGAAAACTTGCCAGAAATATGGAGTTATTCCGACGAACTGGTGTCACTGGATATCCTTGTGTGAATCCTAGGTTTAGCGTATTTAATGTGATTCGGAGAATGTCCGAAGTTATGGTGCTTAGGGAGTGGGGGTGGTCACAAGTGATGGAATTCCATCACTCACAAACATCCAATCATGTTCTGCCATGTCAGCAACCACTATTCTATCACTCACAAGCATTTTTAGTGGCGGTGGCCATCACTAGTGATGAAATTCCATCACTTACAAATTTTTTTAATTTTTTTAGATTTTTTTAAATTGAGAAGTATATATATAAAAGGTTTAAAGGTTATTATTATTTTTTTATTAAGTTTACCGTAAAAAAAGTCAAAAAATAAAGCCAAACGTTCAAATTTCTCAATCTTCAACGCGTGATATTCTCCACGTGTTATAATTTCCACGAGTGATGGATGTTGGTGGCGGCGGTGTGCTATGAAGAACAACGAGTGATGGGAAGCCATCACGCTCCCACCCCCACTCCCCTTATGTGAGTAAATGCTTGTGTCACACCCCGTTATTTCCACGTTTGACTGGTGGGCCCGGTGGGGGAGTATCGTGACGTGGTTGGCAACATTACAGTCAAACAACACAATATTTAAATATGCACAGCGGAAGAAAATGAAAGATATATAATTCAACTGAATAAAATATTGTAATATCAAGTATCACAACAGTCGAAAGTTTATCCACAGAACGGATCAGAATTTATTTAGGAAACAGTAGTTCAACAGACTTTAGGCATCTTAAGCTTGCGAGACTCTTTTGATGCTAAGGAGAAATTCCAGCCGATTACTAGTAGTACTTGCACTTAATCTTTTTGGGAAAATACGTCAGTTTACACTGGTAAATACATTCAACCGACTCATTTTGAAAAGTTTAATAAAATTGATTTGAATGCACGTGGCACAAACATTTTATAACTTGGGATAATTATTTAAATATATAATCTCGTAAAAGAATTACATGTTACTTATGCGTTCAGTAGCCCGGGTCGTGCCGGGTTAAAGATCAATAGACACACCACATTATTTATTTGGCACTGACGGGTGTACGCCTACACCCCGCGCTTAGGTCGTGGCCATTTCGTAAAATGATGCCAAGGATATCCGGGACATGGTCATTAACCTCCCAAAGGCTTTAAGCAAACAAAACAATTTAAACGGGCCGATCAAATATCAATTAGCCACCATATGATGGAAGATTTAATGCCCGACCAAGCGGTATTTTATATACCGTACCCCAAGCCCGTATAGGGAAAATAAGTTAAAAGTATTTACCTTTGCAAGTATAATTCACAAACAGCAAATGCAAGTAGCTTTTACTGGTCCTCCTATTCTGGAACGAAGGTTTATAATAACCTATTAGAATCCTAACGGGTCTTTAGTTAAGCTTAAGCTTAGACCGGTTAGTTTTAAAGATACGGTTCGAACGCGTGATTAAGCGAAGACCGGAATAGAATGTGATTTAGACCCGACAAGTTTGGAGACTTGTCTTATATGGGTAATCTAAACACATTCTGGATTTTGAGATAAAACCGATAAGGTTTGACCCGTTTCGGCTAATTTATGCAAGCTAGTTACATAAACCGAACCGAACGCGTAATAAGCGTAACGGGTATTCATGAGAGCCATATACAGGTTTCCTAAGTTAGTATGCCTCAAATATGTTGTGACATCAGTAAGATATCTTTTATTATTCCCGAAACGAATTTAAACATAAACTATGCCCCGTAAGGGTAGTTTGGTCATTTACAAGGTTATAAAAGAGTTTAAGTATTAACCTGAGTTACAGGTCTAATGTAATCAGCAAAAATACTCAATTTAATAAGTTATAACAGTAGGGTAAAGTATATATGTGAAATTTATCAATTATAACTAAACTATGCACCGTAGGGGCATTTTGGTAATTTCACATAAGCCGAAAAGCTCAAAACTGAAGTCTGAGTTAAACAACCTTTGCTTACTGTTAAAATATTATAATTTACCTAAAATATCAATAGGTATCTGTGACACTTCGGGTTTTCCCAAGCAAATATCTTATAATTGACATTTCGTGTACATATATTATTAAAAGAAAGCTAAGGATTTTCTGTGTTACTATGTGTTGTATGTATGTGCGATATATATATATATATAAGTGTATAATACTACTGGGCCGAGACCATGACTCGAGACCACCCTCAGTCTCGAGTGAGCCGTAGACGGTTGGGCCAGTTGGGCCGCGACCTCCCCCTTAGCCCACTCGGCAAACCTTTAGGGTGCACCTTTATATATAAGCCCAAACCCTCACACTTCTTTCTTTTCACTCTCTCTCACATCACCCTCACTCACTCTCTCCCTCACTAAAACCCTAAAACCCTAACATCACACCCTCCCCTCCTTCACTCTCTCGGATCGGACCGGCGACAACCAAAAAGCTCTCGGACTAGCTCGAGATCATCACTCGGAACTTGGTTCATCAATTTCTTGTACTCCTCCATCTAACCGGTTAGTGTATTATAGTTGTTTGATTTAAAATGATGGTTCATGATGCACAAACTATTTTGATTAGTTGGATGTTTGATCGATTATGTGCTTGTTAGGTAATAGAATTGTTATCAAATTCAAATGAACAACGTGTTGCTTATGAGCCAAATGAATGACTTGAAATAACTAAAAGATATGAGCAAGCTAGTGTGCTTTGAACAAGTGATTCATGCTAGAAAAATGAAGGGAAATGTTGCTTTGGTATTTAGTCTATGTGCTATGATTTTTGCCCGAAAAATACAAGGTTATGTGGGATGAGGATATGATGAATATGTGTTAAATATGCATGAATATTTGATGAACTATTTGAATGTTGATATGAATATTTGATGAACTATTTGAATGTTGATATGAATATTTGAAAACAGTAGGTTTGATCCATTTTCATTTGATATTAGACAAAGAAACATGTTAATGCAATATGGTTGGTTAGTACAAAATCTCATGAAAACAGAATTCTATTGGATAGTACATTGCAACAGGGTCTAGAAGGATTCTTGTGCACGTATCCGAGGTTGCGACTCGAAACCCCCGGTTGCGACTCGCAACCAAAACATGACAACTCGAGACTACGGCGGTTGCGACTCGAAACCAGACCGTGACAAGTCGAAACCTCCGGTTGCGACTCGAAACCAGACCATGACAAGTCGAAACCTCCGGTTGCGACTCGAAACCAGACCCTGACGAGTCGAAACCTCCGGTTGCGACTCGAGACTGTGTGTTCTCGAGTCGAGACCTCCTGGTCTCGACTGGGCTGCTTGTCTCCGTTATTGGGCCAAGGACGTGTGGGCTGCGCATACCGTTCTATTTGGATTCTGTGAAGCTGTTAACTGTTAGTATGATCTGATAGGCCCAATAACACTTGTGATTTGTATGATAATTGTTGATGTTCACTGTTTCACTACTACGTATCAGAATAGGCCCGATAACTTGTTGGATGATCATGTGCTGTGTATGCTATGTGTTAGTTATGTGTAGATTATACGTGAATACTTGTACCCCAACTTGACCTGTATTGGTGACCATGCTAGGACGTGGTGACCAACGTGATTGACCAAGTAAATAATCTACCGAGCAACCCAAGGTGAGTTCACAACTAATAAAGCATGCGTTCCCGGTGGTTGGGAAACGGAAACTTAAGCAACGCTATCCCCTCGTAAGGGATACAAACCTACTTCTCTCCCCTTAAACGGGACTTTTAGTTAATTACTGTTTATACTGGATGCAACAAGCAACACTAAACAAAACTCTATCACTCAAGTCCTCACTTCTTAATACCGATTAGTCGCCGGGGTCAGGCGAACGGGTTATTAGTTGATAGCGCTATTTAGGTCTCACCAACCTCACACCGTGCCCGCGTATGGGATCGGGCGTGAACTAATGTACTCTGGCAACCGTCAATGATGATAGAACATTGACAAACGGGGCACTCTACGGAAACGTACGGATGAATAGTATTCGGTATTGTAAAAACAGTTTAGTCGCTTACTTGTGGGGTAGCTCCCCATCGCATGTATAAACGGATTAATTAACTGGTGAAACAAGTTTTTGGAAATTAAAACTGGACAACTCGTGAACTCGCCAACAATCTTTGTTGATACCCTACTGCATGCTTTGCAGGTACCCAGTGACTCAGGAGCTTGCAGCTTGGGAAGTGTAGTGGTCGCCTAAACCCGCATGCTGGGTTCTAATTAATTTGAACTATGAACTTTGTCTAAACTATTTTACCTATGCTTCCGCTACTTACTTAACAGTTATTTGAACCTAAACATTCGAACTTTAAACTATGGTGTTTATCAACCATTATGGTTGGTGATCATTCTTACTATTATCGAATGCTCAGTATAATTGGTGGCTGGATCCTGGTCAGTCACGCCTCCAAGCGGTAGTACTCTGCATGTGGATTTTGGGGGTGTGACAGATTGGTATCAGAGCCATTGGTTATAGTGAACTTGGTTTTAAAAAGGAAAGTCTTTTTGAGAAAAACCAGACTATAACCCGTGACTCGTGACGACACTACACTCCAAGGGCAAGACTCGGCATATTAGACCTCATAGCTCGGACTTGTGCTTACATGCTTATTTATCCTATGTTGACTGCTCTATTATACATACTAGTGTGCCTGATTAGATAGATACACGTCTCCCTTCTAACTCATTCTTGCTACATTACGACACCACACTCATACTGTGTTTTCTGGTTATGAAGACAATGGGTGGACGCGGAAGAGGAAGCGTTAACATGACTCAGGCTCAATTCGCTAACTTGCTCAACACGGTGGCTGCCGCTTTCGCAGCACACCCTGGAGGTAAACTCGTTACTTTAGGATGTTTAGATCCTACCCCCACATCGTCTTCTCGCCTCTAAACCTATTCGCTTCACTTCTCGCAACAGGTCAGCCTGCGCCTGCGCAGCCACATGTTTGTACTTTCAAAACCTTCATGGATGGAAAGCCTCTCCCTTTCAACGGCACTGAGGGTGCCATAGGCCTTCTACACTGGATTGAAAAGGCCGAAGCTGTCTTTGCTGTCTGTGAGTGTCCCCCTGCTAACTGGGTAAAGTACGCTTGAAGGAAACGCACTTTCGTGGTGGAAAGCACAGATTCAGATGCTTGGTCTGGAAACTGCTAATGCTACCGCATGGGAAGATTTCAAAGATATGATCAAAGAGGAGTACTGTCACAGGGATGACATCCACAAGCTCGAGAACGAGTACTACGCGCTCAAGATGGTTAGATCAGAGATTGAGACCTACACTAAGCAGTCCAACGACTATGCTGCACTTTGCCCAAACATGTCTCGACCTATGTATCGAAGGATTGAATTGTACATCAAAGGCTTGGTCCCTGAAATCAGAAGTCATGTGACCTCAGCCAACCTCAATACCATACAGCCCGTGGTTCGTCTTGCTCACAAACTCACCAATCAGGCTGTGGAAGAGGGCAAGCTGCCCAAGAGGATCGGTGCTACTGCTGGAACTTCTGGCGATAACAAACGAAAGTGGGATGGAAGTCAGGGAAAAGATGCTAACCCCACTCCGGCCCCAGTTCAACAAAGGAAGACTGAAAGCAACAAGGGCCCTCAGCAACAGGGTGGCTATCGAGGAAACCACCCTAAGTGTAACAAGTGTAACCGACATCACAGTGGGCCATGTGGAAAAGGTCAATGTCAGCGATGCAACAAGATGAGGCATGAAGCCAAAGACTGCCGAAGCCAGTTCCCAGCTAGGCAGAATCAGCAACAACCACAGCAACAGCAGCAACAAGGAAACAACCGTGGATGCTACAAGTGTGGAGCAACGGGGCACATGCGAAAGGATTGCCCTGAACTGAATCAAAACAACAACAATCAGGGTGCTGGGAACAATAACAACAATGCTGGAAATGGTGCTAGAGGAAGGGCTTTCGTGATTGGAGCTGGAGAAGCAAGGAATGACCCCAACGTTGTGGCGGGTAAGTTCCTACTTAATGATCGTTATGTTTCCATGCTATTTGATTCCGGAGCAGATGCTAGTTATGTATCCCTACGTATTAGTAAGAAACTTAAGCTCACTCTTACGCCGCTAAGCTCTAAGCACACCGTTGAAATAGCTAATGGTAGAAACCTCGAGGCCTCACACATAATTCGTAACTGAAAATTAGAGTTGACTGGTCAGACCTTCTGTATCGATCTCTTTCCCATCATTCTTGGAAGCTTCGACGTCATCATTGGTATGGATTGGTTATCCAAACATCGAGCTGAAATCCTCTGCCAAGAGAAAGCTATTCGTATTCCCCGTCCCCCTGGCAAACCTCTTATAGTTCAAGGCGACAAGAGCGGAGAAGTCACAGGCATCATCTCATTCTTAAAGGCCCAGAAGTGTCTACGAAAGGGGCACACCGCTATCTTAGCACTCGTTGCCGACACACAGAAAATGGAAAACAGGATTGAAGATTTTCCAGTTGTACGCGACTATCCTGAGGTATTCCCGGAGGAGCTACCTGGACTCCCTCCTCACCGTCAGGTCGAATTTCAAATCGAGCTAGCTCCCGGAGCAGCGCCTGTAGCTCGTGCACCTTATCGATTAGCCCCCGCGGAGCTCAAGGAGCTTTCTACTCAACTACAAGAACTTTTGGACAAAGGTTTTATCCGTCCTAGTTCATCACCCTGGGGAGCCCCAGTGCTCTTCGTCAAAAAGAAAGATGGCTCATTCCGAATGTGCATTGACTACCGCGAACTTAACAAGGTTACCATCAAGAATCGTTATCCACTTCCCCGTATCGACGACCTGTTCGACCAGCTGCAAGGGTCGAGCTATTATTCCAAGATCGATCTGCGATCGGGTTATCACCAGCTGAGAGTTCGCGATGAGGACATCTCTAAGACTGCTTTCAGAACCCGCTATGGTCACTACGAATTCCTTGTTATGCCTTTCGGAATGACCAACGCCCCTGCAATCTTTATGGATCTCATGAACCGAGTATGCAAACCCTACCTCGACAAGTTCGTAATTGTGTTTATCGACGACATCTTAATCTACTTTAAGAGCCAAGAGGAGCATGAACGACACCTGCGTCTCATTCTCGAACTTCTTCGCAATGAACAACTGTACGCCAAATTCTCGAAATGTGATTTCTGGCTTAGAGAAGTCCATTTCCTTGGACACATCGTCAATCAGGAAGGGATTCATGTTGACCCTGCTAAGATTGAGTCCATTAAGAATTGGCCTGTGCCTAAGACTCCGACCGAAGTTCGCCAATTCTTGGGATTGGCGGGATACTATCGAAGATTTATCAAGGGGTTCTCTAAGATCGCTCAACCACTTACGACACTCACTCAGAAGGGTGTTGCTTACAAATGGAGTGATGCTCAGGAATCTGCCTTCCAGGAACTAAAGAAGAACCTTTGTAGTGCTCCTATCCTCTCCTTACCCGAAGGTACCGACGACTTCGTCGTTTACTGCGACGCTTCTATTCAAGGACTTGGCTGCGTATTGATGCAACGCGAGAAAGTTATTGCTTACGCCTCGCGACAACTCAAGGTCCACGAACGGAACTATACGACGCATGACTTAGAATTTGGAGCTGTGGTCTTCGCGCTCAAGCTTTGGAGACACTACTTGTACGGCACCAAGTGCACGATTTACACTGATCACAAGAGTCTCCAGCACATAATGGGACAAAAGGAGTTGAATATGCGGCAACGCCGATGGGTCGAACTCCTAAATGACTACGAGTGTGCAATCAAATATCACCCAGGCAAGGCTAATGTGGTAGCCGATGCCCTCAGCAGAAAGGAGACCAAACCCAAGCGTGTTCGTGCCTTACAGCTCACTATCCACTCGAACCTCCCTAATCAAATTCGAAATGCTCAGGTTGAAGCATTGAAAGCCGAGAACATCAGGGCTGAGTCCCTACGAGGATCGAGACAACGATTGGAACAAAAAGAAGACGGTGCTTACTACGTAGCCGGACGCATATGGGTTCCGCATTATGGAAATTTACGTGACCTTGTGATGGATGAAGCCCATAAGTCCCGTTACTCAGTACATCCGGGTTCAGATAAGATGTACCACGACTTAAGGACTACCTATTGGTGGCCTGGCATGAAAGCCCACATAGCAACGTATGTCAGAAAATGTTTAACCTGCGCAAGAGTCAAGGCTGAGTATCAGAAACCATCAGGCCTACTCCAACAGCCAGAGATCCCGCAATGGAAATGGGAGCAGATTTCCATGGATTTTGTTACTGGCCTGCCTAAGTCTCAACGCGGAAATGACACCATTTGGGTAATAGTGGATCACTTAACTAAGTCTGCACACTTTTTGGCTATCAAAGAAACAGACAAGTTCTCTACCCTAGCAGAGGTATACTTAAAAGAAGTGGTTTCGAAGCACGGAGTGCCTACCTCTATTATTTCTGATCGAGATGCACGTTTTACTTCAGAATTGTGGCAAGCTATGCACAAATCCTTTGGCTCGCGTTTAGACATGAGCACCGCTTATCATCCGCAAACGGATGGGCAATCGGAACGCACCATCCAAACCCTCGAAGACATGCTTAGGGCATGTGTGATTGATTTTGGCAAGAATTGGGAAAAGCACCTACCGTTAGTAGAATTCTCCTACAACAACAGCTACCACACCAGCATTCAGGTGGCACCCTTTGAGGCATTGTACGGTCGTAAATGTCGATCGCCTCTCTGCTGGGCGGAGGTAGGTGACAGCCAAATCACAGGCCCGGAACATGTAGTCGACACCACAGAAAAGATTGCCCAGATTAGGCAACGCATGGCGGCAGCTCGTGACCGTCAAAAGCACTACGCTGACAAGGATAGGAAACCGCAAGAGTTCCAGGTCGGTGAACGGGCTCTACTTAAGGTCTCACCCTGGAAGGGTGTGGTTCGTTTTGGAAAACAGGGCAAGCTTAATCCAAGATATGTCGGACCCTTTGAAGTTACCGAAAAGATCGGTACGGCCGCTTACAGATTGAATCTGCCTGAAGAACTGAGTGCTGTGCACAACGTCTTCCATGTGTCTAATCTGAAGAAGTGTCTGTCAGATGAAACACTCGTCATTCCTTACAAGGAGCTTACTATTGACGAACAGCTACACTTTACTGAGGAACCGGTTGAGATCACGGATCGTGAGATCAAAACCCTTAAACGTAGCCAGATACCCCTCGTGCGAGTTCGTTGGAACTCACGCCGTGGCCCAGAGTTTACCTGGGAGCGGGAAGACCAGATGAAGCGCAAGTATCCCCAGCTGTTCCCAAATGAAACCTCCAGCACTGAAGCTACAACTGAATTTCGGGACGAAATTCCGAACTAACGGGGGGATGATGTGACACCCCGTTGAAACGCTCTCACTTTTACTAGCTTGTCAGTGGCTGCTTTAACTTTCGGGACGAAAGTTCTTAAAACTTGGGGATAATGTGACACTTCGGGTTTTCCCAAGCAAATATCTTATAATTGACATTTCGTGTACATATATTATTAAAAGAAAGCTAAGGATTTTCTGTGTTACTATGTGTTGTATGTATGTGCGATATATATATATATATATATATAAGTGTATAATACTAGTGGGCCGAGACCATGACTCGAGACCACCCTCAGTCTCGAGTGAGCCGTAAACGGTTGGGCCAGTTGGGCCGCGACCTCCCCCTTAGCCCACTCGGCAAACCTTTAGGGTGCACCTTTATATATAAGCCCAAACCCTCACACTTCTTTCTTTTCACTCTCTCTCACATCACCCTCACTCACTCTCTCCCTCACTAAAACCCTAAAACCCTAACATCACACCCTCCCCTCCTTCACTCTCTCGGATCGGACCGGCGACAACCAAAAAGCTCTCGGACTAGCTCGAGATCATCACTCGGAACTTGGTTCATCAATTTCTTGTACTCCTCCATCTAACCGGTTAGTGTATTATAGTTGTTTGATTTAAAATGATGGTTCATGATGCACAAACTATTTTGATTAGTTGGATGTTTGATCGATTATGTGCTTGTTAGGTAATAGAATTGTTATCAAATTCAAATGAACAATGTGTTGCTTATGAGCCAAATGAATGACTTGAAATAACTAAAAGATATGAGCAAGCTAGTGTGCTTTGAACAAGTGATTCATGCTAGAAAAATGAAGGGAAATGTTGCTTTGGTATTTAGTCTATGTGCTATGATTTTTGCCCGAAAAATACAAGGTTATGTGGGATGAGGATATGATGAATATGTGTTAAATATGCATGAATATTTGATGAACTATTTGAATGTTGATATGAATATTTGATGAACTATTTGAATGTTGATATGAATATTTGAAAACAGTAGGTTTGATCCATTTTCATTTGATATTAGACAAAGAAACATGTTAATGCAATATGGTTGGTTAGTACAAAATCTCATGAAAACAGAATTCTATTGGATAGTACATTGCAACAGGGTCTAGAAGGATTCTTGTGCACGTATCCGAGGTTGCGACTCGAAACCCCCGGTTGCGACTCGCAACCAAAACATGACAACTCGAGACTACGGCGGTTGCGACTCGAAACCAGACCGTGACAAGTCGAAACCTCCGGTTGCGACTCGAAACCAAACCGTGACAAGTCGAAACCTCCGGTTGCGACTCGAAACCAAACCATGACAAGTTGAAACCTCCGGTTGCGACTCGAAACCAGACCATGACAAGTCGAAACCTCCGGTTGCGACTCGAAACCAGACCCTGACGAGTCGAAACCTCCGGTTGCGACTCGAGACTGTATGTTCTCGAGTCGAGACCTCCTGGTCTCGACTGGGCTGCTTGTCTCCGTTATTGGGCCAAGGACGTGTGGGCTGCGCATACCGTTCTATTTGGATTCTGTGAAGCTGTTAACTGTTAGTATGATCTGATAGGCCCAATAACACTTGTGATTTGTATGATAATTGTTGATGTTCACTGTTTCACTACTACGTATCAGAATAGGCCCGATAACTTGCTGGATGATCATGTGCTGTGTATGCTATGTGTTAGTTATGTGTAGATTATACGTGAATACTTGTACCCCAACTTGACCTGTATTGGTGACCATGCTAGGACGTGGTGACCAACGTGATTGACCAAGTAAATAATCTACCGAGCAACCCAAGGTGAGTTCACAACTAATAAAGCATGTGTTCCCGGTGGTTGGGAAACGGAAACTTAAGCAACGCTATCCCCTCGTAAGGGATACAAACCTACTTCTCTCCCCTTAAACGGGACTTTTAGTTAATTACTGTTTATACTGGATGCAACAAGCAACACTAAACAAAACTCTATCACTCAAGTCCTCACTTCTTAATACCGATTAGTCGCCGGGGTCAGGCGAACGGGTTATTAGTTGATAGCGCTATTTAGGTCTCACCAACCTCACACCGTGCCCGCGTATGGGATCGGGCGTGAACTAATGTACTCTGGCAACCGTCAATGATGATAGAACATTGACAAACGGGGCACTCTACGGAAACGTACGGATGAATAGTATTCGGTATTGTAAAAACAGTTTAGTCGCTTACTTGTGGGGTAGCTCCCCATCGCATGTATAAACGGATTAATTAACTGGTGAAACAAGTTTTTGGAAATTAAAACTGGACAACTCGTGAACTCGCCAACAATCTTTGTTGATACCCTACTGCATGCTTTGCAGGTACCCAGTGACTCAGGAGCTTGCAGCTTGGGAAGTGTAGTGGTCGCCTAAACCCGCATGCTGGGTTCTAATTAATTTGAACTATGAACTTTGTCTAAACTATTTTACCTATGCTTCCGCTACTTACTTAACAGTTATTTGAACCTAAACATTCGAACTTTAAACTATGGTGTTTATCAACCATTATGGTTGGTGATCATTCTTACTATTATCGAATGCTCAGTATAATTGGTGGCTGGATCCTGGTCAGTCACGCCTCCAAGCGGTAGTACTCCGCATGTGGATTTTGGGGGTGTGACAATATCAACCCTTGTATGTTTAAAATAGTATGCGTTAAAAACGCTTAAAAAGGCGATTAGAAGCCGTTTCTGGGTTCTATATACAAAGCTGATATTTTTATCATTCCAGAAGGTTTAAAATAATTTATTTATCATATGTAATCAGTAGCAAAATGTTTGGGGTCGAAAAGATATGTAAAACTCATTTTATAGCCCGGAAGGGCAAAACCGACAATTACCGGATTAAGCCTATGACTATAAGTTATGCTCAGCCTAAAATTAATTAAAAATCTTCAAAAATCCCAAAATAATATATTACATCAGTAGGTAACAAGTTTGATATCAAAAAGTAGGTTTAAATAGGCTATACGCTAATTACGCCGTTAAATCTTTAAAAAGCTTTCTAATTACGCTAGTGAGCATAACTCTCAATCTACACCTCAAACTGATGTCAAACTTTGGGTACAAGTTTATATATAAGTAATTAAGGTTTCTACTCTTTTACATTTTCAAAGATCACGTTTTATGGTGTAAAGGGCATAATGGTCAACATATAGGCAATTAACGGAATCATGCATATTAATTGGATAACTAATGAACCAAGGTGTATAATCACAGAGGGTTATACTAGCATGTAACCTGGTCCAATTAAAGCTCTAAGGCATTTCTAAAACATACCAAAACGGGTCAGAACTGAAGTCAAAGCAAAAGTCAAAGTTTTGCGACTTTCGGTTCCGAACCGGGTCTAAACATAAAATTGTCGGGTTGAACATGTTTAGACATATTCTTACACTAATTACCAAGTTATATTAATGATCAAACAGGTTGTATGTGCTCTACATTGCTAATTATGCATAAATTGGAAAATAAGCATCCTGTTGACTTTTTAATAACAAGTTTGACCCAACATTTAACATAGTTAGAGTGGGAATCAGAGGGTGCCCTTTTAAGGGTTTATTGCCCACATAATTACCAACTTATAACTACTTTCAATTTGACAAATCACTGGACCATTAGTGATTAATCGTGAAGTCAACCGTTAATTACGACGGTTTGACTTTTAAGCTTAAACTAAGCAAAAATTCAACTAAGAAAGGTTAAGCACACTTACTGAAGTCCTATGCACGATTAGGAAGGCTTAGGGTCTGCTCTTAAGCTCCAAGAAGCTCCAGAATTGCAGAAGAAGTGAGTGATCAAATGGTTGCAACTTAGTGGCTTTATATAGTGATCAAAACTCAATGGATTGTTGACAAATAAGTCTATCCGTGTTCCCTGATTATTAACACATGTCCCTAATGTCTAGGAGTCCTTTAGGGGTCATCCAAATATGAGGAAAATCGAATATAGGTCGGTTATTGCGTTTAAACAGCAAACAACCAAGTTTTTAGTCGCTGGCAACCCCTTACGGACCGTAAGGGTGTGGGCTTACGGTCCGTAAGCCATCTGCAGGGGACAAAAATGTTGTTCTTTCAAGCATTCGAAGGGGCAACCAGGTATTCCGAATTTGGGACATTATTTTACAGTAAGGGGCCTCTAAAATGTGCCTTGAACAGTTATATACCCTACCACTTTAATATGTTTACTTGGATTCTTTTGAAAGTGCCATAAACGAAGGTTTACCGTAGAAATTCCAAAGGATCCTATCTTGCACTTCGAATTCAATTATTGTCAACAATTCACCGGATGGAAGGTATATTAGATGTGTGTAATATATGTTAGGGTCTTGGGATTGATAAGGAGGTCGTTCAGAGGTAAAAATTAACATGACGACACTTTTAAATCCTGCCATACATCTTTAATTTTATCCGGGTCTATATCACTTTTGTCTTACATGACACGTGTCATTAATCTATTTAACACGAATTTTCGAGGTGTTACATCCTCACCCCCTTAAAAGAAATCTCGACCTCGAGATTTACTGAAACAAATGAGGGTATTTTTCTTTCATTGTGGACTCAACCTCCCACGTGTATTCGGGACCTCTACGGGCATCCCATTTTACCTTTACAATAGGTACATGCTTCCTTCGAAGCTTCTTGACCTGTCGATCCTCGATCGACACAGGTTTTTCAACAAATTTCAAGCTCTCTTCAATGTGCACATCTGTATGTGGTATGACCAGTGATTCATCAGCGAAACACTTCTTCAGGTTGCAGATGTGGAATACATTATGAATACCACTGAGCTCTTTCGGTAAGTTTAACTTATAGGCAACTGATCCGACGCGTTCGATAACCTCGAAAGGTCCTATGTATCTCGGGCTCAACTTGCCTTTCTTACCAAATCGCATCACTCCCTTCCAGGGTGATACTTTAAGCAACACCTTGTCACCTACTTCGAAGTGAAAAGATTTACGCTTTAAATCTGCGTAGCTTTTCTGCCTATCCCTGGCAGCTTTCAGGCGGTCACAAATTTGGACAATCTTGTCCGTCGTTTCAAAGACTATTTTCGGACCTGACAGTTGAACATCTCCAACTTCTGCCCAACAAACGGGCGTTCTACACTTCCTACCGTATAAAGCCTCGAAAGGCGCAGCCTTGATGCTGGTATGGTAGCTATTGTTATATGAGAACTCAATCAATGGTAGGTGGTTATCCCAACTACCACCTAAATCAATTACACATGCACGTAGCATGTCTTCCAATGTTTGGATGGTACGCTCACTCTGTCCGTCTGTCTGAGGATGGTAAGCCGTACTAAAATTTAAGCGCGTGCCCAAAGCTTGTTGGAAACTCTTCCAAAAATGCGACGTGTATCTCGTATCTCTGTCAGAGATAATAGCCACAGGTACGCCATGTAGAGCTACAATCTTGTCTACGTATAATTGTGCTAACATGTCGGAGCTATAAGTCTCCTTGATGGGTAGGAAATGTGCTGAATTAGTCAGTCTGTCCACTATCACCCATATTGTATCATTTCCTTTCCTTGTCTTAGGTAACTTGGTGATAAAATCCATAGTTACCATTTCCCACTTCCATGTGGGAAGTTCAGGCTGTTGTAGCAACCCTGACGGCTTTTGATGTTCTGCCTTGACTTGCGCACATGTCAAGCATTTAGCTACATAGGCGGCTACAGACTTTTTCAAGCCTATCCACCAATAGTTTGCCTTCAGATCCTGGTACATCTTATCCGCTCCAGGATGAACAGAATATTTAGAGCTGTGGGCTTCGTGGAGGATCACATATCGAAGTCCTCCATAAACTGGAACCCATATTCTTCCATTTTACCTCAGGATTCCGTCCTTGCCCTGAGATAATTGCTCTTCAGTGACTCCCAGCTTTTCATTAGGATAGTTAGCTTCTAACACAGTTTCTTTCTGTGTAGCTAACAACCTTTCATTCAAACTGTTCTTTATTTCAATGCTCTTGGCATTGATTCGAATGGGTTTCACCCTTTCCTTCCTGCTTAAGGCACCAGCAACCACGTTTGCTTTGCCTGGATGGTATCTGATTTCACATTCATAATCATTCAACGTCTCCATCCATCGGCGCTACCTCATGTTTAGCTCCTTCTGGTTAAACAGGTGCTGGAGGCTCTTGTGATCAGAATAGATCACAAACCTGATCCCATACAAATAGTGCCTCCATAGCTTCAGTGCAAATACAACGGCACCCAACTCCAAGTCATGGGTGGTGTAATTCTTTTCGTTCACTTTTATCTGTCGTGAAGCGTAGGCAATAACTTTGCCTCTCTGCATAAGCACACATCCCATGCCAGTGTGCGATGCGTCACAGTAAACCACGAATTCTTCTATTCCATCAGGCAATGTCAGTACAGGAGCATTGCTTAACTTTTGCTTTAGGATATCAAAGGATTCTTGCTGCTTAGGGCCCCAAACAAACTTAACCTTCTTCCTAGTCAAGGAGGTTAGGGGTGCAGCAATCCTTGAAAATTTTTCAATAAAACGCCTGTAATATCCTGCCAATCCCAGGAAGCTACGAATCTCTGTAGGTGTCTTTGGCTCTTGCCAGTTCATGACAGCTTCCACCTTAGCGGGATCAACTTGGATTCCACGTTCGCTAACCACATGCCCAAGAAATTGGACTTCTCGAAGCCAAAATTCACATTTAGAGAATTTGGCATAGAGCTTCTCCTGCTGAAGTAATGAAAGAATACATCGAAGATGTTTCTCATGATCAGCCTTGTTCTTCGAGTAGATGAGGATGTCGTCTATGAAGACGATTACAAATTTGTCCAGGTAGGGCTTGCAGACGTGATTCATGAGATCCATGAATGCGGCAGGTGCATTAGTGAGCCCAAAAGGCATTACTAGGAACTCGTAAGGACCATAACGAGTCCTAAATGCAGTCTTGTGTACATCTTCATCTTTAACCTTCAGTTGATGATAGCCTGACCTCAGATCGATCTTAGAGAAGTAACTTGCCCCTTGGAGTTGATTGAACAGATCGTCGATTCTGGGCAATGGATACCTATTCTTGATCGTGACCTTATTAAGCTCGCGGTAATCGATGCACAGACGCATCGATCCATCCTTCTTCTTGACAAATAAGATTGGTGCTCCCCAAGGAGACGAACTAGGTCTAATGAAATCTTTGGCTAGCAATTCATCAAGTTGTGTTCTCAATTCCTTCATCTCCGTTGGTGCCAATCTATAAGGTGCTCTAGCAACTGGTGCTGCCCCAGGGATGATGTCAATTCTGAATTGGACTTGTCTATCTGGTGGTAAACCAGGTAGTTCTTCAGGAAAAACATCAGGGTATTCAGAAACGACGGGGATATCTTCCATCTTCGGTCTCGGCTCATCAATAATCACTTGTGCCATGTAGATGACACAACCCTTCTTTAAACACTTAGAGGCCTTGAGCATAGTCACTTGCTCAGGCAGTCCATACTGGGTATCTCCCCGAATGGTAAGCGATTCACCAGATGGAGTCTTAATCACCACTTGCTTTTTGTTGCAGACAATTTGGGCCTGGTTATGAGATAACCAGTCCATACCCAAGACTATGTCAAAACCGGCTAACTTAAAGGGAAGTAGGGACAAAGGAAAAGAGTGGTTCTTAATGGATATAGCACATCCATCTAATACAGTTGAGACGGTTTCTATGGTGCCATCTGCTAACTCCACCTCGTAATTCACACTTAAGGTTTTGACAGGTAAATTCAACAATTTGCAAAACTTATTATCTACGAAAGACTTATCAGCGCCTGAATCAAAAAGTACTCTTGCATAGACATCGTTTACAAGGAAAGTACCTGTAATCACGTTGTCGTCCTGGACGGCTTCCTTTGCATCCATCCTGAAGACCCTAGCATTGGTCTTCTTTCCTTCGTCGTCTTTCTTTGCATATTTTGGGCAGTTGGTCTTAATGTGCCCCTTTTCATTGCAACGGTAGCACGTTGCGTCTTTCAGCTTCTTGCAATCCAAGGTCTTCTGATCCTTGGACTTGCATATCCCACATGCAAAGGTTTTAAACTGGGTCTGCGAGTTCGATTCAAACCTGCATTTCCCGAAGTGCTGTTTCTTGCAGATCTTACACTTGGGCTTTTCACCAGACTGATGCCCATCTTTCTTAGACTCAGACCCTTTCCTGTGGTCATTGTTTCCTCGATGTTTCTTGTTTGACCTTCGTGAATTGTCATCTTCACGTTTTCTTTTCTCGGCATCCGAGTTCCTCAGCGATCTCTGTCGGACCGCGTCCAGAGTGAGGGACAAGGATATGTCAGTTACCGATCTGAAAGTAGTCGGCCGAGATGCCTTCACGCTTGCCTTTATTTCTGGGGCTAAACCCCCGATGAAACGAGCTATTCTTTTTGGTTCCGGGGTTACCAGATACGGAACCAATCGGGACATTGTGTTGAAGCTCGTGAGGTAAGCTTGGCAGTCAAGGTTCTTCATAACCAACGATAGAAAATCAGACTCTATCTTCTCCACCTCATGATGAGGGCAGTAGTTTTCCCTGATGAGGGCAACAAATTACTCCCATGTCATGTTGTATAATGGGATCTTCCCAGACGCCTGTATCAACGATCTCCACCAGGCTAAGGCCTCACCCTTAAATGATTGCGACACAAACTTGACCACATCCCTCTCAGCGCATCCGCTGATATCCACAACTGTATCCATCTCATCTAACCACGTCATACAATCTACAGCTCCTTTCTCCCCAGTGAAATCCCTGGGTTTACATGAGACAAAATATTTGTAGGAGCAACCCTTGTCACGGGGTCCTTGATTTTGCATTATCTTCTGAGACGGGTTACTATGATGATTTGAGGAGTGACGATCGTCATCTCCTTTCTTGGGTTCATCCTTCTTGGGAGGTGGCTTGCTGTGAGCCTCAGAGTGTGTTTTAGGCTTTGAATGCGACGTAGATAGGGTCCTGCTCCGAGTCCCACTATATTCTTCATATTGCCGCTCTAAGGCCTTTGTAACAGCGTCGTCTACTAACGCTTTCAGTTCAGCACCCGTTATATTAATTCGGGCATTATCATTGTTCTCCCTTGGGTGACTATTAATTTCCTCCGAGTCAGCCATTTTAATTTGAACTGTTGCATAAGACAATGACAATAGTTTACTAGGGAGTTTATTATAGAATTGTCTTTTATAGGAATTCATTAACCATGGTAATATAAGCCATATTTGGTTAATTTGTTAATCATATTTATTTAGGATTTTTATTATAATTTATCCTAATTATAAAAACAATAATAGTTTTATTTGTAGCACAAAAAGCCTAGTCACAGGGACATTTTAAATCATAAGCTATGATTTCAGAGAATCAAGGCTTTTAAGGTTCGAACATAGTTCATTACCTTTTTCGGACAGGGAGTCATAGCTACCACTGTCTTTTGGCTCATGTAGAAATAGGCAAGCCCGTAGGCACTATATTACCAATGTATGGTCAAAACATGATCATCTAAATTGATGATTTAAACCCATGATTCAGAGATCATTAAGTTGGGTTAGGAATCTTTTGAAGAATCCTTATATAAGAATGACGTGTGTGGTTTTAATGAATCACGTCTGCCAGGAGTGTTAACATAGATGTTAACAGGGATCCGAATCTTTTAAATAGGTCTTACCATCTTGGCCAGGTCTTTACAATGACACTCAGGCTAGGTTTCACTCTTAAGATTCTTATTCAATATTTAATAGGCAGATTATTATTAAAAAGGAATGATTTTGATTTATTTATTTCATATATAATATTTATGCATAAAATGGCAAAAATGAAATTTATAAACTTAACATTCCATTAATTATTAAAAGATTACATACTGCCCTAAACGGGTCTTTTTAACAAACACTTACCCACGCAGGGGCCAAACTGAAATACTAGTCCACGCAGGGACTTAAACAAACAACATACCCTCGTAGGGGTTAACAAAAAGATAGGCCCACGCAGGGGCTCAACAGACAACCATACCCACGCAGGGGTCAAATCAGCAAGACAGGCCCACGCAGGAGCTCAACTGAAACAAGGAAACTACAAATAATTGAAGGATTCAATGGTCCTTCTTGCTCTTCCCTTTTATTAAACTTGTTAATCCCTGGAAGAAACTTTGTCGCTCCCTGCGATCTCTGTGAAAGTCTCGCTCGACCTGGTCCAGTCTCTGAAGAATTTCTTCCCGTTCTGGGGGAGAAAACCGTGGCGGCTGCGATTGTGTCCGAATTATAGGTCTGGCAGGTATTTGGTACCCATGAGTTGGGTATCCTGCTCCCCAAGGTTCTCCATACGGTCCTTCAGGATGAAAGGATTCATAGTTGGCCGTTACCAAGTATGGGTCGGCTTCAGCGTAATTGTAGTTGGTATGAGTCGGCGGCTCAAACGGGTTGTACGCCATAGAACCAGTGTAGGCAGGAATCGGGTTATCAAAACCCATCGGTGGTGGTTGCGGTGCAACTGGGTTTGAAGGCCCACCCATTTGTGGATCTTCTTGAAGTGGCGGATAATGACTGCCACTTGATTGTCGAGGAGAGCTAAAATGAAAGTCTCCTCCTCGTGCAGACATACGTGCTCCGGTTCTCCTACGCCTCGGCGGTTGCGGAGGTGCCGGCTGAACTGGCGGCGGTGGAGGCGGTGGCGTGACTGCCACGAATCGTGAATCCTCAGAGGGATCCTGCTGCTGCAGGTGAGGCAACGAATGATGCGAGGGTGTGAAATACCACTCGTACTGATTAAATCGTGCTTGGTAACTGTCCGGACCATGGTAGGGTGATCCATGAAAAGACGAACCATCTGAGACCTCGATAGGATGGTTCGGAGTTCCGGTTGCGGGCTCGACTGGATCGGTGTCCTCGTCTATGTCCTCTGCATGATCGCCGGAGTAATGATCCTCTGGCCCCAATGGGTTAAAACCCACTGATTCTGGTATGTAGTTTGCCGGGTTAAACCGGCCTTGGAAGACGGGAGTGGGGTCTCCAAAAGAATGGTGCGATAGGGATCGCTGTAGAGGTATGTAAGAAGGTTGAGGGTTATCGGGCTCATTTTCCGAATGTGGCCCATAAGAGTTATGAATGGGAGGTGTCGAACTGTGCGAGACAGATCGTCTAGCAGGTTCAAAAAGGTTCCTCCGGTTTTCTCTAGGGTCAGCACTCGCAGTGGTGGTAAGAGCTCCCGTGTGCGAAGGTCCGGCCTCGTGGTCATTGGGGGCGGTGATTGGCCCCTTGCCTCGTCCTCTTCGTCGAAAGAATCTTGGCGGCATATTTAATCCTGTCAATACAACATAAGATAACGACAAGAATATATAAAATAAAGGACAAAACAAAACACAACAAATGAGAATTTGTCCTATGTTATTTGTCTAGACTCGAAGGTTTTGGAATGTGCAATTGTGTAACTGAGATTAAACACAAAAGGCTAGTGTTTAATTCACTCAGCGTTGGCTCTGATACCAACCTGTCACACCCCGTTATTTCCACGTTTGACCGGTGGGCCCGGTGGGGGAGTATCGTGACGTGGTTGGCAACATTACAGTCAAACAACACAATATTTAAATATGCACAGCGGAAGCAAATGAAAGATATATAATTCAACTGAATAAAATATTGTATTATCAAGTATCACAACAGTCGAAAGTTTATCCACAGAACGGATCAGAATTTATTTAGGAAACAGTAGTTCAACAGACTTTAGGCATCTTAAGCTTGTGAGACTCTTTTGATGCTAAGGAGAAATTCCAGCCGATTACGAGTAGTACATGCACTTAATCTTTTTGGGAAAATACGTCAGTTTACACTGGTAAATACATTCAACCGACTCATTTTGAAAAGTTTAATAAAATTGATTTAAATGCACGTGGCACAAACATTTTATAACTTGGGATAATTATTTAAATATATAATCTCGTAAAAGAATTACATGTTACTTATGCGTTCAGTAGCCCGGGTCGTGCCGGGTTAAAGATCAATAGACACACCGTATATGGAAAATAAGTTAAAAGTATTTACCTTTGCAAATATAATTCACAAACAGCAAATGCAAGCAGCTTTTACTGGTCCTCCTA
The DNA here is from genome assembly GCA_030545235.1 of Helianthus tuberosus. NCBI lineage: Eukaryota > Viridiplantae > Streptophyta > Magnoliopsida > Asterales > Asteraceae > Helianthus > Helianthus tuberosus. The sequence goes on from CM060450.1 coordinate 177,664,370, forward strand.
TTCTGGAACGAAGGTTTATAATAACCTATTAGAATCCTAACGGGTCTTTAGTTAAGCTTAAGCTTAGACCGGTTAGTTTTAAAGATACGGTTCGAACGCGTGATTAAGCGAAGACCGGAATAGAATGTGATTTAGACCCGACAAGTTTAGAGACTTGTCTTATATGGGTAATCTAAACACATTCTGGATTTTGAGATAAAACCGATAAGGTTTGACCCGTTTCGGCTAATTTATGCAAACTAGTTACATAAACCGAACCGAACGCGTAATAAGCGTAACGGGTATTCATGAGAGCCATATACAGGTTTCCTAAGTTAGTATTCCTCAAATATGTTGTGACATCAGTAAGATATCTTTTATTATGCCCGAAACGAATTTAAACATAAACTATGCCCCGTAAGGGTAGTTTGGTCATTTACAAGGTTATAAAAGAGTTTAAGTATTAACCTGAGTTACAGGTCTGATGTAATCAGCAAAAATACTCAATTTAATAAGTTATAACAGTAGGGTAAAGTATATATGTGAAATTTATCAATTATAACCAAACTATGCACCGTAGGGGCATTTTGGTAATTTCACATAAGCCGAAAAGCTCAAAACTGACGTCTGAGTTAAACAACCTTTTCTTACTATTAAAATATTATAATTTACCTAAAATATCAATAGGTATCAACCCTTGTATGTTTAAAATAGTTTTAGTACAAACTATGTGTTAAAAACGCTTAAAAAGGCGATTAGAAGCCGTTTCCGGGTTCTATATACAAAGCTGATATTTTTTATCATTCTAGAAGGTTTAAAATAATTTATTTATCATATGTAATCATTAGCAAATGGGTTTGGGGTCGAAAAGATATGTAAAACTCATTTTATATAGCCCGTTAGGGCAAAACCGACAATTACCGGATTAAGCCTATGACTATAAGTTATGCCAGCCTAAAATTAATTAAAAATCTTCAAAAATCCCAAAATAATATATTACATCAGTAGGTAACAAGTTTGATATCAAAAAGTAAGTTTAAATAGGCTATACGCTAATTACGCCGTTAAATCTTTAAAAAGCTTTCTAATTACGCTAGTGAGCATAACTCTCAATCTACACCTCAAACTGATGTCAAACTTTGGGTACAAGTTTATATATAAGTAATTAAGGATTCTACTCTTTTACATTTTCAAATATCACGTTTTATGGTGTAAAGGGCATAATGGTCAACATATAGGCAATTAACGGAATCATGCATATTAATTGGATAACTAATGAACCAATGTGTATAATCACAGAGGGTTATACTAGCATGTAACCTGGTCCAATTAAAGCTCTAAGGCATTTCTAAAACATACCAAAACGGGTCAGAACTGAAGTCAAAGCAAAAGTCAAAGTTTTGCGACTTTCGGTTCCGAACCGGGTCTAAACATAAAATTGTCGGGTTGAACATGTTTAGACATATTCTTACACTAATTAACAAGTTATATTAATGATCAAACAGGTTGTATGTGGTCTACATTGCTAATTATGCATAAATTGGAAAATAAGCATCCTGTTGACTTTTTAATAACAAGTTTGACCCGACATTTAACATAGTTAGAGTGGGAATCAGAGGGTGCCCTTTTAAGGGTTTATTGCCCACATAATTACCAACTTATAACTAATTTCAATTCGACAAATCACTGAACCATTAGTGATTAATCGTGAAGTCAACCGTTAATTACGACGGTTTGACTTTTAAGCTTAAACTAGGCAAAAATTCAACTAAGAAAGGTTAAGCACACTTACTGAAGTCCTATGCACGATTAGGAAGGCATAGGGTCTGCTCTTAAGCTCCAAGAAGCTCCAGAATTACAGAAGAAGCGAGTGATCAAATGGTTGCAACTTAGTGGCTTTATATTGTGATCAAAACTCAATGGATTGTTGACAAATAAGTCTATCCATGTTCCCTGATTATTAACACATGTCCCTAATGTCTAGGAGTCCTTTAGGGGTCGTCCAAATATGAGGAAAATCGAATATAGGTCGGTTATTGCGTTTAAACAGCAAACAGCCAAGTTTTTAGTCGCTGGCAACCCCTTACGGACCGTAAGGGTGTGGGCTTACGGTCCGTAAGCCATCTGCAGGGGACAAAAATGTTGTTCTTTCAAGCATTCGAAGGGGCAACCAGGTATTCCAAATTTGGGACATTATTTTACAGTAAGGGGCCTCTAAAATGTGCCTTGAAAAGTTATATACCCTACCACTTTAATATGTTTACTTGGATTCTTTTGAAAGTGCCATAAACGAAGGTTTACCGTAGAAATTCCAAAGGATCCTATCTTGCACTTCGAATTCAATTATTGTCAACAATTCACCGGATGGAAGGTATATTAGATGTGTGTAATATATGTTAGGGTCTTGGGATTGATAACAGAGGTAAAAATTAACATGACGACACTTTTAAATCCTGCCATACATCTTTAATTTTATCCGGGTCTATATCACTTTTGTCTTACATGACACGTGTCTTTAATCTATTTAACACGAATTTTCGAGGTGTTACAGCTTGAGGTCTTGAATGCATACCTTGGATGATCATGAAAGTATCTTATATATAGCAAGGTTGTCGTATCAAACTGTCGAGATCTCTTCATCGATCTAATGGTCTCCCATGTGCCAACTCATATCTCTGGCTACGAGGATTACGTGTCACCTCCTTGCCGGAGGAGAGGTTCTCGCCATTACTGAGGTAAGTACTTACCTCGTACTTTACCGGCCCTTCCTTTCTCTTTCTTCTTGCAGGTCATTAATGACCTTGCAGAGAAGATGATCTTAAAGGTTCCCGCCTTTTTTATGTGTAGCCCATCAGGAGCAACAATTGGGCCTATTGTGGGAGCCCAGTAAGACTAGCCCAGACAGGGAGCCCAACGGGGGACCCTGTTGACAAGTCATCCTTAGTCTAGGGTCATAAGTTCTCAAGCACGTGGGCTGGAGTGATTGGTAAGCGGTGCTTCAACTGTTCAGCGGGGCCCATCGTAATAATCGAATCATCCTGACGGTACCCTAGTCCTGTGACACCTACTTGATCCAACGGCTAGGAGTTGGACGGCATCTCCACGTGCATCAAATCAGCAGTTACTTTTTTGAAATTGTGATTAGACAGTTGTCGCCTTTATTGACGAGGCAATTAAAACCCTGAAACTGTCCATCATCCCACCATTTTTCTCCTACTTTCAGTCATCTCTTCTTCTAATTTATCTCTTATACTCATAATTCTTTCCACCATGAGCAGAAAAGGTAGAGTTTCTATTAGTTCGATCATCACCCAGGAGGAGTTAGAATCTTTCGTTGCTTCCTATCGCATTCCACCAGAGCTTTCTCCAAGTCTCCCTAGCCCCAATGATCCGGCGACCTGTTCGCTGGAGAGGATTGTTGTTGGTGCATATTTGTGACAACAACTTAGATTTGGTCTTTGGATATCATGTAATTAGTAAAACGATAAACGGTTAGCGGGTTTAGCTTTGTATTAGTCAAATAATAGAGTTTGGGCTAAACAAAACCCATATTGGGTTATAGGGGGACGAATTGGGCTTAGCCCATGTAGGAAACCCTAGCCTAAGTTGCAACCTTGTGTTATATAAACAAGGCTTTGCATTAGGGTTTAGGTTAATCAGCCAAAACAGTTTGTGTGAGGAATTTCGTGAGAGACTATAGTCTTGGACGAATTTTGTGTTATTTGGGATCTTGATTGATTGTAATCAGTTTGATAGATAATCAATAAAGATCGGTTTGATAGTAATTTCTGTTTCTACTTGTTTCTGTGTTATTCTGGACTAGAGGATTCCGCACACTAGATTGGATTGACGATTCTGTGACGATCCGTACGAACCAGGGGGACCTACAATTGGTATCAGAGCATTAGGCTCTTGAAGAGACTCGGTTCAGAATTGTGTTCTGCAGAAACAAGAAAATTTTCGAAAATTTTGAAACCTGACAATTAGGGTTTTGAAATTTTCTTTGGTTTGATATAATTTTCATTTTTTTTCCAGGATTGGCTGTTTTTGATCTTCAACGTATTTAGTTTGCTGTTTTGCAGGATTTCGGGATAGTTCTGGTGATTGGTTGAAAAATTTTGGCTGGAAAAACTTGAAGATTTGAAGACTGTTCTTCGTGTTCTTCGTTAAATTCATCAAAATTTTTGTCAAAACTTTACTGATTTGGTTGTTCGATTTGCAGGAAATTGATACGAAATCAGGATAAAATCTGCTAAATTCGGAAAATATTTGATCAGATCCGGCGAATTTGACTGTAAGCGAATTTGTCTGGACCTGCGAAATTGACTGACCGGCGAAATTAAAATCCAAAGGCGACTTTGGTAACCGTGTAATTGTCCTCAGCGAAATTATCACGGTGATCGGCGACTTTACTAGTCGTCGTAATAGCGAACTGGTTACCCGGCGTAGTTAATCTGAGCGAAATTAACCGGTAAATTTGACAGCACATTTATTCAGGGAAATTATATAACCTACCTGAACAGCGAAATTGAGCAGCGAAGTTGAGTTGGTTTATCAGCGAATTTAGTGGAGGAATTAAAAGGTGGAGTATTTATTTTTGTGGAGTAATTAGATACGTGTAGAGGAATTAACGTTTTCGTGAATAGAAAGTGATTCGTAGCTCATCTGACTAAACCGTTTGCACCGTTGAATTCCTTGGATTTTTAGGACAAAAAAAAACTCTGGAAAATCCCAAATTTGGTTTTCGACATTATATATCATTAGATTCGTAATTTCGAGACGATTCTGACGATATAATTTGGTAACCACAGTTTTCGGACACTTTTTGTACGATTTTACCAGTTTGTTACGTTAAAATGTCGAACATGTCAAATTTGAACGAACTGTTGAGGATGGAGCATGAGGTTGGTACCATAAACAAACAACCTAAGATGATGAAGGTGGAGAACTATCTAACATGGAAAGATAGGTTTCAGTCTTTCATTGAATATCAGGACACACGGATGTGGATCTGTATTCAAGATGGTTTTGGGAACCAACTCATGATTTTGAAGGCAGACCACGTGTCACAGCCTACGTTAACATGCAAGAGGCTGATAAAAAGATGTATGAGGCTGAAAAGAGAGCCTTGGCTGCCATAAAAATGTCCTTACCTGATGGCATCAAACTGTAACACCCCGAAAAATGCAAATCATTTATTTAAATATAAAGTTGATAAATAAACTAGTTAACTAACTAGGATTTTAAATAACCCAATTAGGTGAAAGCCTTGTAGTAACCTACAAATGGGTTAAAATGCTAAATTAGAACCAAAGGAAAGTCTAGGGACCAAATGTGTTCAAAATGAAACTAATATTAATAAAATCTAAATAAATAAAACACAAACATTTTGTCTGTGTTTTGGTGGAGATCGACCAGGAGCGACCCAAGCTCCATCAAACCCTAGCTCAGCATAAAAACTCCAAATTGAAGGATCAAACTCAGTCCAAATCAAAATCCGAACATAGATTACTGATCCTCATCACAAGAGGATTACAAGGTATGTAAAATTTTGAGAAATCTCTCAAATTGAAATTCTCATGAATTGGGAAAAATCTGAAATTATGGTTGCATGTGTGTGTTATGATGATTTAGGAACAACTATAGTGTCTAGGGACAAACCCTAGACAAACACAAGCTGAAATCATGTGAAATTTTAGTGGAAACTATGATCACCATTGTAGGTGATTAGTGGGTTATGTGTAATTTGATGAACACTAGGAAATAGATTGTTGATCTAGTGAAATTTGGCAATTTTGAAGTGATTCCAGAAAATTAGAAGTTATCAATCATGTAAAAAGGTTGAATGATGTGAATAGAGGGCTAAATGATAAACTAGAGATTTGATGTTTAATCATGTAAAAATCTGCTCATGAAGTGTTTGTTGAAATGCCTCTATGAAGGCTTAAAACTGAAATTCCAAGTTTAAACGCATAATTATGATGTTTTGGTGTATTATGCGAATTATGATTTAAAAAGAGTTCTAAACATATCATAAATGAACTCTATAGGAACGGGCGCAGGAGCGTCAAGTGGACAAGCGGGTGGCGAACCACGTTTGAAAGGCCTACTTTGAAGGTATGTAACTTGACCCGTTACGTTAAGTAAATGTTGATGATTATAATATGCGTAGTTGAATTTTAGAATAAGGGTTGTTTTGAATTAAAGCGGTGATGTCGCTATATTGAATGATTGGTCAAAATTGGTTGGAACTCGTTGGTAGTCGTCATATGGGAAGATTCCTTAGACGAGCCAAACGGGTCGAATAATCAAATAAAGCATGGTTAATGCTCCGGAATATGATTGATTGATCTTTGATATTGGTTCATATGTAACATATTAGAAATACGAGAATTTAATGTATTGGTATGTTAGAAAAGCGAAATCCGAGATTTGGGTTTGAGTGTAATGAACAAATCAAACAAAAGATGGATTTCCAGGGACTACCATAAGTTACGGTAATACCGTAACTTACGGTAGAGGTCAGGAGCTTACGGTGTTTTACCCCTGTTTTACGATAGACCAGAAACTTCCAGGACCTACCGTAACTTACGGTGACACCGTAAGTTACGGTGGAACCAGAAAAACTAGTATTTTATTATTCACAATTTGATGTTGGATCTTGTGTTTATGTACTATATAACAATGTCAAAACTAATGATTTAATGGTTTTGACCCTAGGTGACAAGATGGATCTTACGGATGGCGGTCAAGCAAATGTCAAAGAACCGAACATGACTTTTGAAGCTTCCGCATAAATTAACTCGGTTTAAACAATGTTTATGATGTAAATTGTTTGCTAAACTACTTTTGGATTTTTAAATTAGTCAGTAGAAAACTAATGTTTGTTACTTTAATTCTCTGTTTTTGGATCTTATGGTATAAAATGATCGTAGTATTTATATATATCGCATATTTACATTAAAGAAAAGATGGGTGTTACACAAACATACTTTCAAGAAGTACACTACTTCTAAGGAAATGTGGGATGCACTAGAAAAGAGGTATCAAGGAAATGAAGATGTCAAAAAGAACAAAATGGATCTACTGAAGAAGCAATTTGATGTTTTCAAGTGTATGATAAATGAGTCACTTGAAGATATCATCACGAGATACTACCATCTAATGTCAGAAATGAACAACTAGGACATAGATAGCTATACTGACATTAAGATCAATGATAAGTTGCTTGATGCATTGCCTGCAAAGTGGGATATCTATACTCTCATGATCAAAGGGGAGGCAGATTATAACACAAAAGAACTTGAAGAGGTTGTGGGGAAGCTGAGAGCATACGAGCTCAACATGAAGAAGAAGGAGACAGGATACGATCAGGTTCAAGATCCAGGGATTTACAATGGACTTTCATCTTCTTCGTCTCACAACGCTTCTAGCGACTCTGCTACTGCGTTTCTGTCATGTGAGAATGAGCAAGTTACTGTGAATGAAGATGGTGATATGTGTTTTGTAGCTGCTTTAGGAGGATCTACAGGTGCTAAGAGAACTTCAGCTACAAATCAGAGCAACAATACAAAGTCTATGCCTATGAGTGTGAAGGCTGCTGAAGAGCATTTAGCATTGCTAGCCTCGTTCATTGCTTCTTACGAGAATTACATTCATAGGAAGATATCTGATCCAGCTACTTTTGATGAAGATTATAATCAGGTTGACCCTGATGACTTAGAAGAAATGGATCTACAATGGTAAATAGCCATGATTTCCAGAAGAGTGAAGAGGTTTATGAATAGGACATGAAGGAAGTTCGTGGGAAAGACTGTTGGTTTTGACAAGACCAAGGTTAGGTGTTTCAAATGTCAAAGTTATGGACACTTTGCAAGACAATGTCAAAGACCAAAAACAGAGTCTTCAGGTTAAAGTTCCAATAACAGAAATGCATCAAACAACTCTGGCTCAAAAGCTTTGATCTCTACTGCACGAGAGGGGTGATATGATTGGAGTGTTCATCCAGAAGATAATGAGAATACCACTTAGGCATTCATGGCAGAGATAGTGCCAGTTGATGATGCAGAAGCTACAGTGGAAGATGCTGAAGCAAAAGTGGATGCTGATGTGGAGATAGAGAGTAAAGCTTAAGTAGATAAGGTTGATCAGACAACGAAAGCTGAAGAAGAACAGCTAAAGTCTGACTATGAAAAGGAAGTTGAAGAGAAGGAAGCAAAATATAAAAGAATGGAAGCTCAGATTGCTGCTCTCATGGCCAACCTTGACAAACCAACAGGAGAGGTACAGTCAAATTCTGTGTGTTTAAAATGTCATGAATTACAGGGTGAGGTTGACAGGTTGTCAACACAAAATCAAAGTCTGGTAAACAAGATGTCTAACATAAAAGAATCAAACTTTTTTGCTAAAAGAAATGGGTCGTTATATTTGAAGAAGATAAAAGGCTATGAAGCTGAAATTGAAGTTTTAACCTACAAACTAAACGAAAAACTTCAAGTCATAGACTTAGCTCATGACATGATGAGTGAGAAAACAAAAGAGATTTCTGAAAAATGCAAAGAGTTGTCAGATGCACAACTCAAAATTGTTGAACTTGAAAAGAAATTAAGTCAATTCAGGGACTCTACTTTTGTAATGAAATATATGATGGGTAGCTTGAAGAAAAGTAATGACAAAACCAGTGTGGGATTCCATGGTTTCAATGAAGTTCCACCTCCTGTTAGTCATGACTATTCTTTCTTGCCTGATGAAAATGAGCTAACAGACTTTATGTCAACATCACCAAGTAGTTTCACATCATGTCAAGGTGATGAGTCTGGAAGTGATGATGCTAGTGTTAAAATGGAAAATAACAGAGAAACCGTTTTGAAAAAGAAAAATTCACCTCCTAAGAATAAAAACCAAACTTTTGTTAAAAAGGTTAATTTTGTTCAGGGTAGTGACATGAAAAATGAGACAACTGTTATTGAAAATGAATCAAATGTAGAGTTTGCTAAAAAAAACAAAGAAATATCTGAATCCAATCAAACTGAACCAAATCCTTCTAAGGCATCATCATCTAATGAGGGATCTACTTCTAAGGCTTTTGTAAAGAAGTCTTCGAAAAGGAGATCGTGCTTCAAGTGTCACACAAAGGGACATGTAGCTAGCTGCTGTCCTAACAAAAAGTCTGAAGCACAAGTTAGTGAGAGAAAGAGAGAGAAATCACCAGAGAAGAGTGGTGATAATGTGGAGAAAATGTCCAACTCTCCAAATAAATCTGCTCCTAAGTAACATGAGGGTGTCGCTGTTGGTGTAGATAAGGCTGAAAAAGGAACTCCACAAGTTCCTCGTTTTCAAAGAAATCAACCAAGATTTCAGCCTGAATCTCCATCAGGCAGATATGAGAGACCTAGAAGCAGTTCACCTAGAATGAACAATTTTAATGGAAATTCAAGTAATTTCAGAAGTCAAGGTCAATATCAAAATCGATACCAAAATAATGGTGGTCGAACTTTTTATAATAATGGCTTTAGAAATTATAACAATCAAGCTTCTTGGAATCAAAACTCAAGGTACCAAAACCAAAATTTTCAAAGGTCAAATAGTCCAAACACATATAGGAACCCTCAGGACCATAAACCTAGTGGAAATCAAAATCAAATTCCATCAACAGGTCTGAGATCCAAGACTCCAGTTAGGAGTAATGGATATTGGATGGATGTTCAAGTAGTTGGTGAATTTGGACGACCCAAGACCATTAAGGCTTGGGTCCCCCAATCTAACTAATTTCTTGGTTGGTGTGTGCAGGAGCTGGTAAGGAGGATTATCAACTTATGGTATGTTGATAGTGGCTGCTCCAGGCACATGACGGGGGATGCGAGATTGTTGACTGAGTTTGAAAATTATAATGGTGGACATGTGAACTTTGCTGGTGCTAAAGGTGGTCGAATTACAGGTCGAGGAAAAGTGACGAATGGGAAGATCACACTGGACAAAGTGAACTATGTTGAGCAGCTTAAGCACAATCTGATGAGCGTGTCTCAAGTCTGCGACAAGGGTCACTCGGTCCATTTTACCAAGACTGAAGCATTGGTGTTGAAACCATGTTTGGTGATTCCGGACGATTGGATAGTGATGAGAGCGCCAAGGAGACGTTGTTAGAAAGTGAGTTCAAAATTTTAAATCATACAGGGTCTTGTGTGTTGGACAAAAGTTTTGCGTGTTGGTGATAAATTGTGATTGCTTAATCTGTGATATCGTTTAACTATCTCTTGAATAATAATAATTTATTTAACTGTGTTGAAAAATTCTTATGGTTTTTCGAGATGTTTGTTTTATAGTATACAGGTTGAAGCAGTGTGTTGCTGGGAAGTTAAAGTGATGAGTTGATGAGAAGATGAGAGTTTGATTGGATGCATGGTAGAACCTCCTTTCTACATTGCAAACAAAGTTGAAGAGTTTGAAGATTGCTTTGAAAATGCTGAACTGGAGTTTACTCAAATGCTAACGATTTTGAAGATTTGGTGATTGGATGCATCAGCTTATGGGGAGTCTGTTGCTGACAGAAGCTGTTAAAGCTGAATCTATCCAAAGACCAAAGACGACGCACGTTTACATGAAGAATGCAAGATGACTGAAGTCAAAGTTATTTTATGAAGCTATTGTCAAGGGGGAGTTTGTTGGTGCATATTTGTGACAACAGCTTAGATTTGGTCTTTGGATATCTTGTAATTAGTAAAACGATAAATGGTTAGCGGGTTTAGCTTTGTATTAGTCAAATAATAGAGTTTGGGCTAAACAAAACCCATATTGGGTTATAGGGGGACGAATTGGGCTTAGCCCATGTAGGAAACCCTAGCCTAAGTTGCAACCTTGTGTTATATAAACAAGGCTTTGCATTAAGGTTTAGGTTAATCAGCCAAAACAGTTTGTGTGAGGAATTTCGTGAGAGACTATAGTCTTGGATGAATTTTGTGTTGTTTGGGATCTTGTTTGATTGTAATCAGTTTGATAGATAATCAATAAAGATCAGTTTGATAGTAATTTCTGTTTCTACTTGTTTCTGTGCTATTCTGGTCTAGAGGATTCCGCACTCTAGATTGGATTGACAATTCTGTGACGATCCGTACGAACCAGGGGACCTACAATTGTGATTTATACTCTTTCCTTTTTCCTTATGCGCCGTTCCCTACCCGTTGTCATCTTTCAAGATGAGGCTTTTGAATCACTATGGGATCCACTTCTCCCAGTTACACCCTCTGGCTTTCTTGAGGATCGTCCATTTTGAACTGTCCTGTGCTTCCTTTGCTGGTGATCCATGGGTACCGTTGTTTCGACGGTTCTATCGGCTATGATCTGATGGTAACTTGTTCACCTTCGAAAAAAAGGAAGGACAGCATATCGCTCCCTTGCTATTCCTTTATGTCGACCTCCACTTACCCCAAAGAGTAGAAGAACAAGTTTATCTTTGTCTCTCCTTCAATGTTATCTGAGCCCCTTCCCATAAGAGACCCTGTCGCCGTTATAGAGGATGGCGTCCCTCCCTTGTCGGCTACCAAGGATATGTTGTGGAGGCGAATGTACGAGCATTCCACTCGTGCTTTTAACTTTCCGGAGGGTATTTTGGAGATGGGAGGCTTGAGCCCCTTTTATCTGACTCGTCCCGAAGCTTTTTATGAAGGCAGAGGTAAGTTTTTCCTTTTTGTGGTGGTTTTGGTTGGGCCTTGTTTACTTGGAACTTTTTGGCACTGCTTTCTTAGTTATTTCTGTGTTTATTGCTTTGTGTAGAGATGGCCTTGTGGAGTTTGTTATAGGCTGATTGCAGAGGCGTATCTTATGTTGTTAAGGGTGTGGTAAACAAGAGATGGGTGGCGTTCTTGGGGGGGTGCCCCTAATGTTGAAGGTTTAAATGCAGAGTTGGTTCTTGGGGAGGGGACTCCTTCCCTCGAGGTGTCACACCCCAACCGATGGTGGAAACATCAGAGTGAGACAAAAACAAGATTGCTCATAGCTTCATAACACTACATGTGACAATATATGATTAATCAAAATTTCATAAATACTAAATCAATAAATAGATTGTTCAACAACCAAACATAGACAAATCGTAGCAATGTAACATGAATCATCAAATAGTTTATTTATTTTGTTGTGTATCTAAGTCCACCATATCTTTGTTTCTTCGTCTCGTCATCTATCAACCTGCAACATGTATTAAAATAATGATCAACAAATATGTTGGCAAGTATACAAGTTTGAATACATAGCATAATATGAAAATGTTTTAACTGCTCATATCCAACATGATAAATGTATACAAGTTACTAATATGCTGAACGGATGTAAGATATATGTCAAACCAAAGTTTCAACGCAATACTGTAAGTATTCTATTGTAGAAGGGGTTCAGATCTGATTGTAGAATATAAGAAAATACGAAAAAATGGTTAACAGACCCTTTCGTACAAATGGGCACTTTCGTACAAATGACACTTTCGTACAAATGGCACTTTCATACAAATGGGCACTTTCGTACAAATGGGCTGTTTAAACGCGTAAAACTTATTTTGTACACTGGTTTAAATGCAAACAGTAAAGTAGTTGTTAATTGAATCGAAAACAGAAAGTAAAATGGTCAAACATTATGAACTGATGTAAAACAGAAATGAAATCGAAAACAGAATGTGCGTAAAATGCCTTGTTCGTACGAATGGGACATGCTTGTTCGTACGAATGTGACTGTTTGTCGAAAAAAATGTATGTTTGATCCATCCAAAACAAATTATTTCTTGATGGAAATTAACCCAAATGCAAACCCTTAACTATGAGATGAGTTGAGGGTCTGATGGGTTCCAGATTCCATCATGATTGTATAATAGCCAAAATGAAAACTATGAACAAGTTGTAAAATGTTGTAAGTTTATAGATCTTGATTCGAATCTCGTATGTGTGATGCTCCAACAGTAGTTTGCCTGAGCAAACTAGTGGAAACCATTTTGAGATAGGTTGAATCTAGAGAGTTTTTGTAAAAGTTTAAGAATTATGATTAAAGGTAAGAAATGTTATGAAATGAAATGGAAAAATGAAAGAAAATCTTACAAGAATGTTTCTGATCGCAGAGGGGGAATTGAGAGAGTTTGTGAAGATGTGGGCAAGAGAAATGTGAAGTAGTGTGCCTATTTATAGGCTTAGAGTGAAATTTAGGGTTTTCGACAAGTTCAGACGGATGTGCATTCGGGACGGATGTGCACATCCTTACGAATGGGCACGTCCTTACGAATTGGCACATCCTTACAATTGGGCACATCCTTACTATTGGGCACATCCTTATGAATGGGCACATCCTTACGAATGTGGCTTCCCTTTTCTTTAGAGGTTCAAGTTTGATAAATTTTTATGTTTGACCGGTTTTACGTGTAATGAGAGTAAGCGTACGTCATGCGATTAAGAATCATGCATAATGTAGTGTTTAAAATGTTGATTATGAGTATAAACATGCACATAAATTCAACGTGAATAACAATAATACAAATAAAATAATAATACAAATAAAATACTTGTGTTTTCATTATGATCAATTGTCTCGGATTACAAAATGAAACGAGATAGCTTATGACAAGAGTACAAGTGTCTAAATCAGGAAAGTACAAATATGCGAAGCGTTACAGTCTCCCCTACTTTAGGAGATTTCGTCCTCGAAATCTAAGAGGAAGGCTGAACGAAGAGATCTGGATGCTTGGTCTTCATCTCGCTCTCGAGTTCCCAAGTGAATTTGGCACCACGCTTTCCTTCCCATCGAACCTTGACTATGGGAATTCTACTACGCCATAGTTGTTTGGTTCCTCGATCCATGATTTTGACCAGTTTTTCCACAAAGTGAAGAGCTCATTGATTTGCAAGTCATCAATAGGAACTTGAAGTCCTTCTTCAGCTAAGCACTTCTTAAGGTTCGAGACGTGAAACGTTGGATGCACATTGCTGAGTTCTTGAGGTAAATCAAGTCGATATACCACTTTACCAATCCTCTCTAGTATCTTGAAAGGACCAAGAAATCATGGAGTAAGTTTTTCCTTTTTACCAAAATGGATTACTCCTTTCCAAGGAGATACTTTGAGTAATATGTGATCACCAACATTGAACTCTAATGGTTTGCGCCTTTTATCGGCTTAGCTCTTTTGTCTGCTTCAAGCCTTGAGGAGGTTGTCGCGGATTTGGAGAATCTTATCCATCGTCTCTTGAATAAGCTCAGGGCTAGTGATTTGAGTGTCACCAATCTCGTGCCAACAAATAGGAGATCGTCACTTGCGACCATATAATGCCTCAAAAGGATCCATTTGAGTACTGGAGTGATAGTTGTTGTTGTATGAGAACTCAATGAAAGGTAAATGTACATCCCAGTTACCACCAAAGTTGATAACAAAAGAGCAAAGCATGTCCTCTAGGGTTTGGATGGTGCGTTTAGTCTGTCCATCCGTTTGAGGATGAAAAGCCGTACTGAGATTCAAATGAGTATCCATAGCGGTTTGGAATGTTTGCCCAAAGACGTGAGTTGAAACGACCATCACGGTCTGAAATGATGTCAATGGGTATACCATGACGACATATGACTTCATCCGTGTAGATTCGAGCTAGTTTCTCAACTTTGAAATCCTCACGGATGGGGAGGAAGTGAGCGGATTTGGTCAAACGGCCAATGACCACCCAAATGCTATCATGACCAGAAGGTGTGCAAGGAAGTTTGGTTATGAAGTCCATAGCAATGCTATCCCACTTCCAAACTGGGATTTTGGGTTATTCAAGTAAACCAGAAGGACACTGATGTTCGGCCTTGATTTTCGAGCAAGTGAATGACTAGAAGGTGTGCGTGGAAGTTCGGTTATGAAGTCCATAGCAATGCTATGCCACTTCTAAATTGGGATTTCGGGTTGTTCAAGTAAACCAGAAGGACGCTGATGTTCGGCCTTGACTTTCGAGTAAGTGAAACATTTTGAAACAAAGGTGGCAATGTCTCTCTTCATACCAGGCCACCAATAGGACATACGAAGATCGTGGTACAACTTATCAGCACCAGGATAAGTCGAGTATCTCGATTTGTGTGCCTCCTTCATTATGAGTTCACGAAGTTCATCATGATTTGGAACCCAAACGCGATCGAGGTAGTATTAGAGTCCATCTGATTTTGTCATGAGTTGATTTTCAGCACTACAATTCATCTCCTTAGACAAGTTTTCCTCGTTGACTGACGAATACTGAGCTTCACGAATGCGAGTATGGAGATCGCTAATGATTTGAGAACAACAGATGCTGCTAACTGAGTCTTTCGACTGAGAGTGTCGGCCACAACATTCGCTTTACCAGGGTGGTAGCGAATCTTGCAGTCGTAGTCATTAAGCAATTCCACCCAATGACGTTGACGCATGTTTAGCTCTTTTTGGTTAAATATATGTTGTAGGCTCTTATGGTCGGTGAAGACCACACACCTGGTACCATATAGGTAGTGTCCACAAATCTTTAACGCAAAAACAACTGCGCCAAAGCTTGAGATCGTGGGTAGTGTAGTTCTTCTCATGTATTTTCAGTTGCCTCGAAGCATACGTGATAACCTTGTCTCGTTGCATGAGAACACAACCAAGACCACGGTTCGATGCATTGCAATATACAATGAAATCATCCTTTCCATTAGGAAGAGCAAGAATAGGAGCATTGCAAAGCAATTCCTTAAGCGTTTGAAAGGCTTCCTCTTGTTCGGGACCCCAAACAAAAGGGTTTCTCTTTATGAGTTAGCAAAGTGAGGGAAACGGCGATTTTCGAGAAATTCGAGATGAATCGACGGTAGTAACCCGCCAATCCTAGGAAAGAACGAATTTCTGACTGAGATTTTGGTGCGATCCAATTCTTCACTGCTTCGATGTTGGAAGAATCAACATGAATTACTTTTTCACTCACAACGTGACCCCAGGAATTGAACTTCTTTGATCCAAAACTCACACTTAGAAAACTTTACGTATAAACGCTCACTACGTAAGAGTTCAAGAATGAGGTGCAAATGACGTTCGTGTTCAGCTTGAGTTTTTGAATAAATGAGAATATCGTCGATGAAAAGGATTACCAAATGATCCAAATAAGGTTTACACACGCGGTTCATCAAGTCCATGAAGACTGCAGGTGCGTTGGTCAAGCGAAAGGGCATAACCACGAACTCGTAGTGACTATATCAAGTGCGAAATGCGGTTTTGGGGATGTCCTCTTCGAGAACGCGAAGTTGATGATAGCCTGAATGAAGATCGATTTTGGAAAAGCACGTTGCTCCTTGGAGTTGATCAAAAAGATCATTGATGCAAGGGAGAAGGTAACGGTTTTTGACAGTGAGTTTGTTAAGCTCACGATAATCGATACACATACGAAACGAACCATCCTTCTTCTTGATGAACAAAACAGTAGCACCCCAAGGAGAAGTACTTGGGCGTATGAAGCCTTTATCAAGCAACTATTGAAGTTGACTTAATAACTTTTGCATCTCAGAGGGTGCAAGACGATATGGGGCTTTAGCGACGGGTGTAGAACCAGGGATGAGAGCAATGCGAAAATTAATAGATCAAGATGGGTGAGGACCAGGTAGATCATCAGGGAAGACATCAGGAAAATCATGCACAACTGGAACATCACTTATGTTCTTTCCCTTGCCCTTTTCTTCCACAACATGGGCTAAAAAGGTAAAGTACTGTTTACGTAAGTACTTGTTCGCTTGTATGCATGACATAAGCTTCAGTCCCTTTGTAGGTCTGTTTCCATAAATGTGTAAAGTATCGCCAGAAGGAAGAGGTAAACAAACGTATTTCTCGTGACAAACGATTTCAACATGGTTCTTACGAAGCCAATCCATGCCTACTAAGATATCTAAGCTACCAATTGCATGGTGTCACACCCCGAATTTCCATCACAACTTGGTGGGCCCGTTGGGGAGTATCGTGACGTAAGTTGATATCATCATAGTCAATAAACACATAATAGCACAGTGGAAGTCTTGGAATAAAATTACTACTACAAACCGAAGTGTTCAAAGTTAAAAAATAATAAAAAGACAGTTGTAATAAAAGATCCACAGGCAGATCATAAATGTACAAAAGATGTTTCAACAGACTTTAGGCATTCTAAGGATTTGCAAGATCCTCTTATCAATACCAAGCAGCTTCTAGCCTATTTTGTGTTGTACCCGTAACTTAGTCTTTTGAAAATACGTTAGATTAAACTGGTAAATACAATTAACCGACACATTTTGAAAACATTTCCAAAATGGATTTAAGTGCACAAGGCACATGAAAATCTTTTATAACTTGGGATAATTAAGAATTTTAATCGTGTACACAGTTTTACATGTTTGTCAATACATATGGGGCCCAGTATAGAAACCGAGACATGATTAACTGACTCGCCACTTATATACCCACAAAGGAGTTATCCCCAACTTGTGGGTAAAAATTATTTTAGAATTCGCATTTTTCAGGTGTATGCATACACCCCGTGCTTAGGTCATGGCCATTAGTAACTTAAATGAGTCGAGGATATCCAGGACACGGTCGTTAACCCCCAAAGTTTAAGTTATCAAACAAAATAGATTAAAACGAGTTATGCAGATTTGTTAGCCACAATCCGACTAAATGATCCCATACCTGACCAAGCGGTAATAATTTAACGTATCCCAAGCCCGTATAGGGAAAATAAGTTAAAAGTATTTACCTGAGCTATAACTCGATTCAAGTGCAAGATTTAAATAACTCATTCGTATAATCAATAGTTAAGTGTAGGTATCATTTACTGGAAATCTCTAGTCTGGAATGATGGTAATATTAACCAATTAGAATGCTAACGGGTCCTATTTAAGTCATAAACTTAGACCGGCTAGCTCAAAGAATGAAACACGGTACAATGCGCTAGATTAAGCGATGGCCGGAATAGAATGTAGTTTAAACCCAACAAGTATGAAGACTTGTATAATATCGGTAAACTAATTACATTCTGGAAATTGAAGTTAAAAATGATAAGGTTAAACCTGTTTCGGCAAACTTATGTAAACTAGTCACATAAGTCGAACCGTACGCATATAAGCATTAACGGGTAACCGGATGAGTCAAGTATAAGTTCCATATGTTATTATACTTAAAACATGTTATATTATCAGTAAGATATCAACATGTATGCCCTTTAATGTTTTAAAATCAAATTAAGTCCCATAAGGGTGTTTTGGTAATTTTACGACTTATAAAAGGAGCTTGCAAGTAAACTGATGTTATAGTCATAAACATTCTGGAAATATATTTAATTTATGATATAATATCAGTAGGATATCAAATATATGTGTGGTTTATGTTTTAAGACCAAACTATGCACCGTAGGGGCATTTTGGTCATTTCACACATAGTTTTGAGAACTTATTTGGGATTCTGAGTTTATAACTTATACCTACTATAAAAATATTTAAAATGATTTATAAAATCAGTAGGTTACAAGTATTGGTTGATAAATATGGTTTAAAACCATATTATGCGCCTAAACGGCGTTAAAGTCGTTAAATGATGATATTTATGATGATTTATGAAATCTAATGTTATGACCAGGTTTAAATAGTTAAAATATGTTATTTATCATAGCATATCAATAAGAAAAAGGTTTTGTATGAGTATCATGTTTAAAAACCATTTTAAGTGTCATAAGGGCATTATCGTCATTTAAGAGCATACTACGAGAACTTGAAGTTAAACTCAGAATGTAATCTGACTTGACAACCCAAATAATCCTAATTATGACATCACATCCGTAGGTAATGATTTTTTATGATGAAATTATGTTTAAAACCATTTAAGATGCCAAAAGGGCATTTTGGTCCTTTAAAGACATAATTTTCGATAATATATAAAAACTCTGCTTATGATCAGACTTACAACATAAAAATATGTTAAACATGTTAACATATCAGTACATAATTCATTTGCATGCTCATTAATGTTTAAAACCTTATTTTTAAACAAAAGGGCATTTTAGTCGAAAATTAAGCATAATAACAGAACTTGCAAATAAACTCAGATTACTATATGAGCATGTAACATAACCTCAGAGGATTATACTACAATATAATATGGTCATAACGGAACCTTAAAACAATAAGAAACTAGTCTAATTCTGTAACACCTCTTAAAATCACGACCAATATAATAAAGACACGTGTCATGGACTTTAAACGTGTAAGGAATTGTTTCCGAGGGACTAAAGTTGTCAAACAATGTAAATATGTTAGTAAAAGGATCCGAAGTGTCAACATGCCATTCTTGTGCCTCTGTTTGACCTCATACGACGTTCGTATTCTTTAATGAATAATTTGTCGAACATTGGAAGTCGTTTGTGCTTAAAATAAGGATCTTACGAAACATAGGGGTTAAAAGTTTTAACATGTTAAAGTTACCTCTGAGTGACCTTTAACGAACCCTAAAACATTGTAAATAATTTAATGTTTGGTTCACAAGAATATTGGGTATTAATTTTGTGGACTTTTGATGAAAACAAGACTTTTCGGGTGATCGTACGACTAACCGGGAGCTTAACGGAGTTAGTTTATGACCCAAGGTCCTTAAAAGTTAACTATGGGGGTCCAAAATGCAATAAATGGAACTTAAATAAAGTTTAAATGGACCAGGGACTGAAATTGCAAAGTTGTCAAACTTTTCACCGGAATTGAAGGTTGTCGCGGGCAGCGTAAGACTTCTCTATGTCTTACGCGGGCCGCGTGGAAGTGCCAGTAACAGACAGATAAGGACAGTTGCGAGTTCAGCCTGTTCCACCGCCTTAGAAAGCCTGAATTCGATACCAGGGATTAAGGCAACAAATTTTCATGCATAGGGGATACCTGGGTGCATCAGAGATCATATAGGGACATGTGGATTGATCGCAAGAGATGGAAATTTGCTATATAAAGGCTCTCATTTCATTTGATCATTTGCACATTCTCAAAAATCACTTCATATTGCTTTCTCTGGAGCTTCCTGGAGTTCAAGCAAGTTTTCTTAAGTTCAAAATTCGTGCTAAGGACCATTGTAAGTGTTCTTAGCTCCTTAAGTTCAAATTTTATTAGTTTAATAACCAAAAGTCAAAGCCATCGTAATTAAGCTTTGAGTTAGTGATTAATCACTAATGGTCCAGCCATTATTCGAATTGAAAGTGGTTATGAGTTGGTAATTATGTAGGTAATAAACCCTTAAAAGGGCACCTACTGATTCTCACTCTAACTTGGTCAATTGTCGGGTCAAACTTAATATTAAAAAGTCAACAGAAGCTATTTTTGCAAATAAATTCATAACTTGCAATGCAGAGGTTATGGAACATGTTTTAACATTAAAATAACTTGGTAAATGATATAAGAACATGTCTAGGCATGCTCAACCCGACAATTCTGAGTTTAGGCTCGGTTCGGAACCGAAAGTCGCAAAAGTGGACTTTTGCTTTGACTTTCAGTTCTGACCCGATTTAGCTTGTTTTAGATATGCCTTAAGGTTCCTTTAGGACCATATTATATGTTAGTAAAACCCTCTGAGGTTATACTACATGGTTCCTTAATAATCCGATTCATATGCATGTTTCCGTTAATTGCTTAAATGTTGACCATAATGCCCTTTTGATATAAAAACGAGATTTTTGAAAATGTGAGAGGACAAAAACCTTTATTACTGATTTATAAGCATGTCCTAAAAATTTGACATCAGTTTGTGGTCTAAATTAGGAGTTATGCTCAATATCGTAAATTGAAGCCTTTTTACTAATTAAACGGCGTTTTCGGCATAAAACCTATTTAAACCCAAATTTTGACACCAAACCTTTTACCCACTGATGTAATATAATATTTAGGTATTTTTGGAAATTTTTATTGAATTTTAAACTGATTATATTATAGAGTTTTAAAGTAAATTCGGTATTGATGAAATTGCACTTTTCTTGGATAAAATGAGGTTTACATAACATTTTGATGCCAAACCTTTTGATACTGATTTCATATGTTAAATAAAGTATTTTGAGCTTTATAAACTGATCAAAAACTCAGATTTCTTTAAATAACCCGAAAATCGTTAAATACCGACTTTTACGCTTTTTTAAACGCATAGTTTGGGTTAAAATTATATCTGACACCTAAAACTCATTACCTACTGATATTATAAGTAAATTTTTATACTTTAATAGTAAGTAAAAGTTTTGAAATCAGATTTCTAAATTTGACCTTTAAAGCTTATGTGAAATGACCAAAATGCCCATACGGTGCATAGTTTGGCCATAGATGATAAATTTCACATATATGCTATATCTTACTGATATAACCTACTAAAATAAATATTTTTACTGATCATTTTAGACCAGAACCTCAGAATGTCATTTAACCTCTTTTATAATCTTTAAAATGACCAAAATACCCCTACGGGGCTTAAGTTGATTTTAAATTCGTTTTGGGCATAATGGAAGGTATCCTACTGATATCATAACACATTTTAAGCATATTAACTTAGGGAACCTGTTCATGACTCATTTGGTTACCCGTTATGAATTTTTCACGTTCGGTGCGGTTTATGTGACTAGTTTGCATAAATTGACCGAAACGGGTCAAACGTTATCATTTTTACCTCAAATTCCAAAATGTGTTTGGTTTACCCATATTAAACAAGTCTTCATACTTGTCGGGTCTAAATCACATTCTAATCCGGTCTTCGCTTAATCTTGCGTTTTGAACCGTATACCTTTCATTAAAACTAACCGGTCTAAGTTAAGACTTAAATAAGACCCGTTAGGATTCTAATAGGTTATTAAAAACCTTCGTTCCAGATTAGGAGCCCAGTAAAAGCTATCTGTACTTGCTTGATTGATTTACGGCTGGGAATAAATTTATATTTTTGCTCAGGTAAATACTTTTAACTTATTTTCCCTTATACGGGCTTGGGATACGGTATATAAAATACCGCTTGGTCGGGTATTGAATTTTTAATCATATGAAGGTTAAATCATTGAGATAGCCCGTTTAATCTGTTTTGTTTGTTTTAAGCCTTTGGGGGTTAATGACCATGTCCTGTATATCCTCAGCTCATTCATTGAAATGGCCACGACTTAAGCACGGGGTGTAGGCATACACCTGCCGGTGCGTATGTAAAATGATATACCTGCTTGTTCGAGAATAACTCGCCGTGGGTTATATTATGTGGTGTGTCTATTAATCTTTAACCCGGTATTTAACCCGGGCTACTGAACGTATAACAAACATATAATTCTTTTACAAGATTATTTTTAAATAATTATCCCAAGTTATAAAAGAATATTTGTGCCTTGTGCATCTAAATCAATTTTATAAACACTTTTCAAAAAGAGTCGGTTAATTGTATTTACCAGTGTAAACTGACGTATTTTCCAAAAAGGTTAAGTGCTGGTACTAAGCGTAATGGGCTGGAACTCCTGAGTGAATAAATAAAAAGTCTTGCGAGCTTTTATCACTTTAAATCTGATGAACAATATCTCTTTTTTTTTTGATCCGCCTGTGGATCCACTTTACAACTGTTATGTAATAATTTATGTTACTTTCATTCGGTTTGTAATATTTTACTTTAGACTTCCGTTGTGCATTGAACTGTGATTATTTGACTATGATGATATCAACTACGCCACGATACTCCCCACCGGTAATACGTGGAAATATCGGGGTGTGACAAATTTGGGTTAGAATCGAAAGTCAAAGCAGAAGTCAAACTTCGCGACTTTCGGTTGCGAACCGACCCTAAACCTGGAATTGAAGGGCTGAACATATTTACACATGTTCTAATAATTATTACCAAGTTATTAAAATGATAAAACATATTTTATAACACCTACATTATCAGATTTGAATTATTTTAAAAACTGACCCGTTTGACTTTTTAATATTAATAACTTTGACTCGTCAATTGACCAAGCAAACGTGATTCTTAGGAGGTGCCCTTTTGATGGATTAACACCTACCTAATTACGATCACGTAACCATGTTCGCCTCGAACAATGGCTGGACCATTAAGGTCTAAACCGAAAGTTAAATCTTTTATCAAAAAAGCTTGACTTTCGGCTTTTAAAAGCCTATAGACTGAAAAGCAGAGGTTAGGAACACTTACAAAAGGTCCTAGCTCGACTTTGAACTCAGGGGGAAGTCTCCCTTCAGCTGGGAATCTCCAAACAGTGAGAAGAGATGATTTTTGAGAAGGTGCAAGTGTAAATGGCCACCCATTGCACCTATTTATACGTGAAACTGAGTTTCTAGGATCAAGCCAGGTGTTATGGAGGGTCTAGAGATCACTCCAGGTGTCCAGGGATGTGTTAAAAACAGGAATTGAGCTCATGGTTTCGATTCATGCGAGTTAGAGTGGTTTGAGTGTTGATCAAGGCTAAAACTTGAAGATGTCCAAATTTTTCTACGCAGGTACGTTTGTCGCGCCCCACGACCGAGATGGGTCAAGGGGGTCACACCCCGCGACGACACTCAATCACAGCCAAACTTATTTAAAAGTTGACACAAACAACCCATTAACCTTTAAACTAAATATAAGTTTTATTTATGGTATTTTTAACCCTTCAAGTTTGGTTGTAGGTATTCCCGAAAGTATAACCAAATATCAATAGGCTCCGGGTTCGTTAAAAGGTCACTCAGAGGTATAAATTAACATGTTGACGCTTTTAACCCTACAATTCACAAACTTTTGATTTAAATCACAAACGGTTTCGTACGTCCAACAAGTTGCTCGTTAAAGAATACGAATACCGTAAAAGGTCATTCAGAGGCTTAGTTTAAGAATGTTAACACATTTAGTCCCTCCGCATACATCTTTTCCTTGTTAGGCAACAATAGTCCTTCCTAGTCAACATTTGTCACATTTAGGGTTAAGGACACGTGCCAACACATCATTGGACACGATTTTACGAGGTGTTACACATGGGTATAAGATTGATGTGTGTAAAATGCAACACATAAATTACATCAATAGAGCCATAAAACTAACCTTTTTTAGTACTAGTGTTGGAAAAAGCGAGTTTCTTTCTTCCTTTTGAATTTATAGGACCAAATGAGCTTAAAAGAACAAAAGGAACAAATAAGCAGCCAAAACCAACATAAATACAAGAAAAAGGAATAAAGTGACATGCACAACCCCTCGGCATCATCCCCAAAGCAAAAACAAGGAAACAGAACCTGACCACGGGGCCATGCCCAGCTGGGCATGGGGCGTGGTCAGCCCTGGCACATCAAGACAAAAGCTGCAGAAACTTCTACGCCTACCACGGGGCCGTGCCCAGCTCTCCACGGGGCATGGTCAACTCTTAGATTTGTAGAATCTTGATAGTACAACAAAGAGTTGACCACTGGGCCGTGCCTAGAAGACACGGGGTCGTGTGGGGCCCTCTGCTGACAAATGCAATTAATGAAGAAAAAGAAGAAGGATGGCCACGAGCCGTGCCCAATGGACACGGGGCTGTGGCCAGGGCTCTGTTCTGGCTATAAATAGGGGTGCTTGGTTCACTTCAAATGCATCCCTTGGCAAACCACTTCTCTCCCACTTTGCCACCAATCCACCACCACTACAACACCAACACCCACCACCATCATCCATCATCCACCTTTAGAGTGTGTAGTAGTCTTGAGATCCAAGATTGATCGTAAGAGTTTTTGTCAATCAAAGGCCATGTTTGGCTAATCTCTTACATAACTTGGTGAAGACAAGTCTTTAATGTTTTACTTTTGATTTTTAATCTTTCGGCACATTTTAATTAGGTCTGGATTAATGACTTTAATAACTAGTTTCTTATGTTGAAAGTGAATATTCTTTACCATTTCTTCATGATGTCATTGATTTGCTCATTCCTGTCTTTACGGTCTATATAAAGCGTGTTTACTACGTAAAAGGGGGTTAGGATGGTGGTTTGGTAAAGTTCTTGTCTCGATCAGTGTATAGATCCTGCGAGGACTTGGTTCAAGCTTAACCCCCCAATGTTTAAGTTATCAAACAAAACAGATTAAAACAAGTTATGCAGATTTGTTAGCCACAATCCGACTAAGTGATCCCATACCTGACCAAGCGGTAATAATTTACCGTATCCCAAGCCCGTATAGGGAAAATAAGTTAAAAGTATTTACCTGAGCTATAACTCGATTCAAGTGCAAGATTTAAATAACTCAGACGTATAATCAACAGTTAAGTGTAGGTATCATTTACTGGAAAGCTCTAGTCTGGAATGATGGTAATATTAACCAATTAGAATGCTAACGGGTCTTATTTAAATCATAAACTTAGACCGGCTAGCTTAAAGAATGAAACACGATACAATGCGCTAGATTAAGCGTTGACCGAAATAAAATGTAGTTTAAACCCAACAAGTATGAAGACTTGTATAATATCAGTAAACTAATTACATTCTGGAAATTGAAGTTAAAAATGATAAGGTTAAACTTGTTTCAGCAAACTTATGTAAACTAGTCACATAAGTCGAACCGTACGCATATAAGCATTAACGGGTAACCGGATGAGTCAAGTATAAGTTCCATATGTTATTATACTTAACATGTTATATTATCAGTAAGATATCAACATGTATGCCCTTTAATGTTTTAAAATCAAATTAAGTCCCATAAGGGTGTTTTGGTAATTTTACGACTTATAAAAGGAGCTTGCAAGTAAACTGATGTTATAGTCATAAACATGCTGGAAATATATTTAATTTATGATATAATATCAGTAGGATATCAAATATATGTGTGGTTTGTGTTTTAAGACCAAACTATGCACCGTAGGGGCATTTTGGTCATTTCACACATAGTTTTGAGAACTTATTTGGGATTCTGAGTTTATAACTTATACCTACTATAAAAATATTTAAAAATGATTTATAAAATCAGTAGGTTACAAGTATTGGTTGATAAATATGGTTTAAAACCGTGTTAAAGTCGTTAAATGACGATATTTATGATGATTTATGAAATCTAATGTTATGACCAGGTTTAAATAGTTAAAATATGTTATTTATCATAGCATATCAATAAGAAAAACGTTTTTTATGAGTATCATGTTTAAAAACCATTTTAAGTGCCATAAGGGCATTATCGTCATTTAAGAGCATACTACAAGAACTTGAAGTTAAACTCAGAATGTAATCTAACATGACATCCTAAATAATCCTAATTATGATATCACATCAGTAGGTAATGAGTTTCTATGATGAAATTATGTTTAAAACTATTTAAGATGGTAAAAGGGCATTTTGGTCCTTTAAAGACATAATTTTCGATAATATATAAAAACTCAGCTTATGATCAGACTTATAATATCAAAATATGTTAAACATGTTAACATATTAGTACATAATTCATTTGCATGCTCATTAATATTTAAAACCATATTTTTAAACAAAAGGGCATTTTAGTCGAAAATTAAGCATAATAACAGAACTTGAAAATAAACTCAGATTACTTACTATATGACCATGTAACATAACCTCAGAGGATTTACTACAATATAATATGGTCATAACGGAACCTTAAAACAATAAGAAACTAGTCTAATTCGGGTTAGAATCGAAAGTCAAAGCAGAAGTCAAACTTCGCGACTTTCTGTTGCGAACCGACCCTAAACCTGGAATTGATGGGCTGAACATGTTTACACATGTTCTAATAATTATTACCAAGTTTTTAAAGTGATAAAAAATATTTTATAACACCTACATTATCGGATTTGAATTATTTTAAAAACTGACCCGTTTGACTTTTTAATATTAATAACTTTGACTCGTCAATTGACCAAGCAAACATGATTCTTAGGAGGTGCCCTTTTGAGAGATTAACACCTACCTAATTACGATCACGTAGCCATGTTCGCCTCGAACAATGGCTGGACCATTAAGGTCTAAACCGAAAGTCAAAGCTTTTATCAAAAAATTTTGACTTTTGGCTTTTAAAAGCCTATAGACTGAAAAGCAGAGGTTAGGAACACTTACAAAAGGTCCTAGCTCGACTTTGAACTCAGGGGGGAGTCTCCCTTCAGCTAGGAATCTCCAAAGAGTGAGAAGAGATGATTTTTGAGAAGGTGCAAATGTAAATGGCCACCCATTGCACCTATTTATACATGAAGCTGAGTTTCTAGGTTCAAGCCAGGTGTTATGGAGGGTCTAGAGATCACTCCAGGTGTCCAGGGATGTGTTAAAAACAGGAATTGAGCTCATGGTTTGGATTCATGTGAGTTAGAGTGGTTTGAGTGGTGATCAAGGCTAAAACTTGCAGTTGTCCAAAATTTTCTGCGCATGTATGTTTGTCGCACCCCGCGACCGAGATGGGTCAAGGGGGTCACGACCCGCGACGGCACTCAATCACAGCCAAACTTATTTAAAAGTTGACACAAACAGCCACTTAACCTTTAAACTAAATATAAGTCTTATTTATGGCATTTTTAACCCTTCAAGTTTGGTTGTAGGTATTCTTGAAAGTATAACCGAATATCAATAGGCTTCGGGTTCGTTAAAAGGTCACTCAGAGGTATAAATTAACATGTTGACGCTTTTAACCCTTCAATTCACAAACTTTTGATTTAAATCACAAACGGTTTCGTACGTTCAACAAGTGGCTCGTTAAAGAATACGAATACCGTAAAAGGTCATTCAGAGGCTTAGTTTAAGAATGTTGATACATTTAGTCCCTTTGCATACATCTTTTCCTTGTTTGGCAACAATAGTCCTTCCGAGTCAACATTTGTCATATTTAGGGTTAAGGACACATGTCAACACATCATTGGACACGATTTTACGAGGTGTTACACATGGGTATAAGATTGATGTGTGCAAAATGCACCATATAAATTACATCAATAGAGGCATAAAACTAACCTTTTTAGTACTAGTGTTGGAAAAAAGCGCGTTTCTTTCTTCCTTTTGAATTTACAGGACCAAACGAGCTTAAAAGAACAAAAGGAACAAATAAGCAGCCAAAACAAACATAAATACAAGAAGAAGGAATAAAGTGACATGCACAACCCCTCGGCAGCATCCCTAAAGCAAAAACAAGGAAACAGAACCTGACCACGTGGCCATGCCCAGCTGGGCATGGGGCGTGTTCAGCCCTGGCACATCAAGACAAAAGCTGCAGAAGATTCTACGCCCACCACGGGGCCATTCTGTCACGACCCCCGACCCGGTTTGACCCGTTTCAGGAGCCGCGGGACAGAAATCCCGTGGTATTTCTTTAATGGAGTTTAACAGTGGAAGTTTATTTAACAGGATCGTTTAAAGCTAAAATTTTCCCCGATTATTTTATTTCACAATTCGGGATAAAACCCCGATAATTTACAATAGTATGATTTTACTATAAAATCGTTATGTTACAAAACTTATTTTTTTTATTTTTATAATGAGCCACTATCTTAAGCTTGAAATGCTCCTCAGCACTTTTTCCTGAATTACAACAGATCACCTGAAACATGTTTGAAAAAGGTTTTGTCAGTGGGAAATACTGAGTGAATCATTCTATTTACTAAAATGACACATTTGTTATAATTTACAGTATTAAGGAAGATTACAATGTTTCTGATATCAAACCAATTACCCACAATACTTTGTCACTCGACCCATTGGCCCTTCCATCCAATGGTGTCTGTGACTATGGTCATATCACCCCTTGGCTGCCCCAATGGTGAAGATTATCAAGTAATGTATACAAAACCCCACATACCGGCTGTAATATGGTGATTACATAAACTTAATCCCTGTAATTATAACTTTAAAATAAATAGGGTTTTGTAAAGCAATTTGATAAAAAGAGAATGACTCACATTGCTGATTTAATACGGACAGAGTCTAGTCTATGATTTAACCTTGTTAACCTAATTTAAATAACAATGCACACAAAACTGGGTTAGTAATCAATCCAGCAATTACGATAACTCACGAGATCAAATTCTCACAATGAACGACAAAGTGCAATACTTCATCCATCGAATTAACGATGATCCGTCAAATTAATGACGAACGACAAAGTATAATACTTTATCCATCGAATTAACGATGATCCGTCAAATTAATGACGAACGATAAAGTATAACCCTAATGTGGGCGGCACTTAAACATTCATTGGATACATTGATCGTCGGAAAATGAATCGTAGCAGCGATTGTGCTAATACCCTGTGTTGCAGCAGAATTTCGAGACCCGTGTGTGAATTTAGAGTATACTGTTCGTATCTCAGTGAATATTTCGAAATTTTACGTCGTTTTTCTTTCAGAATTCAAGTCCCACTGCCCTCTATTTATAGGTAGAATTTGACCCTTACGCGGCCCGCGTGAGGTTTAAGCTTATCCTTACGCGGCCCACGAGACACCTAGTTTTAGGCCTAGGGTTGCCACGATTGGCACTAGCTTAGCTGAGTTGACAGTTTTCGATAATTCCTTGTTGCCAACGTTTAAAATGGATAATCGTCCATAGGGTTTAACCCCCCCCCTGAGTTTTAGGGGCCCTAATCCTGATTCTGAAAATTATGAAAATTTTAGGGTTTTGTCCAGAATCACTTGGGTGTCTCAATTAGGGTTTCCTTTTGGACTAATTAATTTAATAATTATGACTTTTGATTAGAGTTGTTACATTCTCCCCACCTTAATAAAAATCTCGTCCTCGAGATTTATTGGAATAATTGAGGATACTTTCTCTTCATTTCTGATTCCAGCTCCCAAGTGTATTCAGGTCCTCTCCTTGAATCCCACTTTACTTTAACTAACACTAGTTGTTTATGCTTGAGAAACTTTACTTTTCTGTCTTCTATCTGAATAGGTTTCTCCACAAATTTTAACTTTTCGTTTACCTCTATGTCTTGAAGAGGTACTACCAGAGATTCATCTGCTAAACATTTCTTTAGATTGGATACATGAAATACATCATGTACTCCAGCTAATTCTTCTGGTAATTGTAAACGATAAGCTACTGGTCCTATACGTCGGATCACTGGAAATGGTCCTACGTATCTTGGACTTAGCTTTCCTTTCTTACCAAATCTAACAACTCCTTTCCAAGGAGAAACTTTCAATAATACCTTGTTTCCAACTCGGAATTCTAGTGGCTTGCTTCTATTGTCTGCATAACTCTTCTGACGATCTCGAGCTGTCTTCAGTCTTTCTTTGATTTGAGTGATCTTATCAGTTGTTTCTTGCACAATCTCTGGACCCGACAATTGACTTTCTCCTATTTCTGCCCAACAAACTGGAGTTTTACACTTTCTTCCATATAATGCTTCAAATGGAGCAGTATCAATGCTTGAGTGATAGCTATTGTTATAGGAGAATTCAATTAATGGTAAATGATCATCCCAACTTCCACCAAACTCTATCACACATGCTCGGAGCATGTCTTCTAGAGTTTGGATTGTTCTTTCACTTTGCCCATCTGTTTGGGGATGATATGCAGTGCTCAAATTTAGTCGAGTTCCCATAGCTTGCTGGAAACTTTTCCAGAAATGGGAAGTAAAACGACTATCTCTATCCGAAACAATGGAGAGTGGAACTCCATGTAAGGATACAACTTCATCTACATACAATTTAGCCAGTCTTTCCATGCTAAAGGTTTCTTTCATTGGTAAAAAGTGAGCTGATTTGGTTAATCGATCCATAATTACCCAAATCGCATCATTACCTTTTCTGGTTTTGGGTAACTTAGTAACAAAATCCATTGTTATAAGTTCCCATTTCCATACTGGCATCTCTAACTGTTGTAGTAATCCTGAAGGTTTCTGATGTTCTGCCTTAACTTGTGAACAAGTAAGACATTTAGAAAGATAGCTGGCTATGTCCTTTTTCATTCCTATCCACCAAAAGTTCTTTCTTAAATCTTGATACATTTTGTTGTTTCCTGGATGCATAGTGTACCTAGATTTATGAGCTTCTTCTAAAATCTTAGGTCTTAAGTCTCCCTGCTTAGGTACCCAAATTCTACTTTTGTGGAATCTCCAAATTCCATCTGCTCCTTGTTCTAATTCCTTGATTCGTCCTTTCATTCTTTCAGCATCATCCTTGATTGCTGTAGTTTGAACATTCTTCAATTGTTCCATTAAATCTATTTGTAGATTTAATCTGAGAGCACGAACTCGTCTTTGTTTTTCATAATACTTACGACTTAAGGCATCTGCAACTACATTTGCCTTTCCTTCATGATATTGAATATCCCAGTCGTAGTCGCTTAAGATTTCCATCCATCTCCTTTGCCTCATGTTTAACTCTTTTTGCCCAAATATATATTTTAAACTTTTGTGGTCTGTGTAGACAGTAAATTTACTTCCGTAAAGATAATGTCTCCAAATCTTAAGGGCAAAAATTACGGCTCCTAATTCTAAATCATGAGTCGTATAGTTTTCTTCGTGCTTTTTCAATTGCCTTGATGCGTACGCAATTACCTTCTTGCGTTGCATAAGCACACATCCAAATCCTAGTTTTGAAGCATCACAATATACTTCGAAATCTTCAGTTCCTTCTGGTAAGGCTAAGATTGGTGCATGGGTTAGTTTCTGTTTCAAAATTCTAAAAGCTTCTTCTTGTTTGGGTCCCCATTCAAACTTAGTAGCTTTACAGGTTAGCTTAGTTAATGGTACAGCTATCTTGGAAAAATCCTTAATAAACCGTCTATAATACCCAGCTAATCCTATAAAACTTCTAATTTCCATTGCTGTTTGTGGAACCTTCCACTTGGTAATTGCCTCTATCTTAGCAGGATCTACATGAATACCTTCATGATTCACCATGTGTCCTAAAAATTGCACTTCCTTTAACCAAAATTCACATTTCGAGAATTTGGCGTACAACTTTTCTTTTCTTAACAAAGTTAAGAGTGCATGAAGATGTTCACAATGCTCTGTCTGACTTTTAGAATAAATAAGTATATCGTCTATGAAGACAATTACAAATTTATCCAAGTACGGTTTACAGATCCTATTCATCATGTCCATAAATGCTGCAGGCGCATTTGTTAATCCGAAGGGCATGCCTGTAAACTCGTAATGACCATACCTAGTTCTGAAAGCAGTCTTAGGTATGTCTTCTTCTTGTACCTTTAATTGATGATACCCAGAGCGTAAATCTGTCTTAGAAAAATATCTAGCCCCCTGAAGTTGATCAAAAAGATCATCAATCCTAGGTAATGGATATCGATTCTTAATTGTAACCTTATTCAATTCCCTATAATCGATACACATTCTCATTGAACCATCCTTTTTCTTGACAAACAACACTGGCGCTCCCCAAGGGGATGAGCTAGGTTGTATGAATCATTTACTTAGTAATTCATCTAATTGCTTTTTCAGTTTTAACATTTCTGTGGGTGCTAACCGATAAGGTGCCTTGGCTATCGGTGTAGTTCCTGGAATTAGATGAATCCTAAATTCTACTTCCCTGTCTGGAGGTAATCCCGGTAAATCTTCTGGAAATACATCAGAATATTCTGAGACTACTGGTATTTCTTTAAGATCTTTTCCCTTAGTGCTAATGATTACTGAAATCATATACACTATTCCTTGTTTTCGTTCATAATTAGCAACTTTCATCACTGATATGAACTTCATGGGCTTACGTGGTTTATCTCCTGTAATCCTAATCACTTCTCCGGTGGGTGATTGAATTTCTATGGAATTCTGATCACAAAGGATTCTAGCATGGTTGACTACTAACCAATCCATTCCTAATACCACATCAAATTCAGCTAATTTCATCGGCAATAGTTTTGCAGAGAATTTATGTCCTAAAAGTTCTATGTTTCCTTCCTGCAAAACTTTATCTATTTTAACTGAATTTCCGTCTGCTGTTTCAACTGTAAAAATCTGCCTAATATTGGTTAAAGGTAAACTAAGAGCTTGGCAGAATGAAGTATTTATAAAACTTTGGTTTGCACCAGAGTCAAATAATACTTTTGCGTACACATTGTGGACTAAGAACGTACCCGCTATCACATCCGGAATGAGTTCTGCTTCTTGAGTGGTCAGCTGAAATGCCCTGGCATTCTTCTTAGTAGTTCCTTCCGTCGTCTTAGGTTTGTTATCTACTGGTTTGATCAATTTAGGACATTCTGTTTTATAATGCCCCGCTTCTCCACAGTTAAAACAGATTACGATTTTCTTTCTACAGTTTTCTTCACGGTGTCCTATACCCTTGCAAAGGTTGCATGTTAAATTACATTTTCCGTAATGCTTCCTTTTGCAATTTCTACAGAAAGGTGGATTTGAATATTGCCCCGTTCCTCTTTTCTTGAAGTTATTACTATTACCCGCCCGAAATCCTTGGGTAATCTTCTGAGCTAGTTCCTTTTTCCAATCTTCATCTTTTGTGCACACCAATTCATCAGTTAGAGTATTGGCTAATTCTACCGCATCATCAATAGTGCGAGGTCTCGCAGCTTTAACTATATTGCGGATTTCACCAATTAGCCCCCAAATATAGCGAGAAATGAGTACCGGTTCTGGCGAAGCCAGTGTTGGTACCACTCTTGCATATTCAAAGAATGTCGAGGTATACCCACGACAATCCACACCCATCATCCGATGATTTAGAAACTTATTTGCCATCTGTTCTTTTTCATACTCGGGACAGAATTTTCTTTCCACCAAACCCTTAAATTCTTCCCAAGTCATAGCATAAGCTATTATTCTTCCTTTTGATTGTAACACAGTATTCCACCATTCGAGTGCTCCTTCTTTGAACAGATTGGATGCATACATGACCTGATCATCTTTACCACATTTACTTATTGCAATGACTGCTTCGTTTTCTCTAACCAACGCAGTGATGCAGTTGCTCCTTCATTGCCTGCAAATTCAGTGGGTTTAGAAGCAAGGAATTCTTTGAAAGTACAACCAGGCGTTGCAGTTTTCATTTTCTTGGGTAATGGAGCTTGATGTGGTTCCCTATTATGATTAACATGATTGTTGCCTCCATTTACACTATTACTGAAGTTATCTTCAGTAATCTGTTTACTAGGGACAATTTGTTGTGGTTCGGGTGGATTCTTGATAGCAGCAACGAATGCTGGAATAGCATTAGCTATCCCTTGAGCAACAATGTTTTCGATATCTTGCCGAGTCATATATTGATCTCTTGAATGTTGTTCAGACTGATTAACCTCATTTACTGGTTCATTATCAACGTTTGCCATCTGATAATATATATATAAATTTTATTAGTATCTTCTAAATAATAATTTATATACAAATAATCAGAAAATTTTATAATACAGGTATAGTCAAAACAATCGATTTCTCGATTTCATTTTATATCTCTAGTATAGTATACATCATTAGACACCAATATCTTACAGAGTTTTATTCGTTATTTACAGACTGACTTTACTATTACTATTATACAAACACCGTTTTACCATCCTACTATCTCTCGTCACTTGCTGTTCTAAAAACGCAGTTCCCTCTCATCGTACTTCCAGGCAATTTGTCCCCCTATTTCCCTGATTCTAGTTCCAGCATCAAACAACTCTTCACCAAAGTGGCGAAGTTCAGCCATGTTTTCATTACTCATGGGTGGATTAGGTAGGGGTTCTGGATCGAATTGTGGAAGAAAAGAGTAAGGATCGTTGACAATATTTTGGAATTGCCAATCGTTTGTCCACCATTCGTCCATTCCTATAGGTTGGGAATGAACTATTGGGTCTGGAATTGCTGGTTCCCAATTCATAGGGAGTTGGTTTTCAAGAGGATAAGTAAAAATATTTTTATTATTAGTATTGACAGGCTGAATTGTTTCACAGCTTGCCAATAGGAAATCTATCTCATCTTGAAAAGTCCTTTCCTGGTTTTGATTGGAGCTCTCTCCGATTTCTATCTGAGTTGGTCTAGAGCCTTGCCCAACTTCCATTACTATTTCTTTAGTAACCTCCTCCATCTGTATTCCTATCTCCTTAACCTCATCCTTGTCTTCAGTTTCCACTTCCTGCTGTTTGGAACTTTCTCCGATTATAATTTATTTTCCCTTTTTCAAAGGATTGTTTATTTTGGGAAGTTTTGTAGCTGGCTTTTTCTTACGTATTTTCCTCCATCCTACATAACTTCTTTTCTTGGGTTTTGGCTTTTTCAAGGGTGGAGCAGTAAATTCTACAGGTTGTTCTATATCCGGAAAGTATCCAGTAAATTCTTTGGAAACTTCGATATTCACTGGGTAAAGATTAAGGTTCTGAAAAGCTTCAGATATCCCACTCATGCTGATGTAGCATATATGCAAAAATGCATAAAATACTAAGTTAAAATTTACAAATAACCTTTTAATTTATTACATACTGGGTACTAATTTATTACAAAGATAACAAAAAAACACACTTAGGTTTTGAAATTTTATTTATTGCACAGGGTTTCTAGATTGTAAAGGTAAGGTGCTAAAACTTTTAAAATATTAAAGATTTATATTTTCTGCTACTGTGGCTAGCATATATAAATTTGCCCATTTCTCATCTAGCTTATCTTCCCAAGGTGATTTATCAATTAATTCCTGGGTTTCCCATTTAATCTTCTTTTGTCGAATTTGCTCTTTACTTTTCTTAATAATCATCTCCCTCCTTCTAGGAGAAAGTGTTTCCTCGTATTGTGTCTTTCGCACAAATATTCCTTCTTCAGGAATTTCAACATGATTCGAGGATTTGGTTCGGGATGAACTTCCCTTCTCATTGGATGATCTATCTAATTTATGATAGATACTTGCTAGCTTTTTCTTACCCATACTGTAATTAACAAATAATCAGTTAATAACACAAATAATCACATAATAGTAATCAGGAAAAATTAAGTATTTCTAAATACTTAATTAGCTTAACTCAGTGGCTCTGATACCACCTTTTTCTGTCACGACCCCCGACCCGGTTTGACCCGTTTCAGGAGCCGCGGGACAAAAATCCCGTGGTATTTCTTTAATGGAGTTTAACAGCGGAAGTTTATTTAACAGGATCGTTTAAAGCTAAAATTTTCCCCGATTATTTTATTTCACAATTCGGGATAAAACCCCGATAATTAACAATAGTATGATTTTACTATAAAATCGTTATGTTACAAAACTTATTTTTTTTTATTTTTATAATGAGCCACTATCTTAAGCTTGAAATGCTCCTCAGCACTTTTTCCTGAATTACAACAGATCACCTGAAACATGTTTGAAAAAGGTTTTGTCAGCGGGAAATACTGAGTGAATCATTCTATTTACTAAAATGACACATTTGTTATAATTTACAGTATTAAGGAAGATTACAATGTTTCTGATATCAAACCAATTACCCACAGTACTTTGTCACTCGACCCATTGGCCCTTCCGTCCAATGGTGTCTGTGACTATGGTCATATCACCCCTTGGCTGCCCCAATGGTGAAGATTATCAAGTAATGTATACAAAACCCCACATACCGGCTGTAATATGGTGATTACATAAACTTAATCCCTGTAATTATAACTTTAAAATAAATAGGGTTTTGTAAAGCAATTTGATAAAAAGAGAATGACTCACATTGCTGATTTAATACGGACAGAGTCTAGTCTATGATTTAACCTTGTTAACCTAATTTAAATAACAATGCACACAAAACTGGGTTAGTAATCAATCCAGCAATTACGATAACTCACGAGATCAAATTCTCACAATGAACGACAAAGTGCAATACTTCATCCATCGAATTAACGATGATCCGTCAAATTAATGACGAACGACAAAGTATAATACTTTATCCATCGAATTAACGATGATCCGTCAAATTAATGACGAATGATAAAGTATAACCCTAATGTGGGCGGCACTTAAACATTCATTGGATACATTGATCGTCGGAAAATGAATCGTAGCAGCGATTGTGCTAATACCCTGTGTTGCAGCAGAATTTCGAGACCCGTGTGTGAATTTAGAGTATACTGTTCGTATCTCAGTGAATATTTTGAAATTTTATGTCGTTTTTCTTTCAGAATTCAAGTCCCACTGCCCTCTATTTATAGGTAGAATTCGACCCTTACGCGGCCCGCGTGAGGTTTAAGCTTATCCTTACGCGGCCCGCGAGACACCTAGTTTTAGGCCTAGGGTTGCCACGATTGGCACTAGCTTAGCTGAGTTGACAGTTTTCGATAATTCCTTGTTCCCAACGTTTAAAATGGATAATCGTCCATAGGGTTTAACCCCCTCCCCCCTGAGTTTTAGGGGCCCTAATCCTGATTTTGAAAATTATGAAAATTTTAGGGTTTTGTCCAGAATCACTTGGGTGTCTCAATTAGGGTTTCCTTTTGGACTAATTAATTTAATAATTATGACTTTTGATTAGAGTTGTTACACATGCCCAGCTCTCCACGGGGCATGGTCAACTCTTAGATTTGTAGAATCTTGATAGTACAACAAAAAGTTGACCACGGGGTTGTGCCCAGAAGACACAGGGTCGTGTGGGGCCCTCTACTGATGAATGCAATTAATGAAGGAAGAGAAGAAGGATGGCCACGGGACGTGCCCAATGGACACGAGGCTATGGCCAGGGCTCTGTGTTGGCTATAAATAGGGGTGCTTGGTTCACTTCAAATGCATCCCTTGGTAAACCCCTTCTCTCCCACTTTGCCACCAATCCACCACCACTACAACACCAACACCCACCACCATCATCCATCATCCACCTTTAGAGTGTGTAGTAGTCCCGGGATCCAAGATTGATCATAAGAGTTTTTGTCAATCAAAGGCCATGTTTGGCTAATCAAAGGCCATGTTAACCCAACCAGATGGGATGGCCTCCCTCCCGAACCTCCTCTAGACACTTCACACGAGGTTCTGGTGGTCGAAGCTCCTTCTCCACAAAATGTTGTTGATAATGAGCCCGTCTTGGTTCTCCCTCGGGATATTAAGGAGTGGGTCAATGATGTTTGAGGAGCACCCTTCGGATTGAAGTTCTAAGAGCCCTTAGTCACCGGAAAATCATTTTCGGGTTTTTGTTGTTCTTAACATGTAAACATCTAGGGTAGAACTTCATTATGGTTTAATTTTATTGCGTATTAGGACCTATCTATCTAATTTTGGGACTTTTGTAAGTTTTAATTTTTAGGACCTTTGTATCTCGCACTCTAATGAATGATGGTTTAAGTTATTATGTGGTGTTTGGATCTTATATATTGGCTTAACAAACGAGAAAAGATGAAAACTGCCAAAGGGACATTAAAACTGCACCCCATGCACGTAAACAGAGCCCTCCGTCAACTTTTCCAACTTTCCAGCATGAGCAGCACGGGGCCGTGCCCAGCCCAACATGCCCCGTGCCCAGGCTCTGCAGAAAAAATCTCCATATGAGGTAACTGACCACGGGCCGTGTCTAGTGAACACGCCCCATGGCCTGCCTTCTGTTAAATTTTGATACTGGCAATCTGAACACGGGGCCTTGCCCGGACCAAACAGGGCCGTGACCAGATGCCCGGTAACATAAAACTTGTTTTTAAACACGCTTTTACACATTCGAATCAACCTAAAAACTTGTTTTGGGAAACATTGAGGAGAATGTGTAATTTAAGTGTGGGGGGATGCTAAAACCTTGAATCTTGCAAGTCCTAATAACAAGCCTTACACAAAACTCTCTTGGAACCGCTAATCACCCCAAATCTTTTCAACATTTTTCATTTTTTTTACTTATTTTGGTTTAATATGGGAATAACAAGTTCTAAAAAGGTTATGTTTTTACAAATTTACAACCGATAGCGTCGTGATAAAAAGAACCGAATAAGAAAATTATGAAAACGCATGACAATTTTTTTTAAAATCTGATTATATATACTTGTTCACGTTATAAACTCATTCCCACAATAAGTGAGTTTTGAGCCTTTATTGAGCATACTTGCATACATCTTTAAACTAAATGCTCATTTTCGTTTCTTGTGTGAATAGCCGCTTGGTTCTTACGACTCTAGAACTTGCTAAGACGATACATTCCTGGTCCTTACCAACTTGAACCCAAGTAAGTAAATGATGGAGGCATTAGGACTAACCCATTTTTCTTTCAAAACCATTATTTTCATCCTTTTTACACCACTACCCAAACTCCCCCTAGTTAACCCCTTTGAGCCTAAACCTTTTCATTTCAAAAACCCGTAAAACAAACACCCATTACCCACCAAAACCTTTTTCTTTCAAACCCATTTGTTTTAGTAAAAAGCTCGGTTATCATGTGACACGAAAAAAAAATAGCAAGTGTTGCAATAACCAAACAAGTTCCTCAAAGAAATCTTGTTTGAATATGTTTAGTTTGAATAAATGTCACAAAAACAAAAAAGTTTTACGACAACCGACGCTTTTTACGCTTTTCGCCATTTTACTAACCACTAACCAAAAACCACCTACCCTTAGCCCAAGCCTAACCCTTTCCCAAGTCCTCTTGATATTTACGAAGGTTTATAGTTAAAAAGGAGGAGGTTTGATCGCTTGGCAGGCATATGGTAGAAGTAAGTTCCATACCAGTATCGAGTGTTTCACAAAAATACAAAATCGGCCAAGTGTTGAGTGATCTCCCGTAAGGTATGTGAACTTGTATATAAATGCAATTTTAAGGAGGCATGTTATGCCTAAATAAATAATTTTTCTTAACAAGCGTTCTAAATAAATCATGACGAATAGGATTGTAAATAAAATAAAAATAAAACTTAATAAAGATCTTGGATTCCCGTCACTCAAGATAAGCCAAAAACTTCTCCTCTACATCTTCCATTTGGGTGTGTAAGCCACATATTAAAGAGTTTTACTTGAGGACAAGCAAAGATTCAAGTGTGGGGGGATTTGATGTGTGCAAAACGCAACATATAAATTACATCAATAGAGTCATAAAACTAACCCTTTTTTAGTACTAGTGTTGGAAAAAGCACGTTTCTTTCTTCCTTTTGAATTTATAGGACCAAACGAGCTTAAAAGAACAAAAGGAACAAATAAGCAACCAAAACCAACATAAATACAAGAAAAAGGAATAAAGTGACGTGCACGACCCCTTGGCAACATCCCCAAAGCAAAAAAAAAAAGGAAACAGAACCTGACCACGGGGCCATGCCCAGCTGGGCATGGGGCGTGGTCAGCCCTGGCACATCAAGACAAAAGCTGCAGAAGCTTCTACGCCCACCACGGGGCCATGCCCAGCTCTCCACGGGGCATGGTTAACTCTTAGATTTGTAGAATCTTGATAGTACAGCAAAGAGTTGACCAAGGGGCCGTGCCCAGATGACACGGGGTCGTGTGGAGCCTTCTGCTGACAAATGAAATTAATGAAGGAAGAGAAGAAGAAATGCCACGGGCCGTGCCCAATGGACACGGGGCCGTGGCCAGGGCTCTATTCTGGCTATAAATAGGGGTGCTTGGTTAACTTCAAAGGCATCCCTTGGCAAACTACTTCTCTTCCACTTTGCCACCAATCCACTACCACTACAACACCAACACCCACCACCATCATCCATTATCCACCTTTAGAGTGTGTAGTAGTCTTGGGATCCAAGATTGATCGTAAGAGTTTTTGTTAATCAATGGCCATGTTTGGCTAATCTCTTACATCACTTGGTGAAGACAAGTCTTTAATGTGTTGAAAGAATGATCAACAGTGATTTGACCAACGTCACAGGAATCACCTAGTGACAGATACTTTGAATAATAGTAAGATATAATTACTTGATAAATTCACTGTTGGACGAAAGTGAGCCAATGAATGATATGACCACTGTCACATCGGAACTGCCACCATGTGACAAATACTGATTGAGTTGGGTAAATATAAACAAATATAAAAACCTTAAATGCTGTAAAGTATAACAATATATTTTTATAAAAATGGAATAAACTCGCCAGTATTTATTACTGATAAAATGTTTTCCAAACGTGTTTCAGGTAATTTGTTGTAAAAATAATATAAGCCAGCTATGGAGCACTGAAGGCTTAAATAAATTGGCTATAAATACCTAAATAAAAGATGAAATTTATGTTTTATTTATTTGGGTTTATCCCTATAAAAACAATTGAATTGAATATGAGTTTTAGCCCATTTGTTTAATATTAAAAGTTTGGTGTTTTACAAACTCTGAAATCATTTCCTAACTACGATCCTGATGAAATTTTTTTTGCTGCGTAATTAAAAAACACCGATACCATCTGGCTGGTTCTCGGCTCTCGCTCCCAGGGTGGGGTCGGGGGCTGTGACAGTAATCCAGGTAACTCTTCTGGAAAAATGTCTGAGAATTTAGATATTACAGGAATATCTTTTAGTTCTTTTCCTTTAATATTTATGATTACATAAATCATATATACTATTCCTTCCTTCCTTTCGTAACTTGCAGCTTTCATCATAGAGATGAATTTTGTTGATCTAGTTGGCTTATCTCCTTTGATTGTGATCTTTTCACCACTTGGTGTACTTACTTGTACTGACTTTTGATCACATAAAATATTGGCATGATTGGCTACCAACCAATCCATTCCTAATACAACATCGAAACCAGCCAGATTCATTGGGTAAAGGTTAGCAAAGAAACGATGGTTTAGGATTTCTATTCTTGCTCCCTGCAAGATTTCACATATCTTAATAGATTCTCCGTTTGCTGTCTCTTCCAGACAATCTTGTTGAAGTTTGACTAAGCGTTGGTTAAGAAATTTGTAGAAAGAAGTATTAATAAAACTTTGGTTTGCACCAGAGTCAAACAATACTTTGGCAAATATGTTATTAACTAAGAACGTACCGGCAATCACATCCGGAATCATCTTATCTTCCTCAGCTGTCAGAATAAAAGCTCTAGTATTCTTCTTAGGTGCTTCAGTTGTCTTAGTCTTGTCGGTCATGGCTAGAGCTAGTTTCGGACAGTTCGGTTTGATGTGTCCCTTTTCTCCACAATTGAAACATATCCCAATTCCGGGTTTCCTCCTACAGTCTTCTTCCTTGTCTCCAGGGATTTTGTAAAAGTTGCAGTATATAGGGCATCTTCCGGAAAGCTTTCTTTTGCAATTTTTACAGTAGGGTGCAGAAAAACCTGTTCCTTTTCCACGGTAGGAAATACTAGAATGAAATTCCTGTGTAAGTTTTTGAGCTAG
Organism: Helianthus tuberosus; assembly: GCA_030545235.1. Taxonomy (NCBI): domain Eukaryota; kingdom Viridiplantae; phylum Streptophyta; class Magnoliopsida; order Asterales; family Asteraceae; genus Helianthus; species Helianthus tuberosus. Next base: position 177,706,428 of record CM060450.1, read on the forward strand.
GTTCTTTCTTTGGTTTTCCTCTTGTGTGCGTACCAATTCTTCAGTCAAGGTATTGTCTAATTCTACGGCTTCTTCTATAGTTTGCGGTCTAGGTGCCTTGACTACATGTCTAATCTCACTAATTAATCCCCAAATATAACGGGAGATTAACACTGGTTCTGGTGAGGCTAAGGTTGGCACTATCCTAGCATATTCGAAGAATATGGTAGTGTAACCTTTGCAGTCTATTCCAGTCATTCTAAGATTTAGGAACTTATTAGCGATTTGTTCCTTCTCATTAGGAGGACAACATTTTCTTTCAACCACTTCCTTAAAGTTGATCCATTCCATATTATAAACTCTGTCACTTCCCCTAGACTAGAGAATAGTATTCCACCATTCTAAGGCTTCATTTTTTAAAAGATTAGAAGCAAACATAATCTTATCTTCATCTGGGCATTTACTTATTTTTATGACTGTTTCTGTCTTTTCTATCCAACGTAAGGCTGCAATACTCCTTCATTGCCTTAGAATTCGATTGGTTTGCAAGCCAAGAATTCTTTAAAAGAACAACCGTAGGAAGCGGTTCTTCTTCTTTTAGGAATTGGAGCTTGGATGATAGGTCCGTTATCATTATTCACACTATGACTTGGTTCAGTGTGTTAACGTTTACTGCCATTTGCAGATTTGTTATTTTCTGCTTCTTTAACAGTCTTGATGATATAAGGCATAGCATCTATGATTCCTTGTGCTACTATATGTTGGATGGCACTGTTATCTATTTGGTTTCCGTTATTCTCATTATTATGGTTTTCCTGATTTACTTCGTTTGACATCTGAATTGTGAAGATTTATCAGGTATTAATTATCATAGAATATATTGGTACAAGTATTTATACACAATCATACAAACAATTTGGTCAAAAACGTCGTACATTGCGACATTTAGGGGCTGTTTGGTAGCCTCTGAATGGTCATTAAGAGGCTACCTCTTAATGGAACCATTAAGAATTTTACCAATGAGAAGGTAGAAGAATGTGACATTTGATGATTTACCATTAAGAGGTTAACTCTTAACCATTCAGAGTTGAGGTTACCTCTTATTCATTCAGAGGTTTTAAACCATTAAGAGGTAGCATCTGAATGGTCATTAAGAGGATACCAAACTGCCCCTTACTCTTTTTCATATATATATATATATATATATATATATATATATATATATATATATATATATATATGCATCTATTACAAACTACAACTGGAAATCAAATATACTATGCATCCGTATCTATATGTATATATATATTTATATTTTTTTTCAAAGTACAAAATTACACATATATCTAGGTATTTTCTAAGTTTCGGGGTGTATCCAATCATGTATGTCACGTTCAACATGTTTCAACATAAGCTTTATCCTATTATTCGAATTCTATCTCCTTCCTTTACTAATTCGTCACCCAATGAGCGAAGTTCCTCCATATTTTCCTGGCTCATAGGTGGCATGGGTGCTGGTACTGGATCAGGGTGTTGAGGGATAGGTTGTCCATAAGGGTATGGATTTCTTATTACACTCTGCGTCCACTATTCACTACTCCAAAAGGGATCTAGTGGGTTAAGGTCAGTATACTGAGCTATGGGGTTTGGTGGGGGAATTCTAGGAATTTCATAGGGATCTACATCAGGGATTGGAAATGGATTCTCCTGGTCGGGTTCTAGCATCCGTTGGTCTGGGAATAAGGGTAATAGTGGTGGTTCAGCTACTTGGTTTTGGTTAGGATCTACTGCTGTAGTGGCTAACATGTGGAAATTGGCCAGCTATCTATCTAATTCTTCTTCCCAATGTGGCCTACTGGATACTTCCTGAATCTGTGCATCTGCCTCCCTATTGGCCCTAACTATCGCCCTCTGTTGCTGTAATTTTTTTCATTCTTTTTCTTCTCTCATGTGCCCCTCTATTAAACCAACCTCTTTTCTTAGTAGTAAAAGGTTCCTCCGACTGTGCCTTAAAGATAAATATTCCCTCTTCGGTATCGACTGAATATCCTGAGGGATCAGGTTGAGATGATGTTCCCTCATTTTTCGGTGAACTATGAATGACGATAAGCGTCTGACGGTCCTTGATTACTCATACTGTAAACTAACAAATAGTCAAATAACACATAACAGATAATCACATAAGTTATTTCCTAACATAGAATTTGAAATTTTAGTGTTAGCAGAACACTTCTTTGGCTTAAACCAGTGGCTGTAGCACTGATACCACCTTCTGTTGCAACCCCCGACCCCCTGCCTGGGAGCGGGCGGCCGCGAGCCTCAGAGCGGGTGGTATCGGTATTTATTAATTTTGGCAGCGGAATACATCAGGATCGTAGTTAGGAGATATTTTTATCAGAGTAAACCACCATCTTTTATAATAAGAAAGCTTTGGGATAAAACCCAAGTTCATTTGACAATACATTTATAGGGATAAACCCTAATTATTGAAAACAACAACTTCTTGTTTATTTAGGTAACTTTTATAGCCACTTTTCCAAGCCTTCAGTGCTCTCCAGCTGGCTTCTATTTGGCTTTCACATTATGTTACCTGAAACGCGTTTTAAAATATTTTATCAGCAAGAAATACTGGTGAGTGCATTCCAGTTTTATCACTTTTATAGAATTGAGGGCAACCTGCAATTACATTTGTTTATATCTAATCAATTACTCAATCGGTACTGTCAAACCCTGACTTGTGGGTCATATTATCCATTGGCTAACTCTTTGTCCAATGATAACGTTTTCCACATTTTGTATACAAAACCCCAACATACCGGCAGTAATTGTAGAATCACAAATACTCAATTACTGTTAAGTGTAATTTAAGATATTTGAGGTTTTGTAAAAACTATTTATTTATAAAAAGAGAATGACTCACATTGCAAATTTAGATAATACTAAAGCTTCCTGGGTATCTCCTGGTTATTATCTATTAAATTAAATAATGCACACGTGTTAGTAAAATAACCCAATTTAAATTATCCGTACAACTCGAGACAGAATTCCAATGAATGAGTCGGGCAGAGCCGACATGCATTACGGAATCCTAAATCAATCGGGTGTACACACGAGACAAAATTCCAATGACTGAGTCGGGCAGAGCTGACATGCATTACGGAATCCTAAATCAATCGTGTAGGGTAATAGCAGGGTTATAATACTTACAATGAGGCAAAGCTTCGCTTTATAGTGGGTATTATGCCCGAGCAGAAATTCTACTATTAGAAAGTTTGAGAGAGAATTTGGGAAATTGAACAGATTCAAATGATGCCCTGACCCCACTTATGTATGCTGGTCGAGGGGTCCGTCGCGCCCCGCGACGCCCCAAGGCTTGTCCTTCGCGGGCCACCAGGGTCAGAAAAGGCGGCCATAGGCCAGCCGAGTCATCGTGTAGGCTTGCTGAGTCAGGTGCCACGTGGCACCATGACTTGTCCAGCACACAATAGAAGTCGCGGCCCATGACAGACCAGGGTGGTCTCTGTCGCGCCCCGCGAGCGACTGCTGGATCTTGTTTTTTTCGATTTTTATAAGTATAGGGTTATTCCGGGTCCGTTTCTCGCGTACGGGGTACGTAAAGAATGTTTTAGGGTCACGTTAAGGGTTCTAGGATGTATTTAGGAGGGTTGTTATAGTTCCTCCGTTGCTAATCCCTTATATTTCGGTAAACCTTGGAAGGAATTAGTTCTAACTTTGAAAGTCCTCCCTTGGTTGTTTTGAGGAATAACTACCGGTGAAGGATTATTAGTAATGACCGGACGAAAATGTGCTTCAATGCCCTTCATGGCATCTCGGTTATGTCTTCGTGGCACACCCAATCGAACTCTTGGATGTGGTGGACCCATTGGTCTTTGAACCGGTCTTTGAGGCACAAATTGTTGAGGCGGTGGTTGATACATTTGCCCCACTTGTTGTTGTTGAGGTATTTGTCTTTGAATTGGTGGGCCTTGTGGCGGTAATTGTTATGGAACAATTTGTTGTTGAATAACTTGTAGTTCAGGAGGTCTACCAAAACCATGCATTCCTTGACCTTACACATACGTGTAGTCTCCTTGATCTCCATTACCCCCATAAACATAACCTTCTTCTTCGTACCCTGCAAACTCTTCTTCATATCCATCATCATACCCATCTCTTCTAGCTCCGATAGTTTGTAGAAATTGTGGTGATTGGTATTGTACCCCCGTTTGTAATGGTTGTTGAAATGAAGGGGTAGTATGGACTATAGGAGGAAGTTCGTTGAAATGGATGTGGTGGTGGTATTTGTTGTGAAGAGGATGATTGGCCGGAAGTTGGGAAGGACGATGAAAATGATGGACGGTTGACGAAGTGGTATAACTAAAGGAATGTTCAGTTTTGGTACTTGTGGGTAATGTGGCATTGGTCGGTTTAAACTCATGTGTTGGTGTAGGAATGGTAGTAGAATTTGGTGGAGGTATGGGTGGTGTTGTTTGACCTGTAGTGGGTGGTGGTGGTGGATCCATTGTATTGATTGGTGTAACTGGTGTAGTAGGTGAACCAATGACTTTATTTTCCCGTAATAAAACTCGGTTTCTTCGCAAAGTTCGCTCAATTTCCGGATCGAATGCCAATGGTGATAGATTGTGAGAGCCTCTAGTATGCATGCACCTGTAAATACCTGCACACTAAACACAACCCGCATAAACCCGAAAAATAACAAACTATAGCTACAAAAGATAACACACGTTGCGCACTACTCCCTGTCAACGGCGCCAAAATTTGATGTGAGGTCGAAGTCTCACTCAAATTTAATCCAATTACTAGTAATTAGCTAGTGGTAAGTGGGTATCAAACACAGGGAGTTTGTGGAATATGCGTTATCTAAATAGCTTGCTAATTAACTAGATTAAAACTAAATTGCATAAGTAAATTTAGAGATTTGGTTGATTGGTTTTAAGATTGAAAATTAACTAAACTAGATTGCAAATCAAAGATTGGTTTTGTAAACAGATTAAGAAAAAGTGACCATCCTAGATTTCAGGTTTTATTCAATACAAGTGTTTATGCCCAACTAGAAAGAACCACATAGACGTGGCTCGTGTTTGATTACTTGTTTGTGATAAAAGGGAACTAAGTACTCAGATTACGAGAACGCGAGGTTGTTACCCGATGTTCAATTGACTAATATCCAACCCTAATCTCTCCCATGATATCTCGATTGCCAACGACACCAAGAACGTATGGTTTAGACTAAAATCAAACACGAATCAACAATTTACAAACAAACATCCAAACACCATAACAACAAAACAAACATTGCAAGTTATTATTCTAGAAATTCAGGCAAAACATAGTATCAAAAGCAAACCTTACATCTAGGATGATCACCGACAAGTTTAGCCTCTCATAGCTCGATGCATCATCATCACATAAAGTTTAATGTTCATACGAATCAAAACACAAACCACAATGTTTTAAATTGTTAAAAAGCCAAGAACACAGCCAAAATTCGCCCAAGAACTGTCCCAAAACCGACAACAATGATTGGAATTATCAAGAGTCTCAATAATGGCATAATTAAGTGAGGAGTTACAAATTTCCGCTGAGCCTACGGTAGCTTCCAAGGTGCTACGGTGAGTCTCTACTGCCTTACGGTGGAAGAAAAATGCTGGGGGCTACCATAATTTACGGTAGCTACAGTAAGCTACGATAGGCTTCAGCATGCCATTTTGTTTTCTTCATAACTTTTTCGTTTCAACTCCGTTTTCTTCACCGTTTTCGCCTACGTTCTTGTAATTTCGTCCTCTATCATGATACCTTCTTAATTATTCAATTCCAATAAATTATTTTCTTCATTTATGCTCCATCTTTCAATCTTAAATCTAGCCCCGCCTATTCGAAGTTTCATTTCCACACTTTTAAGCTCCGAATGTACCTGAAACACAAGCAAACGTAGTCATCTAATTCTAGACAATTACTTGATTAAATGTAGGATTAAAATAACATTTATAGCGCTTAAGGTTCGTCCTACGGACTACCTGTCACATCCCCACACTTAACCGATGCTTGACCCCAAGCAACTCATCATAAGCAACTCATAACTCCTACAAGCGATCAACATGAATCAAGCAAACAAATGTTCTCATTTTACTAACTTTTTCTTAAGCCCGCACAACACACCCCTCCCAATGACTCTCTTCTCGGCGACAAATAATAACTAGCAAGGATGAGCTAGAACACACTTAAATCAAATGGGTGGTTGCACAATAATAGGCTTGTACTTAAATAGGTCCTTCGCCTAAAGAATTTGCTAAAACACGCATGTGAATCAAAAGGACTTAAAGGTTGGAACGTGGCTAGGCATATGGGTAGGAAATGGAAATATATATGTAGTAGCTAATGATTCGACCCAGTCTTTCTATTACTATCTAAACAAACGTAAACATCTGTATACAATACATCCCAACATGTTTCCTTTTTTTTCGTTGCTTTTTTTTTACTACTACTACAAACGTTTATTCTCATTCTTTTTGTATTTTCTCTTTTTTTTGTATTTTTTTCAACATAAACATAACATAACATAACAAACATACTAATACAAAATGCTAACACTACTAGACCAGGTTAAATACGGGTGAAATTTTTTAGAGAACTAGGCTTGGGTTAATAAACGATCGGCTTAAAGCTCAAATGGGCTACTAAAGTCCAAACCCCCGCCCCTCTCGCTATCAAGGTCATATATATAACTTATGAGGTCCAACCCCCCAAATCCCACACTCGCACACACCATGATGAAGCTACCTAAATGCCCATATCCTTTTCACATACATATCAAACTAAGGCCTCAAACCGAATTCAAGCACACGTTCTAATGAACCCCCACCCATTGCCACTCTCATCAAAGAAAATATTTCTAACAATTCAAATAAGTGGCTCAAACTCTCACCAAGAAAAGGGGTATACGGGGTTGCTGATGTGTTATGCGGTTTCAATACTTTAAGTTTTCAAATTTAGACCATTTTTCACTTGGTTTCAGAATTTTTTAAAAGTGTCAAAAATTCCCCCCATCCCCACACCTGGGATACATTGTCCCCAATGTATGGCTTTGAAGGGAAAGATCGCTCAAAACAAACTAAACTTCTTCTTTTTTTTTGTTTTTTTTTCAAACAAAAGAAAACAAACTAACTACCAATATTTCAAGGCTAAAGAAAATGACAAGTCTAAGGAAAGAGTACATGGACCTTATTTTCTTCATTTATGCTCCATCTTTCAATCTGCAATCCAGCCGCGCCTATTCGAAGCTTCATTTCCACACTTTTAAGCTTCGAATGTACCTGAAACACAAGCAGACATAGTAATCTAATTCTAGACAATTACTCGATTTAATGTAGGATTAAAATACCATTTGTAGCGCTTAAGGTTCGTCCTACGGACTACCCATCAACAACTTAATGTGCATAAAAGGAATTACACCACCCATGATTTGGAATTAAGTGCTGTTGTATTTGCACTTAAGTTATGGAGACAATATTGATATGACACAAAGTGTATTATATACACTGATCATAAAAGTCTCCAGCATTTGTTCAATCAGAAGGATTTGAATATGCGACAACGCGGATGGATGGAGACATTGAATGATTATGATTGCGATATTCGCTACCATCCCGGTAAGGCAAATGTCGTTGCTGATGCCTTGAGTCGCAAGGAAAGGGTTAAACCTATAAGGATTAACTCCAAGAGTATTGAACTCAAGATTAGCTTGAATGAGAAGCTGTTAGATGCCCAAAAGCAAGCCTTATTAGAAGCAAATGCTTCTAATGAAGGATTAGGTGGAACTGTCGATCAGTTGTCACCATGGAATGATGGAATCCTAAGATTTAATGATCGTATTTGGGTTCCTATTTTTGGAGGACTCAGAGATTTGATCCTCTAGGAAGCTCATAACTCTAGATATTTTGTTCATCCTGGGGGAGATAAAATGTACCAAGATTTGAGGAAGAATTATTGGTGAATTGGTATGAAGAAATCCATAGCCACCTATGTAGCTAAGTGTCTGACGTGTTCGCAAGTTAAAGCTGAACATAAGGAACCGTCAGGACTTCTAAAACAACTTGAAATTCCCACTTGGAAATTGGAAATGGTAACAATGGACTTGATTACCAAGTTACCAAAGACCAAACATGGAAATGACACGATTTGGGTCATTGTTGATAGACTAACTAAGTCAGCTCATTTTCTGCCAATCAAGGAGACTTACATTTCCGATAAATTGGCCAAGTTATATGTGGACGTGATTGTGTCCCTGCATGGCTTACCATCCTCAGACAGATGGACAGAGTGAGCGTACTATTCAGACTATGGAAGACATGCTTAGAGCATGTGTGATTGATTTGGGTGGTAGTTGGGATGACCATCTACCCTTAATTAAATTCTCCTATAATAATAGTTATCATACTAGCATCAAGGCCGCTCCTTTTGAAGACTTGTATGGGAGAAAATGTAGAACGCCCATTCGTTGGGCTAAAGTTGGGGAAGCCTAACTATCAGGACTAGAGATAGTCCTGGAGACCATAGAAAAGATTGTTTAAATTCGTGATCGTCTCAAAGCTTCCCGTGATAGGCAGAAAAGCTAAGCAGACAAAAGGCGGAAATATCTTAAGTTCCAAATAGGGGACAAGGTCTTATTGAAAGTATTACCCTGGAAAGATGTGATACGATTTGGAAAGAAGGGCAAGTTGAGCTCGAGATATATTGGACCATTCGAGATAATCAAATGTGTCAGATCTGTGGCTTATAAACTTAAGCTACCTGAGGAGCTTAGTGGAATTCACGATGTGTTCAACATTTGTAATTTGAAGAAATGTCTAGCTGATGAGTCGCTAGCTATGTCATACCATGATGTGCAAATTGATGAAAACCTGAGGTTCGTTGTGAAAGTTAAATGAGATGCCCATCGTGGCCCCGAGTATACATGGGAGGTTGAGTCCACTATACGACAAAAGTACCCCCATCTTTTTTAATAAAATCTCGAGGTCGAGATTTTTTAAGGGGGTGAGGATGTAACACCTTGGAAATTTGTGTCGAATTATATAAAGAGACATGTTCGATAAACTGTCATTTTATGCCACGTTGTTTGGCGAGAAGGACTATTTTTGTAAAAATCATGGAAGAATGTTGTGGAGAGACTATAAGTGTTAACATGCCAAACTTTTGGCCTCTGAGTAACACTTACGAACCGTAAGCAAGGAATTATTTTGTATATGGGGTTCGGTTAAGGACCACAAGGCTATGGTCCTTACGGTCCGTAAGGAGTTCAAAACCTGTGGGCGCGAAGGAAGCTTACGGACCGTAAGCTGACACCCCTTATGGTCCGTAAGGGGTGGAGCTGGCAGATTGTTCAGTCTGCTGTGGCAGCCTGAATGGATAGCCATATTCACGTGAATTTCCACCTTGTTTTGGTTCCTATAGGTCAAGGGACACCTGCTATCATATGAGAACAACCCCTAACACCTGGATTAATCTTATGTATCATCCTCAAGTATAAATAGGACCTTTGGTTGAACTTGATACTTGCTCATTTCTTTCAAATCTCCTTTATCACTCTTATCTGGAGTTGCTTCTTCCAAGAGGCCTCCTAACTGAGTTCAATATTTCTCTAGGATCACAAGTAAGTGTTCCTATTCAACTATTTCTTTTGTAGGCTAAGTAATTAGCCGAAAGTTAAGCAAAATTGACTTTTGCTTTGACTTTCGGTTAAAACCATAATGGTCCAACCATTATTCGAATAGAACATGGCTACGTGATCATAATAAGGTAGGTGTTAATCCCTCAAAAGGGCACCTCCTGGAAATCACGTTAAATTGGTCAAATGACGTGTCAAATTTATGTTTAATAAAAAGTCAAAACGCAGAATTTCGGAAAACTTATAAACTGAACTTGTAAAGGTTTAAACTCACGTTTTTACATTATATCAGTTGGTAAATAATATTAGAACATGTCTAAACATGTTCAGCCCGTCATTTCCAATTTATATGTCGGTTTGCAACCGAAAGTCAAGCAGTTTGACTTCTACTTTGACTTTCGATTCTGACCCGAGTTAGCAAACTTAGCTACTGATTCTAAGTTGCATTATGATCATAATTATATGTAGGATAAGCCTCTGTGGTTATACTACTTGGTCATAATCAGTTGTCGAGTTTTTATACAAGTTCATGTATTATGCCATATTTTGCTGAAAATGCCCTTTTGGTGCATAACTTGGTTTTAAACTATAATGAACATATAAAATGGATTACCTACGGATGTGGTAACATAATTAACATGTTTTGGCATATTGAACTTGTTTATGACTCATCCGATCACCCGATACCGCCTATGCGTGTACGGTTAGCTTATGTAACTAGTTTACATAAGTTAACCGAATTGGGTCAATTCTTCTCATTTTCACTTCAATTCCAGAATGTAATTATGTTTACCCATATTATACAAGTCTTAGTACTTGTGAGGGTTTAAACTACATTCTATCCGGTTACCGCTTAATCTAGCGTACCGTATCATTTTCGTTATTTATAAGTTAACCGGTCCAAGTCTATGACTTGAATAGGACCCGTTAACATTCTAATTGGTTATTATAACATTCATTCCAGACTAGAGCATCCAGTAGATTGCAACAGTGCTAAGTTAACTGTTATATCAGTTGTGCTTATTATTATATCTTGACTATAAGATATTAAGCCAGGTAAATACTCCTAACATATTTTCCCTATACGGGCTTGGGATATGGTAAATTATTACAGCTTGGTCGGGTATGGGATCATATGTCGGATTGTGACTAGAAAATCCTCATAACCCGTTTTAATATGTTTTGCTTGATAACTTAAACATTGGGGGCTAATGCGATCGTGTCCTGGATATCCTCTGCTCATTTAATTGCAAAAGGCCACGACTTAAGCACGGGGTGTAGGCATACACCCAACAGATGCTAATGCTATTATAAAATATTTTTCTACCCATATTGGGGATACCCTGTATGGGTTAAAGTGGCGTGTCGGTTAATCATGTTATTGGTGTCTAGTACCGGGCCCCATATGTATTGACAAGCATATAAATCTGTATACAAGATATTATATATAGTTTCCCAAGTTATTTATGAAAATACATGTGCTTAGTGCACTTAAAACAATTTTGATATATTTTCAAAATGTGTCGGTTATTTGTATTTACCAGTGAAAACTGACGTATCTTCAAAAGACTAAGCGCAGGTTGCAAGGTTACGCAATAGGCTGGAAGTGGCTCGGTAAATGCTTAAGATATACTTTGCATTATAGAAAATGTCACAGATACGTAAAAGTACCTCCGTATCAAGTCCCGACGTTCGTACCATAAATGTTTCCTCAACAAATCATTTGTCTGATATCTCCAATGGTATGTTCTTTATTCATCAGTTTAGTAGTAGTATGTTTTTTTTTCATAATATATTGAACTAATGCATATGTCACTTTAGTTGATATATGCAATAGTGAGAACACTGAGGCTGCTTAAAGAAGAAAAGCTAGAAGGATATATTTGAATACCAAAAGATTCAATAGAATTTCATCACAAACTCAATCCACATTCAAATCCTCTACTCCTAATAAAGAGATGAGTTAACTGCCATTTTCGTCCCTGTGGTTTGGTCACTTTGGCCATTTCAGTCCATTTCTCAAAAATGCGCCATTTTCGTCCCCCACGTTCTGGAAAGGTGCCATTTCAGTCCAAAAATCATAACCCAGTTAAGTCTGTTAGTAACCTAGTTAAGTCAGTTAGTAAACAAGGACTGATTGTGTAAATTTGTAACATAAAGGACTGATTGTGTAAATTTGTAACACCACCACCACCACAGCCACTGCCACCATCGCCACCACCGCCACCACAGCCACCGCCACCACAGCCACTGCCACCACCACCACCGCCACCACAGCCACACCGATCTTCATCATCATCATCGATCACCACCATCAACGTCTTCATCGTCATCATCGTCATCATCTAGAACGCAGCCGGAAGGTCTGAGTTGCGGTGGTGACCACCAGAGAAAGCATTTTCTGGAACGTTTACGTGCAAAACGAAATGGAGTCCGATGATGACAACAATGGTGACCGGAGTTGCAGGTTAGCCGGAGATGAGAAGGGTGGTCGGAGAATGGTGCTTTGTTCGATCCACTCAAACGACGGCCTGTTTCAAGCTTTGTTCGATCATCATCATCATCATCGCCAAGATACGGTCTGTTTCAAGCTTTGTTCGATCCACTCAGACGACGGCAAATTCATCATCATCATCATCGCCTCTATTAACAGCAGCAACAACATTATCATCAACAGTAACAGCAGCAACAACATTATCATCAACAGTAACAGCAGCAACAACATTATCATCAATCATCCTCCAATCCCATCTGTGCAACTCTCTCCAACGAAACCAAAATCTCTCTCACCGGAGCCGATGGAGGTGGAGAAGACGAACAGTGTTCGTTGGTGGCGGTGCTCCGATGGAGGTGGAGGTCGTCGGAAGTGATGATTAATGGTGACTGGAGATGAGGAGCTGATGTTACGATGAAGATGAAGATATGTTGCAGGTTTTACGGTGTAGTGGTACGGAACTGTGAAGGAGGTGGCCGGTGATGAACGACGATAATGATGAACGATGATGGAGGTGGCCGGAGATGTGGTGGCGGTGGTGGCAGTGGCTGTGGTGGCGGTGGTGGCGGTGGCTGTGGTGGCGGTGGTGGCGGTGGTGGTGGTGGCAGTGGCTGTGGTGGTGGTGGTGTTACAAATTTACACAATCAGTCCTTTATGTTACAAATTTACACAATCAGTCCTTGTTTACTAACTGACTTAACTGGGTTACTAACAGACTTAACTGGGTTATGATTTTTGGACTGAAATGGCACCTTTCCAGAACGTGGGGGACGAAAATGGCGCATTTTTGAGAAATGGACTGAAATGGCCAAAGTGACCAAACCACAGGGACGAAAATGGCAGTTAACTCTAAAGAGATATTAGGCTGGACACATCATTTACATTGAACAGATCATCTGTTAGCCGCGTAACAAACATCAATGTTTTTTCCCGTTTATCAACTTCGGACATTCCTAAGATAAATGCTTTTTCAACTAATCCTTTGTCTGATATGTCAAATGGTGTGTTCAACTCTTTATTCATAAGTTTATTATAAATATTTACTTTATATATTGTACTAATGGATATATCATTTTAGTTGATTTAAGCAATAAAGTCAAGGCTGAGGCTGCTCAAAGAAGGAAGGCTAGAAGGATATATTTGAATAGCAAAAGAATGAATAAAATTTCATCACAAACTCAATCGACATTAACTTCGTATACTAATAATAAAGAGAATATTAGTCCGAACACAACGTTTACGTTGAACAGATCATCTTTTAGCGTCCTATCAAACATTAATGTCTCTTCCATTTAATCTAAATTCAATTTAGGTAAGATTTTTTTTCGTGTTTATCAATTTATCAATTTAGATATTTTGACTCATCATTTTTTATATCTATTATTTTGTAATTTGTAATGTATTTAATTTATTCGATGTACACAACCATGCATTACCCTATTGTATTGATAACAAACATAAAATAATCATTTGAATTAAATCTTATACATGTTCAATAATACTTTATTGTATATGAAACTATTCTATCACTCATTATCTTTAATATTCACATGTTTTATCTTACTACATATTTTGTTGTGTAGGGAACTGTCCATCATCAAATGGCGTGCTTAAAGACATAACAACTTTAAGTCCCTCTAATTTTACTAATCTAGGTCATTTCGTAACTTTATTTTTGGTTGATGAAGCATTAATTTTATTACAATGATATTTATTTCTTATAAAATATTATATATCTTTATTCAGTATTTATTTATTATTTAATTTTGTATTATTTATTATATTTATTTTGTAGGAAACATTAAATCTTCCAGTGGTATTATAACAAACATTACAAGTAACTCAGCATCCACTTAATGTGTTAACTTGATACCTTCGTCTTCATCTGCAATTTCATCAAATACTATTCTCACATCAACCAATGCTTCAACATTGACAAGAATGTCATCGGGAAAGCGTAAATTAGTAAGAAAACGTCGAGATTTAACACCTATACCTATTATTGATTTGACAGCAGAGGATGATAACGAAGTTCCTGATATCGTCCATTAACATTTAAAAGGTGTTCCAAAAGTTATAACTGATCCTATTTTCTTTATTATCGCCTTTTTTTACATTAATTTTCAGCAACATAGATTTAAAAAGCTTGATATTATTCTTTTTATTGGAATAAAAAAATATATACAGACTACTTGGATTATGGTGACCAGATCATCGTTTGTAAATCATGTAACGCAAATATATGGAAAGCAGAGGAGGAAAGGGGAGAACATAAGCGAAATAAAGTTAACTATTCTATTTGCTGTTCGTATACCTGATTTAAAACAGCCTCCAGATATTTTGAAAGATCTATATGTTGGCGTTGATGCGAAAAGCAATTTTTTTATAAAAAACATTCGCCGTTATAACTCTATGTTCTCATTTATGTCTATGGGAGGAAGGATTGACAAAACTATCAATCGTGGAAGTGCGCCTTATATCTTTCGATTAAGTGGTCAAAATTATCATACCATAGGTAGTTTGTTACCTGTCGATGGAAACGAGCCAAAATTTGGCCAGTTGTATATATACGACACAGATAATGAGATCTTTAATCGACAAAACGCTGTTGGGTATGTATTTTTATTGTACTCTTTATATTTAGCTACTTATGTTTTTTATTTCATACGCTACTAATTATAGTAATACAGATATACACATTATTAATCTTTTTTTTATTGAAAATTTAACAGGGGTTCAACGTCTTCTTTTTCAATAACCGAGGCAGCTTATGATGTTGAAATCGTTGAGGAACTTACACGTATGTTAGACACTAACAATGCTTTGGTTAAAAGTTATAGACAGGCTAGAAACTGTCTAAATGAAAATCCTTATATCGACTTGAAGCTTTGTTTTATTGGTAAAAGATCCAAAGATGGTAGAACATATAACCTTCCTGAGGCTTCTGAAGTTTTTTTTTTTTTTTGGGTAAATGAGCTTTCGCCCGGCAAACTTTTATAAATAAAAAATTGTTACAGGTTTAAGGGGGCATACCCCCGCCAACTAGCAATCGACACACCAAAACAGGCTTTGGTGGACGACACCAAAACTAAAACGAAAACATACAACGCCTACTAAATTGTTACAACCTAGCAGGGGATATATCTTTTCTAACATCACCCTAACACCACTACAAATATAACAAACACACCAGCTACAAACATCCTTAAATACCCAAGTATAATGGGCCTTCATAACACAGAAACTGATATCATAACAACAATTTCCCAGCTGGTAGAATACAATTCTGCTGCAAATAAATATCACCCATCGGCCAAATAAAATCAAGCTGAAAGTCCCGAACATGAGGAGCTTCCGACCATAACTCAAAACCAAACGAAAAATGCAAAGACACGAAGCAAACAACCAACAGAGACCAGCTACGAACAATAACGAAGGATTCATAAATTACTTGTGTTTAGGGGGTTTCGCGACTACGGGATCAAAATATTGAGCTGAGAAATAAACTGAGCAGATCCGCTCTCATCTTCGTAAACATCCTCGACACAAAAATCAGGATCCAAATCAAGCTCCATGCATTTATCATAAAAGAACTCCCATTCCCCGTCGACCCACTCTTCTTGATCCTCCGCTTTAACCGCTCTCGCATCACTTCGAAGGGCGTCAAGAATGCGCTTTTTCTGGGCATCTGTTATCCCATAGTCTTTATCAATAATCCTGTTCATCAATTCCTGGGGATTGAACTTGCTCCAATTCAGTAAAACACGACCCGGATCACTACCAGTTTGCTGATTTATGGTGCAACTTTCTTCACAACTACGTTCTGGAGGATCAAGGTCTATAGGGCTTCCCACTAAACTATTAGTTTTCACACTAGCTTCAAAGTCCATCATCGAGAACCCATTTGCGGATATGTCCTCATCACCAAGGGCTGCAAATCTATTGGACATTGAGGCCACCGGCTGATTGGCAGCAGCTTTTGGCCTGCAGAAGACGCCAAATTGACAGCAACTTTTTTAGGTACTGAGGGGGCATTTTGGGACAGTTTTACCGCCTTGGGTTGAGGGTGTTTTACAGCCTGTTGTGTCTGTTTCACAGAAGAAGTTTGAGGCTGATTTGCAGCCCTCTTTTGATGGCTCGGACCCTGAATAGCACGTCTAAAATTGAAGCCCGAACCACCTTTTTTAGTACCACTAGATTCACCCTTTTGGTTTATCGACCCAGCTGAAACATATTGTGTATTACACACACCTTTGACCTCATCTGCTTTATTTTTACCAGCCACAATATTCCTTTTCCGACTTACCTGAGTAAATTCCTTTTCACTAGGGCTAGGAGCATTCGACTTCCCTTCTGCACTGTGAGTAGTAGGCCTGTTAGTGACCACCTGCTGGTTTTCTGCTTCTGATCTTGGCCGTATTTTACAAGCTGAGAAGGAGTGACCAAACACTTCACAAAACGAGCACACTGACGGCTTCCACTGATACGTTACCTGTAAGACACCCACACGGGCTTCCCTGTTCTGATTTGGTGGAAATTCCACCTCAACCTCGTTAGGGAGATTTGCTGAAGCTTTTGCTTCAACTAACATCCTAGCATATCCAAGTTTACCAGTTTGCTCTGTAACTCGAGTGTGGGTACTTTTGTCCAATAAGAGGGGTCGTCCTATACCACTAAAAATTTTACTCATTCCCACATCTGTCCACAATTCCAGAGGAACGTTATGGACGGTAACCCAAATGTGGATGGTTTTCGGCTCCACCTTCTCTAAACACAACCCTGGGGCCCACTTGTTAATAAAGATAGGAACGTTATTAACTAGCCACGGACCATTCTCAAGCACCTCATTCAACCCTCTTTCACTGAAAAACTTGAAGTAGAAATACCCAGCACTACTTTTAGATATTTCAGCCAAATCATAAGCATTCCACAAACGTCTAAGGGTCCGGTTTACAACATTGAAATCCATCGATGTGCCCAAAAAATAACCGTACATATATAGCGGATAGACTTTAGCAGATTGTAATAAATCATCATTTGACAGGATAACTCGAAACTTACCCTCAGGAGTGATAACCGGAGGTATGTATTCCAGCCGAACTTTACCAGCAGCATTGTTGTGTTTAATCCGTTCTGCAAAAGATAACCCCGTCTCATCCTGTTGCATCCACACATTATTTCTCCTATTGTTAGCAGCCCCTGTATCTTGTCTCTTGCCATTCAATTCCCCATTTTCGTCAGTTATAGCCCCTGTATCTTGAACATCATTACTCCTAACAGCGGACACAGATATACCTGGGTGATTATTCTGATTAAGCAGGGGCTGGGAAGGGATAGCCGTGGACTGTTGCACAGGAGACGGATTATCTTCATCCATATGAGTTGATACAAACTCATTGTGGTTCTCCTGGTCATCAATCTCGTGAATCATAGTACTCTGTTCATGCAGATTGGTTTCAGCTTCAATCACCGCCGCCCATTTAACTGGACCCTTCTTCGATTCAGCAACCATACGTTGGGTTTCTTCAACAAAACCTTTGATTCGAAGGTCAGAGAGAGCAGGGCCATACTTGATTACCGGTTTGGCACGTTTGTTGTTTTTGAAACCCTTGATCTTCACCCCACCTTTTTTAGGGTTAGCCGATTTGGATCCTCCTGGAGGTAATCCCGCTTTACACATGAGGGCATGGTCATGAGAAATCTTTTCTGCCCTGATTCTGTCCAGCTCCTCATCCCCTGAGCTTGTGGGAGATCTGTGTTTCTGATTCAACTTCTTTGGAGAAGATGTATTGCCGCTACGCAGTGAAGGAGAGGCTCCAATTTGAGGTGGCGGCTGGGCTGAAAGGGTTTCTCTGTGTACGATTGAAACATCCGCATCAATTTTTGAGGATAGGGGAATATCAGGAGGCCGATCAGGTGGGATTAGAGGGATTGGCGGTGGAATTACACCAACATTTGAGGGATTTTCGGACATAGATGTGGGAACCGTATAGAGAGAATCCACCATAGCAACATTAAAGTAAAATGAGGCTTCTGAAGTTGCTGCATTAGTTATTGGAGATCTGACTCATGCTGTTGAAAAACGTGATATCGTTGTGAAAACAAAATCTAGTCGAATTGAGCGCATAAGTGAATTATATCCTTCTTATCTTTCTCTACAATATCCTCTTTTATTTCCATATGGAGAAGATATGTATAGGGTTGACATCCTTCATAGAGGTCTGAATTTAGACACAAAGAGCAAACGGCCAATGTGTACTATGCGTGAGTTCTATGCATATAGATTCCAAGATCATGTCAATCAATTTTCTCTTCTTCATCATGCAAAACGACTCATGCTGTTGAAAATCGTGATATTGTTGTGAAAACAAAATCTAGTCGAATTGAGCGCATAAGTGAATTACATCCTTCTTATCTTTCTCTACAATATCCTCTTTTATTTCCATATGGAGAAGATATGTATAGGGTTGACATCCTTCATAGAGGTCTGAATTTAGACACAAAGAGCAAATGGCCAATGTGTACTATGCGTGAGTTCTTTGCATATAGATTCCAAGATCATGTCAATCAATTTTCTCTTCTTCATCATGCAAAATGACTTTTCCAACAATTTGTGGTTGATTGTTACACTCTGGTGGAGAGTGAACGGTTATTTTACATACGGCGACAGCAAACACATTTGAGATCTGAAACTGTTGAGAATATACAGAATGCATATAATACTGGAAAAAAAAAGATATGTCTAAAATTGGCACACGTATCTTTATTCCTTCTTCATTTACTGGCGGTTCTCGATATATGATGCAAAATTACTTGTGGCAGACTACATGATTCATGGTTCGTGTGGTGCTCTCAATATGAATTCTCCTTGCATGGTCGATCGTAAGTGTTCCAAGAAGTTTCCTAAAAAATTTGTTAACGAAACATGTTTAGATAAAAAAGGATTTCCAGTTTATCGTAGAAGGGATTCTGGCTTATCTGTTGTTAAATCACGCATGAACGTAGACAACAGATTTGTTGTTCCATATAGTAAAGTGCTATTAAAAAGATACCAGGCACACATTAACGTTGAATGGTGCAATCAAGTTGGTTCTATCAAATATTTATTCAAGTACATTAACAAAGGTCCAGATAGAACTACTCTTGGAGTTATAGAAAGTGGAAATCAGAATGATTAGGATCCTATAGTCGATGAGATAGAAAAGTATTATGATTGCCGGTATATTTCGGCATGCGAATCTGCTTGGAGAATCTTCTCCTATGATCTTCATTATCGATATCCTTCAGTTATTCGACTGCCGTTTCATTTAACCAGTCAACAAAACGTAGTATATGGTGCAGACGATGACATTGACAATATTATTAACAAACCTTCTGTTGCTTCGACTATGTTCTTATCTTGGATGAAGTGTAACGAAAGATTACCCGAGGCACGTGAGCTTACTTATGTTGAGTTTCCGTCAAAGTTTGTTTTTAAATTAAGTACTTGCAGTTGGGAGGTAAGGAAAAGACATCCTTCAATTGGTAAGATTCATTCTGTGTTCCCTTCAGCTGGTGAAGCATACTACCTAAGAATATTATTGAACAAAGTAAAGGGACCAAAATCATTTGAAGATATTCGTAATGCAAATGGTTGTTTGTATCCAACTTTTAGGGGCGCATGTTATGCGCTAGGGCTTTTGGACGATGACAATAAGTACATTGAAGCCATTAACGAAGCAAATGTCTATGGAAGTGCTACTTATCTACGGACGTTATTTGGAACAATGCTGATGTCTGGTAGTTTGTCTAGATCAGATTTTGTATGGGAGAAGACATGGAAGTATTTATCAGATGACATTTTATATAGACATGAAACACATTTACATATTGATGGTTTGTTTTCTTTTATTTCATGTTATTTATTTTAGGGGTGTGCAAAAAACCGAATTAACCGAACCATAACCGAATTAACCGACAAAACCGAACCGAAAAAACCGAACCAAATAAAAAACCGGTGGGTCGGTTAATGGTTTTTTTGAAAACCGAATGTAGCGGGTCGGTTATGGTTATCATTTTTTCCATACCCACCATAACCGAACCGAACCGACATGTAATAAATCTTGGTAGGATTTATGACTTTTCACCATATTTTTAATATTTGATGTTTTTTACTGAAGATTTTTAGTACTTATTGGTTTTTCATATCATTTTGTGGTTTTGGTTGAATGTTTATTTGAATTTATGGTAATGGAATATATCATATCACTTTATTTGAATATTCGATAATAATTGGTATTAATATTATAGATTATGTGTATTTTTTAATACTATGTAATATACTAATATATACAAATATGCAATAACAAATTTTCCACAAAAAAAATTAAGCTATTTTTAGCTAAGCTAAATACATGGTTAACCACCCATAACCGACCCGCTATAACCATCAAAATCGAATAACCATAACCACCATAACCGATCAGTTATGGTTATGGTTATCCAATAACCGACATCGCGGTTATGATTATGGTTTTTGGTCAAAACCGACCCAAACCGACCCGTGCACACCACTAATTTATTTATTAATTTAATATGTTTGTGAAATTAATTATTTTTTATTTTAAAATTTATTATCTGATTTCATAAAATAAAATTTCATTTATCCAAACAAAATTGATGATTTATCTTTCAAATTCATTTACATCATATTTACGTTTTTAAATTTTTATACTGAAATGTACAACTTCTTATATTATTACATACATCTTCTATTTATTTTTTATGCAAATTTACATTACTCTGAAAACGAAATAAAGAATTTGGCTTTGTTAGAGAGTGAGAAATTCTTACTTCGAAATAACTCATCGCTGAGGAACTTTTCAACTATGCCTTATCTTGATGACGAGACTATTTCTTCCTCTAACAATCGACTGATTAATGAGGAGTTATCTTACGACCAAATTACTATGGAAGATGAGTTGAATAGTATGTTACTACTTTTAACAGATGAACAACGTCATGTTTTTTATAAGATAATGGAATCTGTTAGAACGAACAAAGGCGGTGTTTTTTTCTTTATGGATATGGTGGAACTGGTAAGACCTTTCTTTGGAAGATATTGTCGGTAGCAATTTGGAGAAAATATGAAATTGTTTTAAATGTTGCTTCAAGTGGTATAGCTTCTTTACTACTTTCAGGAGGTCGAACAACACATTCTCGATTTTCCATCCCCCTGAATCTAAATTAGGATTCTCTTTGTGACATGAATCCTGGAACCGAAGTTGCATATCTTTTAAAAAAACACATCTTATTATATGGGACGAAGCTCCAATGATTCATAAACATGCATTTTAAGCACTGGATAGAACCTTAAAAGACATATTGATGCCTGATTGTTCAAATAGCGAAGCTTTACCATTCGGAGGAAAGGTAATTGTGTTTGGTGGTGCCTTTAGACAAATTCTTCCTGTAGTTCCTAATGGCTCTAGACAACATATACTGAACGCTTCTTTGAGTTCATCATATATATGGAATAAATGCAAGTTACTAAGGCTAACAAAGAACATGAGGCTCACTGTTGGCATGAATCATGGTGATATTGAGAAGACAAAAGAGTTTGCTAAATGGCTTCTGGATATTGGGGAGGGAAAACTTGGTGGTCGCAACGACGGGGAAGCTGTTATTGATATACCTCAAGAACTGTTGATTACTAATTCCACCAATCCTATTGGTAGTCTGATCAACTTTGTGTATCCTTCGATACTTGAAAATTTCAATGATCCAAATTATTTTCAAGAAAGAGCCATACTTGCTCCTAAGAACGACATTGTTCACGAGATAAATGATACCTTACTAGCAATGTTTCCTGGTGATCATAAAGAGTATCTAAGTTCAGATTCAATCTGCCAATCTGAGAATGTAACTGACCATATTTGACACAATGTTTACCCCCCCCCCCCCCGACATACTAAATGGTCTAAAAGTTTCAGGTATGCCAAATCATGAGTTGGTATTAAAAGTTGGCGTTCCCGTAATGCTTTTACGTAACCTTGATCAGAAAAATGGTTTGTGCAAGGTACAAGATTACAATTCGTTACACTTGGTGATCGGATTATTGAAGCAAAAGTTATTTATGGTAATAATATTGGCACTAGAACTTTTAATCCAAGGATCAATCTATCGCCCTCTGACAATCGAATACCTTTCAAGCTTCAAAGAAGACAATTTCCGATATCAGTTTGTTTCACAATGACGATAAACAAAAGCCAGGGATAGTCTCTATTAAAGGTTGGTTTGTTTCTAAGGCAGCCTGTTTTCACTCACTGTCAACTATATGTGTCACTATCAAGAGTCAAAAGTATGGATGACTTAAACATGTTAATATTAGACATTGATGGGAAATTACTAATAAAACTACCAACGTAGTCTACAAAGAGATATTCTCAAATTTATAGTTTCACTATTTTAATATTATTTTTAGAGCTTTTATTTTTCTTAATTGATTTTTTATGATATTCATCTTTGTTCTTTACTTTGAGTTTTTAGCTTACATTAAAGGTTTAGCCAATCTGATTTATAACTTATACAATAATCTGAATAACATATAAACAACCACATCTTAATTTGTAAATATATATATATATATATATATATATAGAGGGTGGGAGTTGGCTACAAAGTCTACTTTCTCTAAAAAGTGTAGGAAGTGTTTTAAGAGTGACATGTGGCATCTAGGGTTTTTGTACTAAATGGCATAAAGGTAATTCAATAATTAATTTTACTTTTGGAAGATATATCTATTAAATAATAAATGTTATTTTTGTGGAAACTATATATCTATTAACTATTCAAAATCAGTAGTTATATCCTTCATGTCCACAATCGATTCATCCGAAGTTCGAAACGCAAAACACATTAATTATTTCTTGACATTGTGTTTTATTAGTTTCATGTTCTTCACACTGTGTTATATCAGTTTTCATAATAAAACATAAAATCCATCATCCGAAGTTCGAAACGTAAAACAAATTAACTATTTCTTGACGTTGAGTTTTATCAGTTTATGGTTTCTTCATATTGTGTTATATAATTTTCACAATTAAACACACTCTCTCACATATTTCGTAACAATAAACACATTCATTATTTCTTAACGTTGTGTTATATTAGTTTCTGGTTTTTTTCACATTGTGTTTTATCATTTTTTTACAATTAAACACACCCCTCACACATAAAACACACCCCTCACACATAAAACAAACCAATGTCTGAAATACACAATATAAAACACATCAGGGTCTGATTTCACGACGAACAACTTGAACGAAGAAATGAATCGTGAATCTTGTTTATTAGTATAAGAGAGATAGAGAGAGAGAAAAAGAGAGAGAGAGATGAGAAGTTTCCAAGATTGAAGGAGTGATTTTATGGAATGACACTTACTTGCTTTTTTTAAAACACGTCAAATGATTTTTTTGTCCTCAATCAATTAAATCAATCCTTATTTAAAACATAAATATTACTAAAATGCCACCAAGATGATCTCAACCATTAAAAACACTCATCCAATGGTCCTGAACACTTCCTACACTTTGTAGGAAAAACACACTTTGTATAGTAACCCCACCCTATCTATTCATATACTAAAGCAAAATAATGGTTGACTATTTGACCATGATGTGGCATAGGTCTTTGGCCAGAGAATTGTATTATTTAGGCGCCAATTATATTGTCTCAATTCTCCTTCATTTGTGAAACCGCCTAATTAAGAATCTCCATATGGAAACCTCAATCAATTCTCAATCAATTGAAATTGTTCAACAAAATCATGAACGCGTTTCCATTATTATCGCTTATAATCAAAACCATCTTTCTCTCGCAATCTCATACCTGCTCCAGAAATCCCTAGATCTCAAACACAAGAACGCTCACAAGGTATGTTTTCTTCGATGTCTAATGATGTAATCCGATAATCCTTTGATTCTTTCTCTTTAATCAGTGTTTAATATGTTAATCATTGATATATTTTATAGAAGCCGTGGAATTGTTTTCCAGTTTTGTTGTTCAATCGCCATTGATCCGCAACCAAGTCTCATTTTTAGGGTTTGTGGGTGTTTGAATCGGGGCTAGAGAACAGTGTTTAATTTATTAATTTCTCTGATCAGTTAGGGTTTCGTAATTATTGGATGTTTATCTTCAATCGTTTTCTTTCATTATCTGCTTGATTGCATGTTTGTGATCTTAAGTTGTTTTTATTGAAATTTGATTTGATTTTGAATCTCTGTTGCAGATTAAGTTGGAAGGAAGCAAATTGGGGATTATGGGTCAGATAGTGGTTTCTCCAACTTTATATATGATGAAAATAAAATATAATGTTCTGAGTAATTGTATTTTTGGATGTTGGTAGGTTATGCAAGAGTTATGTAGGTAATCGATAAGAAAAATGGCAAGTTGACCTACAACATAGGTTTATGCTGATCAAACAGTTGAGCTGGAAAGGTTATAATGCTTGGCCATGAAGAATGTTATGAGACATGTGCTTTCTTAGGTACTAATGACCGTGCTTTCTTATATCGATTCTTTTCAACAAGAGTCGATGTACACATTACACATTGATGCTCATTATGTTAGATGTATGGAATAAGGGATGTATTTTTAAGTAAATATTGAGATATTGACTTTTTGTTATGTGTCTCAGCATGTGGCATTATCTACCGGATACCTGGTTCAATGCAGGTTGTTCAATCTCATTTACATTTTTATAATTATAATTGTTTATACATCAATTTATAATTTGTTTATCAACTGCTACAATGTAGGATGTTTTAAGTGACTATGATTCACTCCCAACTATTTAAACATTAGCAGACTGCTCTCTCAAAAATTCGGATTTGGTTAATCACTTACTAAAAATCCAGTTTATAAACATACAATTTCCAGCGTAACAACTTTTAAGTTTATTGCAGGTAGATGGTTATAAATTTCCAGTGCAAACAGTAATGAAACCTTATATTAATTAAAGCGAGAAGAAGAAGAACAGGGAAAAAGCTGCAACCTTGGCCTGGGGTTTAGTAAGTGCTCTGATTTCACCTTTTCTTATTCAAATAGGGATTGTAAATTTGATTATAGAAGTTCATTTCATTTTTCGATTTTAATTTTAATTTTGTGCATCGAGGTATTGAATACAGAGATAGTGTGATCAGGCATGAACGTGGATTCTCTATTGAGGTACACCATTGTTATATATGTCAATGAGATGCTATTTTTTTCCTTTTGCATATGGCAGTTGGGTATTTCTTATTATGTCATCTGTAGTTGGGTAATACATTTCTTTCGTACTTTTTAGTTTACATGATTGATTGTCAATGTAGACTTTTTTGACGTGCTATTTATGTTGGTGCAGACCTCAACAACAGCAAGAAGTTATGACCTGGTTCTTGAGCCTTTGAGCTATCAGTGGACTCAACTCAATTGGCAAAATGCATATTTCCATGATCCTACAGGTCTGGTTAAACTGTGTGGAAAGACGATTTATTTTCTTATTTTAATTTATTTTCGATTTTCTAAAGCTTGATTATATGGAGCCTCACAATATTATGTTGGGACATGGCAAGGTAGACAATGAAGTCTTAGGTATAAGAAAATGTCAAGTATCATTAGTTTATTGTTGTAATGTTTCTATGGTGCATTTTACATAAATTCAAAGTCAACTGGTCAAAAACATAATTTTTGTTAACTGAAATTTTATTTTCAATCAACAAACACATCGATGTCTGCAGCTTTACAAGTTTCGGATTAAGTTTACATAAT
This sequence comes from Helianthus tuberosus, assembly GCA_030545235.1. NCBI lineage: Eukaryota > Viridiplantae > Streptophyta > Magnoliopsida > Asterales > Asteraceae > Helianthus > Helianthus tuberosus. Next base: position 177,732,377 of record CM060450.1, read on the forward strand.
GCAGGTTGCATTTTGTATATTGTTGTTATGTTACCATTCTTTATGAGCAAACAGTTGGGTTTGCGTTGTTGTGATGTAAACCCTTCATATTGATTGTATATTTTTAAAATCTTATTACAGAGTTGAGCATTAATATCAAAGGGTACCTGATCTCTGTTTTTGTTCCCAAATGTTGTCGGGGAGGGATATGCAGTCCGACAAGCAATTGGTACTCGATCTCAGCAGTCCTGATCTTTGCGAAAACTCACTTCTTGAACTCCCCAAGGTAGCGGAGGCGGAGATTATGCAGGATGTTAACACGATCAACTTAGGTATTCAGATGATCACTCAGGTCTCTACCAGTGGTGACGTGGAGATTGAACTCAGCAAGATGTAACAGAGAATCCAGGAAGATCTGGTTAAGAAAACAGACGGATTTCCGGATGAAACGTCGGCTGCTGTATGAGACGGATTTAGGTGGACACACCGACGTTAGGTGGGGGAATGCGTAAACACACAATGGCATCAGACGACTTTCTTCGTTGGATTCCGAATATGGTTTCAGTTTCACCTTCAAACAAAGGTTTTCTTTTCTTCATTGATTTTAGTTTATTTGCATTTTAATCTAAATCGGAGTTGCTTACACTTTAGTCATAGTCGTCCTACCATGTCGATTACGTCCCTATAGTTATTCATCACTGGCAAGTGGTGGAATTCTATTAAGAAGAACCGCATCCCCGACATCAATCCGACCATTGAACACATTAATGTATTTCTAAAATCTCATAAATAGTTTATCGTAACATATGCATTCCGACATAGGATAAATATGGAGGAAGAAGTGCAATGCCAACATGAAAGGGTTAAGTTGTATTCTGTTATGCCTCAAGTAAAGGGTAAAATCGAAGTAGATAGCCGATAAGAAAAAAGTCGAACTAAGTCGAATTGTTGTAAAAAATATCTTTTCCAATCAAAATTTTCGTCTTAATTATATATGAATATTTTTTAATAAATAAGCCTTCTAGATCTGTATCAACTTCACTTTAGAATTACCCATTTTGATTCGTGTCCGTTTGGTAACCCAACCCAGTTTTCTAATGGATGCCGCAAGGTACATAAAGCAGCTGGCATTATTAAGATTTGTTTTATTTTTTTCTTTTTGGTGAAGAGAACATTTAATATTTCAGCTATAGTGCTCTCTGTTTAGGCTGCATAATGCAATATTTATATTTTTACAATATGGTATCTATTTTACGTATTACATAAAAACTGCAGCCATGCTAACGATGTATTTGTTACACCTTTGAAAGTGTTTACTAAGGAAGCTGTCTTTTGTGTGTTGTTTATTTTGGTGGCAGGCCATGCGGCTCTTTAGGTATAGCCACATGCAGGGGCGAACCCACCTTATACGGGTTGAGTTCATGGGAACCGATTGATTATAAAAACATAAAGTAGAGGCGATGAATCAATTCATCGAGTGACTTCACTTTGTTTTGTCTCTGAATTTTGCTATTTTGCTTGATCTCATATTTACATTTGCTGTTATAGTTTGAGTGTGAATGTTGTGTGTAGAGATTCTAAGTGATATTACAGAGTTAAACTCTCTTACTTTCTATAGAATGATGTCAATATGTTAGTGAATATTGTAGGATACTCGCAGTGGAACCTTAAGAGGCTTTGATGGACTAAAACTTATCCAAAAAGTCAAAGGTATGCAAAGTTTTACTCTTTTCAGGTCAAATTAGATAAGTTTCAAAATCAACTTGACATGATATTTTTTTAGTTTCTTGATAAATTTAGGCAACTACTTGAGCTTTAGACTAAGAAATGACATCCAGAAGTTGACGTATATAGAATGAAAATCATATGAACATGAAATTGAAAAAAAAAAAAAGATAATGAAATTGGCCTCAAAAGTCAACATGTACTATTGTATTGTAATGGCAGGTTACAAGAACGATACAAGGCCAACATTAAGCTGATTGTAGTCTCGATGATGAATATTCTAAGATGTGTTTGAGTTTTAAAGGTCAAATAGTTGTCTATTTGGAATTAAAATTGGCGAGAGTTGGTTCTTTTCATAGAAAAAGATGAACATGTGTATGTAATTGTATAAAATTGTTACATTATAACTTTTTGAGTTAAAAAGAAAACTAAAAATTTTATCTCAAATTTGAGTTTTGACTTTTGAAAACATGACTTTGAATTTTGAATGTTTGAACTTTAAATTTGTAACTGAACTTTGTTTTTCAATGTGTCTACACAAGGAAGGAAGTATCTATGCTCTTCGGCTTAAAAGGCTCTTGAACCAGTCAAGAGGTAGTGGTGGAGTGGTTGTGGAAAGACTTTATGTTTCTTGTGACCCATGTTCGACTCCCACTTTCTCCATTATTTTCTACGGCATCCAGGTGAAGGGCGAATACGGGTGGCACCGGTTCGTCTTGGATTGGATACGAGGTTTTACCGATTATTCCATTGTCGTGCCTTCGGGCGGGGTGAAGGTCGGGTTTCCGCGCATTTGGGAGAGCCAAGGGGCTGGCAGCGGTCGAGTAGTCGACCTTGGCCACAGCGCCCGGTGTCATGGTGGTTGGCACACCGTTCCTTGTCATTAAAAAAAGGCTCTTGAACCAAACTTTAAATATAACTAGCAATTAAAGCCGCGCGTTGCAGTGACCAGGAATGTGGTTGGTTTCGTTGCAACCGTTAAAGGCAAACTAAGAATATAGTCATAAGAGTGTTCTCATCGGAATCTCTATCCATGCTTTTATGTCCTAGATATGTTTTGTCCACAGTTTTTTTGGGTGTTGTTAGATAACAAAACAGAAAATCCACATTTAGTTAATTCTTTTGATATATGTTTACGTAGATCAGTTACTTATTTTTTCAATAGATAAATCTTTAATGATTTATAATAATCGAAAATCATTAATGGATAGTTTGTCTTTTGTAATAATCCAGTTTCAGTAATAGTATTTTCATTTATATACAGTGTATTTGATATGTATATTTTTAATATGTTTATAGTGGATTTGATAAGAATATTTTTTAATAGGTTTTAAGGTTTTTACGAAAGTATTTTTTCTAACAACTTAAAAGAATATGAAAAAAGTTATATGAAGGAACAACTCTAACTTTGAAAGGTGAGAATAACATAGAATAATATATAATATAGGTGGAATAACTTATGTATTAGAGTTATTTTATATTTAATTTAACAAAGAAATATAATGTAGAATATATCATAAATTAAAAAAACAGATAAAAAGTTACAAACAATAAAAAGGTAAGAAAATAAAGATGTTATAAAATAATGTAGTTAAGTTCAATAGATGAACGACCTGGAGTGTCTTAGCTCATATCTCAATGTTTTAACATTGACCAAACGAAGTCAGTTTCTATAGCAATGGACCATGAAATTTTGTAGCCACGTGGAAGGCTTTAATTGGGTTGTCACTAACCTACTTGACAACGACAATAAACCTACGAATAAAACAACTAACGTTGTTTATAAAAAGATCTTCAATGAGTTGTGATTTTTTTGTCCTATTCATGTATTTCAATTATTTCTTGCACTCTCGAACATTTTCGTTAAAAATTCAACGTATATAATATTATAATTTTTACTTTACAGTTTTAAAGGACTTATTTTTCATGTTTAGCCACCCGTGTAACACACGGGAACTTAGACTAGTATATATATATATAGGGAGAAGATCATGCGAGAACCACCTCTTATTGCGAGAACCGCGAGAACCAATGTGAACACAACAAAAAATGCCTAAAAATAGCTAAAAATCACACAAATTTTTTTTTTTAATATTTTTTATATAAAAATCGCTACTTTTCGAAGCAAAAAAATATTTTTTTTTTGCCACTAAAAGTAGCGATTTGAGCATAAGAAATATTAAAAAAAAAAAATTTAGATTTTTTTAGGTTTTTTGGGGGTTTAGTTTTTAGCGTTTTAGCTTGGGGGGTGGGGGGGGGGGGTTTAGGTTTTTGGGGGGTGGGGGAGGGGGGTTTAGGTTTTTTTTTTTTGGGGGGGGGGGGGGTTAGGTTTTTTGGGGGTTTTATTTTTTAGCATTTAGCTTGGGGGGGGGGGTTAGGTTTTTTTTTGGGAGGGGGGGGGGTGGGGGTTAGGATTTTCTAGGATTTTTTTAGATTTTTTTAGCTATTTTAGGTTGTGTTCACATTGGTTCTTGCGGTTCTCGCAATAAGGGTGGTTCTCGCATGAGTTCCTCCCTATATATATATTTGAACATCGATAATCAACAAGCATTTATAAACGATACCACTGTTACTTATATTCAAAATTATGGTATCTGTCACGACGATATACTAATAATTGTCTTTAAGCTTAAACTACCAACCACCAATATAAAACATGATAACCAGTACTAGCATGTACAAAAAAAACCATAAAAGCAGTACCACAAAAGTCATGATTTCGTCTACACAAATACCTTCACCATTAAGTTATAAGATTACCTGTTAACCTTCATTAATTGCATCCACATGTGATAAGATCAGTAGATTTCCTGAAGTTACAAATGTGAAATGCAGTATGTCACCCGCATGAAGGCCATTTTCCTTCATGAAAATTGGCCAACCTTCGATTGCATACCTTACAGTCTGTCCGTTCTTCTGCTGCCTAAGATTCTTGACGATGGGTTTTCCTTTCATGTTCCTCACATTCAACTCATGCACTTTATTTTTGAGTCCGGCTCTTTTTACAACTTCAGCAGGCATTCTCTGCATGTATACCATAATTAACAAGTAAATCAGCCGTATGAATGTAATAATATTCATGTTTATGATTAAGTAGCGGAAAAACCATACCATGCGATATTCTCCCTTCTTTGTGAATTCATAATTATCACTTTCTTCAACATCATTTGTCCGTGCAACACGTTTTCGTTCAACATCGCATATCTTCAATGCATTACCACATCTCTTTGCATTTTTGTTAACCTTATTATTACATATACACATTATATTTAGACTAATATATTTTATCCAGTAATGTATAACAAATATTTATCAGAAAATGTTGTTAACTTATGCTAGACATACCAAACGGTTACGAGTTCTCCGTCCAAATGTTGAGACGTCTGGAATTTCCACTTTTGTACCGCATATCAGCCTTTTACTGTCGTCTGAATTACAATCTGCCGCAATCTGTTTTCCTTTCTTTTTAACCTGTTAATACAAAGAGTAACATTAAATAACATTAACCAACAATCATTAACTAAATATGTCTACAAATATGAATGAAATTACTGATAATTATTATGTTTGAAATAATTACATCTTCTTTTCTTGGGTATTTTCTTTCTTCACTTGTAAAACTCTTTCTTCCTAGCTTTGACTTTTGTTTTCCACCATTGTTCTTATTCACCTATTCTTTGTCAGCAACTTCATGTACCTGTGTATCATAATTAATAAAATCCACAAAATATTATTGTAATGTATTCCAATCTATATATATGTAAACTTATTACCTCAGAAATCAACTGATTTATTGAATCTTCGGCTTCAGACAAGATCTGTTATACAATAACATGCGTAAATAAGTCATATTTTGTAGTAAACCATGATACTTTAATTTAAAATACTTACAAAGTTAAAGTTTTCATAGTATGTGTCTTTAGGTATTTCTACAACTGAGTTATCTTCAGTTGTTTCCTTCTTTCTCAAAACTACCTCAACTCCTCTACGATAAAGTGTTAACTCAAACGTAACGCTGTCCATTTTCATCAACAACAATATATCTTCCTCTTCTATTGCAAGATCATCAAACAACTTCGGACAACCTTTTGTAAAAACATAACATTCATTAATTTTCTCTGTCTCAACTTTCCAACACTGACCTGCTGTGTATATGTTATAACAATCGTTAACTGGGCAGTAAGAGTAACAGTTTGTGACATAAGCTTCTGGAATCACCTGAAAAGTTATGGAACATTTTACTGTTAGATATAGATTTATACCATTTATTTGACAAGTATAACAAAATAAATATTGATTCAAACATATTAATATACTTACTATAATTTTTTAAACTCTGTAACGGTTAACTGTCAAGAATGATTCACCACATACGTTTTCTATGAAACAATCGATTTCTATACTTTTTTCTTCGATTATCCTTAACAGCAATAATGTGTTCTTTGTCAACCCAAGATCCCTTACGATAGCTATCCATCCATCAGTGATAACGGATTCTCCACTTACACTTCTCAACCATACTGGCCAACTTCTTCCACTTTGATGATGGATCATTATTTTTGTCCTTTGCCAATATTCTCCATATACATTCTTAACAAACTCAACTGGCAGCACCTGCAGTTATATTCATGTGTTTCAAGTTTTCTAATACAAGATATATCTACTTATTCTAAGCATTATAGCATACCAGTTTTAATGAGGCTGGCTCTTCTAACACAGACACGCATGACAGAATCATTTTTGTATACCTGTAATATACCAGGATTTGTTATTAACATTTACTATTGAACTTGAATGAATACATATATTCTCATAGCGATAAAAAAATATGTGTTAAGGGCCATTAGACAAACAAATTTTTATAAATATGCTTTTATCTTTCTTATATTTTGAAAATGTATACTAATATAATGTCAATATTATTTCTATTATTGGTAATCCTAATTCATAATTTACATCAAATATCTTCTATATAGACTTTCAATAATACAATATACATATATACAATACTAAAGGAACTGTTATCACATCATCCTATTTGAATACAACTAAACAAAGATTCGTTGTAATCAAAAAATTTATAACAACATTATCTGTTTTTCTTCCTTTTATGATTCATTACAATATCCGCATATATCATATTCATTACACTATAAACATTTAATCCACAATGTCAATCACACGATATAGGTACAATAGCTGTCAAATATACTAAATTTATCAAAGCTTGAAGATGATTAAACCCTAAAATCGGATTTCATATCTAAAACCAATTTAGTCGCCTAGAAAACACCGTATGTTCTCTATCTACTAAGTAAAACATATGTACTTGCTGAATTTCACAAAAAAATCGAACGTTAACTGATCAGATGTAGGACAGAAGTTTACCTTTTTGGAAGAAATCTAACCGGCGAAGAAGTAAGCTTGATTTCTAGAATGGAGATAATATAATAAAGATTTGGTAGTTTGATGGATGTGTTGATAACTGGAAGCAAGTAATGATGATGAATATCTATAACTTATAAAGTTAACATATATATCTTTTTTATAATGCATACGTTTCCGGGATTTTTTTTATTTTTATTGTTTTTTAATTATAGTATTTATTTACAATTACTTATTAATCATAATTCCATCATAGATTTGTATCTTTATATTTCTTATTCTTATTTTTATATGTTTGTGTATATAATGTTGGCAACATTGGTTTATATATGGAAAGAAATAACCAAATTTACATAGTATTTGTAAAATATTTCTCAACTTTTGATGAATAACTCTTTTTATAAGTATGATTTTACAATCTTCTTTTATAAATACATATTCAATACTTTTTCCTCTCATTGTACGAAACTCCTGCTAGAAGAAGTATTACAGTAATAGGCTTTCAATTTATATGTCAAACCAGAAAAACGTATTTCTTTCATTACAACTTTCATTATTGACATAATACCATACAAACTTCATCTAACTAACCCGAATAACAACTTTCATTTTGTTTATCTTTTCGATTTTGTTACATATAGAGTTCGATGCTTCGTTTTATTTTAATATTCATCCTCAGATTTCCATAATAAGTTCACGCGTATAGTTTCTTTATGATCAATAACGTAATTTCTTTTCTAAAACTAAGAAACATATCATTTTTCAACATCGCGAAATTCGCGGGTATTAGCACTAGTATAAGATATACTTCTCAATGTAACATGTTAAGAAAAGGTAAATTTACAATAACTTATCTCAAAATCCAAAAAAAAAACTCAACATGATTGTTACTTTAGTTTGAAACAATAACTACACGACTTATAAGCGTCATATGATTGTTGGTTACACAAACTTCAAGATGATTGGTATTATGCAATTTTCACAACTTTTTAGACAAATATTATATATAAAGTTTATCAATTAAGCAACTAAAATTTACCTTTTTTGCTTTTTTTTTTCTCTTTTCCACACAATTACAACGCCACCAAAATCAGAGGATACTAATAGATTCTTGCCATGATTCCATGCAACTACAATAACTGGGTATAGATAATCAAACAAACACAAACGTACATCGTTAAACTTTTTTATTATTGGTTCATATATTGAAATACAAAAGATACTCTAATGCACGGAAATGAACAGGGGAGTTATGGATATAAACCTATGTATTCTCCATTCTCAAGGGAAAGAAATGCACAAAAAGACGCCTAGATACTGTGAAGCCGTTGGGCCAATTTCAAAGAGCACCAAAGAGTCAGATACCCTTGTAACTCCAAAGGAACACTACAAAAAAATCAAAAGTATCTGATTGGCATTTGGAATTTTAAACTATTTGATGAACACTTAAATTCTATGAAGTTATAACGGTCCAAAATCAAATTTCGTTCAAGGATCGATATTTGAGATATAGGTTATCGTGGTGGGAATCAACATTTTGAATCAGTTTGAACCATGCAAACAATTAGTTGAACTAAAAATGTCAAAGTAAGCTTTCCAACATCATTCCTCCCCAAGTCAACTAACATGATCCATTCTGAGCACTGCTTTTCATCATTCAATATCAACTATATCTAACTGTTCGTCCTCATCCGGAGTCTTTCCTCTTCTTATAGTCCTAAATAAAGGTCGATTATGTCAAGAGGTATATAAAAAAGAATAAATTTTGTATTTTTTTTTTCAATAATAAGAGCTAAAAGTAAAATTACAGATTTCACACAAGTACGAATTTTCAGGATTGACGAACCAAGATACACCCTCGAGTGTGAGAATCTTAAACATCATAAAGAGTTTAGTGATAGAATGAATATGATAATAAATAAACAAAACATTGTATATTATAAACATTGCACCTGTATATATGTCATGTAGGGACTTTGATTCACAACCCTTAATGCTCAAAAGGATTTGCATATGTTTGGTGTTCAAAGTGTTGATTGCACAACAAACCTCTCATACATTTTAGTTGATTCTTCACCAGTGAAACCTCCTGCACCAATGCATATTTTTTATTTAAAAGATAACAAACCACATCAATATTTACGCTAATTAGAAACAAAATAAGGATCCGAAAATGATCCTCATGCCTCACATCTTAATTCTTTGCATGATCAGACATATTTCTTGTAGAATCAAGACCTTGACTTCTGATGTGCTGCATGAGCTATGGGCTAGAGTTAAAAGAAATTAAGGGAACCACAATTAAACTTGTTATATGACAAGGAAAAGAGTATTGAAATTAACTTGTTATTGATGCCCAAAACAATATTCCAACAACCATTGCAACAAAAGCATATTTCTTGATATATTCCAATAACCAGTTCAGAACACACATGATGAGAACAATTACACTAAACCCCAAAAAACCCTAAACCCTACACCCACCCCACCTGAAGAAACACCAAGTTAATCCGGGGATTAGCTTGTGGTTTGTATCTCGTCCACATAAGGTTAATCTTCTTCTGATATCGGTGAACAGCTACGTTGATCCTGCAAAACAATCAACATACCCTGAAGCTCGTTACAAGGAGGAGAATATGGGTTCTCCTTGTAACCACCATCCCACGTGACAATAAGAACTTGCGTTGAGGATAAAAGTGTGTGTATTAAGTGAGCGAGCAAGAAAGCGATCCTTAAACCTGAAGGTGAAGTTCTCTATTTATAGCCGAGGTGAATTGTGAAGGAGATGGGCTGATGGGCCTTGGGCCTGAGGTCGACAACAAGGAATATCTGTTCTGCCTCCCTTGTCATGATCGTTAGTGATTCCAGGCGAGACGATAACTGGCGCATGCTGAATGGATCCACGTGTCCTGACGGTTGTCCTTGTTGTCTGGTCTGTCATCAACAGTTAGGTGGAAATCGTGGAGCAATGGTCGGCGCAAGCTGATTGTGCCACGTATGTGTCCTTGTTTACTTCTTGTCCCTGCGCGACCTGGGATAGACCCGTGTAGTCGCGCACGGTTAAGGAAGCTAGGTTTTTAGCCAAAGGAACTAAGTATCAGAATTGGTTCTCTCTTGGTCTTCCCTTCGCGCATGACCTGGGATAGACCCGTGTAGTCGGCGCAAGGTCAAGGAAGTCAACTCTTTGGTTTACTTTGGGTATGGCCCCGCGCGCGACCTGAGGTTAACTTGTATCGTTGGCGCGAGATTTAGGACCATACCCCTTCACCACCCAAGGTAAATGCTAAAATCTAAACCTCAAAGCTAAATTCTAGGAATGTTTTTTTTAAACAGTTAAATCGCGACTTTTTATATAAAAATAAAAAAAATTCTTAAATAGAGTGTCACGATTTTTAAGGAATTTTTTTTTTGTATATTTAAGCTTTTTTAAGTAGTTTTGATTGTCTTCACATTGGTTCTCATGGTTCTCCATAAAGGGTGGTTCCTAATGGATCCTTACCCTATATATACTTATATACCTTTGAAACTCTTAACGTCTTTGATACCTCAATTCGTTTGATTGACCATTTGTTTCTTGATCTAATGGTTACCTGATTTATAGCATGTGATAGGTTATGGTTATATTGTATTTATTATCGTATGTTTCGATACTTATGATATCTGCTAGTATTGTTATATCTATTTCTGGTTAAGTAAGGGGCTGTTTGGTAGCCTCTGAATGGTCATTAAGAGGCTATATCTTATTGGAACCATTAAGAATTTTACCAATGAGAAGGTAGAAGAATGTGACATGTGATGACTTACCATTCAGAGGTTACCTCTTAACCATTCAGACTTAAGGTTACCTCTTATTCATTCAGAGGTTTTAAACCATTAAGAGGTAGCATCTGAATGGTCAATAAGAGACTACCAAACAACCCCTAAGATCTGTTACTCTAAGCACTGTGGCTCCTTCTGTGGCGGAGTTATCAGTTTACGACGTTCCTAGGTACAAGCTTGATACGTAGTTATTAGGAGACATATGGATATATTTTAGGTAAATTTCTAGATATGGATGTTGTGTAATCTTATGTGATTGACTTTGTGTCTATCACCTCTATTTAACTTATGAGACAGTGTGTAGTGGGGCGGTATGCAGCCCCATAGCGCCGTATGGCGCCGCTGCACACCGCCACGAAGGGCGCTATGGCCCAAAAAATTTCTCCAGCGCGATTATTATAGCGGCGTTATTTGAATGAATTTGTTTTTTTGACCGTCGTAAACGGGTCATTTATGTAAAAAAAATTCAATTATTTTCAAACTTTCCTTTAAATAATACCCCCTTTCCTATATTTTTAAATCCACACACACTCAAACTTTCTCTCTACAAATTTTTTAGAAATCCTTAAATTTTTTATACAATGCATCCATTCAACCGTGGCTTCATTCCTTCCCGATCAAGTGCGGACCTAAACCAAAGTGGTAATCCTACTCGACCTGTGTCGCCGGTTCCCACTCGACCCAACCCTTTCGGCTCCGGTTTTCTCGATTACAATCAACAAAATCCCGGGTTCATGAATCTTTTGAACCAACCGCTATCATGGGACCCGAATCTCTACGGGTGGAACCCGAATCAAAACACCGATGGAATGAGGTCGTCTCAAGCGTTCGGGTCGGCTCAAGCTTTCGGCTCCCCACTACACGAACCCGATGTTTTTTTTATATAACCTTTGATTGTCTAATGTTTTTATTTTATTTTATTCTAGTTTATTGTTTTTTTACAGTTTTATTTTATTTTATTGTACTCTTTTTTTATTTAGTGAAATGATTTTTAATTTTAAAAAACTTAGAAATTAATTAAAAAAATGAAAATTAAATAATTGATTAATGATGACAAAGGGGCTTTCTGACTACGGCCTCAAGTTGTATACGCTCACAAAGAAGACTTATGACTACACGGATGGCCTGAGTACTTACACAATAGTGTTACTTTTACTATATTTGATTGTGATAACGGCAGCCGGATCTCTCTCTCACACATGAGATGAGATGAGATGATGATCTGATTCCTTTAAGAAAAAGAAGTTTCTTTCCACTAATGATTCTTCTTCTTCTCTCTCCATAGTAGGGGAGGGAAGGGAGCGTGGGAATCTCAGCGCAGGAGAGGGTTGGTTGGTGGTTTTTTAAATAATTAAAAATAGAAATAGATAGAAGAGGTTTCTTGTGAGTTAAAAGTGATCAAGACTTGTGAGAGATTTATATAAATAAATATTGAGAGGTAACTTGTTTGATGAGCAATGCAGTGAGAGAGAGGAGGAGAGGGTTCTTGCACGGCACAGAAACCCAGATCCCTTATTATTTTCCTTTTAAGATCGAATTCAATTGTAATATTCACACCAGAGAGAGGAGCAGATTTTTGATGTCCCTAATCTTTACACAGCCCATCCTCTACAGAAGCCAAATTTGGGTACAGCAGCGGGCCTCTTTTCAACTTCATTATCTCCTCATCTTTTCAGTACAGCTCTTTTCTTTTTCTCAACCTTCCTATTATATGTATGCACATCGTTTTCTTCAGTTCATGCCAAAAAGAAAAATTAAAAAAAAAATATACATATATATTCCATGTTTTTGTGTTTCTGAAGATGCTCGATTTTGCTTGCAGTGAGAATAGCAACAGCAGCATGTATGGTCATGACGAAGAAGAATCCCTTGAGGCCCAAACTATTGGAAATCTCCTTCCAGACGATGATGATTTGTTATCTGGAGTCACAGACTGCAAGCTACAGTGTGATGATGATGTCGAAGAAGAATTAGACTTTTTTAGCAGTGTCGGGGGGATGGACTTGGGAGAAGAAAGAATCTATCAAACTTCAAGAACACTTGTTGTGAGAAATATTAATAGCGACGTCGATGATTCCGAGTTAAGAATCTTGTTTGAGGTATGTTTCTTTCTTTCTTTCTTTGTTTTTTTTTGTTTTTTTTGGATTTTTTAATGTGCATAATGGAAACAATAACTATGCAGCAATATGGGGAGATTCAGACTCTGTACACAGCCTGTGGGTTTGTGATGATATCATACTATGATATAAGAGCAAGCAGACGTGCCATGCAAGCTCTTCAGAACAAACTCTTGGGGTGTACAAACCTTGATATCCATTATTCAATTCCAAAGGTGCTTCTTTTATTTTTCCCAATCCTTGATCTAGTTGTTAGTAACTCAATACTATAGGATTTCGACTGTTTATGACATGAGATCTTCTTAACACATACTTGTGATTGATTTCTAAACCCAGTTTTGCCATCTCATAAATGCAATACGTAGGCTCATTTATTTTTTTCAGGATAACCCTTCAGACAAAGGCACTGTTATGATATATGACCTTGATCCTAGTGTTTCTAATGAGGAGCTTGGTCATGTTTTTGGTGCCTATGGTGAGGTTAAGGAGGTAATCTTTATTGATTCTCCATTTTATTTTATGTATCTTCTCTAGTTGGGTATGTATGATATAAATCCTGCTTGCTTCTGGATGCAGATCCGTGATGGAAGTCCTCACAAGTACATAGAATTTTATGATATAAGAGCTGCAGAAGCTGCTTTGCACGAATTAAACATGGGAGCGAAACAGATGAAACTTGTACCTTCCAAACGGTAGGACCCAACCCTCTTACTATAAAATTCTAAAACGCTTGTACAATCCTAAAAGAATTACATTGTCTTATTCTTGGCCGCTTCAACAGTCCATTTCCAGAGCAGGATTTAGGTGAAACTAGTGCCTCGTTGCCTCCTACTGATTTCGCAAGAGACGTTTCTGGTCTGAGTCACAGCTGTCAGTGTCATAATATCAATGATATTCTATTTGGTAAGTGAATATTTGAAAATAAGATCTTTATATGTTCATTTAAAATGGTTACAGGAACAATGCCAAACGTCCGAGTTACACCTGGCAGCATTTACCATGGCGGTCATGTGGGCATCCCAACTAACAGTTTTTCGTCTATTATTGGGGTGGAATCAGATGTTATGCCATCCAGTTTACAGAACCAACTGAAATATGATTTCAGAAGCACACCAAATTACCACCCTCATTCACTTCCGGATGTCTTAACCAACAATTCTCCTAGCTCCATGGCTGCTGCAAGTTTGAATGGTAGAATGCCTGAAAGGGTGGGAAGTAGGCAGTTTAAGATATTTGGTGGCTCCGTCAGTAATGACAATGGTAAGGGGTGTTTTCACTACATGTTAAATTATTATCAAGAATTGAGGATTGATGATTTGAACTGACCGACTCGTTTCACAGTGTTTGGCCCCTCTGGAAATGCAAGTGGTTCCCCTGCCACTCATCATCACATGTGGAGTCTTTCTCATCAGCTTCAAGCTCATAACATGATATGGCCCCATTCATCATCGTTGATGAATGGAGTGGCTAATGCTCACAGAACACCGTCTCATATGGCCAACACTAATTTGCACGTTAACAACCCGCATGTGGGGTCGGCGCCATCTATCTGGGATATACGGCACTCTTATGAATCCCCTGATACAGTATCAGTTTTCCATCCAGCTTCTCTCGGGAATATGAGGGTCCCTGGTCCTCTGGATTTTGTTTCTCATAATATGTTTCCTCTTCGTAACCTCCCAATCCCATCCAAAAATATAGGACTGGCTCCCCATCATCAGAATAATCTAGTTTTTCCTAGCAGAGGACAAATGATGACTTCATTTGATTCTCCTAGAACCCGTAGAAATGAAGCCAATTCAAATCCATCTGACAATAAGAAACAATTTGAACTCGATTTGGACCGTATTATGCGAGGGGAAGACAGAAGAACCACTCTAATGATCAAGAACATCCCTAACAAGTATGTATAAGCTTATATCTAAACATACTCTAAGATCAGGTTGGCCTGTTCATATTGAAATCTGATCATTGATGGTGGAAACTGCAGGTACACTTCTAAGATGCTGCTGGCTGCAATTGATGAACGCCATCGTGGAACATATGATTTTATCTACTTACCCATAGATTTCAAGGCTAGTGATTTTCCTGTGTTTGATGTTATGGTTGTTAGCTAACACTATATATTTTGTGTTGGCAGAACAAATGTAATGTGGGTTATGCATTTATCAACATGACTGAGCCTCCACTTATTATTCCATTCTATCAGGTTTGTATAATTGTGTTTCATAAGTAATAAGTGTCTAGTCTTAATTCTTAAGTAATGTACAGGCATTTAATGGGAAGAAGTGGGAGAAGTTTAACAGCGAAAAGGTAGCTTCCCTTGCATATGCTCGCATTCAGGGAAAAGCTGCACTCATTGCCCGCTTTCAGAATTCAAGTTTGATGAATGAAGATAAGCGGTGCCGCCCCATCCTTTTCCACACTGATGGTCCCAATGCAGGTGATCAGGTTTGTATTTTCTGTCCCAAACGGTCTCTCATACGCATTACAGCCCAAGTTTGAACTGATCAGGTTTTCTGTGTAGGTACCCTTTCCTATGGGTGTGAATATTAGATCAAGAGCGAACAAAAACCGTAACAGCACACATGAGGAAGATGTTGATGCATCTTCAAATGATGGGGGGGGGGGGGGGGGGGGGGGGGGGACTCATCCTCAGGTTCTACAAAGGATTCTGAATGAGAAAGGCCCGGCCCGCTCCTTTTTGTTTGTTTGTGCCAAGTGCTAACACCTTACCTTACATGTATGTAATTAATTGAAGCCTGCCTCAAATTTTCTATTGTACATTGAGGGGTGGGCGAGGTTAAAACAAAATGGCTCGAGGAGCGTGGTCCAAAACGACAACGATGAGTATCCTTGTAGTTGTGATTGATCATCAAGTATCCTGTTCATTTTTTGTAGACATTTTGTATTGCATCTTCGGTATCCTTTTCCTTGCGGTTCAAAAGAACCCACGTGCACGATTCAATCATATTAGGTTAACTAAAAGTTTGACCATACGTATGAACATGTATCTACATTATATTTAACCTTATGAAAACTGAACTTTTTATATTAGTTTTGCATCACACTATTAACCATTTAGCAAGTTTTACACACACTTTAACCATGTTTCTTATTAAACACATCCTAATCCTCCACTAACTATTAAACAAAGCTAATTATTCACTAGTCTGTCTTGGTTTTCTCTAGTTCCCCGCTTAAGTGTGATTAGCACAAGCTCTTGACATCTAATCCCCCTTTGTTTCCACCGCAGCTGCCTTGACAACATGCACATCATGTTTACCGAGATGTGGGGCTACCTCCGGGTTCCTCCGGGCGCACAAGCCTTCACAGAGTTATATTTTTATATCATGCAGTATTTGATATATTTGAAAAATATGAATGATGATAATAAAATTCATAGTAATATCATGCAGTTTATTAATAGTATGATGAACTATGAAGAACAACGATCTCAGTAGCCTCAGCCCTCAAGCCACCAGCGATAAAGATTGAAGAACCAGATGTCAGTCTCACGACGGACACATTAGATTTAGGGTATGTTTGGCAAAAGTAGCTGGTGGCTGAAAGCTGGTGACTGGAAGCTGATAGCTGGTAGCTAGTAGCTGTAGCTTTTTAGATATATTTGGTGTTTGGCAGAGTAGCTGAAACTTTTAATAAAATGTATAAAATGATCAAAATAGACATAACTAAAAATATAAAAATTATCTTTAGAGGTTAAAATAGTCATTGTTTCCCTAAAAGCTTGTAGCTCATTCTAAACGCTACTAGTAGGAGCGTTCAACTAAAAACTTCAAGCTCCTTCAACCAAGCAAGGCTTTTTATTGAGTAGGAGCTTTTTCTTAAAAGCTTAAAGTTAGAAGCTTCTAAAAGTTCCTAAAAGCTCTAGGCCAAACATACCCTTAGGATTACAGGACTAGGATTACACCACCAACCACCGCCACCACAACCCACCACTGTCGCCACCCTCCGCCACCGAACACCGACGCCACCACCGGCCACCACCACTAACACCGCCCACCCGCCGCCACAACATCGGCACCACTTCCCACCATCGCCACCCTCCGCCACCGAACACCAACATCACTGCCGCCACAACCAACCACCGCCACTGCCACCACCGCTGCCACCAACCGCCGTCGCCACCCATCCCCGCCATCGACTACCGCCACCCATCACCAATTTTATTCCTTCTTCTTTTCCTGCCCACCAAACACTACAAGGTAATGATTCATTCCATTCCCATATGGTAACCAAACAAGACCACGGAATGAAATGATCCATTTCATTCCTTTATCCATTCTATTACCTCGTCCATTCCATTCTCTCGTCAATTCCATTACCCCATGTTAGAGTTTGGGTCTTTACTTTTGGGTTATTCCAAAGAAAAAACTGATTATTGTGGACTTTCGTCCACTTTTGGCCCGAAATTAAAAAAAAAAACCCATGAAAAGTAGTGTTATGACCACTATACGAGATTCAAAATAGCGCGTAAATAGCGATATTTAGCACCGATAATAGTGGAACCACTATTATTGACCCTTAAGCCCTCGGATGTCCGCTAACTTTTATAGCACCACTATTGACTTCTTACCTGGTAGGCTAGGATCCGCCGACATAAACATGGTCGTTCTCTCTTTTTTTTTGTATTTCACATTTAGTTGTATCTTTGCTTTGTTGTGTGTGTACAAGCTAATATTATATATATGTAAAATTTTCATTGTTTATATATGTAGTGTTACTGTTTAGTTTGATTGGTTACATATCATATGATAGTTTAATTTCGATTAATTTAAAATTTTTGGATTATTTAATAAAAATATTTATTTATATTATTTTTGGATTTTATAAAGTATAAATTTTTTACATATATATTTATAAAAAAGATTTGTAATATTTTATAATATTAACACTATATTATTGTATGTATTATTGTTTAAAAAAACTTTTTATGTCTTGTTAAAATGATAAATATTATTTAGAAAAACAAATTTTGGAATTAAAAAAAAAATCCTATACGCCTCTTATTCGTCTGATGCGTACAGCACTATAAAATCCTAATCTACCCAACTTTTGAAGAAAAAAATACATAGGCCGCATTTAGACCTTGTATTGACCTATACGCAACATATATAACCAATCACTTGACGTGTGCCAATTTTGATTTTAAGGTTTGTAGTATACGTTGTGAGGTGATGACTTAGCTTTTGAGGGGGTGTGGATAGATGAAGGCTTATATAACAAATTAAAAACATTAAGCATTATTAATATCTATTATTATTATTATTAATTATTAATATCTATTAATAATACAATGGAAATGAACAGTGATTTGGATGATCTATTAATAATACAATGGAAACGGAACAGTGATTTGGATCGTGATTTGTTGTGATTGACCTATTTGGGAGGTCATCCCCTTTTAAGACACGTATCTTCCCTTTTCACCTCATTTTTAAACCTTAGAAGAAGAGAGAGAAAGGGAAAAGGGAGAGAGAATGGCAGTGACCGGAGGATCACTACCATCACACCAGATTCTGGCGCGACAACGACCCAATTGACGGAGTGACGACTTAGGGTTTAAGAGAGGGAGAGGCTGTGTAAAAGACCATGACGACAATTAGCATTCCGACCAAGTTAGACCAGATTCCGGTAAGATCCAAACCCATCTGCATGTTTCATTGTTTGTTAGATCGATTCAAAACGGGTCTTGAAAGGATCATATATGCTGATTCCGTGAACACAAGTGTTCCGGTGAAGATACGGCTAGGGTTCTAGGGAGCAGTGCCGGCAAGGAGAACCAGGTGAAGATCCGGTAAGCAGTCTAAAGCCTGTACAGGAGTTCTTCAAGTGAATCGGCAACTCTCTAGGCCGACTGTACATATAAGGTAAGCCACAAACTACTTCCAGCCACATATGTGAATTCCGGTTATGTAATTAGGCTTAAATGTGTAGAAACGGTGACGAGGAGCAGGGCACCGTTGGAATTAGGGGCTGCTTATGTCAAATCGGTAACAGGTTGTGAAATTCTGGTTACACCCGTTTGGAACGCCGGCAGAGGTGTAATATTCACAGTTTTGAGGTAAAGGATGGTGATTTGGCATGGTGAAGATTTGAAGTTGTTGAGGTCGTTTTCGGTAATAGGTGATGGGAGTCAAGAATAGGTCTCAACTGACTTGACTCGGTCAACACATAAACTTAGGTCAGAACCCGTTAAATGATGGAAGTTCCAGTGGCCTCTTCTATGTTTTGATGTTTGGTTTTGAACATAGATTTGGGTTGAAGATGATTGAGAAACAAGGATTATGGAAATAGATGAGGGCTTGGATGATGATCGGGCCAACAATCCAAATTGCAAATGGTCAACGGGTCGAGTCCGATATAACTAACACGTGTAAGGTATATCACGAACATGAACTACTTGAATATACGATTAATTTTGTATGTTTGATTATATAGTTATGTTCAAAGTGTGTTACAGTGCTAGTTTTTCCAGTTTTAGCATTATGGATGTGGGTCTGATAAAATTAACACAAGTGAGGTATATCGCGAACCTGAACTATTTGAATATACAATTAATTTTGAATCTTTGATTATATAGTGATGTTTAAAGTGAGTTTTTCAGTTTTATCATTATGGATATGGTTTTTTAATGACTTTTGTTCATTCAATTAGAAATATAGGAAGGGATGATGACAATTAGCCGAAGAAGAGGCTGACAAACAATCGTCCATTGACAAGGGGAACAATTTTCTTAGCAATGTGATTGTTACAAAGGTGAGTTTATGTCTACAGTGGACAAGCTTCACGTGGGTGAAATCCTAATTGGACGTCCGACTTTACAGACTTGGAGCTGACAGTGGTGGTGGCCATGGATAAAAAATATATATAGTCAAACAAAAGGAGATGCTATGAGGATATGAAACAACCATTTATTGGTATTTGTATAAAAATAATAATAGTAATAATGATAAAGAGAACCGATGCTATTTTAAATCGTGTTTGGAATGGATTTTAGTGATGAAAGTTATAGATGATTTATTTAAAATATTAATATATATTAATTCCCAATTGTTGTTGTCTTTATGGAAACTATAACGCTTTCTGCAGCAACCACATTACTTTGTTGCAACTCGGAGGCCAGGTTGCGTCTTGGTGACAAATTAACTAGTGCAAGTGGGCGAGATATGGTATGTGTTTAGATATACTTGAGGTACTTTTTATTTGAAATTCTATTAATTGTTGTATATCATGAAGACAATGGAAAAGTAAAGACTTTTTTACAGGAAAAAATGGTCTTGTGCTATGATGTAGAAATCATTCTAACCTTATTCAATGGCCACTTTAAGGTGCTGTATGTATGTCACTGCTATTAACAACTTGGATTAAAATTGAGTACATGTAGTTTTTTAATTGTAGAACCAAACAACAACCTTATTTTGCCAACCAAAAATTTTAAACAATCATGTTTAATATGTTTGCGCCATATTTAGATTTTATTGGAGTATTGGACTATCACAATCAGTAGAAGGCTAAGTGACAGGTGATCGACAGAGGTCCTTTTTGTCAACCTTACCCTGATAAATTTCAAGTAAGTACCCCTACAATCAAGACATTATACGTTCTATACAAAAGTTACACAACACATCAACCACTGTGTGACTAAACACTAACAGGCTGGTTAAACAGGTCAGCTTTAGGTCGGGTCATCAGTGATATCTGTTTGGGTTCCCTGAGTTTGCCCAATTATTGATTTAATTCTAGACCCATTAAATGTGTGATTTTTAAATTATTTATTTTAAAATTGATAGAAACTACTTATTCTAAAATTTTACTAAATTTGTCAAACGGGTCGACTTGTATAATTTGTCAAAGCTTAATTCTATCAAACAGGTAGCATATTCATTTTCTTCTAAACATGTTAAATATGATTGTTTTACTAAATGGGTCGAACAGGACATATTATGTAAACATGAAAATGGTGGAATGGTGAAGCACACTTGGCCCAATGTGAACTATGAGAGTAGTTTTTTTTTTCATCTAATGGATGTAAAGTGTTTTTTAATTCACATCTACATATATTTATTTTAAGATCAAACTCAAAACACTTTTCCTATGAAGTTAAATTTGCAATGCTACTTTATTACATTGGCTTTTCATCTGGTGTTCACTTTAAGTTATTACTATTACTATTACTATTACTAGTACTACTACTACTACTAGTACTAGTACTACTACTAGTAGTATTAGTATTAGTATTAGTATTAGTATTAGTATTATTATTATTATTCTTATTCTCCATTCACCATATAATTGACTTGGTCACATTTTCTTTTTACGCCACAAGTTTTCAAAGCTCTCTTTGTAGTTAGTGAACACCTAATATATGAGTTGAATTTCAGTACAATAGAAAGAGAAGTAAAGTAACTTTAATCCACTCTAGATTTCATTTTTAGATAAACTAGGGTTATGACCCGCCCGTGTTGCGGCGCGAGTACATCGTAAACATTGAATGGATTAGTCTAAACATTATATGATGCATTAACCATATGAAAACACACATTTCGACGTATCTAGTTGAACTCAGTGTAACCTGTATAAGCATTGTGATTGGATCAAACGTAAAGTAAATGGAATTCATATCGAACAATCATAACGTATTATATGTGACCCAACTTATGCAAAGAAAACGTAACGGGTATGAAGGAAAATATGCATATATAATTGAAAGGGATTAATTAGAGCTTTCAAAAAAAAATGGGAGAAAAAGAAACCATAATTTGACTCCACTAGGTTCGAAACAAACTTTACGAAACATACATAAAATAAACACGAAAACATATTATATTTGACCTGAATCGTTTCTCAAAAAAGTTTACGTCGAAACGTAGAACAACTTGAATTTATACGAAAACGTACATAGAAATATGCACGTAAAAATGGTTTCTTTAAACGAAAACGTATTATATTTGACCTGACTCGTCTATAAAAAAAGTTTACGTCGGAATGTAGAAGAAATCATATTTACACATACCCGTACATAAAATATGCACGTAAAAAATAGTTTTTAAGTAAAGGAAGTATAGGGGTAAACCGAAACAAAAAATTAGTAAAAATTTTAATAGGTTAAAAACGTTCGTAAAACCGTGCCAAGTAGCACCAATGTCACAACCACAACGACTCTCAACATCGTAAAAATAAAATAGATAAAATGGTAAAAATTACATTGAACGAAAAGCAGACTAAAATCGTTGAACCACACACACCCGTTACAGTGTCTTAATACGAAGAAATTGACCAGAAGCGTAAAACGTAGAAAATGATAACTTAGTCGATCTACGACCCGCCCGTTGCGGCGAACTTTTCAAAAGGAGAAAAATGGACGCGTTACGACGGGTCTGTCAAATATGAAAAATAGAGAAAAAACGTTGAACCTCACATGCACGCTACGACATGTTAACTCGCAAAATTTAGAACGAAACGTAAAACGAAAAACTTGCGAAAGATAAAAAGTATGGGGTACAAAAGTTGTAGATAATAAAGTGTTGTGTTAAATTATAAAAGATGGAAAACTTTGGGTTAAAAGTAAAAAATGAAAAGGGGTTAAAATGTAAAATATGAAAAAAATCAAGTTTTTTTTTGAAACACTCTCTAAGCATAAGTTACAACTTAGTCGATCTACGACCCGCCCGTTGCGGCGAACTTTTCAAAAGGAGAAAAATGGACGCGTTACGACGGGTCTGTCAAATATGAAAAATAGAGAAAAAACGTTGAACCTCACATGCACGCTACGACATGTTAACTCGCAAAATTTAGAACGAAACGTAAAACGAAAAACTTGCGAAAGATAAAAAGTATGGGGTACAAAAGTTGTAGATAATAAAGTGTTGTGTTAAATTATAAAAGATGGAAAACTTTGGGTTAAAAGTAAAAAATGAAAAGGGGTTAAAATGTAAAATATGAAAAAAATCAAGTTTTTTTTTTAAACACTCCCTAAGCATAAGTTACAACTTGCCCGCTTACCGGCTATCTTGGTGTAATTTGTTTGACCTTATATATGTAAAAAAAAAAAAACCCGCACTACAAAATTTTTTACCCTAAAAAAAAAAAAAAAGGTTAGAAGTGAAAAATCAAGTTTTTTTTTGAAACACTCCCTAAGCATAAGTTACAACTTATGATGCACATATAAGTTGATTATTAATATATGGAATAATAGATGTGTGTATCATCACGTTATCATATGTGTATCATGATTTTATCAGGGTTAGAGTTGTGAAATTAAAGGAATTGAGAGCAGAAACAAAGCTGGTGTTGGATGGTGGATTTTGCAATTCCCACACCATTTCCTATGGCAAAAACTTTTGGTCTTTTTTTATCCATTACTTTCCAAAATCTCCCTTCGAAATTATTGTTCTTTAATTTGGATTTATATGGTTCTACAACTTTTACATTGTGGAGAATGAAAGACAACATGGAGTGGGAAATTGTTACGGTGTGAATAGCATCAACCAAACAATTCATTTAGAATATTAGTAATTGGAATTATTGCACTTATGTAGCATCTTGGGTTAATTTCATAAAGGTATGAATTTTTTTTTAACGACGCAGATCAAACGGCAAGGTCTCCGCAAAATGGGCATTCCCCTTGCTTGAGGACCCCACACAACTCCAAGGTTCGAAACCCCCTTACAGACTTAAAATGGTGTTGCCCCATTTTTAAATTGCGCACATGTGCCGGGACTCGAACTCATTCCCGGGCAGGAACCTCCAAAGAGTAAACCTTCCCAGCTCCTCCTTGACCATCAGAAGAACGACTCATTATTTATTTTTTGATAATTTTTTTGTAGTCTTGGAGAACATGATCACTATGCCAGACCTAATTAAAAAAAATTATTACTTTGTGTTGTGACATACACTATGATCGTGACCCGTTTGTTCCCTAGATTGTGTTGTGTTATCAAACCGAGAATGATTCGGTTTAGCGCGTCACAACGCGAGCGGGTATAAAACCTAGTTAATCATAATAATTAAACCCATTTTCAATTAAAAATCCAATTTGTTTGTTATACTTGTTAACTTATGACTTACTTATATGAAAATATGTCATTGTTTTTGTTCAAAGTAAGGATTTGCATTAGGTCATGCGTAATGAGCATCACAGAAGCGTGAATTAGTTTGATAACGCCCCCACACCATTACTCATGGGCATTATAGGGGCATGAAGAGGAAAAAAACATTACGTTAAATGAGGAGAAAAGACATGAAAAATAATGAATGAAAGTGCATTATGTCACACCCTGACTTTTGCGGAAGCGTATGATGTGTGACTTGCTCAATATCATTGCATTCAATTATAATAAACAACTACATGATTAAAACAAGATGTTCATCCGTTCATAAGATTGAAATGTTACTAACACAAGTCATTTCAGTTTCAACCAAAACCCTCAAGTTATGATACAAAACAAAAGTGGATGACATCTAAACTTGAAATTTACGTCTTGAAAATAACACCAGCGCCCAAGATCCAACTTGTTCCCTGAAATACATGTAAGTTTTGGAAAATCGTCAACATAATGTTGGTTTGAGTTCATGCAGTTTTTGTATAGAATGTTTTATACTTGAATGAAAACATGGTATGTAACTTGTAAAACGTATCTGTAACTAGTACTGTGAATGTAAGGAATACGAGATCGCTAGTGGTTTGCAAGGCCACTAACATTTGTCACGACAGAGGAAGCCACCAAACCTAGGCATTTTTGTCGAGTTTGACTGAGACACAGAAGCACTCATTGGTAGAAGTAGGCCAAGAGTGGGGTTTCCTGAAACCCATTAGATCTAACCTTTTGTTTCGCGGTCTAAATGTATACGTTGATTAATGGTGCTTATGGTATCCTATTCGTCACATGATCTATGTGTCATTCCTTAGTTTTGTATTCTACATGCCATTTGTAAACGTTCGAAACATTTGTAGCATGTATTTCACCCCCGAAGTTATAAAAACTGAAAACAGTTAAAAGAAAAGGGGGACATGAACTCACAACTTTGCGTATCCTGCGCCGTAAACTTCACCGGTTGGTTTTTGTAACGTCGTGACCTATACGTATTCTATGTATGTTAGTCACTAGACTTGTATCACACAAGTACAAGTCACAATTTTTTGTTTATGTATATGTTCTTTGTATGTTCATTCTTTATGAGGGTCGTGCCCTTGTTTGTCGGGTCTCGCCCGTTTGTCATGCCTTTGCACTTTATGTATGTAATGTATTTTTGTAAATATATATTTTACTTCTCAAATATATATTCATTCATGTAGACTTTTCCAGGTAATAAGTTTAAAAATAATTTATATTTTTAACTTTTCAAGTGAGTTACTTATATTTTTTTTTTCAAAAATATATATAAGTATTTTGTATTTTTCACCAAAAATCAAGACTTTGATTTTTATTACTTTCCGGAATTATATTTCTTAAAAATAATATATATTTTTAAGACTTGTATGAAATATATATATTTTGTCATGCTATGAAATATATATGTGTTTATTCTTGTTATCCACCCGAGTTATATATTTTTGTCCAAAAATATATTTTAAGTTCATAACTTGTCCAAGTTAAATAATATGTTAAGAAATATATTTTCTTGTATTTGTCCATGTGCCTCTTATGTATTCTCATGTATTTTGTATGTGTATTTTTTTGTATTGTTACTCCTTAGGAGTATTTAGTGTATTTTCAAGCCCTAATACACTACTACATAATATACACTTAGCACAAGATTTGGTGATTACTAAATACATATATTTTCCCAAAAATATACATACTTAATATAAATTTTATCTTGAAGAAATAATCATTTCTTAACTCGTAATTTTTTTACAAAGATTAGGGAAACCTTGGTAAATATTTTTAGGAAAATTTTTAAGGAATACGTTTCCCCAAAACTTATATTTTTCTAAGTGTCAAAATTTTATAAAAATTTTGACATAGTTTCCCCTAAAAATGGAGGTTTCCCATGTTTTCAAAGCATGTGTTTATTTTGTTTTCAATCATCAAAACAATTTTCAACAACATTCACCAACAACATATCCTATATGAAACATCATGGTGAACTTGATTCTTGTTAAACATGTGGAGTCTTTTAGATCTACACTTTACATAAGGTGATCTTTCCAAAATAAGTGTTCTTGTAAATTTTTAACCAACTTTTTATAAGACTTTATTTTACTAACCAATTCATCCATGAGTTTAACGGTTTCAAAGTTTGTAAATCATGTTTCTAAAACCACCTTTATGTTTATTAGAAAGATCATTGTTTTTAATCTCATGTTTACCCATGGATCTTTCAAAAACAAGCTTTATGTTATATTTTTAACAACTTTCCATGAGTTTTAGTTTAAAAAATTAGGTCTACACATACTTTATCACTTCAAAATTACAAGTTTATGCACAAAAATTGTTGGGATTGAACCCTACCAGAGGAACAGAAAATGAAAGCCAAAACCGGATCATAACAGTGGATTCACAATAAGCAGCTGTTACACTAGAACTTTCCCCTTGAAAGTGATTTGAAACATCAAATGTCCTCTATCCACTGATTGTATACAACAGCCACTGCCCTTAACAACTGATGAAGACCTTAAAGACTGTTGAAGTTTAAACACTGTTGTCCTATCAATTGTTGTTCTCTAAGCGCTGTTGAAGACTCAAGCACTGCCCACCCAAGGACTGATCAACCTTGAGGAAAGCACTGATGAAAGGAGAAAGCAGTAGTTTAGTGTGTCATCTGTTTTATATATATAGTCAGTGGTTAAGATTAGCAGTGTCAGTATAGGAACTGTGGTTATAGGTTGTTAGTTTGTTAGACGTCACTTTCATGGTGACGTCAGCTGAGATGCCTCAGCGGTTTGGTTTGTCTATAAATGGAACAGTACCCCTGTACTGTTACATTTGATCGTTTTAAGTGAGTTCTTCTCCTCAATTCAATCCTTTCATCTTGTGCAACCAACCACTGGAGTATCAGGCTGAGGGGGAGTTGATTTGTAAGCATGGTTGTAATCTTTTGATTTACTTTGTAATCTTTCGACTGATGCAATTCATGTGTTTATCAAATTCATTTCTCTTTATGATTGTGTGTCCAAAGTTTGTTGTTCATTTCCGCTGCACCTTACATGTTTTTCATATTCATTGATTGTTTAATTTACACAAACAAACACTCTCGCAAGAGCCTCCGATCCTAACAATTGGTATCAGAGCTTGGACAGTCAAATTCGATCTAACAATCAATTTGACATAACAGTTCAGCTCAAAAATTCATTGATACTAAGGTTGGTTGCATTCTGTTGAAAAACAGAGTAACGAGTAATCAGTTCAAAATTGTTATTCCAAAACCCTGTAAAACAACCAAGATGTCATAAGACACACAAATTTCACACAACAAGTGATGTCATACACAAGTCACTCATAGTTTTCAGATCTGAAAACATGTCTGTTAAACTATGGTATTATTTCTTTCTTTCAAAATTGATTTCAACTGTTGTTATGAAATATGTGATGTTTTTCATTATATTAGATGCTAAAGTATGAACCTCGGATTAACAAAAATCTATGTTCATAAAAACATTAATGTTTTTTTTTCTAACAAAAAGAGGGAAATTAAAACTTTAATCACTTGATCTTATGTGTTGAAAAACAGGTTGAGATCCTCAAAAGGAACAAACCAACCTAGTTAAAATTACATTAAGAAAATCAGGGGTAAAAAATGTCCAGATCATAGGTGATGTGAAATTTGGCATGAGCATGTGTAAAAATGACCAAATCTCTCCCAAGAAACCCATTGGGTTTAAAAGTACTAAATTGGATGTCTGACCAAAAGACCCACGTATTGACTCTAGTCAGATCCAATGGCGAAGTGAAGTACATATCAAGGAAATAAGCACTTGGCCTTAGTGTTGAAGATTTGCAGGATCTCCTTGAACTTACACTGTGCAGGGATGAGGATGATTCAAGTTCCAAGGATTTTGAAGTGGGATTTAGGAGACAAGCTAAGGAACTTCTGATGAGAAATAAAAATCCAGAATAATGAAGGGTTTTGGCATTATCTGTTCCAGGGGGAGATTGTTGGGATTGAGCCCTACTAGAGGAACAGATAATGATAGCCAAAACCGGATCATAACAGTGGATTCACAATAAGTAGCTGTTTACACTAGAACTTTCCCCTTGAAAGTGATTTGAAACATCAAATGTCCTCTATCCACTGATCGTATACAACAGCCACTGCCCTTAACAACTGATGAAGACCTTAAAGACTGTTGAAGTTTAAACATTGTTGTCCTATCAACTGTTGTTCTCTAAGCGCTGTTAAAGACTCAAGCACTGCCCACCCAAGGACTGATCAACCTTGAGGAAAGCACTGATGAAAGGAGAAAGCAGTAGTTTAGTGTGTTATCTGTTTTATATATATAGTTAGTGGTTAAGATTAGCAGTGTCTGTATAGGAACAGTGGTTATAGGTTGTTAGTTTGTTAGACGTCACTTTCATGGTGACGTCAGCTGAGATGCCTCAGCGGTTTGGTTTGTCTATAAATGCAACAGTACCCTGTACTGTTACATTTGATCATTTTGAGTGAGTTCTTCTCCTCAAATCAATCCTTTCATTTTGTGCAACCAACCACTGGAGTATCAGGCTGAGGGGGAGTTGATTTGTAAGCATGGTTGTAATCTTTTGATTTACTTTGTAATCTTTCGACTGATGCAATTCATGTGTTTATCAAATTCATTTCTCTTTAGGATTGTGTGTCCAAAGTTTGTTGTTCATTTCCACTGCACCTTACATGTTTTTCATATTCATTGATTGTTCAATTTACACAAACAAACACTCTCACAATAGCCTCCGATCCTAACAATTCATATTTCAAGTTCACATTATGCTTCATATGTTCACCTTCAAGTTTAACCATGGATATTTCAAGATCCATGCTTAAACTTGGTAGATCCAAGCTTTAACATACTTGATCTAATCATAAACACAAGATACCACATCAACAACTTCATTACATACACTAAAATTTCATGTAATCACTTATTTTCTTCATGAATATGTTAGATCTTCTTATTTTTAACATTAGAAGTTAAGTTGTTTTGATGGTGAATCTTGTACATAACATAAACATGACTTAAATTAGTGATCAAGAAGCTTACTACTAGCTCTAATGGCTAGGGAAGTGGCACAAAAATGGAGATGATGATCAAGGAGGTAAGTGAGTGGTTAAAAGCTCCACAAGGTGGTCCTTCAAGTTCTAGCACCATACACCTTCCTAAATGGCCTCCATACACCTTCTAGCAAGCTTGGATGGTGAGGAAATGAAGTGAAAATGAATGTGTATGGGTGTGTGTGTTGAGCCGTGAGTTAGAGATGAAGGGAGGAAGAAGATGAAGTTGTTTGAGAATGGGTGATTAGTTTAGGATTTATAAAGATTTTCCATATCTTTCTTATGGCATATTACTAGAATATTCCTTACACAAAATCTAATAAAATATAATAAAATCAAGTGAAATCTAATAAAATCCCCATGTGGGACCCATAGGGCCGGATTTGGTGAGGGGGGGGGGTAAAATATAAAATTTTGGAAGTTGAAGGTTTAAAGTGCAAATGATAAGACTTAAGTAAGTTTAAGTGTGTTTAGGTGTTTTTTTTATGATTTTTAAGGTGTTCTAGCATCAATACTAGTTTAATATCATAAAAACATTACTTTTAGTCAAATTTTGATGTCCCAGTTATTGTCCGGTTGTTCGGTTCGTTACGGTTCGTTAAAGTGCTGAATTGCGCAGTTTCACTAGGTATAAAGCACTTTTTATGGCAGTTTTAATTCCTGATACTTTGTAAGTTATTTTGGACAATAAAAAATAAATTCTACATGATATTAATGTGCTTAAAAGCTGATTATAGCCAAATTAGTGTTGATTTATGCTGAATTCTGCATTTAAAGCGCGTTTCAGGTGTCTTTTAGTGCATAGCTTAGCTTCCAGAAAGTTTATATGTTAACCCTTATGTCCACACTTGGGTTTTAATGTATTTTAGATGTTGGACCTATACCTAGGCCCTAATTCTAATATCTGACTGTTTTCTGCAGAACTACTGACACAATGTGTCTTACCGGTGAGTTTACTAGTCTTTCTGACGCAACGCTAAAAGTAATGCATAAAGCAATATTTGAAGTATAAAACATGCATGAATTCACATGTATAGCATGAAATTAGACAATGTTGACATTTAAGCACATAATTGCAGATATTTACTAATAATTAGACTGTACGGAAATTACCGATTTTATGCCAGTTGTCACAGTCTCCCCCCGTTAAAAGAATTTCGTCCCGAAATTCAGGCTGAGTTATCTCCCGCAGGAGTTTTCTCGAACAGATGGGGGTACTTGGCTTTGAACCGGTCGTCACGTTCCCACGTGTACTCGGGTCCGTGCTTAGAGTTCCAACGTACTTTGACAAGCTTAATGCGTCTCCTCCTTGATTTATGGATCTTCAATCCGTTACCTCAACAGGTTGTTCTGTAAATCGGAGTGTGTCGTCGATATGCACTTCATCCGTAGGGATGATAACGGTTTCTTGGGTTGGACTCTTTTTGAGGTTGAATACATGGAACGTATCATGTACACCATTAAGTTCTTCCGGTAACTCCAACTTGTACGCCACGATACCAATCTTTTCCAAGATCTCGAATGGTAAATTTATGCTCGTCTTGGTTTTGGAACGTTTGACGACGTAAATTTGCTGGATACATTGGACCATTCACTGTGGATTCCACTTTCCACGTTTCCGGACCTTGCCACGCCCTTCCAGGGTGAGACTTTCAATAAAATTTTGTCTCCCACCTCGAATTCTAAGGGTTTCGTCTGCGATCAGCGTAGCTCTTTTGTCGATCTCGAGCCGCCTTAGTGTGCTCTCAGATCTGCATGATCTTATTGGTCGTCTCTTGAACGAGTCAAGGACCAATTAACTGTTTGTTTCCAGCATCTGCCCAACACCACAATGAGCGGCACTTGCGGCCATATAGAGCTTCGAACGGTGTGGCTTTTTAGGCTCATATGGTAGTTGTTATTATAGGAAAACTCAACTAAAGGCAGATGAGTATCCCAGCTACCGCCTAGAGCCATAACACATGTGCGAAGCATATCTTCCAGTGTTTGTATGGTCCGTTCGCTCTGACCGTCTGTTTGCGGATGGAAGGCCGTGCTTAGATCTAGCTGAGATCCAAAGGCCTCTTGGAAGGATTGCCAGATCCTTGATACGAAACGTCCATCTCTGTCTAAAATAATCGAAACAGGCATTCCATGTCGTGCTACAATTTCCTTAAGATACAGCTCAGCAAGCTTTCCGGTGCTATCCTTCTCTCGGATGGGTAGGAAATATGCAGACTTCGCCAATCGATCGACTATCACCCATATCATATCATGCCCTCTAGGGGTCCTGGGTAATTTAGTTATGAAGTCCATCGAGGTTTGCTCCCACTTCCACATGGGTATCTCGGGTTGTTGCAGTAGGCCAGACGGTTTCTGATATTCGGCCTTGACCTTAGCACAGGTTAGGCACTTTCCAACGTAAACAACTACGTCGCTCTTAAGCCTTGGCCACCAGTAGTATTCTTTCAGGTCTTGATACATTTTGTCCGATCCTGGGTGGATCGAGTATCTTGACTTGTGAGCTTCATCAAAGATGACTTCTCGACTACCGCCATAGAGCGGAACCCAAATACGCCCCATAAAGTATAAGGTTCCCTTTTCGTTTGGCACCAATTTCTTCTCCATACCTCGGAGGTATTCAGCTCTACGATTCTCCCTATTAAGGCTTCTCGTTGTGCGTTATGAATGTGTGCAGTAAGATTTGTTCGAATAGTCATTTCCAATGCTCGAACCCCTTAGGGTCTTAACCCTTTCCTTTTGTCTTAACGCGTCTGCTACTACGTTTTCCTCTCCGGGGTGGTACTTAATCTCACAATCATAATCCTTTAGCAACTCAACCCATCGTCGCTGTCGCATATTAATTCCTTCTGATCAAACATGTGATGTAGACTCTTGTGATCTGTGAAGATTGTACATCGAGTACCATATAAATAATGTCGCCAGATCTTTAAGGCGAATACCACCGCACCTAGCTCCAGGTCGTGTGTGGTGTAGTTCTTCTCATGAACTTTCAACTGTCTTAAAGCGTAAGCGATGACCTTTTGGCGTTGCATGAGCACGCAACCCAATCCTTGACGCGAAGCGTCACAGTACACCACGAAGTCTTCAGTGCCTTCAGGTAAGGATAGTATCGGTGCATCGCATAACTTGTTTTTGAGAAGTTGGAAGGCTTCTTCCTGCTTATCACCCCTGTAGTACTTCTTATCCTTCTGCGTGAGGGAAGTCAACGGTCGAGCTATCATGGGGAAGTTCCCGATAAATCGGCGGTAGTAGCCTGCTAATCCCAAAAATTGTCGAACTTCGGTTGGAGTTTTGGGGGCTTCCCAATTCTTTATCGCTTCCATCTTCGCTGGATCTACATGAATGCCCTTCTCGTTCAGGACATGACCAAGGAACTGTACTTCACGAATTCAAAATTCGCATTTTGAGAACTTTGCATAAAGTTTCTCTTTCTTGGATCCTTAACTGGTGATATCCAGATCGAAGGTCGATCTTGGAGTAGTAACTCTATCCTTGCAACTGATCGAATAAGTCGTCAATCCTCGGTAGCGGATACCGATTCTTGACAGTGAGCTTATTCAGTTCTCTATAATCAAAACACATCCGCAGGGTTCTATCCTTCTTCTTTAAGAACAAAACTGGAGCTCCCCAAGGCGAGGGGCTCGGCCTTATAAATATTTTATCCAACAACTCCTGGAGTTGCGTAGATAATTCTTGCATCTCGGATGGCGCAAGTCGATATGGTGCCTTGGCCACAGGAGCGGCCCCTGGAACCAAGTCAATATGGAATTCGACTTGTCGTTGCGGAGGTAGTCCTAGCAAATCGTCGGGAAAAACATCGGGGAAATTCCTTCACTACAGGAATGTCTTCGAGTTTCGGCTCCTCAGCCTTCTTATCTACACCGTGCGCCAGGAATGCAACACATCCTTTCCTTAAGCACTTCTGCGCCTTCATAACTAATGTGGGATGTCGCAATCCACCGCCTTTGGGGGCCAGCGTCCCTGCATCAACTGCATGAAGGCCGTGTACTATAAGTGCTTCATCATCCGCAAGAGGAAGGCGAATGACTTTCTCATGACAAACCACTTCAGCCTTATCCTTGGATATCCAATCCATGACAACTACCACATCAAAACTAACTAAACCAACTGGTAGAAGGTTGATAGAGAATTTTCATTTCCCCAAGCCCAAGCATACAACCCTTAATAACTTTATCCATCCCGACTGATTTCCCATTTGCCAACTCTATAGCATGTGGGGAGTCTAGCTTACTTGTTCCTAAGCCAAGTACATCCTTAATACCACAGTCAGCGTTGGTATCAAATAGAATGGATGCAATGTGTCAGTTTATAAGGAACGTACTCGTAACTACGTTCGGGTCCTAGCATGCCTTGCGTATTCCCTTCATGAAAATGCTCCCAAGAGCTCGAACTTCTCTTCGAACAGTCCTTCTGATAGTGTCCTTTGTCGCCACATCCGCAACAATTCTCGGCCTTTGCCATTGCAATTACTGTCCTAAATTCCATTCACATGTCTCAAACCAGACCAGCATGCCTCCTTGTTATGCCCGGTCTTGCCCCAATTTCATACCTACGAGCCTTGCACGGACCTGTGTGATAATAACCACCTCTATCACCCTTTGGTAGTTCTCCTTGGTAGGTTTTTATCACCTATCTTAGTCGTGACAACGAATGCCTTGACTTTCCTAGTCGCAGCGGTTTCCTCATGCTCGTTGTTTGCTTCGTATTGGACGATTGCTTCAACAACTTGTTGGTTCCACAGAGCTTCAGGCTCAGCTCTTGTTGCAGGTAAAGGTTCTGATTAGACTCGGCCAACGTTTCCTTTGCTGTGGTTCCATGTGCTTCTCTTGTATGAAACATACTGACAAGATTAAACATTTATTTTGAAATAAATGTTGTTGTCGTACGTAGCAAACCTCCTCGGAGTCACCTTACTCCGATTGATGCAAGTCATCCAGGGCTATAAAAATACGGTGAGGTCTTCCCTTCACCTTGTTCCTTGTTTATTCCTCAAGTCTCTGACTCTTCCATAGTCTTTAGTTTTACATAAACGGGTATGCTTCACAGGAGATGGGGGGGTTGTGCATTTCTACCACGTATAGAGGTAAGTGATAGTGAAAACGCATAGATAAGGTCGTGAGGGTACATGACTTCTTCCTCGGGACCGAATTGTGCCTTCAGCAACCGTAAAGTGGTTTCCAGGGTGTGAATGCACTACCCAAACGATGGGGTGCACCACGGGATAATGAGGGTGGAAGTACTGATGGGTGCGTCGGTGTTGTAATATGGGTAGAAGTGTCTGACACGAAGTAGGCAAAGACAGGTTTCCTGCTCGTAAGGTGCTATAGCAATTATCTAGGTATTGCCCTACTAGATGAAGGTGTGAACACTTAGAAAGTGTTGGATGGGTGGTGACCATTAGCTTGGCCCGCAGAGTCCACCAGGATTTCCATGCACTACAAGTCGTTATTACATGGGCCCCCGTAGTAATAAATTGTCTTGCACGGTCACCCCAACTTTCCCTCATTCAAAGTAGATGATCAACCACAGAGGGGACACTACTGTCCTTATACCTCCGACATGAAAAGGACCATTATGGTGGTCTACGCGTCATCATTTGTTATCGCTACGCGCATATAGGCATAATGCTTTAGATGTAATAGGAATAAGGGGAATTCCTGGAAGTTGGAGGGGCACCTTCAAGATGAGTACTTCATCTTCCTTGATTGGACGGGAGTGTCGTCAATCTCGCTTCGTAAAAACCACCGGGGTCTTGTCTCACTGATAAGGTCGCTGTCCAAGGTTGCCTCCTCCGCCTCACCGTCACTGCCGTAGTTAGGCACCTTCGCATTCAAGGGGGAAGAACAACCATTTTCTACAGAATCAAGCTCGGGGCCTCATTTGGCAATCAACCATAAGCTCCGCAGTGTACGCGAGGTCGATAATCTCATTGCGCAAGTCAAGAATAATAATAGGATTCGAAGTCGAAGGTATCTCGTCAATAATCATTCTGTACACATATATGCATATATATTAATATATAATAACGTTACTTAGTATACATAAGCAAATAAATGCTACATGTCTCATATAACTCTCGTTTGTTCTTTCCATTGAAAAATGTTGGATTCATGGATCTTGGCGCTTTTTGTAAATGCAATGAAAAACCTTTTGTAAAAATGTTTTCCTGAGAGAGTCCTAATGATTGTAGTCTAGACTCGAGAAAGAATCCTAGTTCACTACAATCGAAGCTCTGATACCAAACAGTCACACCCTGACTTTTGCGGAAGCGTATGATGTGTGACTTGCTCAATATCATTGCATTCAATTATAATAAACAACTACATGATTAAAACAAGATGTTCATCCGTTCATAAGATTGAAATGTTACTAACACAAGTCATTTCAGTTCCAACCAAAACCCTCAAGTTATGATACAAAACAAAAGTGGATGACATCTAAACTTGAAATTTACGTCTTGAAAATAACACCAGCGCCCAAGATCCAACTTGTTCCCTGAAATACATGTAAGTTTTGTAAAATCGTCAACATAATGTTGGTGTGAGTTCATGCAGTTTTTGTATAGAATGTTTTATACTTGAATGAAAACATGGTATGTAACTTGTAAAACGTATCTGTAACTAGTACTGTGAATGTAAGGAATACGAGATCGCTAGTGGTTTGCAAGGCCACTAACATTTGTCACGACATAGGAAGCCACCAAACCTAGGCATTTTTGTCGAGTTTGACTGAGACACAGAAGCACTCATTGGTAGAAGTAGGCCAAGAGTGGGGTTGCCTGAAACCCATTAGATCTAACCTTTTGTTCCGCGGTCTAAATGTATACGTTGATTAATGGTGCTTATGGTACCCTATTCGTCACATGATCTATGTGTCATTCCTTAGTTTTGTATTCTACATACCATTTGTAAACATTCGAAACATTTGTAGCATGTATTTCACCCCCGAAGTTATAAAAACTGAAAACAGTTAAAAGAAAAGGGGGACATGAACTCACAACTTTGCGTATCCTGCGCCGTAAACTTCAAGATCCATGCTTAAACTGGTAGATCCAAGCTTTAACATACTTGAACTAATCATAAACACAAGATACCACATCAACAACTTCATTACATACGCTAAAATTTCATGTAATCACTTATTTTCTTCATGAATATGTTAGATCTTCTTATTTTTAACATTAGAAGTTAAGTTGTTTAGATGGTGAATCTTGTACATAACATAAACATGACTTAAATTAGTGATCAAGAAGCTTACTACTAGCTCTAATGGCTAGGGAAGTGGCACAAAAATTGAGATGATGATCAAGGAGAAAAGTGAGTGGTTAAAAGCTCCACAAGGTGGTCCTTCAAGTTCTGGCCTCCATACACCTTCCTAAATGGCCTCCATACACCTTCTAGCAAGATTTGATTGTGAGGAAATGAAGTGAAAATGAATGTGTATGGGTGTGTGTGTTGAGCCGTGAGTTAGAGATGAAGGGAGGAAGAATATGAAGTTGTTTGAGAATGGGTGATTAGTTTAGGATTTATAAAGATTTTCCATATCTTTCTTATGTCATATTACTAGAATATTCCTTACACAAAATCTAATAAAATAAAGTGAAATCTAATAATATCCCCATGTGGGACCCATAGGGCCGGATTTGGTGGGGGGGGGGGGTAAAATGTAAAATTTTGGAAGTTGAAGGTTTAAAGTTCAAATGATAAGGCTTAAGTAAGTTTAAGTGTATTTAGGTGTTTTTATGATTTTTAAGGTGTTCTAGCATCAATACTAGTTTAATATCATAAAAACATTACTTTTAGTCAAATTTTGATGTCCCAGTTATTGTCCGGTTGTTCGGTTCGTTACGGTTCGTTAAAGTGCTGAATTGCGCAGTTTCACTAGGTATAAAGCACTTTTTACGGCAGTTTTAATTCCTGATACTTTGTAAGTTATTTTGGACAATAAAACATAAATTCTACATGATATTAATGTGCTTAAAAGCTGATTATAGCCGAATTAGTGCTGATTTATGCTGAATTATGCATTTAAAGTGCGTTTCGGGTGTCTTTTAGTGCATAGTTTAGCTTTCGGAAAGTTTATATGTTAACCCTTGTGTCCACACTTGGGTTTTAATGTATTTTAGATGTTGGACCTATACCTAGGCCCTAATTCTAATATCTGACTATTTTTTGCAGAACTGCTGACACAGTGTGTCTTACCGGTGAGTTTACTAGTCTTTCTGACGCAACGCTAAAAGTAATGCATAAAGCAATATTTGAAGTATAAAACATGCATGAATTCATATGTATATCATAAAATTAGACAATGTTGACATTTAAGCAAATAATTGCAGATATTTACTAATAATTAGACTGTAGGGAAATTACCGGTTTTATGTCAGTTGTCACACATTAAGGGGCCTTAACTATTACATGGGTCATTATAATGCTGATGTGTTGAAAAATGCCCCTCAAGAGTATTAACCGTTACAGATGGTATAATAATACAATTTTAATACATATAAGGATGTAAACACAGTCATTCAAAAAAAAAAAAAATTAATAATAATAATTAGAAGAAGAAGGATATAAATAGATGGGAAATTGAATGAGTTGGACCAAAGAAGAAGGAGAAGGGCTATTGAATACGCCTATCTGTCCCCATTCCATCGATTTTTGTCATTAAATATCCTCCCACCTACATTAGTGCACTTATTAGTTACACGTCTTTTTCCTTGTTTCTTGTTTTTACATTCTCTTCTCTGTCAACCATAAAAAAAATATCAAATATCAATACCCCCCTACTGTTGTATCTGTATGTGTATCTACCCACCAACTGCATTCACTTCACTTGTTGATGATTGATTCCGTATAAAAGCATATCATTTTCTTTGTCACAAGAAAAAGGCCAGGCCTGCTTTTTTGATATGGGTATTATGAAGTCGCCTGAAGTAGGAAAGGAAGAGCCACTCCCAGTGGCAGCAGAGAGCAGCAAGAAGCTTGGCATGTACTTTGTTGAGTCTGACAACAGGCGTTCCCCTTTCGCCGGAGGCTACACCACCCTTGGCAATTCCCCGGTCAATATACATGGCAAGCCCATCCCTGATCTCTCCAAAACCGGAGGCTGGCTTGCTGCCTTTTTCATCTTTGGTAACTAAACTAAACTAACTAGTCTTCTTTTTTATTCAACTAATAATTAGCTAGCTAGCTATTATAAAACAATAACTAACTAACTAATTAGTTGTGGGTCGACCTCAGGGAATGAGATGGCAGAAAGAATGGCTTATTTTGGGCTTTCGGTTAACATGGTAGCCTTTATGTTCTATGTCATGCATCTCCCCTTCACCACTTCAGCAAATGCCATCAACAACTTCTTGGGAATATCCCAGGCTTCCTCTCTTATTGGTGGTTTTCTAGCTGATGCTTATCTTGGTCGATATTGGACTATTGCCATTTTCACTACCCTCTATCTTCTGGTGAGCTAATTAATTTAACTCTTTCTTTTTCTATTCCAATTTTGTAATCGCTTGTAAAGGGTTTGTCAGGAATAACGTTATGCGCCACCTTGAATGTGCTGGCCCCGAATCAACATGACTGCAGCCAGCTTTCCCTGTTATTAGGCAACTGCGAACCTGCAAAACCATGGCAGATGTCCTATCTCTATACAGTTCTCTATGTGACTGGGTTTGGAGCAGCTGGCATCAGGCCTTGTGTGTCCTCTTTTGGAGCGGATCAGTTCGATGAGCGCAGTAGAGACTACAATACCAACCTGGATAGGTTCTTCAACTTCTTCTACCTCTCTGTAACTCTAGGGGCCATTGTCGCTTTTACTGCTGTAGTCTACATTCAGATGCAGCTCGGGTGGGGCTTTGCCTTTGGTGCTCTCGCTGTAGCCATGGCCATCTCCAACCTCGTCTTCTTTCTTGGTACTCCCTTATACAGACACAGGTTACCTGGAGGAAGCCCTCTCACCCGTGTTGCTCAAGTCCTCGTTGCTGCTTTCCGCAAACGTAAAGCATCCTTTGATAGCAGTGAATATGTTGGTCTGTATGAGCTTCAGGGGAATAGGTGTGCTATCAAAGGCAGTGCTAAATTACCTCATACAGATGATTTTAGATTTTTGGACAAAGCGGCCCTGAGACTCGACACAAATACGAGTCCCTGGCACCTCTGCACTGTAACTCAAGTGGAAGAAGTTAAAATCTTGTTGAAGCTGATTCCTATTCCAACATGTACCATAATGCTAAGTGTCGTCTTAACAGAGTATCTGACGCTTTCGGTACAGCAGGCATACACACTCAACACTCATATTGGGCGCCTCAAGCTTCCAGTAACGTGCATGCCTGTTTTTCCAGGCCTCAGCATATTTCTTCTCTTGTCTCTCTACTACACCGTGTTTGTCCCTATATCAAGACGCATCACACATCATCCACGTGGGGCCTCTCAGCTTCAGAGGGTTGGCCTGGGGCTTGCCATTTCAATCCTATCTGTGGGGTGGGCCGGGGTTTTTGAGAGATACAGAAGGAATTATGCGATAAGACAAGGGTATGAGGTGAGTTTTCTGAGTCCGATGCCTGGTCTCAGCGCTTACTGGTTGTTGATCCAGTACTGTCTCATTGGGTTGGCTGAGGTGTTTTGCATTGTAGGCTTGTTGGAATTTCTGTATGAGGAGGCCCCAGATGCCATGAAAAGTATTGGTTCCGCTTATGCTGCTGTAGCTGGTGGCTTGGGCTGCTTTGTTGCCACCATCTTGAACAACATTGTCACCTCCATAACCGGGAATGAAGAGAAAAGACGAAATTCTTGGCTGTCCCAGAACATAAACACAGGAAGATTCGATTACTTCTATTGGCTTCTTACGGTTCTCAGTGTTATCAATTTCTGTGTGTTTCTATATGCAGCACGCAGGTACAAGTACAGGCATGGAGATTCCACACAATTAAGTAGCAAGTAAATTAATACATTTCAGAAATATGAGAGAACACAGATCTATTTGTATATTATGCGATGGATGGATTTTGAACATCATGATATGATGCCTAGCTCTGTTATAAACATCACCCTCATTTTCATATGTATGTGTCTATTATATGAAGACTTGCATCTCCTCAGAAGAAGAAATATCACCAATTAATATGATGCGTAATCCAATGTTTGTTTTATAACTTAAATAAAATAAACCAAATTTCAGTATAGCGATGTGATCTTCCTGGAAACCAAAAAATAAATATAAGATTAGTGATGTCCCTTAAATACTTATAGTTGATGCCATCTTCAATAAACCATCCCTCAAGTTTTCCACCGGAAATTCCTCTCATTCAGGTAACACGACTAGGCAAAACGTTATTCTTCCTATTTGCATAGTGGAATGAAGGAAGAGTGGAATCCTAACACCATAATCATCCTCTGTCAAAGCCCAATGGGTAACAACAAGAATTACATATATTCATATTCAAAAACATCTTCATTGGCCCAGTTCATCGTGCTTCCGCACCGATTACGATTATGTGTTCTTCATCGCCCAATTCTTTGCTAATAGTAACTTCCCTCCTTACTAGCTTCATTCTCATTGGTGTTTGATTCTACATGGCTTAAGCTCATTGATGGAGATGCGAAAAAGTCAACATGTTTACCACTAATCGAGTTTGGAGATGATGGAAGTTGTGCTTCCTCCGTTGTTGCCCAATCGCATGTTGGTAGTTTAGTGTTATCGACATAAATTTAGTGCTGTTGGATTAGCTCGTGGACTAACTTAATCTTACTAAATATTAAACGAGTTATGTCGGATTATAACCTCATGATCATATCAACATACGCTCACATGTTTAATGGGTTGCCTCTATAAGCTCGTTTATGGGTCATATCACGTTTAAAAGGGTTTTGTTGTGTTTTGGAGGAAAACATGCCTAAAAGGGGATTCGGGAAATTCTTATAAAGATAATATCAAACTTTTCAATAAAATAAGATTATATATTTTTCATAAGGCAGGCACCTCAAGTAACCTTTGGAACATACTTTTCGCGAACTTGGCCGCTTTATCATTAACACTTGTGTGTGTAGAATTG
The DNA here is from genome assembly GCA_030545235.1 of Helianthus tuberosus. Taxonomy (NCBI): domain Eukaryota; kingdom Viridiplantae; phylum Streptophyta; class Magnoliopsida; order Asterales; family Asteraceae; genus Helianthus; species Helianthus tuberosus. The sequence goes on from CM060450.1 coordinate 177,773,684, forward strand.
TTGATAGAACTATCGGGTTGACAACCCCGTCACTAACCGGTCACTACGGTTACGTTAAAGTGATGACTTTACATTACGTGATTGTCTAGCATTGATTAAAAGTTCATGCGTAAAATATATTACTCATAGGCCTTGCAACCTTGTGAATTTGAGCTATTGACTACGAAGTTCAATATTTCCAAATTGAAAACATGTTTTATATGAGAAAACTTTCACTAAAAGAAATTATATATGGAGTAATTTGCTTTTAGTTTTATACGTGAACTCACCAACCAATGTGTTGAGACTTGTTAGCGTGTTTTTTCAGGTACTTGAGTTCAACATCGGGATTTTGGCGTAACGTGTGTTTAGTGGATGAATAATAATGAACTTATGTTTTTGGACAATGTTTAAAATTTGTGACCTTTGTACTAAGATCCATAACGGATCAAACAACTATGTTGTAGTTGTGTTTTCTTTCAAAATGGGATTTCTAACGTCGTCATTAAAATAAATCTCCAAAATAAATAGTGTATCATCCACTAGGGTGGGGTTCGGCTACAAAGTCAATTTTTCCTATAAAGTGTACAAAGTCATAAAACACCACAATTTCAGCCATAAAACACACTCAAAACCCATAAATAACAGAATGAGGATCACTAAAACACAATATCCAAACCCTAATAGTTCATAAAAACTTCAAACACACCATTGTAGAACTATGAATATAAAACACAACATGATAATTAACATAAAACACACTAATGTTAGTCATTCGAAAAACAAAGCCTTATCATCCAAAACATAACACAAAACCCGGAAATATAGCGTTTTGGTAATCTTCACTTTGTTATTTGTGGGTTTTGAGTGCATTTTATGGTTGACATTATGGTGTTTTATGACTTTTTACACTTTGTAGGAAAAATAGACTTTGTAGCCAACTCCCACCCTCATCCACTAAACACTTATGGATACCAACCTCCGTCACCGCGATGTCTACATGTCCGCTATGAGATTTTTGGGATGTGACATTACATGTATATACAATAATTTAGTTTCTATGCTAGAAAGAAGACCGTATTACGTAATCATGATGATCGATTACCAAGCTTTCTTGAAATGTTTGTACCCTGTAAAATTGATATGAATAACACAGAAACAAGACAAAAACAACACCACCAGATGTAGTGACAAAACATAACGTAAAACTTTTATTAGTTAATGACGTGACCGTGTCGTCCCGATCAGTCAAAAACCCAATTAAACCTAGGTAGCTAGGGTAAGTCGGGTATCGTATCCACGAAGAGCTTGTGGTCAGTATTGCACGACCCGTTCGATTAGTTAGACTATTTACAAATAATGTACAAAGTGATTATGAAGATTGCTAATTTTATTTGTTTAATTAGTTTGAAAATAAATCGAAGTGAACCGACAATGGGTATTATCTAAAACACTTGCGATTAACTAAAATATTAACTAGAAAGTTGAAACAAGAAATGAGAATGCGTATCACACCCGGTTCGATAATTGCAAGACCTAGGGTTTCTACATGTTTTAACTTGATTCAATTGCATATAGTGATTAACGGATTACTATCACGAAGCTTAGGTGCCAATTGCTATCAACGTCATAGACAACGGACCGTAATGCACTTCGTTGCCTCGGACATGTAAATCCTAACCTACGATAAGGCATAAGTGCACAAATTCATTTCGCAAAGTCATAACTTTATCATCGTTCGACAATTCACAAATTCAATTCAAATGCACGACAATTATCATAAGTTTCAAATACTAAACAATTTGTCACAAAACCAAATTAAAATACAAATGTATAAACCCTAAAAATCTTACAACATCTACACCGGGTTGAATCCGAAGAGACTAGCCGCTCATTATGCTTTCGATAACTTGAAAGAGAGATGAAACCATGATGATTATGTTGAGAGGATTAGAGAGCTTCCCCTCTTAAATTCCGTCCCAAAACAGCCAAAGCTACCCCCCTTTCGTTTTCCTCTGTAACCGTCCCTGTATATGAGAAATCTTCTTTTTTTTTTTTCGAATCCAGACCTCCCCCCACTTCGATAGTGGCTGCCAATAATCGTGATGTTCTTGGGCCGGTTTGGGAGCCCAACGTAATTAATGGGAGCCCAAAAAACTATTTAATTGCTGCCCCACTTTCATGAGTTGCTGGCGCTGCTGACTTCGTGGCCCACCAAACATTCACATCACGTGCAAAGTGCAAACCATGTTCCCAAGTTGTTGTATATGGCTGTCCAAATTAATGTGATTGATGAGGCCCAAAGTGGTGTTATCTTGCTGCTAATATTCGATAATATGCTGCCAATCTCGATGATGATATGACTTATATAATGGTCCAATGAGAAATCCCTTTAATGCTTTCATGATGTTCCATTTTGTTCACAAGATCACGTGAATTATAAATGGTGAAAATCTCATGAGTTTTCTTATTAATAAATTCCCCACTAGAAGCCCGATCATGAGATTGTTGACTCTTCACATGGATCCCCTCATATTCACGTGTATATGATGCTTCCTGTGATGTGATGATGAACGATTTTTTTAATGGTTAAATATAATAATCAAACCTCCATCACAAAAGCCTGCTAAAAAGTTCCTTGATATTGCCGGCCCTCAAGTCAAGCTTTTATATCTCTTGCACATTACAGATGGTTTATGATCCGAAACACATCCCGAACATCACCGTTTGCTGCATTTATCAGCGTTGGACGCTCCACTTCATCTCTAACCCAGTTAACTTCCCCGAGTTAAGCAATTTAACCTGCATAGCCACAATTTCTCGTAGTTAACTTATTAAATGCATCTAATTACTTAAAACTAAACAAAACACGCAAGATATACACTTTAAAGCTCGGGTTTCACCCTCTCCATCACATCCTCACACTTGTCGTTTGCTTGCCCTCAAGCAAATCTGTTTCTCACTTTCACGTGGGTCGAACGAGAAACACATTTCCCATTCCCGAGACAAAGGTTAAGGTCTAATGTCATACCCGGTTCAAACTTTTTTACAATTTACGAAAAATTTAACGAAAAAGTGAATAATCTCATATAAAATGGTTATCCAAGATTAACCCGCCCTTGAAACCAACAAATCATGCACATCCCTCACAATGTTCTCTCCACTCGGTTTAAAATTGGCTAATAATTGATGCATTAGCGCTTTTGAAATAATCACTCACCGATTAGAACACGTACCCGCATAGGCTTGAAACTCAATCATTCTCCACCACCGAACACGAATACTAAGAACAAGTCATAAGGTCTTTGGAGGGTTGTAACGGGGCTAGGCTAAGATAATGGAATTTTTTTTTTAGTGGCTAAGGTGATGAAAATTCGATTTTTATTACAATGCAACTATTCTAAACACGAGTAAACTATAAACATCATGCTCAGAGGCAACGAGTTTCGCCTTTTATTCAATAACTAATACTCATATTTTTTTTTGTATTTTTCTCAACAATTTTTCTCTTTTTTTTTCACAACTTTTCTGAATTTTTTGATTTTTGATTTTTTTTTCGCAAAATGTAAAGCACAACTATACAAACAAATAGACCTACAATCGAATTTTCATCACACGGGTTTAAAAGAAAAAGGGTTTAAGGTTATGGGCTAAAGGGTGGTCAAACGAAAGGATTAGGCCCAAAATTGGCTACTAGGGGATAATTTTTGGGTAAGGATATAAAAATGGTGTAAAAGGAAAAGGTTTACCTAATGCCTTAATCATTCTCGTGCTTGTATTCGGTCTATGGTCTCGAACGTATCCAAAGTTGCAAGTTCTACAATACGCGACTAATGGTCCACTCAAACAAAAAAACATGTATATGTAAATCTATGATATAAAAGTGGCTCAAAACCTCACGTATAAGGGTATGGTATGTGACATGCATAAACTACTAGTTTCTTAGGCGGATTATTCCCAAATAACCACCCGCTAAATACCCGTCATGCTATTAATTCGAACTTGACCATGACAATAGACCAAATGGGTTGTGACATCCCTCGTTGACTTAACTACTTGTGCTTTTAAGATCGCTTTTGAAACAAGATATTTTTGAATTTTTTTTTTTTTGAATTTTTCTCCCATCCCCACACTTGAGGTAAACATTGTCCTCAATGTGTAGTGTTTAAATGAACGGGTCAAAAACAAAAATTTTTACTACTCCCCCATCCCCACACTTGAAGTACATATTGTCCTCAATGTGTAAGAACTAGATTATTAAACACACAAGGGATGTGACACGGCTAATTCCCCAAAATTTCACCCCGGAAAATAATGTACACTTTACAATCCACTTATTTGCTAATATGAAGATCAAAAGTAAAAAGAAACGTATGCACCTGGTTTTGAGCTCATTCTTCGTATGCTCCTCTCCTCTTCATGAAAGCGGTTGTCCCACGAACCCAATGTACCTACAAATCTTAACCCTTGTGTAGAAGCATGCTTCTCACAACCATCAAAATTTGTTAGTTACCTAGTTCTACCACTTTTATGAAAATATTACCAAGCTATACGTTATTTCACTTTGATTTATGTGGAAAATTAATTTACAATAACAACAAACCTAACTCACTTTCGTAGGAATCACGGTTGCATTTAGCTTATGCAACAAGCCCTTTTAAACCTCCCGATAGCTCGGGAGGACGAGAGGTCTCGTGAGGGTTATATAGGGAACACACCCACAAAGTTCATTTAACTAAGAAAAGAAAAAAAATAATAAAATAAAAAAATAACGAATAATAGTACAAACTCTACAACAATTATACCTGATTTGCCTCTCATGGTGGTCGAAGTGAACATTTGCCTACCGAGTTTCCAACATACGCTCGGTAATTAGCATGCCGAATCCATACTCTTTTTATTATATTCGGCATACGCAATGTACAATTTCGGGTTCGTCTCTTAACAACATGGCCAGTGTCTTGCAACGCCACCCTTCGAATCCTTATGCCCGAACCCGTATCCCCAACTTTGTTGGTTGGAGTGATAAGTTTGGGAGAAGGATGAATATGAATGTGAGCTTCTTTCAAATCCGATTCGTCTTGCGGTGTCATGTCTTCCGCTCGGTTCAAACATTCAACTTCTTGCTCCGAAAGATCACTAACCTCTTCCACCACATCACCATCCACCATTGTACCACTAGCCAACACCTCTTGGTCTCGTCTAAGTTGAGCCAATTCTTCAACGAGTTGACCCACTTTCTTTGCCAAGGCTTCATTAGCTTTATCTTTCGCCTCAAGTTCCTTCTTCAGTTCCATCTTAATCTCTTGATTTGAAGTAATGATAGCATTCATGATTGCATCGAGCTTGGAACTTATTGAATCTTGAGGTTCTTCGGATGCCAGTTGAGGGTATTCATTATAATAATCATCATACTCCACCCGGTAACTTGAGAAATGTGGCAATTCGGGTTCATAATTGTTGTAATCCCGCTCTTGCTCATAGTGGCAATTCATCTCTAAATGGTAGTATTCTTGATATGAAGGTGGCTTGTAACCGGACTTTATTTTTCCTTTCCAAAAGACTGGATCTTTCCAAACCACTGGACAATCTTCATGTATGTGAACTTTTCCACAACAAGGGCATGACTTTTCTTGCTCCGGTGGTGGAGGTGGTCTAGTGTATGGATAAGGTGAGGATGGACCATTGAAATCTTCATAATCCGCCCTCCTATAATCAAACAATCCGCTGAGGTAGTCTTCCCGTTCCTTGTTGGCTTGAACTTTTTCGTAGAAAACAGAGCAATCCTCTAAATAGTGCTCTCCGCTTCCGCAACACTCACACGGATCATCATCAACCCAATTCATATTGAAAGATGGTACCTGCAAAACATGTACCTGCACAAACAAGCTCGACCACCCAAAGTAAAATCACAAAAATACAAGAAAGAAAAACTAAACTAAAATCGAACAAGCAATGAAATACTAAGCGCACAAGCTCCCCGGCAGCGGCGCCATTTTGACGTGACCGTGTCGTCCCGATCAGTCAAAAACCCAATTAAACCTAGGTAGCTAGGGTAAGTCGGGTATCGTATCCACGAAGAGCTTGCACGACCCGTTCGATTAGTTAGACTATTTACAAATAATGTACAAAGTGATTATGAAGATTGCTAATTTTATTTGTTTAATTAGTTTGAAAATAAATCGAAGTGAACCGACAATGGGTATTATCTAAAACACTTGCGATTAACTAAAATATTAACTAGAAAGTTGAAACAAGAAATGAGAATACGGATCACACCCGGTTCGATAATTGCAAGACCTAGGGTTCCTACATGTTTTAACTTGATTCAATTGCATATAGTGATTAACGGATTACTATCACGAAGCTTAGGTGCCAATTGCTATCAACGTCATAGACAACGGACCGTAATGCACTTCGTTGCCTCGGACATGTAAATCCTAACCTACGATAAGGCATAAGTGCACAAATTCATTTCGCAAAGTCATAACTTTATCATCGTTCGACAATTCACAAATTCAATTCAAATGCACGACAATTATCATAAGTTTCAAATACTAAACAATTTGTCACAAAACCAAATTAAAATACAAATGTATAAACCCTAGAAATCTTACAACATCTACACCGGGTTGAATCCGAAGAGACTAGCCGCTCATTATGCTTTCGATAACTTGAAAGAGAGATGAAACCATGATGATTATGTTGAGAGGAATAGAGAGCTTCCCCTCTTAAATTCCGTCCCAAAACAGCCAAAGGCTACCCCCCTTTCGTTTTCCTCTGTAACCGTCCCTGTATATGAGAAATCTTCTTTTTTTTTTCGAATCCAGACCTCCCCCCACTTCGATAGTGGCTGCCAATAATCGTGATGTTCTTGGGCCGGTTTGGGAGCCCAACGTAATAATGGGAGCCCAAAAAACTATTTAATTGCTGCCCCACTTTCATGGGTTGCTGGCGCTGCTGACTTCGTGGCCCACCAAACATTCACATCACGTGCAAAGTGCAAACCATGTTCCCAAGTTGTTGTTTATGGCTGCCCAAATTAATGTGATTGATGAGGCCCAAAGTGGTGTTATCTTACTGCAAATATTCGATAATATGCTGCCAATCTCGATGATGATATGACTTATATAATGGTCCAATGAGAAATCCCTTTAATGCTTTCATGATGTTCCATTTTGTTCACAAGATCACGTGAATTATAAATGGTGAAAATCTCATGAGTTTTCTTATTAATAAATTCCCCACTAGAAGCCCGATCATGAGATTGTTGACTCTTCACATGGATCCCCTCATATTCACGTGTATATGATGCTTCTTGTGATGTGATGATGAACGATTTTTTTAATGGTTAAATATAATAATCAAACCTCCATCTCAAAGCCTGCTAAAAAGTTCCTTGATATTGCCGGCCCTCAAGTCAAGCTTTTATATCTCTTGCACATTACAGATGGTTTATGATCCGAAACACATCCCGAACATCACCGTTTGCTGCATTTATCAGCGTTGGACGCTCCACTTCATCTCTAACCCAATTAACTTCCCCGAGTTAAGCAATTTAACCTGCATAGCCACAATTTCTCGTAGTTAACTTATTAAATGCATCTAATTACTTAAAACAAAACAAAACACGCAAGATATACACTTTAAAGCTCGGGTTTCACCCTCTCCATCAGTTAAACAACCCTAAAAACACCCAACCTCCCAAGATCTTACAAATTGTAAGATCTGTAACAACAATACAACAAGATATAATCAACTGATGATAATCAATTGATTAATTAGAATGATACAACCAAAATATGATGATCCACAAGATCAACCAACAATACAGAAGTAACAATGAGATAAGATCAGCAATAGATCTTCAACAAATCTTCAACGGAGCAATGGAACAATCCAGAGAGAGAGTATGAGAGGCTGATGTGTAACAAAGTGACAACTGAAACCCTAGCTTCCATTGAACACTCTTTTATATCATATAACTTGAAAGTTACACTTTGCCCCACAAGAATAGGCTCTCCTGATCGGACCCCCTGAAATGTTACATATATAGCCCTCGAACTTGAACCTGTTTACAACTCTGGCATAAAATCAGTTATAACAATAACAAGTATAGTTATAACAACCAAGCCCATCTCAGACATAGCCCATCTTAGACATATCACACACAGGCCCAATAGCCCAATATGTATAAAAGCACCAAACTGATACAGCCCAACAATAAATAAATGAATACTATGATGTATGAATTAACCGAATGAGAATTTCACATTTTAACATCCCCCCATAATCGATACAGTAAACATGTCAAACATCCCTAATTTTTCACACAAAGCTTCATGTTGAAACCCATTCAACCCTTTGGTGAATAGATCAGCCAATTGATCCTCAAATGCAACTTTTTTTCAGGAAGAACAACTCCATTTGCAATCTTTTCTCTCAAAAAATACAAATTAATCTCAAAGTGTTTGGTCCGTTCATGAAACACTGGATTAAACGCAATAGAAATGGCAGACTGACTATCACAGAGTAATTTAACTGGCAACTTATACTCAACATTAAACTCATAACTTCACAAGAAGCAGAGCACATTTCTCTATACTCTGCTTCAGCGGTAGATCTTGCAACAACAATTTGTTTTTTAGACTTCCATGAAATAAGAGAGCTCCCCCCCCCCCTAAAAAAAAAAAAACCAAACCCAGTAGTCACTGACTTTCTAGTGGCCAAACATTTAGCCCAGTCAGAATTAACAAACCCTTTTAGAACAAAGTCATTTTCTTTTTTAAACAAAATCCTTTTACTTGAGGATTGTTTTAAATATTTAAGTAACTTCAATGCAATTTGCAAATGATATTCTTGTGGAGAATGCATAAACTAGCTTAAAAACTGTACGGCATAACTTATATCTGGTCTAGTAATAGACAGATATATTAGTTTGTCAATAAGTTTTTGAAAATTTGTGACATCTTTTACAACATTCTGATTTTGATTTAACTTGTTAACAATAACATGACTTTGTTCTATAGGAGTGTTAACAGGTTTAACACCTAGATACCCAAATTCATTAATCAGCCAAGACAATACTTACGTTGATTCAAACAAATACCACTTTCAACATATAAGACCTCAATACCCAGAAAATATTTCAACACACCCAAATGCTTGATTTGAAAATTATCACTTAAAACCTTTTTAATTCTAACGATATCAACTTCAGAATAACCAGTGACTACAATATCATCCACACAGACCAAGAGCACAAAAAACACAGACCAAGAGCACAACAAACACAGACTTATCAGAAAGTATATACATAGAATGATCACATAGACTCTGCACAAAACCCATTTTAAGCAAAACTTCATTCCACTTTCTAGGTGCTTGTTTTAACCCATATAACGACTTAACCAACTTACACACTCTAGTCTCATTTTCAGGAAAATACCCAGGTGATAATTTCATATATACATCTTTAGAGATAGACCCGTAAAAGAACACGTTATTAACATCTAATTGGAATATTTTTCAGTTATTTTTAACAGCCATACTTAAGACACACCTAACAGTGACCATTTTAACAACAGGAGAAAATGTCTCTCCAAAATCAAGCCCTTCACATTGACTATACCCTTTAGCTACTAACCTAGCCTTAAACCTCTCAACTTCACCATTAGATTTATATTTAATTCTGTATATCCACTTGCATCCTATGGCCTTTCTATCTTTCGGAAAATTAACCAAATTCCAAAAACCATTCCTATATAATGCTTCCATCTTCTTATTCATGGCATCTACCCACATAGGATCTTTAACAGTATCACTAAAGCATGCAGGTTGAATAGTTTTATTCAAATTGGACACAAAACACATATTATCAAAAGACAGATTTGAATAATTCACAGATTTCTCTATACCATACTTGAATCTACCCTCAACAACATATTCATTAAATCTTTTAGGCATAGAAATATTTCTAGAAGAACGTCTAACATGTTGCGTGCCCTCAGATAGCTTTGTGTCAACATTTGATCCTGACGTGTCCTGTGCCATACCACTATTACCTTGACCACTACTGCTCACCTATTCTATATGTTGACCAAGATCAACTCCAGAATTAGGGGCTGATGTAGAGGGTGACAGTGGTTGCTGATCATCACTAAAAGGATCATGAGCACCGCTGATACCCTCTTCATCATTGGGCATGTTAGAAACTTCAGATGTAATATTATCAAAAAAGTTTATATGATTCAGATTTATTTCACAAACATCTTCTTGGTTATCAAAAGATTTAAGCTTAAAAGGTACACATTTTCATAGAACTTTACACCTCTAGAAAAAAAAAATACTTTCTTGTTGTCCAAACTCCACAGTTTATACCCTTTTTTTACATTAAAATAACCAAGGAAAACACATTTGTCTGCATGATATGCAAACTTATCAGGTTCATTTAAAATTGTACTAAAACATAAACATCCAAAGTTCCTTAAATGTGACAAAGAGGGTCTAAATCCAAACATCATTTCAAAAGGACTTCTACTATTCAACACATAGGAGGGTAACCTGTTAATTAAATATACAGCAGTTAGAATACAATCAGACCAAAACCTTAAAGGTAAACCACCCTGGAATATCAAGGCCCTAGTTGTGTTTAAAATATGTCTATGTTTCCTCTCCACCACACCATTTTATTGTGGTGTATAGGAACAAGAAGTCTAATGTAAAATCCCTTTAGATTTACAAAACATATTTATATTATTATTCACAAATTCAGTCCCATTGTCACTTCTAAACACTTTAACTTTCTTTTTAAATTGAGTTAAAACCAATTCATAAAAATCTTTTAAATTTTCAAATACTTCTATTTTATTTGACAAAAAATAGCACCACATAGACCTTGAAAAGTCATCAACAATTGTCAAAAAATACTTAAACCCTTCATAACTAGTGACTTTGTATGGACCCTACAAGTCCAAATGTACTAAGTCACCAACAGATTTGGTTTTATGTTCACTTAAGGGAAATGGGACCCTAACTTGCTTAGCTCTATGACATATTTCACATGGACCATGATCACTAGAGTTTAGATTAAGATGTTGTTTTAACACAGCTAAGACCTGGTCTGAAGGGTGCCCTAGTCTACTATGCCAAGTAAAAGATTTCACAGAACTATTAAAACAAGCATTAACAGAATTACCATTATTTCCTACAAAATACAATCCACTATCCCGACTACCATTCACCAGGACTTTCCTTGACTTGGAATCCTGTAATACACAACTATCCTCATTAAACACAACTAAAACATGGTTATCCCAAGCCAACTTGTACACAGACAACATGTTAACATAAATAGTTAGGAACATAAAAGACATCTTGCAAAATTATATCCTCTGTTAGTTTTAGATTACCAATCTTTAGAACCTTAACATTTGTTCCATTAGGGTGACTCACAGTAATACCAAACTCAGATACATCAACAGCATTTATTAAATTTTTATCAGTCTTAACCATGTGTTGACTAGCCCCTGAGTCAACAATCCACCCATAGTTATTACTAAACATAAAAGAACTGGAACAACTAACAAAGTTAAACACATTAAAGCACTCACCCCCCATACTAGGATTCTGAGACTCTGACCCACTGTTTTCACCAACTAAACTCAATAACTTGGTAATCTGCTCAGAAGTTGATGTGTGCAAAATGTAACATATAAATTACATCAAATGAGGCATAAAACTAACCCTTTTTAGTTTTAATGTTGGAAAAAATGTGTTTTTGTCTTCCTTTTGAATTTACAGGGCCAAATGAGCTTAAACGAGCAAAAGGAACAAATATACAGTCAAAACCAACATAAATACAAAGAAAAGGAATAAACGTGACATGCACGACCCCTTGGCAGCATCCCCAAAGGCAAAAACAAGAAACAGAAGACTGACCACGGGCCGTGCCCACTGGACACGGGGGCGTGGTCAGCTGCCTGAAGAAAAGACAAAGTTGTGGAAGCTTCTACGCCCACCACGGGGGCGTGCCCAGCTGAGCACGAGGCGTGGTCAACGCTAAGATACGTAAAATCTTGCAAAATCTTGTTTGTACAGATACACTTCTGCCCACAGGGCCGTGTCAGCTGAACACGGGCCGTGGGGAGCTCTCTGGTGACACATGCATTTAATGAAGGAAGAGAAAAGGCTGGCCACGGGGGCGTGCCCGCTGGACACGAGGCCGCGGCCGGGGTTCTGTTCAGGCTATAAATAGGGGTGCTTGGTTCACTTCAAAGGCATCCCTTGGCAAACCACCACTCTCCCACTTTGCCACCATTCCACCACCACTACAACACCCACATCCACATCCACCACCATCATCCATCATCCACCTTAGAGTGTGTGTAGTAATCTCGGGATCCAAGATTGATAGTAAGAGTTCTTACCAATCAAAGGCCATGTTTGGTTAAGGCTCTTACATCACTTGGTGAAGACAAGTCTTTTATGTATTACTTTTGATTTTTAATCTTTTGGCACTTTTTATTTGTTTTTGTATTAATGACTTTAATAAATAGTTTCTTATGTTGAAGGTGAATTTTCTTTATCATTTGTTAGTGGTGTCTTGGCATTACTTTACTGTCTATATAAAGTAAAAGATTTACACCATTCATGTCTCTACGGTCTATATAGAGATACGTTGGCTACCTGGTCGGGGGTTAAGGGAATGGTTTAGTAAGGTTCTTGCCTTGTTCAGTGTATAGATCCTGCAAGGACCTGGGTCAAGCTTACTAGGACCTCCTTCAATACCCACTGGTATTGGATGACGGGGGTGCGAATGGCTTGATCCCCTCATATGTCAACTACTATTAATACATTAAACCGGCTACTTGGGATTGTATCCCTGCTGACTCAAACCACTTAGCCGAGGGTAACGTCACCTTCAAAAGAGGGGCCTACCACTTTTCGCATTAATAACTTAATTAATTATCTTTCAATATTCCAACCCTTTGGGATTGTATCCTTGCTGATTCAAACCACTGGGTTGAGGGTAACGTCACCTTCAAAAGAGGGGACTACTACTATAACTAAGATAATCTCTTAAAAAGTCCGAAAGTGAAAACATTATCAAAGGATACATTAAAGGCGAGTCGGATCCAAGTGATTCATCTTGTCTATCTGTTTTTATTTATGCATTTTTAGTTTATATTTTCATGTTTAAAACCTTTTCTAAAAAATTTTATATTGATTAGACGTTGAGGATAAACCGGTACTAAAAAGCTCTTGTGTCCTTGGACGACCTCTGTATCTTACCAACGCTATACTACGCTCACGATGGGTGCACTTTCCCAAGTGTGTGTTTAGTGTTAGTAGAATATCGTGTTATATAAATTTAAAACTTGACTAATGTGTAAAATGGGCGTAAAATATCAATAAAAATATATCACGCTTCACACACACCAGAAGTAAAAGGCAACCCAGACATAGTAGAAGCAACATATTTTCCAACAACAGAACTAGACTTATTATTACTCCCTTTGTCCCATTATAAGTGTCCATATTTTCGTTTTTATTTGTCCCACTTCAAGTGTCCATTATTAAAATTTACTAGCCAAATTCCAAGTTTATCCTTACCCTTTGATATAGACAACATGAATAAATAAAAAATATAGGTAGGCCACACACTAGAAAAGAACAAGACAAAAAAAAAATCCATCTTTCATATTTGAACGAGTACATGTATTTTGTTATCTAATGAATTCATACACTAACTTGACAACAAGACAAAAGATTTTTCATCTTCAATTTTTCTTTACATGCATGTGCTATATAAGACAAAAGAATTTCCATCCTTTCCTTTGCTTCTTCCTTTTCTTTTTCGTTTCTCTAGTGAGCTAAATGTGAGACTACTTCATCAATTAAATTGCTATCACACTCGATTTGCAACGGTAACTTTCCTTGAAGTTCCAATTTACCTTTACCAATATGTGGTGTTTGATAATGGTTGCTACCATGCACCTTCATGATTTCTTTAATGCATGTTTGTAGAGTTAAAAAGACATTGTTAAGCTCATGGGATGACATTTTTTCAAAAGAGGTTTGGACTGCATGAACCAATTCATCTATTGATCCCCAAACCTCTTGTTCTTGAAGTGATTGAATCGCGCGAAAAAACCCGAGATCTAACACATTTAAATCTGGGATATTTGGAGGTTGAAAACGAAGTCGAATATCAAACCTATCTCGAGATGCTTCTTGAATAAATTGTTCATCGTCAATATTAATATGTAGCTTCGCGTTGTCTTGTTGAATAAAAATTGGACCCGTATAACCTTGTGGCCATTTATCCCTTATAGCCGGTAGTACTTTATCAATTAACCATGACCTCGTTACTTCTTTAGTCACCGATAATAGAGGCTTAGTCTCTAAAGTTCCCGCAACATGATTCTTACTTGAACGTTTTACGGGTTCAAGTTTTGTGAAAGGAAAGATACCTATCTTTCCCGAAAAATGTTCATTACCCAACGTATCAAATCTTGGTCGTGCAACAGCGGCTAGAAACATGAACTTTGTGATAAATTTTTTTGATTTACACGTTCTTAATGGCTCATCCTCGCCAGGTACAAGGTAGTAACATTTTGATGGTTTCGACATGTAAAACCATTTTTCATCAATGTGAACGACGTTAAACATATCATAAAATGAAGGAGTAGACAAAGATGGAGCAATCATTGATAAACTAAATTCTAACCTTGCTTTTTTAATTTATTCTCTTCTGTCAAAGTCAGCTTAATAGCATTTGTGTGTGGTCGAAGTTCACCTTCTTTTATTCTTCTATGCACCGTTACTTTTGGTACATTGATTGCTTTTGCAATTGATCGGATATTGGTTCGAAGACGTAGTGCTATTTGTGAAACTTGATCGAAATTGATTTGTATCCTTTTTTGTCTAACTACATATGGTTTCCTTGAAGACACATTGACCAAATATCCATTGCTGACTTGAAATCTAGCTCGATGCCAAAAACAATTTACGGTGCGGATAGATACGGAGAAATGCGATGCCACATCGCTTATAGATCCATATTTTTGTTTTCTGTCGATACTTTGTTTCAACAAGGCTTCATATATGGTTCGACGTTGGGAATCCGTCAAGTTTGGTTTAGTGTTTGAGTTGGTAAGGCTATCCATTCAATATAAAGAAACTGAATACACAAAACCTAGCTTATTGAAGAAGAAGGACTGAAGGAGTACTCTGACATTAAGCAAATGGGTTTGATCACAATTGAAATGGATACTTTATTAATAAAAAAGGCAGTAAAACTTGACGGTAAATATGCAGTGGTTTTGACTCCAAAAATTGAATGGATAAAATCTACTGTAACAGTAATTATTTGGCAGTGAATATTGAGATAAGTAGTGGCTCCAAAAAATTCAATACTGACTCTTTGGAAACAAAGTTGTCAGTATACAACTTAAGTAGGGTCAACAAACATTAGTTTATTTTTTTTTACATAATTGATATTTTGAGTATGTAAAGGGTAATATAGTCATTTGGTAAGCAAAGAAAACAATAATTTAATCTACCTTAAACTTTGTGTTTTTCATTTGACTGGGACGAAGGGAGTATTATTAGTAAAAATTGCCTTTATTAGAAGGATTATTATTATTATTAACTCTTTTCTTAAAACCTGGACGATAACCAACAATTTCAAAGCACCTATCAACAGTATGACCCAACATATTACATTGTGTACACTTCAAATTAGGGTTAGGTCCTCTAGTTAATATTCTTTTATTATCAAAACCTTGATTAGACTTAGACACAAGTGACACACTCTGTGTTTCAGACCCACTGCTAGACAACATATATGACTCTTCTCTAGAAACAATAGAGAATGCCACCTTAACAGAGGGAAATGGTTCTCTTGTCAAAATATTATTTCTCACAAGTTGATATACATCATCAAGACCCATGAGAAACTGCATTAGTTTTATAAGTGTTGAAAAATCATTGAAATCCTAAGCAACTTGACAAGAACAGGAAGGCAGATGAAGCATAGCATCAAACTGCTTCCACATTGTCATCAACCTATTATAATACTTAGCAATGGTGTTGCCATTTTGAGAAATACTATTAATTTTTTTATATAAGTCATAGACAACATAACCATCAACCTTGTAAAAAGACTCTTTAAGATCAGTCTACAATGCAGAAGCCAACTTAGAAAACACTTAACCAAGAAAAAGTTCTTTAGAAACAGAATTTAATAACCAAGTTAACACGACAGAGTTACATCTATCCCATTGATTAGCTAAAATTTCATCATCCTTAGACTTTTCTACTTTACCATCAATAAATCCATATTTGTTCTTTGCTTATAAGGCTAGTTTCATGGCACTTGACCAAACAACATAGTTTTCAGTACCCTTTAGTTTAGTACTTACAATGGTTAAACTACTAGAGTCACTTGGATGTAAGTACAAGGGGTCTCCTATGTCTAGTTTACTAATCAAAGTCCGTGAAGTACCTTCACCATCACCCATGATAACAATTCTCAAAAAATCAACAACAATCAAATAGAAGACAACAGAACAACTATGGTATAAGACAACCAGAATAAGACATAACAGACAAGAATAAATCCTAGGGAGAAGATGAGTCAGGGACAAGATTCCAGGTTCATCACTCTATGGTGCCTGGACATGCCTTTACTCAGGAGCCACAATCTAAGACATAGAACCAATACAACTACTATAATCACAACAAGGAAAAATGAATCACCACAGAAAATGCACAGATATCAAACAACAATAAGCCGGTCCTCATAACCCCGACATCAACTAACCAACAACAACAAATAAAATAAAGACAAGAGAGGAAAGATCTTACCGAGGGTGCGTACAATATCAACAGAGATCAGAACTGTAGTTTTCAAGAACTACAAAATTTGATCAAGCCACAACAAAATACACCTGGTTAGTTTGCCCTAAAACCTTCAAGGGTTTTAGAGACCAACACAGAGTGTAGATTCCACCAAAAGATGAGGAGTCTACTACCAGAAACAGAAAACCCTAACTAGGGTTTCCGCCACACAAGATCGGAACAACACACTCCCAAGATTGAGACGATCTAACCAACAACAGACAGATCCGCAAACCCTAGAATCACCAGGAGCGAACCAAAACACAAATCAACAACAAATCAGAATAAAACAGCGGAAACAACACAGATCAAGAGCGATTTTCGCTCTGGTACCATGTAAAATTGATATGAACAACACAGAACCAAGACAAAAACAACAACACCAGATGTAGTGACAAAACGTGACGTAAAACTTTTTTTAGTTAACCAACCCTAAAAACAACCAACCTCCCAAGATCTTACAAATTGTAAGATTTGTAACAACAATACAACAAGATATAATCATTAGTTGATTAATCCGAACGATACAACCAAAATATGATGATCCACAGCATTAAGCAATAATACAGAAATAACAATGGGACAAGATCAGCGATAGATCTTCAACAAATCTTCAACGGAGCAATGGAACAATCCGGAGAGAGAGTATGAGAGGCTGATGCGTCACAAAGTGACAACTGAAACCCTAGCTTCCATTGAACACTCTTTTATATCGTGTAACTTGAAAGTTACACTTTGCCCCACAAGAATAGGCTCTCCTGATCGGACCCCCTGAAATGTTACATATACAACCCTCGAACTTGAACCTGTTTACAACTCTGGCATAAAATCAGTTATAACAATAACAAGTATAGTTATAACAACCAAGCCCATCTCAGACATATCACACACAGGCCCAATAGCCCAATATGTATAAAAGCACCAAACTGATACAACCCAACAATAAATAAAGGAATGCTATGATGTTAGAGTTAAATGCCCGGATAGTCCCTGTGGTTTGCCATTTTTCACCTTTAGTCTCTAACTTTCTAAAATTACAGCTATAGTCCCCAACTTTTCAATTTTCGTTTCCGGATAGTCCTTGTGCCTAACACCAGTTAGTTTTCTCAATTAAAAGAGTGTGAAATGACACAAAAACCCTTTTCCTTAAAATATATTCCCGTGAGCCCCATCCCCACCTCCCATTCTTCTTCGAGTTTCTTTGTATTTGCTGATTTTTTACGACGAATTTGATTAATTAGTCCCCAATTTCATCGAACTGGTTCCAGATTATCGATTGTTCATCGATTTTTTTCATCACAGTTATCGAATCAGGTGTTAGTTTTATCAATTTGTAGTGGTTCCGACGTTTTCGTGTGCGTTCTGTTTTTGTTTATGGATCTAGGTTAAACTGGATTGAAATTAGTGTTTGTGGAATGAGATTAGGGTTCTAGATGAAGGAATTTTGCGATTGATGATGATTAATTAGATGGTGAAATCAGAACGGGTAAAAGTGAAACGGTGTAAGTTAGAGGAGGATAATGGAGCTTGTTTTATTGAGTATGATGATATGTTGTTAATGCTTGGTGTTCGTCTACGAATTTGAAGTCAAATTCGTGTTCGGTTTCGAAGAAACAGACTGTGGAATTGGATGTGTGTTTTGTAGATGCTCCAGTTTCGGTTGATTACAATGTGTTTCATAATAATAAGGGGATAAAGAATAAGTTTAAGATATACCAAGCGAACGATTTGTTTGGACCGCAGGATTTTGTTGCAGATGATATTGTTTGGGCGAAATGCTTGAACCGGTTTCCTACTTGGCCTGCTGTTGTACAGAAAGCTTTTGCTCCCAACACTATTTGTGTCATGTTTTACGGGTATTCAAGAAAAGGAACGCGGGTATTGTTTCTTTTGGTTTTGGTTTTGGTTTTGGTTTTGCTTTCGGTTTCTTGTTTAATGGCGTTTTAGATTCTTTATTAACTTTGATTGTTGTTCAGGATTATGCATGGGTGAAGGGTGGAATGATTTTTCCATTTTTGCAGTATATGGAAAGGTATGTGCTTTAATGATTGTTGTATTGTTTTTTTTAATGTATTTTTTTAATGTATAGAGTTGTGATTTTCATGTTCAGAGTTATGTTTTCAAGGTGACAATAATGATTTACTCTATTTTTTTATCTATAAAAAAGGTTTGAGGGACAGACTCATTTATTTGGTTGCAAACGAGATGATTTTCGTAAGGCAATAGAAGAGGCATACAGTATAGAAAACGAGCATTTGAATTCTGGATATGGAGATAGGCAAGAACGTTCAAGTGAATCGGATCTGGTTGAGATCCATGTCGGACCTGCTACAGATCTTGATCATGAATATTTCAACCGTAAAAAGGTAATTTGTTGCAGACATTTTTTCATTACTTCATCTTTGAACAATGAGCGGATTCTGATGTATTTTTGTTCATCTTCATCAGCAAATACAAAGAAACAGAAACTGTGGTGATGATGTATTGAAGAAGAATGGGAGGTGGGGATGGGGCTCACGGGCATATATTTTAATGAAAGGGAATTTTTGTCATTTCACACCCTCTTAACTAAGAAAACTAACTGATGTTAGGTACAGAGACTATCCGGGAATGAAAATTGAAAAGTTGGGGACTATTGCTGTAATTTTAGAAAGTTAGGGACTAAAGATGAAAAAAAGGCAAAGCACAGGGACTATCCGGGCATTTAACTCATGATGTTATGATGTATGAATTAACCGAAAGAGAATGTCACATTTTAACACACCCAATGGCTAATTACCGTCTGCTTTTTCATCCACCGGTTGATTTAGCCCCCACTTTTTTCATTCGCTCGTTAAATTTAGTAATGCTTTACACGTCTCATTTTTATTGTTTTTTTTACCCCATTGTAGTTTTCAAGTTTTTCTTATGCCGGTCATGTTCTATCCGTCTTAGCTGGATGATCCTATTTGTCATCTTTTGATTGGGTCTTTTTGGGTTTGTCTATTTTGATAACGCTAAATATACATGCCCATTTCATTAACTTTGTCGGTGAACATGTCTATTTTGGTAAATTTCTCTTGGTTAAGAGTAACTAGATAGTCGATAAAAGTAGGCCTGGGATGAATAAATCAATTGCAATGGTCATCTATAAAAATTGTGTACAGAATATGGACGAATCCGAAACTAGATGATAGTCAAATTTATAAGAAGTTAAAGTAAGAAGGTAGCCGGCGATCCACCCAAGGTGACAAATATTTAATTCAGTACTTGTTGGCATATATCAATAAGATTTATAGTTGAAGTTATATATTGTCTGTGGTCAAAGGGAATCGTCTAAAATTCAAACTAAAATAATGTGACGGGTCCATTCCAAATCGGCTGGCTCCCAATGTAGACATATACTGACTATGCGTTGATCCTTGTTTTCTTTTGTTGGCACCTACCAGTCATCTTAAGGCTGCTACTAGATATATATATTAATTCTACTCTCCTATAGATTTCAATTGTGTAGCTAGCTAGCTGGGATGAAGTTCATGAGTAGCTTCCAGTGCTTGATGGGGGGGAACGTGGTGCAATTTCAAGGCTCCTCCTCCTCCTCGGTATCACATTCACAGTCAACCTTAGATGATAAAAAGAATACTGTGACCAAGAAGAGGAAGGCAAAGGCAAAGAAAAAGAAGCAGGATCGTAAAGTAATCAAGGTGTTCAAACCAGACGGGGAAATTAATCTGTACCACAAGCCCATCAAGGTCTCAGAGGTGATGACTGAGGAATGCATGGTCTGCAGATCCGATTCATTTTACATAGGACAGAAGATTCCGCCACTCGCCCAACACGACCGCCTCCAGCCGGGCCACACCTACTTCCTCCTCCCGGCTCATCTCTTTCATTCCGTCCTCTCGTTTGTCACTATCGCCTCCTTTACTGCAGTACAACAGCAACAAGACACTACTGCTGCTGCTGCTGACAATATGAAGATGAAAGCCGCCTTTTTGAAGAAGGCTGCAGCAAGCTCATGCTCCCCGTTTGATATCCAGAAGACCCCATCAGGGACTCTCAGGATTCGGGTATCAGAGCTATTTATATCACAGCTCATGATGGACCAAGCTGCTGGTTCTAAGGATTTGATTGGTCTAGAAGAAACTAATTCTTTACTGTGCACCACTCCCCAGTTGCATAGAGATTACAAGCAGCTGGTGGTTGGATCACGGAGGGCTTGGAAACCGAAGCTGGAGATGATCAAAGAGACTCCGCTTAAAGGCAAAAGGAAGGTCAAAATGTTACTCTCTGCGTCCATCAATCGTATGAAGAGAAAAATCAATAAAAACCCTCAAATATCATCATCATCGGCTTCTCCCCTAAAGAAGAGGAAAAAGAAGATCAAGACCAAGAAGAGTATCAAGCTGGCCTCTAACAAGGCCACATCCGGAAACCCGAATTAGCTACATACTTTTTAATAAAATTACTTGTTAGTTTCTGTACATTCGTTTTTGTAGCTGTCCTCATATGAAAGATGGATTGTATAATACCGTAGTAATTCTAGTTAATAACAATACCATACATACATAGGTCACTTCTTTTCCACATTTTCTTGTAAACAAAATATCAAAAGAATTGTTGGAATAGTCATTTGTCATATTGTAGGTAGTTGGTCAAACTAATTAAATTGCTGGCTGGCCAGGCCTAACATCTCCAAGCATGTACCAAAAGTTGATTGATGGTTGCAACATATAAAAGATGTTAAACATGCATTATGCAATAGTTTATACTTTAAAAACATGGGCCCTCACAATTCAATCTCTCAGTCAAATTTAGATGGCTGGAATATCCATCCCTATCAGTACTACACAAAAAAAAGCAAATTTGTATTCGTGCGTATGCCTTATATGACTAGTGTGAACTTATTACTCTTTACCAATATCACTGTCACCAATTAACATCTTCTACATATATATCTTCGCTTCATTTGGCTTTTTGCAACGGAAAGGATAGCTGTGCCAATCAAAGATTGGGGTCAAAACTGGATGGCTGATGCCTGGTAGGAAGAGGACAAGTGGATGAAAATTTTATACTAAAATAAATTGATGTTTGGGCTCTTAATTGATGATTATTCAATCCGGTTGATTTGGATATTTTAGCAACTATATTCAAATGTGCTTTTGATTATATATAATTCTTCACTGGGGAATGCGTGGTACCTATTTCTTCAGGCTAAGGGGAGTGGGGGTGGTCACTAGTGATAGAATTCTCTGCGCAAGCTTTAGCATGTTTATCCACTTTCTTTGATTATGCTTTTCTTGCTGCTTGTCCAGCTAAAAATAAATTACATAGCAAAATAAAAAACAACTAAACATTGGAAAAAAAAAAACTTAAATTAAAAGGGTGGCATCTCCCAACCCCACTTTGCGCAAATCTCGCGCTTTTGTTGAATTACAATTGACTTAAACGGTTCGTCGAGATGGGCGTGCTTTTCACACAAGATTTTTAAATCATTTTGTCTTTCAACCGTTTTCAAGTGTCCCATGTACGCCTGCTTGCGTTCAAGTTTTAGGGACATAATTTTTTCTTTTCTTTGTTCGGCCTTCTCGTATTGCGTCATTTTCTCCTCTTTGATTCTGGAGATCGACTCCGCTATCGCTTCCTTTCCTTTGCTTGACGATTCACCACTTTTCTTACGTCGTGGTCTTCTAGGTGTATCTTCTTCAACGGGGTCGTCAACGGGTGATCGGGTTCGTCAAGGGGGTCGTCGTTTAAGTTCATTTGGGGCAAGTTATCCGACGCGGAAGTCGTGTAGTTCCCCGAATCGGATGTCTTTGATCTTTTCGAATCTCCTCGTTTTTTTGGAGCCGTAGGACCACGCATGCCAACCAACTCAACCGGGACCCACTTCGGGTGATTTCTCGCAACTTCCCATGCCGCCATGTGTGGAAAACACTTCTTTTTGTAGAGATCGCAATACTCTTCGGTGGCTTGTCGTATGATTGTCGCCTCACTCGCTCCACTTTGTAGATTTCGGTTCTAAAAAAAATATAAAAGGTTATGTATTTTAAAAGAGTTAACTGCCATTTTCGTCCTTGTTGTTTGGTCACTTTGGCCATTTCAGTCCATTTTTCAAAAATGCGCCATTTTCCTCCCCGACGTTCTGGAAAGGTGCCATTTCAGTCCAAAAATCATAACCCAGTTAAGTCGGCTTGTAAATAAGGACTGATTGTGTAAATTTGTAACATAAAGGACCATGTAAGTAAAATGTATAAATATTAATATAATTATAAAATATATAATATATATATATATATAATGTATACATATATATATATACAGATCAGACGAGAGAGGGAGAGGGTGAACCGGAGCCGGAACCGGAGCTCCGGTGGTCACCACCGCCGTCGCCGGAACCACCACCATCAACGTCATCATTTGTTATCATCATCATCGATCATCATCGACCTTCATCATCATCATCGCGATCTTCATCATCATCACCAGACCTGCATACTCACCTTACCTGCATACTCACCACCGCCGCTGGAACCGGAGCTCCGGTGCTCACCACCACCGCCGCCTGCAACTCACCGGAATCATCGACCTTCATCATCATCATCGCGATCTTCATCATCATCATCAGACCTTCATCACCACTGCCGCCGCCTGCAACTCACCGGAAAAACGGCACCCCCACCGTCGCCGGTTCTCTCTCCCGCCTCCTTCTCTCTCTCTCTCGTCGTTATGATCGATGATGACGATGATGACGTTGATGGTGGTGGTTCCGGCGGCGGCGGTGGTGACCACCGGAGCTCCGGTTCCGGCTCCGGTTCACCCTCTCCCTCTCTCGTCTGATCTGTATATATATATGTATACATTATATATATATATATATATTATATTTTATAATTATATTAATATTTATACATTTTACTTAAATGGTCCTTTATGTTACAAATTTACACAATCAGTCCTTATTTACAAACTGACTTAACTGGGTTATGATTTTTGGACTGAAATGACATCTTTCCAGAACGTCGGGGAGGAAAATGGCGCATTTTTGAAAAATGGACTGAAATGGCCAAAGTGACCAAACCACAGGGACGAAAATGGCAGTTAACTCATTTAAAAAAAAAAGTTCTGTTTTAAAAAAAAATAAACTGTTTTCTGTTTTTTATAAAAAAAAAATCTGTTTTATGTTTTTTTTTAAACTGTTTCTGTTTAAAAAAAATAAAATAAAAACGGTTTCTGTTTTTTTTTTAAAACTGTTTTCTGTTTTTTTAAAAAATAAACTGAGAAACTGTTTTTTTTAAACTGTTTCTGTTTTTTTTAAATAAAAACTGTTTCTGTTTAAAAAAAAAACAGTTTTCTGTATTAAAAAAAAACTGTATTTTTTTAAATAAGAGTTTATAAAAAATTTAAACTTTATAAAAAACATACCTTTTGAATGAAACAAGCGTTGAACTTACTAATTTTCCCGTTCAAATCCGTCCATTTCGACGTCATTTGGTCCATGTTTCGTTTCCTTGCACCGGGAAGTCGGCTAAAATGATTAATGACCCGTCTCCAAAACGTATCCTTTCTTTGCTTGTTGGCATGTTTCTTGCTCTCGGAGATGTGCAAGTACGCCTTCACCAAGGACACCTCCTCCTCGCTCGTCCAATGTTGTCGGACGGTTGGGACGATTTCTTGAACGTCATCATTTTCTTCATCATCCTCTTCCTCTTCTTCTTTTTCTTCTTCTTCTTGTTCTTGAACGTAATCATCATCTTCATCGTCGTCAAGACTTTGTTGTGGTTGAAATTGGTGAGGTTGAAACGGTGGAACGAACGGTTGGTTTTGATACGTTTGCGATTGAAAGGGTGGATATTGTTGGGTTTGAAAGGGTGGCTATTGTTGGGTTTGAAAGGGTGGGACTTGGTCGGGTTCATCTTGCAACCTAAAGCGGGTCGGCTCGCCAAGATTCGCTCGAACCTTGGGTCTTACGGGATTTTTCTTCGTATCCGAACCTCTTTTTTTCGAACCCCCACCTCTCTTGCTTGAACCTTCCATGTTTCTTGTATAATTTTTGGAGAGTTTTTTAGTTGAATTTAGAGAGTTTTTGGAGTTGAATTGGAGAGTTTTTTGATTGAATGGGGGAATAATTTGGACTTTATTTAAAAACCCTCAAACAATTAAAATCGAACGGTCAAAAAATTGTTCCAAACGGTCAAAAATGAAACGGTCAGATTTGAAATCAACGCGTGATAAACTCAACTCGTTGAATTTTCCACGCGTGATCAATTGAGTGGCGGCGGTGTGTTATTTTTTTTTAACGCGTGAAGAACCTTTATCACGCTAAAATAACGTGCCACCCCGCCTGGCCTAATAGCTTTCGTGAGATCAACTGCTGGTAAAAGTTTATGGTTGTGCTTTTGTCATATCGTTTATGTTAATTTGAAAAATGGTCTGAGTATAATTCTTCACTGATGGATTGGTACTATGTCTATATTTGATTGAATTGTTATATCTCTAGAGACGGTACTATGTCTAAATTTGATTGAATTATTATAGATTATTCTCAGATCACCATGATGTTATCCAATCACTGAATCATGTGTTGTACCATAACTAGTTACTCGAAGAAGTGGCCGTCATGAAATATGTAGGCCTAAAACTCTTTTGTGAATATGGTACTACCATTAAACTCAAGTTGATAATACTACAATATATGTGTATGTACAATGAGTTGGTGTGGTTCTATTGTTGATTACAAAAAGGGATGATAAATTTGGAAGGAATATACATTGCACAAATATTAATCAGCTACAAAGAATAAAAGACCAAACTTTAGAACAAACAACTATGCAATGATGAAGCCCAAGCCTTCCAAAAATCAGAAATGGTATGTTGTGTTCAGGCTCGCTTAGCTAGATTAAAAGTTGTTTTCAAGAATAAGTTTGCAACACGATCTTTCCTATGGCATAATACACGCAATATAGTGTTAGGATCACTGCTACTCCACTTGCCTGTTGTGGGAGGCATAGGCAGCGTCTGTCCCGTTCCAACACCACTAGCTTCACAAGCTAACTTAGTAAAGTCCTCCACCAACTGCTCTGTTGACTTCCCCATCAAGTCAACTACTCCTTCAACCGTCTCAGCCTCCTTTTCCACCACACCCCCCTCCAGAACCCCTTCTCCAAACACCTGCTTCAGATGCTTGAAGTCTTCTTCAATCATCTCGTGATCGGCCCTGGTGAAACTTCTAGCGCTTCCTCCTGCAATCAGAACCATAAGGAAGGCTTCAAAGGAGGCCCTCATTACCTCTTTTACTGCCAAAGGTTGAGCACGCTCTGTGACAATAGCACATAACAGCGTCAGGTTTTGTTTCAGAACTTTGAGAGTCGGGCTGATTCGGGCATTCACCACATGGCCTTCATATAAGCTTCCATACAAAACCGAGTTGGAATCTAGGAACATGAGTCTGTAGGCTGCAACCTCAGACACGTGTTGAGCGGCACCCAAAATCGCAGATCGAGTGTGTTCAAAGTGAGCATGGTGGTGGTTTTTCTGAGAAGGAATAATTCTAGAGGAATGTGAGAGTAAACACTTGTCAAGGGGAGTGAGCTGGGAAATAATGAAGTGTAAAGTATTGAGGCGGATGTAGAGGCGTTGCGTTCCACGGCTAGTTGAAGGCCGCGTATTGTTTCCCTCTTCCTCCAATCCCAATCCCAATCCTAATCCCAATCCCAATCCTAATCCTAATCCTAGATGATATGGTGTCAACCCTGCTACTGTGCAAGGAGTTGCCTTTTTCCAAAGTTTGATCAACTTTGAGTCTCGGCTACATCGTGTTAGGGGCGGGAGTGTAGGAATGTAGTTCTGTTTTGAACCACATGACCCAACGAAAGCAGCATAATCCTTTAATATCTCCCCTATCCCATCAGCAAATTCATGAACCAAATCTTCGGAAACAGCAATCGGGATGTCGAAAAAGGAAACCACAACTTCCCTAGCCTGCTTCATTAGCTCTACGGCTGATTGTGAATAAGGTTCCGTTTTCGACTTGGGATTCCATGTCTACAAAACATCAGATAGATCTTAGTATAGTACTACAAACGAGTTGACAAGTGTTTGAAAACATACATACTTACTTCAGTTTCTTTAGCTTTATTAAGAACAACCTTGATTTTCTTGAGCCTCCCATTAACCGAATGTCCCAAAAACTTGACAATGATGGAATCAACGTCATAAAGAACCATTTCCCTAACAACTGCCTTGCCCCCATCCTCGCATTCAACAGAGTCCTCGACCACCATGTTAACTAAAACCTTTTCAAGCTTATCTGCCCTTTGCAAGACTGTGAGCATCTCATTCGTAATGTCAGAGTTACATGTCAAGAATTCCTTCAACAAAGCTGCATAACATGAGTGCAGAGTCGCCGCTGCAACTCCAGCTGATATCGGGTGCCATTTCTTCAACACCATGCTAAAACTATTCTTTTCCTTAAACGCCAATTCCTCTGTTTCCTGTGCCAATCGAACAAGTGTTTCACACACTTGTTGGAATGACATTTTTCTACTTATCACATGGATTCCATTCTCTACCATCTACATGAAAATAATAATTTTATAAAATGAAATGAAATGAAGTTAGATCTGAAATCAATGATGATGATACCTTGGAGAAAGCATTCTGTAAAGAGGATCTGGTGTATTGATCAACTCTATTTCCTGCAGAAACGTCACCTCTGTCTATCGTATAACCGGGTACATCTTCTTCCAGAATTCTAGTGGCCGAGAAAACCAAAGGAAGAATATGCTCCAGAGCCCCAGTTGTGAAACTTCCATGGTAATCCATCAAGCGCTTCTCACACCACACGGTCACTGCCGTCAACACTGATGACAACATCTTAACATAGACAGGGTCTTTGTCGACTTTCTTGGAATCATTGGCGACTTCGGTGAGCATGGTGAGGGAGGCACTAAGCAGATCGGTCTCCAATTGTCCAGTTCGAACATACTGTTGGAAAAGTACCCAAGTGAAACATAAATCATGCATGGGTTTGTTAAACCCCAAAGTGGTCCATGTCTTCTTCATAAGCTCCAGCAGCTCATCCACTTCATCAAGGACACATGTCTCCTCTTTCAAGTCAAAGACAGAGTGTAGTAGGGAAGCATAGAGATTGACGTTGAAAGGGAAACCATCAGCCCAGTGACAGACGTCGGTGGTGGAGCCATCCACACTTCTCCACGCCAAAGAAACAACAGAATGACATAGGTTCCTCATGGTCTCTGAGGTTTTTCCGATGTCGATAGGTTTATCACGGCTGCTATTAATAATGTCTCCAAGACATACAGCCAAGTTGTTGGTTTTGTCCAAAGGGTTGGATGGGTGAAGGAGGAGCCCTGCCTCAAGGACCTTGAGTTGACGCTTCTGCCAGATGTGATATTCGTTTGAATCATCGAATTCGGATGGCTTTAGATGTCGAATGAGCTCTAGTGGGAGGATTATCGTCTCTGCACGTCTCCCTGACTATTAATTAATTAAAAGCAAATCAACAAAAACAACATTAATTAATTCATAACTAATAACTAATAATAATAAGACGTGCATGAGCATATATGCATGGTACATATATATCATTATCAATGCATGTGGATTACTTGGCCGACGAGGGTTCTCATGAGGGTCTTACGAAGCCTATTATCACTTGCCTCGGACACCTTCATCTGCTCTCTCATGATCTCTGCAGACGTCAACGGGCGTCTTGGCCTCCTCCCAGAGAAGCCAACTCCTCCGGCTCCGGGATTATTATTATTATTATTAGAGTTGGTTCTCCGAGAAGAGAGAGATCGTTTAAGCATCCTCAATCCAACCGCCCTTTTGAAACGACTGGTCTTGGAGTCGTTGTCCCCATCGGAGGAGTAAAACTGAATGGCGTTTCGACCTCCAAAGCCCGGAGACGACCTGCATGACGTGAAGAATATCTCATAAGCGGTCGCCTGAATTTCATCTGAGTCAAGGCCACTCAGGGTTTCAAAAGGGCATGAAAGGTCCGGGAGCATGCTCGCAGATACTCAATCCGAAATTCAAGATTCCAAAATGCATTCTGTATTTTCTATACCAAACTTTTGGCCTTGCGCATTTTTCTTGGGGCCGTTAGTTACTTTATCATTTTATTGGATTCGCATATGCTAAATTATTTCAAACTTTCATCTTCTATTTTTTTAAACTATTTATAGAAATACAAATAGGTTAAAAATAGAAATAGTTCAAAAATAGAAGATGAATGCGCACGAGTCCAATATTGTTAAACAGTTTAAACACATGCATATTCTATTTCAAAATAATTTAGATTATCAAAGTTCCTATACCTTTGCTCATTCATCTTCTTTTTGTAATCTTGTTCTATTTTTACCTTTATAGAATATTAGGTAGTTGAAAAATGAGATACTTTAAAAATAGATAAAACAGAAATATTTTAAACTATTTCTATTCCCAACTATTTAATATAATATTTTAAAATAGAAATATTTTAAAATATTTATATTTTCAACTACATATAAACATTTAAGACTAAAGATTGTGGAGGAGCCTCTTCCTTTGAGGATGACCCTCCACCTAGACAGCAACGTCATCGGGGTCATCCTCACACCTTGGAGATGGGCCTAGGGTGTGGAGGATGAGCCTCCTATTTTTTATTATCTTTTAGTTAAGTAATATTCAAATTAATAACATTAGAAGCAACTTAACAAATAACAATACTATTAATAAGGTACTAGCACTACAAGATATAAGAGTTTTAGGGGCGACTTTTTATGTCGCCCTTAATACCACACGGTGTGGGCATCGTGTAACACCCCAATCGCGTAATACAACAAATCGTGGCGGAAACATCGGGGAGTCACGTTACAGGAAATTGTTTCACAACACATGGTATTTAAAGTTTTGTTTTATTGAATTAAAAAGTTACATTGTTTTGATACAATCAAACAAATACAAACAATTGGCTTTCAAGTTTTAAGGCAGCTAAGGCCCGAGTCCGTCCTATGTGCAGCATACGTTAACAATCATCACATAATAGTACCTGAAACATATGTGAAAATAAAACGTCAGCACAAAAATGCATGTGAGTAACATAGGTTTTATGATTAGGATTTATGGCTTTGGATACTATAAGAAAAGGATTAAACGATTTCAAAAATAGCCATGAATCCTTGATAAAAATTTTGGTATCTAAAATACTTTGGTTTTTGATAAAATGGATTTGTTGTATATGCAAAAATATACATTGGTTTTTGAATAATAGAATTGATAGTATATATAAATATACCTTGGTTTTAAAATAAGAGAATCGGTAGTATATCAAAATATACTTTGGTTTATGAATAAGAGAATAGATAGTATATCAAAATATACTTTGGTTTTGAAATAAGAGAATCGGTAGTATAACAAGTATACTTTGGTAGTATATCAAAATATACTTTGGTTTATGAATAAGAGAATAGGTAGTATATCAAACTATACTTTGGTAGTATATCAAAATATACTTTGGTTTATATCAAACTATACTTTGGTAGTATATCAAAATACACTTTGGTTTATGAATAAGGGCATTGGTAGTATATCAAACTATACTTTGGTTTTATTGTGTAAACATTTATATGGATTGTTGGCGAATACATTCAAGCCTTGTCGACTGTCGGATAAACCCTTATCAGGACAAAGGTTTATCAAATATTCATCGGATTATGTCATTCCCTAAGGTCACTTCCAAACAAACCTAGGAAGCGGGAATGGGGTTGGCATATGGTACCATAACATACTACCGATCAGCATGATTAGTGTTAATGAATATATCAATGTCGAGTTCAATGCACCAAAATGTCTAGAACAATGTAAGCATGTCGTGAAAATGTTTTGAAACCATGTACTAGGTATGCTAGGTCAACATACGAATCAAAATGTATTTGAAATCATGTACTATATGTACTAAGTAAACAAACCATGTATTATGTCATGAAAACAAGAAATCAGTGATAGGCACACATGAATCACCCCAAAACATTTGAAAATGTAAAAGAGGGGACTATGTACTCACCTGGGAGTGCGTATAAGTCTTGTTCAGATGATCAAACGAAGCTCGAAGGATCAAGAATTTAAGTGGGTCCTAATATCGGATAACTTATGTTAATATATCGGGACTTTAATCGGATGATTGGATAGAATGAAGTCTTATAAACCAAACGAGTGTTGGAACTCATATGATATGGTTTCTAAACTTAACATTTTGATTTGGAAAGGATCCTAAGTGCTTTTGACCCGTCATGACTCGTTAAAGTAGTTTACGCTACTTTAATGGGTCATTAGCGTAATTATAGGTTCGAATGGTCAAATATGTCCTATGATAAGTATTATATACCAAAACATGTTTGATAATGTTGTAACATCAGTTTATGTGTCAAAACCTTGGTCACATATGTTTAAAATTGATTTATGCGCAGAAAAGGGTGTTTTGGTCATTTTTAAAGAAAATAAAAGTAACTTATCATAAAACTAACCAAACCTTATAACCATAAGATATAACCTCAGTAGGTTATTCCCTATACAACTATGATCACAAAAATGTGCTTGGTCGAATCCAAAGATCGACCAAACGGGTCGGATTCGAAAGTTAAAGCGGTGGTCAAAACCGCTCGACTTACAATCCTAATAAAGCACTAAACTAGAAGTGACGAGTTAGACATGTTGAAACATGTCTAACTAAGTTATAAAACTGATTTGGTATCAACACTTGGAGTTTTGATACCCGAAAATAGTTTCATCGTAAAATGCACATTATGCGCATTTTTTACCAAAACTTTGACTCATCACTTCGCCTAGTAAACGTGGTAATCAGAAGGTGTCACACCCTGACTTTTGCGGAAGCGTGATTATGTGTGACTTGCTTAATATCATTGCATTCAACCATAATAAACCATCTATATGATAAAACCAAGATGTTCATCCGTTGTTTAAGTTTTAAAACATTACAACAACATTGTTTTAAACCCCCAAAACACAGACTTCGTATTCAGAATACAACACCAACAGGTTTTAAGTTCCATAAGGACTTTTCAAAAGACATTAATGAAAACTAGGCTTTGAGATCTGTATCCTATCCAGAATAGGATACACACTCCAAACCACTCGACACCGGATGACATCTTTTATTCCTAACAACACTTGAAACCTTCAACGCTTGCCAGATCCCTACTTAGTTTCCTGAAATACATGTAGTTTGAAAACATCAACAAAAGTTGAGCAAGTTCATGTGTTTAGTGTGTGAGCTCGAATAAACTTTGTAATCATTATAAGTATGTATGGACTGCAAACCCTGGTATGAAAGCAAACAAGGAAACAGATTATTAATGGTTTGCAAGGCCATTAATATGTGTGACGTGATGCAGGAAGGCTCAAACCTAGTGGATTTTGCCACGGCTTCAGTTTGTGGACATAGTCACCTCATGGGCCAACCCTGGTCCACATGGGTGTGGGCTCACTACACCCAAATAGATCTATCACTCATGTCCATCGGTCCTACAACGAGGATTAATGGTCTTAAGCGTTATACCCACCACTCACATGATCTAGCAGTACCCTTCCTTAGCTAACCATACCACATATAAACGTTTGTAACATGTACTTCACCCCCGAAGTTATAAAACTGAAAACAGTTAAAAGAAAAGGGGGAACATGAACTCACAGTCTTGCGTTCTTCGTAATCACAGTAACTCAAAGCTCCTTCGGATGTACACGACTACCTACAATGTACTATGGTTTATTAGACGAGCGGGTCGTGCCTTGACTTAGTATTAGTTAGTGTCTTTGAGTTACGTTTCTTCGTGTCTTCAATACTATTTCAAGTTATATAATTTATTTGTTAAAATAATAAATATTTTAACTTAAATTATATTTATTAAATTATGGAATAATTGTTAAAACAATATATTTTAACTTGATACTTTCTAAGTATTTATACATCTATATCCTTCCCAAGGATGGGTGTATTTTTATTTGTATTCTTATACTTGTACATTTTTGCCATGTGTTGATGTCATATTCCGGTGTGTATTGATACGTACGAAAATACGTATTTTCTTGTATTTGTTAAGTATTCTTATACCAAATTTTGTATTAATTTTTCTGGAATAATATCTCTAGTAAAAATACATTAATATATATTTCCAAAATAAATATTTTAAGAAATATTACTTAGAAAAATTATTTATAATTTTTTCCCTTGGCAAAAATATTTATAAATTTCATACAAGTCTAAAAAATATTTGTATTTCCATATAAATCCCAAAAATAATATATTTTCAAGTCTAACTTGGAAAATATATATAAACTTATTTTTCTCCCAAAAATAATATATTTCATGTTTGTTTGAGAAAATATGTATTTCTTCCAAAAATCCAAGAAAACGTATTTTTACTTACAAAAAATAATATATTTTCTTCTTGTAAAAAAATATGATATAAATTTTTAATAATTGTAGAAATCATATTTTTGTTCCTTTGGTGTCCAAAATATTATTTACCAAAAATATACTTGTGAATAAATTTTCCGAAATATTTTGTGAGTTATATTCCTTAGTTCGGTTTCATCAATATTTTAGGTATTCTTTGTATATTTATTCCTTGGAATTTTTTGGTAATATTTTGGATTGTAATTTCTTGGTATTTTGATGAGTTATATCATTTCAAGTCCTAAAATAATATAACTAATACACATAATATACAAATAATCACACACATGGTGACTTCTAATTATATATTTTCCTAAATACATATTTAGTCACTTTTATTTATAAAAACCAACCTCCAATATTTATAATTTTGTAACAAAAATTTATGGCAAACCTTTTGTGAAAATCCATGGTTTGAAATATACTTGTAAATATTTGTTTAATTTTTTTTTCTAAGTGTTTAATTTTTAGAAATTTTTTCCATAGTTTCCCCTAAAAATGGAGGTTTCCATACCTTGAAGGCATATCATTTTCTTTTGTAAATCAACACAATCAATCAACAATCAACAATAAACAATCTATACTTACCAATATTGCCAAAGACAAGCATAAACTACCACTTCATGAACTTGAAAATTTACAAAAAATTGTAGTAACTTACTAGTGTATTTAGTAAGTCTTGTTAAACTTTAAAGTGTGGTTGATTCTTTAAAAAACATCATTTCTGAAGAATCTAGATCTTTACAACTTATAATCACATTTTCTAAAAATACTTCTTCTTTGATTTTTCTTGTTACATAAGTGTTCCTACACTTGTTTAACCTCTAAAAACATGGGTGATTTCTTTAAGAACCAAGATTTAGTAAACTTTGTATTTTTAACTTGGTTTCTTGAAAAATCATTCTTGAAATTTTAGATTTACAAGACTTACAACTCACTTTAATCATCATTTTACAAGAAAACATTTTTATTCTTTCAAGTTCATGTCTTTCATGAGGATGATCTATGAATCTTTAACACTTTCATCCTCTCATCTTGCTTGATTATGTTTTTAATCATGATCTAGCAAGATCATATGATGATCTACATCATTTACATAAGTAAAAAACAATCAACAAGTATAACAACACATAAACATCAAGATTTCTTCATGATTTAAGCTTATGTTCATGTTTCGTCTTCTTGTTTCTTAGTGTTCTTTATGATAATCAACATGTATCATCTTTTAACCACTTAAACAAGATGTAAAATGAAGAGATTAGTGTTCTTACTACTAGCTCAAGGCTAGGGATGATCAAGAGAAGAAAAGAGAAGGATAAAAGCAAATGGTGAAGGTCCTTCAACTTCCGAAAGCTCCAAGCTTCTTTGTACGGCTTCTAACTCCTTTTAGTATGCATGGATTGTATGAGAAATGAAGAATGATGATGGATGTGGGTGTGGTTGTTCACGGTCGAACCAAGAGGGAGAGGAAGAGAGTGTGTGGGTGTTGTGTAGAAATGAAAATGATAGGTTATGATCTTATGG
Source organism: Helianthus tuberosus (assembly GCA_030545235.1). NCBI lineage: Eukaryota > Viridiplantae > Streptophyta > Magnoliopsida > Asterales > Asteraceae > Helianthus > Helianthus tuberosus. The sequence continues at coordinate 177,808,548 of CM060450.1, forward strand.
GTTATACTTATAATACTCCACAAGTGTTTAATCTATTGTATAATATGTTTAGTAAAGGTTAGACGTGATCTACTTAAATATTCAAATAAAATCTCTAGTGGGCCCCTTATATTGGCCGATCATAGGTGGGGGGGGGGGGTCTAGGCTAGGTGGTAAAGGTAAGTTAGTTATTATAGTTGAAAATCAAGTATATAGTTAGGTTATCTAGTTACTAGATGTTACATAATGTGTTATGATGTTCGGGGACCATAACTAGCTTGGAAATGTTAAAAAAATGCTTCTAGTGAAAATTTGGTATTTCGGGTAGTGTCCGGTTGTTCGGTTAGTTACCGGTTCGTTAAGGTGCTAAACTATGCAGTTTAGTGTGCTTTATGTTATCTTTTGTGACAGTTTTGATTCCCGACACTTAGGAAAGCATTCAGGACCATTTAACCATATTTCTGCATGATATTAAATTGTTTAAATGCTGAATTTTGCTGAATTCTGCAGTTTATGTAAGTTTTAGGCACTTTCCGGCACCTAATCTATCACTAGGAAGGCAGTTTTAAGATCCTTACTTTTCTACACACTATACTAGTGTAACTCTTGGTTTCTGGCCCATTCTCTATCTCAATACCATGTCTGTCTATGTACTAAACTCCGTCAGCATTTCTCTGATTTGTCTGATAACTGTGCTAGCTTTGTTTCGTGCATCATTTGAATCAATAAAGTGTTGCATGCAATAATGATATGAAATTTGAAATATATGATGCACATGTATACGTGATAACAATAATCAGGAAGTATTCATGTCATAAATGTTTAATCAGCACAGTCATTAAGCATTAATTACTGTTTAATAATTGTACGGATGCATGCAAACTTGAAAATTGTCACATTCTCCCCCAGTTAAGAACATTTCGTCCTCGAAATTTAAACTACACTAACTCCTTAGGGTTACGTTATACGTGCATGGATATGAATAATACCAAAGTGTTTAGCCACAAAACCGAATCAAGACTTACTCGACTCAGGTGAATCCAGGGACACATTACAACAACAAGAACCCAATGGTTAAAGGTGTGTGTTCCAGAATTTGATATCAAAGGATACGAGACGTATAGATGTATAATCTAGTGTAACTTATTTCACAGGGGTTCAATAAAAAGAGGAGTTTCGACCGATAGAATTCCAAGGGATCGTTTACAATATGCAAATGAGTTCTAGAAACAATAACATCCGCTAGATGAACTCAAAATCAGCAAGCTCAAATGTAAGAGTGACATGAAAATGATCCATTAACTTTCAAATAAATGGATAAAATTAGTGTGTTGACATTATTGATTTGCGAGAATACACCGAAATGGAATACAATCAAATCTGGTGTATCATTGTTTTAATTCGTAGTTGCATTAAGAATGTTTAAATGACAAGTCAAACAAAAGTATGTGTAGTTTCGTGTGAAACGGTTGACCATGATTAGCACAAGCTACAAGTTTGTACCGACACCACAAGGTGTCGTATTGGCATAATTCAATAATAGCGCTGATCGAACAAGTTCACCGTGTTTGAATTCAAATGAAAGTGTAATGAGGCAAACCTGAAAATTTGATTCAAATGGCATCGTAGGATTTTTCAACTGAATATAGAATACCAAAGAATTACTGTTTTCGACCGAAGATGAAAAAAAATAATGAATACTGCAAGGTATTCGATTGATAATGAATGAACCGTTAGGAGGTACACTGGGATATAAAATGAATTTATGTACCATTGTCTTAACACACGATTGTGTTAAGACTGCTTTAATCATGATAAAACAAAACGAATTTAGAGCAAGTCAATAAATAAACAATTAAATCCGTGTATGAGATGCGTAAACGAGATTAACACAAGCTTCAATTTAGTGAACGCATCACCACAAGGTGTCGAAACCAACAAACGATTTAGTGGAGTCGCAGACCGAACAAGTCTACTATGACTCGAAACAAAGAAACACTTGCTAAAATGAATTTGAATATGATGCTTTCAATACATCATATGGTGTCTTGAATTGAATATGCGAAATGGACAAGTTCAAGCAATTGAACTTGGTTTCAGCGCAATCTAACAATAAACGTATGTATCGACAAGGGAACTTCGGCATGGTTACAAGGGTAAACCATGTATGTAACTGAAAAGAAAAGAAGTTTCAAGAAAGTGTATTGACTTGATAATAAAGGAGCCAACCGTTACAATAATGTAGGTCATTCGAATCACAAATCAATAATTAGATTTAGCAAAATAATATTTGAACTTTGATGAAGCGCTTATTCGAAATGAAACCACATGCATAACAGATGGTGCATGCATAACATATGAATTTTCCAAGAAATGAAACAATGAGTATTCGCTATAATGAAGAAATGATCAAGTATCGAGACAAAGGAGTGTTTGCTTTAATGATGAAAATTGACACGATGCAACTACCATTAAGAGAAGTAGAGATGCAAAATTCTACTTGCTAGAAGCAAAAGTGGAAATTTTAGTATAAGTATTTCGAGTACTTCACCTGTTCGGTTAACTAAAATATCATATACGACAGAATAATGGTGTTGCCCGAGTTAATAGACGTGATTCCTAAGAGATAACCTTTAATGAGTTTCGACCTATGTTCCCGAAGGTCCTAAGTACATGTCTCTTAGATTCTCAAAGTTTTGCATTCTGTGTCTAACTGTTTGTGTACCAAGCATACAACACAACGCTAGCGTATGTCTAAAAGCAAATTGTTGACTCACTATTCTTCGGTATGCCTTCTTCCAGAATCCGCAGCTGGTGATAACCTGATCGAAGATCGATCTTGGAATAGTAGTTGGATCCTTGCATTCGGCCGAGTAAATCAGTAATCCTCGGCAAGGGATACCGACTTCTTGATGGTTAGCTTGTTCAGCTCCCAATAGTCGATCCACATTCGAAAGCTACCATCCTTCTTTTTGACGAACATAATTGGAGCTTCCTAAGGCGAGAAGCTTGGCCTTATAAATCCCTTATCTAGCAAACCCTGGAGTTGTGCTGACAACTCTTGCATTTCTGAAGGCGCATGTCGGTAGGGTGCCTTGGCTATAGGCGAGGCGCCTGGAACCAAGTCAATGTGAAATTCGACTTGTCGTTGAGGAGGTAATCCTGGCAAGTCTTCGGGGAAGACTTCAGGATATTCCCTTACCACAGGGATATCTTCGAGCTTAGGTTCTTCGGCTTCTTTGTCCACGACATGAGCCAAGAAGGCAACACATCTTTTACGCAAAAACTTCCGTGCCTTCAAACAACTAATAGTCCTTAGAGACGTATCCTGCTTCTCCCCATGTATCACAATCGTTTCTTTATTCGCCATCGGGATGCGGATAATCTTCTCATGGCAAACAATCTCCGCACGATTACTCGACAACTAATCCATTCCAACTACGACGTCGAAGCTTCCTAACTCAACTGGCAGAAGATCTGACGAAAACGCACGCTCTCCAAGCTCTATAACGTAGTCTCTAATCACTTCATTAGCTTCTACTAGCTTCCCATTAGCTAGTTCTTATCGAGTACGTGATATCTAACTTACTTTCTACTAAACCAAGTATACTCTTAAACTCTAGAGATACGAAGCTATAGTCGGCACTGGTATCAAATAGCACAGATGCAAAGTGTTGTTTAGTAGGGAACGTACCAGTGACTTCGTTCGGACTCTGGCGTGCTTCATGAGCTCCAATGTTGTACGCTCTTCCACGGTCTTGATTTTTCTTCCTAGAGAAATCTTTCCTAAAGTGCCCCACATCCCCACATTTGTAGCAACCTGGAATTCTACCACTATCGTTTCCGTCTTCGTTACCGTCATCATTTCCTCCTTGTCTGGGATACTTCACCCAACAGGCATCCTTGTTGTGTCCTTCCTTTCCGCACCTATTGCACCTAGGTCTCAAACATCGACCTTCATGGTGAAACTTGCACTCATCACATCTTGGTTTAGTCCCCAAGTAAATCTTACCACCGGCCTGGTCGTTTTTAGGGCAATACTTCCTGAAATGCCTCACATTACCGTAGTTAAAACACCCTTGTTCACGTCCTTGATCGTCACCATTTCTGCCTTGATAGTTGCTGTTGTTGTTGTTTCCTTCGCGATTTCCGCCAACATCTTGACCTTCGTTTCCATGTTCAGTACCTTGCCTACACGTCTCCTTGACATGCCCCACCTTGCCACAGTTTCACATTTTCCATATCTACATCGTCCGACATGATAACGTCGACAATTGTCGCACTTAGGTAGGATACCCATGTACTCTTTTCCCTTTTTGGCTTTGTTGTCGTTATTTTCTTGAGTGCCCTTTTGGAAATCGGTGAGCTTCCTTTTGTTCTTCTCAGATGACTCCGCATGAGTCTCCTTCTTCTCGTCGGGGGTTGAAAGTTTTTCCAATCTAATTGTTTCTTTGGTGAGCGCCATTCTCAAGTTGCTCGCATCGATGGTTGTTGGAGGCTTTGATGCTATCATCAAGCTCATAATCTGAGGCGCCAATCCCCAGATGATTCGTTCTAGCCTCTTAAGCTCTGGTTCCACCAGATATGGAACAACTCACGGCAAATCGTGAAGTCTCTGCACATATTCCACCACCTTTGGACCTTCCATCTTCAGGTTCCAGAATTCAATTTCCAGCTTTCGGATCTCCATCTGAGAACAATACTCCTTACTGATCAATTCTTTCAACTCATCCCATGTCAAGGCATACGCAGCATCCTTGCCCATTGTCCGAACCCGAAGGTTCCACCGTGACAGAGCCTCATCTTGAAACAATCTAGAAACGTATGTGACTTGTTGCTCTGGAGTACATCCGCTCATTCACAAAACAGAATCCGTATTCTCGACCCATCTCACAAAAGCTACTGCACCTCCAGTGCCATCGAAGTTCAGAGGCTTGCGATCCAAAAACTTCTTGTAGGTACAGCCTGTACCCAAGCAACATCATCACAGAAAGCATTAGCAAAGCACACCTGAAATTGTACAAACGTATTGTAATGTGTCTTAGATGACTTAAACATTACCGTTAGGTGGGTTATTCCCTGAGGTACTTCTGCTGTGTCTATAGCGAAGAACCTCATGCCGTGCGATGGCTTGTGTGATGTGCGCTTGTAATTCTGCCTCGGTCATGGGCAGCCGAATGATCTCTTGATGAGACATCTTCTAAGAAGGAGATCGGATTGGTCAGGTCTTACGTGCTAAATAAACGTATATAGTTGTCTAGGGGTCGTATGTGCATACACATAATCAATCATCATATCAAGCAATCAGGCTATAACACAATCACAACATAAACAACGTAATTTATGAGAACATGATGATTGAGCTTTCATTAATTATCGACCACAAAGTGTTGTTACATGCTTCACAAAGTGTATCATATCAAAAGGAAAACAAGGTCACACTTCCCTTATCCAACAGGTCTACCAATCTACAAAAGTCACACAATCAAAAGTGATCTCCAAAAGGCTTCACAAGCTTAGCTCGATAGTGGTGCTCTCATCACAGGTAGTGCAATCTGCATAAGACCAAAAACCTACTGTAGTGATGGCGGAGGAGGAGGAGGGAGGAAAATCAAACTTAGAACATGTGCGAGTTCCTCCTCGAGTTTATGCACATGGCGAAACAAGTAACGGACCTGCTGCTCGACAGTGAGAAATCGAGCATCAAACTCTGGGAAAGGATTAAGAGGAGCAGGTGGACGAGCGAAAGGAGGCGGTGATGAACGAGGGGGAACAGAAGTAGACTGACAAGGACACGGTAAAGGACGTGGTGTCGACTCGAGCTCCAAGACTCTGCGACTCATAACTTCAAATCGAAGCTGAAGCGAATAAAGTAACTCATCGTGTGTATAGCCAACAAAATGTGAGGGATGGTAGGGGTCTGAGGTCGGCATGGAATATGATGGGGACCATCGGAATGGCTCATCAAGTGGTGAAGAAGCAAATGGAGCAAACGGTGCAGATTGAGGGATCTGTGGAAAAGCTGCTGAAACAAAAGGGTCGTCACGCGGGTGCTGACCAGAAGTACCTTCCCCTAGACGGGGTGCGGGTATGTCCTGAAAGAAAACGATAGGCTATCAGTGCGATGGACATTGGACTCCACAGGAGGAAAAGGAGAAACATCAGTGGGTGCGGGTGCAGGAACAAATGGCTCAACAATAAGAGGGTCAATGGGTGCAGGAACTGGGTCAGGTATGAGGGGTGCAATGTCAGGTAAGCCAAAAGGAATAGTGTCATGATCAAGTAAGGGCTCAGGGTCAGCAGGTGCAGCATCAGGCTGATCAACAGGGACAAATTCTGGCTCAAGACCAGGCTCTGGGTCGTGTCGAGGAGATGGTGCAGTTGACATGGGTGTATCATCATCGGAATTAGTGGCATAGCGTCGCAATCCAACTGCCTGCAAAGCTGAAGATGTCACAGACTCAAGGGAATCTGAGACAGAGTGCAAACTAGAATCAGAGGATAACTCGATAACAGGGATATCAAGAAGTGGAATAGCAACAACGTCCTCGTCTAACTTTCCGTCATCATGGACGTCATCAGGAGGACCATCAACAAACAAATCAATGTCATCATCAAACAGATCATCAAAAGACCAATTCTCAGGCGGAATAGCCACAAGAGGAGCAGGATCGAGGATCGGAGCCACGATGTGCTCTTCATTAGGATGTCCAATGATGAGATGATCATGGACTGGAATAGGAATGACAAAATGATCCTCGTCTGGAATACCATCAGCAAGCGGTAAGTCATCTCCGAAATCAGGCAACACAAACGGCTGAAAGTCGTCGTCATCGTCTGATAGCATATCTGGGTCGCTCTTAGTATCGGATGTAAAGATCTCTGGCTCTGGTGCAATCTCATCATCGGACACAATAGCCATGGGGTCATCAGTATCGGATAATCCAATCTCAGATGAAGACATAGTGTCTGTAACGGAACAATCATAACATATGCACATATATTATTCACTATCATTTAATATGCAATCAAAGACAATGTATCACGAAATCATGTATCCTTCCTAGTCTCCCAAACTAAACCACACAGTCTCCCAGACTAAACCACCTAGTCTCCCAGACTAAACCAACTAGTCTCTCAGACTAAACCACACATGTAAACCTTGCAATCGTGTTTCTTGTCTTTCCTTTTGTAAAAATGTTTGTTTCCCTGGACCTAGGCATTTTGTGTATGCAATGAAAACATGTTGTAAAATATTTTCGTGAGAGCCCTAATGATTGTAGTCTAGACTCGAGAAGGAATCCTAGTTCGCTACAATCGAAGCTTTGATACTAAACTGTCACACCATGACTTTTGCGGAAGCGTGATTATGTGTGACTTGCTTAATATCATTGCATTCAACCATAACAAAACATTTATATGATAAAACCAAGATGTTCATCCATTGTTTAAGTTTTAAAACATTATAACAACATTGTTTTAAACCCAAAAAACACAGACTTCGTATTCAGAATACAACACCAACAGGTTTTAAGTTCCATAAGGACTTTTCAAAAGACATTAATGAAAACTAGGCTTTGAGATATGTATCCTATCCAGAATAGGATACACACTCCAAACCACTCGACACCGGATGACATCTTTTATTCCTAACTGTCACACCCCCAAAATCCACCATGCGGAGCGTCACCGCTTGGAGGCGTGACATGACCAGGATCGAGCCACCAATCATATTGAACAACGTAATTTAAGTTAATAAAGCCAATCACAATACAATTGGTGACCAAAAGATAAGTAACCGACTTTAGGTTATCAGCGGAAGCATAAAACATAAGTCCAAAAATAAGTTCATAATTCCTAATTTTAACGACCAAACATAAGTTCATAAAGTTTATTTATTAGGCACAGGACATAACAGTCCCTATTCCACAACGACCTCCTCCTCGCGCAAGCTCCATAAGTACCTAACGACCTGCAAGGCATGTAACAACAAATCAACAACAAAGTTGAGCGAGTTCACAGTTGGTTGTTCAGTTAATGAGTTCGTATCAGAAATCGTAAGTTCGTTTCATAACCATGTATTATCCATTATCCTTGATTCCCAAACCTTTACGATATTTAGTGGGGGCTTCCCATTTTGTATGTACTAGACTAGTCGTATCCATAAGTGTCCTTCCCAATCCGAGGACAGTGGTAAGTATGAGTTTACGTAGGTTTTACGTAAGTGCCCTTCCCAATCAGAGGACAGTGGTAAGTATGAGTTTACGTAGGTTTTACGTAAGTGCCCTTCCCAATCCGAGGACAATAGTAGGTGTGAATTTTACGTAGGTTTTACGCAAGTGCCCTTCCCAATCCGATGACAATAGTAAGTAGTCTAGTAGTGTTGATAGTATAAGTAGTTATTCAATCCCATTCCCAATCACCAGGAATCCCATGCTTTAGTAAGGGTGTGAACTCACCTCGGTTTGCTCGGTTAGACTCTCAAATATAGCTAACAGTCAAGGTCGGTCAATCACGTCCTAATATGATTACCAGTTAGTCATTTAGTGATTTTCAATTAGCGCACAAAGTTGCTACACGTATCTATCACATAACATTCATTACTTTGACGGGTTATCCCCATATAAACTTCCAATCTATTTCCGTTCATAAATAAACATACGATAATGCATATAACACATATAACATGTTAGATCATTCACAGATAGCATACTTGACATCTAGACACGCAAATTACAACTTATGTCATTTCAGCTTAAATATTCAAAACTGGGCTGTTTTCGGGCATTTTAATAAAATAGTTAACTTATTCCAAAAATTCCCAAATTTTTACAGAATGTCTTAAACGATCCAAATATTATTGTGTAAAAATATCGGGGTCCAGTTCATTACCAATATTTTATAAAAATTCATTTTCTGGACTGAAATCAGATTTATCTTTTTCTGACCGCAGCCCACGGAATAATTTATTTAAAATTCATCGAGAGTCCGATTTACGAAATTCCAGTGAGAAAATCACAAATATATCGGTGGTCATCTACAGTACAATTTGCATGATCTAACTCTACACAGAATGCAAGTTATTGCAGAAAAGAGGATGTATATTTTCAGCAGCAAAAATGAGCTCTAGCTGCTGTTACGAAATGACACTTTAAAAATAGTAAACGAAGTCCAAAAATTATGATTCCGGTGCCATTAGAACCGTATTTCAAAATACATAAACCTAGACTTCAGAAAATACATTTTTCATTAAGTTACGGTCCTGTTACAGCCAACTGAAGTTGGCTGTAATCACTAAACAGTTTTCTGTTTTCTGTCTTTAACCTTCTAAGGCGCGTTCGATTGATTCCGTTAACATGTTTAGTGATCACAACAACATCAAACATCAATATTAACCAGCAAATCATTAGGAAATCAATCAAGAATCATAACGACACATGATGTACATGATTTACACACATAACTTCTCTTTATCCATCTTATTCATCTTATTTTTAAGACTTTATGTTATGTTATTTAGTGTTCTCAACTTTCAACCATTAAATCACTTATTAACCACCATAAACAAGATCAAGATGATGTTTAAAGGCACTTACTACTAGCTCAAGGCTAGGGAAGAAACAAGACGCAAACGAGGTGGATAAAAGAAATCTAGAGAGGTTCTTGCACTTTTGAAAGCACCCGGCTTGTCTATGAAGCTCCTTGCACCTTTGAGAGTATGAGAATTGGTTGTATGGAGGTTGGATGGTGGCGAGATGGTGGTGAGGTGGTGGCGGCCGTGAGTGGTTATGGAGGGAGAGATGGATGTTGGTTGATGTTGTGTTTATGAAAGAGAATGGTGATCCTACATGCATACTTATAATCCAAATCTCCTCATTACCCATTATATAATATGTCATCTAGATACTAAACATTGTGAATAAAATAATCAAGAAAGCATGGGTGTGTCCCCACCCATGGGGAACCGTCAAAGAGAGGGGGGGGGGGGTAAGGGTTGGGTGGTGTAATGGTTAGTTAAGATTAAGTTGAAATCAAAAGGGTTTAGTTAGGATACTAGTGTGTTTATTAATATAAAAGTTGTTAGGGTGTTCGGGGACCCTAACTATCTCAGAAAAATAAGAACTGTGTGTTTGACAATATTTTTGTGTTCCGGGTAAAGTCCGGTTATTCGGTTCGGTGTTGTTCCGTTAAAGTGCTTAATTAATCCGTAAAGTGTCTTATATATATATATATATATATATATTTTGCAACGTTTTTAATTTTTAACACTCAGGAAGGCATACCGGACTATTTAGTAACTTTTCTGTATACTACTAGTATGTTAACAAGTACATGTAAGTATAACACAGTAATCAGAGAGCAGTTAAATGATTCAGCACAGTCATCAAGCACTTTAATTAACATTAATAGATTGTACGGTTACATGTAATTTGTGGGTTGTCACATTCTCCCCCTGTTAAGAGAATTTCGTCCTGAAATTTAGCGCGTGGTTACTGAGGAAGCTAGTTAAGTTGCGTTGGTTTCCTGGTTTTCCTGGGGTGTCACATCATCCCCCCGTTGATTTGGAATTTCATCCCGAAATTCTGTAGTAGCTTCAGCCTTAGTAGTGGTTGAGTTTCTCTTAAACAGCTGGGGATACTTGAGTTTCATTTGGTCTTCTCGTTCCCAGGTATACTCTAGGCCACGACGGGAATCCCAACGAACTCGGACAAGAGGTATCCTGGTACGTTTGAGGATCTTAACATCTCGATCCGTAATTTCTACTGGTTCCTCGACGAAACGCAGCTGGTCGTCGATTGTGAGTTCCTTGAGAGGAACTATGAGGGTCTCATCTGACTGACACTTTTTCAGATTTGACACGTGGAATACGTTGTGAACTCCGCTGAGTTCTTCAGGTAGATTCAACTTGTAGGCGACCTTGCCAATTTTCTCAATGATTTCGAACGGTCCGACATAACGCGGATTGAGCTTGCCTCGTTTGCCAAAACTAACTACGCCTTTCCAAGGCGAGACTTTGAGTAGCACTCGATCCCCAACCTGGAACTCGAGTGGTTTTCTTCCCTTATCAGCATAGCTTTTCTGACGGTCACGAGCTGCCGCCATTCGCTGTCGTATCTGAGAAATTCTCTCGGTGGTATCTACCACAAGTTCTGGGCCTGTGATTTGACTGTTGCCAACCTCTGCCCAACAAAGAGGTGATCGGCATTTCCGTCCGTACAACGCCTCGAACGGAGCGGCCTGGATGCTGGTGTGGTAACTGTTGTTATACGAGAACTCCACTAACGGGAGGTGCTTTTCCCAGCCATTACCAAAATCGATTACACATGCCCTAAGCATGTCTTCAAGGGTCTGGATGGTGCGTTCGGATTGCCCATCCGTCTGTGGGTGATAAGCGATGCTCATATCTAGACGTGAGCCAAAGGACTTGTGCATAGCTTGCCACAGTTCCGAAGTAAAACACGCATCGCGATCAGAAATGATGGAGGTTGGCACTCCGTGCCTTGATACTACTTCCTTTAGGTAAATGTCTGCAAGAGTAGAAAACTTATCCGTTTCTTTGATAGCCAGAAAATGTGCAGACTTGGTCAGTCGATCTACGATCACCCAAATGGTATCATTTCCGCGTTGGGATCTAGGCAGGCCAGTAACGAAATCCATGGAAATTTGCTCCCATTTCCATTTCGGGATCTCTGGTTGTTGAAGTAGGCCTGATGGTTTCTGATATTCAGTCTTGACTCTCGCACAAGTCAAGCACTTACCGACGTAGGTTGCTATGTGGGCTTTCATGCCAGGCCACCAATATGTAGTCTTTAGGTTGTGGTACATCTTATCCGAACCAGGATGTACTGAATAACGAGACTTGTGTGCCTCATCCATCACAAGCTCACGTAAGCTTCCATAAAGTGGAACCCAAATACGCCCTGTTACATAGTAGGCGCCGTCTTCCTTTTGTTCCAGCCGTTGCCTTGATCCTCGTAGGGACTCAGCCCTGATGTTCTCTGCTTTCAATGCTTCAACCTGAGCATCATGAATCTAAGCGGGAAGGTTAGATTGGATGGTAAGCTGTAACACACGTACACGCTTCGGTATAGTATCCTTTCGACTGAGGGCGTCGGCCACCACATTGGCTTTGCCCGGATGGTACTTGATTGCGCATTCATAATCATTCAAGAGCTCAACCCATCGGCGTTGACGCATGTTTAACTCCTTTTGCTTGAAGATATGCTCGAGACTCCTGTGATCGGTGTAAATGGTGCACTTGGTACCGTACAGGTAATGTCTCTATATCTTAAGCGCAAAAACAACTGCTCCCAGTTCCAAGTCGTGTGTAGTGTAGTTCCTTTCATGAACCTTAAGTTGGCGTGATGCGTAGGCAATGACCATATCACGTTGCATCAACACGCAACCAAGTCCTTGGATGGAAGCGTCGCAATAAACCACAAAATCTTCTGTGCCTTCAGGCAATGAGAGGATAGGCGCGCTACAAAGTCTATCCTTTAGGTGCTGAAAAGCAGATTCATGTGCATCACCCCAACGATAGGTGACACCCTTCTGAGTCACTGAAGTGAGAGGTTGCGCAATCTTTGAGAAATCCTTGATAAACCTTCTGTAATATCCTGCCAAACCCAAGAATTGGTGGATTTCTGTTGGTGTACGGGGTGCAGGCCAGTTCTTGATCGAGTCAACCTTGGATGGATCTACATGAATCCCATCCTTGTTTACCACATGGCCTAGAAAGTGGACTTCACGAAGCCAGAAGTCACATTTCGAAAACTTGGCATACAACTGCTCTGCTCGAAGAAGTTCCAACATAAGTCGTAGATGCTGCTCGTGTTCCTCCTGACTCTTTGAATAGATCAGGATATCGTCGATGAATACAATAACGAACTTATGCAGGTAAGGCTTGCACACTCGGTTCATGAGATCCATGAAGACCGCTGGTGCATTCGTCAACCCGAAAGGCATGACTAGAAACTCGTAATGGCCGTAGCTAGTTCTGAATGCTGTTTTGGAGACGTCTTCCTCTCGGACTCTCAACTGATTTTATCCCGATCTCAAATCAATCTTGGAGTAATAGCTCGACCCTTGCAACTGGTCGAACAAGTCGTCAATACGTGGAAGAGGATAACAATTCTTCATAGTCACCTTGTTGAGTTCACGGTAGTCAATACACATTCTGAAAGTACCGTCTTTCTTCTTCACAAACAAGTCTGGAGCTCCCCAGGGCGAAGAGATAGGACGTATAAAACCCTTTTCCAATAGTTCTTGTAATTGCGTGGACAGTTCTTCAAGTTCTGGTGGGGCTAGACGGTATGGTGCTCGAGCTACTGGTGCTGCTCCAGGAGCTAGCTCGATTTGAAACTCAACTTGGCGATGAGGCGGAAGACCAGGTAATTCCTCAGGAAATACCTCAGGAAAGTCACGCACAATAGGAATGTCTTCAATTCTCTTCTCTTCCGTTGATGTGTCAGAAACGAGGGCCAGAATACCAGTGTGGCCCTTTCGCAAACACTTCTGGGCCTTAAGGAAAGAGATGATGCCTTCGACAGCACCACTCTTTTCGCCACGAATCACGAGAGGTTCTTCACCAGAATGAGGAATGCGGACGATTTTCTCCTTGCAAACAATCTCCGCTTGATGATGAGATAGCCAATCCATCCCAATAATGACGTCAAAACTACCCAGTAAGATGGGAATAAGATCGATAGAGAAGGTCTGACCAGCTAAGACGAGGTTACAACCCTTAACTATGTGCGTGGCCTTGAGACTTTTACCGTTAGCTAGTTCTACCGTGTGTTTGGTGTTCAAAAGTGTTGGAGTGCGCTTAAGCATTTGGCTAGCTTTTAAGGATACATAACTAGTATCGGCACCCGAATCAAATAAAACAGTAACAAAGAAGTCGTCCAAAAGAAACTTACCCATTACAACGTTGGGATCGTTCCTTGCATCACCCTGACCAATCACGAACACACGACCCCTGGCACCGTTGCCATCATTGTTTCCCCCATTGTTGCCCCCATTATTGTTCCTGTTTCCTTGGTTGTGGTTCTGATTTAACTGCGGGCAATGTCTCTTGAAGTGACCTTCAGCACCACACTAAAAGCATCCCCTGTTGCCCTGTTGCTATTGCTGATTCTGCGGGGCTTGCTGCTGCTGCTGACGATTCTGATTTGTAGGCCGTGAGCTCCTGCAATCCTTGGCTTCATGACCCATCTTGAGACACCTCAGAAAACGTCCCTTGTTGCACTGACCACTGTGGTATCTATTGCATTTGTTGCACTTTGGGTGGTTTCCTCGATATCCACCCTGCCCTTGACTACCAGAAGATTGCTGACCAGGACTCTGGTAGTCATCAATCTTTCGCTGCTGCGCCTGGGACTGAATTGTATTCGAACCCTTGCTGTTGGCTCCATCCCATTTTCGTTTGTTGTCACTGGGAATAGCAGAAGTAGTAGTAGCAGTAGCACCTATACGCTTAGGCAGCTTGTTCTGTTCTACTGCCTGGTCTGTGAGGCGATGAGCGAGACGAGTAACATCCTGGATGGTAGCAAGGTTAGCAGCAGTCACATGGCTTTGTATCTCTGGTACTAAGCCTTTGAGGTACAGCTCAATGCGCTTGATGGGAGGATCCACCATAGTTGGACATAACACTGCCTGTTCGTTGGATCGCTTCGTATACGCCTCTATCTCTGACCCCGTCATCTTCAGGTTAAAGAACTCCACTTCCAACTTGTGTATGTCATCACGATTACAGTATTCTCGCTTGATCAGCTCCTTGAAGTCGTTCCATGGGGTGGCATTAGCAGCTGCCAGCCCTAACATTTGAACTTGCGCGTTCCACCAAGTCAAAGCAACGCCTTCGAGAGTACCAGTGGCATACTTCACCCTATGAGCCTCAGGGCATTCACACATCTCGAAGACCGATTCGAGCTTCTCGAACCAGTGGAGGATTCCAACGGCCCCTTCAGTGCCACTGAAAGTACTAGGACGACAGTCCATAAAAGTCTTGAATGTGCACACAGGCGGCTGGGCATGCTGGCCTCCGGCTTGAGCGGCTGCAAGTGCTGCAGTAACTCGTTCGTTGATCAAAGCCGTCAGCTGGGCTTCAGTCATGTTGACACGTCCACTCATGATCTTCATACCAAAGGAAACATGAGTGAGAGAGGTTCGTGAATGTGCGATGACGGAAGAGAGTAAGCACGCATGTGTTTCAAGCAATAGTCGCTACGTTCATCTAAGCGTACCATAAGCAAAGTTCTATGTAACTAACAAGTAGGTAATAATATAAACATAAACCATATCACCTATAGTGTTGAGCCTTGCACGTGGAGTGAAGCGTCGTTGTGGATCGTTGAGCACTGTACAGGTTATAGTTTGGTTTTATAAAAAAAAAAACTTTTCCCTTTTTTAAAACCAAGTTCACTATAACCAATGGCTCTGATACCAATCTGTCACACCCCCAAAATCCACCATGCGGAGCGTCACCGCTTGGAGGCGTGACATGACCAGGATCGAGCCACCAATCATATTGAACAATGTAATTTAAGTTAATAAAGCCAGTCACAATACAATTGGTGACCAAAAGATAAGTAACTGACTTTAGGTTATCAGCGGAAGCATAAAACATAAGTCCAAAAATAAGTTCATAATTCATAAGTTTAACGACCAAACATAAGTTCATAAAGTTTATTTATTAGGCACAGGACATAACAGTCCCTATTCCACAACGACCTCCTCCTCGCGCAAGCTCCATAAGTACCTAACGACCTGCAAGGCATGTAACAACAAATCAACAACAAAGTTGAGCGAGTTCACAGTTGGTTGTTCAGTTAATGAGTTCGTATCAGAAATCGTAAGTTCGTTTCATAACCATGTATTACCCATTATCCTTGATTCCCAAACCTTTACGATATTTAGTGGGGGCTTCCCATTTTGTATGTACTAGACTAGTCGTATCCATAAGTGTCCTTCCCAATCCGAGGACAGTGGTAAGTATGGGTTTGCGTAGGTTTTACGTAAGTGCCCTTCCCAATCCGAGGACAGTGGTAAGTATGCGTTTACGTAGGTTTTACGTAAGTGCCCTTCCCAATCCGAGGACAATAGTAGGTGTGAATTTTACGTAGGTTTTACGCAAGTGCCCTTCCCAATCCGAGGACAGTAGTAAGTAGTCTAGTAGTGTTGATAGTATAAGTAGTTATTCAATCCCATTCCCAATCACCAGGAATCCCATGCCTTAGTAAGGGTGTGAACTCACCTCGGTTTGCTCGGTTAGACTCTCAAATATAGCTAACAGTCAAGGTCGGTCAATCACGTCCTAATATGATTACCAGTTAGTCATTTAGTGATTTTCAATTAGCGCACAAAGTTCCTACACGTATCTATCACATAACATTCATTACTTTGACGGTTTATGCCCATATAAACTTCCCATCTATTCCCGTTCATAAATAAACATACGATAATGTATATAACACATATAACATGTTAGATCATTCACAGATAGCATACTCGACATCTAGACACGCAAATTACAACTTATCTCATTTCAGCTTAAATATTCAAAACCGGGCTGTTTTCGAGCATTTTAATAAAATAGTTAACTTATTATAAAAATTATCAAATTTTTATAGAATGTCTTAAAAGATCCAAATATTATTGTGTAAAAATATCGGGGTCCAGTTCATTACCAATATTTTATAAAAATTCATTTTCTGGACTGAAATCAGATTTATCTTTTTCTGACCGCAGTCCACGGAATAATTTATTTAAAATTCATCGAGAGTCCGATTTACGAAATTCCAGTGAGAGAATCACAAATATATCGGTGGTCATCTACAGTACAATTTTCATGATCTAACTCTACACAGAATGCAAGTTATGGCAGAAAACAGGATGTATATTTTCAGCAGCAAAAATGCAGCTCTAGCTGCTGTTACGAAATGACACTTTAAAAATAGTAAACGAAGTCCAAAAATTATGATTCCGGTGCCATTAGAACCGTATTTCATAATACATAAACCTAGACTTCAGAAAATACATTTTTCATTAAGTTACGATCCTGTTACAACTAACTGAAGTTGGCTGTAATCACTAAACAGTTTTCTGTTTTCTGTCTTTAACCTTCTAAGGCGCGTTCGATTGATTCCGTTAACATGTTTAGTGATCACAACAACATCAAACATCAATATTAACCAGCAAATCATCAGGAAATCAATCAAGAATCACAACAACACAAGATCTACATGATTTACACACATAACTTCTCTTTATCCATCTTATTCATCTTATTTTTAAGACTTTATGTTATGTTATTTAGTGTTCTCAACTTTCAACCATTAAATCACTTATTAACCACCATAAACAAGATCAAGATGATGTTTAGAGGCACTTACTACTAGCTTAAGGCTACGGAAGAAACAAGACGCAAACGAGGTGGATAAACGAAATCTAGAGAGGTTCTTGCACTTTTGAAAGCACCTGGCTTGTCTATGAAGCTCCTTGCACCTTTGAGAGTATGAGAATTGGTTGTATGGAGGTTGGATGGTGGCGAGATGGTGGTGAGGTGGTGGCGGCCGTGAGTGGTTATGGAGGGAGAGATGGATGTTGGTTGATGTTGTGTTTATGAAAGAGAATGGTGATCCTACATGCATACTTATAATCCAAATCTCCTCATTACCCATTGTATAATATGTCATCTAGATACTAAACATTGTGAATAAAATAATCAAGAAAGCATGGGTGTGTCCCCACCCATGGGGAACCGTCAAAGAGAGGGGGGGGGGGTAAGGGTTGGGTGGTGTAATGGTTAGTTAAGATTAAGTTGAAATCAAAAGGGTTTAGTTAGGATACTTGTGTGTTTATTAATATAAAGGGTGTTAGGGTGTTCGGGGACTCTAACTATCTCAGAAAAATAAGAACAGTGTGTTTGACAATATTTTTGTGTTCCGGGTAAAGTCCGGTTGTTCGGTTCGGTGTTGTTCCATTAAAGTGCTCATATATATATTTTTGCAACTTTTTTAATTTTTAACACTCAGGAAGGCATACCGGACTATTTAGTAACTTTTCTGTATACTACTAGTATGTTAACAAGTACATGTAAGTATAACACAGTAATCAGAGAGCAGTTAAATGATTCAGCACAATCATCAAGCACTTTAATTAACATTATTAGATTGTACGGTTACATGTAATTTGAGGGTTGTCACACTAACAACACTTGAAACCTTCAACGCCCGCCAAATCCATACTTAGTTTCCTGAAATACATGTAGTTTGAAACATCAACAAAAGTTGAGCGAGTTCATGTGTTTAGTGTGTGAGCTCGAATAAACTTTGTAATCATTATAAGTATGTATGGATTGCAAGCCCTGTTATGAAAGCAAACAAGGAAACAGATCATTAATGGTTTGCAAGGCCATTAATATATGTGACGTGAGGCAGGAAGGCTCAAACCTAGCGGATTTTGCCACGACTTCAGTTTGTGGACATAGTCACCTCATGGACCAACCCCGGTCCACATGGGTGTGGGCTCACTACACCCAAATAGATCTATCCCTCATGTCCCTCGGTCCTACAATGAGGATTAATGGTCTTAAGCGTTATACCCACCACTCACATGATCTAGCAGTACCCTTCCTTAGCTAACCATACCACATATAAACGTTTGTAAACAGTTTGTAACATGTACTTCACCCCCGAAGTTATAAAACTGAAAATAGTTAAAAGAAAATGGGGAACATGAACTCACAGTCTTGCGTTCTTCGTAATCACAGTAACTCAAAGCTCCTTCGGATGTACACGACTACCTACAACGTACTCTGTTTTATTAGACGAGCGGGTCGTGCCTTGACTTAGTATTAGTTAGTGTCTTTGAGTTACGTTTCTTCGTGTCTTCAATATTATTCCAAGATATATAATTTATTTTTTAAAATAATAAATATTTTAACTTAAATTATATTTATTAAATTATGGAATAATTGCTAAAACAATATATTTAAACTTGATACTTTCTAAGTATTTATACATGTATATCCTTCCCAAGGATGGGTGTATTTGTATTTGTATTCTTATACTTGTATATTTTTGCCATGTGTTGATGTCGTATTACGGTGTGCATTGATACGTACGAAAATACGTATTTTCTTGTATTTGTTAAGTATTCTTATACCAAATTTTGTATTAATTTTTCTGGAATAATATCTCTAGTAAAAATAAATTAATATATATTTCCAAAATATATATTTTAAGAAATATTACTTAGAAAAATTATTTATAATTTTTCCCTTGGCAAAAATATTTATAAATTTCATAAGTCTCAAAAATATTTGTATTTCCATATAAATCCCAAAAATAATATTTTTTCACGTCTAATTTGGAAAATATATATAAACTTATTTTTCTCTCAAAAATAATATATTTCATGTTTGAGAAAATATATATTTCTTCCAAAAATCCAAGAAAACATACTTTTACTTACCAAAAATAATATATTTTCTTCTTGTCAAAAATATGATATAAATTTGTAATAATTGTAGAAATCATATTTTTGTTCCTTTGGTGTCCATAATATTATTTACCAAATATACTTGTGAATAAATTTTCCAGAATATTTTGTGAGTTATATTCCTTAGTTCGGTTTCAACAATATATTAGGTATTCTTTGTATATCTATTCCTTGGAATTTTTGGTATTATTTTGGATTGTAATTTCTTGGTATTTTGATGAGTTATATCATTTCAACTCCTAAAATAATATAACTAATACACATAATATACAAATAATCACACACATGGTGACTTCTAATTATATATTTTCCTAAATACATATTTAGTCACTTTTATTTATAAAAACCAACCTCCAATATTTATAATTTTGTAACAAAAATTGATGGCAAACCTTATGTGAAAATCCATGGTTTGAAATATAGTTGTAAATATTTGTTTAAAAATATTTTTCTAAGGGTTTAATTTTTAGAAAAATTTTGCCATAGTTTCTCCTAAAAATGGAGGTTTCCATACCTTGAAGGCATATCATTTTTCTTTTGTAAATCAACACAATCAATCAACAATCAACAATCAACAATAAACAATCTATACTTACCAATTTTGCCAAAGACAAGCATAAACTACCACTTCATGAAATTGAAAATTTACAAAAATTTGTAGTAACTTACTAGTGTATTTAGTAAGTCTTGTTACCCTTTAAAGTGTGGGTTATTCTTTAAAAACATCATTTCTGAAGAATCTAGATCTTTACAACTTATAATCACATTTTCTAAAAATATTTCTTCTTGGATTTTTCTTGTTACATAAGTGTTCCTACAGTTGTTTAACCTCTAAAAACATGGTTGATTTCTTTAAGAACCAAGATTTATTAAACTTTGTATTTTTAACTTGGTTTCTTGAAAAATCATTCTTGAAATCTTAGATTTACAAGACTTACAACTCACTTTAATCATCATTTTACAGGAAAACATTTTTGTTCTTTCAAGTTCATGTGTTTCATGAGGATGATCTATGAATCTTTAACACTTTCATCATCTCATCTTGCTAGATTGTGTTTTTAATCATGATCAAGCAAGATCATATGATGATCTACATCATTTACATAAGTAAACAACAATCAACAAGTATAACAACACATAAACATCAAGATTTCTTCATGATTTAAGCTTATGTTCATGTTTCATCTTCTTGTTTCTTAGTGTTCTTTATGATAATAATCATGTATCATCTTTAACCACTTAAATAAGATGTAAAATGAAGAGATTAGTGTTCTTACTACTACCTCAAGGCTAGGGATGATCAAGAGAAGAAAAGAGAAGAAAAGAGAAGGATAAAAGCAAATGGTGAAGGTCCTTCAACTTCCGAAAGCTCCAAGCTTCTTTGTATGGCTTCTAACACCTTTGAGTATGCATGGATTGTATGAGAAATGAAGAATGATGATGGATGTGGGTGTGGTTGTTCACATGCGAACCAAGAGGGAGAGGAAGAGAGTGTGTGGGTGTTGTGTAGAAATGAAAATAATAGGTTATGATCTTATGGGTTATACTTATAATACTCCACAAGTGTTTAATCTATTGTATAATATGTTTAGTAAAGGTTAGACATGATCTACTTAAATATTCAAATAAAATCTCTAGTGGGCCCCTTGTGTTGGCCGATCATAGGTGGGGGGGGGGGGTATAGGCTAGGTGGTAAAGGTAAGTTAGTTATTATAGTTGAAAATCAAGTATATAGTTAGGTTATCTAGTTACTAGATGTTACATAACGTGTTATGATGTTCGGGGACCATAACTAGCTTGGAAATGTTAAAACAATGCTTCTAGTGAAAATTTGGTGTTTTGGGTAGTGTCCGGTTGTTCGGTTGGTTACCAGTTCGTTAAGGTGCTAAACTATGTAGTTTAGTGTGCTTTATGTTATCTTTTGTGACAGTTTTGATTCCCGACACTTAGGAAAGCATTCAGAACCATTTAACCATATTTCTGCATGATATTAAATTGTTTAAATGCTGAATTTTGCTGAATTCTGCAGAATTGTGCAGTTTATGTAAGTTTTAGGCACTTTCCGGCACCTAATCTATCACTAGGAAGGCAGTTTTATGATCCTTACTTTCCTACACACTATACTAGTGTAACTCTTGGTTTCTGGCCCATTATGTATCTCAATACCAAGTCTGTCTATGTACTGAACTCTGTCAGCATTTCTCTGATTTGTATGATAACTGTGCTAGCTTTGTTTCGTGCATAATTTGAATCAATAAAGTGTTGCATGTAATAATGTTATGACATTTGCAAT